>OX123181.2:79961264-81211264 GCA_944739405.2 Euclidia mi
GATATGGGTTGTAAAAACAGGTCATATTATCCTACTATCCACCTAAATAAACATAAAGTTAGTTACCCTTTTTAAGGCTAAAATAATAATAGATGAATAGCCTTTACTTTTACCTCGGAACACAATCTATCTCTTCGCCATTTCATTATAAGCTTAGGTTTAGCTGCATAGTCATTAAAAGGTAACGGAAAACCAATTACTTTATACATACATAGACTGACGCCTATTTCCCCGAAGGGGTAGGCAGAGGCATATTAAACGCCCACTTTTCGCCAGTGTTTTGATCCCACGTAATAGGTGGCGAGCCTATTGCCGCTTATAGTGATATTTTGTTTGCCAGAGCCTCGTCCGTTGATCGGCAGGTGCACCACTTGCAGGTGAGGTTGGCTTGGGGACCCTAAGTTCTTGGTGGGAACCCTATGCACCAATTACTTTATCATTTCCGTTATAAAAAAATAACCTTTCAATTATATTACAAAGTTCCTTTAAGTCCAGCCACATGAAAAAGGTATTATTCCATGCCACAATTCACCCTTTTCTAGTATCTGCCTGTCTTTTCCTCTGACGTATGCATAAATATAGATTCGTAGGCTACGGACAACGGCTATTGAAATATATTTATGCAGTGGCAGCTGCGTTGCTTCCGATGGACTTGATCCGTGATCAAATCGAACGGACTACTAATGTTTTCATTCCTCATACCCGTATTCATAGTTATTCACGTATGCGGCTCACAAGTAAGAGGGTTGCGCGGTACGCGAATCTTTTTTCTTTTGCCGCGAATAAAAAACTTTCGCCGCCATAAAAGTATATGAGTTCGTCCCAATACTACGCCGATGACTTCCAATCTCTGTAGCGTGTCCCGACCCAACCCTGGAGATTACTTTTTCTCCTTCATCCAGAAAATTGAATTAAAATGAGAAGCAAACGGTTAAAGAAAAGGGTGTACGTCGATTTTCACAAGAGTTTCGCGTTTAACGTCCGCTACCTACGTGCCCTGTGCTTTCTTTGTCTTTTCTTGTAGATTATTTTAACCTACTTTTTTTGATATCAGAGTCAGCTTTAGTAAAAATTGTTTCGAAAGATAGATGGCACAGTATTCACTTGATATGCGTCGTATTTACAGTTTAAGCTTCAGCCATGCTAATGAGTCCCTTTAATATTTGTTACCTGCATTTATTTAAGTATGTCAATCAAAAGCTCTTTCATAGTGATTATTATATGGATAAATATAGTTCATTTTAAGTATTGAAGTAATGTTAATTATGTGTTTGCAAGTTATATTAATGAGCACCTATCCAATTAATTTACTAGGAAAGTTGAAATTGGTATCATAATTTCGGACGTTGTACATGATTGATATATTTTATCTTTTGTCAACTGTAGCGGTTATTAAAGAAATCCATGTAGGTACACGTCTAGCAATGATAAAACGTATCACGTTTATTTCTTGTGAATGTAAGTATCATATCTTTTTCCGACCTTTCTAGCTTCAAATTTTCAATTTCCAAGTATTTTATGTTTCGTGGCGCAAAAAACAAAAAATCGGTTTACTATTGTTTGACAAGAAACGTATGACAAAAGATCATTTTACAAACAACGTTTGAAAAACTAATCATTTGACAAACTTTCATTTCGCAAACATATTACTTTAAAAAGAATCATTTGACATAATACAGGTTTCGTTAATGTTTTACTTGGAAAATAATTAAAATGTTAAATAATTATTTTAAAATAATCATTTGACTAAATAATTCATTTGCCAAATTGTGATTGCACAAAAAGTTAGAAGATAAATTATTAGTTTTTAAAAAATAACTAATTTTCTAAGCAATACTTACGCAAACTTTTGAAAATATTTAATTGCACGGGTTGCAATTTTCATCTTGGACAGATTATTTATAGGCAAGTAATAATTTTGTATTAATACTAATTCCAAAGAAACTTAAGTCTTTTAAAAAAAATACACACTGCCTGAATTAAGCGAAATAAGTAGGATTCGGCTCTGGCGTTGTGGTCGCAGTTCTAACCTAACCTAACCAGCCATTGTTTCAGTGGACCCTACACAAAGATTGTTGTTCTAACGTAGATGTTGGTTACTAAAATATTTACCAAGCAAGGCACTTTGTCAAATGTTATTTATGCTTTACGTTGTTTTGCCAAATAACATGTTTAAAAAAAATAATCAATTTTGTACATTAATGTTTTAGCATAATATCTTTTTTATAGTAAATATATTGTCTAATGAGTAGTTTATTAAATATACAATCGAGAATTTATCACCTAAAATGTATTTCCTCAACCTTTGAAATTTTATTGTATCACAATAAGTACAGTCAATCAAATTGTTTCTAAACTATCAAAGACTACTTAGGCGATAGCTATTCTCCCAGGGTTTTGCTTAAAGTATGGTTTTTGCTTCATAACCGGGACATAACATAGGCGGGATATTTGATAATACAAAGCTCTCATTTCATAGCGGCAGGCAAAGGTTACTTGTTGAAAGGATACCTAACCAACTCGAGATGAAAATGATGTGAAAATTACCAAGCGCCTATAACCAGTACATATACGAGGAATGCCTTCGTTCAATTTTAGAGTTTCCATATGCTATTCTCCTTCAACTATCTATGCCATACAATCATGATTAGAAACCGATCTATCGGGTCGAAACTTTTCATTATTTTTAATCATTTTCATTCATTATACTGTCTAAAACAAAGGATCAATACTGGTAGTTTTTGATTTTGTTTCAGCGATCAGGATGAATGAAATATTTTTTTACTTATAATTATGTAGTTTAATCGATTGGTAGGCTAAAGCATATATTGATAGACACTATGTCAAGTGTAAGGTGTAGAACTGATAACAACACAATACATGCATTTTACATGTTGCTTCCATTTACTATGTCGTCGCCTTGTCCAAGCCTCCTCACTTGAATTGCCAAACAAACATTTGCCCAAACAAAAGACATCAAGGCACCACACATTGAACATCAGTAGTCGTACGATTGAAGGGTAAAAGGCATGCCAGTCGGTCAATTTGTCTTTAAAGCTTTGCTTCTGTAAATTACAGGAATAGTAGATTCAAAACGTGACATACCGTAGTCTTTAGAAGCGACTTAATTACAATAATCTATTACGTATTATAAAATAAAAGACCCTTTTCTGCATGTCTATCGGTATTAATGCGATAACCCCAAAAACGAATGAACGGATTTTTGCACGCTTTTCATCAATATAGGAAGGTTTATATGTATAAATTCGGGTCTCCCTTGTTTGACCGAAAGGAATTAGACAAATATTCACTTCCCAAAAAATTTTGCCATAATGACATTATACTTGGTAATATTTTTCCAAGTAAAAATTTGACCAAATAAAAATATGCGTACTAAAATCATTCGAAATATTGCAATGGTATAAAAAAAGGTTGCTAAGATTTGTTTGGGTAATGAAATTTTGTCAAAATCTTTTCGGCAAAACGGCAGGATCCCGTATAATTCATATAGGTGAAGCCGCGGGTGAACTCTAGTATATTATGAAGTCTAGGAGCGATAAGAATAGATGCTTGTCATCTTAAAATATAAAATCCTTGCGTTACTGACTGACTGACAGACACGCTACAGCCGAAACTATTGGGCGCAGGAAGCTGAAATTTGGCATGTATGTTCATTGGGGACCGTAGGGGGTGCACTAAGAAGGGATTGCCCGAAATTCCCACGGGATCGGCCAAAACGGGTAAATTTAAAAAAATTGCAGGCGTAGCTGCTGGCGTCCTCTAGTCTGATATAATCTTTGTAGTATGGAAAATACTGCAAAATTCTGGATATAAAATTAAGACGTGTAAAATTGCAGTCAAAGTCTGTACTTTTTAGATATTGCTGTCAATATCTATATCAAATAAAGATATTGATTTAGGAATACTGTAAAGTCAGTGTCATCTCCTAAGAAATTGTAGTTTTCAGGTCATAATTAATGAATAGTAAAAAAAAAAACTAAAGATAGTACTATTTTTCATCATCAAGAAACGCGACAAGAACTATTAAAAGCAAAAGCCCATTCAAGCTCCATCATGATCCCAGCTTATCAGTATCATTTCATTTTTCTATCTCTATTACAAGAATCTACACATTACTGCGAAGTTTCATGATGACACAATATCTAGAGGAAGGCTAAATTCAGCTTCTTAGATTGCATTATATTGTTAAATATCGACCTAAGTATAAATAGTAGTATGGTCTTCATTACTCAGCTATTTAGTAATTCTGATTGCTACCATACAAGTTACCAGTACCAGGGTAACTTGTATGGTAGCAATCAGTACAATCTCATTCAATTGTTACGGGAAGGAGACATGACAGCAGGTGATTAAAAGTAAATATTTAGTAATCTGATTTCTAAATACAATAGTGATAAACTAACGCCATCATATTTTTGAGAGACCTAGACCCTACCATGCATGTTAAAATATACGCACTGAATAAACCATAAGAATAAATCGAGGGGTGTACCATATGTACACGTCGGGTTCTTTAAATTTACTACGGAGACCTAAAAAGCGAACTTTCCAGTGTCATTAAATCAGGATAGCTACACTAAAATAACCATACGAATTTCGTTGGTAAAATCATAGTGGTGCTATTTCGGCGCGCCCTACTTAAAATTTAAGCTGCATTTCCTCTAATTCCTTTCGCAAGATCGGAAAATATAATACATTATCCATGAAACAAAATAACAAACATTGTTCTCAAATTCAAACAAAACGTTTCATAAAAAAGTGTATTGCAAATTCGCAACCAACCAAACGAGAACAAAATGAATAATTCAAAATGGAATCTCTATTTTTGTTTGGCGTTTAAATCTTTAATCCTTAGATTTTGTCGCGTTTTTGACCACGTTTTTAGTTTAGACCGCTGTTTATAAAGTGAATGATAAATAGTTTGGTAAAATTGGTATTTATAAGGACTGCCTATAGATATTCATCGAACTTTCGATAGTCTTCTTGGGCCTGACAAATATTACCAAAAGGCAAAAAAATGCAGCAGTAGCCTAGTTGAAACACATACTGACTTCTATACGGAATGTCCCGGGCTCAAATCCACGGCGCGCATCACTGACTTTTCGAAGTTATATGTGTAAAATATTGTTAAGTATCACTTGCTTAACAGTGAAGGAAATAAATAGCGAGTAAACCTGCATGTCTAAGAGCTCTTCGTAATGATCTTCAAAGTCATGTGAAATCTGCTAACCAGTACCTACTTGACCAGCGAAGTGAACTAGGGGACCCTTTACATTCTGAGAGTAATGAGAAGAGTCCGGTGGTCAATCTGTGAGACAATTTATATCCAGCAGTGGACTATTAAAGGCTGATGAGAAGAAGAATATATATATATATATATATATATATATATATATTATATATATATATATATATATATATATATATATATATATATATATATATATATATATATAGTATATATATATATAATTATATTTTTTTATTTTTAGACTCATATTATTATCATAGTATTTATCATCTTTGCTAGATTTATTTTTTTATAGTCGATATAAGGTTGGCAATGAGAAACACTGCTTACATATTATGTTTGCCTATGTCTAGTCGAACATTTAAAATAGTATAGCTGATGTAACGGGTTCTAGAATTACTAGCGTACCGTCCATACGCTCGGCCAATCAGAGAAGGCCATCGTCAATATGGTCATGAACGGACTCCAACTGATATATTTAATATTTTATGGATAAAACAAATAACGATGAATTTATACGATACAAGCTGTTACCAGGAATGTGTTGTATTAAATCCGTAAAATTGCAAATCATATTAATGTATGAAATATATGAACACTTTCACGCGTTTCGTAGAATTCATAATTGGTTATTTGTTAGAGCCATCTTCATATCAGACGTTTACCTCCACACCCGGAGGATTTCTTGAACGTAATTGAATCAATATATTTTAATAGCTTTATTATACATTCTATTCACTTGACGATGTTACGAAATTCAATTGTTACATCAAAGCATTCCTGTATCGTAGCTCGTCTAATGACGGGTAACGTTCAAACAATACAGAAAAATGTTAAATATAAATCATTAGCGTAACTTCCACTCCATTCAACAGCACATCAAAAGAGAAATTACTCAAAAAACTCAATTCGAATACTTCCTCGTGCAATTTCCTTGACCTTTAACGATCAATACGAAAATTGAGCTCCAAAAATAAATATTCTAAATACGCACGATTAAAGAATAGAGCTGTATACATCATGGTTACGTCCTAGGGTCTTTTCTTGCGTTTTCTTATATTTCCTGTGAGGAAAAGTTAGTAGTCGTAGTCCGGTGTGGTGACGGATTAAGAATACGGAATGTCACCACCCCATATCATCCCATGGGTGTCGTAAGAGCCGGCAGAGGGAGCATATTATGCAGAGAACAGCACTGTAAGAGAAGAAAACTTGATACAAGCCCTATACCAACCCGTTTGGCCAGCGTGGTATAGTAGGTCAATTCCTCCTTTCAAAGGAGAGGGCCTAGTCCAGCAGAGGACTGTTAAAGGCTGGTGATGATGATGATGATGAGAACAAGTTATTTGGCGGTAGAAAGTAAGAGCAATATAGTACACTAGAGACCCCGAACAGCAAATATGCGACACGTGGCACGTTATATATCACAGAAGCAAAACTTTAATCTAACCACTTCCAAGTATCCGCACAGAGCGTAAACGAAACGTACCTATGTTTGTGCCGTATATCATTATGTGAACCGCGAAATATTAACGGCGGTACACAAGTTATCTTACCAATATTATAAATAGACTAACTTTTGCCCGCTGCTTCGCACGCGTAAATTACTATTAGATAAAATATTTTGTACAAACACCCCTACCCTCCTTAATGAACATACATACTAAATTTAACCTTCTTGCGCCCAGTAAGTATGTTCTGTAATACATCCGTCAGTTAGTCAGTAACGAAAATATTTTATATACATAGATTGAAGTGATTCCATAGAAAAAATTAAAGTATTTACACAAATTTTGAATCACTTTTCCACCCTCTTAGGAGAAAATTTCCAAAATAAATGTCTTTGTGGTCGCTAACGTTATTTGCGGGTCCAATAAGCAAAGTATGAAGTTAATCATTATCATTTGTGTGCATGAACATGGATGTTTGTCTTGGTCTGGGTGTTTTTATGTATAATATGTATGTATTTACAAAAAAAAGTATATAAGTATGTTTATCCATTATCTAGTACCCATAGTACAAGCTCTGCTTAGTTTGGGACTAGATGGTGTTGTGTGAATGTGGTAGAATATTATTATTATAATCCCTTAAAGGCATAACAGGTTCTATCCAAATTATGACTCCTCTTTTTATCCATTTAGGGTAAGCGTTACCAAAAAATACTTTCTTAGTGTTCACTAACTTAATTTGAGGAACCAATAGGAATACAAAGTTTGAAGTTAATCCATTGAGAGAATAAAAAGTTTCATAAAAATTCTGACAACCAGTTTAACCCCTTTAGGGGAGGAATTTCCAAAAATCCTCTCTTAGTGTGCCCCTACACACCTCAAGGAACATACATGCTAAATTTTATCTACTTGCGCTCAGTTGTTTCGGCTGTAGCATGTCTGTCAGTCAATCAGTAACGCAAAAATTTTATATACAGACAGATTATACAAATAAATAATATATGACTGCCTCCGTGGTACAGTGGATAGCGTATGCGTCTGCTAATCGGGCGGTCTCGGGTTCGATTCCCGGGTCAGGCAATATTACTGAGTTTTGCCGAATTCTCAGTAGCAGCACGGAGTCTGCCAATGTGCCCAGTAACGGCAATAGGCTCGCCCCCTATTATGACGGACCTAATATGCAACATGGTGAAATGTGGGTGTTATATTACACCTGGGCCTACCCCTTCGGAGATACAGGCGTAAAGACTATAAAAAAAAACAAACTCTCTGTAATCTCAAAATAACCGTATTGCATATTGTTGCTAACCCGTTTCCAGTACCCCAACGATTTATTTAGATCGTTTTTCTGTCTGTCTGTCATTCAGGGTAATCTTAAAAATGGCTGAATCGAATTAGATGTGTATTTTACTAATGGTTCATGAAAACTCTCGAATACACAATGAAAATTTCATTTAGGCGTAGCTGCTTGCAAAATCTAGTTAAAATTATATTACTTAAGGATTCCATAGCAGTACACATTCGTATATCTCAGCGACATTGTAAAAAAATGTATAATACATTATCCAAGTTCAAAAACCCCTTTCTTAGTATTTTAGGTTAAAGAAATTAGAGAAGCCTTGATCAGCAGTTGGACAAAGCAGATAACTGATATAAAGTGCTTACCTGCTTAAAAATAAATATAAATAGCAAAATAAAGGTTTTACGTATTTTGACTTCTATTGGTCATATGAAGAACCATCCCACATTTATTATACAATTAATGTCAATTAAATGCACATCAGGGACGATGAACAAAAATCAAGTAAAGGAATTAAAAGTTTTATGCAAACGGGGATCCCTTTTTGAACTCCCCGTTTTAGCGGTGAATTCACTAACGTTACTTGAGGAACCGATATACAAAGTTTGAAGTGAATCCATTAAAGTTTTCTTATTATATATTACAAAATGGGACACCCTTTCTTATCGTCATAGGGTAGTGACTTCGAAAACTTCTTTCTTGGTGTTTACTAACGTCATTTGAGGAACTAATATACAAAATTTGAAGTCAATCTTCATCATATCAGCCAAACGACGTCCACTGCTGGACATAGGCCTCCCCCAAGGTTCTCCACACAGACCGGTCTTGAGCCGCCCGCATCCAACCGCCTCCCGCGTTCTTGACGAGATCGTCGGTTCACCTTGCGGGGGGCCTACCTCTGCTGCGTCGTCCGGTACGTGACCGCCACTCCAGGACCTTTCTGCCCCAACGGCCATCGGTTCTTCGAGCTATGTGCCCTGCCCACTGCCACTTCAGCTTGGCTATCCGGAGAGCTATGTCGGTGACTTTGGTTCTACTGTGGATCTCCTCATTTCTGATTCGATCTCGCAGGGAAACTCCAAGCATAGCTCTCTCCATCGCCCTCTGAGTGACCTTGAGCCTTCTGATAAGGCCCATAGTGAGCGACCACGTCTCTGATACGTAAGTCATCACTGGCAACACACACTGGTCAAAGACTTTCGTCTTGAGACATTGCGGGATATCGAACGAGAATATATGTCGTAGCTTCCCGAACCCCTGAAGTCAATCTACTGAAGGAATAATAAGTTTCATACACACTTTAACCCCCTGTCTTACCCCTTGAGGGTAGAAATTTTCGAAAAACTAATTCTTAATTTTCACTATCGTCGTTTAAGTAAACAATATACAAAGTTTCAAGTGAATCCATTGAAGTTTTTTTTTATATTACAAAATGGGACACCCTTTCTTAACACCCATAGGGAAGTGACTTCGAAAGCTCCTTTCTTGGTGTTCATTAACGTCATTAGAGGAACCTATATACAAAGTTTGAAGTTAATCCAATGAATGAATAAAAAGGTTTCATACAAATTCCGACTCCCCTTTTTAACCTTTAAAGGTAAAAAATTCCAGAAATATTTTCTTAATGTATACTAAGGTCATTAGAGAAACCAACATACAAAGTTTGAAGCCAATCCACTGAAGGAATATTAAGTTTCGTTTAATACACACTTTGAACCCCTATCTTACCCCCCCCGAGGGTAGAAAAATTCGAAAAACTACTTTCTAGTGTTCACTATCGTTGTTTGAGGAACCAATATACAAAGTTTAAATTTTTCAATCCATTAAAGGAATAAAAAGTTTCATACAAAATTTGACCCCTATCTTACCCCTTTAGGAGTGAAATTTCCAAAGAAACAATTTTTTGTGTTCACTATCATCATTTGAGGAACCAATATATAAAGTTTGAAGTCAATCCACTGAAGGAATAATAAGTAATGCACTTTGACCCCAACCTTCCACCCTGAGGGTTGGAATTTATAATAAAACAAATTCTTAGTGTTCACTATCGTCGTTTAAGGAACCACTATACAAAGTTTGGAGTCAATCCATTCGAGACATAAAAAGTTACATACAAGCTTTGACCCCCTATCTTACTCCCTTAGGGGAGGAATTCACTTAAAAATAATTCTTAATGTTCACTATCGTCGTTTGAGGAACTAATATACAAAGTTTGGAGTCAATCCATTGAAGGAATAAAAAGTTTCATACAAACTTTGACTCCCATTTTTACCCCCTTTGGGGTGGAATTTCAAAAAATCCTCTCTTAATGCTACCCTACACTCCTCAAGGAACATACATGCTAAATTTCATATTCTTGTGACCAGTTGCTTCGGCTGTAGCGTGTCTGTCGGTCAGTCAGTAACGCAAGGATTTTATATATTAAGATAAGTTTTGCTCGTATATTTAGGAACGGGGCGCGCTCCAATGCGCACAACTTACGTTGTTGTTAATTTATACGCCAGATGGTCAACATCAATAATTATTGGACCTTCACTACGCATTATTCAATTAAATATTGAAGGATCTTCACAGTCCAAATGCCAGTACCTCTCCAGACTGGCTCATCAGCACAATGCAGACATCATCTGCATCCAGGAACACCATATTGGCAATGAGTGCGACCTATCCTGAAGAGGCCATATATATGGATATAAGCTTATAGGTTTTACTCTCTCGCCCATCTATGGTTCATCCTTGTATCAAAAAAGCTCTTTGAACGACTGCACTGTGTCCGTAGCATCAAATGACAACAAACTCGAAATTATCGTAGCACACATTGGTAATTTAGACCTAACAACTATTTACAAACCTCCAGCTCGTAGCTTGGACTGTTCATCTTTACCAAGTAACCCTCACCCAGCATTGACAATAGGGGATTTCAACTGTCATCACCATGCCTGGGGCTACCAAAGAAACGATCATAACGGAGAAGAGCTTCACGCATGGGCTGAAAGTATCAACCAACACTTAATCTTTGACCCCAAAGTGGGGCACCGACACCAACCCAGACTTATATTTCGCGTCAGAAGACTCAGAAGGCAACATAGTGCCCGTAACTAGAACCATTCTTAAAAACTTCCCCCAAAGTCAGCACAGACTGGCGCTAATCACCATCGGCATTCAAATTCCTCTATTAAAATCAAAACATTTACCTCGCTGGAATTTTAACAAAGCGGACTGGAAAGCTTTCTCTGCAGGAGCTGATGCTACTCTGCGTTTTATTAAACCAGACTCGCGAACTACTCCCTCTTTGCCAAAGCTATAATAACTACTGCTAAAAGCTGCATACCAAGGGGGTACCGTAAAGAATATGCTCCAGGCTGGTCATCTGAGACCGAAGAAGCCTACCGTGAATTCCTCTCGACGAATGATGCTGAAGCCGCTCATAAACTTCTGGCCTCCCTGGATGCATCGAGAAAATGTAAATGGGAAGCCTGTGTGCTGAGCATGGATTTTACGCATTCGAGGAAGAAAAGTTGGACGCTTTTACGCAAAAATAGGAGGGGCTCCAATACATGAGCAAAAAATACCACTAGTTCAACCCGACGATATTGTGAAACGAATGCAGTCCCTCACTAAAGCAGCAAAGACTAACAGAACATTCGCAAAAAAAATACGACAGCAAAACATCAAAAATCAAAAACTTGTCTGTATCGAATCTTACAGCCGACACTTCACAATTACCGAGCTAAACACTGCATTAAAAGCCATAAAACTGAATAAAGCTGCTGGACCAGATCATATATAGCGGCGAGAGGGATGATGGCTGGCACATGCGTCATACTCGTGAACGGGTGCTACTTGCAATGACTGGTCGATGGCGGTCTTATGGGCAGGTATAATTTTGTTTTTGATATTTAACTTCATAATTTCCATCATGGTTCTGAACATTTGCGCGGATTGCCTGCATTGTTAGGTGCATAATGTAAGTGGATGCTCCTGTTTCACCATGTCTATATTCAGGAGGCTAACTAAATGAACATCAAAATTTAACTTGATTATGCTTGAGTATTATGTACAGTAAATATATACAAGTAACATAGAAGGTGTAACAGTTGCAGCACCTTACAAAAGTTTAATTGTTATGTATTATTCAAAACCTGGTGATGAAAAAGAGTGACCGTGAATTTTATTGCCCGTTCTTTCTCATGGTTCTACGCCCTTGCTTTGCGAACGTGGCAGTAAATGTAAATGTAGAAGCATACAGTAATAATGTTTTAAATTTGACGTTCATAAGTGTCATTTTGTGATCAAAATGAATAAAGGATTTTGACTTTCACTTTAACTCTATACCCGGAATTCCTAACACACCTTGGAAAAGTGGGCAAACGATGGTTACTGACATTTTTCAGTCAAATACTGGACACTTGCACCCTCCCAGAGATTCTAAAGAGATCTAAAGTGATCGCCTTGTTGAAGCCCGGAAAGTCACCAGATGAAGCTGTGAGCTACAGACCAATATCGCTGTTGCCCATAACCTACAAACTACTTGAACGGTTAATGTACAGTAGACCTTACATCGCGGTCGACTCCGCTGTCCCGCCTGAACATGCTGGCTTCAGAAATAACAGAAGCTGCGCCGATCAAGTTCTGGTTCTATCCTCCTTCATCGAGGCTGGCTTCCAACTCGGTCTGAAGACTTCCGTGGCCTTGGTGGATCTAAGTGCTGCCTACGATACGGTATGGATAGAAGGACTCCTAAATAAACTCGGTAAAATAATACCATGCCGGCAAACCATACCACTGCTAAGATCACTTCTCAGCCCTCGCTACATCCAAGTTAACGTGGGAGACAAAGTAAGCAGCTACAGAATCCTAAAGAATGGTCTTCCCCAGAGATCGGTCTTAGCACCACTTTTATTAAATATTTATATCAGCGATATGCCGGACACAGTATGTCAAAAATTTGCGTATGCCGATGATTTAGCTCTGGCTTTCCAGGCAAAACGCTTTGAGGCGGGTGAAACACCACTCTTTGACGATCTCAAGGTTATGGGCGAATACTATGCAAAATGGCAGCTTTGCCCAAACCCGTCTAAAATAGAGGTAACATGTTTCGTCCTTACCAACTGCCTGGCCAACAAGAAATTGAATATACCTTTTTGTGAAGTACCCGTCAAACACAACTTTAACCCTAAATACCTAGGCGTGACATTTGACCGTTCTCTAACATTCAGATAACATCTCGACAATGTGGCGCAAAAACTGAAAACCAGACTGAACATTATAAGGAGCCTATCAAGAACAACATGGGGCGCCTCCGCCTCAGTCCTGCGAACATCCGTCCTAGCTCTGGTTTACTCTACCGCGGAGTACTGTGCGCCTGTATGGTACGGAAGTGTGCACACCAAAAAGGTCAACACCAAACTCCACGAGGCCATGCGGATCATATCGGGGGCTAATAAAGACCACCCCACTCCCATGGCTCCCAGAACTAGCGTACATCCCACCACCGGACCTACGTAGGTGCAACGCGGTGGCAGCTGAGTGGCATAAATGCTCGAGACCCAGCATGCGAATTCGTAAAACGCTTGACCATCTACCGGCGCACCGCCTGGCATCAAGACAACCAATTTGGACAGATGAACATTTGGGGACCAATTTCGACGTCAAAGCGGAGTGGCGAGCCTCTTGGGAGCTCTTCGACCATCCCCAAAAAAGATCTAATTGCAGACCCAAACACAAAACCCCTTGGTTTTGATGCTCCACGTCTAATGTAGGTGAAACTAAACAGATTCAGAACCGGACACGAACGATCCAACCATCATCTTCACAAATGGGGGCTCAGAGAGTCGTCATTCTCCGAGTGCGGAGGGCCAGACCAAACTCTAGCCCCCGTCGTAAATGATTGTCCGCTCCATTGCTTCGTTGGCGGTATATCTTTAAAAAAAAATGTCCGAGTTGCACCAGCTCTCTGCAGCGGCCAAAGACTGGCTAATAAATCTAAAAATAGACATATAGGATCCAGCGCAAAGAATGCCATACGAAATGATGATGACGCCAGATGGTACATTTGATTGACAAACTCAGCTATGGACTTTAATTCTTATCTGCTGTTTAAACGGAAATGACATAGTAAGCTAAAAAAACGGCGGCATGCCCAGTTTGTTTATGTTGAACATATCACAAAACAAACACGTCAAGAAAAGAAGAACATGAAAGAACGCACATCCACGCTTCCTACAAAATTAGAAAAAGTGGCCTTCATGATATTTAATAATATTTTACCATCTTATGTTGGTGTTTGTCTGATATCAACAGTGGGTTTTTTCATCTTCGTAATCAATAACTCGTCAAGATCGTGGGAGGCGGTCGGATGCGGGCGGTTCAAGACCGGTCTGTATGGAGAACCTTGGGGCAGGCCTATGTCCAGCAATAGACGTCGTTTGGCTGATATGATGATGATGAATCAATAACAATATCGATTCCATACCGGCCTTTCCAAACTGGGACCCTCTTTTCGTGGCAAAGCCAGTATGCCTCCCTAGTCCCTACAATCATATCTATAATTCATATCTATACAGAAATCTTAACGATAACAGATTTATCGCGATTTGCTATCTTGTTTTTATAGGGGCGTGACTGCGTAAGTAGAGCACGTGACGACCAAACATGGATATACATCAACCGACAACCTCGGTGAATTTATACGCTTCAGTATATTTATGACTGGTATGAAATACTTAGTGTTTGTGTTGCTAGCGCTGACGTCACACAAATAGGTATGTGCTGTCTACCGAGATAGTACTGGTGGAGTTAGGTATCGGTCACGTATGGCGTTTGTTCTGTATGAACTCAGTCACGACAACCAGCAATGTTATCGTACTTACTGTGTATTCATATTGTGGTGTAGGTTCACTGCAAGATACAAATAAAGCATCTGAAAATCATTCGTTAATCTATGTATACCTATGTTAAAAAAATGTTAGAAGCTGGATCGACTTAAAAATGTAAACCATTGATAAAGTTTTTGGAACGAACAGGCTACATGCTGGCTGCATTTGACGCTGAAACCATTAAGTACCTAACGGTGCACGGTGCTACGACAAGTATCTACGAATGGAGAAACGTATAGCTGATTACTTCATCATCATAGGGCCTTTCGCAAAACTGCTTGCAGTAGGCCACTCCCAATTAGAATCATAATAATATTGCGAGTCAATGTTAGGATTCTGTCTACAATATTACACTGGCCAGACAGGTTGGTACAGGGTTTGATGTCAAGTTTGGCGCCTGTTCACAAATATATTATTTGTTTCGTGTATTTTTCCCTAACGATACAATGAAATGAACATTTTGGATTCTTAATTCTCCACCACACAGATGGTTTTACTTATGTTGCTCTTTATATGCAAAACTATGCATTAACATAAAAACGCAAAGCTATGATTTTAATTCAATGTTTGACATAATTTGCCGTCCGTTGCGGACGTTTGCGTAGTTCATTCGCTATACATTGAAGAACTATTTTGTACCCTAGATACAAATAACCCCTAATGTTAAACTCTAGACTTATCTTCAGTTAGCAAAGTCATAAATCATGTCTCGCAATACATGTTGCTTGACCGGCTATAGGTCAACAAACTCATTTTATTGTCATCGTGAATAGGTATCTGTCACAATATACAGGTTGGCGTGAAAGTAATGACCCTATAGAAATTCCTTATATTTTTTTTATGAAATCTCCTATAATTCTGATATTGAAAGTGTTGTAGTAATCAAATGTAAAATTCACTAAAAATAATCATGGAACGCTTCACTCCCCAAGAACGTGAAATAATCGCGTCATAAACCTCAGCTTTGAAGAGGATAATTTATCTTCAAAATTGATTATGAGTGACGAAGCGCTTTTCCATCTCTCGGGGCATGTCAATAAGCAGAATACTCGCTTCTGGGGCACTGAAAATCCGTGCATTATTCAACAAACACCTTTACATCCACTAAAAGTAACTGTATGGTATGGCGTCCAGACTTCTTTCTTTGAGGTTATTTGAAATCTCGGGTGTATGTGAACAAACCACAGACTTTCACAGCTTTAAACGAAAACATACACCAAGAAATAAGAAACATATCGCAGGAAGTGTTACGGCTAGTTATGGAAAATATCATAAATAGGGCTCAAATATGCTTCAACTCTGGAGGTCAACATTTAATAGACATCATATTTAAATCATAATGCAACTAAATTTCATGGCACAAATATATATATTCAAAAAACTAATTCTAGTTTTCTAATTTAGAAGTTGTAGCTGAACCAAATAGGGTTATTACTTTTGCGCCACCCGGTATTATGTATAAACAACAATTCTTTGTTGAATGGATCCTTAAAATATAGTTGATTGAATCAGGCGTTACTTGGCGGAACTCCATTGTAACCTAATGGAAGAAAAGAGGAACCCACCACGCACCCTCGGATTGACCACCCCAACTATTGCAATAGAAAAAGGTTGACAATACCGAACTCCTCTAAAAGGATAAGGGATATAGGAATGGTATGGGTTCCAGGAAGATACCTGACTTGCAGTATCCCGCTGTATGCGCCGACTATTCCTCGACACGTGTTTCGCCTCTGCACGAGGCATCCTCAGGAGCGATGGGCAACGACTGAGCGACTGAGGCTCAGTCGTTGCCCATTCCTATATCCCTTATCCTTTTAGAGGAGTTCGGTATTGTCAACCTTTTTCTATTGCAATAGTTGGGGTGGTCAATCCGAGGGTGCGTGGTGGGTTTCTCTCTTCTTCCATTAGGATCCTTAAAAATCTGCTGTACCAGTAAAGAATACTGATAGACCTGAGTGTACAAACAATAAATTAATTACGGTTATGTAGGCATCGATATATGTATATTGTATAAATGTATAAACATTTATACATATGTAATTTCATTTGTATTTGTATCATTTGTACAAACATAATATGGGATTTACTATTCTGAACCTAATAACCAGTAATATTTAAGGTTCAACTCTGCAATATAGATACTTGTCGTTTCGTACATCCACTAGCGATTTAGGCCATCACAAATCATGTGCGGGACATGGATAGAAATGTGGCAGACCAAAATTAAACTAATACTAATATTCACACCTTGCCGGGTTAAAATAAATTTAATACTGAATTTTGCATGTACTCCTTAATAATAAAGTTATGATTATATTTATATCCTGTTTATTGTGACAAAAGCTATGATTACATACCAATTAAACAACAGACTACATAGGTGTTTTAAAGTTTATAACATTTATTGATTCTGTGCATAAAACAAGGCGAACACGGAGTATGTCCCTCGCACCACCTGAAATGATAAACGATTAATTAAAACAAACTGATGAATCAATCACCAGTATTAATAAATTAAATTAACCTACTGTTCACATATTCCACCCACCGTCTATATATTTGTGAAATTTAAAAGCTTAATGCGCATTTTAATATAAATTCATTTTATTTTGTTTGTGAAATTAAAATACCGACTGCGCGTCATATGACTGTAATGAATGGTCGTTGTATTATTGAGGTTCATGAATTTCACTTTAAACAGATTATCGTAAAATTTTAAGCTTGGCTGTAGGCTGAGGAACATTATTAAAAAAGCTTTTGTGAGTTTCGCGGCTGCTGACGCTACAAATTATATACGAGGCGTAATATTGCATTAGCGCGGCGCGGCAGTCGTCTCCCTTCACGCATACAGTTAGGTCGTGGTTAGGTAGTTTATTTATAAGTATATTAAATGTGGTACCACAGTAAAGTATATATTTCTTCGTTTTGCATCTTTCCTTTATCTCTTCACACATACCTCAAACATCTTCATATACCCCTACATTGGTGACCCCGACGTGATCGTCAAGAGTAGCTTTTACCCAGCAGCGGAATACCTTTTGCCCAGCAGTGGGATAGACATAAAAATTTAATAAACACATCTTGCACTACGCATATACAACTTGTGGTTGTGCCTGTTGTGGGCCACTACCATGCTGCGCAGACTGCTGTGCTTGCACATGTTGCAAACCACTTATCGAGGGTATCGATGCCAAAACCATTTTACTACGGATCCATTTACGTGACCATTTCTTACATTTGGTTACACAGAAATACACCATAAGTAAAGATAACAACACCAAAATGGTTAACAAGATAGCTCCAAAAAACTCAAAATGCTTTTGTATTTCGGAATCACTGTTTCTAGCATTATTTGCTCCGTTTTGGGCAATAATAATGTCTTGTTCTTTACTGTAAGATTTACCCATAATTACTATGTAAAACTAATTCTGTTAACTGGTTAAAATTTGTATCAGGAATGCTTCTAATTAGCCAATCTGACCTTTTAAATAACAATTTCACAATAATAAATGCTAATCCAAAAAAATCTAACAGGCAACTTAGATTCGCGGCCACTGCGAGTGGTGTAAGTGACACGTTTATCGCTATTCTCACATTTTTCTTGTTGATCATTTTGTATATCCTTACAATTAATATCGCAATACTCATCTGAACATCCTTGTTCTGAGGGAATATTCAACAAATAAGCGGGCTTTAATCTATCAATCGAAACTAATTTAACATTTCCACAAATATCAATCTTGAACGATTTACTTCCCCTCTTTATGACCTTATACGGGCCTACATAAGGAGGTTGAAGCGTTCCTCTTACTACGTCATCTCTTATGAATACATACTCGCAACTACTTAAATCAGGGTGGACAAATATTGTACGTGAATCTCTTTGCGCTACATTACGTGGTCTTAGGTTCCTAATAACATTTCTCAATTGTTCAACGTACCCGTTATTATACTTAATATTACAGTGCTTATTATCATAAAAATCGCCAGGCAGTTTTAACTTTAGACCATACGTCAATTCTGCTGCGCTTTTGTCCGTATCACTTCGCGGAACAGATCGCAACGCCAGCAAAATCATGGGCAATTCTCGTGGCCAATTCGAATTATTATTTAATTTTGCTCTTAACGCAACTTTTAATGAACGGTGCCATCTTTCTACCATACCGTTACTTTGGGCATGAAATGCTGTAGTCCTAATTTTATATATACCTAATAATTTTGTAAGCTGTAAAAATAAATCGCTTTCAAACTGTCTGCTCTGGTCGCTTGTCAGCCGTACCGGACATCCAAAACGAGCTATCCAATTCTCAAACAGTACTTGCGCAACCATTTTTGACGTTACCTCTTTCAATGGATATGTCTCAGGCCAACCTGTACTTCTATCTACAATAGTTAGTAAGTACCCATGCCCCTCTGACGTGGTAGGCAGCGGTCCTACTAAATCTATATGTATATGTCCAAAACGAGCACTAGGCGTAAATTTTCCTAATTCTGACATCGTATGACGCTGCACCTTAGCTTTTTGACAACTGATACACGTCTTAGCCCATTTTGAAATTTGTGCGTTCATTGAAGGCCAATAAAATCTATCCTTAATTAATTTCGTTGTTGCTCTAATACCAGGGTGACTTAAATTATGTAAACTATCAAAAACTAATTTACGATACTTTTCTGGAAGATAAGGGCGAACTGTTTTCGTTGACATATCACAAAATAACTGATTCTTTCTCGTTTGGTAAAAATATATCTTTAAATTGCGGTGTATCTTTTGCCTGACTAATTCTATCACATAACTCAGTATCTAATTTTTGATCTCTCGCTAGCTCACTGTAATTTATATAAGAAGGACAGTCAATAGTCTCAATACGCGATAACGCGTCCGCAACAATGTTCTTATCGCCTGTAACATGCCTAATATCCGTCGTAAACTCACTGATGTACGCTAACTGACGGGTTCGGCGCGGGGTCTCTTTTTCGCTTATTTTCCTAGAAAATGCAAATGTTAACGGTTTATGATCGGTGTATATTACTAATTTTCTACCTTCAAACATTTTACGGAAATACTGCATAGCCAAATAAATTGCTAAAAGTTCGCGATCATAAGTGGAATATTTTTGTTGAGCTTCAGTTAATTGTCTCGAGAAATAACCTAATGGTTTCTACTGACCATTTATTTCTTGCTGCAACACTCCACCAACACTAGAATTAGACGCATCTGCCATCAAGGCCAACGGAACGTCTATTACCGGATGCCACAACATAACACTATTTTGTAAACTTTCTTTACATTTCAAAAATGCTTTGTCAGCTGATTCGGTCCAAATTATTTTAGTCTTATCTTTCCTTTTGGCATTGTGCAAATATTTATTTAACTCTTTTTGATATTCGACCGCTTGCGGTAAATGTGCTCTGTAAAATTTAGCCATTCCTAAGAAACGACGTAACTGTTCTATTGTTTCTGGTTTTTTGTAATCAATTATAGCTTGTATTTTATCCTCAAGAGGTAGAATACCTTCAGAAGATACTTTATATCCTAAAAATTCGATTTCGGATGCGCCAAAAATACATTTACTTAGATTTATAGTATACCGAATTTATTGAATCTTTCAAAAACTGTTTGGAAGTGTTTTCTATGGACATTGGTATTCTCACTTGCGATTATGACGTCATCTAAATAACAGAAATAAAATGGTTCTAAATTATTATTATTATCATTTTTCAAATTATTTTCTACGCATTGTTCTATACCATGTAATACGTTATTATTCATAAACCTCTGAAATGTTTGGGCGGCATTACGCAAACCAAACGGCATTCTTAAAAATTCAAATAAACCAAAAGGTGTTATAATAGCTGTTTTCTCTACATCTTGGGGTGAGATTGGTATGCAATGATAAGCTCTATTAATATCTAAACGAGTAAAAATTTTTTTTCCGGCGCAAATGTAAGTAAAATCTTGTAACCGCGGAATCGGATATCTATCTGGCGTTGTAATACTATTTAACTGACGATAATCACCACAAGGTCTTAACTGGCCGTCTTTTTTCGGAACTACGTGTAACGGACTAGCCCAAGCCCCTTTTGAAGGTCTACATATACCAAGCTCTTGCATCAACGCGAATTCTGCCTTAACTTTATGATACCTGTCCGGCGGTAGCGGTCTAGAGCGCGCATACACAGGCGGACCGGTCGTCTCAATGTAATGTAAAACTGCGTGCGACGGCGAATCTATAAATAGAACGGGCTTTGTTATATCTGAATATTTCAACAACAAATCATAGTAAGGGTGATTATTACTAATTGTATTGATAGATTCCTGATCATACTGTACCACTGAAGCAAGGATGTTCAAATTCGTAACTTGGTCAATTAATCTTCTAGAGCTTAAATCTACTAAGAATTTATAATGCCTCAAAAAATCTGCTCCGAATATAGGCTGTGTAACGTTCGCGACAACGAAGGTCCAACGAAACGCACGTTTTAAGTTTAAATTTAGCACAAGTGATCTAATACCGTATGTTTTAATTTCACTACCGTTGGCTGCAAATAATTTATATTTTGAACACTCACCATTGCATTTTTCTCTGTACTTTGCTGGAATGACCGAAATGTTCGCACCTGTATCCACCAAAAATCGAATCTTGTTTTGATAGTCCGTCACGCAAAGGCGGTTATTGGCTGCCGGTACATGTTCCTCCGCCACAGAACGTACCGCAGCTAGTTTTCCGTCTTCTCAATCCAGGC
Source organism: Euclidia mi (assembly GCA_944739405.2). Lineage (NCBI taxonomy): Eukaryota > Metazoa > Arthropoda > Insecta > Lepidoptera > Erebidae > Euclidia > Euclidia mi. The sequence continues at coordinate 79,982,907 of OX123181.2, forward strand.
GCAGGGTTTCTCGCAGGTACGCGCGCGACTACGGTACTTGAAATGATGTCTGCAAAGCCAATTGGGGTCATATGGGGTCATCATCGGCGTACCTCTTGGTCTCGATCTCGATCTGGAACGTCCATATGCTCGTCCTCGTCCATTCCACTGTCCGCGTCCTCGAAAACTGTTCCTTCTGTGCTCTTGGACTTCGCTCTTTAACGACGCTACTTCCAATGACAGCTTGTTTATCTGCGTCAACAGGTCTCCAACCGCGAATATTTGACTGCTTCCCGTAGGTGCCGACGGTAACTGTATGCTCTCCGAATGTACTACTGCGACGTTATCTGCGTTCAAATTTTCCACGATTTTGTCTGCGATTTTCGATAGATTCTGTATGTCTGTCTCTTGGGTTACCGCTAAGCCTACTCTAACGGCTGCTGGCAACTTTCCTAGCCACAAATTGCAAAGTGCTTGTCCGGATATCTCTGAGTTTCTCCCTAGGTCAGTCATTCGCCGTAGCAATTGGGATGGCTTTTGGGTTCCTAATTTGATCTCGCTCACTAATTTTCGAAATTGTTGTTCAGCCGATTCTTCATAAACACCTATCAATCGCTCTTTCAAGGCCAAATACTTCTCGGTAGCCGGAGGATCACGAAGGATGTCGCTTACTTGTTGCAAAACGTCCATGTTCAACTTCGATACTACCACGTTGTATTTTGTCTCGTCGCTTTGCTTCTGTTGGGCCATAATACTATCAAATTGACTGAACCAAAGTCTCGGCATGTTCGTCCAAAATTCCGGGATTCGCGATGTTACTGTAATAGCAGCTAGATGGTCGGGCATCGTGGTGACTGGTACTGTGGTGACAACCGGTTTACCTCCTGCCGTCTCGGTCACCACGCATCTTCCTGCCATGGTCGTCGTTACTGGTATCATGATGCTGAATTACGAAAGTCTTCAAATATACGCAAATGTCTTTTAATGTCCAAACGGAGGTCACCACTTTGGCGATCATATGGGTGAGTGTTCTCTATTGCGCCACAATCCACTGACTCCTCAGAAGGTTGTTAAGGACTTCTTCAGTAAAATTCAAGGAACTTCAGTAAACGAATATTAATATATTGTCTCGACAATTACAATTTTGAATACATATATATATAGTACAATACGACACGTTACGATAGAACGGCAGAAGTAAACCGACTGTGGCGGCTTGGCGACGCAACGTAACAGGGGAGCCTACTTTGTCACCTCAGCAAAACGATCCTGTTACGTTGCGGGCCGCTACAGTGGTGGGTGTTTCCGCCCGGGACAAGGATGTTCAGATGAGTATTGCGATATTAATTGTAAGGATATACAAAATGATCAACAAGAAAAATGTGAGAATAGCGATAAGCGTGTCACTTACACCACTCGCAGTGGCCGCGTATCTAAGTTGCCTGTTAGATTTTTTTGGATTAGCATTTATTATTGTGAAATTGTTATTTAAAAGGTCAGATTGGCTAATTAGAAGCATTCCTGATACAAATTTTAACCAGTTAACAGAATTAGTTTTACATAGTAATTATGGGTAAATCTTACAGTAAAGAACAAGACATTATTATTGCCCAAAACGGAGCAAATAATGCTAGAAACAGTGATTCCGAAATACAAAAGCATTTTGAGTTTTTTGGAGCTATCTTGTTAACCATTTTGGTGTTGTTATCTTTACTTATGGTGTATTTCTGTGTAACCAAATGTAAGAAACGGTCACGTAAGTGGATCCGTAGTGAAATGGTTTTGGCATCGATACCCTCGATAAGTGGTTTGCGACATGTGCAAGCACAGCAGTCTGCGCAGCATGGTAGTGGTCCACAACAGGCACAACCACAAGTTGTATATGCGTAGTGCAAGATGTGTTTATTAAATTCTTATGTCTATCCCACTGCTGGGAAAAAGGTATTCCACTGCTGGGCAAAAGCTACTCTTGACTCAATTTTAAAACTACGTTAATTAAATGTGTATTGATTGTGTATTTCTTATATTTTGTATGTGTAAAGCTGATGTTCAGTGCGTATACAGTCCTCCAGTGGACACTATCATCGTTAGGTAGCAGTTTCGATCCCAAGGCACCAGCCGTAGGGCTAGTTGTACTGTATACGAATTGAAATAAGTTTCCGTATTGTTACTTTTGTAATAAAGGCAAGACTTAGAAAATAATATTGTTTTTGATTGAGGAATAATTTTTGATTCGTTATAAAATATTGTAAACAAAACTTAGAAGTTGATATCATGCTTGTTATATTTTATTCACATCCGTTCAAACCGTAACTCTAGAAGTTGTTTTGATGAATTGCATTTTGGCCAGTGTGAATGTTATGATTTCATCATTGTTCTTTGTTCGCTTTAATTCCTGCGTTATAAGCTAGCAACATCATGTAGCTGATTATATTAAGTTACATTCTGTGTATTCTTTTTGCTATGTCAGATTTTATAAAGGTGACTACACACTGGGTACTGTGATTATTCTGATTATATGAAAATAGTAATGTATCGTATACAAGTATGTTTTGTATGTAATATTTTTGGATGTGTTTCCTTTTTTCTTTTTTTTGAAAAAAAGGGGAGGACCACTGTAGCGGCCCACAACGTAACAGGATCGTTTTGCTGAGGTGACAAAGTAGGCTCCCCTGTTACGTTGCGTCGCCAAGCCGCCACAGTCGGTTTACCTCTGCCGTTCTATCGTAACGTGTCGTATTGTACTATATATATGTATTCAAAATTGTAATTGTCGAGACAATATATTAATATTCGTTTACTGAAGTTCCTTGAGTTTTACTGAAGAAGTCCTTAACAACCTTCTGAGGAGTCAGTGGATTGTGGCGCAATAGAGAACAGACACCCATATATCGTCAAAGTGAGATAAAATTTACTGTGCATTGGGGCAAGCCGAAACGCCTGGACTAAACAGCAATCGCAAAGTTAATTGAAATAATAATAATAGAGTAACACCTTTCAAACATCACCTTTGTCTTGTGATATACATTACAGGATAGAAAGAAAGCTTACAAACCGCAGGGCAGCTTTGTGGCGAGCTGAATGTGTGTGGTGACACTGCGGTCCCGAATACTTCAGGGAGACGGTCAAGGCCTCGTCTTAGGCTTGCCTTTACTGGCTGGTCGGAGTGGATTTCCAAGAGCGCCCGCAGGACTCTCGACTCTGGCTTGCCTTAGTCGGCCTGCCAGAGGGAAGTCGCAAGAGCTATTTGCTCGGGGGTGGAAATGTCATTGTCAAGGGCATAATTACGGGGAAACCCGCTCCGGGTCACCAGACCCGCGATGGTGAAACCGGTGCCGCACCGCTCTACACCCCTAGCCGCTCACACCGGTGTTACCCTTTTGTTGCCTTTATGGTAGGGTTTGTTTGCCTTGGCGGCTATTTAGAGAGGGCCCGTCTAGTGAGTTGGCGAGCCACCGTCTGCCCCTTTTCGACGTACTGTTAGAGTACTTAGGGCAGACGCCGGCATTAATGTATAGTTTTCATCTAAACTAATCTATTTAACACCCATCCCAATAGCCCAGAGTATTTGGTTTCCACAAAAGTAGCAATAGTCCCTCACCTGCCGCGGCTAATCCGTGACTGCACTTAATAGTGCAGTGATGGAAGCACCTTAGTAGGTGTCCCATCACATTCTAGATTAAAACTCTCAAACGGCCTCTGAACATTGGACATATGTTTCCGTGTACGCCTGCCAAAGGGCCGGGTATTGTTCTAACATTTAGAATAATACCCATGAAAGAGAAACAAATAATAATAATAATATTCTACCACATTCACACAACACCATCTAGTCCCAAACTAAGCAGAAGCTTGTACTATGGTTACTAAATAATAGATAAACATACATATATCCTTTTTCATATTGTAAATACATACATATTATACATAGAAACACGCAGACCAAGACAAACACCCATGTTCATGCACACAAATGTTTGACTTGAGAGGGAATCGAACCCGCAACCTTCGGCGTAGCAGTCGCTTACACTCCCGCTGTGCCAACCGGTCGTCACAGTGTTGTAAATGCCACAGTGTTGTGTCGAAAATTAGTGGTTCGCATAAGTTTCCGTCACTTCCCACCCCTAAAGCAACATTATATTATACCTGCTATATTATACCGGCTTATAAAAAGCAGCTATATCTAATGCGCGTTTCACTACGAAAAATTTTGGTGTTGCTTAATTTTAGTTCGAATTTATTGAAGTTAATCATATGGCTATGAGAATATTAGATATTTTTTTTTTGGTCTAGTTTACCTCACTAGATTATTTATGCGGTCAGCTTAATCCCTAAAGGAACATTAAGGGTCCAACTTTAATAGGCAGAAATTTCACTAGAAGAAATATTGTGCTGACCTTTGACTATAGGTGGCGACCGCTGGATAATTTATTAAAGGTCTAATACACTTCTATATTTTGACAACTACGAATAAAAATTATCTATAAGAGATGGAGTTGAGATTATCTTGCATAAATTCTAGTTATATATTCTCAAAGGTTTACACCCATAGTTCACTAGCAATATTTGAAAACAATAGACTCATGTCCAAACTATGTGCATAAACTAAGCAGCCTTATAATATTTAACATCAATAAACAGTCACGCCCGGGACTGCATGATTCATCGCAGGCTTACGTCCTCAGATCATTGCTTGCCATCAATAATTTTGATGTTTGAAATAGACTTGGAATATATCAAATTCTTCATCTCCAGCGTGTCTCTCAGCCACGACGGCACTCAGCAGATACTTTGGGTAAATACAGCAATTTTCAAGCTGACATATTCACACTGCCTAATACTGCTCGTCACGCTGTTATCAGCCCCAACAACAACGTAAATAACCGACAAGCTTTAACCAAATCCCGCACGAGGAAAGCTACAATGAAAACTAGAATTTCCATAATACGTGATATCAACAAGTGCCATTTACGAGAATATAATAGAGACCATACCGTTATCATATTCGCATTATAATAAAACGAGGGTTCAGTTTATTTCTAAGAGATTCAAACTGAAACTTTTTATCATTATTTGAAACCTTTTAGAGTTTGGCCGCACTAGAATATTCGGACATGTGTACCGAAAAGTAGGGTTTAACCTCAAAATTTATAAGCTCTGTCTAGGTATAAGATGAGTCAATATTCACCGATGGAAACGTTTTGTCGACTACGTTCTTCGTCGTTCGCCGATGGATTTAAAAACTATCATTGTCGATCGGAATATTCACCTAAAATACTCTTTGAGAATGTTTTTTTTTCCTTTATCGTCAAATTAGTTTGTCAACTTACATCTTTAAAGACCACTAGTTTCCTTATGTTGTATGGTATTCAATAACGAGTAGTCCGGGGAGGTCTTATCAAAATCTTAAGACGCTAACCGCAAATTCTGGCTCCACGGGACATCGAAAATACAACAATGGTTTTAGTGAATAAGCCTAGAACAACTTTAAGGGAGATCTTACACATCTTTGTCAGCCCCAAGCAGGACTATAAAGTGGTGGAGAGAACGGCACGCAAAAAGTTCAAGCATGCAAGCAGCGGGTCTGGGCCGCCCATACGAATGCATGGTAAAGATGATGTTCACTAGAAAATTCTAACCAGCAAGAACGTTGCGTAGGTAAGTTCCAGCATCTTGAACGCCTTCATGACGAGCGGACGCTGAGCCTGCACAATCGCCAGTAGCACTAGTTGTCTAATGTTTCTCTTCGGCATATTGTTTAACCGCGGTGGAGACAACTGCCAGCCACAGTAAAATATTGCGTCTGATACTAAAGCAGCCTGAAATAAAAATATATACCATCGATTATTTTCTAACAGAATAGTCTATTATTTTCTTTTATGTACAAAATACATTTGAATATGCTGAACTATTAAATATAAACCTATTATAATTTATTTAATCAAGCAGAATATTCAATCATGACCTTCAACAATATACTTCATCTTAAAATTACAATTCAGTATTCATCTTGCAGAGGAGGACGTAAATCTAGTAGAGGATTATGTACCTACTTGATTTGTTTGGAGTCAAATCATTTGTGCCATAGGGTCCAAGTGCAACATATCTTTCTAGGAATCTCCCAAAGAGAATGGTTGATGGCTCGTGTGAACAGATGTCTGGCATACACAAAAGCTAAGCATAGCCATGTAACCTGACAATGCTGCCATTCTTTTTGACAAACTCCCAATAGACTGCGATGCGGAGGACTTTCATGACACCAAAGTTACATATTTTGTTACATTGTCATGCATTTCATTCAATAGTATGACACACTTTGAACTAAAATATGCTTTGAAAAGTCTGTAATATTTTTTATTCCTACACGAAATGTCATAGAAATTATTGCGTTTTATCATAAAATTATGCACAAAGTAAATAAACAAAGGAGCAACTTGTCTCAAATTTGCATAGTCTATACATACCAACAAGGTGAGTTATATTTTCTATATGAAATGCGTTATAAAAGCAGAGCCTTAATACATTTTTAGCGGAAGTTCTTTACGGTGGGCCTTTTGTAATATGGGCGGCTAGCTTTCAGTAGGTATGAGGGATCCTAATCGTAGAACTACTGTGTCGTGTGTGTTAAAACAACTGCTCACTGAATAAAAACTTATAATCACTGTCCACAAACAAAACATTACTCAATTTACACATAAATATTACAGTTTGTATCAAAATTAAGATTGGACACGAACGCAAACATGTTGCTCAGCGAAAACGAGCGGGAATCTTGGCGGCACGCGCGGGGCGTGCGCGTCGTGATTGCGTAGCGGCTCGATCTGCGCTACAATTGGTCGAGACGTCGCGGTTTTCGCGCGAAAACGAATCGGCGAGAGCGGGAAAATGCGATGAGGGATACGTTTCGTTATACGCGTCTGTTATACCCTCCCCCTCCGAGTCACTTAAACGTCCCGTAGGTGGCTCGGCACAAACATTACGAGAACGACGGGGCCGTCCACGAAGGCGCCGAGGCTGCACTGGAGCTGAGATCTGACCTGACGTGTTATGGTAAGGCTTCAAGTCAGAAGCATGAAACTTTCCTAACAGCTTCGAATCCAAATCAGTGACTTCGTAAGTAGTAGGACTAAATATTTTACTAATGCGATAGGGTCCGTCACGTTTCGGCATGAACTTACGGGTCCTACCCTTAGAAGCGTCACTAAGCAGATGAGTGGTAATAAAAACGAAGTCACCCACCTGGCAACCTACAGTCTGTCGGATCTTGTCAGCTTGATTTTTTCGATCATCCTGTTGTCGTTCTACACTATCCCGGATAACATCCCAATTATCTAAGAATCTATGGAGATACGGAGTGATTTGGGCTAGGAAATTCTCTTTATCCAATATAGCCCGAAAATCATGCTGAGCATCGAATGGCGTACGCATCTCCCTAGCAAACGTCAGCTGGGCGGGACTAGCTCCTGTAGAGGAACAGGTGGCGCTGTTCATCGAGAACCGTACTGACGATAAAAACTTAGGCCACATACGGTGTCGATTTAAGTTAAAAACAATCGTTTTTAACTTAAATTAACAGCTGAGTACGTAAGTCCCGGTTCTTCCGTTCGGCAGGATTTGCCTCGGGATGATACAGCGGTATCAGGTTTTGGTGGATACCAAGGATAAACATGCACTGTTGCATGGTGGCGGAAATAAATTGGACACCATTGTCTGATATGATACGGCGTGGGAAACCATACCTGAGGAAGTACTCGTTGATGAGTACAGGCGCACATATCTCAGCGGTGGCTTCTGTCAAAGCAAACAACTCTACCCACCTCGTGGCTGTATCTTCTACTAACAGTACCCATTTCTCACCATGTTCGCCTTCTGGTGTCATGGCAAGTACTTCTCCACGCTGATTGAGGACAGGTGTCTGCAGGAGTCCAGCGGGCTTCTGGTTGGATGCCTTATAGCGCTGACACTCTTCACAGGTCTTCAAGTAATCTGAAATGTACTTACGCATCCCAACGAAATAGTAATTTCGGCTGATTCGATTGTAGGTTCGCTCAACCCCTTGGTGACCAGCTGTGGGAGCGTCGTGGAATTCCTTTAGGATCTTCTCACGCATGGTAAGCGGCACGACGAGCTGTCGCTGTTCAGTGTCAGTGTCAGGGAGGTACCGATATAGAACACCTTGGTTCATGATGTACCCTCTACCTAACCACTGAGTGTCGTCAGGTTCCTTACCCTCAAGGCTATTTACGATCTTCGCAATCTCGGGATCATCGAGCTGTTCCTTGCGGAGTTCTGCGGAACTAGCCCTGGGTAAATCCACGATGACACTACAGACGTCACAGCTTTCTACATCGGCGGCGTCGTCACACTGAGGGCACTGAGGTCGACTCAGGGCGTCAGCCACAACATTAGCTTCCCTGGAGTGTACTCATAACGGATATCGAGGGCCTGTAATTTCATTGCCCACCTAATGAGACGTCCGTTAGGCGTTATTAAAGTTAAGGGTCACTTGAGGGGCTGATGGTCACTCTTTACAACGATAGGGTGCCCATCCAAATAGCCACGGAACTTATCGGTTGCCCAAACAACCGCTAAGGCCTCCCTCTCAGTGGTGGTATAATTCCTCTCGGGAGGAGTCAGCAAACGACTTGCATATTCTATATGTCTCTCCTCAGGACCATCTCCCTGTAAGAGAACACCTCCTAAAGCATGGTTACTAGCATCTGTTCTCAAAACAAACTCTTTAGTGTAGTCGGCTTGGACAAGTATAGGTGCCGAGGTTAACTTGTCCTTCAGAGCCTGGAAAGCTTCTTGCTGTTCAGATTCCCACCTCCAGGGCTCATTCTTCCGCGTTAAAACCGTCATAGGTTGGGCCACCTGGGAAAAATTGGGAATAAACTTCCGGAACCACGAACAGGTCTGTAAGAAGGACTTTAAATGTCTTAAGTCCCTGGGACTGGGCATCTGAAGGACTGCGTCCACCTTAGTGGGATCGGGTTTGATACCGTCAGGAGTTATAACGTTTCCCAGGTAATTTATCTCGGGGCGAGCAAAGAAACGTTTCCCTCGGTTAGCCCGTAACCCGAACATACGCAACCTTTTGAATACCTTCTGCAGGTCCTCTAGATGGCTATTGAAATCCTCTCAAATTACCAGGAGATCATCCAAATACGCTAGAAGGACTACACCCTGCAAACTATCGCCAGATCGAAACCGATCGATCAACCGTTGGAAGGTAGATGGCGCGTTCTTCAAACCAAACGGCATACGCTTAAAGCGATATGTCCCAAACGGTGTCACGAATGCGGTTTTGTCACGATCAGCTGGAAGGACCTGTACCTGCCAGTAGCCTGATTTTAAATCGATAGAGTATATAAAACTATGACGTTTCGTCAACCGGAGAAGCTCATCTATGAGCAGAAGAGGATAACTATCCTTTTTTGTGATCGCATTTAACTTGCGGTAATCTACGCAAAATCGGATGCTATTGTCCTTCTTAGGGACTAACACAGCTGGAGACGTCCAAGCAGACTCGCACTCCTCGATAATATTGTCCTTGAGCATGTTGTCCAGATCAGTCTTCATCAGCTGTTTCTTCGCAGGTCTGAGGCGATAAGGCGGGACAGAGATAGGTGGGTGGTCTCCAGTGTCTATACGGTGTTCCGCCTACGGATCGGTTCACCCCCTGGCCTGAAGATATCATTGTTGTGCTGTAAAAAGAAGCTAACTCCTCACGCTCGGGAGAGCTCAGCATCATTCCCTCATCCTCTCTCAGGATCTCAGTAGCACAACAATTCTGAAGACCAGTTGAATATTCGTATTCCAAGGGGTAAACCTGCTCATAACCGTTAAAGCGCCATGTGGAAGAACCAAAATTAATTTCCAACCCAGCTGCTTTTATAAAATCAATGCCCAACAAAGTATCAGCGTTGGTGGCATCCGGGAACACATAAAAGTCAACATTAATACTCTTACCTTTCATCTTCACCTCCAGAGTAGTTGATAACATTCGGCGCGTTGGTGCTGAACCGTCGACGAGCTTAACACGCATCGAACATGACGTGAAAGGCTGATTAAGCTGTTGCAGCAACGCGTAGAGTGAGGAACCGGCAATAGTACCCTTGGCCGCGGTATCAAGTAGGCCCCTTCCCTGGATACCCAAAATCTCGATACCCACAATGGGCCGACGCAGTACGCCATTATGCAGAGGACCTATAGACAAACAGGTCGATGACCTCTCATATTGGTAATTTCCCGTTACCCTACCGCATTCACAACTTTTCCGGGTTTTTCCCGAAAAATCCTAGTCACCCTACTGGAACTGGAAATTGTCGGGGTTTGTCCCGGAAAATTCTTGGTCACCCTGCTTTGTGATGGACATTGGCAAGAGACGTTTTTACGTTTAACAGTAGCATTAACACATAAATCGCGATGGCTAGGGGAATTAATAGCATACTCATTACTATTACTACTAGAAGTATCAACCATAGGAATTTTATTTATTTATTTATTAAACTTCCTGCACAATATTGTACATAGGCGGACTTAATGCCTTAGGCATTGTCTAACAGTCTACCTTAGGGTGATGCAGAGATAGTTAAGGCAGGTATTAGGTGGAAGTACTTTATAATTGAATTTATATATAACTAGATACTTTAGTAAATAATATACATAACACACTTATACAATGTACATATAAATTTAATAATCAATATACTTAATATACTATATATAATATAATATATATTAATATATTATAACATATATCGTGGGTATAATGGAAGAACTAAATAACTCAGATTTTGGCCAAATTGACCTTTTACCGAAAATGTGCCGCCTCTTTTGGTCTAACAAACATTCTTATATCTTAACCCAGTCCAAAAATAAAGCCATTTTTGTGTTTCAATTATAGAAATAGATAAGTATAAATGAACATTAAATGTTAGTAGAAAAAATGACTAACTCTATGAATAAATGAATAACTGTGACTTTTGATCACTTGAGTATGAAATAAATTAGCTAAATTGAGTTATTAAGTTCTTCCGCGCACGAAAATATTTTAATGAAACTAGTCAAGTTGAAGAAAAACTAAACAACTTGAGTTATTTAATTCGGGCATTAATGAGCATTCATTTGGTTTTTAAATAAGTATTTTTATTTATTTCTTCTTCGAGAAAATGTAAATTTATAAGAGATTCCAATCAAATAAATGTCAATAGGTGAAGTTATTTAATATTTCTATTTATAGTATACGCACGTAAGCAAAGTTATCGAGCAATTCAGTAGTACAAATTAGCGCGAAATAATGTAAACCTATAGACCAACCATTCTCAAAGTGTGCTCCGCGGAGCGCCAGGGCTCAACGAAGCATCTCTAGAGGCTCCACGAAAATTTTGCTCCAATTAAAATAAAATTACTTAAATATAACTAAATCACTAGGTAGCAGAATACAGCAAAATGATCGATTTAGATTCTAAATTCACCGCAACTTAAAGTAGTAGTACGTTCAATATGCTATGTTTTTACCGGCGTTTTATTACAATCGGATAATTATATTATAAACAGATATACGAGTACTATTATTAGACATGTTATGTTCCTAAGGTTGGAAGCGATAGCCTAGTAGAGATATCAACAGACTGCCATTCACAGGGCTCGGATTAGAATTCTAGGCAGTAAATTTTCAAAGTAATGTGTTTCAATTGTTAATTATGGCTTGCAAAAAGAGCTGCTCTCTGAGGCACCAGGCCTCAGAGAGCAGCTCTTTAAGACTAGGTGGTGTGGACACCCCTCCCAACTTTTTTCCGACATCATGATTTGATGTCTTCCAGCCACCGGTGCAGGCTAGGTTTCTTAAAGGCTTTAATACCAAATCCATACAGAGCATAATTTTCATAGGTTATTTAGAAATCTGAAGAGTAAACCCGGCCGCTGTGGCTGGTTTTTGTGGATTTCGAAAATGCCTCCAACCCCATTGGAACTGGGCTATTCTGCAATGCACTGCCTACACTACATGTCTCTCAGAGAGCTATGAAAAGGACAATGGATAAAGCCTAATAGGATTTCGCTGATGGATAATTTCTAGAACGAGATTATCCGGCAGAAGACCAAAGAAACTGACATAGATCAGAGTTATAGCAAATTGAATGAGGGAATGTTGGCCGCCAGAATGGGTCTTGTGGCATACCCTGGGGAGGCCCACATCTAGGAGTGATAGGCTGGTGAAATGAGCTAAATGAGAAGAAGTAGTTACTATACTTGTTTGACCTTTATACGCCCCCTTCCTATTATGAAAGCCTAAAGGTGAGAAAATACGTCGCGAGATAGCGAGCAAGTCGTGACGTGGCAAATCCATACTCCGAAAAGTTAGACAGAAGTTGTAATTATTACACCCACATTTGGCCATATCATGCATTTTTAGGTCCTACGTAAAAAGGGGGTCTATTGACGTTGCCGGGCACATTGCCAGATTTCGTTCTACTACTGAGAATTCAGAAAAATCAGTTACCTACACTCTTGCCTAACCCGGGAATCGAACCCAAGACCTCTCGATCAACAGACGTATAGGTTATTTACTGTGCCATGGAGGCAATCAGCGACAAAATAAATATAAAATATACGAAGATTTATGTCAGTAACTTCCTTTTTGCTCAACTTCTTCCTTCAATTTGTCTAGTAATTAAGCATAGTATGATGCAGTAATAGTTATCCCTTTCGATCTCTCTCCATGAACATCTCAAAAAGCAGTCAGCATCACTTTCCCAGCAGAATAAAAGGCCTTTGTCCTTTGGAGTCGGTTCCTCCTTAGCAATTTACTGTTTGGAATGTATTATTTATTTGGGCGTATAATGGTGTATCCACGTTTCATCTACAGTCTTTATTTGGACCAAAACTTGGATTTATTAGGCCTTAACTACGCAAACAGACCTTTAAAAAATGTTCATTCGACGGGTCAACGCGGTTTTGGTCTTAACGTGAGCAAACGCAGCACCCATCGCGCTGGGAGCTTGCTCATGCTGAAATCTTCATTTAATATGTAACTAATTCATTTGTTGGTCATTTTCATACCCTCTGCTATATCTCTTACTCAATTCAGCGGTCGTCTAGCACCATTTGGTGAAATTTTGCGAGGTTATCTTCAGTGGTTGCAGTGTTTGTACGTCCCGAACCTTAGCTCCCTAGCTCTTACGACCAGATTTAAATTCAGCTGCCCAAAATTTCATTGTAGTAAATGATGGAGCAGTGAGGCAGCGATAGCCTAGTGGAGGTGCTAATAGTTGTCCATGCAGGGGGTATCGGGTTCGAATCCACGGCCAATGACTTTTCAAAGTTAGGTGCGTATTCAATTGTTAATTATCGCTTGCCCCGTGCCTCGGAGCACGTTAAACTGTCGGTCCTGGCTGTCTGGAAGATCTTTGACAGTCGTTACGGGGATTCCGTACCCTCAAATAAACTGATACTGGTCTAAACCATGGAATATCGCTATAATAATAATAAAATCTTTTTATTCAAGTAACATTGACTCATTTTTGTTAGTAACAATTTTGACTTATTATCTATGTTAGTAGTTTACACACATACACTTATAACAGACGTAGACAGCTTAGCACAATGATTAATATATTCACAGTCCAGTCTGCTAGCAACACCGCTAAGTATGTTATTGGGACTGGCCCGCACGCAGCGCACCAGAGAGGCGAATCTTTTGCGCATTGTGGTAAAAAAGCAATCCACTCGGGCTTCAGCAAACATCCCTGATGCGCTACAGAAACGGGGCAGTCCCATCAACACCCGGAACGCGTTATTAAATTGGACTCGAAGAGCGCTGTACGATTTCTGAGTGTAATTTGCCCACAGGTTACACGTGTAAAACGATGTACAGTATGCTCGAAATAGAGTTATTTTAACATCTCTGGAGCAACGTGCAAACCGGCGAGCTATCATATTAGCTCTTACCGACAGCGCTCTCTGTTCCCTTTCAATGTCAGCATTGTCCTTGAGGTCGGCAGTCAGAATATGTCCCAGATATTTGAAAGTACAGACTCGGGCTAGTGGTGATCCATTCAGTGTAACTGGTGGTACAACTTCTGGACATCGACCCCCGGCCTCAAAGACCATGACTTCGCTCTTTTTGACATTATATATCAATCCGTGACGTCTAGCATAGTCTTCACAGATTGATACCAATCGCCTCAAACCACAGATTGAGGCACTGAGGAGTGCCATATCATCAGCGTAAGAAATTTTATTCACACAGATGCTGTCTATGTAACAGCCAACGCGCTCCCTGCTGAGTGTCTCAATCAGTTCGTTAACATATAGGTTGAATAGCGTTGGAGAGCTTAACCCTATGTCTCACACCACACTTGAGCGTAAATGGTCTCGAAAGCTCGCCTCCCCAACGCACATGATTAATCTGGTTCCCATACCAATATTTCAATATATTTATAAGTATAACAGGAACACCGGTTCTTTCCAACTTGGTCCAGAGAATATCGTAGGAAACCAGATCAAAAGCCCTGGATAAATCGAGGAAGCAAGCGTAAGTAGGTGTATTCCGATTCGAATAGTACTTAACAGCCCACTTAAGACACAAGATGGCGCTATTAGTGGACAAACCAGGTCGGAATCCGAACTGGTTATCATGTAACTTAATGTATTTATTCAGTTGTGCATTAAGTAGACTGTCAAGTACCTTCGCGATCACAGTGGCCAGAGAAATAGGCCTATAATTGGTTAAGTCCGCAATGTCACCAGTTTTATTTTTAACAATAGGTTGTACAATCGTTTTAGTAATTTGACTAGGTAAGTAGCCATGGCTTATACAAAGGTTGAACAGCATTGCCAACACTCTTGGTAAATGGGGGCCCGCAAACTTGAGATGCTCAATGCTGAGACTATCATGACCAGGGGATTTACCTCTAGACATACTACTAACAATACGATTCACTTCTTTGGCTGTGAATCTGATTCCTGGCTCACTTTGGTCCAAAGCAGTAGGCATCGACTGTGACGGACCCAGTAGGGATGTCACCATAAAATGGTCCATAAAGAGGTCGGCAATACGCAAGGGATCACTTACACCGCTGATAGATACCGGTAGGGCAGGCTTACTACTCAATCTATTGGTATGCTTCCAGAATGAACGAAAGTCTGAGTTCGAATGATGTGAAGCCAGAATGTCCATTTTTATTTGGTCCGCATGATCTTGACACCATTTTAATCGTGACTTAAAAATCTTTCTGGCTTCACACATCTCTTCGTATAAGACACCCAATGTAGGCTTGCCAAAATATACCCACTGAGTGAATTTCTGTCTGGCGGTCCGGTATGCATTATCGACATATTTGTTCCAACCTACTACTACATTCTTTCTTCTACGATTACTACGTGTCCGACTTATTACGGCGGACTCACTCAGAGCACTCACAATATCACTGTACAGTCTATCAATGATACTTTGATGACGGTTATCATTGCAAACAAAGTCGCAACAGCGTATTAATTGTTCCGGTAAGTCTATGCATCTTAACCTTTCATGACAAGCCGCACTATAACATTACGTTTGCTCATGACTTTTATCCGCCCATACAATTAAATTATCTGATTTACCGGCGCTCTAATGTTTCGAACATAAGGTGTCAAAAACACACTCAAGCACTAGAGGGTAATGGTCTGACCACAGTGTATCATAGCGCACATACGCTTTAACTACTGAGGCACGGGCCGCTTTAGTAACTACACAGTGGTCAAGCCACTTCCTCGAGCCGTGCGAATCGCTCACAAAAGTAAACGTGTCTGAATTTATCCCTATCAACTCAGTATCAACACAACTCCATTCGAGTTCCCTACAAAAGTCTATAAGTTCGTGAAAAAATCGTTCTTTTGGGTCTGCGTTAAAGTCTCCCAGTATATAACAGTTTTCAATACTTGAACTATCTACAATTGCACTCACCAAGCTTAGGCAGTCTGTAAACTCCGCGAGATTTGCAGCCGAGTTCGTAGGCATGTACACGTTAATCACTAACACAGACCTTCGTTCACACACTAGCTTAATCGCGCACACTCGCGGATTATTGCACTTGATAACCGACACATTATCGAACGCACTCTTTCTCCATAACAATGCCAGCCCTCCGTACGGACGGCCGCGTAACATGCCGGCGGTAGTATCTACTGCCGACGTGCCGGTACACTCGAAGTCACTGCTTATGCTGTGTAAATACGACATATCTTCAGGTAAAAGCCATGTCTCCTGGAGCGCAATGATATCAAAGTCGACACATAGTTGTCGTATACTTTCAATGGACCGCTTCACATTTTTAGAATTAAAACTAATTAATTTACATGTTTTATCCATTAGTTATTATTTAAGTGACCGTTCGGGCGTTTATACCCGGCCGTAGACTTGTCCTTAAAATGAACGAATCGTCGAAATATGATACCTGCCGGCCACAGATTGTCATCCAAAAATATATGTGCTTTGGACTCAGACACAAAGAATTTAAAGGCTTTATACGACTCCTTATTTTTCATCGCAATCTGTTCAAGACTTACAGCCAGCTGCGTCCTAGTCAATATATAGTCACATATGTCTTTGTCACTAGTATCTATGTGTACGTTCGATATAAAAATAGGTATCTTTTTATCTGCTGCTCTAAAATTTCCCGTGGCCTCGTTCGATATTCCTATTTTACCCTTTAAGCGATTTTTAGTAACCCGCTTGCGACGAGCTACTAGCGACCACGAACTATCGAGTGTACTGTCTAGGGTCAAACCAGTTTTTAGCACTGACGCCGCCGTTTGTTTACATTCTGCCGTTACATCATCAACCAGCTGTGCACTCGCCGTAGTTATCTGTTCGCTATTAGCCTGCGATAACGAACCTGTTTACTCGTTTGTTGTCACTCCGCTTTGCAATATTGTGCAGCTACCTACACTCTGTTTTTCCGCACGGATATTCTCTTTAATGTTTGAAACATTTTCTAACTTCTTCGGAGACGATAAGCGAGATTTATGACCATTGTTCTTCGTCACAGATTCATCACAACACCTTTCATTATGCCCACTTTCAGAGTTGAGAATATTATGATCTGCGTCTACTTGCACTTTGTTACATAAAATTGCACTCGGGGCAGCCGGTTTTATCCTACTCTCCACATCTAGAAGATTCCTTTTGACATCCTCTAGCTGGTCGAGTGTTACATACGTGCTTTTCACCTCTTTTATGTCCGCTTGTAACAGAGTAAGCTTTTTCAGGAGATCAGACACATCCAGGTGGTCGAACGTAATTGGTGGTAGCTTCTCCAAGTTTTTGGCCACTAATACGGGCATCAGATCGGGGTCAGCAACTTTGAAAGCACCAATTATATCGTTAAGGGCACGATTTTCCTTGCCTTGTCCCTTACGAACAGGCTTACGTTTGTCCAGCGTTAACGATTCAAACAGTAACGCTTTCGATTTTTCAATTTCGTCACTTCGGAAAGCTGCTACACATATTCTCACTAAACTTTCTTCGTCTATGATTGAAATCTTGTTTTGCACATAAGCCAATAATTCATCGATAACAACATTACAATTATTACATTTTAATATAACTGCCATTTTCGCGTATGCGTACGCGTCGCAACCGAGAACACACACGTCACGCAAGGACGCGTGAGTGTGACTGCCTGTCCCTTTGGGTTGTGGAGATCAAACGGTTGTCGCTCTGTGGAAAAGTTGATATTCTGTCATACCTGATTAGATCAATAAGCGGACCTCGGGCTCTAAGATGTGTAAGTCTTGGATGCTACCGGGATAAGGCTAGCGCGATCATGATGGAGCAGAGAGTCCCCAAAACAGAGTTTTAATCAAACTTGAATGGCGTCGGCGTAGTGCCTTTTAAAAACAAGAATTTTATGGCAGCTCGATACAACATTTCCCATTTTCACAAAACACACTCACATCAAATAATCGTATGGCTGTCAAATAGCAATCTACTGCTACAAAATAGCTGAAATGTTGGTGGTTAACTGCCACAAGAAGTTAAATTACATCCACAACCATTTTTTTGACGAGTGCTGCTTCCTTCAGGTTGAGGTCGGAAACTTTTCAGACCACCCTAGTTTGTTTTAATGCAAAGGCAAGTTATTTTTGTTTTAGTTGATTTTTGAAGATTTATAATAAGTCTTTAGTTGATTTTATTACATAATTATAATACTTTGTTGTCATACCTAATTCTGTTATTTTTTTATATTGTAATTTTACGTTAATTTTTTTATATATACAATGTTACTACTTCCAATCCAGGTTTTTATTTCATGTGAAATCAATAATCAGTGGTAAAATTTAACAAATAAATTTTCACAAAGAATGCCTAACTTTCGTGTTTAAATATTTATTTAGGTTCAAAACTAAATAAGTGTACTTAGTTGACCCAAATTCATGTATTCACATTCATTTAATGTGTGGGAAAACTGAATAACTACATTATGGAATTAGCTAACTACGGTATGTTTGCAATATCTCTGTGTGGCAAAATTGGATAACTTGGTTTTTTATTTTTAATATTTTTTTGGTTCATGATAAAAGCTAGTTTTATCAGGCATAGAATCGACAGCAAACATGCTTAAAGCATATAAAATCGCCGAGGGTAAAATTGTTCTCCATTTCTTAGTGATGTAAAAAAAGTGTCAAAAAAACAGTAAATCGCGATTATCTCGAAACTTGAAATTTTGAGTTATTCAGTTCTTCCATTATACCCACGATATATTCATATATAAATACATATATATTCAATAAAATATTATAAATACATACATAATCCAGTGATGATTACGATGATTCAGCCAATGACCCACGTTGAATCCATTGACGAGCTTTGTTTTTAAATGTCCCACGAGTGTCTGCCGTCCTGACTTCCAGAGGGAGCGCGTTCCATAGGAGTATAGCTTGAACGTAGAAGGAAGAATGTACAAGGCCAGAGCTATGTTGAGGACATACAAGTAAAAGGTTGTGGGAAGAACGAAGAGCTTTATCATGCGAAGAGCATAAGTATTGAAAGTGGGATGTTAGATAGGCTGGAGGAGTGGGTGAGTGAAGTAGGGAGTAGAGAGTAGTGTTACGGTGTTAGAGTAGAGCTACGGCGTTGACGAATGGGAAGCCATCTCAGTTGAGAACGATAAGTAGACACATGGTCATACTTGCGAAGATTGAAAACGAATCGAATGCAGTTATTGAGAAGCCGGTCGAGTTTGTTGAGAAGGTCTGCATTCAGGTCATAATAACACACATCACCATAATCGATGACAGGGAACACTAAAGATTGCACTAGCATAGTCTTTGTTTTGGAGGGGAGGAAATTCTTCGGACGATAGAGACATCACAGGGTCCCAGTGACACTTTGACACACGTTAGTGACTTGCGTTCTCCAGTTAAGTCTGTCTATGTGTAGTCCTAGATCCTTAACGCTCGAAGTGATCTTAATGTTTAACCCGGAAGGAATCACTGATTTGAATTAACAAAGTGTTTGAGTAAAGAACTTCATCTTACCCCTCGTGGATGGCTTACCGGCGTCATCTGCTGCTGCCGCTGTTGGGCCTGCAGGGGTCCGTACCGACCGTACGAGCTCGAGAGCGCTAAACGTTTGCCGGGAATTACATTTCGCGCAATTACGTCGCATTACCCCACTCTCGCCGCACCCGTAACACGAGATATTACTCGAACGTGGTTCAATATTGTTTATCGGTTGACACTGATCACTTTCACTTTTATCTTCGCGCGGGGCAGCCTCCGTAGGCTTATCAGCTGCAGAACGGCGAAAACCCGAGGGTCGCTGTCTCTGTCGCTGCGATGAGGGCCGCGCTATCGTCGCTGGGGCGGCCGTTGCCGGCGCGGGCGACTCCTGCAGCACGCGGAGAAATGCTCCAGCTACGGTGGCGGCGCTCTTTGAAGTGCTGGCGCGCGAAGTTTCCTTAGAAAAGTCCTCGATACTCCGAGCCATTTGGAGTAGAGTACTAAAATCGAAAAACTCTTCTCGTCGTAATCGTTTTCGGATTCTCATATGTAGTCATGTCACACTTGACCTTTTCACTAAGGTCGCCACTCGGGATTCGCGCCAGCTGTGCGCGAGCCTTGGCTACGAACAACTCCGTCGACTCTGTTCCTTGCGGCTTCTAGAACAACTATAGATAAATCCTGTGAGGAGGTCGGCTGTCACCAAAGGCGCTGCGCAGATGCTGTAGGGCTTCGCCCCAAGTGGACACGCTGGTTTTCATTCCCTGCCACCAGGTGGCTGCGTCATTGGGGAGAAGCATCGATAGGCTGCGAATAGCGTTTTCCTCACAAATGTTCGTGCAGTCTTTGTAGGCTTCTATCGCGTCAATGAACCCGTCCAGAGATTCACCGTTGCCGGCGCGGGCGTAGAACATGGCGACCGGACTTCGAGTACTCTGGTCAGCAGACGCTCAAAATTGTCGGCTTGTGCTTGCTGCATGGACGTCATCATCGAGGCTAGGTCACTCGCGCCGTGTGATGAACGCCGGCGGCGCGCGGCGGTGGTGACTGCTTGGCCGCGGACGTGTTCCGTCCCGCAGGCCTTTGCGTTGGCGTCATTTCTTCACCTTCTGAATTCATATCGAAGAATTCCGTCTGACGGCGACTTTGCCTTTTAGTACGCGGCATCTCGCACACTCGCGAACACACGAACACAACACAGTTTGTAGTTCTATTAGCCCACTCGTTGGGCAGCCAACATTTTAGCGGAAGTTCTTTACGGTGGGCCTTTTGTAATATGGGCGGCTAGCTTTCAGTAGGTATGAGGGATCCTAATCGTAGAACTACTGGGTCGTGTGTGTTAAAACAACTGGTCACTGAATAAAAACTTATAATCACTGCCCACAAACATAACATTACTCAATTTACACATAAATATTACAGTTTGTATCAAAATTAAGAGTGGACGCGAACGCAGACATGTTGCTCAGCGAAAACGAGCGGGAATCTTGGCGGCACGCGCGGGGCGCGCGCGTCGCGATTGCGTAGCGGCTCGATCTGCGCTACAATTGGTCGAGACGTCGCGGTTTTCGCGTGACGAATGTGCGAGATAACGAAAAACGAGAAATGACGAAGACGAATCGGCGAGAGCGGGAAGATGCAATGAGGGATGCGTTTCGTTATACGCGTCTGTTATAATTTCAAGATTATACACATTTGTGGATAATTCCACACTGCTTTCCATACTATCACTGTGAATTTTCTATTTTGAAATTAAGTAACTTATATAATTTATATGCATGGTAAACAAAACAAAATGTACTGCAAACGTTCTCAAATTTTAGGGACTAACTATTAAAAGCAGCCAAGTTAGTATATGTAAGTTGGAAAACAACCACGGCGGATTCTAAAACCAATTCATACAGGATTTGGGAGAACATTTATTTTAAAATTATTCTAAGTTGAAGAGCTCGCATCAAGAACGAGACCGGAATGAATAAAGAAAACGGGCGCGTCACAATCATTGCAAATGAGACGCCGTAACCACTACTTTATACCTCCGGGAAACATGAGACCTCATCGTATGTATGAAGCACTAGCTACTTCCTATCGCTTTCCCTACGTCAAGGGAATCAAGTAAGTAACCCATGGGCTATGTTGATTTATATAAACTGCAAACACCCATCCTCACCCACTTTCACGTTTATATATATACTAGAGGACGCCAGCAGCTACGCCTGCATTTTTTTTAATTTACCCGTTTTGGCCGATCCCGTGGGAATTTCGGGAAATCCCGCACCCCTACGGTCCCCAAGAAACATACATACCAAATTTCAGCTTCCTGCGCCCAATAGTTTCGGCTGTAGCGTGTCTGCCAGTCAGTCAGTAACGCAAGGATTTTATTTATTAAGATTATACCAAGTAGTAACATTAAAACACTTTTCTAGTGCTAATACGTATAAAGCAAACCCTACATTTTTCCAGTAAAATAAATAACAAGGCCTGAATAGTACAGAAGTTTGTGATTTATGCTGATGGCCGCGGTATCTGACCTTATGTCGTAGGTTATTTTTATATCTGAACGTAAATTTCTATGAATGTTCGCGGCTGACGCATTTGGGCGTAACGCGACATATTTCTGCTGCGACAAAATTGTATTCAATGACGTATAAATGTGGATGAGAATATATTGTGGCGTGGATTTTGTTAGGTTTAATTATGCAGATTTCGATCCACGTTAAATATGTTTCGATGTTGAACTGATCGGTCGCCGACTGAAGACATTGATTAAAGTCAAAGTGCTAGCTTTAGTAGATCTCCAGACCTGTCACTAAAATGTATGATCAATCAAGCAGGTCAATTTGTAGCAGTTGGAACTGTCAATCTTTGACGATTGATCCGATGTTAACTGGTCAATGTCATCTAACGAAACAAGCTGAATACCATTATAATATTACAAAAAAGAACAGATTAATCCTAAAAAGTTAGCAGAACACTTTAAATAAAATACATATCAATCTATGACGATTGATCCGATGTTAACTGGTCAATGTCATCCAACCAAACAAGCTGAATACCATTATAATATTACAAAAAATAACAGATTAATCCTAAAAAGTTAGCAGAACACTCTAAATAAAATACATATTAACATACCTGATACGTTATTTCGCCAGCATTGCACAAAAATAATCCCAGTAGAAAAAATAATGCGATTACAAAGAATATTAGCTTCGCAGCAGCGCCAAATTTTAAGTCATTAGATAACTGCAAAAGTAGAAAAGAAATTAAATCTCGAAACTTAATAAATATTTAGGTTTGTATCAAGAAAGATCGTGAGAATATGGAACAATAATATCATCTCAATAAAAGTAACACGTAGACGCAAACATTACAATAAAAATCATGGAAAATAAATTTTATACATACGTATATTTGTTCTCGATAAAATCGCGACTATTTTTCGCAAACGCGAACCTTATCCGCACAAACAGAGATTCGGCGTGTGTAATATGATGAATACGTAATCAAGACAAATAATACGCACTTTTACAAAATTCAGGAATAAACAACCAAGGTACCGACGCGGCGACATAACAATTCGATTACTTACGGCAATTTGAAGTAGGATAGAGACGGCAGAACCCGAGCTTTGACAAAGTTGTAGCGCCATCACCGTCCCAAACGCTTTGTCGACCTCTTTCGATAACCTTATGAGATAAAAACAAATTAGAAGTACCCTGCCGTACCCTGAACGAGAAAAAGGTTTTCCCTGACCTCACGTTTAATTTATTACACAATGGTCTTACACAAAGATTATAATGGGATTGATTATACTGAATACAAATGCTACTTAAATAACTTAGTATGTAGTTAATCGAGTAATGCTATGCCGCATGGCGTTAAAAGACTTGGAAATACCGCTTGATTTCTTCCTCTTATACGTAAGATTAGAGCTAATCATCAATAAACATTGTATGGCATAACATTAGAGTCATAGCTATTGTAAGAATCCCCATAAGTTTGATTACATGATCAGTAATTAGATATACTGACTGATTAGATATCTTTGAATAAATAAACATTTTAGCATCAGAAAGGAAAAAGAATGTGCTTGATAAACATATACAAAATTACCATCCCAAATTCTAAGGAACAAAGCATAACTGGCAATATATCGGCAAATAGAGCGTACCTTTCAGAAGAAGCTTTCGAAGCACTTCGAAGTTCACTTTACATCTATATAGGTGAAAGTTGTCTAGAATTATAGATAGTTTCTCCTTTGAGAGTGTTGTAAGTCTACTTACATTTGTTCTATTGTACGAAGTGAAACACTTAAGATACCTACTTGATAAGTTTAACATGCATCTTAATTCCTTCAATTACCCCATTCGCCAATTTCTCCGCCGCCATATTTTTCTCTCCCTGATGATGCAATTTTTCAACGTCTTCTCTCAAACGCTCGAAATAATGTCTGAGTGTGATAAATTTATATTTGTACATGATAATGTACACCATTGTTAAGGAGTCTACTGACACAATCATAGTCATACACATTAGGAACAGTATTAAAGTAGTGAACACTCGTATAAATATTGCTACGGCCGAGTTATCTTCAAACGACGGGTAGTATGTCACTATTGTAATAAAATGAGAGCCTGTGAAATAAAGACAAAAGTATTATGATACTGTTTTTTTATTACGCCCCTAAAATATGGGTGTGAGTTTTAATAGTTATGAGGTTGGAAATTTTGTCGATTACTTGTGAAAAAAGTGTGTTGCAACTCATCGAAACGTTCATATCGCTTTAGAATTTAAGTTTTTAACTATAAACCAACTGCTCTATGGATTACGTAATAGCACATGTAAACAATATTAATTTACCAAAATATAAAGTAGTTTAGTTCTCAAAGCAGCAGCCCCGCAATAACACAAAAATTAACGCAAAAAACAACAAATTGTCAAACACTCCACTTGAAACACAGTGTTTATACAAATTGATCAATTAAGTAGCCAAAACGCTACACGTGTAGTCCAGGTAAATATGACAAATTCAGAATTCATGTATACAAGAAGTGCCGCGTTTTTTTTTCGATGCTAGTTTTGCTTTCTCTACATTTCTATCTCATGTTACGACCCTGCTGTAAAACAACATATTTTGGAAATTTGCTTTATGGTTATAGTGAAGGCTGTAGAAAACCTGGTAAAACTCGATATTTTATAGATATGAAAACGTTTATAGTTACATCGGTAAACCAAAAAACCTATACAAACACCACATCGCAACCCACATGTTTACTGCATAAAGCCACATTATTACCCGGGATCCCACTATTTTTATAGCGTTGGCCCCTTAATATTATACGTTGGCACCCATTCTATACTATCGACATAAAAGCTCACAAAAACACGTAACTCACCTGCATAAACCTTCCTAAAGCCTTCAAAAACGAAAAACGCAAAAGAGCCGTAAACGGTCACGACGTAAGCAAGCACATTTATTTTCATGATTTTATATTTCTCCGCCATCAAAGGCTCTTCTTCGTAACTCTGACAAACAGTTATCATTTTACGATTCAGGCTTTTTATAAACGATTTGTTGGTAATGACTGAGTATAGTTTGATCATAACTATGGTATGGCTGACGGCGAAAGTCATTGAGTCGCTTTTTTCGTCCTCGGGAAAATCTCCCATCATGGCTGCCATAATTTCTAATACTGTCATGAATATGTATATGAAGTATATAACAGCACCGCCAATCCTATAAAGTATTCTTCGGTCGTCACCTATTTCGTTTTCTTCATACCAAAAGTTGCCGCTGCCGGTTATGAATATATTTTTACAGTACATTTTCAGAATGTGGTAGTTTTTCATTATGAGATATTTGCTTTAATCCCTTGGTGTTTGTAGTTTTATGTTGAACTGAAATTTAAATTAAAGATCAGTAAGTATGATTTAAATAATAAATCATAATTAAGTATTTTTGTAAAACGATAACTATTATGCAGTTACACTATATCATTTTAGTCATACTTTATTTCACAGTTTATGACTTCATCATTCATAAAGATTTATTCATCTCATATCTGTTTGTAACGTTTTCACGACTAAACTGAACTACTAAATGAAAGTGAATGTGAGCAAGACGAAAGTTATGGTTTTTGAAAAGGAGGAATGTGTTACGGCCTGTAATTCTATGATCGATGAACAACGAGTGGAACAAGTGAATAATTTTGTATATTTAGGTACGCTGTTTACTAGGAATGGTAAGTATAAATAAGATATTGCAAACAGAGTTAATGCAGGTAATAGGGTGAATGGAGCTTTGACGGCTTTTATGAACAGTCAAAACGTGTCCAGAAAGGCACGTTTGGCTTTGCATAGAGGGGTATTAGTACAACAGTATTTGGCGCATTTAAATAGTATCCACGCTAAAATGTGCTTCACGTATGAAATAGAAAGATACAGAAGAATGGCGTTTCTTGACGAGATAGTTGGTGTACGATCTGACGGTTCGCTTAGCCACTCTGTATATAGAAAAACAACGCATACAGATCGCTATCTACACGCATCACCACCCACGTCAACTGAACTCAGTTATAACGTCGCTTACCAACCGGGCATACAGCTTTTGCGACGAAGAACACTTAAATGAAGAACTTGCATACATAAGTGACGTTCTATGAAAGAACGGGTACAGCGGACGTGTCAGACCACCTAGACACACTCAAAAACACCTCGACTACAAGATAGAACGACATCCAGCGTACTTACCGTACATCAAAGGAGTGACAGATAAGGTCTATAATATCCTTGAGAATGTATCTGTTAAAACTATCTTCACTCCTTTGAAGAAACTGTCACAATACGTAAGAACGCCACAGGACAGTTTCTCCTTGGAAAAGCCGGGTGTATACCAAATTGACTGCAGCTGTGGGAGTTCTAATATAGGACAAACAAAACGCACTATTTCCTGCCGCATCAAGAAACACATCAGGGCAGTCAAGAACAATGAACCACACAAGTCGGCAATAGCTCAACATCTCCTAGACTCGGGTACGAACCATTGAATTGAGTTACATAACCCTCAGGTGCTTTCAACAGAACGCCACTATATACCTAGAATGGTTAAAGAAGCTATTGAAATTAAAAAGTATAAAAACTTCAATAGAGAAGATGGGTTTCAACTGTCGAACACCTGGCATCCAGTGGTACGTCTATGTAAATCCCGAGAACCGCAAAAACTTAAATCACGAGCCGACGTAGTGAGTACAGTGTGTCGCGATCGAGTACAGTGCGAGAGTGAAAACGGTGGTAGTGGTTGTGCGCGCAATAAACGAGTAAGAAAGCGGGTAGGCCGGTTCACTTGTTTATAAACATACATCCGTGAACATGGCGCTTGCAACAGTGCCGAAATATCGGTTACTCAAAACAAACTTACGTGGAATATATCCCGTAGGAACAGTAAAACGTTAAGATTGGACACATTCTAAAAAAAACGGGTTAGAAGTACCCTGAACAGAAGAGCATGCATGAGGAATCTGATGGGAGTGAATGAAGCAAGAGAGATATGTCAGGATCGTTGCAAATGGCGTTCCGTAGTCTCTGCCTACCTCTCCGGGAAACAGGCGTGAGTCTATGTATGTAGTCATTCATACTCGACACCAGCGAAATTTCTTAGATTTAAAAAAGATCGGTGCCCTTTTTACGGATATTTTAAAAACTACAGAAACCCACGGCATTTTACTCTGAAAAGCACAGTTCAAATCTAGGCTCATAGCTAATAGGTATTATAAAGTATGAAATTGCTGATTTGTACTGAAAATCAAAATTGTTTATTATTTAATTTTTAACATAATATTTATTTAATCAAAACAGTTACTATTATTATCTATACATTGCTGCCATCTAATAGGAAGGTCATTTATGCCTTTGCGATAGAACTCTGAGCATCTAGACTGCACAAACTGTGTGAATGCATTTTGTATTTGCCTCCTGGGAAGAAAACTTCTTGTCACGTAGACAATAATTTATTGTCCAAATCACGGAAAAAATGGTAGTCCGTTGGAGCAAGGTCTGGTGAATACGGAGGATGACGAATGGTTTCTAACTGCAGTTCCTGAAGGGTCAAAACGGTTTCTCGTGCTGTATGAGGTCTCGCGTTGTCATGGAGCAATAATGTTGAAGAACGATTCATGAGTCGGGGCTGTTTTACTGCTAGTTTTGCCAACATTGTTCGGAGATCGGTACAATAGATATCTGCCGTTATTGCTTGACCAGATCGGAGAAAACATAACACCATGCTGAGACCGCCAAACAGTTACCATTACCTGTTTATTGGTAAGCTTTGCTTTAGGACACTGTTGTGGCGTTTGACCTGGGGTCAGCCATTGCATTTTTCTTTTACGGTTATCATAAAGAATCCACTTTTCATCACATGTCACAATTCGATCCAATATTCCTTCATTTCTGTACCGATTCAACAAGGCAACACAAGTTTCAACACGCGTTTCTTTCTGCAGATTAGTCAAATTATGAGGCACCCATTTTTCGTATTTTTTTATTTTATTGATTTGACACAAATGAGGCAGTATTGTGGGTAAAATAACGTTAAACCATGCCGCTAATTCCTGGGTAGTTTGACAAGGATCGGCTTCCACCATCTCTCTTAATTCATCGTTATTCACCCGTGTCGGGCGGTCTTCCTCGTGGCTCGTTCTTCAAGGCGAAGTTTCCATCGCGAAAGCGTTTAAACCAAAATCGCACGGTGCGTTCATTAGCAGACCCCTCTCCAAACGCAACATTGATATTGCGGGCTGTTCCTGCCGCGTTACTTCCGCGTCGGAACTCGTATTCAAAAATCACTCGAATTTTCGCAGTATCCATCTTTCTTGTCTAAGTTGAATAACAAAAACAATTGAAAGTCAATATTCAAATGTTTCACATTTTTAAAAGAAGAACATCATAGAAACCATGTGAAAAATGTTTCATCCAAAAACCTCAAACCATGAAGATTCTATGTCAATTCAAAGTACCTATTACAATAAAACAGCAATTTCATACTTTAACCCCTATTATTAATCCCGAGAACCCACAATTGGTGTTTGCAGGACTTTGACAATAGCGACAAAGAACCATAATTCCAGTTATCTATAATATTAATATAATATTATACACCTGAAGAGTTAATGAGAATGGGAGCATGGAGAAAGAGGTGTTTGGAACTGTGGGGTACACCGAAGAATATAATCGTTCTATTAAAAGGCAAATAAAAAAGAGTCAATTATGTGGTGCTATCAAGCTAAATATGACATTGCACCAACATTGATTTTACGACTGTACAAACATAGCATTATAGTAACTATAAACAAAAACATTTAGAAATACAACCGGTTATTTAAATACATCGTTATCATAATAAATTATCTATAAATAAATCCTACACAAATCGGCGCAAATTTAATCATTAAAATATGACACATAAATTAAATTGGTTGACATTTAGCGAACGCTATAAATTAAATGTTTATTTTAAGTAGTAAATTAACCAATTAGTGTAAAATAAATATAAATTTTATTGTTACAATATATTATATGAAAGGCTTACGTTTTTCACGGCGTATTAGAGTCTATTGGCGACTGTACAGGGTACTTTGAAAGTCATAGTTTATAACAGGCCACTTTTCGCCTCTAATTGGCTTTAATAAAGCACATCGATATTCGAAAGACATGAAAATGTAACGGCAATGTGTTGCTTGCGGCACTCAAGCCACTCAGCGTTATGTACCAGTTCTTACTAAAAGCCTAATCAAATGTATTTGAGGGACAAATTGTTTTTCTGAATGTGGTGTAGCCTTTTTTGTCTTTTGTTTGTTACTGGCAGTGGCAAACCGCCGGTAACGACCTGTTCTCTAGGTGCAAGCAAATATAAATACACAAAACAATACACTTATTTCATTAGAATCCTACGCAGGTTGATAGTCCAATGCAATTTTCTTCTTAGCGGTGGAGATTGCTTATACCAATTTGAGGTAATCTTGAGTTAATACTAGACTATGTCTGAAACCTAAGGGTATGGAGTCGAATCGGTTTATGACATAGTAATTAAGTGAATTGACAATTACTTCATGTTCGATCCTAACTATAACAGGTATACTATGTAAATTTAACATGAGTATTAATAGGAAATGCTGATATAGCGAGTGCGAGTGAGAGATATAGTAAGATTTAATAATTACATTTTATAGATTTTTTTTATGGACTCACGCCTGTATCCCCAAAAGGGTAGGCAGAGGTGTAATATTACACCCACATTTCGATATGAATTTTTAGGTCCCACGTAATAGGGGGCGAGACTATTGCCGTTACCGGGCACATCACCAGACTCCGTGCTGCTAATGAGAATTTGGAAAAACCCAGTAAGTAACACTTTTGCCCGACCCGGGAATCAAACCCGGGACCTCCGATCAGCAGTCGCATACGCTATCCACTGGACTACGAAGGCAGTATAGAAATACTTACATTTTCAGTCCATTAAAGTTACAATCTACAAGTAGAAATCTACTGTACGTGACATTCTCGGCGGGTAAGGTACACGCACGCACATTGACACTTCCCCAGGTTACAAAATAGTCTGCTGATCACAATTTTCGTTTCAAATTTTATTGCACTTATAATGTATATAAGGTCTTACAAAAACAATAAAATAGGTAACAATTATGGACCCTGTTGGGCACGGCAATTGTAGAAGAGAGGAGGAAAATTCTTTTATATTCTAGGTATTTGTTTCTCTTGTATCATACTGAAGAAGTCTATTTCAGTTATTTAAATATTCGTTTAAATGGTCATTATTGTTATCATATTGTTATCCCGGTTGCATCCGAGACTTATACGCCTCGGAGACTGGGGTCTGCTTGCTGGTCTAATCAGATTTGACAGAATATCAGCTTTTCCACAGAGTGACTGTCGTCTGACTTCTGCCTCTCTGATATTGCATGGTTTAGACTAGTGTCAGTTTATTTGAGGGTACTGACTTCCCGTAATGACTGTCAAAGTAGTTCATGACAGTCGGGACCAACAGTTTAACGTGCTTTCCAAGCCACGAGGCTAGGAATAGTCAAAATTTTGAAGTCCGAAAAGTCAATGGTGTGGACCGTGGCTATCAACCCGATATTCGTTTGCATGATAATTGCATTTTTGTAGTAAGATTTTTTTTACAAAGATGTGTTTTTCTTCGCGTTTTATTTAAATGGTAACTTATCACCGTTGACGATGTGGGCTGCATTACCTACCTGTCGAAAAAAGCGAATCTTCATTCTATACTGATTTCCTGACTGTCTGTTCAAAAATAAAGCCACAACATCTCTTGACACCGTTAAGTTTTTTACAGTTTACATTTTTAACAAGTACACGGTGTATATTTAATACGGTTCAGCAAGTGATGATGTTTTCTAAACAATAAAAAAACAGTGAGCATAATATTGTTCCAGTGTCATCATCAAAAATGTTGTAAACCATATTAAGCCTTTGAGACCACAGCCCTCGCAAGTCAGTCGAAATTTCGGCAAGACCAACGTATTCATACCTTTAATATTTAGCTAAGACGTAGTAGTATAATTGACGTAGTATAATCAAAATGTTAGATAATTCACGAGTAATAGTTGACGCTTGTAAGGGCAAATTAAATACAAATGTTCTGTGCACATACAGTATTTGTTATAGGTTAAAACTGTAAATATTACTACATGTGCACAGAAAATTTATGTTTCTGAATATTAATTCAATACTTTGCAATGGAGCATCCTTTGCCAGAAGTCCAGTCATCATTATTTTCCTGTTAGCTAACATATTTTACTCTATTCAGCTTTTCTTGCTTACTGACAGGAGCTTGGAAATATTCCTCGCCCTTGCCAAGATAAAACCGCTATATTTATAAGCCAAACTAAACGCTACCACTGGTTGTCTAATAAACTAAAATAAAATGACGTTTCATCGTTGGAAATAGATTTTCATCTATTACTAGATAAATACTTGATTACTAGGTACTACTACTTATGTTAAATGCTGCCTAACCTAAAATGCTAAATGCATTTAAAATAAAGCTGAAAAGAAAGGATCTACCGAAAAAAGCAACTTATTACATTTTGTAATAAGTAGTATTTTTTCGGTAGATCCTTTCTTACATACTTGTGTAATATAACTACTAAACACCTGCTTCCCATTATATCCTTCACTACTATAACACTGTTAAAACTTGCTTCTCATTCAACAACCGTAGTAGGTACTCAATAATTTGCCTACATCCAACAAAGAAGTTTCCCAGCTTACACGTACGATGTTGTAGCATGCAATATATTATATTACAAAGACTTGCCACAGAAGATTAATATAACACACAATACTTACCACCTCTACGAATAGAGCTTTCATTAATCCACTGAACACTCCGAGTTATAAGTAAATGCAGGTGATTACTTAACAAACAAGTTTTTCTAACAGCTCATAATAACACCAAGTTTCCAACTTGAAGAGGGTATAATAAATGTTTGATTGTACTACACGGAAAAACATACTATCGAGTTAGTTTATAAAATATACTTAATCAACTTAAATTACTTTTACCTTCACACAAAGAGAAAAACTTAAATTACTTATATTGTTTTTAGTATTTTTCATCTCTTCAGTAAGTGATAAAGAATTAAAACATAAAATGAACGACTCTCGAGCGGTCGCGCGCAATCTCTCTGAGACCGCACCAACCTTATTTTTATCAGTTAATTAAAACTTTAAACAAAAGACGGTTGCGCTTTCAGGATATCCTCTGAGAGGATGATGTGTCACACATCAAAAGCCTTATGTCATTCTTAGCGTGAGCACACGGTTTTTTATTTGGGCTTGCGGTCTCTAAGCTTTGAAAACTAAGTGTGATTTTCATATTCTTATCACTTGACTCTATTGATAATAAATATAGATAAATCTCAAATAATATTATGGTTTATCGGTTAATTATCAGGACTAAAGAAGAGTTTATAGATTTCCAAAGAAGGTTAGTGAAAAAAAATATTGAGCATTTGAGGACTTTTGTTTTATCATATAAAATTCTGCAAAAATAATGAATATGTAACTTGTTATTATTATTATTGTTTACTCAAATAAGACTTGTATTAGTTATGTGCCAAACAATGTCTTGATATAATATCCATTAGTTGGGCGGAAGCCCGTGCACTTAATTTCATTTTAACTCCATTGAACTGCACTGACTTCTACTCTCTGCATCTGCGACCGTTGCAGAGTTTGGCGAATGGCCTTAGGGGAGAGCGCAAGTCGTGGAGATCGCTAAGGTAAGGCTGGTTGACTATAGCCTTCGGGCTCACTCCCGCCGGATGCACGCGCTGCTCCGGCCGGTGCAGCGCCGGGCACCCCCCGTCGCGCCCCTCCGACGGCAGTCGGAGATGCGGAGCCGGCAGCCCCATGGGGCACCACTGGGCCCGGGCGTTTTTGTTCTATCCAGACGAAGTACAACTGTCTGGATCTCGCTGTATCTCGCTGAGTCTCGCCATATTTCACCGTATCTCGCCGAAACTCGCCAAATCTCGCTGTATCTCGGCGAATCTCACTATATCTCCTCGCATCTCGCCGAATCTCGCCGTATCTTGCCGTATCTCGCCGTGTCGAGGGCCCATATCGCTCTATTGGGTCCTGTTCCGCTCGCCGTGCTCGCAGCACCTCGCCAGCCGACGCATCGTCTCGTGGACGGTGTGCTGCCCACATCTCGCCGTGACCGCTCGCCTGCCGTAAGAAGATCGTTACCGCTGACAGCATCGGCCAGTCAAGGCCGACCCCATCGTCACAGTTCAAGAGGTTTCTTCAACTGCTTGCCGCTGCCAATTATGTTCGTCCAGTGCGTGATTTGCCTGTGAGTACTATATTTCGTTCATTGTTATTGCCACTCACCAATTTGAGTAAATTTCCTATTCACGTTAATCCTAAATACCTAATATGTCGAAAACTGAAAGGTCTCAAGTATCACTTTCGGAACAAGTTCCACTTAAAGTTTTATGTGATTTTGTTCACCCGTATAGCGGAGAAAGAGAAACTCTCCCCGGGTTCTTAACTAACTGTAGAAACGCTTTAGATCTCGCGTCGGAATCTCAGAAAGGTATTTTACTAAAGTTTATACTGTCAAAATTAACCGGTAAAGCACAGGTTGCATGTTCAAATTAAATATTTGAGACCTTTGAGGAGTTAAAATATTTTCTCAAACAACATTTTGGTGAGAGAAAACATTACAATCATCTATTATTAGAACTTCAGTCATGCAAACAACTACTCAATGAGACAGTTGCACAATACGCCTTAAGAATTGATACATGCCTCACTTCTCTGCAGTCCGAAATCCATAACACAGATTCCTTAAAGAAAGAATTAGCGGGTCGTATTGCTATGACAGAAGATCTAGCATTATAAATATACATTTACTTTGGGATTACATTCGGCTCTTGGTAATATTGTACGATGCAGAAACCCTCGGACTCTAAATGAAGCAGTAAACATTGCATTCGAGGAAGAGAAAATTCTAAATTTGGGCAAAAGTTCTATTTTAAAATCAGTATGTAAATTTTGTAACAAATCAGGTCATTTAGAGTCGGAGTGTTATAATAAGTTAAAACGCGACACTGTACCGCGCTTGCAATATCAGCCGCGTATGTAAAATAATTCCTTCCACAGTTCTCGGAAATTATTCCGAGAACTGTGGAAGGAATTATTTTGACAATACCTACAAATGACCGGTGTTCTATTAACAACACCGGTCATTTGTAGGTTTTGTAAAAATATAGGCCATGATATTTCGCAATGTCGTAAACGCCAATATAATAATTCTAGAACATTTAATAACAATTCGCACACTAATAACTTGCCTAATAACTCTAGGAGTTTTCAACAAAACTTCATAGAGTCGGCATCCGAAACATCATCGCCTCCACAGAATCTTGAAATAGAAAACAGTACTAACTCTTTAAACTAGATGTTGGGTTTGCAAACCAGTACCGTTGCAAGTCCCACAGTCTAGGTACTGTAAATTCTAGCTCAAATACCAAATCCACTGTTTCAAATAATAAATCTACTATTTCCAAATCCACTGTTTCAAATACTAAATCTACTATTTCCCAATCCACTGTTTCTAAATCGTATAGTGCTATTTCTAAAAATAATAATTCTACTACTAAATCCACTGTTTTTAGTAAAACGGGTCCTATTTCTAATGAAAATAATTTCATAAATTCTAATTCTAATTCCACTGAGCCTAAATCGTCGCTGCGAACTATTTCGGGTTTGAACCGCGTTGATAAAGGTGATTCCTAGTTCCTCGAAAGATTCGCCTCTATCAAGTTCGTTTATGACCAAAAATGAAAAATGTTCTAATTTCGAGTCTAAATCAGTTCACGAGTTATTAAGTAAATTTCTAGATGAACCGATAGAGTGTCCTATGGTATATGAAATAGCGCAAAATAAGAAAACTACGTTACCTTTTGTTGAAGTGTATACATCTCATTCCGAAATGCCGTTACGTCTCTTAGTTGATACTGGGAGTTCCATTTGCCTCATAAAGGACACTAGTCTCTCACAAGCCCCAGAACTAGATCAAAATATAAAATATAAAGTGAAATTTAAAGGCATCAACGATGTCGGGTCGTATGCCCAAACCAAAGGCACTTTTATTTTATCTATTAAGCCCGATGTCTCAAACAAATTTTCATTTTCATTTCCTTTCCATGTCGTGTCTAATGTTAATCTTGATTATGATGGTATCATAGGTACGAATTTCTTGTCTACGCATAATGCGTCAATCGTATATCCTGAATCAAAATTAAAGATACTGGGTGAAACATCTGTATGTCTTGATCTAAAAACCACGAGTGTAACGTACAAAATTCCGGCACGTTCTGAAATGTTAATAGAATGTTTCGTTACGAATCCCGAGTTAAAAGAAGGCCTAGTTATGTGTGGTGAAGTCGATCAATATCCAAACCTTATATTTTCTAAATGTCTAACTCGAGTAAAATCTAATAATAAAATCACTGTCTCTGTATTAAATACCTCTGAAAGCGAAGTTATTGTTAACCCAATCAAGTTGACGTTAGAGCCTGTATCTTATGTGCTAGAGCCTAGTCCTACTATCCCCTCTACTTCTAGTCCTGTTAACCAAACACTCCCCTGTTTCCAAACTACTACGTCCGAATTAGAGCGCGACTAGAAGGTCCAAAAAGCCCTAAGATGCGAACATATGACTCAGGAAGAGGAATCTGCGTTGCGTGAATTATGCTCAGAATATAATGACATATTTTATCTAGATGGAGACATACTAACAGTGACTAAGACCGTACAACATGAAATTCGTACAACCTCCGAAACTCCCATCCATGCTAAAACCTATCGTTTTCCCGAATGCCATAAGGAGGAAGTAAGTAAGCAGGTTAAAGGTATGTTAGATCACACACTAAATTCCTTGGCATTATAATTGATAAAAAACTCGATTGGAAACGACAAATAGAGACAATCAGCAAAAAAATAAGTACCTCAGCTTATGCCCTACGTAAATTATCCCTGATCCTAAATACAGATGCTTTGCTAACAGCGTATTATGGAATGGTCGAATCCATATTACGATATGGCATAATATTTTGGGGGAATAGCACTGACATTAACATAGCATTTAAAGCCCAAAAACGATGTTTGAGAGCTATGTTTAATCTCCATAAGACAGATAGTTGCAAACCATATTTTAAAAAATACAAAATATTAACTCTGCACTCACTTTACCTTTTAGAGAGTGCAACATTTGTAAAAGCAAATCCAAATTTATTTTTAAAACTATTGGATGCGTTTCCGAGAAATAGACGTAATGAAAACAAACTTTGTCTACATGATGCAAAGACAACACAAATTTTTTTTACAATCAATTACCAAAATCATGGCAAAATATGACCCTAGATGCATATAAAAAGAAACTCAAAATTTTTTTCGCTGAGAAGGCATATTATCAGAGCTCAGACTATTTCTCTGAAAATAATTTCAATTAGTTGAGTGTAAAGTAGGTACCTACATGACTTACATGCATAAATCTATTTTTGTAATGGTTATATAATTTTATATCAATTCACGTAATCTATTGTTTGTATTCTTTTTTTTATATTTATTATCAATTTTCATATTTAATAATGTTTTACTGACATACAATTTAAAATTTATAATGGTAATTAATCATATCGTAAATTTATATTATTGAATTTAGGTACCTATTAATACTGACAAAATTCTGTAATGGCTCGTAGTACCATCTCTCAATTTGTACCCCATGCATGAGGCTGAACGTGTAGAACGTAACCACATTTACTGTAATATCCTGCATTTTATGTATACCGTGTTCAAACAAATAAACGATTTCTTATTCTTATTCTTATCAAGGCATTATCAGCCGTTCTCCATCACCTTGGTCAGCACCGATATGGGTGGTACCGAAAAAGGCGGACGCTTCCGGTAAACCCAAGTGACCCATCGTTATCAATTACCGAAAGCTGAACGAAATAACTATCGGTGATGCCTATCCTATCCTCAATATCACGGACATCCTTGACCAGCTTGGACACAGTAAATATTTTTCGACTTTAGATTTAGCATCTTCTTTTCCTCAAGTTTGTATGAAGGAATCCGATGCTGAGAAGACAGCATTCAGCGTTCCGGGTGTTTCCGGCTTAACAGGTCACTATCAGTTCAATAGAATGCCTTTCGGACTTAAAAAATCCCCTTCTACATTCCAAAGGATGATGAACGTCGTTTTATCTGGTCTCCAAGGTCTCCATTGTTTTACAAATATGGATGATATTGTTATTTTTGGCAGTCAACTTTCTGATAGTATTAGCAACCTTCGCAAAGTGTTCGACAAGCTGCGCGAACATAACCTAAAGTTACAACCTGATAAAAGCGAATAAAAATTCGCTTTTATCAGGTTGTAACTTACGACGTAAGGAAGTCCAATACTTAGGCCATATTATAACAGATAAAGGCGTGAAGCCCGATCCTTAGAAAGTAGAATGTGCCCAAAAGTTTCCTGTACCCAAAAATCCCCGCGACATCAAATCCTTTCTCGGCCTCGTCGGTTACTATAGATGGTTTATAGAGAACTTTTCGCATATCACCAAACCATTAACAAGTCTATTAAAAAAGGACGTTAAGTTCAGTTGGCTCTCTCCGCAACAATCGGCGTTCGATACCTTAAAAGATAAAATCACGACAGCTCCTATCTTACAATACCCCGACTTTAAAGCCTTTTATCCTAACCACAGATGCCTCCAACTATGCCATATCCGCTATCTTGTCCCAAGGAGAAATAAATAACGATCTCCCAATTGCATACGCGTCCCGTACGTTAAATAAATCAGAGGGAAGCTATTCAACTACAGAAAAAGAGTGTTTAGCTATTATATTCGGCACTAAAACTTTCCGTCCGTATTTATATGGGCGACGATTCAAAATCGTAACAGACCATAAGCCTTTAGAACGGCTTTTCAATATAAGCGATCCCAGTTCGAAATTAAGTAAGATGGCGTCTCAAACCAAGAGTTTGATTATGAAATTGTCTACAAAAAGGGCAAAATCAATTGCAACACTGATTCCTTATCTCGCAACCCCGTTCTCGCCGTCGACCCCAAGTCTCCCTCCACATCTGAAACATATGAAAATATTTACAAATTAGTCAACAACAAAATATTTCCTATGACACTGTTATTATAGAACATAACGACTCATTACTTAAAACTAAATGTAAAATGATAACTTACCCCTCTGCCATTGACTTAGACGATTCGATTCCATACTGTTCTGAAATTTTACAAATGTCAAAATTTAACGAAGACTTACCTGACATAAGAACGGTAGAACGGAGCTGTATACGTTTCAAAGTACGTCCAACGATAAACATGTATTTACCCATTTATTCTTACGAGTTCATCATTACGATGAAATTACCTACAAAGATATTTTTAATATGTTAAGAGATTATAGAGATATGGTAACTACCTGGTATTCAGAAGAAAAGGAATTTGCCATTTCTGATTTTCAAGATCCTTTCACGAAGATATCATTTACCAAAATATATAATATCTTAGGGTTTATATTTCATAAAACAGATGTTAAAATCCATGTATACCATAATAACATTTTATTCCCAACGCCCGTTGAAGCTCCTCGTATATTAAAGGAAAACCATGACTCACCTTCTGCTGGACACCCCGGTATTTCACGCATGTATGATAGATTAAAATCTCAGTATTGGTGGAAAAATATGCGCCAAGATATAGAAAATTATGTCAAGAGTTGCAAATCTTGCCAATTCAACAAACCTTAACGTCGTTCCAATAAAGCGCCAAAGATTATTACTTCAACTGCCACTAGACCGAACGAAAAACTTATATCGATATTGTAGGTCCTTTACCTGAAACTAGAATTAACAGTTACAAATTCATTTTGAACCGACAAGACGATCTAACGAAATACTCCCATTCCTATCCCATGCAAACCTGTTCCGCTCAAGAAACCGCTCAACGTCTTGTACACTATATCTCACACTTAGGTATACCGCGTAATATAGTCACTGACCAAGGCACTAACTTTTGTTCTGATGTTTTTAAACAATTGGAGAGACTATTCGGAATTAAACACATTTACGCATCGCCATACCATCCGCAAACATGTGGTGCCTTAGAAAGAAGTCATTCCACCCTAAAAGAATATTTACGTTCCTATATAGAAGACAATACCCATACATGGGATTTATGCCTGAACACAGCAATGTTGGCTTAAAATTCAAACATACATACAACCACGGATTTTTCTCCATTTGAATTCATGTTTGGTCATAAACCGTATATTCCCAAATCTATCGATAGCCTAGATAACAATACTTACACTGATTACGTACGAGCGCTCAATCATAGATTACATTATAGTCGCCAAAAAGCATTGCAAAACGTCCAACGTTCTAAAGAACGTTCTAAACAATATTACGATTCACATTCTCGCCCTATAACGTATAATATTGGTGATTCGGTATATATTCGATGCCATCATAAGCAAAATAAGGCTCTATTACCCGTATGGAAAGGCCCTTACAAGATCATAAAGATAAACGGTAACCACACAGTCACAGTGCAAGTCGATAGGAAACATGTTCGTCACCACTATGACGAAATCAAGCCCGCCTTTTAAAGCATAGCTATCTCTATTGTCCCAGGTTCCTCACAACCGTTTCCGGTAGCCAGTTTATATCAAAGCTGTTCGGAAGTCCCGGACTGTACTATGACCAATTATTGGACATCAAATATTCTAACGATAACTGGAACGTTGTCACCTCAGTAGATTTAAGTCACATCCAACCGCATTTAAACAGTATAGAGTTCTTACTCGAACGCGTTTCAAAGCATTGTAACACAACTCTGTCTTCCAAACTTAAAACCGAATGTCATAACTCATTAAGTTCATTGAAAGCTCTACATAACAGTAATATTCAGAAGTTCTCATCACTTTCATATCTTACCCAGATTAAAGTCAAAAATCTAGACGTGCCAAACGGGGTCTAATTGACGCCGGTGGCTCTATATTAAAAACATTCTTCGGTACCTTAGATGTTAACGATGCTATCAAGTTCACTAATGCTATTAATAAAGTACAGTGAGACGAAAAAGAACTAACGTTGTTAATGCGCGATAACATACATGTAATTAAGTCCACTATATCTACATTTAATAGTACTATGTCTAAGGTAAAAGATAACGAACATCGTCTGAACAAAAACCTAATAACTATAGAAAATGCATTCGAAAAGTTAAATCAAACTACTGATAAATTAGAATTAAAGTCACAGTTGCCTCTTATATTAACCTCGGTAGAAAGTATCATAATGACTCTATCCTTCGATATAGATGATATTAATAACGCAATATTATTTAGTAAAATGAACGTTTACGACTAAGGGACAAGATCCGAAACACCACACTGCGCGCCAGAACAGGGGTAACAGACGTGGGAAAAAAGGCAGCCAGCCTCAAATGGGACTGGGCGGGACACGTTACCCGAATGCACGAAGACCGTTGGGCAAAGATCTCCTCAACATGGGTGCCCGAAGATGCAGCGCCGCCGAGTCCGGCCCCGAAAAAGATGGCGAGACGAATTGGACGCCTACCACAACAGCTGGTATGAGGTTGCGCATGACAAGCGATTGTGGAAGGATATGGGGGAGGCCTTTGCCCAGCAGTGGGAAAGTATAGGCTAATAAAAAAAAAAAAAAAATTAACGTTTTGCACCCGACTGTACTAAGTCCCATGCAGCTGTATAAGGAGCTCGAGTTACATATCAACTACATGCCTAAACACTCTGAGCTACCTATACCCTTATCGCTAGTAAACGTAAATGAAATAATTACTGTTAGTGATATCGTATGTTATTACCAAGACAATAAGTTAGTATTTATTTTACAGATTCCGCTCGTTCTTTCACAGCTCTATAACCTGTACCACATCATCCCTTTTCCAGTCCCATTAAATTTAAATACTCCCGATACTTATGCTTTAGTTGCACCGAGTAAACCGTACCTGGCAATAACCCTGGACAGACTATTCTATTCACAGCTCGCGAGTGTCAGTGCGTGCAAACAAGTGAAAGATCAGTGCTATGTGTGTCCTCGAGGTAACGTGTACTCGACAATGGCTAACCCGAGATGTGAAACTACGTTATTAACAGAAGCATCTGCTAAGCTACCAAAAAGTTGCCAATCTAGAGTCTTGCGTGGCTCGATAGATTTTTTCCAAAAGATCAGTCGTAATCGTTGAATTTTTGTTCAATCAGAAGCTGGTAAATGTCATGTTATTTGTAATGAAAATTTTAGTAATACTGATGAGGTCTTGTTCGGTTCCGGAATATAACATTTTCCAAAATCTTGCAAAGCCTACTATAAGGCATTAACGTTTATCCCAAGTGACACTTACACCTCCAACGTCACTACCGTCTTATCTAACTTTAATATAATCGACGAATGTTGCGATACTCAACATTTCAATAAAAGTCACGTCCCATTAGTCAAGTTAAACGAATTTAATAATTTAGAGTCTTTAGTAAAAGCCAGTGTGCAGATGAATGAGTTCGAGAAACAGTTAAGTAAAATCTCTGAACCGTCACACTTTGAGAAATATTCTACCAGCTATCTTTCCCTCACTTATATAACAGCTATTTTAATGTTATTATATTTAGCCAAGGCAGAACACGTTGCCAGAATTGGTGAGCGGCTTGGAAGATATCCCTCAGGGAGTCGTGCTTTCTGGTCGCTCGCCAAAGCTGCGCAAGGCAACTTCTGCCAGATCAGTCTCCCGCCACTGCGTAAATTTGATGACAGTCTGGCCCATAGCGCAAAAGACAAGGCTGACGTCTTGGTCCAACTATTTGCCTCGAACTCGACCTTGGATGACAAGGGAGCCACACCACCGTCCATCCCCTGGTGTGGGAGCTCCCTGCCTGAAATCCGCATTACACAACGTGCGGTCAGGCGGCAGCTCAAACTTCTGGACGTCCACAAGTCGAGTGGGCCTGACGGCATCCCAGCAGTGGTGCTGAAGACGTGCGCCCCTGAGTTGACCCCCGTATTAACGCGCTTATATCGTCTTTCCTATAATGCTTACAGGGTTCCATCTTCGTGGAAGATAGCCCATGTTCACCCTATTCCTAAAAAGGGTGACAGATCGGACCCGTCAAACTACAGGCCAATAGCGGTAACGTCCTTACTCTCCAAGGTAATGGAGCGAGTCATCAACAACAAACTCCTCCAGTACCTAGAGGATCGCCAGCTGATCAGCGACCGCCAGTACGGTTTCCGGCATGGTCGTTCGGCTGGCGACCTTCTAGTGTACCTTACACACCGCTGGGCAGAAGCCTTGGAGAGTGGGGGCGAAGCTCTAGCCGTTAGCCTTGACATTGCCAAGGCGTTTGACCGGGTCTGGCACAGGGCACTTCTATCGAAGTTACCATCTTATGGAATCCCCGAGGGACTCTGCAAATGGATTGCCAGCTTTCTGGCTGATCGGAGCATTAAAGTCGTCGCAGACGGCAGCTGCTCCGAAATGAAGTCGATCAACGCTGGCGTCCCACAAGGCTCGGTGCTCTCCCCAACGCTGTTCATCTTGCATATCAATGACTTGTTGTCAATTGAGAACATGCATTGCTATGCAGATGACAGTACGGGTGATGCGCGGTACACCAGCCACCAGAATGTCCCTCGGAGCCAGGTACAGGAAAGACGATTGCAACTTGTGTCTGAAGTCGAGGACTCTCTAGGGCGCGCCTCCAAATGGGGTGAAAAGAACCTTGTTCAATTTAACCCCACTAAGACACAAGTATGCGCGTTCACTGCGAAGAAGGACCCTTTCGTTATAGCGCCTCGGTTTCAAGGAGTACCCCTGCATATTGCCGAGAATATTGGGATCCTCGGCGTCGAAATATCGAACAAAGTCCAATTTGGGAGTCATTTGGAGGATAAAGCCAAATTGGCAAGCAAGAAGCTGGGAGTGCTGAACCGGGCTAAGTGGTACTTCACGCCAAGCCAACGGCTTATGCTTTATAAATCGCAAGTCCGGCCACATGTGGAGTACTGCTCACATCTCTGGGCTGGAGCGCCAAAATATCAGCTTGATCCACTTGACTCCCTACAGAGACGAGCTGTTCGAATCGTCGATGATCCCGATCTCACGGCTAGACTAGAGTCGCTGGAGCAGCGGAGAGACTTTGGTTCTCTCTGCGTATTTTACCGACTCTTTCACGGGGAGTGCTCCGAAGAATTGTTTAATTTGGTACCAGGGTCACCCTTCTACCAACGTACCACTCGCCGACGCAGTAGAGTTCACCCGTACTACCTGGAAGCGTTCTCATCTAGTACGGTGCGCTTCCAGCGATCTTTTCTACCACGTACGTGTAGGCTCTGGAATGAACTACCTGCTGCGGTGTTTCCCGAGCACTATGACTTGTCCTTCTTCAAACGAGGTTTAAAGAGAGCATTACTTTCACGGTAGGCAGCGGCTTTGCTGTGTATACCCTGACATTAGCGAAGTCCATGAGCAGCGGTTACCGTTTACCATCAGATGGGCCGTTCGCTCGTCTGCCACTAGCAGCAATAAAAAAAAAAAAAAAAAAAAAAATTATTGTTCAAGACCAGGAGAGTTATTTGTCCGAGACGAGGATGCTGTGTAAGAATCTATAACAAGAACTATGTAAACCAACCCTCTGTTCCTTCTATTCGACATAATGTGTCAACCATTGTTAATGCATCAACGGACTCGTCAGCTGATGACCTTGACGATCATACAAATATCTCCACAAGGTCGTTGCCAAATTTGAAGAGAAATGTAATGCCGTAGTTAAAACCACGTTAAAACGTTCTATTAATATTATTATTAGTTAAATGCACTGGTATCTCTTATATCTAAATTTTGTAAGTAACATTTTAAATTTTAATTAAATCAAACCTATAAAGTAATTAATTGTAATTTCTAAATCTGTGAGTTAAAATAGATAATATCTTAAAACTATATCAAGAATTCTTTATATCTTTACATGCTATTATCTCATAATAACATTTCGGGTTTTTCTAGATTACATAAGTTACAGTTATAGTTGCTTAATCTTAATTTAAATAATAAAATGTTTGTAACTCTCAACGAAGTCTTTACAGTTAGCAATTCGTTTACTTTCAATTGATCATCCTTTTACCCGGTATGATCAATCTTAACGGGGGGGATGTTATAATATTTAATGTATGAAGTACATATAAAATAATAATGCTTAGATCAGCAGTAGGCATTGAGC
This sequence comes from Euclidia mi, assembly GCA_944739405.2. Taxonomy (NCBI): domain Eukaryota; kingdom Metazoa; phylum Arthropoda; class Insecta; order Lepidoptera; family Erebidae; genus Euclidia; species Euclidia mi. Next base: position 80,027,262 of record OX123181.2, read on the forward strand.
GGTATACGTCATTGAAACTGATCCATGCATTATTATTCGATTCCGGTAAAGACATTCTTATTACAGACTTCGTTGTGGGCACTAGGTTTTTTGTCAATTCTATTTTAAGTCATTTTCTTTCATTAAATTAGTCTGTTTTTGACCTTTGAGTTTTTTTTTTTAAAAAGCTATTTCGGACCTGCCCTGAAACAGTACGCTGTCTAAACATGGACACTGTACAGCACCACCATGCAAGAGCACGACCTATACCTGTCCTTGGGCATCCCCGAATCGGAGGTCCCGAGAATCGCGGCGCGCGACCGCCGAGTCTCCTTCTTCACCGGCAGCGTGTACGTACTGTTCCATGCTGCCGGGGCAAGGGGTTGGCAGGACGATTGCCGTGCCCAGTGAGATGCCGCCCGCCAGCAGGCACACGCAGGGACGAGAGACAACATCGGCTGTCCCCAGTACGTCGGGCACAGCCGCAATACCGCTCTGACGGGAGTTGACGACGAGCACAACTCGTCTGGCGGGGAGTCCGTGGACATCAATGTACTCGGATCTTTGTCAGACTAGAGTCGTACAAACGAACCTCCAGCACAAGCAGATTGCAACGGCTACCCTACGCAGGCTGCTGGAGGTTAACCATCATACCATAGCCCTAATCCAGGAGCCGTGGATTAGAGGCGACACCATATGTGGACTTAACAACATCGGAGGTAAGATATTGCACAAGAGATCGGCTCCTAAGCCGAGAACATGCATATACATTCTCCGAACGATATCAGTACTGCTGCTGACTAACTTTTGTTCTAGAGACCTCACCGCCGTGGGGATACGAACAGGGCCCACAGATCAGATGCTGGTACTAGTCTCGGTTTATATGCCCGGAGATGAGGAGATCCCATCGAAGGAGCTGGCCGAGCTAGTGCAGTACTGTGAGGACTATGGCTGGCAGATAATACTGTCGGCAGATGCCAACGCCCACCATCCACTGTGGGGAAACCCCCAGGCAAATAGACGAGGTGAGATCCTAACTGAATACATCTTCACAACAAACCTATCTGTAGTCTACAACGGCTCAGAGCCCACCTTTGTTAGCTCCAGATATCAAACCATAGTAGACGTTACACTGGCATCGGATGCAGCCGCAGAACTCGTCACGAATTGGCATGTGTCTGCCGAACCATCCTTTGCCAACCACAGGCGTATCTGCTATGACATACAAGGGCAAGAGAGGGTCCTACAACCAAAGCGCAACCCACGCAAGACCAACATTGCAAGAAACAAGACCCTGCTCGAACAAGAAATAGCCATGTCAAATTTCAATGACATGACCAACAGCACTGCACACATAGAACACAACACTAATTTATTAACGAAATGCATACAACGTAGCTATCAACAAGCCTGCCCCACCACACTACCGAAGACAGGTAGTAAAACACAATGGTGGGGGTCAGAACTGGAGAAACTCAAGTGTAATCTGAGGAAACTCTTCAACCGGGCCAAAAACAAAAGGAAAGACACGGATTGGGACAAATATAAAGAAGCCCAATCGCACTACAAGAAACGCATACAATTCCGCAGAGGAGAGTCCTGGCAAAATTTCTGCACCAACATTAACTTCAAATGCAAGGCAGCCAGGGTAATCCTATCCCAGGACAGCAACAAGACCCTAGGCTCCATCAGGAAGCCCGATGGCACCTACGCAATCACAGACATGGAAATAAGCCAAGTGCTAATCGAAACACATTTCCCAGGTTGCACTGTGACCGACGACTGTGATTGGGGAGAATCAGAACACAGACCACCGAGCCAAATAGACTGAACGATAGGCAACAACATGGTTACCGTGGACCAGCTGAAATGGGCAATTGATAGCTTCCAGCCGTATAAATCTGCAAGCCTGGACGAAATAACACCAGCACTTCTAAAATGGGGCTGCACAACGATTGAGCCACAGCTACTCAGCATATACAGAGCATCTATAGCGCACAATTACATACCACGAAAGTGGAGGGAAGTAAAAGTCATCTTTCTCCCAAAACCGGGCAAAACGGATTACACACAAGCGAAACCGTTCAGATCCATCAGTTTAACCTCTTTCCTGCTGAAAACGCTGGAGAGGCTCGCTGACAGATACCTGCGGGAAGGCGCACTGCTACGCAGACCACTACACCCGCAACAACACGCCTACAGAAGTGGCAGATCAACGAAATCAGCGCTCCACTCCGTAGTGGGGACCATAAGGACAGCGCTATCTGACAAACTAATGCAACAAACCTTAGGCGCCTTCATTGACATAGAAGGCGCCTTTGACAAAACTAAATTTATCAGCATTAGCCGAGCCCTTGACAAGTTCGGAGTTGAACAAACCGTCAGTGGCTGGATCGATCAACTCCTGAAACAAAGGGTTATTCAATTCACGGTTAACACCACCACAAGGGGGATAGTAGCTTAAGGCTGCCCACAGGGAGGTGTCCTATCACCCCTGCTATGGAACATAGTGGTAGACGATCTGTTGAGAAGCCTGAATGACAAATGTTTCTACACGTCGGCTACGCAGATGATATAACCATTCTAATCAAAGGAGACTCTGAAGACATGATCCAATATCGGATGCAAGCAGCCATCAGGATGATGGAGCAATGATGCAACCACCACGAACTGACGGTTAACCCAAATAAAACGGAGCTAGTACTTTTTACCAACAAAAGAAACACCCGCATGACCAGTGTTTGAAATAGAAATATTGTTCGTAATAAGTTAAATTGATTATATCAGTTTAGTAGCATGTTACTTTGTCTATTGAAAATTTCTGACTCTGATCACACTATGAACTGTCAAATCATTCACTTTTTTTTGAGTCTTTGTCGGATCCGGGTATATAAAAAAATGGTCTTGCACTCGCGCCGTTTTGTCTTTCGCGTGGTTTTGTAATTGAAGTAAATTTAAAAACCCTTGTGAATTGCCGCTAATTGATCTGCCGGCATCGGTTTATTTGAGGTAAAAGATAAAGTTGTGAACTATTGAACATTTGTAAAGTTGTGCAAATCCGTCCACGTGTTTGGTGCCCGAGGACTTCGTTGAAGAAAACCCTGACCATTGGACTGCTATAACGATTTGCCAACACAGTTCAATCAACTTTTAACTTAAAAATTACATTATTCTAAAATAACCAAAGTGACGTGTGCCGTGCCGTGACGTGTAGAGTGCCGCGGTGTGTGCCGTGCCGTGACGTATACACTGCCGTGATATGTGCCATGCCGAGACGTGGCGTGCCAAGCCGTTACGTGACTTGAGGTGACGTGTGCCGTGGCGTGTCGTATGCCGTGCCGTGTACAGTGCCGTGACGTGTGCAATTCCGTGACGTGTACACTACCGTGACGTGTACCGTGCCGTGACGTACCGTGAGGTGACGTGCCGTGCCGTGACGTGTACCGTTTCGTGCCATGACGTGTGGCATGACGTGACGTGTTCCATGCTACGTCTTATTTCGTGCCGTTGCGTGAAGTGTACTGTGCCGTGACGTGTATTGTGCCGTGTCGTGTACTGTGCCGTGACGTGTACTGTGCCATGACGTGTATTGTGCCGTGACGTGCTGTGACTTGTGACTTGACGTAACGTGTACCGTGCTGTGACGTGCCGTGTATTATGACGTGTCGTGACATGTGCCGCATCGTATCGTATGTCGTGCCGTGACGTATGTCGTATCATGTCGTATGTCGTGCTCACAGCACGTGTAACGTGATGTGACGTGTACCGTACCGTCTCGTGTCGTGTACCCTGACGTGACGAGACGTATGCTGTGTCGTGTCGTATGTGGTACTGTGACGTGTGACGTGACGTGGCGTGTACCGTGCCATGACGTGTTGTGTACCATGACGTGACGTTTGCCGTGTCGTGTCGTATGCCGTGCCGTGTACAGTGCCGTGACGTGTGCCATTCCGTGACGTGTACACTACCGTGACGTGTACCGTGCCGTGACGTACCGTGAGGTGACGTGCCGTGCCGTGACGTGTACCGTTTCGTGCCATGACGTGTGGCATGACGTGACGTGTGCCATGCTACGTCTTATTTCGTGCCGTTGCGTGAAGTGTACTGTGCCGTGACGTGTATTGTGCCGTGTCGTGTACTGTGCCGTGACGTGTACTGTGCCGTGACGTGTATTGTGCCGTGACGTGCTGTGACTTGTGACTTGACGTAACGTGTACCGTGCTGTGACGTGCTGTGTATTATGACGTGTCGTGACATGTGCCGCATCGTATCGTTTGTCGTGCCGTGACGTATGTCGTATCATGTCGTATATCGTGCTCACAGCACGTGTAACGTGATGTGACGTGTACCGTACCGTCACGTGTCGTGTACCCTGACGTGACGAGACGTATGCTGTGTCGTGTCGTATGTGGTACTGTGACGTGACGTGACGTGTACCGTGCCATGACGTGTCGTGTACCATGACGTGACGTTTGCCGTGTCGTGTCGTATGTCGTGCAGTGACGTGTGATGTGATGTGTTTCGTGACGTGACGTGTACAGTCCCGTGACGTGTACAGTGCCATGACGTGTGCCATGCCATGAAGTGACGTGTGGCGTGAAGTGACGTGTACCGTGCCGTGATGTGCCGTGAAAAGGCAACATGTTCAATTGGCTAATCTGCTGAGCCGTTTGTGATGTAATTTGATATGGATAGTCTGAAACCTAGGGAAGGACTAATCTTTACAAAAATATGCGGCTTCAGCCACGTGATAAAGCTAGTTACTAAATAAACTTTTAGCTGACTAATCAATTATTATTCATCTGCCACATACACCGGGATATAATAACATGCTAGTAACAAATAAGGCTACAAAACGAATAATTATTTTGGTTTTTATGAAATTACTAGATGAGGCATACACTAATTTCATGAAAACGCACTACTGCGGCGCACTTATTTCTTCCTAAAAAAGCATAAAAGCTAAAAATAGATTGGAGGATTACCAAAATACTAGATATATCTGCCACAAAGCCTTTCACATTGGCTTTCTGTCAGTCTGCTACACTTTCACGGTTAAACCTTTGAACCGATTTTGATGCAATTTTGAAGCTCTGAGGCTAAACAAAATATTTTAATATTTTTTAACTATTCAAGGGGATGAACATTTTTAGGAAATTCGGTGCCCACCCATACCTGTTTTATTTCCTGGCTTTACAAATAGTGTGCTTTTTAGTTAGTAGTTAAAAATATATAAAAATACCAGCCATAGAGTACATAATTTACTGGGCCTCGCTGCTATACGCCGTTCCGTTCCACGGAAGGGACGCAAACTCATAGTTTCCGGGCGTCCCCTAAAGGTGAACGCACACTTTTTCGAGCCGAACGAGTCGAACGAAACGAATTTAAGAATTCTGTATGCAATGCACACTATCGATTCGGACGATTCGACGCGGGCAAGTGTGCGAGGTTTCATGAGATTTCTTATACAGAATTCTAAAATTCGTTTCGTTCGACTCGTTCGAAGCGTTCGGCTTGGATAAGTGTGCGTTCACCTTAAATGTCCTCCGACGGCCGATAAGGGCGTCTACAATAAATCGTAACAAGCCGTCTTTGAGAAATATCGCCGTCAGAACCACCATGGTAAGAACCTGCGCTATGTTACTGTTATGAGTAGATACATAACATCACCCATCTTCCCATCACTCGTTAATATGTCACCAGTATACTACACAAGCTGTTGCCCGCATTTTTATAGTGCTTGCTTCAAAATCAACGGACAAAGTGTTAACCCTTATTTAATCCCTGTAGCAATTTAAGATTTAAATAAAAACTCTTCCTTAGTTAATTTTTACATTATATCAAAAATAGAAAATATACACTGCTTCGTTGGTCTCGCGGCACAAATGTGCGCGTGGGATTGGGAGGTCTCGGGTTCGATTCCCGGGTCTGGCAAAGTGTCACTGGATTTTTCCGTTAGGAAATTCTCAGTAACAGCACGGAGTCTGGTAATGTGCCCGGTACGGCAATAGGCTCGCCCCCTATTACGTGGGACCCAAAAATTCATGGCGAAATGTGGGTGTAATATTACACCTCTGCCTACCCCTTCGGGGATACAGGCGTGAGTCTATTAATAAAATAAATAAAAGATACACAAAACTCATGTTTCCAGTTCCATAGGGTTAGGTTACGCAGTGATATGCGTCCCTAGTCTAATTAAAAAAGTCTAGTAGTGAAATTCAAAATTGTGACCGTCAGCTTCAGTTCTGCATTATCCAGGCCTAGCTACAAATAATTGTCTTGAATAAACATTTATAATAGAGTGAGCTTTCAGACATTTACATAAGAGATTGATAAAGCGATAGTGCGAAAGAACAAAACAAATGTTAAACATTATGTATTTCTTCGTCTGGAGTTAGAATCTTGGGGACTGGAAGGCTGGCAACTGGATTTTATAAAGACTGGCGTAGTCTTGGCAGGCTTGACTGCAGGTGTGTCGTAGTGTGGTCTTTATGGCAAAAAAAACCTGGTGCGGATCCTTTATATATTATGTATTTGAAGATAACACACCTCCAAATATATAAACTTGCTCTAAACTACAATATATTGTAACGTGTGGTCTAAAGATTTATCTTTAAGACATACTGTGATATTTTGCATGGGTGTTCACGATTAAATATCAAACTCAAAATTTACGTTCACACTTACACTAATCATAATTATACGGAATTACGACAAATTCACTCTACAATTAACACTCCCAAATAGATGAAACTCGAATCAAACATGTTTTTGTAGTATATCCTTATGATTCAGTATCACGCATAATACATGTATTATCGTGTTAATACGCGTATTATCCAATTTATGCGTATTAGTCGTAACATGTACGTCATACGTTAGTCCGACTCCTGATGCTCACGGGAACTCGTGTGGTAATATAATATTCTAATTAATATCAACCCACTAATCTGCCATTCATTCCCTGAGGATGATCCCTTCTATTCTATTTACCTTATGATTACTCTAATTTACATCTTCAGTCCTTGCCAAAACACAACTTTGAATACCAAACGGCCTTAATTTATATTATAAGTTATAGAACTATCTTACTTAAATAAATGAAGCATGAAAATAGTACAGGTTTTAGCAAAACCAATTAAGTATTCTAAAATTAGATTTTGAGAGATTACAGGGCTTCATACTAAGCAAGTTATTAATTAACATCATTTGGACCATATTATAAAAGTTTGACGCGAGGTTGGAACGGCTGCTCATATTAAAAAACTTTTTCTCCGTTTAAAACATGCAACAACGTTGAATTATTCATGATTTGGCTCGTGTGTGAATGGCCAAATTGGAAGAAAAAAATATACTTGACAGCGAGGAAGTCCGCCAGTTTTAATGCTGTATTCGTAGTCTCCATCTCTAAATATCCGCTTATTTTATGTAGAAAGGAACGTTTATTTACAAACTAAAGCTGCTCTTGGTGTGAGTAACATGTTATGCGGTTTAGGCTGACCTATACATATTTGGAAGGATATATTTGGCTTCGTTTAAGGAGGCGCCGGCTTACGATTGACTACGGGGAATGAGTTACAACTTGCATGTATAATAGATTATATATTAGCATATATTATGTAGGGTAGCTGGCTATAATATATTACAGTTGTCTATATAGTAAAGCTTATAAATGGCGTCATTCTTTTTATATCAACTCAGTATTCTCATATAGAAAATTCGATCTCATTTTGTTATTTAAAGATATAACGATCGTCTAAACACACAAATTATAATCAACAGAATCACCCATTTGTCTTGGCAACTATACTGCTATACTAAACACCCAAATCGTTTGAACAACGTTTTGAGTTTCGTCATACCTAATTTTTGTCAATATAAACAACGCTATGTATAACATATACATATATTGAGACCGTGCACGACAGTAGCGCCACCTAGCATGCGCAACTATTCGGGATTATGCCAAATAATGACAATCAGTATTTTATTGCTTTCGATAATTATAGTAAATTAAAGATAAATAAAAAGACGAAGTGGTATTTTTACTATCAACGGTCATCCACTGCTGTCGGTATTTCAATTCGGAATTTAGTACAGTCAATATTAACTCTTGTATTGATGTAATCTGGACTGAAACACTTGGTCATTGTTGCTAGATTTTGTAAAATCAAATGAAAAATTCGTGAGATTGTGGTTCTGCTGTACACCAAATAATACACTCAATGCTGAAAATGTCATGCCAGTTTTCATTTTTATAAAAAAATAAGAAGTCAGTATTTAATGGAACCTGTACATTTTTGCACAATAATATGTTACAATAATAATATAATCTTGTTAATAAAAACTGCAAATTGCTAAATGACACACCAGCAAGATCTAGGAGTACTTGATAATTTTTATTGATGAAATACCAACAAATTATTGGCTTTTTGTTTCGGTACATTGATTATCATACAATATTTTGTCAGTGCAACAGCTTTTATCTTTCATTCCTGCATTACTTATTGCTACAATTTTTGAAGTTCCAGTTATATATCCACTTGGATTTCAGCATCAGAGTGATCACTGTAAATGAATCTCTATTACAAATAATGGTTGTTTCTTTTAAATTCGATTCAGAAAACAGATCGATTTGGCATTCACTTGATCAGCCACACGAGGTTCAATTTGATTAAATTCATTTTCATCTTCAACTCTTACTCTTACTTGATTTGATGTGATATCTAAGACTTTTGTGGTACTACGTTTTATAAAAGGTGTATATCTAGCTAACACCTGTGACTATCTAACTTTCTTCTGTCGATATATTTGAAGGAATATCGCAGGAACATAATTTGGACTCGTTTGCACGTCAGTTTTTTTGCCTCCAATAAAATGTTCACTACAAATTGTGTCGTGACGTCTTGGAGTCCATGGCGAGCCATCAACACTAAAAAATAAAACATTAATTAATATCACATAAAATACAGAACTAATAAAAATAATTTATTTATTAAGTATCGTATCTAATCTTTATTTGATCTAATTTCCACTCTACTGTTGGCAAAATATAAAATTTACACAGACTATTTGTGCCGTTATTTTTGCAGTCCACAACACAACAACAATTATGACCCATTTCAAAGATGATAATATTTAAGATCAAGAATCAAATTATCAGATGATAAAATTCAAATCAAAAATCAAATTGACTTCCCGAATAGTTACGGATTTCTGCCACGGCATGCGCTGCGATCGTTGTAGCTACCCCCTCCATGCACTTCGCACGTAGCGAATAGTGTAAATCCTTAACATTTAGAAAACAACAGGGTGACTTTATCAAATTAATTTTAGAATAGCGTAAAATCAAACCTATAGCTGACAAACCTAACATGCTGACTAAAAAATATTTTCTATCATATTTTTAACAGTCTATGTCCAATTGCCTATTTTATTTACAAACGTACTTCTCATTTATAGGATAGAATTTTACTTGTAGATAAGTACATTGTCCAATAAGAACACCTCGTCCGATATAATAATATGTGACGACCGAGAATATTAAGGTTAGAAAATTAATGAAGACTGATTACATTGATCGTTCACGCTATAATAGGATTGGATTACCGTTTAGTCGGTCTCAGCTTCGCGAAGCTGTGAACAAGAGTAACATTCTTAAAGACAGCTATGTCAATTCTTCGGGTGTAACGCGGTTTTCCAATAATGGTTTGTAATAAGCCGATCACATTTAACGAACGAATTTACATCAATAAAAGAAAAAATATATATCTGGGGTTTTATGTTTTTACGCTTAAATATGTTTAACTAATAAAAAAGCGCAGTAATTGTTAATTTCCAAAATTGGGTCTCTCGATACTGTAATACTTACTATAATTAGAGTTATTTGATGTTTAAAATGTAATGAGCTCTGAGGTAATAAACATACAAGCTAATTGGAGTGTTAATCTATATCTAAGTTAAAGAACACATAGCAGACATAAAAATTCAACGGTTTTCAAGATCTGCTATGTGTGAAAATGTGCAAGGACCATTACCCATTACTTGAAATTTGACAAACCACAGACGCTCACAAAAGAACACATAAACAAGGTAGGATTATTCACTAGAGATCACTAATTAAAAAAACATCCTTATTTCTGTATAAAACCTGGTTGGAGTATTCCGCCAACTCGTTATCTTGTTTTCCACTTACTGAAATCGAAGAAAAGCAAAAACACAACGCCTTTGAGATACTTTGGCCTTTGAACTCATTCTGCGTAAATAATTACACCAAAACTTAAACAGTGTTCGAATACAATAGCTTCCCAGTAAATACGTTTCCTGGAAAGAAAGTTAAAATATTATAACATATTTACTTTAATTTCAACATATATTTTGTACTTAGCCAAAATGTGAAGATTACATAGGTAATAAAGAGACGTCGCCGAGCAAAGCACCCTATATATACCTAATGCCTTTGAGCAGGCTAAAAGTTGAAAGATTTTAAAGACATGGATAATAACATCAAGTAATAACACAGTAATAATAATACTGTTTTGTCAATTACAGATTCACATAACACAATATGTTGAACAAATTGGAAAACGTATTGTCAACATTTCAATCTGAATGAACACCATTCAATTGCAATAGAACAAGTTAATTCCTTTTATAAAACATGTTCTCTCTCCAATAAAACCTTGGCCTCACAGGGTCACCCCTTCCTTGTGCTATTGTTGTAAAACCAGTTAAACACTCGAACATCCAATTCATTTCGAACAAGGAAACCCGAACCGCAATGTTAATTCTAGCATTCAAACTAGATAACAAAGACTGGAACAAATTAATTACTGAATCGTTAGGGCGCGGTCGAACAGCGCAAATACTGCATGATTCAAGTGATTGCAGGCGTTTACCCGCTAATCAATAACTGATCACCAGATTTACCCATTTTGGTGATCAATTTTGTTACGTGTAATATAACGTAGTTGTTTGGCGTAGTAATTGTTTGCCTTAGCTCTCGTTTTACCTTAATTATTTTACCGAAAGAACGTTTAACATGGTGCAATATCCGCAGAATTTAGCTCTTCATTTATCTACTGTGTCTGGGTATTTACTTTGATAGCACTCATTCGCTACTATTAATTTTAGGTATAGCTATCCGAGTCTGCAGTATATATATGTGATCAACGCAATTTTAATCCATTTCATAACACATGTAGGTACTTAAGTGCAGGGCGTCGTCTCATCGAGCACGACTGAGGAACTGTCATAATTATCATCCTATTACTTTTTGCAACCACCTTAATCAATAGATCACACCGCCAACCATGAAAACATCCTTCTCACTACATATCAAACACTCAAACAAACTTCATTAATCAACGGTTTAATTTTCAAAATGTTTTATGTTATTTTCGTTTTAAAGCCTTGTTTGTATTTTGTAGTTGAATTGGTCATTCAAATGAAGGGTCACGTACAAAGTGTTACCCTTTACCCAGAGGGTAATTGAGACATCACTTTATAATGTTATTAACTGCTAGAAGTTTCAAGTTAACCTTTGGGGGCCGTGACAACACAGTAATTCGTACGGTGAGTTTCATATTCGTCTTACGAGAAAATATCTTATGTGTTTGATAACATTACTAATGTTGAGTAGTTAAGCTGGCCTTGCAATATGAGCTATAATTGGGTGTTGAATGTGAGTGAAAATTAGGATACGTAAATGCAAAATAATGGTTGCAAAAACATTTAAAAGTATTATATTCGTACCTTCTAATAATGCTTTCTGAAATATTCTCTTTTTATTTCAATATTACAGCACTGGCACACTGTTACGTTAGGCCCTTAATTTTATATAAGCTACCAAACAAGGAGACAAAGAAGAATATGTTTTCAAACCGGCTGCAATTTATTTTATTTATTTATAGACTCACGCCTGTATCCCCGAAGGAGTAGGTAGAAGTGTAATATTACACCCACATATCGCCATGAATGTTTAGGTCCCACGTAATAGGGGGCGAGCCTATTGCCGTTACCGGGCACATTACCAGACTCCGTGCTGCTACTGAGAATTCGGAAAAACCCAGTAATACTTATACAGTAATTTCATTATTTATGATAGCTATATAGCATAATGATACAGCTTCTATTTATGACCTTTTGATTTTATTATTTATTGTTGAGTTACTGTTAGGAAGAGTATTAGGTATCCTAGCCTAATGCTTGTGGTAGGATAACTAATACTCTTCTTGCCCTATATGACTAGCCCTTTTGTGTTTAAAGTTTATATTCGGTCGGCTATGCTTGATCTAGTAGGTACAAAATACTGACTATCTACTAGTGTCAAAGATTATGTTTACCTATATATTACTAATCTCTCTTGCGAAGTGACGGAAAGTATCGAGGGTAGTATAGACAGGTCGTACAACTATGGCTAACCAGCGGTTTACACAACCTTATCTAACTCTGTTTAAATTCCAAGTTTAGATGGAAGATAGAACCAGTTTTAAGCTATTTCCGTATGATATTGATTGCCAGTGAGTTTAAATTATGAAATGCAATGACGAGACATGCACTTACATCACTGTCGTAATTGACTGTCACAACGAGTAGATACGACAATAAATTGATCAAAAGGCTATAATTCAGTTCATTTATTACATACCTTTCTAAGAAACGCGAGATAAACATACATATATATTCAAATCATTTAAAATAACACAAAGTGAACTCACAAATATAATAAATTAAGACACATTTTAAAATTTAAGATATGATATTATATTATTATTATACTTTTAGATATAATATTACGTTCCGACGAACAAGAACACATTCTAACACAATTAGTACTAGCGAAAAAATAGACGACACATTGGACGATGAAACGGACTATGAGGAAAGCATAAGTAGCAGCCTACCGAACCTATCAAAACAAACACAAAATCAACTGATTATAAGTTTAAAAGAACGAGTAGAGAAACTAGAGTTAGAACTAAACAGCGCACATCAGGAAATTGAGACACTATCACTTGAAAATAGTAATTCAAAATAGTTAAATCGAGATTTAACCAAAAATAATGATTTATTCTAAAGATTAACATGTAGTCCGATTAAATCACCAAAAACTACCACACCGAAAAAAAGTTGTTTAAGAAGAATAAAGAATCCCACACGGTCACATCAGAATCATTAGACTGCGAACGATTCGATCAGCAAATAAATAACTATCATGATGCTCGCACGTCAAATGGAAATAGCGCAAATACCATGAGTACCACACAGGTTACGAGTCGCAAAAATAAATTGTGTATAATTAGTAGCAATAATACAAATAATATATATTACCTATAGCAGAAGAAACCTTTCCAAATTCACACATATCCTACTGTTTGCCAAACTATGGTATCAAACATCTTTTAAAGAATATAGACCAAAAACTAGTGAATTTCACAATGAAATACTACTGCGTTATTCTAACTGGCGATGAAGACTTTCGCAGGACAAATAATTATTTTCAGCTTTTCATAGAAATAAGATAAGCATTGTTAGCAGTGCAACATACTAATATTATTATATGTTTACCGACATTTTAATATAATGACTACTATGTAATGTATAATGGACGAATAGAAGTATTTAATAATTTGCTATATCATGAGTTGTTTCCACATATTTATGCAGCATTGCTTGACTCAAATTTAGATCTTCCATGGGACTATAGTGTCTTCAAAAGAAATGGTGTACTTAACACTAATGGTATGAAAATATTTTTTACAATCTGAAATGTACTGTTCAATATGACATTTTCAAAAATCTTTATGATTCTTATAATGCAATTGATAATTTGAATACGCAATCATCTGAATGTAATAATAATTTATTTCGTACATAATCATTTATATATATTTCATCAATCATCAATGGATTACTTAGCAAATCTGACTTGTTAAGCTTACATCTTGTTCAATTAAATAACAAAATCGATGTGATTTGTATTTCTGAACATAACATGATGAAAGGCGATGAGCAGTATTTGAAGATACCTAATTACAATTTAGCTACTTATTACATGAGAAAGAATAGACATGGAAGCTTTTGCATATTAATAAAACGCTGACACAGTTTTCAGACTGGGGATGACTTCAATAAGTTATTTCTTGCTATTTTATTTGAATGCTCAGCAGTGGAACTGAAACAACATAAAATTTACATAGTTTGCATCTACAGGCCGCCTAAATATGATATGTCAACATTGCAAGTTTTTTTGAAAGACTTAATCTAGTATTATCTAAACTCCTTAGAAATAAAAATATGAAGCTTATTATATGCGGGGACTTTAATATAGACTTTTATAAAGGAATAGGCTATTTTTGGAATTTGAGCAAACACTCTCTGCATTTAATCTAAAAATCGAACTTAAATAAATCACTAGATTTCTTAGTAAGACCTGCATAGACAACATTGCAATTAATATAAAAGGAAGCATAAGGCAGGTGAACGATCTCTCTATCTCAGACCATACAGCACAAAATATTAGAATGTCCACTTAAAAAGAGATGTCTATTAAAGTTTTGGTATATTGAAAAAAGAGATTTTTCTAGCAAAAATAAAAATAAGTTTAAATATTACTTAGCCCAAATCAGCTTTATTATGTTATTATTATTATGTTTTTAAAGAAAAAGACTCAAATAAAGCATTTAATATGTTTTATGATTTGTTTAGTCTTCTTAATAATTTTTATTAATTAACTTCTTATTAATTAACCAAAGCAACATGGAACATTATTAATAATAACAAAGAAAAAGAACCAAGAATTAATATAAGTAGTATTTCAATTAATAATAAATCAATACATGACCCAAAAGACATCTGTAATATATTAAATAATTATTATATTGACATGGTAAATAATCAAAATTTTGACAAATATAAAATTAAATTAAATAATAATTATAGTGCCTAATTCTATTTTATGGCACCTGTTTATCATCATCGTCAGCCTTTAACAGTTTACTGCTGGACTAGGCCTCTCCTTTGAAAGGAGGAACTGGCCTAATATACCACGCTGGCCAAACGGGTTGGTACAGGGTTTGTATCAAGTTTTCCTTCTCTTACAGTGCTGTTCTCTGCATAATATGCTCCCTCTGTCGGCTCTTACGACACCCATGGGATGATATGGGGAGGTGACATTCCGTATTCTTAATCCGTCACCACACGGACGACATCTATGGCATGACATGGCACCTGTTACTTGCCAGGATATACTTAACAATATTAATTTTCCTAAAAACACAAACAGTGCTGGATATGATGGCATTACTACATCAGTTTTAAAATGCGTAGGGCATATAATTTCGCCAGTTTTATCACATTTAATTAATTTATGCAACGAACAGGATATCTTTCCAGACGTATTAAAGATAATAGTTATAAAGCCTCTTTATAAGACAGGAGAGAGATCGGAAGTGAGTAATTATAGACCAATTGATCTGGTTCCTATTTTTGCTAAAGTATTTGAAAGAGTAATTTATAACTGCATTTATGTCTATTTGGAAAAAGTAAACATATTGGTTCCAGAGCAATTTACTTTTAGGAAAAACAAAAATATTAATATGGCCATCTACAAGTTTTTGAAATCCGTTATGATAAATATGGACAAGGGGCAACCAGCAATAGGAATATTTATGGACATGTCCAAGGCCTTTGATCATGTAACACATGATATTCTACTAAGTAAATTATATCACGGAATAAGAGGCAATGTCTATAATCTTATAAAATCATACTTATCCATCAGGCGGCAGTTTACTGATATCTCGAATATATGTGTTAAATCAAAATCTGAATTGATATATAGGTCAGATGTAAGGATTTAAGTCAAATTTGGAGTCCCACAGGGCAGTGTAATGGGACCTTTGCTGTTTATAATATATATAAACGATTTGCCTCCATGCACTACCTACGATATGACATTATTTGCAGATGATAGCACTTTAATTTTTATAAATAAATCCATGACACCTTTTGAAACGGAAATTAACAACTCTATTACTAATTATAGAATAGCTAGAAATCAACAACTTAAAAATTAATTTAGATAAAACGAAAGTACTAGATTTTAAACAAAGAAATAAGAAAACCGATAATGAATTAGATATTAATTATAATGGCTATAAATTCGAAGTAACTGAGTCCACGAAATTTTAAGGGTTAAAAATAGATAATAAATTAAACTGGAAAGCACATATTGAACATGTTTGTACCAAAGTAAGCCAATATGCATATGGTGTATATAAATTTCGAAACATAGCTAATAAAACTACTCTAATCACAGCTTATCACGGCATTGTTTCATCTTCTTTACGTTACGGGATCATATTTTGGGGCAACTCCACTGACTGGCCCTTGGTATTTAAAGCTCAGAAACGCTGCATTAGAACAATTTTTAATCTAAAATACCCGACAGCTGCAAACCTTACTTTATGAAATATAAACTAATGACTTTGCCTTGCATAATATACAGGTTGTCACAAGACCCATGACCAAGCCGAAGTCTACTTGTTGTGGACATCATGCCAAGTCATACTAACCAAAAATAACACCTGGGAAACGACTTTTTTTTAAGTTCTTACCTTTTTAAACCGCAATAAAAAGCGCGTCCGTGCAATGCTCGAAATACCTACTTATCCATGGGGTCATAGGGCATCTAAAGAACATATTGGCGGGGTAAATACGTCGATTTTATTTTTAATAAGAAAAATTCCATACTAACTTTGAGCCTCAATATCTCCTGAAGCAGGAATTTCCCAGGTATGGTGGCGAAGTAAAAAATGTTCATAGTGATTGGTACAACATGGGATTTCAGTTTTCGTTAAGGGTCTTTTTACACCCTGTATACACCGCTATTTTTTAATTAGTACAAAAAAATTAACAGAGCACTAAGTATCTTTAACTGATCATATTTATGTAGTTAAAAAATAAAAACAATAAATCCCAAAACTGTCTCAAAACTGTCCACAAAAATACGTGATAATTGGTAAATGCAATACTAATACTATGACCAACCCGCATACTATCATAGTAAAATGAACCATTGATAAATTTTCCCACCAACCCCCCCCCCCTGCGCCTGCGCCACGCCCCGACGATGCGACAGTGCTAAATTGCTAGCGAAAGTGAGCGTATCTAATTTCGTTGCAAAAATTAATTGTTTGTCTACGTTTGCCCGACGCGATGGCCTATCATATCAGTTCATATCACAGGAGTATGTAGCTATGCTTCGTGCGTACTTTTTGAGTGGAAAAATCGCGAGTGCAGCTGTGTACCCATGGACATCTTATTGTGAGTGTACAAAAGTGAACCGGTCAGTCTCAAACAATAATTAAAACATTGCATATTGGATGCTTTTGACAACGGTGGTGGACATTTCGAAGGACAATGGAAATACTTGTAAGTATAGTAAATAATACGTACTTAAGTAAATAATAATTTAATGCGGGCGGCTCAAATCGGTCTGTGTTCTACACACACCTTGAGGAAGGCCTATGTCCAGCAGTGGACGTCTCTAGGCTGACATGATGATGATAAAATAATATAGATAATAATAATAATATTGAATAATGATGATTCTAACTTCATAAATACGCCAAAATTACTCTTTTCTTTGAGTCCAGAACACCTTCTTTTATTTTTATATTTGTTTGCTTTCTAATTACATACCTCTGTATTTTACTACTTGTTAAACGAAAAATTTTACCGGTGCTAAGCCCGAATAAAGTATGAAGGAGAGGGTAGAATTAACAAAATTAAAAAATAACTACCTAAATTTATTATTTTTCCTCATTTTATTTTCTATGGCTACCTACATCATAAGTGCGACAGAGAGAATGCGAATGAGCAGGATGCAATATATTCAATGAAAAAGTGAATAGATTGTAAAATATGACTATGATTTAAGTGAGATTTTCTACAATAAACAAATGATAATAACTTTGCTCTTTATTGATATTATGAAATTCTTGTGTCACATATATGATAATAATATCTTTGCTAATCTGTCCTTAAAGTTTTTGTACTAATTAAAAAATAGTGGTGTATAAGTGAATGTGCTATTTATATAAAAAAAAATACATTTATTTGAAAAAAAATCAAGGGCCCGCAATACTGACAAGTTATGTGTGTTACAGAGTAAAACTGCTCTAATGCACAAAAGTTTTTTCTGTATTGCAACTCACATTTATAATAAACTGCCAAAGGATATTACAAACACTTGAGAGTATACAAATATTCAAAAGGCGTCTTCAAAAACTGATTCTAGCCAAATGCTACTACTCACTTCAAGAGTTCTTGGAGGATATTCTTATCCTCATATATTGGAAATGAATAGAAAGGATGTATGTCTTAAATTTGCACTAATTTAATTAATAGCTTATTATTCATTTAGACATTAGATTTTCTTAATATTATTGTTTGACTATACCTCTAATGCTATTTGACATCACATTATTGTTATTATTTTGTGACATCTCATTGCTGTCTCTTAAATCATTAATTGTTAGTTATTCGGAAATTCCAATTAAGTCAAGTGAAATGTAATAATAAATAAATTGATAACACTTAATCTTGCATGCCTAATGGTGGAATGTGGAGAACATAAATGTTTTAGTCATAAGATCTGCAAATTTACCCATACCCATATTCGCAAATGAATAAATGAATTATAAATTATAAATGAATTATAAATTATAAAGATTTATTACAATCCTAAATTATTTATAATGTGACTAAATTTCATAACAAGTAATTTGAAATATTTTAAACTATGGCTATGAATTTTCTTTTTTTCTTTTGAACGAGTACTAAAGTTAGAATTTCATGATTTATTAAGATAATTTGTGACTTTTAATGCGCTGTAAATAATTCTTAGTAACAGAAATAATTGAGAGCCTATAACACATAAAGCAGATTTTTTTTGGTACAAACCTTACCCACAGAGATACACAAAATGTTGGAACGTTTCGGTATTCAAATTATTATTCGAGCTTTACTTTAAAAAAAGCATGTTTTGACACTCGTAACATAAACATTAGTATTAATATAAAAATTTCCTAGCTGTTGAACAGTAATGTAAACAATGGTTATAGGCCGGCCGTTTAACTCGTGTATCGCCTGCGGGGTAAGAAGGGAGCGGGGGAGGGTAGGGCTACACGCGGAGTCAATAATACAAAAACTTATCTCAAGATAAACATTGTTGGCAAAGATTAAAATATAATTGTAGTATCTGTATTTCTAAAAAAAAAAAAAACTTTTTAAATTTTTAAACAACTATTAACTCCTTTTACGAAATATTTATAGTCCATTTAAAGGTTCATTTGGGGTTGCATTTATCAGAGGGCGCAATTTTATTTTACGGATGTGTAGGAAGAGCTAGTTTAAAGCTTGTTTCAATTTTTTGGCGTCGAACCTCTTGTCCCCCGGCCGCCATCTTGGAAAGAGTGGCGGTGCAGATGGTTTTTCTTGATTATCTCGTAAACTATTGGCCGCACAAAGAATATGTCCAAAAAAAATTTGTTGTAAATTAAATTCTCTACAACTTTGACCATGACATTTTTGTCGTAAAGCCAAAAATGTCTAAAGTTAAATCTTCATTATTGTCTTATTTTGGCAATTGTAATGTTTTCATTATAACTGTGTCCCCAGTCTTTGAAATGAATCAGGCTTTAGCAGAGGGTCTGATCAAGCGCCGGTATTCTATTTTTGATGAAGAACTTTTGGAGATGAGTATAGGTGATAGAAATAATATTCTAGATGGATTCAGAAAAATATATTTATAATTTGGCGCTGTTTATATACAATATTTACAGGTATAGTTATCCAATCAAAACAGCCAAGTTTATGAATTAATGTTCTCAAAATTCTCGGCCACAATGTAAAATTCCTTCTTCTCTGAGTTTCGAATTCAAACTTTTTAATGTAGGAACCTGCTAGTAATAATCCGTATAAAATTGAGTTATTTTTCTTCTAATTATGCCTTCTGTTAAACTGTCAATGTAATTTTTTCCTACGTTTTTGTTGATTTTTTGTTGGTGATTTAAAATTGACATTACTTTGTTCATCTTTCAGTTCATTTCCTTCTTTTATTATTTTACTTATGCTAGTCACTGAGAGTCCTGTAGCTTCAGCAACAAGTTTGTTTAGGTTTACGTCTTGAAGAAATTCCGTAGAATTATGATCTTGTTTTCTGGCTTTTAAAAAGGAATATACGTTGTATGCTATTTGTTAAGCTTGCTTATTCTTTTTTTTCAAAACAGGAAGAGCAATTCATCTTCAGATTAATGTTAGGGAGTCGTGTACCTTGTGCGCTTATGTCCAAGCTACCATAACAAAAATATCAACCATGCGCTGCGAGAACCGCCAGCGCATCGCCGCGCTTGAGGTGAACTCTCTGCTCCGCGCACCTCTCTCACCCACCCGGTAACACCTCCCCTCGCCTCCTCTTACCGCGCAGGCGATACGCGAATTAATAAATAGGTCGGCCTATAGCTAGCTATAACAATGATTACAAAGCATACCGTTACTTGGAATCTCAGATATGGCTTTGTTAACTAGTTACCTACATAAAATAATAATAATTATTATTTTATTTTATGCTTTATTGTACACCAGAAATATAACTTAGGAGATCATACAATATAAGCGAAGTAAAATGGGTGGCCTTATTGCTTATAACGATCTCTACCAGGCAACCTTTGGATGGAAATATTATTGGTCGGAAAGTAGTGGTAGTTGTAGGTGTAGCAGTTATAAAACATAGATATCTCTAAACACATACATATATATTCATAAACTCTACTCTATATACCTACATACAAATACATATATGTATACATATACATACATACAAATACATAAACATACAAAACATATATAATAAAAAAAAAACATATATAAGTATCTGTTTTTCTAAGGTTTTGTTTTTTAAAGTCTCAAAAGATCCACCATGTGGCCCACATATAGTGACTCAGCTGATGTTGGATATTGGTTAGTGGTAACCCCAGCTCATACACCGCCTATTCTTTATTATCCACAACCATGGATAGTAAAGAATAGGCGGACGAGCAGGATGAGTAAAAAGGAAATGGCTGTGGGCCCCCGGCACTCTCACTCGCCGAACAAAACGCAACAGCATTGATGCTGTTACATCACGTCGATATTCTGTGAGAAGGTAGAAGTGCCCTGGTTGAGCCGGCCCATTCATCCTGAAATCGGTATGGAAAAACTTTGTAGGTAGAAACCAACAAAACGCTCTGTTGGTCTATATTATTTTCGTTTAAGCATCACGCTAACTATACGTACTATAATGGCAGTACAGAGCGCAGATACTTGCATCAAGTATATAACACACCACACATGGTATGTAGGTAATACAACATAAGTTAAATGATTCAACAATAATCTTCTACAATATTAACGTCTCTCTAACGCATTTTCACAAGTAGCTTCATATCTACTTTATCATTATAGAAATTTTAACAGAGTCAAAAATACGGCAGAAGACGCCCCAGAGAATTGTTCATTACAGCGAAGCTACTTAGTTGTACAAAAAACCTAATATCCTACACGCTATACAGCATATTTCATATTTCACAACAAACCTCGTTACCCCCTGCCGAAATACTAAATATAAAAATGTATGAAGCAGAAAATTTTGGGCGAAATCATGTTATAATAAAAGACAAATGTCCATAATCTTGATAAGCTATGTGCTCGGGCAACGGCTACATTGAACTAAAAATTTCGGAGGAAGTTAGGTAAGATATATTATGCAAATGGGCAGTCTTAGCGTCTACAAACATGACATTACTGAACCTAAGGGCAATGTTTGCTGAGGTGGTTAAGGAACTTTAAAAGGTAAACATTTGGTCCGTTCACTTTGTCGACGTTGTACAGGATTAATTAGTACTTATGTTGTGTTGACACCACCGCTCCTATTGCTATAGGCGAACACTCACGAACAAACGTCACTCCCACTCAACCCTCGTCATTAAATGACATAATAATACTCTTTTGTGGTTAGGTCACTTTCTATTGTTAATTTGTGTAATTCATCTTTGTAGTAACATTACAATCTAGCTAATAGCTGCCATATTTAGCAAATGAGTGATAATCTTAATATATAAAATCCTTGCGTTACTGACTGACTGACAGACACGCTACAGCCGAAACTATTGGGCACAGGAAGCTGAAATTTGGCATGTATGTTCCTTGGGGACCGTAGGGGTGCACTAAGAAGGGATTGCCCGAAATTCCCACGGGATCGGCCAAAGGGGGTAAATTAAAAAAAAATGCAGGCGTAGATGCTGGCGTCCTCTAGTCTATATATAAATTTGTGGATCGAATATTGAAAATGGCCGTAAGTATACAATATCTACGCTACGTGTTAGCTATGCTATTGCTACAAAGATTCGTAGCAAGATCGTAGCACTAAGAGCGATGCCATGAAATAGTTTGAGCACTGTTTATGATGTATATGTATGTGAGTAGTATAGCTAGAGTATAAGCATATAATAAATTCTAATTATATTTATGTGATTTTGTATTAAATATTTATTTTACAATGACATAATGGATATAACTTGTTAAGTTTTTTATTTTACTTACATTTTACGATGTATTCCTAGTTTGGGAATACGTCTAGTATCATTAGGTACATTACATTACATACAAATTATTATGTAAATAACAGACATTAAACGAGCGGACGCAACAATCAATTATTTGTGGATCCCACAAAGCGTTTTGGCATGTGGAGATTGAACCCACAAAATTCGACGCAGTGCAGTGGTTAAAAGTGAGTTGGCTACC
Source organism: Euclidia mi (assembly GCA_944739405.2). NCBI lineage: Eukaryota > Metazoa > Arthropoda > Insecta > Lepidoptera > Erebidae > Euclidia > Euclidia mi. Next base: position 80,050,092 of record OX123181.2, read on the forward strand.
ACTATATCATTTCAGCAGTCAATGGAAAAAAAGAAGGCAGAGATCCCACGGGGGGGAAAAGAAACTAACCTAACCCAAGCCATAACCAGTCACGTGGCGCTACTTGCATGCTGCCACCTTCCGTGTCTGACGGGCCCTGCGCGCGGGGTAACCCGCGACGAGGGGGAGGGGGGAGGGCGCTCCATTCTGTTGTTGATTGCTCGGTGATTTTTATGAATTTCTGCTAACATATATATATATATATATATATAACGGCGGATTGCTTGTTTCTTGGCCGATATCAACACTACACATCACAGTTCGTTATAAGTTCACACCAAATCAAATCTAACAAAACTGACTATAACTATTTTGTATTACTGAACACGAAACGAGTGACAGTTTCTAGGTACTTGTTGCCCGCCCGGAGTCTCCAAGAGAAGTGATAGTCGTCGTTGTTCCGTTGAACGTCAACCGTCATCCCCCCTCTTCGACTGTAGCGAACGTGACGCGTAGACTCTGTCGAAGCGCACAATCCTCGCACTTCCGTTTCGTAGTCAATTGACGTCCTGTACTGATGACCATTCCGATACGGCCATCCTACAAGACACACGTCCCCGTGTGTTAATCTGTAACAAAATTTTACACGCACAGTATCACATTGCTCGGTCACTCCTGACTTAACCCAGGTAAGGGTTGAATCAAAACAGTGTTAGGATTCCAATCAAATTTTCTACAAAGTTCTCCTCCTCCTACATTACATTCTATTATAGAAGCTGGATTCAGAGCATCACTGACAATACAGTCAATTACCATAGGCTTACGTTATAATCAAATCAAATAACTAAAGCACTACATGTGATTCATAACCGTTCAGTAACCTCCAGTTACTAAACCAGGCACTCAATCAGCCACTCGGTTGCCCCCATTCAGTAACCTCCAGTTACTAAACCAGGCCTTACACCAGTCACTCGGTTGCCACCCATTTGTCTGCGCCAATCAAACATCGGAGTCGTCTGCGTACCTACCGTGTACTCACGGACAACTGCCTTCACAGTTGTATTGAATCCGATTTGTACTGATTTACGGCTATTACGGCTACAAACCGAACCTCTGACATTAAATCACACAACCAATCAACATGTAAGCCCAGTTTTCTACTGTCTCGTCAGTATTAGGGTGCACAATTTACTCTTTAAGATCGTCAGTTATGCTCTGATCCTCTGGCACAAAGTTTCAGTATAAAAATCAATAATCAGGAAACTCAATGTAAAACTGACATTTCACTATCACTATCTCTCAAAATATTATTTCAAACCAAGTAAACCATAACATTTAAGCTCTACATGTGATCATACGCATAGCCCAGTAACCTCCAGTTACTCTACTTTCTGCGAACCCTACATGGGAACGCCAGATCTCTCCAGGACTATGGTTTCCACTGAAACCCGACCTGACCCGCCAGAGCTGACTGCAATACCGCCTACTCACGGACTACTAAATTAGTGGACGCCGATTTCTACCGAGCTACGGCTACACGTCAGCCTCTGGTACGGTCCGATCCGATCATCATGTAAACTTAAACACTTTCTTCAATATCAGAACTACTTTGTTCTACCTCAATTTCGTCAGTTGTACTTTGACCTTCAGGCATTTTTCGCAACCTGTCGAGGGCGTACTTACAGTAACGCTTAGAATTAAGGGCTTGCGATTATAAAGATCATCGTAAAGAACTTGCTGTGACCTCAAATGGGCCTTTACACTTTAAGATTTTTCAAACCAAGTTAACCAAAACATTTAAGCCAAGGTCTTTGGACTCAACATCTTCTAACCTTTAATAAACTACCTTCACTTTCATTGCCAGTTTCGGGCAGATATGTTTTAGCTATACCAGTTACCAGGCTCTTCAATTCTTCAAAGCCACATACAGGCCTCACACAGGTCCCGCGCCACACACGGGCCGCGCGCCACACACGGGCCGCGCGCCACACACGGGCCGCGCGCCACACACGGGCCGCGCGCCACACACGGGCCGCGCGCCACACACGGGCTATACTGGCCACCAAGCCACACTCGCCACCCTCGCCACGAGGCCGCGCCGGCCGCCAGACTGCGCCGGCCGATAGACCGCGGTAGCCACCAGGATTACCCAAAAAGGAAATAAATCTACCATTAGTATTTCAAAGATTCGTCTCATTATTATATACGCACTAACTAGAGTATCCGTTCTTTCAGACTAATTCAACCGTCCGCACTTCGTAAATTTTAAGCGATTATCAAATTAATTTACAACTTCACAACTGCACAGAACTTAGCTCCCGTCCATACTCTCAATGAGCTATGTCAGAACTGGATTTGACCACTGACAAAAACTAAAACCAAATGCGAACATGGCGAGAACTAATAAGCTACTTTTGGACAAACAGATTTCCTTTGGCTACATAGAGGCAACTACTACAGTTCAGAGATAACCAATCGGCAGTCTATGAGTACTTTCAGATTCTCGCAACACGCTCTTGTCATACGACACAGAAACCAGTGGTAGATAATTTTAGCGATCAAAAATCAAATGAGAGCTACTTGAGTAGCAGGGTATCCGTGATTGCGATCAACGACCACACCTTAATGCACTTCGCTCTAGGAATAAAAGAACATTATCGCACAGCACTCAATCTAGTCGTTCGGCTATTCCTGACCCAAGTCAGTGGGGAATAAAGCTACTTTGATCAAAACCATTACAGGTTTTAATGAAAATCACAAATAACTCTTTCTCTCGAAGCTGACATGTTGAACAACACACATACTCGTTACAATAATAGGCAACTCATTAAAATATTACATTGCTCATACTCTGACATCCATCGGGTCTTCAACATCACGCTACTCAACCACCATCCGGTTACACAACACCCCCCGGATAATCATTTCGAGCGTAACAAAGTAATCTTAAACTAGGTTTGTTCAACATGTTGTGTTGGTTTTCCTTATCACATAGCAGACTATAAAAAAAAAATCTTACTAGGCTGATGTTAAGTTTACTACCAAGTATCTAACCTTATTAGCAATACAGCAACGGACCTTTCGCGTTCAAGACGATGGATAACGTTTGTGATACTATGACAATGCATTAACTTGTTTTCGTAAAAACGGAGACTATGACTAACATAAAAGCTCAAGGGTTAAACTAGGCTTACCAGAAAGGCACTTTACCGGTCCAACCAATGGCAACGCATGGCTAAACATGCAGCCGCACAAACGGCTTATCCAGTTTATGCAAATCTACAATGACGGTAACGTGGGTATCACAAATTTATCACAACAACGACTAACAAAGTACCCATTTAATGAGAATAAGGTTAAGCATACAATCATTAACGATCACTAACCTAGTTCTACCTACGATGAAAACTAAAATCTCTGAAACTGTTTATCGTAACGCACTACGATGATCACTCAATCATTTTCTTCTACGTCTGATAATCGAGTTTAACAACTTCTACTAGAAACACTATCACTCCTAAACGTCCTAAGCATAACTCGGGACACTTGATAACAATTCCCAGCGTATCACATGAATTTTAAAAACACACAGTAGGTAATTTTTACACGTAAAATCTTAAAATTGAATTTAATTTTACTAGTGGTGCCATCTAATAATCTGAGTACGAAACATTTTAATGTGCCATGTTAAAAATTTATGCACACAAAAAAAAACAGGTGTAATTGCAACATCGAGATCGTCTGTGCAACTCAGAATTACAACGAGTAACAGTGTCACTTTTTACTTAGGCTCTGATCACGTTTAAACAAAAACCATTATGTATTATCAACACCACGAGTCGATTAAATAATGGCGCTAGTAATATACAGCACTGCAGTTCACACGTCTATTTAAGAAATAACACTTACACTATGAACTTAGTATGTACGATTCGATTAGTTTACCAACTTTAGCGCCGCTGCCCTGCGAAGGACAGTCTAGACCGGTGCTTTTGTTCTAGATTTAGCAGAAAACCAACCAGCTGGGTGTTGGTTCTAAAACCAATATTACAACTGCACTAGAACAATAACTAGCACGTTTGACTCAGACGCACTTGCTTGGAATAATGCAAGTCAGCCTGTACGCTCACTCTCGTTACTATTACAGTCCACAAAGTAAGACCGAGAAAATATAATCTTTTTGCAAGCAAGCATAATATCATCATAAGGTTCGTGAGTGCGAGCCACCCTCGCATAAAGAAAATAAAAATAATCGCTTTCTTTTTAACTGGCGTATCAAATTAAAAATCTCCGTTCGCTATCTATGCTATAGCTAGGTCACAATTAAATCATTACTACCCACATTTTTTTGTCTTTCTTCTTTTAGCTATTAAAAAGAAGATTATTCATGAGATCATGCTATGGGAACCACGACACCGTAAAAGTCAAACGGTTCTACAACTCAGTGTCTAGTGTAGGAATCGAACCTACAACACTCAGTACGATGTGATGGCGATATCACCACAACGATTATGACATTTCCAAGGTTAAACTCGTAATGTTTTACAACTACTGCCACTAAACAAAATTGGCAGTACCAATAAAAAAATCAGACAAAATACGCTCACCTCGGTGGCAGTTGCAAGCTCAGCTGATTCACCAACATAGCAGCATTAGCAGTCGCCTTCAATCGCACCTTGTGGTCGCGCTGGTCCATGATGCCACTTCTGATAACGGCGGATTGCTTGTTTCTTGGCCGATATCAACACTACACATCACAGTTCGTTATAAGTTCACACCAAATCAAATCTAACAAAACTGACTATAACTATTTTGTATTACTGAACACGAAACGAGTGACAGTTTCTAGGTACTTGTTGCCCGCCCGGAGTCTCCAAGAGAAGTGATAGTCGTCGTTGTTCCGTTGAACGTCAACCGTCATCCCCCCTCTTCGACTGTAGCGAACGTGACGCGTAGACTCTGTCGAAGCGCACAATCCTCGCACTTCCGTTTCGTAGTCAATTGACGTCCTGTACTGATGACCATTCCGATATATATATATATATATATATATATATATATATATATATATATATATATATATATATATATATATATATATATATATATAGATTCTTCATGAAGTTTCCTACAGATTGGTATATAAATATCCTTACGTAATTATACATTTTAATCGTAAAACTGCTGAAAATAAAGAAGGAACAAAAAAAGCGATTATAACGATCGACCGATTTCCGGCCTCTCGCCAGTCAGGCACTTTTTTGACGAGGCCGATTCCCGGCCTCTCATATCTGCTTTCTGAAAACAACACAGTTCAATCAACTTTTAACTTAAAAATTACATTATTCTAAAATAACCAAAGTGACGTGTGCCGTGCCATGACGTGTAGAGTGCTGCGACGTGTGCCGTGCCGTGACGTATACATTGCCGTGATATTATGTGCCATGCCGAAACGTGCCGATACGTGACTTGACGTGACGTGTGCCGTGGCATGTCGTATGCCGTGCCGTGTACAATGCCGTGACGTGTGCCATTCCGTGACGTGTACCATGCCGTGACGTACCGTGAAGTGACGTGCCATGCCGTGACGTGTACCGTTACGTGCCTTGACTTGTGGCGTGACGTGACGTGTGCCATGCTATGTGTTATTTAGTGCCGTTGCGTGAAGTGTACTATGCCGTGACGTGTATTGTGCCGTGTCGTGTACTGTGCTGTGACGTGTACTGTGCCGTGACGTATATGGTGCCGTGACGTGCTGTGACTTGTGACTTGACGTAACGTGTACCGTGCTGTGACGTGACGTGTATTATGACGTGTCATGACATATGCCGTATCGTATCTTATGTAGTGCCGTGACGTGTGTCGTACCATGTCGTATGTCGTGCTGTGACGTGTGACGTGACGTGACGTGTACCGTGCCGTGACGTGTCGTGTACCCTGACGTGACGAGACGTATGCTGTGTCGTGTCTTATGTCGTACTGCGACGTGTGACGTGACGTGATGTGTACCGTGCCATGACGTGTCGTGTACCATGACGTGACGTTTGCCGTGTCGTGTCGTATGTCGTGCTGTGACCTGTGACGTGACGTGTGTCGTGACGTGACATGTACAGTCCCGTGACGTGTACAGTGCCATGACGTATGCCATGCCATGAAGTGACGTGTGGCGTGAAGTGACGTGTACCGTGCCGTGATGTGCCGTGAAAAGGCAACATGTTCAATTGGCTAATCTGCTGAGCCGTTTGTGATGTAATTTGATATGGATAGTCTGAAACCTAGGGAAGGACATAGACTAATCTTTACAAAAATATCACGTGGCTGAAGGCGCGTGATAAAGCTAGTTATTAAATAAACTTTTAGCTGACTAATCAATTATTCATCTGATGATATCACATGGTAGTAACAAATAAGGCTACAAAACGAATAATTATTTTGGTTTTTATGAAATTACTAGATGAGGCATACACTAATTTCATGAAAACGCATTACTGCGGCGCACTTAATCCTTCCTAAAACAAGCATAAAAGCTAAAAATAGATTGGAGGATTACCAAAATACTAGAAATATCTGCCACAAAGCCTTTCACATTGGCTTTCTGTCAGGCTGCTTTTTTTTTTGTTTTACGAGGTGGAAAATCCCTTCGGATCTCCGACTCTTGGGAGCCGGAGTATGTGGTGTTTCCACTAAAAACCACCTTGACTTTCTCCATGTACCCGTGTGTCGGAGGGTAGGGCATCGCCGAAGCACTCGTCGCTGCCCTCCGACGGGTATTGGCCCACCTGATGGTCAGGCGTGCCACGAACAAGACCCCCTTGGCGGCGGATTAAGGTGTTGGACTCCGCCACCAAAACACCTAGCGGCCGCAGAGGATAGGGAGGACGGCAACGCAACACCGCATCTCCTCTTCCTCTGCGGCTGCCGCGACGCATCGAATGGTGCGCCCCCATTTGGTCGCGGGAGATATGGCGTGCGGCAACGCAACACCGACACGCCTCTCCTCCCGCGACCGCGCCCGACTGCGAGGGACAGACAGAACTGTCACCCGCACCCGCACCGTTGGACGCATCCTGCGCAGGCCCCTCCAAGCCCACGCGGAGCGTCCCCTCCTGGACCCCTCTTAGCTTCACCGCGTATGACCAATCCACGGTTACTGAGCCCCCCCACCACGACAAGGTGGAGATCCTACGGTGGGGTTCTGTCAGTCTGCTACACTTTCACGGTTAATTTTTGAACCGATTTTGATGCAATTTTGAAGCTCTCAGGCTAAACAAAATATTTTCCTATTTTTTAACTATTCAAGGGGGTGAACATTTTTAGGAAATTCGGTGCCCACCCATAGCTGTTTTATTTCCTGGCTTTACAAATAGTGTGCTTTTTAGTTAGTAGTTAAAAATATGCAAAAATACCAGACATAGAATACATAATATACTGGGCCTCGCTACTATACGCCGTTCCACGGAAGAGACGCAAACTCATAGTTTCCGGGCGTCCCCTAAAAAGGTGAACGCACACTTATCCGAGCCGAACGAGTCGCACGAAACGAATTTAAGAATTCTGTATGCAATGCACACTATCCATACGGACGATTCGACGCGGGCAAGTGTGCGAGGTTTCATGAGATTTCATATACAGATTCTAAAATTCGTTTCGTTCGACTCGTTCGACGCGTTCGGCTCGGATAAGTGTGCGTTCACCTTAGGGTGCGTACACATCTGGCGAATGTGCCGCGAATGTGCAGCACACGAGCCGATTGCGAGCTGCGCGCGTGCAGTCACTGACGGTTTTGTGCGCCTCTTTAGCGCAACTCATGCAAGGCTCGTATAGAGCGCGCGAGCGGCGCGCGATCTGCGCGCACTCAGTTCTCGCCCTTACAGTTCCGTTTACTGGCTCAGTACTATCGAAGATGTCAGACAACACTAGATAAATGGACCGATTCGACTCGATTTTATTAGGTTTTCGGATTCACGACACAACTGAGCGGGTAAGTTATGAATTATCTAATACCGTCGCCGTACGCGATCAGCGCGCCCGTGCGCTGATCGCTTACGGCGCAAAAGCGGCGCACGAACAAAAATGCACGCGCGCAGCTCGCGGGCAGGTCGCAAACGGCTCGCGAGCTGCACATTCGCGGCACATACGCCAGATGTAGACGCGCCCTTAAATGTCCTCCGCTGGCCGATAAGGGCGTCTACAATAAATCGTAACAAGCCGTCTTTGAGAAATATCGCCGTCAGAACCACCATGGTAAGAACCTGCGCCATGTTACTGTTATGAGTAGATACATAACATCATCCATCTTCCCATCACTCGTTAATATGTCACCAGTATACTACACAAGCTGTTGCCCGCATTTTTATAGTGCTTGCTTCAAAATCAACGGACAAAGTGTTAACCCTTATTTAATCCCTGTAGCAATTTAAGATTTAAATAAAAAACCCTTCCTTAGTTAGTTTGAACATTATATCAAATATAGAAGATATACACTGCCTCGTTGGTCTCGCGGTATAAATGTGCGCGTGGGATTGTCAGGTCTCAGGTTCGATTCCCGGGTCGGGCAAAGTGTTACTGGGTTTTTCCGTTAGGAAATTCTCAGTAACAGCACGGAGTCTGGTAATGTGCCCGGTACGGCAATAGGCTCGCCCCCTATTACGTGGGACCCAAAAATTCATGGTGAAATGTGGGTGTGATATTACACCTCTGCCTACCCCTTCGGGGATACAGGCGTGAGTCTATGAATAAAATAAATAAAAGATATACAAAACTCATGTTTCCAGTTTCATAGGGTTAGGTTACGCAGTGATATGCGTCCTTAGTCTAATTATAAAAGTCTAGTAGTGAAATTCAAAATTGTGACCGTCTAGCTTTAGTTTTGCATTATCCAGGCCTAGCTACAAATAATTGTCTTCAATTCAATTCAATTTATTCTGTTAAATAAAAAGGTACAATTTACTTATTTAGAGTACAAAAGCTTAATTTAGGATCCTGATATAAGATTATATGCCTAAACTAGGATGAACCTGTGTTTCAGGCGATTAGGGCTAATTAGATACTATAAAATATAATAATCACTTACTTACTACAATATTACGTACGTCATGTTTTAGTACACTAATACTTTGTAGATCTATAATATCTTACGAGTAATTACAACTAATAAAGTGAGGTAAAGGTGTATTTTGTTGATATAATTATTTTATCACAATTAATAATTTTTCTGTATCTTCGTAGGACATATTCAGAAGGATATTGTTGACAATTTTGTTGCATTTGAAGTAGGTACAAGGAATTAGGTTAGTTAATGCGTTTAGTCTTTTGTAAAGTAGCGGCCCCAGGAATATATAACATTTGGATGTGAATGCGTGTCTTGTTTGCATTTTAGTCGGAAATATTATATTATGTCGCCTTTTGTTGTTAGATATAGTGCTGTAGGGAAGGGCTGTGTGTTGCTTTAATACGATACTCTTGATAAATAGTTGTCGAACTGTTAATACTTTACAAGCTTGGTATAGGGAATTAGTTGGATATAGGAACGATTTGGAGGTTGATACTTTAAGAATTGCTCGCTGAGCTCTTTCAACAGACAGTAACAAAGTTTTTCCTGCGCCCCCCCATGTCGTAATACAATATGTTAATAATGACTGGCATAGAGCAAAGTACACTTGCCTTATTAATGTTGGGTCAGCAATATGTCGCATTTTCTTGAAGACATATATTAACTTACGTATTCTACCGTTTAAACACTCGATATGCTCTTTGAAGGAAAGTGTTTCGTCTATTATGATACCTAGATATTTTATTTTATTTGTGCCATTAATACATGGACAAGCACAGGGAATTCCAGGAAAGGCGCCACAGTGATGGGCATACAGTGGTGTGTTAGTTTTTTGTGCTGTTAATTTGCGTATGGTAAACTTAACAAAGTTGGTTTTCTCTGCATTGAGTGTTAGTAAATTGTGCTGAAGCCATTTATTAACACAGTTAAAACCATGTTGTGCATACTCGAAAACATCTTTTTCTGACTCAGCGGAAAAAAGTAGAGCAGTGTCGTCAGCGTATGATATGATAGAACCGTGATTTATGTGTAGATTACAAAGGTCATTTATGTAAATGAGGAATAACGTAGAGGCTAAGATGCTTCCCTGGGGGACTCCGAAAGATGTGTTATTTTCATCAGTGCTAACTGTGTTACCGATTTTTACGCATTGCGTGCGGTCCTCTAAGTAACTTTTAATTAATTCTAACTGTTTACCTCTTATACCAATGTTCTCGAGTTTACGCAACAAAATAGGGACACAGACGGTGTCAAAAGCCTTAGAAAGATCTAGAAATATTCCTAGTGTGTGGTTACCCTTGTCAAATTCTTGCACCAAAAAGTCAGTCAGGTGATGTACGGCGTCAGCTGTCGATAGTTTAGGTCGAAATCCGAATTGTGTCTTAGATAATATCGATTTGTCCTCAAGGTACTTTATCAGTCTATTATTAATAATTTTTTCCAGTATTTTTGACATACAGGGCAGTAGAGAAATCGGTCTATAGTTATTTACTTGCTCTTTATTACCGGATTTATACACCGGCACTACCACAGATTTTTTAAGGCACTTGGGAAATATACCTCTAGACAAAAATTTTTGGAAAATGTTCGTCAGCGGGGGAACTAAGACGTGCTTGAATTGCTTTATGATTTTCTTTGGTATATTATCCCATCTAGCGGCACAGCTGTCTTTTAGGGACATAATTATATTGTTAACTTCAGTTTCGTCAGTGTCAAGTAATACAAACGATGTTAAAGATGTGCTATGAGGAGTGCTAAGGTATTGTGATTGACCCGGAACCTTTTCTGCGAGGCATTTGCCAACATTGACAAAAAAATTATTTGCAATATTAGCAGATTTTAGGTGTGATGAGTGCGCGCGTAATAAACTTGACGATGACTCATGTTGTTTATTAGTGTATGTCGTCTTTTTAATACATTGCCAAATCTTTTTGCTATTTTTACCGGCTTTTTCTAATAGACTTTTGTCATAGCTTACCTTTACTTTTTTAAGCAAATCATTACAAAAATTGCGATATCGTTTATAGGATACTTGTATAGTTGAATTGTCTGGATTTAATTTAGCCTTCATATGCAGTTTATCTCTATGTCTCATACATCGTAAAAGGCCTGTAGTGATCCACGGCTTAATGTTATAATTTTTGTTTTTTAAACATATTTTTGTTGTGTTTTTCTGAATTGCAAGTTGCAGATGGTTTATAACATATAACATACCAAACTGCGGATCACTAGAATTATAAACTGGACCAAAGTCAATGTTGCTTATGTCATCTTCAAGTTTATTTATATTTAATTTAGAAATAGTGCGAACGTGGTCTTGTTTGGGTAATTTACAATTTAAGGTAAGTAGGACAGCATTGTGATCAGTTATTGTAGAGTTCATGACTAATGTAATTGATGGAAACCTTGATTTTAGTATGATATGATCCAAACAAGACCCGATTTCGTGTGTAGGAAACGTGTGTGCTGGAAGTAAGCCATGAAAGGAGCAAAGGTTGAGGTAGTCTTGGGCATTTGGGTCACAGCTAGATGGAACAATATTGATGTTGATGTCTCCGAGTAACATTATATTTTTAAAAGAAGATAAAGATTGTAAGGTCCAGTTGAGAGAGTCGAAGAAATTGTTAACATTTTTGAAAGATGGTGGTCTGTACATGGCTAGTATGGCAAATTCTAAGCCGATTTTAATTAGCAGTCGGTTACATTCTTGCATGTTAGGCTCCTCTACAGTGACAGTAAGATGATTTTTTACGTACACTATTACTCCATCGTTTTGATTATAATTTACATTACTATTGTACATATTGTAACCTGGCATGGTCGGTACGTCGTATTTCTTAGAGAGCCAACATTCGGTTAGTATTATAACGTCACAAGTTACTTTTAATCTTTGTTGAAAAGTGACAAAATTATCTTGAATAAGCATTTATAATAGAGTGAGCTTTCAGACATTTACATAAGAGCTTGATAAAGCGATAGTGCGAATGAACAAAACAAATGTTAGGCATTATGTATTTCTTCGTCTGGAGTTAGAATCTTGGGGACTGGAAGGCTGGCAACTGGATTTTATAAAGATTGGCGTAGTCTTGGCAGGCTTGACTGCAGGTGTGTCGTAGTGTGGTCTTTATGGCAAAAAAAACCTGGTGCGGATCCTTTATATATTATGTATTTGAAGATAACACACCTCCAAATATATAAACTTGCTCTAAACTATTATATCTTGTAACGTGTGGTCTGAAGATTTATCTTTAAGACATACTGTGATATTTTGCATGGGTGTTCACGATTAAATATCAAATTCAAAAGAACAATGCCCATTTCTGGCCCACTTTTGAAACTCATGAACAGCACAATAGAGTTTGACTATGGTAGTGAATAATCCTATTTTATTATAACTTAATTTATAGACATTACTAAAGGTGTGCCAAGAAACTCATTCAATAAATGGATTTTAAAATATGTGTTAGCGTCTAAAAAGCCAAAACGTAATACATAAGAAGTTGCCAGTAAAGAAATACTACTATTCGGTCGATACTAATAATCGATTATCAATTTTTCTTACCCGATTTGATATTTTCTGAATTCAAAATGATTTAAGTGATCAGCAAATCCTTTTTTAGTCCCTAAACATTTTTGATGTGTGTATTTTTAAGGTATTTAAGTAGTTAACTACTAATAATTTGAACCAAATATATTAATTGAAAATCTATTTCCAATCTAATCGATTAATCAATATCATTTAAAAAGCCCAAAATGGCAACACTTTTTTTTACTCTTAGTAAATGTCATAGTCAATATATTTCGTTATTCGCTCTGTGACTCGTGCGCATTGTGAATGCTTATTTATGTTTTTGGATCTCCTTTACGACCTTTCGGCTTTTTCAAACGGACTTCTACCCTTACCAAACGATTACCCAGGCTTTCGAACACGGACAACTGTACTCTCACGATGGATGAACAACGGTGTATTAACTGTAGTTTAAACATATCCATGATGCAAAGGCATTCTGTGGAATCCGAGGAGATGCTCACTTTACTACAGCAATGGGTTGCACCGCAACAGGTAAGAAAATAACCGTACGAATAATAATTGTTTTCAATTACATTTGAAACGTTTACTAATCGATTGGTAATTATTGTTATAGGTTACTGAAGATAGCCTTCTATGTCACAATTGTTGGATGTTGGTCAATTTAACTCTTGTTGGTCAAAGACCAGAATCTAGAAGTGTTGGCCATGCAAATGTGTGCATTAATTGTGGCTGTTCAATAAGGCGCATTCGAAAGCATTTACTAAGGACTGATACTGAAAGAGAACGGCGTATTAGAACTGTTATAGTTCATTGGTGTACACCAAGAATTGTAAGTACATACTTATTTATTTAGATAAAACATAATTACTTTGTGTGCATCTTATTTTGAGTATTTCATAATATCATTACAGATGATTATTTATAACTATATACATTACTATCTTAAATAATCATAATTTCTAAGAAAACATTTGTACATAAATCTAGAAACAAAAAGTGAACATGTACACATTGTGTAGGACCTACTTATATGTATATTTTATTTATATGGAATGAGGCATTTCTAGTATGCTGATTTTTAATCATAAGTTAATATATATAGTTGACCTGGTGGCATAGCAGGAGTGTAACCGACTGCCATCCTGTAGGTCTTGGGATCAATTCCTATTCAAGTCAAACATTTGTGTGCATTAACATGGATTTTAGTCTCTGGGTCTGGGTTTCTATGTACAATATGAATATATTTACAAAAAAGGTATATAATACTTATGTATGTTTATCAATTGTCTTTAGTACAAGCTCTGTTTAGTTTGAAATGTTATGTGAATGTAGTAGAGTAAAAAATATTTCACCATAACTATTTTTGTCCCAAAAAAAATAAATATTTATTTATTTAGGGACACAAAATATTTAGTTCTGTTGTAGTTGTTATTTATATAGAAAACCTAACTCCATTTAAGTAACACTGATTCCCGTGATCAGTGTTAGAAGGTTGGTTTTGAAATGTATTTATTACCCAGTCATATATTTACAGGTAAGGGAATCAAGTTGCATTTGCCATCCATGCTGGCAAAGAGCTGACCGAGCCCCTGCACCGATATCTGAGGCATCATCATCTGCTAACATTGCTGTTGACCAAGTTTTGGTGAATCCTCCGGAACCTTCGCCACCACATCCAAATATAGCTCAAGAAGCAAGTCAGACAATATATTTGCCTAATTATATAAAAGCTTCAAATACAGAGAGGCATTGCTTTTTTCCAAGATGTCATGAGACTGACAGACTAGTTGTGCCAACTTCAATCCGAGCAAGATTATTTTGTGATTACTCATATTATGTGCCACCTAATTGCCGTATTTGTAGTGCTCATTTAAGAGGCAATGTCTGGGATGAATTAAATGATATACAAGACGGTAATCACATGTTTACAGCTGATAACATTGAAGATTTTGCATCTCTGTTAAAAACTCAGACATCCCACAACATAGATTTTGAAAATATTCATTCCAGTGATGATCACTTGGTACACTATTGGCTTGGTATGACTAAGACTCAATTTACCCAAGTATTGCAAGAAGTACCACGATTGAATAGTCTCCATCGTGGACCTACTGCGCTTGCTGCTTACCTCACAAAACTGAGAACAGGTGAATCTGACCAACGGCTGGCATCATTATTTCAAATGCCTAGAAGTACAATAGAACGCCTTATGAATAGTGCCAGGGAGGTACTACATCAAGACTTTGTACCTGCAAACTTAGGGTTGCAACATTTCCCTAGAGATAACATACCCCAACGAAATCTGACCATTCCAAATGGATTGTTCGGGAACATGGGACAAAATGCCATTGTCATTATGGATGGGACATATATCTATGTACAAAAAAGCTCCAATTATAGGTATCAAAAGGATACATACTCTTTACATAAATATAAAAATCTAGTAAAGCCCTTTGTGATTGTATGTTGTGATGGATACATAATAGATGTTTTGGGGCCATATCCAGCCACTACATCTGATGCACGGATATTAATGAATTTGTTCTCAGAAGGACAACCAATGAGGCAGTATTTTAACTCAGGTGATGTGTTTTTATTGGATAGAGGGTTTAGAGATGCCATACCCCTTTTAGAAGCGTGTGGTTACTCACCGCAGACTCCCGTTTCTCTTGAAGAAGAAGAAACGCAACTTACAACATTAGCTGCCAATAAGACGAGGATGGTTACCATGTGTCGATGGGTTGTGGAGTATGTCAATGGCATATTTAAGAGATGCTTTAAACTATTCCGGCAGGACTATTTTAATAGGGCTTCACAGCATCTTATGACTGATTTTTCTATAGCCGCAGCATTGATTAACCGACTCCATACTCGGATAACCGACCGAGATGATGCTGATGAAATACTGTCGTTAGTTCATCAAAAGCTTTATGAACAAAATACATTAGCTGATTATGTAATTGCACATAATTTAAATCGAAGAAGAGCAAATTTCATTAATATAACAGTTGGCTTTGACAATTTAAATGATTTACCACACCTATCTATGAGTGAATTAATATTAATTGCTTGTGGAACCTACCAAATCAGACAAAGCAAGTCCTATTATGGCGAACACATAAGAGCCAGTGGAACATATATAGTTGAAGTTTGTAGGGAGACAAATAATTCTTTACCAGGAGACTTTTTACAAAATAATTGCTGGATTCTAAGGGCCAGAATTCAAAGCAGGCATATAGGCAAAAAAACATACTTTGTATATATTTTGATTAATAATAATAACTCTGGCAGAGAAGCGATAGAGCAGTTTTATTGTAACTGTATTGTAGGAAGGCGCACAGTTGGTTGCTGCGCACATATAATGACAATTATTTGGTACATTGGTTGGGCAAGATTTGAAAGTCATGTAATGCCCCCCGCTCAGTTTCTTGACGATGTTTTATGTCACTTTAATAACGAATATAATATTATTGAAGAAACCTAAAACCTGTGTATTATTGCTCTTATCCATCACCGAACTATGACCCGAATCCATTTCTCATTCCTTCTTACTCAAAACAACGAAATAGTCTAACTTAGATATGTACCTACTCTAATAAAAGTATGTACACACCTAATGATTTTGAGGTTATAAAAGTACTTCTTATAATAAAACTATGAATGTGGCGGACCTCTAATCAATCTCAAAATTCAAGTTTCACTCTCCTTTATCTAATGCAACAAAAAGTACTACAATTTTTGACTGTCCACGTCTGGGCCGGCGTCTCTAAGAAAAATGGGCATTGTTCTTTTAGAAATTTACTTGCTATGATTAACGAGCCACCATGGATAAAATTTTCTCTACTGAACGAGCTTACAACCTGGTGGTTATTAAAATTGAATATGAACTGGTGGCTTCTTAGCCAATGTTCTGTAATGCATAAAATATCAATATTGTTACAGTTCATAAACAATTCCAATTCTAACTCCTTACCCATCAACCCTTGTATATTTTGATGCACCAGGTTGATACAATTTTTAAAATTATTGTTTGTATGTGTGGTTGATGCAACTATGTTTTTGTCACTTAAACTAGGTACAAAATTTGGTGTCTTATTAAATATATTGCCAGAGATTGACTCTATTGTCTCAGAAGTCAATTTAAAGAATTTGGAACGGATTCCAAGCTTATATTGCATGTCAAATTTGACTGCTCAATAAAAGCAGTGTGGTTAGCCAAAACCTTGGCTGAGTTATTAATATAATAAGCTAGCGATGATGCTATTTGTCTTTTATAAAATTGTGATATATAATAATTATCATATGTCAAATAAAAATTTCTAATTAAAGCATTAGAGTCAATAATGTCAATCAAATTATTATAAAATGTCATAGTATGCAATTTTGAATTAATCTTAAATCTATAATCATTTTCAGCTTGTGGCAACAGGTTACTGTAAGGAAAAGCAAGTAACAGAATTTTTCTAACTTTTAAATTGAGTAATTGGTCAAAATATCTCTGTATTACATTTATATTTGCATTTCCTCTTCTCCCAATAAATATAATAATTGTTGTTTCAGGACAGTATGTTTTAGATAAAATAGATTGCATTATTTGAGAATAAGTTGCTCCAGGCATACATATGTTAGTAATAGCTAAACCTGTCCTTCGCCGCAACAACTGGCTCATGTTTTTCCCTATCTCATCACTAAACATTAATAGTTTGTTGGTGTTTGTAATGTGGGGTGAGAAGGAAATACCACGATTAGAATCAATGGTGCTGTTACCCGCTGCATCAGACGGTGATAACAAATCAGAGCAATAATTTAATGTAGTTGGCTGTGAGTGACTCCGTGGCATCTGGTTATGTTCATTGCCATGATTATTATTGGTAAGGGATTGGAGCCTCTGCTCATTATACTTACACAAGTCCACTAAGTCATCCATTGCCAAGATATGCTCATTTATTTGTTTTTGTGATAAATTATATTTTTTTGTCATGTTCAACAAAGATTCTTGTAAACTGTCAATCTCCGTTTGCAAACAATGAATATCAGCATCATACTTTAATAGGTTAGAATCTAATTTAGCTAGACATACTGACATCTGTTCCTTTACATTAACATATTTTTTGCAATAATCTATATTAATACTTGATTTCTTGTACATTCTCAACAATTTTTCCTTTTTCCTGATAAATTTATTAATTTTAACATACTTCTTCAATTTATTACAGGCTTTCATGTTTCTTAATGACTGAATAGATGAATTAGACTCTGTTAAATCAATAGTCACTATGTTTCTACTGCTATCATCGGAGAGGGCAGAAACCATGCATGGAGCGCTACCAACCAGCTCATCAAATAGCGATTGTGTTGTAACTGATTTCATAGACTGGTTTGCACTTTGTAATAAGTTAATATGATTATTGGCCTCACTTAGGAGACCCTCCAATTCAGTGATGCGTTTGAGAGCTTTCTCAAATTCATCACTGCACCTGCCAAATTGCATTACAATGTTTTGTAATCTATCCCTTTCGTCTAAAGAAGTGACTAAATTAGAGTGCATTTCTGCCATCTCACTCCTAAGCTGAGAGTTTTTCCCTAAAATCTGTAGCATTTCCCTCTCATTGTCCTCATGTTCACTTTGTAGTGACTGACACAAATCCTTATATTTCTTTAGTTCAGTAAGGGTCACCTGTAATTTCTCATCGTCTTGGCGTGCCCTTCTGGTCATCATCTTGTTAAAAAGTAAATAAACAAAGCAAGAAAGGTCACTGAGGTTTGTGTAAGACACCTACAAAGTTGTTTGAGTAAATTGTGATATGCTAACTTGGTATGTTGCTTGTGTAAGGTGTACGAAAGTCAAATAAGAAGTAAACTCACCTCAAAATGGCTCAAATTTAGCTATTATTGTAAAAATAGTGCAAATTCTTTTAAATAAAATTGTACGTTAGTTTGACAGTTCACTTACTTGACTTTGCAAAACTTTTACAACTTGTTAAAACAACACTTATCACTGTTATTATACGACAATTATAATTATCACAGCTTATTACGTAAGGAATTAGTAAATTAGGCACATTATTATTAATTATATAGATTTAAAACTAATAAATTATTGGGAGAAATACAGTTTTACGTTAAACCACCAGTGTTGCCAGAAGCCCAAAAAAAACAAAATAATCCAAATAGATAAACATACATACAGGTTGTCACAAGACCCATCACCAAGCCGAAGTCTACTCGTTGTTGACATCATGCCAAGTCATACTAACCAAAAATAATACCGGGGAAACCATTTTATTTTTAGTTTTCTCATTTTATTAAACCGCAATTAAAAGCGCGCGCGTGCAATGTTCGAAATACCTACTTATCCATGGGGTCATAATGCAACAATAATTTTATTTTTCTACAGATAGACAAACTTCGTCGTTTGTCTATCTGTAGAAAAATAAAATGAGCAACGTGGCGGCAATATAAGAGTTTCTTACTACGACACCCTAAATGCTCCCATTTTCTGCGTGTTATGGATGCCATCTTCACGAGATAAAAATGTGTGCAATGCCAGCTGGTGTCTAAATATGCTCAGTTGACCAGTGTTATAAGGCGGCATATAAAACATAGCTGACAATTTCTGGATGTAATTGAGTCGCGTCGGGATATACAAGCATAAGTTTATGTATACATTTATTTATATATATTATGTATATTTATTTGGCACCACTACAAATACATGTTGTTGTAATATTTTATTGAAACCCATCTCCGGTAATTAATTTTTGGTGATGATCGTACCATCCCTACTAATATTATAAATTCGAAAGTGTGTATGTATGCATGTTTGTATATATGTATGAATGTTCCGTTTTCACGCGAAAACGGCTGAACCGCTTTTGTTAAATTTAATATAGAGATATATTGGACCATGGAGACGGACATAGGCTACCATAGGTTGCAAAAAATAAACTGGGAGGGATTGTAGGGAGTATAGAAGTTTGTACAGCAGAAATTTTCCTCTTGGAAGTAAGAACGCATGCGCGAATAATTGAGTGCTGCGCATGTGCTATCTGTCAGTACTGTCACATCATACATATTATAGTAATTTAAACTTTCGTGGTCATTTAAACTTATTTTAAATTGTCTTTCGAGATATATACCACGTACCTTTGTTTGGAGTAACCGATATTTCGGCCCTGTTGCCGGTTATCTAAATGTTGGTTACTCCAAACAAAGGTACGTGGTATATATCCCGAAAGATAATTTAAAATAAATCATACATATTGTCATATTGTGCACGGTGATTACCTACATTGTTTGCATATCTAAACGAATAATTTATAGGTATACTACGCTCAAACGGCTGAAACGATTTTCTCTACCTCCTAAAATTATATATGCGAAAGTGTTTATAGATATATATTGGACATGTATTGAAACATGGCTTTGCCATTTGTCATGTATACTAACTGAGTTACTTTGTACCCAATAGAGCTTCTGACTCTTTAGAATAATCAGGAGTGTCTTCACACAACTTGAGACTGAAAGTAGATATGTGTTACCCCAAATTTAACGTGCGCGAAGCCGCGGGAAAAAGCTTGTATTTTATAATAATATTGATTTGTAATTTACTAGAAATTTAAATATTAATCATATGGTAATCAGTACACTATTTGTATTGCAGTGTTGTGTCATATGTGCAAAGGGCTTATCCGCCTACACGGAATTATTTGTAGCGATTTATTATTATATTAAAATATGTCTTAGCAAGATGGGCCGACAATGTCGTTGCAATCGCGGGCCGAACCTGGACTAGGTTAGCACAAGATCGAGGGAAATGGCAAGAACAAAGCTCTCTTTGTTCTTGCCATTTCCCTCGATCTTGTTTGTGCCTATGTTCAGCAGTGTACATATCTGTTTATCATCTGGAAGTACCGCACGACAATAATTATGTTAAAAACGTCAGTCGGTAAAAAAGAGGTTGACTGTACCGCATTGTTTATTTACTCGGTAAAGCTGGCGCAGCAATTTTTTGTTTGGTTTACATGTCGTCCTGTCAGATTATGTCAACTGAGTCAAATAAATGGTTCAGCCACCGTTGCAATCCACGTTTTATCATACGATGTTTAACAGTGATCATTTGCTCGTATTTTTCTTTTTCTACTATTTTCAACAATAAATATTGTTTGTTGGGTACGTTACATAAATTTCACGTATGTGCATATCATTCAATTCTGATCGGGTCGTAAATATATACAGATATTATTTAAGTTTTCTGTTAATAATCTGAGTACTGTATCTGGATATTTGCCAGTGACATATCTGCTTACTATGCACTCCCTCATATATTACATATGCCAATGCGTAAGTCATTCTGTTTCTGTTTAACATAAGACTTGCTTAGTTATAATTTCATTAGTGGTACTTTGAATCATTGCTATTATAAATATATTTTCAGATGCCAGTAAATTGCATACTCTCACAGAATATTCACAGAATATCGACGAAAAGGTGCACTTTCACTATAACTGCGTTTTGTTGTGCGGGAAATAGAGCCAAGACACTCATGTCTAAGCTTTTCCACTTTTCTTTTGGGGAAAGAGAAAATAAGAGCAAAGAGAAGAGTTTTTCTAGATAGGTGAGTGAGAAAAGTTAAATTTAGCTCTAAGAATAAACCTGGCTAGAGTTAGTCCTTAACTGAATTTGAATCTCATTTGCCACTAGTAGAGTCTATTAAAAACATTATATTACATACAAGAACACAAAACCTCGAAAGAAATACGATACATATTATTTATTTCAGGGTTTCACTCAATACAACAACCCTTAGCGATGTTGAAAACCCATGGCGCCATCTATGCCATTAAATTTTTACTCATGGCCAAGCCCTAAAATGTAAAATGCTGTTATCATCATCAGCCTTTAACAGTCCACTGCTGGACTAGGACTCCTTTGAAAGGAGGAATTGGCCTACTATACCACGCTGGCCAAACGGGTTGGTATAGGGTTTGTGTCAAGTTTTCCTTCTCTTACAGTGCTGTTCTGTGCATAATATGCTCCCTCTATTGGCTCTTACGACACTCATGGGATGATATGGGGTGGTGACATTCCGTATTCTTAATCCGTCACCACACGGACAAAAAAATCATGTTAATAGTATGAGGTTAGTTTTGCTTCAATACATAACAGTTATTTGTATTGGTTGACCTACTTAATTTTAACCACGCTCTGCTAACAAAAAATTATGTTCAGAGTTTGGCTAGAAGGACTGGAAAAGGTTTGCAGACATTAGTGGAAGCGTGATTAATTCATCCAGTCTGGTCTAGCCAAGGCAAAAGTTCCGACAGATATACTGTGATGGCACAGTGTTATATTTATATGTAAATTTACCTGATCTTCACTGATGATGTTCTTGAGAAGACCTATAAGATTGCACTCATAATTTTGGCCAAAATAATAAGGAAATCGTTATAGTTACTCAGCCGGTCCTCCAATGATGTTTTCGGGCACGATACACGTGGACAGATTCACACAAGTTTTACAAAAATGTTCAATGTTCACAAATTTTATCCATTGCTCACAACTTTGTCGGGCAAACTTCAATAGCGGCAGTTGCAAGGTTATTAACCAGTTTTATTCAATTATACAATAATACAAAGTCAAAACGCGTTCACAAATGGGAATTTTCCAGAACGACCAGTGAGAGAGTTTTTTTGCGGATCCGACAATGAATGAAAAAAGTATGATTTTACAGTTTATAGTGTGACCATAGTCAAAATTTACAATAGACAAAGTAACACGCTACTAAACTGATATAATCGATTTAACTTAATAAACAATATTTCTATTTCAAACAATAAGTATATTCAATTTAACTCTATCTGAATGAGACTCCGGACTCCAGGCTACTGAGAATTTTGGAAAAACCACTTAACACTTTGCCCGACTCGGGAATCGAACCCGGGACCTCCGATGAGCAGTCGCATACGCTATCCACTGGACCACGCAGGCAGTCTTAGTTATTTATGTGAGAAACATTGTTATTGCCAGAACCTATGTATATACAGGGTGTAAAAAGACCCTTAACGAAAGCTGAAATCCCATGTTGTACCAATCACTAAGAACATTTTTACTCCGGTACCATACCTGGGAAATTACTGGTTCAGGAGATATTGTGGCTCAAAGTTAGTATGGAACTTTTCTAATTCGGTACAAAATCGATGCATTTGCCACACCAATATGTTCTTTAGATGCCCTAAGACCCCATGGATAAGTAGGTATTTCGGGTATTGCACGCGCGCGCTTTTGATTGCGGTTTAAAAAATGTGAAAACTTAAAAAAAATACACGTTTCCCAGGTATTATTTTTGGTTAGTATGACTTGGCACGATGTCCACAACGAGTAGACTTTGGCCTGGTGATGGGTCTTGTGACACCCTGTATATAAAACACCAGAAATAATCTAATATTTGGCTTTATACTAAGATAAGCTTAAGTCGGTAATTTCAATAGATATACCTACTGTCAAATTAATAAAAGGTGAGAAGTATTCTCAAGTAAAGATATGTCGAATTAGTAACGTAATATATTTGTGTTTTCGAAAATTAATATACAAGTATTTCAATGGATATCAAAAGTACCTATTGAGTCTGCAAATCAATATGCTAAAACATGCTTGTTCGGTGTTACACTAAGCATGGTAATATAAAGGGGAAATAAACAAATAGTGCATTCTCGAATAAAAAAAAACCTGTATCTCATTAAAAGACAAAGGCAAACAAAAACGTCCAAAAAGTCTTCGACGCTAACCAGTCACAAACAAATCAAATACCACCAGTCATTCTCCAGACGCCGTAAAACTCCTTCACTAAAAATAAAACTGGCACACTCAAAGAGTATAAAATGCGCAACAAATTCCGTATAAAACTACCCTTTAAGACACGATACACAATTACCATATCAGCCACAAGGGGTCGCGGGTTCAGCTTAAAAACGAAACATTTTGCACGGAACGGATAAAGATCTCGCCTCGTAAAAACTAAGTAAATACAACGAAGCTCCTAAGTTGAGTGTGCACTGCATAAATTGCCCCCTATCTGACCATCGCCTGACCCTTAATGGCCACAAGGTGGAATATGATCGTTATCGAGAAAATGGGAATTCTGGTCGCAGGTACTTTGTCGATACAAAGAAATTTTGTAGCTCGTTGGCGCGCGACTAATGTTACCAAACTTGGTGACTGCTTTTCCTGATAAAAGTACGAAAGATTTACTGCGTTGACGTTTTAAGATGTTTTTGTTGACTTTACGGTAACGCAGGCGTTTTAGTTTAAAAGAAACCGTGTAATTTATCAGGAGACAAATAATTTTACGACTATCTAAAACTACTGTTGTATAAAAACTTTCCGTTACATGTCTACCTTAGTCAGTACGTCAAATTTAGTCTTAAGCATTTTTTATATATCTGTCTACTTTTATTTAAGCTTGTTTATTTGATACCTACGTTATGTGTTCACTCTTTCGTGTTTAGTTGAAAAGTAAGATAATTAACAAAATTTTATTGAAATTTAATATTCCTCTTCAAAGATAAAATATTAATTTTATAAATATTTTATAAAGAGCAAACTCATAGGCTATTTTTGATGTCTGTACCATAGTAACAGAGTTCAGAGATTTTAACTATAATAAAGGAACATATTTATAAAGTGTAATGCGAACCCAAAAAGTCACACTAAGCTACATAGGCAGATTTGCAGCGAGTCTTAAATGTGCTGTTGCTGGAGGAAATATCGATATCCAACTGCAATAAAAACTGCGATTGTCAAAGTTTATACCGCTCTCGAATAAAAGCTGCAGAAACGGTCCGTAAGTTACTTAAAGTCTATTGAAATAGAGAGAGGCATCTTCAAGCTATCGTTCGCAGTAGAAAACTTAAGAGGTTTTCCATGCAATTTCTCACGATATAAGTAAGAACTGAAATCGGTAGTGACACAAACCGAAATAAAATGCAAACTTTGCTAGTACAAACTTTTTGTTACAGAGCTTTCCGTACACAGGATATACGAAAACTTGCATAGTCGTGTCGTTTTATGAAGCCTTTTGTGTTTATGTCTAAACAGTAAAAAATTTAGAATAGTGGAACATACATTCCGCCAAACGAATATGACAAAATTGTTTGAATTCATTGGAGAGATGCTACACAAGATGACCTCTACTGTGCTAGTTCAGCACTAACATTATCTTTACGGCGACGAAAATGGCCTCATTGGGAACACGTATGTTTCATTCAATCTCTCTCATGAATTAATATTAGCTAAATTCACAATTAGAATCCAGCTCTCCGAAAATTACGTGAAAGCCCATTTCCACCCAAACGTCGCTTCGGCTATGGTATAGAGCCTCCGCCGCTAAACTAATTGTTTAAATAGGAAAACTTTGAGTAGTTGATATGAGAGGCGGTGAGGCTTCAATAAATCAAAATTATTGGCAAAGTTTTGGGCTAGCTAGGCACCTGAAATATTAATTCCCCCATATTTAATTACACTTGAAACATTTCTCCATTACCTACGGATAGTTTGGTAGGTATACTTCCGCTCCAAAACAAAGCATTGGATGTTTTCGTCAAATATGCATTACACGATTTAATTAAACTAGGAGTGTGTTTGCGACATGACTACGTAACGGTCTCGTAAATGATATGAGAGCCAAGTAATTAGATAATCAAAACACATCATTAACGTACACTCGCTTTAATTATTTCGATATTAGTGAATAAACCACGTTATAAATCTTGTCATTTAATACAAGCAGACTAGTTAGTTTAGTCCATTAAGTGTAATTCCTTGAGAATTTAGTGGCTTTTTGCTGTGAGTTGTGGAGGTATGATGAAGGTTGTGTATATGTATATATCTCTAGCCAGAAAGTTGTATTTTCTGTACAGTTATTTTCCACGATCAATTATTATATTCAATAACATCTAATATTGTATTCAATAAATGTAGTAGTAAATAATAATGTGATTCTGATTTTCCTTTAGGAACTGTGGACATCGGCTTGATCATTATTTGTATAAGCAGGATATTTGACTTAAACAGATGGTATTAATGGTATGATTTCATAAATAAATCGGGCTCAGTGACGTACCATTGGAGAGACCTATATCCAGCAGTGGACTATGGCAGGCTAATGATGATGATACATAACTCCTCAAACTCGATTTTATAGATACTTCTTCTACATGGTTTCAAGCGAATTTGGAGGATCTTTTTGTATTCAAAGATTTTTCCCTTTAGAGTGGATGTCACCGTAATCACATTTGTGTGCTGTGTTCGAGATATTTCAGTGTTTAAAGCATCAGAATTTTTGTCTATCAGTTTTGTTTGTTTTTCGTATGAGTATGTGGCTAACTCTGGTGTCGGAGTTTTCAGACCGCCCAAAGGCCTCCGACATGGCCTAACGATCCTTATCCTTAGACAAGAACCGGGACCGACAGCTTTACGTGCCATGCAAGCGTTGCTTAACCTTTCCGATCTGTTATGAACGGCAAGTCAAGTCTCGCTATGAGCGCTACTTGTCTAGCAGTAAAATAGATTTATTTAATTCTAAAAGCTTATTATGAACATATAGCCATATTTAGATTCTACATAAATAAGAGTCGTTTGATGCCTTTCATGGATTATTATTATTTTATTACGATGTAAACTAACTAAAAATAAATTATTTCTTCTTTCCTAAAATCAAACTTGGAACCTAGTAATGAATGTAATGACAGAAATGTGACGCATACCTAAATACAAGTTGTTCTTATGAGCTTTGAAGTTCTAAATGAGTTATCTGAGATAAAAAAAGAATGTTTCATACAAAAAAATACATGTCGCATCCAGTATTTTTACAAAATTTATTTCTGGGTCAAGAGGTTTGTTGTTTTTGTAAATGTATCTTGGCAATCTTTTCGGAAGCCGAGACATCTCAATTGTAATGTGAGTGGACAATAAAAGAGAAGGCTCTACGAAGTCGTGGCGTACAGACCGGCGACATGCCACTTTGTCAATTTAGCGAAAAATATTTCTTTCGCGAAGTAAAAATTAAAAAAAAAAATTGGAAATTTATGAGATGCGCCGCGGATTAAAAATGTTTGCCGTGCCCTCCGGCGCGGGCTTGGCTTCATTAGACCGCGTTTCTGGAATATTCTGATTAATATTTACCTTGCACTTCTTACGGATTGTAGTTCATTAACCTTTTGTCTTGTAATCGAGGCGTGCTGCAACCAAATTAGGTGCTGTATGGTGCAGAGAGTCGAGGTTGTTTGAAGTTAGAGTTAGTTTGGGTTGAGTTGACACAAACCACAGATTACACTTCAATCACAGTTTATTTCGAAAATTATTGTTAGTATTACACTTGCTACGATTTAGATGCTAATCCGCGGCGATCGATATATCAACTAACTATACTTATTATTAGGTACACGTTATAAAGAAAAGTAATGTAGGTCGCGCATGTAAGCAAAATGCGTACGGAAACTAAACGTCTGTACGTTAACCGTACATGCTCCCGAGGGAAAAGTGGATGAGCATCTATTACAAATATTATAAGTTATTATAAAATTATGTTAGTAAAAATAATAAAATAAGTAGTAGGTATACACAGTTATTAAATCTTAATTAGACATATTAAAATCGAAGCGACGTTCCGGCTGTACCACGCTGTTGGCGGGTTCCGATGTCGACGGCAGGTTGCGCATTTCTCGCATCTCGATGTCCACTGCGGCATTAGTCTCTCCTTCGGACTTCTTTCTGCTCGAGACTCTTTTCAGCTCAGAGTTCTTAAGACATCGTTATCTGACGATACTGTAGCCAAATAAGGACGCGATACCTCCCAGCAGCAAGGAAGTCACCGAGTATAGATATATATCGTGACTTTACATCGTGGATGTATCTGACGTTACAGGTAAGTTCTCGTGTTCTTTCCTTTGCCCAGAAGTGGGACAGGACACGCTATTGAAAAAAAAAAAAGGTTGTAAGTAAATATTGTAGCATCCTTTTTCTGTAGTATGCATTTAGGTTTCAATGCTAAGACACCAGTTCCGTCAATGACCGCCGGTGTAACTTGATCGCTGCACGTGACGCGCATCAATTGTTTATCGCATAACGTAAACAGCCACAGGTTAGGTTGGTGTAGTTTGACCCAGGTCTCCCTGCAAGTTACATCATCGATAACGCATGACAATGATGTTTGTTGGCTAAAAACTTTATCTTCACAAGGTGCGTTTTTGTCATGTAAGCTGTATACAGGCTGCCTCGAAATGCATATAATTATATCTGTCTTCTCCGTACGAGTTACATTGGTGCATATCCTGCTCTTCCATTGTTATGTAGCAGTTTTTCATGAAGTTAATGGCTATGAATTTTGATTCAGGTCTTACTATTCTCAAATGTCCTTCGCTTTGGAACGGTATGGGTATTACACGGTATATGTTGTAGTCTCCGTCACTTAACAAAGGAATGTGTAATTTGAATAGTATGTAATTGGTTGTCAATCGCGCCTTCACTTAAATCAAGTCAAAAATCTGCTTATAATCCTTTTGGATATCTTAAACTGGTAAAGAAACTCCTTGTGGTAGTTTTCCGGATATGATATTGAGCTGTTCAATCAATTGAGATGCTGAAAACAGATGTGTATCCAAATGCCTCTTGTAGATGTTGCTGAGAGCGTTCATAAGCATTTCTTGTATTCTGTTCAAGTTCAATATCAATGTTGACGTCACGGCAGCAGAGTTGATATCATTTGCCGTGAATAGCATTTGTGCCTTGTTGTCTATTTTTTAGATAATATTACTCGTTTTGTTCATGTAGGATCAATCAGGACAATCATGTGCATAATATCCAGTTGTCTATTCATGAATTCGGTATTACCTTTAATAACATTGTTTTCGGATTCTATTATAAGTGTCTGATTCCTCATTAATTGGAGCAAATAATTATCGTTATCGTGTAGATTTTGAATGTCCCTTTCATATTTTTTGGCAAAGTCTTGGTCTAGGACACCGAATAGTGTTCTCGCTAGACTGCCAACGCCGTCGAAATAGCCTCTTCTTTGCCTCGAATGCTGCGATAAAAGCATGGTGTTGTATTCGGTTAGATGCCGCATTTCGTTTTGCAAGTGGTTGACAACACCTTCGCAAGCTGTATATTCGTAGGATATCCTGCTACAAAGCTTATCTATTTGTTCGATGTGGTAGTTGATTTTCTTTGTTGCATGCCAGTATGATGTTAAATTGTAGTATACCACAAGAGTCCACTCATCATGTATTAGTTGGAGTTTTCCAGCGTCATCAAAGTATATAAAAAAAATAAAAAAAATTGGGTGATCATTTTGTATCTGTGCTGTGTCACTACAAAGTTTGGTGTGACAGGTGCCGTTTCAATTGAGTTTATCCCCGTAATTGCTATCATCGTCATAAGTACAAGTGAGAGTACGCCAAACTTCTTCGGTTTTATACACCTTGTCGTTTTTTGATCAGTTCACGCTTAGCGAATTGTTTGTAGCTTACTGTAAGCCGATTAGCTGCGGTTTTTTAATATCGATGTGTATTGATCACAATGAAGGCAGTAATTTTATCACGAAATCCCTAAATCAAAGGAGAGAAAATATCACTCAATATGTAGTTCTAGGTATAATAACTAATCAGCTGTGTTATTCGTGGCACATAAAAATGTTTCAGCTATGAGTATTTTTATGTTTGTCATCTTTTACGGATATTAAATATTGTGCGCCATGCCTTGTCTATTACATATGTAATAGTCTATTACATAAGTTAAAAAAATGCGCAAACTTTTCAATTGTTCTAAAATATTACGAGCCAAATTAAATGAAATTTTAGCCTAATTAGGACCTGTCCTTGCAGATAAAAAGCCTCTTTTGCTTTTTAAGCCTTTTGATACAATGCTCTTGGGTGATTCAAATGCGATAAATAAATAACGAGAAATATATTTCGTTTGAAATTCATACATACATACATACATAGACTCACGCCTGTTTCCCCGAAGGGGTAGGCAGAGGCATATTAAACGCCTACTTTTCGCCAGTGTTTTGATCCCACGGAATAGGTGGCGAGCCTATTGCCGCTTATCGGGATATTTTGTTTGCCAGAGCCTCGTCCGTTGATCGGCAGGTGCACCACTTGCAGGTGAGGTTGGCTTGGGACCCTAAGTTCTTGGTGGGAACCCTATGCACCACTCGTTTGAAATAATGCTATAAAATCAGTGTTTTAATATGACGTATATTCGTGTTATATAATTTAAAGCTTTTGATGATAGCATATTATATAAATTAAGCATTTTGAATCTGCTGTTATGGTTATCGACAGGGGTAGTACAGCTTTTACAGTAGAAGATTTAAATTATTTATTTGAGTTAAAGTCTGGGTACTTACAAAATCTCCATTAGTACAAATTGTAGTAAATCTTTCAATGTTCAGGTAGGTAAGGACTTTAAAAATGTTTGAATTTTATTATCATATCATTGCGCAAAGAACGCCTATACCCAAACAAAACAATTTGTGTGGCAAGTGGATCATAAAAAAGTGGAAGTATCGAATCTACGATACTCGGCGCAGTGTGGCGTACTGTCCACTTATATAATACCATTATGCCATCCGTACAGTGAGTGATAACGTCGACGAGGTAAAAAAAATGCGAGAAATGATATTGATGGCCAATGGATTAACAAATAAACATTTTATTATAAAAAAACAGGAATACATACAAACTAAACAGGAATTTAAAAGATTGACTATTTCCATGTAACCTGAACTAGCCATAACCAGAAAATGCGATCAATTATTCATGCTGTCTTCAAATTTGCATCAACCAATAGGACTTACTAAAAATATTAATTCAAAAATATTCGTATAAATTATTTTTCATTCTACCTCGCTAGAAAATCATTTTTTATGACTTATAATCGGTTTTTACGAACGACTACTTATTCAACATTAGTACAATAGTAATAAATACAATAAAGATACAAACATTTCAAGAAAGAGCCTTGTTGCAAAAACATAAGAATCATAATAAATTTAATCCAAAAGGTTTTTTCATCAGCGTATCATATCGAAAAGAAGTCTGTTACAGGCCATCCAGATAGAGCGATCTTGAGACCCGCATTCATCCGCTTCCCGCGATTCAAATAAAATAGTCTTTACGTCTTTGAACCTTACGGGAGGCCTACATCTGATGCCTCAAGGTTTACAAATACGTAATTCAGTTGTCTTGGTCTCCACACAAAGCTTTATTAGTGTTTGAAATAGAATTAGTTTTTATTATAAGTCAAATCGATTAGATCGATTGAGTAACATTTTGTTTAGTCTATTGAAAATTTCTGACAATGGTCACACTGAACTGTCACTTCCGTTCGCTTCCTTGAAAAAATTACCACGTTGTCGACTCGTACGTAAAATAATTGATCGCCTTTTGAAAAGCACATCCTTGTAGCTACGCGAATAGTTGTGAAATCTATTAAATTGCCGCTTTTTTGACTCCCGGCACGGTTTGTGACATATTGAACATTTGTGAAAAATCTTGTGAACTTGCATCGTGCATTGAAGACGCCGCGTTGGAGTCTGGTAAAGTAAAGATAATTCACTTGCTAATATTGGCCAATTTAGTCTCGTGCATGTCTAGCTTGCCTCCAGGACTCCACTCAAGAACATCACCAGGAGATATTTGGTAAGACATTAATATTAAGATTACTTGTATTCGCTGTGCAACACAGTACATTTATGTCTGAGATTTGTTGTGGCTGACAAGGGCTAATGAATAGAGTCACGCTTCCACAAATCAGCTGCAATTAATCCCAGCTCCTTCTAGCCAAATTCTAGACATAATTTTTGGTAGCAGAGCGTGGTTAACTGTGCCTATATTGTAAACTTGTATCTTAGCCGTTGATTGTATCTGAACTCAGATTGGTGTTGTATGAGCTATATATATCACCTTGTAGACAGTATTGTAGTGTTTGTTAGGTCAGTTATTGTCTAAAATACATAATATTTAATTGTATAAGTTGACCTAGATAATTTGAAACACATTGTCACATAACCTCAATCAGTAATTGTTGATTTGTATTGTTGGAAAATCTAACTTAAATTTGTTGTTGCATTAATAAGTCAGTTTGTTTGGATACATAACAGCTGTATGTATCAATAAATTTAGTAAATTTAGTTTATTGCATATATTCATAAACATAACTAACTTGACCTTGCCACTTGGGCGGGTCACATTAATAAACTTTGTTTTGTTATAATATAAAGATAATATTGTTAGGTAACACATATTCTGTGCTTACTTCCTATTGTATATCATAAATAACACAGTCTGTCTGTTGCAAATAATTAATTAATTAAGTTGAAGTTTCAACTTTATTAATTTGTTATAAGTTATAACTTTGATAATTTTTGTGTTTGTTTCAATATACTGAAACCTTTAATTTTGTTGGGCAGTAAATACCTGTCACTTGCCTGCACTTGCAGTAAACAGGCTAATACTTTGTTGGTTTCAAAGAATTGAGAAAAATTAAGTTTTGATTGTTAATATTGTTTAACGCTTGTCCGGGCTCTTTTGAAATTTTGATTATGTCAGCTATCAAGGACTTGCGTGCGGCTGCTGGTGCCATTGCATCAGATTCGCGCTGGTTTGCCTCGGCCAGTGCCTTAGTGAACCGGCCTGATCGCCAGCAGGCCTTACTACAAAGGTACGAGCGGATTGACGATCGCCTGGCAAGTGTGGAACAGCAATTTCGCACTTTCAGCACTTGCTGTCTTGAAGTGTCAATCAATGATTTCACCGCTGACCAGCGAAATAAGGTCAGCGAAGACTATGCCCAGGTCTTAGACCTGTATGATGCTGTCTCCAATACTGCGAGACAACTAGTTGCCGATAGGGAAGGGCAACCCGGCCTGAAGCAGGAGCTTCCTAGGTCAGCACCAGGGCTGGTGAGTAGGCTCCCTACCTTGGACCTCCCCCATTTTGATGGCTGCCTAGGAAGCTACCTGGGCTTCGTTAATTTGTTCGACAGCCTGGTCAATGATAGGGCTGACCTTCGGCCGGCACAAAAGTTGGCCTATCTAATGTCGGTTCTGGATGGGGAGCCTAAGGGCCTCATCCAGCATCTGCCCGTGTCTGACGAGGCGTACCAGACGGCTCGGGACCTAATCACCCGTAGGTACCATAATAAGCGTGGCCTCGCCGACACGCACATCGAGCAGATTTTGGGTTTGCCGACGCTCACCCGGGTCTCTGGGTTGCGCACCCAACTTTTGAACCCGCTCTTGGTGGCCATCAACGCACTTAAGTGCCTTGACCTGCCCGTGGACCAATGGTCCTATCTATTGGTGCACATTGTACTGAAAAAGCTGCCTGCCGACCTGAGGTCGCGTTTTGAGCAGCGCTTTGGTGGGGATAGCGCGACCCATCTGCCCCCCTTTGCTGACCTGGAGAAATTCCTGGAGGATGAGTGCCGGGTCTTGGACAACTCCGGTGGTGACACGCCGGCTAAGTCGCAGCCGCCCAAGGTCAAGGAGCAGGCTCGCGTTCACACTCGAGCCAAGGTTGACCGGCGCCCTCCTCGCTTTGCAGTCACGCAGAGCCCAGTGGAGTGCTCCTACTGCAAGGTCACGGGGCACAGAACGGCCAGTTGTAGGGCATTCTTGGACCTTCATGTCGCCTCTCGTAGGCGCATCGCGAATGCCCGCCGCCTTTGCTTCTCTTGTTTGGGGTCCCACTACCAGCGAGACTGCCCAAACTCTCGCCCCTGTCCTCACTGTGGAGGACAGCATTTGGACATTCTTTGTATGAATGCCAGAGAGGTTGGCCGCTTGTCCAACCAGCCGACGCCGCGCACGGGCGGGTGTTTTGAAGGTGGCAGCCGAGGCTCACCGGCGCGTAGCCGAGAGTCGCCTCGCTTAATTGATCGCCGCTCACCCCGCTTGGAGAACCGTAGCGTGCGCACGCCTCCTCTCTCTCGCGCACCTGAATGTGCTGTTCAGCGTCACCAGCACCATGACTGCTGCCCCAGGTATTCCCCTCCTTTGGCGGAGCGTCCCCGCCTTGACCCGCGCCCACCTCGTTTTGGGCGGGTGCGTCACTATGACCCCCCACAGATGGCGCGCGGATCGAGTCATCGCGCCTTTGAGGACTTCAAGCCGCAACCCCATTTTGATTTGCCTGGTCCTGGCCAACGGTCGCCGCCCAGGCAACAATAGGCCATTGACCCCTGCCCTATAACGCCAACCTCCCCCATTGAGACCGTTATCCTACCAACGGTTGCTGTTAGGGTCTGGGGACCCACGGGGACCTCTGTTGTTGTCCGTGCTATATTGGACACAGGTTCACAAGGTTGCATTGTTTCCACTTATTTGGTAGGGCAGGTTAAATTAAATATGGGCTCTTTTCCGAATTGTATACGGGGCATAGGTGACGTAGCCTCTAATGTTGAAGGGCAAGTTAAAGTTTTGTTTGGCCCTGTTGAATCTTCACACCCGAGGATTAAAACCTCGGCTATTGTGCTGAAGAATATTTTGGGCATGCACCCACAGAAGCAGCTACCTGCTGCTGTGGTGAATTTGACATCGGGATTGGAACTGGCAGACCCCAAATTTGACACACCGGGACAAATCGACTTGTTGATTGGCTCTGATGTCCTCGGTGGAATTTTGATTGGTGGGAAACGGGTCTTGGTGCCAAATGGTTTGACTGCCATCCCGACCATATTTGGATTTGCTTTGATGGGACCTGTACCTAGGGACCCCCCTCCACCCGAACTTGATAATTTGTTGGCTGTAGGCTCTGCTCTCTCTGATGCAGTTCAGAGGTTTTGGGAGGTAGAGGAGCCCCCTCAAGTTGCCCGTTTGAATCCAGAACATGAGGAGTGCGAGCTGTTCTTCCAGAACAACACTGGTCGACTCCATTCTGGTCGGATTATTACGAGGCTACCCTTCCTGTCTGTTCGGCCTCCGCTTGGTGAGTCACGACCTTTAGCCGAAAAGAGATTGTTGGCTATGGAGCGTCGCATGGGTCGTGATCCGGAGCTCAGACAGAAGTATATTGAGTTCATGAGAGAATATGAACAATTGGGACACATGTCAGTGTCAGGTTTGGATTGGCGTTCGGTGGAGCATTACTTTCTCCCGCATCATGCGGTATTGAAGCCATCGACTGGCAAGCTGCGCACAGTTTTTGATGGTTCTGCGCAGACTTCAACAGGCGTATCCTTGAACCAGTGCTTGCATTCTGGTCCCAAGTTGGTCAAGGACCTTTGTGACGTCATCACCAGCTTCCGACGACATCAGGTTGTCTTTGTGGCCGATATAAAAATGATGTTTAGGCAGACGATTATCCACCCTGATGACCGTCGTTTCCAGCTGATCCTTTGGAGAGAGTCTCCTCGTGATCCCATGGTCGTCTACGAGCTCAACACTAATACGTACGGGTTAAGGTCAAGCCCCTACTTGGCAATACGTTCTCTTTGGGAGCTCGCAGACCGCGAGGGCCTACGTTTCCCACGAGCCTCTGCCATCTTGAAGGACGATATTTACGTCGATGACATTTGCTCGGGCGCCTCCACAGCGGACGAGGCGATCCTCCTATTTTGGCCTCCGCTGGTTATGAGTTGCGTAAATGGATTTCCAACTCACCAGCACTTTTGGAAGGCTTGCCAGAGGATTACCAGCAGGATCCACATTTGTTTGAGATTGTTGACAACCCCGCCATGATGGCTGTTCTCCGAGTCCAGTACAGACCAGTCCAAGACATCTATGCGTACAACGTAGACTTGAAATTGCCTTGTTCTTGGACTAAACGTCTCGTGTTGTCTACTGTCGCCAGAACCTTTGATCCGAACGGTTGGATTTGTCCTATCATATTTTGGGCAAAATGCTTCTTGCAGAAGCTTTGGACAGCGGGATTGACTTGGGACGAACCTCTACGCGGTACTCTTGTTGAGGAATGGAACTCTTTTGTATCCTCACTTCCTGCCGTCAACGAGATCTCCTTGCCTCGTCCCATTCTTCCTGCCGGGAAGTACAAGGCCACCCTTCACGGGTTTTGTGACGCCTCGGAACGTGGTCATGCGGCCGTGGTGTACTTGCGCACAGTTAGTGCCTCAGGTCAGGTGAGAGTCTCCCTGATCATGGCAAAGAGCAAGATAGCACCCCTTCGGACATCTCTGACCATCCCAAAATTGGAGCTCTCGGGAGCAGCCCTACTTGTACGCTTGTTGAACCACGTGTCCAGTACTTTGGGTAAAAGCATTTGTATTGATGGGACCTACGCCTGGACAGACAGCCAAATTGTTCTTTGTTGGTTGAAGGCGTCTGTCCACACTTTGGAGGTATTTGTCGCTAATCGCGTTTCCCAAATCCAAAAATCTGAAGTCACGCTTGCTTGGAGACACGTGCTAGGTGAGCTCAACCCCGCTGATTGTGCCTCGCGCGGATGCTTGACGCCTAGTTTAATAGGCCATTCGCTGTGGTGGGGTCCAGAATGTTTGAGTAGACCAGATATTGATTGGCCTCGAACGCCAGTTTTGAATACTTCCAATTTGCCGGGTCTGCGAACACTCGCTCTTGTGAAGGTGGAATGCGCCTTCGACCCCGATTTCTTGTTGAATCGCTACAGCTCCCTTGACAAGTTGTTAGGTGTTACTGCTTGGATAAAGCGTTTTGTTTTTAATTTTAGGCACCCACAACAGAAACATCTGACACCGTTTCTTTCACCACAGGAACGACAGGAGTCCCTCACCTTTTGGGTTCGTTCTGTGCTATTCGCGCACTTTGAGAAGGAGATTGCTATCCTTAAGTTAGGGAAATCGAAACTATCGGGCGCTGTATCTAAATTGAACCCCTTTTTGGACGATACGGGTCTCTTGCGCGTTGGAGGGCGTCTCAAGAACGCCAACCTCCCTTACGGGGCACGTCACCCCCTGTTGTTACCCAAGGACGGTCATTTGGTACGTTTCTTGGTAACTGACCGTCACCTTAAAAACTCGCATGCTGGTTGTAATGCTTTGTTGGCTATTTTGCAACGCGAATTTTGGATTTTGTCTGCCCGAAGAATTATTCGGAGTGTAGTCTTTCGCTGCATCCCTTGCTATAAGCTCAAGGCTTCTACCATGCAGCCCTTGATGGGAGACTTACCGGCAGATCGCGTAACTGAGAGCAGGACGTTTGACGGTGTTGGCACGGACTTCGCAGATCCCTTTTTGGTGAAAACGTCGACACTTCGAAACAGCAAGACTGTTAAGGCCTACTTGTGTGTTTTTGTTTGTCTCTCCACAAAGGCCGTACACCTAGAACTGGTCTCCTCGCTTACGACCGAAGCGTTTGTAGCCACATTTGACAGATTTGTATCCCGCAGAGGGATGCCTTCCTTGATCCGTTCTGACTGCGGCACTAACTTCAAGGGCACCTATAATTATTTGAATGATGTTGTTAATTTCCTTGAAACCAACAAAGCTGATATAGGTGATAGGCTTGCCCGACGTGGGATAAATTGGTTGTTTTCCCCACCAAATTGTCCACACTGAGGTGGTATATTTGAGGCCGCCGTAAAATCGGCCAAAACACACTTGCGCAGGACAATCGGTGAATCTGTCCTTACATTTGAGGAACTCGCAACTGTGTTTTGTAAGATTGAGGCCGTTTTGAACTCTCGGCCATTGTGCCCGATCTCCTCAGATCCGAATGATTTGGAGGCCCTTACGCCGGGCCATTTTTTGATTGGTCGCCCACTTGTCCTTCGCCGTCGCCTTGCCTGAGTACCCCTACATTGATACGAGACCTGGTCGTCTCTCGCGTTTTGAATTGGTACGCCAGATTACTCAGAGCTTTTGGAAACGCTGGAATTTGGAATATTTGCACATACTCCAGCAACGCGTTAAGTGGACCGACAAGACCGATCCACCCAAGATTGGAGACCTCGTTTTGATCAAGGAGGCTAACCTTCCGCCACTCAGATGGCGCAGGGGGCGCATCCTTCATTTGGTAACTGGGGCTGATGGAGTTCCCCGATTTGCTGAGGTCTTGGTGGACGGTTCGATTCTGAGGAGAGCGGTTGCAACATTGTCACGTCTACCAACCGATTAGCGGACCAGTAGGCCGGTCCGGGGCGGGTGGATGTTTGAAATAGAATTAGTTTTTATTATAAGTCAAATCGATTAGATCGATTGAGTAACATTTTGTTTAGTCTATTGAAAATTTCTGACAATGGTCACACTGAACTGTCACTTCCGTTCGCTTCCTTGAAAAAATTACCACGTTGTCGACTCGTACGTAAAATAATTGATCGCCTTTTGAAAAGCACATCCTTGTAGCTACGCGAATAGTTGTGAAATCTATTAAATTGCCGCTTTTTTGACTCCCGGCACGGTTTGTGACATATTGAACATTTGTGAAAAATCTTGTGAACTTGCATCGTGCATTGAAGACGCCGCGTTGGAGTCTGGTAAAGTAAAGATAATTCACTTGCTAATATTGGCCAATTTAGTCTCGTGTATGTCTAGCTTGCCTCCAGGACTCCACTCAAGAACATCACCAGGAGATATTTGGTAAGACATTAATATTAAGATTACTTGTATTCGCTGTGCAACACAGTACATTTATGTCTGAGATTTGTTGTGGCTGACAAGGGCTGATGAATAGAGTCACGCTTCCACAAATCAGCTGCAATTAATCCCAGCTCCTTCTAGCCAAATTCTAGACAATTAGGTTAGGTGGGATTTCAAATTCTCCATCACAATTTTTTTTCAGTATTTTTAGCTGGACACCCCTTCGCTAAGCTAATAAAAAGTCTTGTAGTCATCAAAATCAATCAAACAAAATTTTACATTTATTTATACACACATAGCACAAGTGTGTGTATTGGTATATGTGTGACATAACAGTTACTAACCTTAAGAAGAATTTTGAAGTACCGAAGCGTATTACCAATTTTCCCAAGACTTGCTGGTGAAGTGGCAAGTTCTATGCTACGCAGCAGTAGGTATTGTATATGAGCTTACGAGGGTGCAGCGCAGCGCAAGGAAGCGACCGAGCAGCTGACAAGTGCAATTGTACGATACGAGATAGGCCAGGCACGTTCCGCTGTTAACACTTCCCTAGCACGCCTAAACAACGTTTATTAGCCTATTTTGACCCGAAACATGCCCAATTTGTTCATGAAAGACGAGCACATTCGAAGTAGACGGGGATTCGTTATTCTGTAAAGTTGGACTATTAACACTAGAAAGACAGCAAAATGTTGCTTCCTACAAAGATGGCGACCGGTCAAATGACTGCTTGCGTTAATTTTCAGATAATTATTTATTTATATAAAAAATACGTTACAAAAGACTTCATATTTAGTAGCAGTTTTTAAATTTGAAAGTTTTATTTACATTGCAGGAACCATAAACTGGCTTATTACAACCATCACATACTTTATTAGTTTTATTTTTACATTTGCTAATATTACACACGCGTCTTTTTTATTCTCCTGGATGATAGGCAAGGAAGGTTGAGAAGTAGAAGGCGTAGCTTCAACACGCAAGGCTTCAACACTGGGAGGTTCTGCATCAATATCCATATGTCTAATTAGTGCATTCGCTAACTCCAAAATGTATTTCCTGCGTTTCATGTTTACTCCTGTCCATTTCTTATATAAAATATAAGAATTGATTCTAATTTATAACACATACAGGAATCAATTCATAAATGTGTTATAAAATATCAATTCTTATGTGTGTTATAAAATACTTGTACAGGCCATCTCCTAGAGGGTGCTTTGACACTGTACTTCTTCGCCATCTGATCAGCAACATCCACGCCATACTTGGTAGCGTTGTAGGTGACAGTCTCTGGCTTCTTTTTACGGTGATTAGAATCGATTACAACATTTTCATGTAACGGATCTAGCAATAAAACATTTTTATTCCGCTTTCCTTGATATATTGTAAGCGCACAATCGTCAGATATCAATAATTTTGTTTCGAATAAATTTAAATGAAGTGTCTTGGCATAAGATGGTATTTCACGTCGTGCCTTGTTCATAGTCCCAACAATTGTAGTGCGTTTTGAGAGAGAGTTTAATTTTTTTGCCAAGCTAACGGAGTAAAAAAAATTATCCTTGGTTATATTTCGACCAGTATTTATGTAGTGGACTAGTAGTATCTCCTTTGTTTTGAATTATTTGATTCGTCAATTGATTCGTCCATAACCAGCCTCCATGCATCTATTACACTTCCTTTGAAATTCCTTTTTGCGAACAATGTAGGCCCTGTCTGCTCAGTTATAATATTCTGTCGAGCTCGGCGACCAGGTCGAGTTGTATCCGTCTGAGGTACCCATGCTGTCCGGTCTATGGCCGTATCGTTATAGGTAATCCTGCTCGTGATTAGTGCTGGAAAGCAAGCGGTGACTCCTACCTCTACCACGACCCCGAGCACGACCACGATTGACAATGCTAATTTGATGCAAATTTGCTAGGGGTAGCTGATCTTCTGGGTCAGAGTCTGCACTATCCGAGATTGAACTAATAGCGTGTAACTCAGAATCATCATCACTGTCACTGTTAAGTTCAGCACTTTCAGATTCACATTCAGATTGATCTTCTGGTTTTGTAATAAACCAAGTATTTCGTCGTTTCGGAGTCTTTGAGACATTTTAACATGATTTATTTATTCAAAAGAATACGTTCAATATGAAGTAAGTTCATCTAGCAACTAACAAATAAAAGTAACAATTCAACTGTTTACGAAAAGTACCCTCAAATTACAAATAAACATATTTTAGATTATAGCAGTCAAATGACTGTCGCCGTCTTTGTCAGTATATCATAATTCTAAACGGTAAACAAAGTAATTACGAATGTTTTATTTATTTTCTCTTAAGAGTATATTCATAATAATAAAAGTCACAAAATATCTTTCAGTTTGGTCAAACAGTTTTGGAATAATCCAACTCGCAAATTGAAAATCCGGTCAAATGACTGCTCCCGTCTTTCTAGTGTTAAGTCAAAACCCTTTGTTTACATAATGTAATAAAGTCCTCTTTATTTATTTATGTATCGACTTGTAATAACAAAAAGACATCATAAAGATGTGAGTCAGTGCTTCATACATCTTTTGATAGATACAATTATATAATATCATGATACGAGGAGATAGTTTCAAAAACATATTTATTACTGGTAAAGACCTAATGCAAATTAGATCTTTATGAGTAATACAGACTAATAGGAAACGATAAGTGATGTAATGATAGAGTGTACATGCGATGCGGTTGTTCCAGTACCAGCGACCAGTAGTTGACAAAAGTTTATATAAATAAAAAGAATCCTGAAAGCGTAGTGGTCAAAAGCTGAACTCATATATCGTAGTTTCAGAATATATAGTTGCACTGAACAATTAGCTTACGAGTATACCATAACCGATAGCATCTGCCGAGGAAACGCGGTTTCAGCTCATTTCAAATTCATCAAACTCGGAAAAGTGTTTTTGCTACAAAAACGCAAAGGACAAAAGAGTTCTTTTTTCATTTATAATAACGGGTGGCGCAAAATTAATGACGCTATAGAAATTCCTTATATTTTTTATGACATCTCCTGTTATTCTGACATTGAACATTTTGTTGTAATCAAATGTAAAATTCATTAAAAATAATCATGGACTGCTTTACTCCCCAAGAACGTGGAATAATCGTGTCAGTATTTTTACGGAATAATTCATCAGTGATAAAAACACAACATGAATTTCGTCGACGGTTTCCCCACCGTCCGGCACCGGTTGGTCGCACTATTCGACGCTTTGCCACACGCCTTGAAGCAACTGGCTCAACATTGGATAGACGTAAGTCTGGCAGACCAAGAACAGGCCGTTCAGCCGAAAATATTGAAGCCGTACACGAAAATGTGGAAGAGTGTCCAGAAACATCAACGGGGCGACGTGCCACGCAATTGGAGATCTACAGGCTGACTCTGCAGCTTATTTTGATCAAAGAATTCAAGATGTTTCCGTATAAAACTCAGATGACTCATCAGCTACTGCTTACTGATCACCGAGATCATCTAGAGTACAGCCAGCGCGTCACAGACCTCAACCTTGAAGAGGATAATTTCCAGGCCGTGTTATCTCTCGTTTTGGCAATTTGCCTTGGCTTGCTAGATAACCCGATCTCACCTGTCCAGACTTCTTACTTTTGGGGTTATTTAAAATCTCGGGTGTATGTGAACAAACCGCAGACTCTCGCAGCTTTAAAAGAAAACATACAGCAAGAAATAAGAAACATATCGCAGGAAGTGTTACGGCTAGTTATGGAAAATGTCTTAAATAGGGCTCAAATGTGCTTCAACTCTGGAGGTCAACATTTAATAGACATCATATTTAAAGCATAATGCAACTAAACTTCATGGCACTAATATATATATTTAAAAAACTATTTCTACTTTTCTAATTTAGAAACGAAGTTGAACTGACCAAATAGGGTTTTTACTTTTGCGCCACCCTGTATTAGTAATTATTGTTACAACGTAGAACAGATTGGTAGTTTTATTGTGTAAGTTAATGATCATATAGCCTTTGTATTCGTTTAGGTGTACACTAAAATAATTATTATAGGCACCAAATTTTCGTGTAAGTGTTTGTTAGGGTAGAGTATAAAATAAACGGCAGTTTTACTCTACGCGACTTGTCCTCGACTGTAAAAAACGTTTAATTCTGACATTTAATTTTGTTGGTAGGTACAAAAAACACTGTTAATATAACTTTTGAAATTATGCACACAACATAATTTACACTTGTAAAGATATTTTTATCTAGCGTGACTCGAAATTCAGGGCGCTAGGCTGTATATTTATTACCTTTGCTTGCGTCTTATACCGAAAACCATCAGTAGTTCAACACTAGCGGGCGGAAAGGCGCACTTTGCGCCAACAACTGCGGCGCGCACCATAAAAAGTATAGAAAATTAGAGAATAAATATTGCGACCAGTGTTTGCTTTTGTATAGAAAATGTTGTTTGCAATAAAGTTAAAAGTATTATAAAGCGTTAAGAATGTTTGTATTACATTACGGGTATGTTCACAATGTGTTTTAATTTACCTTTTAAAACGTTAAGTATAAATTTACGTTAAATATTCTGTATTTGTTTAAGACTTTCGCATTGGGAGTATTTCCGGTGTAATAAGGTTTATATGTTATTGTAAAGTATTACAAACATTTCATCAACAGACATAAAGTACATCTAGACTCGAAATAAAAAATTGTAGATTATACAGAGTTTTGTGTCGTATGAGTCTATTCACAACACTTGGTGCTGTTTCCGATATGATGACCGCTATATGAGTCCCGTACGGTATATCGAATTACCCTTGAACGATATAACTGTCTACTGAAAGCATGGTTCACCAACGAATGGTAATACGAAAAAACTATTAGTCGATATCATTATTTAGCGACAGCACGTTTCGCCGAATAACGCTACAAATAATGAATGGTTGGCCGATACCAAGATTTTCCGATGTTATGGTTCGCCGCAACACGCTTGAACTAGATAATACTTTACCGATAGCAATTTGCATCGAAAGCACCTTTTCTTACATCACTTCTTATCGTTACCTAGTCGCCCAATAAACTACGTCGACGGAGCCCTGCTTTGCAGTGCGGGGTCACAAGAAAACCTAACATAACCTATTAGGTACCTACACATAAAAAGGTGCTTTCGATGCAAACTGCTATCGGTAAAGATTATTTAGTTAAAGCGTGTTGCGGCGAACCATGACATCGGCAAATATTGGTATCGGCCAAACATTCATTCTTTGTAGCGTTATTCGGCGAAACGTACTGTCGCTAAATAATGGTATCGACTAATGGTTTTTTCGTATTAACGTTCGTCGGTGAACCATGCTTTCTGTAGAAAGCTATATCGTTCAAGGGTAATTCGATATACCGTACGGGACTGCAAAGGGATAGCTACACAGTTTGTGGACTGTTCAAGATCTTCATGAGACAGCCGCGACTAACGACTTAACATGCTCTCGGAGGCACGGGCAAACAGAACACAAACAACTAAAACTGTCATAACATAATTGCGAAAACTGTTCTTCCCACTTAGGGCTCCTGCGCACTATGCGGTTAGCCACAATGCGGTCAAAAATTTGCTTAACAAAGTAGTTTCTATATGCCCTGCGGTGCGGCTGACCGCATTAAAAAATTTGTATGTGAAAGTAGTTTCTATACGCACTGCGATGCAGCTGCCGGCCGTCCG
The DNA here is from genome assembly GCA_944739405.2 of Euclidia mi. Lineage (NCBI taxonomy): Eukaryota > Metazoa > Arthropoda > Insecta > Lepidoptera > Erebidae > Euclidia > Euclidia mi. The sequence goes on from OX123181.2 coordinate 80,093,919, forward strand.
CTGCGGTTGTTTTGAGCACTGCGGCGAGCCGGATGGTTGCCATACACACTATGCAGATAGTGCTAGTTTGCGGTGGCCCACCATTGACGGTGAACATTTTACTGATAATAAGAACCTACGGTTAGACAGAATGCGGTCAGCCCTCCAGCTAACCGCAAGCGCAACCGCGTCCTGCGTTTAGCCGGACGGCTGGCCGCATTGCCGCTAACTACATAGTGCGAAGGACCACTTAGCTGTCATGGCTCACTAAAATACAAAGTTGTATTAAACTCTACATAAAAATCACTTACATTAGTCAATCTCAATTTTAGTGGCAGTCAAAGACTATTTACAACATAGCAATTAACAAAGGAAACTCATTAGCATACTTTTAATTAAAGTTTAACTCGTCCACAAATTAAAATTCAGCCAGTTTCAATTAAATTGTATGCGCTGTGTATCAATGTTGGCCATTCAAATTAAAATATATACGTTTGGGTGACCACTGAATGCGTGCTAGTGTCGTTAATCAAAACTTAATTATCGATCATTTTACTCATACGTTCTTGTGTAATAAGTAGTAATTCTTTTAGTATTTATAAACTGTAACATTAGATAATATTGCTTTCATAAAATTCAACCAGTATGTTCACTTTTGATACGAAAGAATTTTGTAACAAAAATGTTAGCGGCAAATAGTGGTGTGAGTTGTCATAATTATGCCAAAACAAATATGCTCTTATATATAAAAAGGTTTTCCTGAAGCGAAAACTCTTAGATACGTGTATGCTGCCCATTCTAACGTACGGTTCTCAAACTTGGTCAGTAACCGAGCTTAAAGGTCACGCCTTGGGGTCTGCCAAAGAGCTATAGAGCGCAGCATCCTGGGGTTAAGCTCATAGACAGGATACGATACACCGAGCTGCGGTCTAGAACAGGCATCAAAGACGTGGGAAGATGATCGCGGGGCAAGAATATTAACACTATGGGTACCAGAGAAGAGAACATACATATATAACAGAACATATATATATATATATATACTTATTTCGCGTTAGAATGATTGTTAGCTAAAATAAAAATATTAACGCTATATATTCTAACTAAAGTGTCCGACAGCTTTGCTTCGATTTGTTTCTTTTGCACTACGTAAACAATAAAAATATACAGCACGGAATAAAAATATACATTTGTTACCAACGACACGCCGCCGTGACGACGTGATTTATTTGACATTCCCAACAATACCACTAATAGTGTTGAATATTTTTCTGGTAATATGATCTATTTTGCTAATAAACATAGGAATCTCCTTTAGCTATTATGTGCCACTAGTTTTACCACGGGGATAGGTACCTAAAATAAGTTTAAAACGAAATTGTATAAAACAAATGAACGTCTACAAAACAAATAATTATAAAGTGATCAACCATCGATACGGCTTACAAAAAACAGGTGCATGTGATTTTCGACCTTATTGACAATTCATGACAGACCTTTTTTTGGTATTTTCTTGCTTTCTGACATTGATACGTTAATAAAATTATAAATTCTGAGTTACGTCAATAAGGTCGAAAAACGCATGCACCTGTTTTTTTGTAAGCCCTATCGATGGCTGATCACTTTCTGATAGTCATTGGTTTTGTAAACGTTAATTGATTTTAGAGAATTTCACAACTAATGAGTTCATGAGGATCCTCTGGGGGATCGGGCTAGAAGATCCTGGTGGACAACATGCAAACATGTTAAGTATTTCGTTGCCAACATTGACAATATTTATTTCAAGATTAAAATATTCGAGAAACTTTTGCTCGAGCAATTCAACAACTGCGATAAAATTATCAGCAGGTATAATTAAAAAAACCAATTGTACGTTACCATCGCTAAAATCTTTATAATGACTGAATTATTTCATCTAGTATTATTCTTACACACAGTACAAGAAACAACCATTATTAATAATAAAATACTACGTTTTTACATTAAAATATTAAAACTTGCAACGTACAAAACAAACAACGTGCGTCGTAATAACAAAACCCTGAGATTGTCAACTGCCTGTGCCTACGTAAACCGGTTTTTTTCAGTCTCGCCGCGTACACGATTAGCGGCCAGTGGTCACGCACACATGCGCCGCGTGCTTGTAGTAGTACTAGTAGTGCAACCGATTCGCGCTGTTGTATGAAGCGTTGTCTCTGTTCTGTTTATCTACTCATGTGGCCGAAGTGCAGTGATTAAAAATGCTGCTACGCTCAAAAGGCAGTGTGGTAAGCGACATCGCCAATTTCGATGTTATTTCATAGAACATGTGTTGGTGTAATCGCCCATCGTGTAACTAAGCATAGAGCTACCTGAATAAACTGACGGTTAGATATATACTTTATTTATGCAATGTATACTAAAATATCTCGTATATCTATCTCCCTGGACTTGGACTAAATTCTTAACCTTATCGCAGTGATAAAAGGCCCGTGCCCAGGAGTGGGACAGTTTATGTACAGGGCCGATGATATTCCTCCCTAGCATGTTGCGAGCGACACTAGGTGTTCTCGTACACCCGTATGTTCTGCCGACACAGGGCGGGATTGCTTCGATCCCAATAAGATCGCCGGTCCACCTTGCATGCAGCCGGCCTATGCTGCAACGTCCGCTGCGTGGATGCTACTCCAGAACCTTTCTGCTCCAAGAGCCATCGGTTCTGCTAGTTATGTACCCTTCCCACTGCGACTTCAGCCCGGCTATATCGTGGGCTACGCTGAAGGTTTTGGGTTCTCCTGCAGATCTCCTCATTTCTGATTCGATCTCGCAGGGCAATTCAAAACAAAGCTCTCTTAATTATTATGTATATTTAATATAATAGTCCTTAATAATTATTGAACAAAGTCTAAATGAAACCAGTTAATTAAACAGCGTAGTATAACTTAATTTACTGTATACTGTATGGTGGATTGTAAGCGTGCGTACATGCATGACAGCACATATTGAGTTGTTAATGGATAACTATCAGGCGCTCCATGAAAAACGATGCGACGCTTTTTAAAATTTTTGGTGCTATAATTATATTTAATCCTATTTTTGTGATCTGTCTGGTTAGTAGTATGAAAGTGTTCAAACATTTGCCTTCAGCTTTTAACATACAACTAGACAGTGTTTCGAATGAATACTTTAATTTTGTTTTGTTTCATGTGAATGTGCGGACGATTCTTGTGTTCGAATTTTCGGACCTCCCGAAGGCCTCCTACATAGCCTAACTATTCTTGTCCGCAGACAAGGGCCGATACTGTCAGCTTTGCGTGCCCTTCAAAGCAGGTAACGCTCTAATATTAAAGCTAAACACGGCCACCAATCCATATTGCGACTTTTGCGAGCGTTGATTAAATTTATTAATTGATTTCAATCTATAACGATCAGCACGCCAAGCCACGCTATGAGCTCTACATTAAATATAAAAATGTTAGGTAAATTACACATTATCATAATAATACATATGAAATAACTATTCCCATGTGCGAGCACTGCTATCTTTGTAGCTCACTATTATAGTAATATTTTTGTAAAGAATACAGCCGAGTTGTGTAGAAACTTTTAGCTTTGCTTCTTCAATCTCAAAGTCAAGCATTGAAAGTTTTCACACATCGTGAGCAGTGAATTGAACAAAACGACAAAATGCAAACTGAAATGGACTCAAAGGTGAAAAGGAGCAAAGGAGTTTATACTTGGCCGTATAACGTAAACTGAGTATGATCTCCTCAACTTCGGTAGTAAAATGTAAAGATAATTAAGATATGCTGACTTTACATAACGTTAACAGTAGTGCGCAACTGCAGCATACAATGAATATTTACACTATGACACTGTTGCTAACATTCATAGTTTATGGTAACGGACCGTAGCGCATATTTGTCACATTGTAATATAAGAAACACACTAACATAAAAAGAAGGTAGAGCAAAATATAGCGTATACTATTATTTATATGTAACGCATCACGACCATATAATTATACAAAAATAAAGCCAATTATTGCCTTCGATTTGCACCGAAGCCCAGTGCGGCGGGCAGTCCGAGTTCCTTGAAACCAACAAAGCTGATATAGGTGATAGGCTTGCCCGACGTGGGATAAATTGGTTGTTTTCCCCACCAAATTGTCCACACTGGGGTGGTATATTTGAGGCCGCCGTAAAATCGGCCAAAACACACTTGCGCAGGACAATCGGTGAGTCTGTCCTTACATTTGAGGAACTCGCAACTGTGTTTTGTAAGATTGAGGCCGTTTTGAACTCTCGGCCATTGTGCCCGATCTCCTCAGATCCGAATGATTTGGAGGCCCTTACGCCGGGCCATTTTTTGATTGGTCGCCCACTTGTCACCTTGCCTGAGTACCCCTACATTGATACGAGACCTGGTCGTCTCTCGCGTTTTGAATTGGTACGCCAGATTACTCAGAGCTTTTGGAAACGCTGGAATTTGGAATATTTGCACATACTCCAGCAACGCGTTAAGTGGACCGACAAGACCGATCCACCCAAGATTGGTGACCTCGTTTTGATCAAGGAGGCTAACCTTCCGCCACTCAGATGGCGCAGGGGGCGCATCCTTCGTTTGGTAACTGGGGCTGATGGAGTTCCACGATTTGCTGAGGTCTTGGTGGACGGTTCGATTCTGAGGAGAGCGGTTGCAACATTGTCACGTCTACCAACTGATTAGCGGACCGGTGGGCCGGTCCGGGGCGGGTGGATGTTTGAAATAGAATTAGTTTTTATTATAAGTCAAATCGATTAGATCGATTGAGTAACATTTTGTTTAGTCTATTGAAAATTTCTGACAATGGTCACACTGAACTGTCACTTCCGCCTTGCGCTTGAAAAAAAAATTATCTCGCCGGGTGTCGTCTCGTACGTAAAATATCGCCTTTTGAATTAACGCGAATTGAATTAAATTGAGTAAACTGTTTTGAACGCCGCCTGATCTAGTGCTGGCCACGGTAAATTGATTGTGAACTATTGATTGACATTTGTGAAAATTGTGAATCTGGTATCGACTTCCACGTGCCAACGTGTCCTGAAAACGTCGCGTTTGAAGCTTAATAGCTAAGTATAAGATACTTCATTCATTTATTTTGGCCAATATACTTGTATGAATGTGTCTAATTTAGCTCAAGCCTGACATCAGCAAGGATAGCGGGTAAGTGAAACATAATATTGATATTGATTGATTTCATTTCATCACTGTGCAACGCAGTGCATTGTGTCTGGATCATTGTCTATCGTGGTCAGGTAGATGTATTACATCTTCCACTGCGCACTTCTGATACACCTTCCTGCCTGGCTACGGTAATTCTAGACAAAGATACTGATATCTTTCTTAGCTATATGGCCAACGTTACGTTTGTCGGGACAGCTAGTTAATACTATAAAATTGGTGAGTTCTTTTGTAATGCTTATCTCTCTTTCATATTTCAATTATTCATGATGATATAGGTCCCTTTGGGTTCCAAATCCGTGGATTTGGAACCCAAAGGGACCTATCATTATTATTGTATAAAACCATTGATGTCATTCAATTACACCCGGAACGTGCCATCCATTTGAATCGTTGTAAATTGATATTAAAACACAAAATAATCGTCCTCGTTTAATGGTAAACTTAAGTAATTGAATGGAAGAATCGATACCAAAACACTCTTATCAGATATTTAAGGAATATTTTTGAATGCTCACCACCCTGTTACAGACAAAAAATATTTTCTCCAGAAAAAAGAATAACTGTTTACCCAAACAATCCTACTGTGACATGTCTTTTATTCATTTAAAGAGATAATTTATTATGTGTAATATTTCCAATGAAATTGCGATTTAGTAGACCTTGTTATGGCAATTTTAGCCTCGATAATCTTGAGATCAAAACTTTTGTATATAATACTTATTTAGCTCGATAGCATCATCATTCAAAATCAAATTCATTTATTCATATAGGTAGCAAAGCAACATTTGTGAACGTACCTGATTTGAAAATAAAAATCGATCTCCTTTTACTCCAATGAGCAATCATTTTTATATAATATATCACTCGGTAACAAACATGGTTCGTGAGCCAGATCGACCGTTATTTCCTTTGCCTTCATTTTTGTTTAACTATATGTACATAAATTTCTCAATTTTGCGACTCTTTTAAATCATCAACTCTGTTTAGGCAAATGAGGAAGTTCTCATTCAAACGATCAGAAACATTCAAAAGTAAAGTATCGAAATTTCCTTATTTTATCTTTATCGTGGATATTAGCTGAACCTTTTCTCCCACCATACTATTCGCAAAGCATCAGCAAGGCACTTTATTCGCTTTTACTCATGCGTAAGATGCTAGTCGTCATAAAAAATACTCCGGAATGACTCCCCTTTGCTTTATCGCCTGGAAGTTTTTCATCACGCGTAAATTCTCCTTATAGTGTTATAGTCCATGCTAATATCAATGATGATTGAATACAGAAATTCGTTTGCTGGTTTCGCCTTTCAGGTAGTAACTTATGTATATAAATATGACGTAAACAAATATAAAAAAAATATCACACACATGCGTCACCGGTTAAAAGCCAATATTAAACTAATAGACCATGTCAACATATTTAGCTTCCCTTGTCCATTCGAGAACAGACAAATAGTTTCCCGATAATCAAACTACCACCTTACATTCGTATGCTATGGATATAACAATTTCCACATTTTAAGAGCATAGCCGTGTAACCGTGTTCAACCAGGCAATGACTGTCAAAGTCAGTCAAAAATAGATTAAACAGCGTAGTTAAAGCTTTGTACTGTCTAACTTTTTACATGGATAAATAAAAGCTTTGTTTTTCCAACACTGTATATTAATGTGTTTAGTTACTTAATTCAAGCGTTTTCATAAGACTCTTATATCTGCGAGTGTTGTGTGCAACACAAGTGAAGCACTCGCAATCCTAGATACCTCGCCGATTTGCAATGTCGTAAAACAAAGTGTCGCGTTTCCGGCTCAACTTTTGTTCCGCTCAGTCCGAATTGTTTGCACTCATTGCAGATATTTTAGCAGACACCTGCGCCGAATATTAAGCATATCTTTGCCGTATTTCTGCTCCGATTTAATTAAAATATTTACTCGTTCTTACACAGCTTATTTTAACTTTCGTGACCGGTGCTGATGATGGTTATTGATAATATGTACACGTGTTGACTCTCTCGTAAATTAAATATACAATTCGGAATTGCTGTTGAAAATGTGACTCAGCGGTGGTTCTTTCTTTTGATTCTGAAGTTAATGAAAAGTTATTTATGCGGTCTGACATTCAATATAATTTTTTGCCCTTCACGTTTATGAATGTCAGGCTAAAACTTGGTTTTCTGTGAGCTTTCAGCGCTTTACGAATACTTCCAATTGACTATTGTCTACAATCTGGGAAAGGATAGTACTACGCTAAATTCGCCATAGATATAAAAAACTAGCTCGTTTTAAAGTAATAGATATAGGTTGTAAAAACAGGTCATATTATCCTACTATCTACCTAAATTAACATTAAGTTAGTTACCCTTTTTAAGGCTAAAATAATAATAGATGAATTGCCTTTACTTTTACCTCGGAACACAATCTATCTCTTCGCCAATTTCATTATAAGCTTAGGTTTAGCTGAGTAGTCATTAAAAGGTAACGGAAACCAATTACTTTATCATTTCCGTTATGAAAAATTAACCATTCAATTATATTACAAAGTTCCTTTAAGTCCAGCCACATGAAAAAGATATTTTCCATGCCACAATTCACCCTTTTCTAGTATCTGCCTGTCTTTTCCTCTGACGTATGCATAAATATAGATTCGTATGCTGCGGACAATGGCTAGTGAAATATATTTATGCAGTGGCAGCTGCGTTGCTTCCGATGGACTTGATCCGTGATCAAATCGAACGGACTACTAATGTTTTCATTCCTCATACCCGTATTCATAGTTATTCACGTATGCGGCTCACATGTAAGAGGGTTGCGTGGTACGCGAATCGTTTTTCTTTTGCCGCGAATAAAAAACTTTCGCCGCCATAAAACTATATGAGTTCGTCCGAATACTACGCCGATGACTTCCAATCTCTGTAGCGTGTCCCGACCTAACCCTGGAGATTACTTTTTCTCCTTCATCCAGTAAATTGAATTAAAATGAGAAGCAAACGGATAAATAAAATGGTGTACGTCGATTTTCACATGAGTTTCGCGTTTAACGTCCGCTACCTACGTGCCCTGGGGGCTTATTCACTATGACCACTGAAATACCATGCTCAAGAAGTGTGTCGTCGTGACGCGCACTAGACGTAAACGTGATTCAGTAACGTGACGTACCACGTCAATCAAAATATTGTATTCAGTATGCCATACGACAGCTTGTCTATGCCTAGTTATCAATTTCACAACATTCGTTCATAAATCTTAATGCCGGTTTGCCGGCTCAATTTCGATTTTATAAATATTATTTTACTAACTTGTAATTTTCCCTAAAAGCTACAGTACGAATAGAAAAGGCTAATAAAACTTAAATTATATTATTTTAGTTCAATTTCGCCAGGAACAATCTCAAAATAAAAAAATGATCCTCAAAGTTTAGTTCATCTTTCGTACTTAAGTCAATTTTTGAACGAAAACATAATGATGACATTGATGACAGACATGACAGTTGCAATCGCGCTACAATATAAAAAATATAAGTGCGGTTAGTGCAGCAAATAGCCCAATTCTAACAGAATCTAATAAATCATAATGGATTTATTATTTATCCGAAGACGAGTGAGACCCTGGCGCCAGCGACAGGCATCAATTTTCATAAAACATATTATTTAATTAAATAACTTTGACACGGACACTGGTAAATAAAAAAGCAAATAAACTTAGCATTTAATCACTAACAGACACTAAAAATAATATAAAACAAATAAAGTTAGTACTTATTTATCCTCTATCGTTTTACAATAAAAGCGTTACGTGAATGTTACGTGACCTCTTAGCTCACGGAATTTTGACAACTAAAACCGTGTCCGAAACGTGCGCTACCGTGCTTGTCAAACTTGAAGTTGGCATAGTGAATACCGTTTAAGCCAATAACGTGCCGACGTGGGTAACTAGCACGTTAAAACACGTTAAGACTTCAAAATGGTCATAGTGAATAAGCCCCCTTTGCTTTCTTTGTCTTTTCTTATAGATTATTTTAACCTACTTTTTTGATATCAGAACCAGCTTTAGTAAAAATTGTTTCAAAAGATAGATGGCACAGTATTCACTTGATATGCGTCATATTTACAGTTTAAGCTTCAGCCATGTTAATGAGTCCCTTTAATATTCGTTACCTGCATTTATTTAAGTATGTCAATCAAAAGCTCTTTCATAGTGATTATTATATGGATAAATATGGTTCATTTTAAGTATTGAAGTAATGTTAATTATGTGTTTGCAAGTTATATTAATGAGCACCTATCCAGTTAATTTACCAGGAAAGTTAAAATTGGTATCATAATTTCGGACGTTGTACATTATTGATATATTTTCTCTTTTGTCAACTGTAGCGGTTATTAAAGAAATCCATGTAGGTACACCTCTACCAATGATAAAACGTATCACGTTTCTTTCTTGTGAATGTAAATGTCATATCCTTTTCCGACCTTTCTAGTTTCAAATTTCAATTTCCAAGTATTTTATGTTTCGTGCCGCAAAAACAAAAAATCATTTGCTTTCGTGTTGGTATATTAATGGTAGTGTTTGGAGCATTTCTTTTTTTCGAGATGCTATTGCATACAATCGAGAATTTATCATCTAAAAATGTATTTCCTCAACCTTTGAAATTTCATTGTATCTTAATAAGTACAGTCAATCAAATTGTTTCTAAACTATCAAAGACTACTTAGGCGATAGCTATTCTCCCAGGGTTTTGCTTAAAGAATGATTTTGCTTCATAACCAGAACATGAGGAGTGCGAGCTGTTCTTCCAGAACAACACTGGTCGACTCCGTTCTGGTCGGATTATTACGAGGCTACCCTTCCTGTCTGTCGGCCTCCGCTTGGTGAGTCACGACCTTTAGCCGAAAAGAGATTGTTGGCTATGGAGCGTCGCATGAGTCGTGATCCGGAGCTCAGACAGAAGTATATTGAGTTCATGAGAGAATATGAACAGTTGGGACACATGTCAGTGTCAAATTTGGATTGGCGTTCGGTGGAGCATTACTTTCTCCCGCATCATGCGGTATTGAAGCCATCGACTGGCAAGCTGCGCACAGTTTTTGATGGTTCTGCGCAGACTTCAACAGGCGTATCCTTGAACCAGTGCTTGCATTCTGGTCCCAAGTTGGTCAAGGACCTTTGTGACGTCATCACCAGCTTCCGACGACATCAGGTTGTCTTTGTGGCCGACATAAAACTGATGTTCAGGCAGACTATTATCCACCCTGATGACCGTCGCTTCCAGCTGATCCTTTGGAGACACGTGCCAGGTGAGCTCAACCCCGCTGATTGTGCCTCGCGCGGATGCTTGACGCCTAGTTTGATAGGTCATTTGCTGTGGTGGGGTCCGGAATGGTTGAGTCGACCAGAAACTGATTGGCCTCGAACGCCAATTTTGAATACTTCTAATTTGCCGGGTCTACGAACACTCGCTCTTGAAAAGGTGGAATGCGCCTTCGACCCCGATTTTTTGTTGAATCGTTACAGCTCCCTCGACAAGTTGTTAGGTGTCACTGCTTGGATAAAGCGTTTTGTTTTTAACTTTAGGCACCCACAACAGAAACGACTGACACCGTTTCTCTCACCACAGGAACGACAGGAGTCCCTCACCTTTTGGGTTCGTTCTGTGCAGTTGGCGCATTTTGAAAAGGAGATTGCTATCCTTAAATCAGGGAGATCGAAATTGTCGGGAGCAATATCTAAATTGTACCCCTTTTTGGACCATACGGGTCTCTTGCGCGTTGGAGGGCGTCTCAAGAACGCCAACCTCCCTTACGGAGCACGTCACCCCCTTTTGTTACCTAAGGACGGTCATTTGGTACGCTTGTTGGTAACTGACCGTCACCTTAAAAATTCGCATGCTGGTTGTAATGCGCTCTTGGCCATTTTGCATCGCGAATTTTGGATCTTGTCTGCCCGAAGAATTATTCGGAGTGTAGTCTTTCGCTGCATCCCTTGCTATAAGCTCAAGGCTTCTACCATGCAGCCCTTGATGGGGGACTTACCGGCAGATCGCGTAACTGAAAGCAGGACGTTTGACGGTGTTGGCACCGACTTCGCTGGTCCCTTTTTGGTATAAACTTTGACACTTCGAAACAGCAAGACTGTTAAGGCCTACTTGTGTGTTTTTGTTTGTCTCTCCACAAAGACCGTACACTTACAACTGGTCTCCTCGCTTACGACCGAGGCGTTTGTAGCCACATTTGACAGATTTGTATCCCGCAGAGGGATGCCTTCCTTGATCCGTTCTGACTGCGGCACTAACTTCAAGGGCACCTATAATTATTTGAATGATGTTGTTAATTTCCTTGAAACCAACAAAGCTGATATAGGTGATAGGCTTGCCCGACGTGGGATAAATTGGTTGTTTTCCCCACCAAATTGTCCACACTGGGGTGGTATATTTGAGGCCGCCGTAAAATCGGCCAAAACACACTTGCGCAGGACAATCGGTGAGTCTGTCCTTACATTTGAGGAACTCGCAACTGTGTTTTGTAAGATTGAGGCCGTTTTGAACTCTCGGCCATTGTGCCCGATCTCCTCAGATCCGAATGATTTGGAGGCCCTTACGCCGGGCCATTTTTTGATTGGTCGCCCACTTGTCACCTTGCCTGAGTACCCCTACATTGATACGAGACCTGGTCGTCTCTCGCGTTTTGAATTGGTACGCCAGATTACTCAGAGCTTTTGGAAACGCTGGAATTTGGAATATTTGCACATACTCCAGCAACGCGTTAAGTGGACCGACAAGACCGATCCACCCAAGATTGGTGACCTCGTTTTGATCAAGGAGGCTAACCTTCCGCCACTCAGATGGCGCAGGGGGCGCATCCTTCGTTTGGTAACTGGGGCTGATGGAGTTCCACGATTTGCTGAGGTCTTGGTGGACGGTTCGATTCTGAGGAGAGCGGTTGCAACATTGTCACGTCTACCAACTGATTAGCGGACCGGTGGGCCGGTCCGGGGCGGGTGGATGTTTGAAATAGAATTAGTTTTTATTATAAGTCAAATCGATTAGATCGATTGAGTAACATTTTGTTTAGTCTATTGAAAATTTCTGACAATGGTCACACTGAACTGTCACTTCCGCCTTGCGCTTGAAAAAAAAATTATCTCGCCGGGTGTCGTCTCGTACGTAAAATATCGCCTTTTGAATTAACGCGAATTGAATTAAATTGAGTAAACTGTTTTGAACGCCGCCTGATCTAGTGCTGGCCACGGTAAATTGATTGTGAACTATTGATTGACATTTGTGAAAATTGTGAATCTGGTATCGACTTCCACGTGCCAACGTGTCCTGAAAACGTCGCGTTTGAAGCTTAATAGCTAAGTATAAGATACTTCATTCATTTATTTTGGCCAATATACTTGTATGAATGTGTCTAATTTAGCTCAAGCCTGACATCAGCAAGGATAGCGGGTAAGTGAAACATAATATTGATATTGATTGATTTCATTTCATCACTGTGCAACGCAGTGCATTGTGTCTGGATCATTGTCTATCGTGGTCAGGTAGATGTATTACATCTTCCACTGCGCACTTCTGATACACCTTCCTGCCTGGCTACGGTAATTCTAGACAAAGATACTGATATCTTTCTTAGCTATATGGCCAACGTTACGTTTGTCGGGACAGCTAGTTAATACTATAAAATTGGTGAGTTCTTTTGTAATGCTTATCTCTCTTTCATATTTCAATTATTCATGATGATATAGGTCCCTTTGGGTTCCAAATCCGTGGATTTGGAACCCAAAGGGACCTATCATTATTATTGTATAAAACCATTGATGTCATTCAATTACACCCGGAACGTGCCATCCATTTGAATCGTTGTAAATTGATATTAAAACACAAAATAATCGTCCTCGTTTAATGGTAAACTTAAGTAATTGAATGGAAGAATCGATACCAAAACACTCTTATCAGATATTTAAGGAATATTTTTGAATGCTCACCACCCTGTTACAGACAAAAAATATTTTCTCCAGAAAAAAGAATAACTGTTTACCCAAACAATCCTACTGTGACATGTCTTTTATTCATTTAAAGAGATAATTTATTATGTGTAATATTTCCAATGAAATTGCGATTTAGTAGACCTTGTTATGGCAATTTTAGCCTCGATAATCTTGAGATCAAAACTTTTGTATATAATACTTATTTAGCTCGATAGCATCATCATTCAAAATCAAATTCATTTATTCATATAGGTAGCAAAGCAACATTTGTGAACGTACCTGATTTGAAAATAAAAATCGATCTCCTTTTACTCCAATGAGCAATCATTTTTATATAATATATCACTCGGTAACAAACATGGTTCGTGAGCCAGATCGACCGTTATTTCCTTTGCCTTCATTTTTGTTTAACTATATGTACATAAATTTCTCAATTTTGCGACTCTTTTAAATCATCAACTCTGTTTAGGCAAATGAGGAAGTTCTCATTCAAACGATCAGAAACATTCAAAAGTAAAGTATCGAAATTTCCTTATTTTATCTTTATCGTGGATATTAGCTGAACCTTTTCTCCCACCATACTATTCGCAAAGCATCAGCAAGGCACTTTATTCGCTTTTACTCATGCGTAAGATGCTAGTCGTCATAAAAAATACTCCGGAATGACTCCCCTTTGCTTTATCGCCTGGAAGTTTTTCATCACGCGTAAATTCTCCTTATAGTGTTATAGTCCATGCTAATATCAATGATGATTGAATACAGAAATTCGTTTGCTGGTTTCGCCTTTCAGGTAGTAACTTATGTATATAAATATGACGTAAACAAATATAAAAAAAATATCACACACATGCGTCACCGGTTAAAAGCCAATATTAAACTAATAGACCATGTCAACATATTTAGCTTCCCTTGTCCATTCGAGAACAGACAAATAGTTTCCCGATAATCAAACTACCACCTTACATTCGTATGCTATGGATATAACAATTTCCACATTTTAAGAGCATAGCCGTGTAACCGTGTTCAACCAGGCAATGACTGTCAAAGTCAGTCAAAAATAGATTAAACAGCGTAGTTAAAGCTTTGTACTGTCTAACTTTTTACATGGATAAATAAAAGCTTTGTTTTTCCAACACTGTATATTAATGTGTTTAGTTACTTAATTCAAGCGTTTTCATAAGACTCTTATATCTGCGAGTGTTGTGTGCAACACAAGTGAAGCACTCGCAATCCTAGATACCTCGCCGATTTGCAATGTCGTAAAACAAAGTGTCGCGTTTCCGGCTCAACTTTTGTTCCGCTCAGTCCGAATTGTTTGCACTCATTGCAGATATTTTAGCAGACACCTGCGCCGAATATTAAGCATATCTTTGCCGTATTTCTGCTCCGATTTAATTAAAATATTTACTCGTTCTTACACAGCTTATTTTAACTTTCGTGACCGGTGCTGATGATGGTTATTGATAATATGTACACGTGTTGACTCTCTCGTAAATTAAATATACAATTCGGAATTGCTGTTGAAAATGTGACTCAGCGGTGGTTCTTTCTTTTGATTCTGAAGTTAATGAAAAGTTATTTATGCGGTCTGACATTCAATATAATTTTTTGCCCTTCACGTTTATGAATGTCAGGCTAAAACTTGGTTTTCTGTGAGCTTTCAGCGCTTTACGAATACTTCCAATTGACTATTGTCTACAATCTGGGAAAGGATAGTACTACGCTAAATTCGCCATAGATATAAAAAACTAGCTCGTTTTAAAGTAATAGATATAGGTTGTAAAAACAGGTCATATTATCCTACTATCTACCTAAATTAACATTAAGTTAGTTACCCTTTTTAAGGCTAAAATAATAATAGATGAATTGCCTTTACTTTTACCTCGGAACACAATCTATCTCTTCGCCAATTTCATTATAAGCTTAGGTTTAGCTGAGTAGTCATTAAAAGGTAACGGAAACCAATTACTTTATCATTTCCGTTATGAAAAATTAACCATTCAATTATATTACAAAGTTCCTTTAAGTCCAGCCACATGAAAAAGATATTTTCCATGCCACAATTCACCCTTTTCTAGTATCTGCCTGTCTTTTCCTCTGACGTATGCATAAATATAGATTCGTATGCTGCGGACAATGGCTAGTGAAATATATTTATGCAGTGGCAGCTGCGTTGCTTCCGATGGACTTGATCCGTGATCAAATCGAACGGACTACTAATGTTTTCATTCCTCATACCCGTATTCATAGTTATTCACGTATGCGGCTCACATGTAAGAGGGTTGCGTGGTACGCGAATCGTTTTTCTTTTGCCGCGAATAAAAAACTTTCGCCGCCATAAAACTATATGAGTTCGTCCGAATACTACGCCGATGACTTCCAATCTCTGTAGCGTGTCCCGACCTAACCCTGGAGATTACTTTTTCTCCTTCATCCAGTAAATTGAATTAAAATGAGAAGCAAACGGATAAATAAAATGGTGTACGTCGATTTTCACATGAGTTTCGCGTTTAACGTCCGCTACCTACGTGCCCTGGGGGCTTATTCACTATGACCACTGAAATACCATGCTCAAGAAGTGTGTCGTCGTGACGCGCACTAGACGTAAACGTGATTCAGTAACGTGACGTACCACGTCAATCAAAATATTGTATTCAGTATGCCATACGACAGCTTGTCTATGCCTAGTTATCAATTTCACAACATTCGTTCATAAATCTTAATGCCGGTTTGCCGGCTCAATTTCGATTTTATAAATATTATTTTACTAACTTGTAATTTTCCCTAAAAGCTACAGTACGAATAGAAAAGGCTAATAAAACTTAAATTATATTATTTTAGTTCAATTTCGCCAGGAACAATCTCAAAATAAAAAAATGATCCTCAAAGTTTAGTTCATCTTTCGTACTTAAGTCAATTTTTGAACGAAAACATAATGATGACATTGATGACAGACATGACAGTTGCAATCGCGCTACAATATAAAAAATATAAGTGCGGTTAGTGCAGCAAATAGCCCAATTCTAACAGAATCTAATAAATCATAATGGATTTATTATTTATCCGAAGACGAGTGAGACCCTGGCGCCAGCGACAGGCATCAATTTTCATAAAACATATTATTTAATTAAATAACTTTGACACGGACACTGGTAAATAAAAAAGCAAATAAACTTAGCATTTAATCACTAACAGACACTAAAAATAATATAAAACAAATAAAGTTAGTACTTATTTATCCTCTATCGTTTTACAATAAAAGCGTTACGTGAATGTTACGTGACCTCTTAGCTCACGGAATTTTGACAACTAAAACCGTGTCCGAAACGTGCGCTACCGTGCTTGTCAAACTTGAAGTTGGCATAGTGAATACCGTTTAAGCCAATAACGTGCCGACGTGGGTAACTAGCACGTTAAAACACGTTAAGACTTCAAAATGGTCATAGTGAATAAGCCCCCTTTGCTTTCTTTGTCTTTTCTTATAGATTATTTTAACCTACTTTTTTGATATCAGAACCAGCTTTAGTAAAAATTGTTTCAAAAGATAGATGGCACAGTATTCACTTGATATGCGTCATATTTACAGTTTAAGCTTCAGCCATGTTAATGAGTCCCTTTAATATTCGTTACCTGCATTTATTTAAGTATGTCAATCAAAAGCTCTTTCATAGTGATTATTATATGGATAAATATGGTTCATTTTAAGTATTGAAGTAATGTTAATTATGTGTTTGCAAGTTATATTAATGAGCACCTATCCAGTTAATTTACCAGGAAAGTTAAAATTGGTATCATAATTTCGGACGTTGTACATTATTGATATATTTTCTCTTTTGTCAACTGTAGCGGTTATTAAAGAAATCCATGTAGGTACACCTCTACCAATGATAAAACGTATCACGTTTCTTTCTTGTGAATGTAAATGTCATATCCTTTTCCGACCTTTCTAGTTTCAAATTTCAATTTCCAAGTATTTTATGTTTCGTGCCGCAAAAACAAAAAATCATTTGCTTTCGTGTTGGTATATTAATGGTAGTGTTTGGAGCATTTCTTTTTTTCGAGATGCTATTGCATACAATCGAGAATTTATCATCTAAAAATGTATTTCCTCAACCTTTGAAATTTCATTGTATCTTAATAAGTACAGTCAATCAAATTGTTTCTAAACTATCAAAGACTACTTAGGCGATAGCTATTCTCCCAGGGTTTTGCTTAAAGAATGATTTTGCTTCATAACCGGGACATAACATAGGCGGGATATTTGATAATACAAAGCTTTCATTTCATAGCGGCAGGCAAAGGTTACTTGTTGATAGGATACCTAACCAACTCGAGATGAAAATATTGTGAAAATTACCAAGCGCCCTATAACCAGTACATATACGAGGAATGCCTTCGTTCAATTTTAGAGTTTCCATATGCTATTCTCTTTCAACTATCTATGCCATACAATCATGATTAGAAACCGTTCTATCGGGTCGAAGCTTGTCATTATTTTTAATAATTTTCATTCATTATACTGTCTAAAACAAAGGATCAATACTGGTAGTTTTTGATTTTGTTTCAGCGATCAGGATGAATGAAATATTTTTTTTTATTTAAAATTATGTAGTATAATCGATTGGTAGGCGAAGACATATATTGGTAGACACTATTTCAAGTGTAAGGTGTAGAACCAGTCTAGCCAAATCTAGCGCTAACAACACAATACATGCATTTTACATGTTGCTTCCATTTACTATGTCGTCGCCTTGTCCAAGCCTCCTCACTTGAATTCAAACATTTGCCCAAACATAAGACATCAAGGCACCTCATTGAACATCAGTAGTCGTACAATTGAAGGGTAAAAGGCATGCCAGTCGGTCAATTTGTCTTTAAAGCTTTGCTTCTGTAAATTATGTTTACAGGAATAGTAGATTCAAAACGTGACATACCGTAGTCTTTAGAAGCGACTTAATTACAATAATCTATACGTATTATAAAATAAAAGACCCTTTTCTGCATGTCTATCGGTATTAATGCCATAACCCCAAAAACGAATGAACGGATTTTTGCACGCTTTTCATCAATATAGGAAGGTTTAAATGTATAATTCGGGTCTTCCTTGTTTGACCGAAAGGTATTAGACAAATATTCACTTCCCAAAAAATTTTTCGCGTAATTTCATTTGCCAAATTATTACTTAGCAAAAAATCTATTCACAAAAAAATTGTAACGCAAACCTAATGTTTGGGAGATGAACGTTTATACTATAATTTGTTTACCAACTAGTACTTTTAACATTTTTTATTTAGTCAAATATTTCAGTTGGAATAACAGTTTTTACGCAAAATCAATCATTATCCTAATCTAAATAGTTCAGTTCCGGGTAACCTACTAAAAACAATATCTTTTTTATATTAATGCAAGTCGTTTCTGGCACTCGCTGGCCGCTACCGCGGCACCGCTCGCTTCGCTCGCTCGGCTCGTGCGACGAGGTCACAGTTCTTACCTAACCTAACCTTACTATTTTTTTAATAATTAACCTACTCTAGCTACTTCCATAAATAAACTAATATCACCAAACGTTTATTGTCTGAAGATTGTTTGCTGTGATAAATCATTTGATTAAAGACCAAATGCCATAATGACATTATACTTGGTAATACTCTTCCAAGTAAAAATTTGACCAAATAAAAATATGCGTACTAAAATCATTCGAAATATTGTAATGGTATGAAAAAATGTTGCTAAAATTTGTTTGGGTAATGAAATTTTGTCAAAATCTTTTCGGCAAAACGGCAGAATCCCGTATAATTCATATGGGTGAAGTCGCGGGTGAACTCTAGTATATTATAAAGTCTAGGAGCGATAAGAATGGATGCTTGTCATCTGATATAATCTTTGTAGTATGGAAAATACTGCAAAATTCTGGATATATGATAAAGACGTGTAAAATTGCATTTAAAGGCTGTACTTTTTAGATATTGCTGTCAATATCTATATCAAATAAAGATATTGCTGTAGGAATACTGTAAAGTCAGTGTCATCACCTAAGAAATTGTAGTTTTCAGGTCATAATTAATGAATAGTTAAAAAAAACTAAAAATAGTAATATTTTCATCATCAAGAAACGCGACAAGAAATATTAAAAGTAAAAGCCCATTCAAGCTCCATCATGAGCTTATCAGTATCATTGCATTTTTCTATCTCTATTACATGAATCTACACATTATTGCGAAGTTTCATGATGACACAATATCTAGAGGAAGGCTAAATTCAGCTTCTTAGATTTCATTATATTGTTAAATATCGACCTAAGTATAAATAGTAGTATGGTCTTCATTACTCAGCTATTTATTATGGTTTACCTGGTACCGGTAACTTGTATGGTAGCTATCAGGACAATGTCATTCAATTGTTATGGGAAGGAGAGATGATAGGAGGTGATTAAAAGTTAATATTTAGTAAACTGATTTCTAAATACAATAGTGATAAACTAACGCCATCATATTTTTGAAAGACCTAGACCCTACCATGCCTGTAAAAATATACGCACTGAATAAACCATAATTATAAATCGAGGGTGTTAAATATGTACCCGTCGGTTCTTTAAAATTTACTACGGAGACCTAAACAGAGAACTTTTCAGTGTCATTATAGGATAGGATAGCTACACAATAATAACCATACGAATTTCGTTGGTAAAATCATAGTAGTGATATTTCAGCGCCCAACTTAAAATTTAAGCTGCGTTTCCTCTA
Source organism: Euclidia mi (assembly GCA_944739405.2). Taxonomy (NCBI): domain Eukaryota; kingdom Metazoa; phylum Arthropoda; class Insecta; order Lepidoptera; family Erebidae; genus Euclidia; species Euclidia mi. The sequence goes on from OX123181.2 coordinate 80,113,820, forward strand.
ATTCCTGTCGGAACAACGGAAAATACTATGCATAATCCATGAAACAAAATAACAAACGTTGTTCTCAAATTCAAACAAAACGTTTCATAAAAAAGTGTATTGCAAATTTGCATACAAGCAAACGAGAACAAAATGAATAATTCAAGATGGAATCTCAATTTTTGTTCGGCGTTTAAATCTTTAATCCTTAGACTTGGTCGCGTTTTTGACCACGTTTTAGTTTAGACCGCTGTTTATAAAGTGAATGATAAATAGTTTGGTATAATTAGTTTTTATAAGGACTGCCTATAGATATTCATCGAACATTCGATAGTTTCCTTGGCCCTGACTGGATAATGTTCTAGTGAACTTTTGAACTAAAGCAGACTGTATGCTAACTACTAGTAGATTTCGATATAAAACACAAGCTGTAGCTTGAACTATGGTTCATTTATTACAAACTGTCGTTGACCTTTTATAGTGCAGCCGGTAACGTAACCATAGCGCGATTCAGACGTATGGTACAACGCCATCTATCGAGAGTTGACTCAAACATTTTAAATTAATTATTTATGTACATTTGCTCTTGAACATACCGCCCACCAAGGACATGTAGTGACGGAATGTCCTTCTTAAGTTAAATGTTAATGGTTGTCGATACATGTATTATTATTTCTTAAAACAGAGTTTGATAAAAGAGCCAATCTTTAACTCGATATAATACACTTTAACCTAAATATGCTACGAAAGTAAAATTTATAAAACCTTGACAATAGTCTTTAGACCTAAAACACGGTAAAAATTCAAAAAAATAAAATTGATCTTAAAACTAAAAACACATGTAAATAAAAGGATCTATATGACCTAAACAATAACATAAAAAACATTTCATTCATGGCCAATAGGCAAAATAATTAATTTATTAATTGGTCTTTTAATGGTAGATGATTTAGTGCGTAGGGTGACGACACGAGTGACATTATCATCACCTGTATGTTTGTCTACTACGCGACCTAGGAGCCAACGACTCGGTGGCAAATCGTCTTCTTTTGTTAAGACGATGTCCCCTAATTTTGGCTCGGGTATTTTGTTGGACCATTTATACCTGTTCATGAGCCCAACTAAGTATTCCTGAGACCATCTTTTCCAAAAAGTTTGTACCATTTTTTGAACAAATTGCCATCTAGTTAAATAAGTAACGGTTGAACTAGTAAAATCTGAGTCCGGTATATTGAGCAACGGTTCACCGATTAAAAAATGTCCTGGAGTCAAAGGGATTGGTTCGCCAGGCTCATCCGAGTGAATGACACTCATCGGCCGAGAGTTCAAGCATGCCTCGACTTGGGTGAGTAGGGTACTCAATTCCTCATACGTGAGTGTCGAGTCACCAATAACCCTTTTTAGGTGAAACTTGGTGGGTTTCACTCCTGCTTCCCATAGACCACCGAAATTGGGTGCGTGTGGAGGAATGAAATGCCATTCGGTGCCATTAGCTTCCAGGTGCTCTATTATAGATGGCTGTGAATTTGCCAATTGCTGTAGCTCTCGTGAAACTCCGACAAACGTGGTGCCATTGTCGCTCCACAGTTTAGAGCAATGACCTCGTCTTGATACGAACCGTCGAAAAGCGGCTAAGAACGCTTGGGTACTCATGTCGCTTACGACCTCGAGATGTATGGCTCGCGTGGACATACAAATGAAAAGGCAAATGTACGCTTTGTAGGAGTGATGCCCACGACCTTTGGTTGTCCTTACACTAATAGGGCCAGCATAGTCTACTCCGCTATGCAGGAATGGCCTTGCTGGTGAACATCTCACTGATGGGAGAGAACCCATAAAAGGATGCCTAACAGTAGCTCTCTGTTTGGTACACGTGACACATTGCCGTACATGTTTTTTGACCAAACCCCTAACGCCAATGATCCAGTAAGCAGTTCTCAAGTAGGTGGTCATGAGCTGAGGACCTCCATGAAGAGTCTTACTATGAGCATCTGCTACAATCAAGTTGGTAAGGTGAGACATATGCGGTAAAACTATAGGATGCTTGATTTGTTCTTCCAATTGAGCCTTTTCAAGCCTTCCTTGAACTCTAATTATACCCTTGTCATCTAGATAAGGAGATAATGATTTTAGTTTGCTTGATTTTATTTGTACATGACCTTTAGTTTTTAATTGTAAATATTCTTCTGTAAATATTTTTCTTTGCGTGACCTTAATACAACTTTGTAATGCCATTTCTAACTCTAATTTTTGTAAATAAACTGTATTATTTTTTATTTTAGTTAAGAATCGACGACAATAAGCAATTACCCTTATGAGTCATTGTAAACTCGAGAATCGCTCAAAAATGTCGTCACAGTCAAACACAACAGCCACGTGTGCCTTTACGCATTGTTCTAGATCTACATCTAAATAATTTGGCTTTTTATATAAAAGAACTGTTTCTTTCAGAAACTGAGGACCAGTGAGCCAAAGCTTGTTTTCCCTGAGCAAACTTGGCAATGTTCCTCTTGATGCGCAATCAGCTGGATTGTCGTTGGTTGCGACGTGATACCATTGAGAGGGCTTTGTATGTGTCAAGATTTCTGAAGTGCGATTAGCGACGAAAGTCTTCCACTTGCTTGGGTGACTGTTCAGCCATGCTAGAACGATGGTGGAGTCTGTCCAAGCCCTTATATTATCGCTTGATATCTTTAACACTTCGGCTGTTTCTGCCAACAAATTTGACAATAGTACTGCACCACATAGCTCTAAGCGGGGGATACTTATTTGCTTGATGGGTGCTACCCTGGTTTTAGCAACCACTAAAGCAACCTTGACCTGGTTATCGCTGTCGATAGTTCGCAGGTACACCACTGCTGAATAAGCTGCCTTTGAAGCGTCACAGAACCCGTGTAGTTCTAGTTTATCATTCTCGTTTGTACCTAGCCAACGAGGTATCTGCACCGCGGTAAGCAAAGATAATTCTCTCCGATAAGTAATCCACTCCTCTAGCAGATCGGTGGGTATTGTATCATCCCAGCCAATTCCTGTGAGCCATAACTTCTGGATGATAATTTTTGCCAGGACTACACAAGGAGCTAACCACCCTAACGGATCAAACAACCGTGCTTTATCTGAAATTACAGCTCTTTTTGTTACAGTTGTCAGTGGAGGTGGCAGGGACACCGTGTACTGAAAGGAATCACTACTGCGGTTCCAGGTAAGTCCTAGTATTTTCATTATGTTATCAATTTTTAATTCTAAGTTTTTGTCCTCTATCTGTTCTTTGTTTTCTTTATCTTTTGTTCTGTCTGTAGCTTTAGTAGCTTGATCTAATTGCTTCTGCTTTGTTTCTAATGTATTCATTATTTCCAAAAGTTGCTGATTGTTACTACTCCACTTCTGTAACTCGAATTTTCCTTTTAGTAGTAAATCTGTAATTTGTCTATAGATCCTTACCCCTTCTTCCACGCTGTAACATCCCATCATAAGGTCATCCATGTAAAAGGATGATAAAACCCTATCAGCAGCCAGTGGGTACCTTTCGCCCTCATCGTATGCGATCTGGTGAAGAGTCCTCACTGCTTGGAACGGTGCTGAAGCGGTTCCGAACGTAACGGTAAGTAATTCGTAGTCCTTAATTTCATTTTCAGAATTATCACGCCATAGTATCCGCTGATACATGGTTTCCTCATCAGCAATTCTTACCTGCCTATACATTTTTATTATATCGGCTACAAGACCAATAGGATACAACCTCCATCTCATTACCGTGTGCCTTAAATCTGCCTGCAAAGTAGGTCCAGTCATAAGGGTATCATTTAATGAGACGCCTTTGCTGTTCTTCTCTGAGGCATTAAACACAACACGTACCTTTGTCGTCGTCTTGTCGTCGCGTTTCACAGCATGGTGAGGTAAGTACACTGCTACTTCTTTCTTATTGTCATTTTCTTCTACAGGTCTCATATGATCTAGGTGTAAATATTCTTTTATAACCTTAGTGTACTGTTCTTTTAATTGTTTGTTTTTGTGTAACCTTTTCTCTAACGACTTGAATCTACTTTCAGCTATAGCTCGAGAATGACCAGCCTTGCATGGTGGATCATCATCGCGAAAAGGTAATCTTACAACGTACCTACCATCGTAATAATCTATTCGTGGTAGCGCTATAAAACTCCTTGCATCTTTGTTCTTCGGGGCTTAATATTTTCTTTGAGGGTGGTTGCTCTTGAATCTCCCAAAATTGCTTGAGAATCTCATCTTCGTTGACCTTAACATGCAATACACTAATATTCATGCTTGTACTGTTTGAACTATTAATCGATCTATTTACAGCGCCTGATAAGACCCATCCCAACGCCGTGCTCTGCGCGATCAGCGTAGAAGAGGGACTCCTCATTATACCTTCTTTGAGAATGCGGCTATAGACATCCGCACCCAATAAAAGATCTATTTTATTGGGTTGATTGAACTGGGGATCGGCTAGATCCTTGGGTTTGATACCTATCCATTCGAATACACAACCACTTATGTTTTGTTCGGGTAAATATGAAGTTATTTTACTAAGAACGTAGGCATTAAGTGAAAGTGTGAACTCCGGATCTACCCTTGACCTAATTTTCAAATTTACCATGTACTTGGCAATGGTTGATCTATTACCCAGACCTGACACGATTCCGTGAATAGGGATATTTTTCAGTCTGAGGTATTGAACTGTGGCCTCGGTGATTAAACACGCTTGAGACCCTTGGTCAAGTAAAGATCTTACCAAATGTAAGTTACCCGTCCTGGACTCGGCATTTACTAACGCTGTGGCTAGTAAAACCTGTTTTGGTACGGGAACTCTATCGGTAGCTAAACATGATACCACAGGATTAATAGCACTAGTTGAGGGACTAGTACCATCTGCAGTCACGTCAGCTGCAATGTTCTGATTCTTTACAGACTCGTCTAAGTGCAGTAAAGAGTGGTGACGTCTTTGACAAAGTTTGCAAGTGGTTTGCTTTTTACAATTGTAAACCGTATGATTGCCACCTAAACAGTTGAAGCAAATATTATGCTTACTGACAAACTCTCATCTAGTGACAACTGGTTGCTTGGCAAATCTTTTGCAAAAGCAAAGTTTGTGTGACTCTGAGCAATATTCGCACCGCATGTTGTTTGAGCTCATGGCTACCATAGTTTTAGGCTTGTGTGAACCCTGAACCTGATGTGATGTGACTCTCTTAGGCTCTATACATTCGAACGCGCGAAACCGATTCTCCAAAAAGTTGGCAAATTGTTCATATGTAGGTAACTCATTCGAGTCTTGACTGTTGATGCTAAGTTCCCACTGCTTTCGCGTTTTAGAATCAAGTTTAAAAGCAACAATATGGATGATGATAATGTCCCACGTAGAAACATCTACATTTAAATTTGAAAGCGCACTAAGACAATCATTGGTGGTGTCAAGTAGCTCTTTCAAACCTGTTGCAGACTCAACAGATAAACGCTTCTGACTAAATAATCGCTTTAATATACAATTAGACAAATATTTTTTATTGCTGTAACGCCGTTCTAATTTTGCCCAGCACTGGGTGTAGTTTAAATCAGATATCTCCTTATGTCTTACAAATTGTTCAGCTTCCCCAGTAAGGTGCGCCTTTAAATAATGCATTTTCTCAACATTGTCTAGTGTTTCATTCTTGTCTATAAGTGAAACAAATAAGTCGCGAAATGTTGTCCATTCGCTATAATGACCACTAAATGTAGGAATCGAAATTTTAGGCAACTTTACAGAACTCTTAGACGTACTTACGGTTTTAGACGACTTTATTGACTCTTTATCTACCTTAGACATTAATTTATTTAATTGCGATTTGATTAAACATTTATAGGTAATATATGTGTCTTCAGTAGTATCATAAATATCTAAATATTTCTGAACATCCTGTGCTCTAAAAGTCTCATGAAGCTTTGTGTTGTTTTCCTTAAATGAAGCCCAATCCTTTTCTAATAAATCAAGTTTTGTCTCCATATATTCTAGAGTCAACCTATCTTTAGGACATTTTTTAAAGTTAGAAAATCCTCTCTGAATAATACCTTGGATATCATTTAAAACATTTACTATGCCCTCCATCTTGTAAATCTACTACAAAACAAAGCCAAAAATATTCAAAATAATATACCAACACACAAACGAGTGTTATAAGTTATAACAAACAAAATAAATAACTACTTGTAAAACAAATCTAAAATTTGTATATATAAAACTAAATACAAAACAATTCTAAACGAATAAAAATACAAAAAGCAAAAGCAGTAACTTGTACAAATACCAATAAAAACACAAGTAGCAAAAATATAAAAAAATTAAACCTTGTAAAACACTTAGCGAAAATAATCTAACACAACTAAACTAAGGTATAAATTTTCTAAGTGGCAAAAAGCTTCTAAAATTTCCAAGTGTTTTGAACTATGTTTACTGTCGGCGGAAATTGGGCATAGATTCCCCGTTCCCTCGTTTTTTATAAAATTATTCTAAGTCTATAAACTAAACAAGCATGCATTAAACTACAAACTAACTTAAAATTACTAAGTCTTTTTATCTTAAATCTTCAACTATTTTTCTAAGTCCAAAGTTTCTTGTAAATAAAGTTCAAAATTCTAGTTTTTAATCACTTGCACTAATTTACTCTATTAATAAATAATTGTACTCACGCAACTGCACTGACTCACACACAAAGTGGTTGAATGTCACTTTCTTCCAAGTGATCAGTAGCGCCCTCTTTTGAGACGTCCAGTTGAACTCCATCAATGTCCTTGTCAAAGATTGCACAGATGTCCTCTTTGTCAACTCCAGCAAGCGGCCACAATCTCCAGGTGTGCGATTCAGCACCCACCACGTTTCAAACCGTAGCGCCCTCTGTCGACCGTTGTACTAACACTGCTGGCGACACAACTGATTTTGGCAATCAGTTCGCGCTTCAACAGCGGGTGTCTCGACTCTTGCGCAGCGATCCACTGCGAGTCTGAGACGACGGTCGGTATGACCGTGTGAACTAAAAAATGGCCTTAAAGCACATTCGGCTCAGTAGGACCAATGTATAATGTTCTAGTGAACTTTTGAACTAAAGCAGACTGTATGCTAACTACTAGTAGGTTTCGATATAAAACACAAACTGTAGCTTGAACTTTGGTTCATTTATTACAAACTGTCGTTGACCTTTTATAGTGCAGCCGGTAACGTAACCATAGCGCGATTCAGACGTATGGTACAACACCATCTATCGAGAGTTGAGACTCAAACATTTTAAATTAATTATTTATGTACATTTGCTCTTGAACACTGACAAATATTAACAAAATTCAAAAAACGCAGCAGTAGCCTAGTGGAAACACATACTGACTTCTACACGGAATGTCTCGGGTTCAAATCCACAGCGCGCATCACTGACTTTTCGAAGTTATATGTGTAAAATATTGTTAAGTATCACTTGCTTACAGTGAAGGAACTTTATTTTTCATTACTTTTACTTTACTTCAACGGCATGTTAAATTTGCCAACTAGTACCTGGCCAGCGTTGTGAACTAGTGGATTAACCGTTCGCATTCTTAGAGTAATGAGAAGAGACCAATGCCCAACTGAGAGACACTTTATATACAGAATGACGAGGATTAATACTCCCTGGGACAAAATCATCTTTGCTAGACTGATTTTTTATAGTCGATATAAGGCTGGCAATGAGAACACTGCTAACATAATTATATCTGCCTATGTCTAGCCGACAGATCAGAGACAGACGCATAATATATGAAATTTACAACAACCAAGAAACGCTGATTGAAATAGGGGAGGAGAAAGCTATAGCCAAAATAAAACAGGGAGTTTAACAAGGCTGCACCCTATCCCCACTATTATTTAACATTTTTATTGAACAGGCAATAGCAAAAATAGCAGAACAACCTTTTGGAGGTGTTAAAGTCAATGGACAAAGAGTTTTGTTTATACGATTTGCAGATAATATAGCAGCGGTAGCTGAAGATCATATGCAACTAGAGACGCTACTTAACTACATGGACAGAGTTTTCACAGAATACTAATTAAAAATCAACGTCAACAAAACTAAAACGTTAATAACATCAAAAGTAGCACCAATTTATAAGACCATCAAAATTAATAACACAGTAATAGAGCAAGTCCAAAGTTTCAAATATTTAGGAAGTAATATAACATATGATTCTAGGTGTTCCGCTGATATCAGATGCCAAATTGCAATGACCAAACAAGCCTTTTACAGCAAAAAATATATATTTAAATCGAATATTAACAGAATCATCCGCAGGAATTTCATAAAAACATACATCTGGAGCATTGCGTTGTACGGTTGCGAAACCTGGACTTTAATTAAGCAGGATATAAAGAGACTAGAAGCTTTTGAGATGTGGTGCTGGCGGAGGATGGAGAGAATTAGCTGGAAGGATAAGATTACCAACGAAGAGGTACTAAACAGAGTAGGAACTAAGAGACAACTATTGAATAGAATTGAGAACAGGAGAGGGAAAATGATGGGACACCTTATACGTCACGACGAGTACATTAAAAACATCGTGGAAGGGAAGGTTGAAGGAAAGAGGTGGAGGGGTCGTCCGAGGTATAGTTATTTCAGTCAAATTAAAGAGAAGGTGAAGGTTGTGACGTATAAGGAAGTTCAGGAATTGGCACTCGATAGGAAGAAATGGAAGGAGCTGCACCGACAAGAGCTAGGCTCTTAAATTAAAGAAGAAGAATGTCTAGCCGAACATTTAAAATATTAGTATAGCTGATAAATTTAATATTTTACGGATAAAGCAAATAACGATGAATTTATACGATACAAGCTTACCAGGAATGTGTTGTATTTTAATAAATATTATTGCATTGTATAGCAGCTAGAGTTACTCTGGATTAATAATATTAATGTATGAAATATATGAAGATTTTCTTGCGTTTCGTAGAATTCATAATTGGTTATTTGTTAGAGCCATCTTGATATCAGACGTTTATACCTCCAACGCCCGGAGGATTTCTTGAACGTAATTGAATCAATATATTTTAATAGCCTTATTATACATTCTATTCACTTGACGATGTTACGAAATTGAATTGTTACATCAAAGCATTCCTTTAACGTAGGTCGTCCTAATGACGGGTAACGTTAAAAAAATACAACATTTTTTAAAATATAAATAATTAGTGTAACTTCCACTCCATTCAACAGCACATCAAAAGAGGAATAACTCATAAAACTCAATTCGAATACTTCCTCGTGCAATTTCCTTGACCTTTAACGATCAATACGAAGATTGAACTTCAAAAATAAATATTCTAAATACGCACGATTTAAGAATAGAGCCTATACATCGGGGTTAAGTCCTCGGGTCTTTCCTTGCGTTTTCTTATATTTCCTGTGAGGAAAATTTATTTGGCGGTAGAAACTAAGAGTAATATAGTACACTAGACCCCGAATAGCGAATATGTGACACGCGGCACGTAATAAATCACAGAAGCAAAACTTTAATCTACATACATACATACATACATACATAGACTCACGCCTGTTTCCCCGAAGGGGTAAGCAGAGGCATATTAAACGCCCACTTTTCGCCAGTGTTTTGATCCCACGTAATAGGTGGCGAGCCTATTGCCGTTTATCGGGATATTTTGTTTGCCAGAGCCTCGTCCGTTGATCGGCAGGTGCACCACTTGCAGGTGAGGTTGGCTTGGAACCCTAAGTTCTTGGTGGGAACCCTATGCACCCTAAACTTTAATCTAACCCTTCCAAGTTACCGCATAGAGCGTAAACGAAACGTACCTAAGTTTGTGCCGTATATCATTATGTGAACCGCGAAATATTAACGGCGGTACACAAGTTATCTTACCAATATTATAAATAGATAAGTTTTGCTCGTATATTTAGGAATGGGCTCATGTTGTTGTTAATTTATACGCCAGATGGTACATTTACTTGACAAACTGAGCTATGGTTTTTAATTCTTATCTGCTGTTTAGGCGGAAATGAGTTAATAATCCAAAAAAACGGCGATTTGTCCAGTTAGTTTCTGTTGAACATTATATCACAAAACAAACACATCAAGAAAAGAAGTAGGTACCTGAAAGAACGCACATCTGCGCTTCCTACACAATTATTACAAGCGTCCTTCATGATATTTAATACAAATTTATCATCGTTTTTCTGATATCAACAGTAGGTTTTATCTTCGTAATCAACAACGATATCGATTCAAACGAGCCTTTCCAAACTGTGTACCATGGCGTTTTTCGTGGCAAGCCAGTAGGCCTCCACCAAATCATACCTATCATTTAATAAAAGTATTCGATCAATTTTCCGTAACGTTCCTGAAAAAGGTGTAAAATAAAAAAGCTTTGCTTTTTGTAAAGCTCTTGTTTTTACTATCGCATCAAAATAACGTGAGACCTTTACATTAGCTCGGTCATATACACAAGTACCCCAGTAACTCCAATAAAACACAAGTTCATAATTCACAATTTTACTGTGCATATTTCTAGAGCAAACACCTGATTTTTGCATTTACTCAGTGCTGTTACGTAAAAGCGATGGATATTATCCGCGACTCTAAGTATAGGTAAGTCGTTCACCATATTATTTATTCATGAACATATTCCTAACACGCAATGCGATGTGCTCGATTTGCGTATGTATGTGATACAGAAATCTTAGCGATAACAGATTTATCGCGATTTGCCATCTTGTTTTTATAGGTGCGTGACTGCTTAAGTCGAGCACGTAACGACCAAACATGGATATACATCAACCGACAACCTCGGCGTATTTATACGCTTCACTATATTTATTACTGCTATGAAATACTTAGTGTTTGTTCCAAATGCTAGCGCTGACGTCACACAAATAGGTATGTGCTGTCTACCGAGAGTACTGTTAGGTACCGGTCACGTATGGCGTTTGTTTTGTATGAACTCAGTCACGACAACCTACAAAGTTATTGTTATCAGTAACTCAGCTGAAAAATATTATATAATCTACACATAACGGTATGTATATTTACTACAACAACGTAAATAACTGATAAGCTTTAACCAAATCCCGCACGAGGAAAGCTATAAAGAAAACTAGAATTTCCATAATTCATTTTATCAACAAGTTCCATTTACGAGAATATAATAGAGACCATACCGTTATCATATTCGCATTATAATAAAACGAGGGTTCAGTTTGTTTCTAAAAGATGTAAACTGAAACTTTTTATCAGCTTATGTAAAACCTTTTAGAGTTTGGCCGCACTAGAATATTCGGACATGTGTACCGAAAAGTAGGGTTTAACCTCATAGACCTTATAAAAGCTCTGTCTATATGATGAGTCAATATTCACCGATGGAAACGTTTTGTCGACTACGTTCTTCGTCTTTTGCCGATGGATTTAAAAACTATTATTTATGTTGATCGGAATATTCCCCTGAAATACTCTTTGAGAATGTTTTTTTTTTTCCTTTACCGTCAAATTAGTTTGACAACTTACATCTTTCAAGACCACTAGTTTCCTTATGTTGTATGACATTCAAGGACGAGTACTGCCCGGGGCGGTCTTAGCAAAATCTTTATACGCTAACCGCAAATCGCTATTCTGGCTCCACGGGACATCGAAAATACATCAATGGTTTTAGTGAATAAGCCTGGAACAACTTTAAGGGAGAGTCTTACACATCTCTGTCAGCCCCAAGCAGGACTATAAAATGGTGGACAGAACGGCACGCAAAAAGTTCAAGCATGTAAGCAGCGGGTCTGAGCCGCCCATACGAATGTATGGTAAAGATGATGTTCACTAGATAATTCTAACCAGCAAGAACGTTGCGTAGGTAAGTTCCAGCATCTTGAACGCCTTCATGACGAGTGGACGTTGAGCCTGCACAATCGCCAGTAGCACTAGTTGTCTAATGTTTCTCTTCGGCATATTGTTTAACCGCGGTGGAGACAACTGCCAGCCACAGTAAAATATTGCGTCTGATACTAAAGCAGCCTGAAATAAAAATATAAACCATCGATCATTTTCTAACAGAATAGTCTATTATTTTCTTTCATGTACAAAAAACATTTGAAAATGCTGAACTATTAAATAGAAACGTATTATAATTTTTTTAATCAAACAGAATTTTCAATTATGACCGTCAACAATATAATTAATCTTAAAATTAAATATTATAATTCAGTATTCATCTTGCAGAGGAGGATGTAAATCTAGTAGAGGATATGTTTTTGATTTGTTTGGAGTCAAATCATTTGTGCCATACGGTCCAAGTGCGACATATCTTTCTAGGAATCTCGCAAAGAGAATGGTCGATGCCTCGTGTGAACAGAAGACTGGCATACACAAAAGCTAAGCATAGCCATGTAACGTGACAATGCTACCATTCTTTTTGACAAACTTCCAATAGACTGCGATGCGGAGGACTTTCATTACACCAAAGTTACATATTTTGTTACATTGTCATGCATTTCATTCAATAGTTTGACACACTTTGAACTAAAATATGCTTTGAAAAGTCTGTAATGTTTTTTATTCTTTCACGCAATGTCATAGAAATGATTGCGTTTTATCATAAAATTATGAACAAAGTAAATAAACAAAGGAGCAACTTGTCTCAAATTTGCATAGTTTATACATAACAACAAGGTGCGTTATATTTTCTAAATGAAATGCGTTATAAAAACAGAACCATAATACATTTCAAGATTATACACATTTGTGGATAATTCCGCACTGCTTTCCATACTAATCACTGTGAATTTTCTATTTGGAAATTAAGTTACATATATAACTTAAATGCATGGTAAACAACACAAAATGTATTGCAAACGTTCTCAAACATTAGGGATTTTTTAACTATTATAAGCAGCCAAGTTAGTACATGAAAGTTGGAAAACAACCACGGCGGATTCTAAAACCAATTCATACAGGATTTGAGCTAACGTTTATTTTAAAATTATTCTAAGTTGACGAGCACGAATCAAGAACGTGACCGGAACGAATAAAGAAAACCGGCGCGTCACGATCATTGCATATGGGACGCCGTAACCTTTACTTTATGCCTCCGGGAAACATGCATATCCCATAGTATGTATGAAGGACTAACTACTTTCCTTCGCTTTCCCTACGTCAAGGGAATCAATTACCGCTCTATAAAAGGTAACCCATGGGCTATTTTGATATATAGAAGCTGCAAAGTTTCATCGAAACCCATTATTTAGCTTGCCGTGAAAGAGTAACAAACATCCATCCTCAGCTACTTACACGTTTATATATATTACACCCAGTAGTAAGATTAAAACACTTTTCCAGTGCTAATACGTATAAAGCAAAACCTAAATTTTTCCAGTGAAATAAATAACAAGGGCAGAACAGTACAGAAGTTTGTGATTTATGTTGATGGCCGCGGTCTCTGACCTTATGTCGTAAGTTATTATTATATTTGACCGTACATTTCTATGAACGTTCACGGCTGTCGCATTTGGGAGTAACGCGACATATATCTGCTTACAAAATTGTGTTCAATGACGTATAAATCTGGTTTAATGTGGATGAGAATATATCGTGGCGTGGATTTTGTTACGTTTATTTATGTAGATTTCGATCCACTGGAATACGTTTTGATGTTAAATTCATGGGTCGTTGATTTATCATATTGATTAATTATCATCATCATAATGCCAGAGTCCACTACCTACTAGCTAGAGGCCTCTCCAATGTGATGCCACTGAACCCGATTTTCTGTCATATTGATTGATGTTAGTCAATCCGAGTACAAGCTTGAGAATTTCTATAGACCTGTTAATAAAACGTATAACCAAACATCACGTCTACTTTGTGTAATAGGTACTCTCAAAAGTAATACAAGTATGACATCACATTACGCACTAGATAATCCTATGTCATCAATATCTTGCCTTAATTTACAATATAAAGGCCTATGTACTGTCAGCAGAATACTCTAAATAAAATACATATTAACATACCTGATACGTAATTTCGCCAGCATTGCACAAAAATAATCCCAGTAGAAAGAATAATGCGATTACAAAGAATATTAGCTTCGCAGCAGCGCCAAATTTTAGGTCATTAGATAACTGCAAAAGTAGAAAAATAATTAAATTTGCGTAAATTACGAAACTTAATAAATATTATAAATAATAAATATTTTAGTTATCAAGAAAGATCCATAATATGGAACAAAAATATTATCTCAATAAAAGAAACACGTAGGCGCATGCATTATAATAAAAAATAAAATAAAAACATTTTTATGTTAAACGGTTTTATTACAATAAAGAAATATGTAGTTAGGTTATGTAATAAAAGCTAAAAAATAATTCGGTAAGTCCTAACTACCAAATCGCACCAATCTTCTCATCAATCTGGGGTATTGACCAGATAAATATAAAATCGTTTGGCGCGTGAACTTTCTATCAAAATGTTTACTTTGGATACGCTACGCCCTAATGTTTTTATTTTATTTTATTTTCAAGTTTTTAGTTTTGTTGTTGTGCCGACATTAGGTATATAAGCTAATAACGTAGTATGTAAGAACCAGTATTGTACTGAACGTATAATAAATGAACGTGTCTTAAAGATATCTTTTATTTGATACAATACTCGCAACACCTTATTAGGAAACACAAATTAAGGCACAGTGGTGACCCGATCGAACACGCGCGGACGTAAGAGTGCAACGTTCGGACGAAATAATTTAACCTGCTAAAGGAAATATTTCAAGATGTCAATGCAAGACAGCCTGCTACTATCATCAGCGCAAGTGGACGGAGCCGAAATTGCTGTAGTTTCGGTGTCTTCAAGAATTCCCGAGTTTTGGAAAGACCAACCAAGGCTTTGGTTCGTCCAGTGTGAAGCTGTCCTTGGTCCGCAGAAACTTAGCGACGAAGCGAGGTACAACATGGTCATTACCAAGTTAGGCAAAGATGTCGTACAGCAAGTCAGTGATATCCTGATTAAACCCCCGGATAGTAAGAAATTTGACACATTGAAGGAACGCCTATTGAAAGTGTACGAAGAGTCCGAGATGAGGCAATTTCAAAAACTATTAAGTGAGATGGAGTTGGGTGATCAGAAGCCTTCCCAACTCCTAAGGCGAATGCGAGACCTGGCGCGCGAGAAAATACCGGATGAAACGCTTCGAATCATGTGGCAAGGTCATTTGCCTTCAGAAGTGCGTGGCGTATTAGCTGTTACGGAAGTTAAAGACCTAGAGAATTTGGCGGCTATCGCGGATAAGGTAATGGAAACGACACGGCCCTTACAAATTTCGGAAGTACATACGATGCCTAGTACTAGCAGTGATAATTCGTTTATCCTGGCAGAGCTGGCAAAGCTTAGCTTAAAAGTACAGGAATTAGCGAATCGGAGATGTGATACGAGACATTTTAATAATTATCGCTCCCGGTCAAGATCAAGGTCGCGCGGGCGTAATACGAAGCGTCGCTCACCGAGCAGCCCGGACTGGCTATGTTATTATCATTTTAGATACCGACAAAGAGCAACAAAAGGTATAGAGCCGTGTTTATGGAAGAAGCCTGAAAAACAGGAAAACTAATTGAGGTACAATCGCAGGCGGAGATTTGTACCATCACGCCGGTTCACCGCCTTTGTGTCACAGACAGGAAGAGTAGATTAATATTTTTAGTGGATACGGGTGCCAATATTTCAGTGCTTCCTGTGAAAAAAACTCGTCTTTTTAATAGTAAGTGTGAAGAGTATAAACTTTATGCAGCGAACGGCACTGAAATTAAGACATTTGGTGTAAAAACGTTGAACTTAGACTTTAATTTACGTATACCGTTTCAGTGGACATTCGTGTTGGCCGATGTCAAGCAACCTATCCTTGGTGCTGATTTTTTGGCCCATTATAGGTTGTTAGTGGACCTAAACAGGCGAAAACTTGTCGACTCCGTGACTAACTTACAGGCGATTGCATCGGTATCAGTGCAAGAACAACCTACATTGCGAACGATTGACTATAAAAATTCATATAGTGAGATTTTAGCAGAATTTCCGAATGTGACTAAGCCAATGTGTTTTAAAAATACTCCATGCCATTCTGTAGTCCATTATATAGAGACTACGGGCCCAGCTGTGTACGCGCGCCCGCGGCCTCTACCTCCGGACAAGTATAGCAAAGCAAAGGCAGAATTCCAAAGAATGCAGGAAATGGGTATACGTAGACCCTCAAATAGCAATTGGGCAAGTCCATTACATATTGTCATGAAGAAAAATGGAGACATAAGGGCATGTGGCGATTATCGTCAATTAAATTATATTACGAAACCGGATCGGTATCCAATTCCGCGAATTCAAGGTTGCACATATTTGTTAAATGGTAAAGCTATATTTTCGCGAATTGATTTGCAGAGAGCCTATCATAATATTGCTATTAATAAGGATGATATACCGAAGACGGCAATCACCACACCATTCGGATTATATGAATTTTTAAGATTAGGCTTCGGATTCAAGAATGCTGCGCAGACATTTCAAAGATTTTTGAGTGACGAGGTCTTGAAGAATATGGATTATGTATTTATATATATAGATGATATTATAATAGCTTCGTCTCTAAATGACCATAAAAAGCATGTACGCGAAGTGCTAAAACGTTTGGACGAATATGGAATTACGATAAATATGGCGAAATGTGAATTTGGTAAAACGGAGCTAAACTTTCTGGGATATCATGTGTCAACTGATGGTCTGAGGCCAACGGATGAACAAGTCAAGGCCATTTCCGAATTTCCAAGACCAAACACTGTAGAAGAACTACGTCGGTTCTTAGGCATGGTTAATTTCTACAGACGACACCTGCCAAAAGCTGCTGAAATACACGCTAAATTGAATGTTTACCTACACAATGCCAAAAAGAAAGACAAGAGTGTTATTGTATGGAACGGCGAGTCGATAGAAGCTTTCGAACAGTGTAAACAAAGCTTAAAAAGCGCTGTTACACTGTCATTTCCAGCGGCGGAAGCATCAATCTCTCTTATGACGGATTGTTCGAATACCTGTGCCGGAGCCGTACTGCAACAGCGTGAAGGTAGCACATGGAAGCCGTTAGGATTCTTTTCAAGCAAACTTAGTGAAGCTCAACAAAAATATTCCACATATGACAGAGAACTCCTTGCAATATATTTAGCTATAAAACATTTTAGACCGCTTATAGAAGGCAGACCACTTACAATATATACAGATCATAAACCGATCGTATATTCACTACAGCGAAATACAGTCGGAAAGAGCGATACACCAAGGCGCATTCGACATTTAGATTTTATAATGCAGTTTTGTAGTGATATAAAACATGTGTCTGGTAACGATAATGTGGCCGTTGATTGTCTATCACGCATAGCAACTATAGAGAGTTCACCTTTGCCTCTGGATTATGAATGTTTGTCAGAGTCGCAAGCGAAAGACGAAGAGTTACAAGATTTTTTAAAGAACAAATCATATAAATTCCAACAAATATTCATACCTAATAGCAATAAACCAATTTATTGTGAAATATCATGTGAAAGAGCGCGTCCATATTTGCCCGAGCAATTTCGCGTATCGGCTTTCAAAGCGTTACATGGCATTAGCCACCCAGGTGTACGGGCTACGAGAAAGATGATGCAAGATCGATATATTTGGAAAGGTATGAATAAGGACATATGACTTTGGACGAAGTCGTGTTTAGCTTGCCAAAAATCGAAAGTAAATAGACACACAATATCACCACATGGAAATTTTATTCAAACCGATCGTTTTGAACACCTTCATATGGACATTGTCGGACCCCTAACGTACTGTCAAGGGTACAGATATATCGTTACAATGGTGGACAGGAAGACTGGCTGGCCGGAAGCGTACCCTGTTAAGGATATTACGTCTGAAACAATAGCCGATATAATTTACTCTGGCTGGATCGCCCGATTCGGAACACCGTTATTTTTAACAACTGATCAAGGAGCAACATTCTTATCACATTTGTTTACACAACTTGTGAAAAGAATGGGTATCAGAAAATTTAGAACAACCGCATATCATCCGCAATCAAATGGACTCGTGGAAAGATGGCATCGTTCCCTTAAAACCGCACTGATGTGCAGAGGAAAAACCGATCAATGGGTGTCCGAATTACCATCAGTACTTCTGGGATTAAGAGCGAGTTTAAGGGACGATACGCAAATCAGCGCAGCGGAGATGGTATATGGTGAAGCGTTACGATTACCAGGAGATTTCTTTGCGCCGTTACGACAAGAACACTGCGAGAATATAACATTTTTAAAAGATCTGCGACAGAGGATATCTGACTTAGCTTCAGTTCCTAAAAGAGCAAATCACCAGGGCAAAATATTCGTTCATCCCGACTTGCAAACTTGCAGTCACGTTTTTGTGCGTGTTGACAAGGTGACAAAACCTTTAACACAGCCATACATAGGCCCCTTTAAAGTTTTGAACAGGACAGACAAATATTTTATATTAATGGAGGCAGATACACAGAAAGTTGTCAGTATAGACATATTGAAGCCTGCCTTTACACTCGCGAACATGGAATGTGCTGACATACCAAAGAAGGTAGCGTCACACAGCGATGAATCAATTGCGCAGAGAGTGTCAAGATTTGGACGTACCATCAAACCTGTTGTACGTTTCGCATAATTATTACGCTATATTGCTATATCATGGGTGGGTCGCAGAATAAACAGCAACGAGAAGAGATTATAATCGCCCAGAATGGCGCTGGAAACAGCGCTGCCACCGCAGTCAACGAGACTGAGATTATTGCCAAGAGTAATAGATACGAGCTATATCTATTATTTATAGTTATGAGTATTGTGATAGTAGCACTTTACTTTATGTGGCGTCGATGCAAAACAAATTACGCATCCTACTTGAGACGAGAGCTACAGCAGCAGACCGTCGAGACACGCTGTGGTGAGCTTGGCTCCCACGGCAGCACTCCGCAGCGTATCGTCATATGATCAGTGTTTGTGAAGTGAAGAATTTAACAGTGAGTGGTTAAAAGTGAATTGTAAAATGACAAGGTTATGGACACGGACTGAAACGTTTAGTTAAGGTACTATTTACCCATATGTATACACGTAGGATATAAACATTTAATCGTATTATACTTACTAGTGAATAGTAACATATTATTTTACAGATATGTCATTTTATATAATTATGCAAAATCACTTCATATACTCTTTTTACCTTATTTTGTAAACTTTAATGTATTGATTCTTATATTATTTTTGTACTCTTTGTGTTTATGTAATAGCTATCCCAAAATTAAAATAAAGGGGGATGTATTGTGCCGACATTAGGTATATAAGCTAATAACGTAGTATGTAAGAACCAGTATTGTACTGAACGTATAATAAATGAACGTGTCTTAAAGATATATTTTATTTGATACAATACTCGCAACACCTTATTAGGTAACACAAATTAAGGCACAAGTTCATAGTGAGCCCTATTCTACTAATCAAGCCCTTTCATTCGATACCCATATTGAGATACCTATTTGTGAAAAATATGTAATCCGCCATTTTGTGGCGGCAGCCATCTTGGATTTTTCATAGTGAGCTCTATTCTACCAATCAAGCCCTTTCATTTGATACCCATATTGAGGTTGTTGTGAAGAAATATGTGATCCGCCATTTTGCATCGGCGGCCATCTTGAATTTTTCATATTGAGTTGCATCCTACCAATCAAGCCCTTTTATTTGATACTCATATTGAGATTGTTGTGAAGTAATAAGTGATCCGCCATTTTGTATCGGCGGCCATCTTGGATTTTCAATCATAAGGAATACATTATGTTGTATTGTCATCAAGATTTCATTTAAGAGTGTATACCAAATATCAGATCAATCTGTCATCAGGATGGGAGTAATATTAAAATTACTAAATTTGACCCAAATAAACAAACAAATAAACAGGTCAAGCTAAGTAAAACCGTTTAAAAACCGTTTAATAATAATAAAAACGAGGAAAATAAATAAAAAAATTATATATACGTATCTTTGTTCTCGATAAAATCGCGACTATTCTTCGCAAACGCGAACCTTATCCGCACAAACAGAGATTGAGCGTGTGTAATACGATGAATTAATACGTAATCAAGACAAATAATACGCACTTTTACAAAATTCAGGAGCACACAACAAAGGTACCGGCGTGGCGTAAAAATTCGAATACTTACGGCAATTTGAAGTAGGATAGAGACGGCAGAACCCGAGCTTTGACAAAGTTGTAGTGCCATCACCGTCCTAAACGCTTTGTCGATCTCTTTCGATAACCTTGTGAGATAAAAACAAATTAGAAGTACCCTGCCGTGCCCTGAACGAGAAAAAGGTTTGCCCTGACCTCACCTCTAAGATACTACACAATTGTCTTACACAAAGATTATTGTGGGATTGATTATACTGAATACGGATGCTACTTAAATAACTTAGTACGCTGTAAATATTAGTATGTTGTAAATCGAACAATGCTATGCCGCATGGCGTTAAAAGACTTGGAAATACCACTTGATTGCTTCCTCTTATATGTAAAATGAGAGATAAGTCTCAATATAGCTGTTGTAAGAATCGAAATAAGTTTAATTACATTGATCAGTCATTAGATGTACCAACTGATATCTTTGAATAAATAAACGTTTTAGCATCAGAATAAAGATGAAATTGTGCTTGATAAACAAAAATCCTCCCAAATTCTACGAGTAAGTAACAGAATACGTATGTACAAAGCATAACTGGCAATATATCGGCGCGATAGAACGTGCCTTTCAAAAGAAGCTTTCAAGGCACTTCGAAGTTCACTTTAAATCTATATAGGTAAAAGTCGACTAGAACTATAGATATAGTTTCTCCTTTGAAAGTGGTGTTAGTCTACTTGCATTTGTTCTATTGTACGAAGTGAAACACTTAAGATACCTACTTGATAAGTTTAACATGCATCTTAATTCCTTCAATTAACCCATTCGCCAATTTCTCCGCCGCCAAATTTTTCTCTCCCTGATTATGCAATTTTTCAACTTCTTCTCTCAAACGCTCGAAATAATGTCTGAGTGTGATAAATTTATATGCGTACATAATAATGTACACCATTGTAAAGGAGTCTACAGACACAATCATAGTCATACACATTAGGAACAGTACGAAAGTGGTGAACACTCGTACAAATATTGCTACGGCCGAGTTATCTTCAAACGATGGGTAGTATGTCACTATTGTAATAAAATGAGAGCCTGTGAAATAAAGACAAAGGTATTATACACTGTTTTTTTAACGTACACCCCTAAAATATGGGTGTAAGTTTTAATAGTTATGAGGTTAGAAATGTTGTCGATTACTTGTGAAAAAAAGTGTGATGCAACTCGTCGAAATGTACATATTGCTTTAGAATTTAAGTTTTTACCTATAAATCAACTGCTCTATGAATTGTAAATTTAATAGCAGATGTAAACAATATTAATTTACCAAAATGTAAAGTAGTTTCGTTCTCACAGCATCATCCCCGCAATTCACATAGTTCTTATATCGCAAAGGACAATAAATTTTCAAACACTCCCCTTGAAACAGTGCTATTACAAAGTGATCAATTAAGTAACCAAAACGCTACACGTGTAGTCCAATTTAAAGACAACAAATTCAAAATTTATGTATACAAGAAGTTCCGCGTTTATTTTTCAATGCTAATTTTGCTTTCCCAACATTTTCTATCTCAAGTTATGACCCTGCTGTAAAACAACATATTTTGGAATTTTACTTTATGGTTATAGTGAGGGCTATAGAAAACCTGGTAGAACTCTATATTTTATAGATATGAAAAAGCTTATAGTAACAACGATAAACCAAAGAACCTATACAAACACCACATCCCAACCCACATATTTACTGCATAAAGCCACATTATTACACGGGATCCCACTATTTTTATAGTGTTAGCCCCTTAATATCATACTTTGGCACCCATTATATACTACCGACATAAAAACTCACAAAAACACGTAACTCACCTGCATACACCTTCCTAAGGCCTTCAAAAACAAAAAACGCAAAAGAACCGTAAACGGTCACAACGTAAGCAAGCACATTTATTGTCATGATCTTATATTTCTCCGCCATCAAAGGCTCTTTTTCGTAACTCTGTCAAACAGTTATCATTTTACGATTCAGGTTTTTTATAAACGATTTGTTGGTAATAACTGAGTATAGTTTGATCATAACTATGGTATGGCTGACGGCGAAAGTCATTGAGTCGCTTTTTTCGTCCTCGGGAAAATCTCCCATCATGGCTGCCATAATTTCCAATACTGTCATGAATATGTATATGAAGTATATAAGAGCGCCGCCGATCCTATAAAGTATTCTTCGGTCGTCACCTATTTCGTTTTCTTCATACCAAAAGTTGCCGCTGCCGGTTATGAATATTTTTTTGCAGTACGTTTTCAGAATATGATAGTTTTTCATTATGAGATATTTGCTTTAATGGCTTGGTGTTTTTAGTTTGATGTTGCACTGAAATTGAAATTAAAGATCAGTAGTATAATTTAGATAATAAATCATATTAATATGTATTTTTGTCAAACGATAACTATTATGCAGAAACGTTAGATCATTTTAGCCATACTTTACTTCACAGTTTATATATTCATCATGCATAAAGATTTATTCATCTCACATCTGTTTGTAACGTTTTCACGAGTAAACTGAACTACTAAATGAAAGTGAATGTGAGCAAGACGAAAGTTATGGTTTTTGGAAAGGAGGAATGTGTTACGGCCTGTAATGTTATGATCGATGGACAACGAGTGGAACAGGTGAATAATTTTGTATATTTAGGTACGTTTACTAGGAATGGTAAGTATAAATTTAATAAGATATTGAAAACAGAGTTAATGCAGTTAATAGGGTGAATGGAGCTTTGAAGGCTTTTATGAACAGTCAAAACGTGTCCAGAAAGGCACGTTTGGCTGTGCATAGAGGGGTATTAGTACCTACACTTATGTATGGTAGTGAAAGTTGGGTATGGCAGAAGAGTCATGAAAGTAGAATAAATGCTGTAGAAATGAGATCACTGAGAAGCATGTGTGGTGTGTCTTTGACTGCCAGAAGTAAAGAATTGTGTGATAAGAGAGTGTTGTGGGGTAAAAGAAGATGTAGTGACCAGCATCGAGAAAGATATGTTAAGGTGGTTTGGGCACGTGGAGAGGATGGATGACGAAAGACTGACCAAGCAGATATATTAGGCAAGTGTGAACGGGACAGGACGAAGGGGAAGACCTAGGCGGACGTTCTCTGACATCCTAAAAACAGGATAGGTTAGAAGTACCCTGAACAGAAGAGCATACATGAGGAATCTGATGGGAGTGAATGAAGCAAGAGAGATATGTCAGAATCGTTGCAAATGGCGTTTCGTAGTCTCTGCCTACCTCTCCGGGAAACAGGCGTGAGTCTATATATGTATGTATGTAGTCATTTAAATTTGACACCAGCGAAATTTTTTAGATTAAAAAAAAAATCGGTGCCCTTTTTACGGATATTTTAAAAACTACAGAAACCCACGGCATTTTACTCTTGAAAGCGCAGTTCAAATGATAGACAATAGGTATTATAAAGTATGAAATTGCCGTTTTGTACTGAAAATCAAAATTGATTATTTTTTTAATTTTTAACATATTTATTTAATCATAATAGTTACCATTATTATCTATACATTACTGCCATCTAATAGGAAGGTCATTTATGCCTTTTCGATAGAACGCTGAGGACCTAGACTGCACAAACCGTGTGAATGCATTTTTGCGGTGGCAGCGCTGTTTCCAGCGCTGCCACCGCAGTCAACGAGACTGAGATTATTGCCAAGAGTAATAGATACGAGCTATATCTATTATTTATAGTTATGAGTATTGTGATAGTAGCACTTTACTTTATGTGGCGTCGATGAAAAACAAAATACGCATCCTACTTGAGACGAGAGCTACAGCAGCAGACCGTCGAGACACGCTGTGGTGAGCCTGGCTCCCACGGCAGCACTCCGCAGCGTATCGTCATATGATCTGTGTTTGTGAAGTGAAGAATTTAACAGTGAGTGGTTAAAAGTGAATTGTAAAATGACAAGGTTATGGACACGGACTGAAACGTTTAGTTAAGGTACTATTTACCCATATGTATACACGTAGGACATAAACATTTAATCGTATTATACTTACTAGTGAATAGTAACATATTATTTTACAGATATGTCATTTTATATAATTATGCAAAATCACTTCATATACTCTTTTTACCTTATTTTGTAAACTTTAATGTATTGATTCTTATATTATTTTTGTACTCTTTGTGTTTATGTAATAGCTATCACAAAATTAAAATAAAGGGGTATGTATTGTGCCGACATTAGGTATATAAGCTAATAACGTAGTATGTAAGAACCAGTATTGTACTGAACGTATAATAAATGAACGTGTCTTAAAGATATCTTTTATTTGATACAATACTCGCAACACCTTATTAGGTAACACAAATTAAGGCACAAGTTCATAGTGAGCCCTATTCTACTAATCAAGCCCTTTCATTCGATACCCATATTGAGGTACCTATTTGTGAAAAATATGTAATCCGCCATTTTGTGGCGGCAGCCATCTTGGATTTTTCATAGTGAGCTCTATTCTACCAATCAAGCCCTTTCATTTGATACCCATATTGAGGTTGTTGTGAAGAAATATGTGATCCGCCATTTTGCATCGGCGGCCATCTTGAATTTTTCATAGTGAGTTGCATCCTACCAATCAAGCCCTTTTATTTGATACCCATATTGAGATTGTTGTGAAGTAATAAGTGATCCGCCATTTTGTATCGGCGGCCATCTTGGATTTTCAATCATAAGGAATACATTATGTTGTATTGTCATCAAGATTTCATTTAAGAGTATATACCAAATATCAGATCAATCTATCATCAGGATGGGAGTAAAATTAAAATTACTAAATTTGACCCAAACAAACAAACAAATAAACAGGTCAAGCTAAGTAAAACCGTTTAAAAACCGTTTAATAATAATAAAAACGAGGAAAATAAATAAAAAAATTATATATACGTATATTTGTTCTCGATAAAATCGCGACTATTCTTCGCAAACGCGAACCTTATCCGCACAAACAGAGATTGGGCGTGTGTCATACGATGAATACGTAATCAAGACAAATAATACGCACTTTTACGAAATTCAGGAATAAACGACCAAGGTACCGACGTAACAATTCGATTACTTACGGCAATTTGAAGTAGGATAGAGACGGCAGAACCCGAGCTTTGACAAAGTTGTAGCGCCATCACCGTCCCAAACGCTTTGTCGATCTCTTTCGATAACCTTATGAGATAAAAACAAATTAGAAGTACCCTGCCGTACCCTGAACGAGAAAAAGGTTTTCCCTGACCTGACGTTTAATTTATTACACAATTGTCTTACACAAAGATTATAATGGGATTGATTATACTGAAAACGAATGCTACTTAAATAACTTAGTAAGTTGTTAATCGAGTAATGCTATGCCGCATGGCGTTAAAAGACTTGGAAATACCGCTTGATTTCTTCCTCTTATATGTAAAATGAGAGATAAGTCTCAATATAGCTGTTGTAAGAATCGAAATAATTTTAATTACATTGATCAGTCATTAGATGTACCAACTGATATCTTTGAATAAATAAACGTTTTAGCATCAGAATAAAGATGAAATTGTGCTTGATAAACAAAAATCCTCCCAAATTCTACGAGTAAGTAACAGAATACGTATGTACAAAGCATAACTGGCAATATATCGGCGCGATAGAACGTGCCTTTCAAAAGAAGCTTTCAAGGCACTTCGAAGTTCACTTTACATCTATATAGGTAAAAGTCGACTTGAACTATAGATATAGTTTCTCCATTGAAAGTGGTGTTAGTCTACTTGCATTTGTTCTATTGTACGAAGTGAAACACTTAAGATACCTACTTGATAAGTTTAACATGCATCTTAATTCCTTCAATTAACCCATTCGCCAATTTCTCCGCCGCCAAATTTTTCTCTCCCTGATTATGCAATTTTTCAACTTCTTCTCTCAAACGCTCGAAATAATGTCTGAGTGTGATAAATTTATATTTGTACATAATAATGTACACCATTGTAAAGGAGTCTACAGACACAATCATCGTCATACACATTAGGAACAGTATGAAAGTGGTGAACACTCGTACAAATATTGCTACAGCCGAGTTATCTTCAAACGATGGGTAGTATGTCACTATTGTAATAAAATGAGAGCCTGTGAAATAAAGACAAAGGTATTATACACTGTTTTTTTTTAACGTACGCCCCTAAAATATGGGTGTGAGTTTTAATAGTTATGAGGTTAGAAATGTTGTCGATTACTTGTGAAAAAAAGTGTGATGCAACTCGTCGAAACGTACATATTGCTTTAGAATTTAAGTGTTTACCTATAAATCAACTGCTCTATGAATTGTAAATGTAATAGCACATGTAAACAATATTAATTTACCAAAATGTAAAGTAGTTTCGTTCTCACAGCATCATCCCCGCAATTCACATAGTTCTTATATCGCAAAGGACAATAAATTTTCAAACACTCCCCTTGAAACAGCGCTATTACAAAGTGATCAAGTAAGTAACCAAAACGCTACACGTGTAGTCTAATTTAAAGACAACAAATTCAAAATTTATGTATACAAGAAGTTCCGCGTTTATTTTTCAATGCTAAATTTGCTTTCCCAACATTTTCTATCTCAAGTTATGACCCTGCTGTAAAACAACATATTTTGGAATTTTACTTTATGGTTATAGTGAGGGCTATAGAAAACCTGGTAGAACTCTATATTTTATAGATATGAAAAAGCTTATAGTAACAACGATAAACCAAAGAACCTATACAAACACCACATCCCAACCCACATGTTTACTGCATAAAGCCACATTATTACACGGGATCCCACTATTTTTATAGTGTTAGCCCCTTAATATCATACTTTGGCACCCATTATATACTACCGACATAAAAACTCACAAAAACACGTAACTCACCTGCATACACCTTCCTAAGGCCTTCAAAAACAAAAAACGCAAAAGAACCGTAAACGGTCACAACGTAAGCAAGCACATTTATTTTCATGATCATATATTTCTCCGCCATCAAAGGCTCTTTTTCGTAACTCTGACAAACAGTTATCATTTTACGATTCAGGTTTTTTATAAACGATTTGTTGGTAATAACTGAGTATAGTTTGATCATAACTATGGTATGGCTGACGGCGAAAGTCATTGAGTCGCTTTTTTCGTCCTCGGGAAAATCTCCCATCATGGCTGCCATAATTTCCAATACTGTCATGAATATGTATATGAAGTATATAAGAGCGCCGCCGATCCTATAAAGTATTCTTCGGTCGTCACCTATTTCGTTTTCTTCATACCAAAAGTTGCCGCTGCCGGTTATGAATATTTTTTTGCACACGTACGTTTTTAGAATATGATAGTTTTTCATTATGAGATATTTGCTTTAATGGCTTGGTGTTTTTAGTTTGATGTTGAACTGAAATTGAAATTAAAGATCAGTAGTATAATTTAGATAATAAATCATATTAATATGTATTTTTGTCAAACGATAACTATTATGCAGAAACGTTAGATCATTTTAGCCATACTTTACTTCACAGTTTATGTATTCATCATGCATAAAGATTTATTCATCTCACATCTGTTTGTAACGTTTTCACGAGTAAACTGAACTACTAAATGAAAGTGAATGTGAGCAAGACGAAAGTTATGGTTTTTGGAAAGGAGGAATGTGTTACGGCCTGTAATGTTATGATCAATGGACAACGAGTGGAACAGGTGAATAATTTTGTATATTTAGGTACGTTTACTAGGAATGGTAAGTATAAATTTAATAAGATATTGAAAACAGAGTTAATGCAGTTAATAGGGTGAATGGAGCTTTGAAGGCTTTTATGAACAGTCAAAACGTGTCCAGAAAGGCACGTTTGGCTGTGCATAGAGGGGTATTAGTACCTACACTTATGTATGGTAGTGAAAGTTGGGTATGGCAGAAGAGTCATGAAAGTAGAATAAATGCTGTAGAAATGAGATCACTGAGAAGCATTTGTGGTGTGTCTTTGACTGCCAGAAGTAAAGAATTGTGTGATAAGAGAGTGTTGTGGGGTAAAAGAAGATGTAGTGACCAGCATCGAGAAAGATATGTTAAGGTGGTTTGGGCACGTGGAGAGGATGGATGACGAAAGACTGACCAAGCAGATATATTAGGCAAGTGTGAACGGGACAGGACGAAGGGGAAGACCTAGGCGGACGTTCTCTGACCAGATTGGAGACATCCTAAAAACAGGATAGGTTAGAAGTACCCTGAACAGAAGAGCATACATGAGGAATCTGATGGGAGTGAATGAAGCAAGAGAGATATGTCAGAATCGTTGCAAATGGCGTTTCGTAGTCTCTGCCTACCTCTCCGGGAAACAGGCGTGAGTCTATATATGTATGTATGTAGTCATTTAAATTTGACACCAGCGAAATTTTTTAGATTTAAAAAAAATTCGGTGCCCTTTTTACGGATATTTTAAAAACTACAGAAACCCACGGCATTTTACTCTTAAAAGCACAGTTCAAATGATAGCCAATAGGTATTATAAAGTATGAAATTGCCGTTTTGTACTGAAAATCAAAATTGATTATTTTTTTAATTTTTAACATATTTATTTAATCATAATAATTACCATTATTATCTATACATTGCTGCCATCTAATAGGAAGGTCATTTATGCCTTTTCGATAGAACGCTGAGGATCTAGACTGCACAAACTGTGTGAATGCATTTTGTACTGCCGAAAGAAAAAGAAAACTTCTTGTCACGTAGATAATTGTCCAAATCACGAAAAAAATGGTAGTCCGTTGAAGCAAGTTCTGGCGAATACGGACGATGACGAATGGTTTCTAACTGCAGTTCCTGAGGGTTCAAAACGGTTTTTCGTGCTGTATGAGGTCTCGCATTGTCATGAGCAAAAATGGTGAAGATCGATTCATGAGTCGGGGCTGTTTTACTGCTAGTTTTGCTAACATTGTTCGGAGTTCGGTACGATAGACATCTGCCGTTATTGCTTGACCAGATCGGAGAAAACTATAGTGCATAACAGCATGCTGAGACCACCAAACAGTTACCATTACCTTTTTATAGGTAAGCTTTGCTTTAGGACACTGTTGTGGCGTTTGACCTGGGGTCAGCCATTGCATTTTTCTTTTATGGTTATCATAAAGAATCCACTTTTCATCACATGTCACAATTCGATCCAATATTCCTTCATTTCTGTACCGATTCAACAAGGCAACACAACTTTCAACACGCGTTTCTTTCTGCAGATCAGTCGAATGATGAGGCACCCATTTTTCGTATTTTTTTATTTCATTAATCTGACACAAATGAGTCAATATTGTGGGTAAGGTAACGTTAAACCATGCCGCTAGTTCCTGGGTAGTTTGACCAGGATCGGCTTCCACCATCTCTCTTATTTCATCGTTATTCACCTGTGCCGGGCGGTCTTCCTCGTGGCTCGTTCTTCAAGTCGAACTTTCCATCGCGAAAGCGTTTAAAGCAAAATCGCACGGTGCGTTCATTAGCAAACCCCTCTCCAAACGCAACATTGATATTGCGGGCTGTTCCTGCCACGTTACTTCCACGTCGGAAGTCGTATTCAAAAAGCACTCGAATTTTGCAGTATCCATCTTTCTTGTCTAAGTTGAATAACAAAAACAATTGAAAGTCGATAT
This sequence comes from Euclidia mi, assembly GCA_944739405.2. NCBI lineage: Eukaryota > Metazoa > Arthropoda > Insecta > Lepidoptera > Erebidae > Euclidia > Euclidia mi. The sequence continues at coordinate 80,143,678 of OX123181.2, forward strand.
TCAAATGTTTCACATTTTAAAAGAAGAACATCATAGAAATTATGTGAAAAAAGTTTCATTCAAAAACCTCCATGAAGATTCTATGTCAATTCAAAGTACCTATTACAATAAAACGGCAATTTCATACTTTAACTCCTATTACTAATCCCGGGAACCCACAATTTGTGTTTGCAGGACTTTGGCAATAGCGACAAAGAACCATAATTCCATTTATCTATAATATTAATATATAATATTATACAGCTGAAGAGTTAATGAGAATGAGAGAATGGAGAATGTGGTGGTTGAAACTGTGGGGCTCGCCGAAGAATATAATAGTTCTATTAAAACGCAAATAAAAAAGAGTCAATTATGTGGTGCCATCAAGCTAAATAAGACATTGCACCAACATTGATTTTATGACTGTACAAACATAGCATTATAGTAACTATAAACAAAAACATTTAGAAGTACAACCGGTTATTTAAATACATCGATTATCATAATTATCTATAATTAAATCCTACACAATCATCGGCAAAAATTTATTCATTAAAATATGACAGATAAATTAAATTGGTTGACATTTAGCGAATGCTATAAATTAAATGTTTTTTTAAGTAGAAAATTAACCAGTTAGTGTAAAATAAATATAAATTTTATTGTTACAATATATTATATGAAAGGCTTACGTTTTTCACGGCGTATTAGAGTCTATTGGCGACTGTACAGGGTACTTTGAAAGTCATAGTTTATAACAGGCCACTTTTCGCCTCTACTCTAATTGGCTGTAATAGAGCACATGGATATTCGAAAGACATGAAAATGTAACTAAAGGAGTTGCTTGCGGTACTCTAGCCACTCAACGTGTTCTGTACCAGTTCTTATTAACAGCCTAATTAAATGTATTTGAGGGACAACAAATTGTTTTTCTGAATCTGGTGTAGCCTTTTTTGTCTTTTGTTTGTTACTGGCGGTGGCAAACCGCCGGTAACGATCAGCTCCATAGGTGCAAGCAAATATTAATACAAAAAACAATACACTTATTTCATTAGAATCCTACGCAGGTTGATAGTCCAATGCAATTTTATTCTTAGCGGTGGAGATTGCTTATACCAAACTAATCTTGAGTTAATACTAGACTATGTCTAGTATCTCTATGAGGGTATGGAGAAGTCGGTTTATGACATAGCATTTAAGTGAATTGACACTTATTTCATGTTCTATCCTAAATATAACAGGAATACTATGCAAATTTAACATGAGTATTAATAGGAAATGCTATGGGTATGGAGAAGTCGGTTTATGACATAGTATTTAAGTGAATTGACAATTATTTCATGTTCTATCCTAACTATAACAGGAATACTATGCAAATTTAACATGAGTATTAATAGGAAATGCTGATACAGCGGGTGCAGGTTTAATAATTACTTTTAATATATTTTTTTATGGACTCACGCCTGTATTCCCGAAATCCCGGGTAGGCAGATTTTTAGGTCCCACGTAATAGGGGGCGAGACTATTGCCGTTACCGGGCACATCACCAGACTCCGTGCTCATCATTGTCTTGCCCTGGTCCCAATTTATTTGGGGTCGGCGCAGTATGTCCTTCTCTTCCATACTTCTCTGTCACCCGTCATCCGATCATTTACCATTTTCCCTTTCATATCCATCGTCACACAGTCCATCCATCTTTTCCTTGGCCGTCCTCTCCCTTTTCGTCCTTCTACATGCATATTCATCACTTTTTTACCTACATACATCTCATCTCTCCGCATAACATGTCCATACCAGGCCTATCGACTGCCTTTTATCTTTTCATCAATGGGCGCCACTTTTACATTAATCACATCAATACTCACCAGACTCCGTGCTGCTACTGAGAATTTGAAAAAACCCTTTAAGTAACACCTTTGCCCGACCCGGGAATCAAACCCGGGACCTCCGATCAGCAGTCGCATACGCTATCCACTGGACTACGGCGGCAGTATAGAAATACTTACATTTTCAGTCCATTAAAGTTACTATCTACAAGTAGAAATCTACTGTATGTGACATTCTCGGCGTGTAAAGTACACGCACGCACATTGATACTTCCTCAGGTTACAAAATAGTCTGCTTATCACAATTTTCGTTTTCAATTTTATTGCACTTATTATGTATAAACGGTCTTACAAAAACAATGAAGTAGGTAACAATTATGGACCCTGTTGGGCACGGCGGTTGTAGAAGAGAGGAGGAATATTCTTTTATATTCTAGGTATTTGTTTCTCTTGTATCATACTTAAGTAGTCTATTTCAGTAATTTAAATATTCGTTTAAATGGTCATCATCATCGCTATCCCGGTTGCATCCGAGACTTATACGGCTCGGAGACTGGGGTCTGCTTGCTGGTCTAATCAGATTTGACAGAATATCAGCTTTTCCACAGAGCGACCGCCGAACTTCTGCCACTCTGATATTCCATGGTTTAGACCAGTGTCATATTTATTTGAGGGTACTGACTTATTTGAGGGTATATAGCCACATTTATTTGAGGGTACTGACTTCCCGTAATGACTGTCAAAGTAGTTCATGACAGTCAGGACCGACAGTTTAACGTGCTCTCCAAGCCACGAGTCTAGCGATAGTTAAAAAATTTATACGCACATGTATAAGTCCGAAAAGTCAATGGTGTGGACCGTGGATATCAACCCCATATTCGTTTGTATGGTAATAGCATTTTTGTAGTAAGTTTTATTTTTACAAACATGTGTTTTTCTTCGTGTTTTATTTAAATGGTTACTTATCACCGTTGACCATGTGGGCTGCATTACCTGCCTGTCGAAAAAAACGAATCTTTATTCTATACTGATTTCCTGACGGTCTGTTCAAAAATAAAGCCACGACATCTCTTAACATCGTTAAGTTTTTTTACGGTTTACATTTTTAATAAGTACACGATGTATATTTAACACGGTTTAGCAAGTGATGTCTTCTAAACAATGAACAGAAAGCATAATATTGTTCCAGTGTCATCATAAAAAATGTTGTAAACCATATTAAGCCTTTGAGACCACAGTCCTCGCAAGTCAGTCTAAATTTCGGAAAGACCAACGTATTCGTACCTTTAATATCTAGCTAAGACGTGGTAGTAGAATCGACGTAGTATAATCAAAATGTTACATAATTCACGAGTAATAGTTGACGCTTGTAAGGGCAAATTAAATACAAATGTTCTGTGCACATACAGTATTTGTTATAGGTTAAAACAATAAATATTACTTCATATGCACAGAAAATTTATGTTTCCTAATATTAATACAATACTTTGCAATGAAGCATCCTTTGCCAGAAGTCCAGTCATCATTATTTTTCTGTTAGCTAACATGCTTTACTGTATTCAGCTTTTCTTGCTAACTGACAGGAGCTTGGAAATTTTCCTCGCCCTTGCCAAGATAAAACCGCTATATTTATAAGCCAAACTAAACGCTGACCACTGGTTGTCTAATACACTATAATAAAATAAAATGACGTTTTGATCTTTGGAAATAGATTTTCATCCATTACTAGATAAATACTTGATTACTAGGTACTACTACATAACCCTAAAAATGCTAAATGCTGTTAAAATAAAGCTCAAAAGTAAGGATCTACCGAAAAAAGCAACTTATTACATTTTGTAATAAATAGTTTTTTTTCGGTAGATCCTTTGTTACAGACTTGTGTAATATAACTACTGAACACCTGCTTCTCATGTAGATCCTTCACTACTAAAACACTGTTAAAACTTGCTTCTCATTCAACAACCGAAGTAGGTACTCAATAATTTGCCTACATCCAACAAAGAAGTTTCCCAGCTTACACGTGCGATGTTGTAGCATGCAATATGTTATATTACAAAGTGACTCGCCACTGAAGATTAATTTAACACACAATACTTACCGCCTCTACGAGTAGAGCTTTCATTAATCCACTGAACACTCCGAGTTATAAGTAAATGCAGGTGATTACTTAACAAACAAGTTTTTCTAACAGCTCATAATAACACCAAGTTTCCAACTTGAAGAGGGTATAATAAATGTTTGATTGTACTACACGGAAAAACATACTATCGAGTTAGTTTATAAAATATACTTAATCAACTTAAATTACTTTTACCTTCACACAAAAAGAAAAAAAATAAATTAGTTATATTGTTTTTAGTATTTTCCATCTCTGGTGGTAGGTGATGAAGATATAAAACACTAGCTGTTTAATAACACTCCAATTTTATTTATATGTATAGATTATTTCGCGATAACTTTCAAACCAAACGTCCAATTTTAATGAATTAAGACATAAACAGTACTTTGTGACAACATAGTTTATTTTGATAAGGAGTAATGACATGTGTAAAATAAATGCGTTGAAATGAAGTCCTAAAAAATTCAAGACCTTTAATAAAAAAATGGTTGTTGTGCTTAAATCGAAATAGATAGGTATAGTGTGTCGCAGACTTTTTTGTAGATATTTTAAGGTCTAAGGTTAATTAATGGTTATAATTTTATGGTTCTATCTTTTATAGTTTAGGCGGGGTACGCCAAATAAGGAACTTTTTTGGGTGATTTTTCACACCTTGGGTCGAAAAACCCATATATCTTACGGATCCCTATATTTTCTAAAATAAAATATAGCCTATGTTACTCGCAGATGATGTAGCTTTCTAATGGCGAAATAATTTTAAACTTCGGCCCAGTAGTTTTTGAGTTTATCCATTACAAACAAACAAAAATACACATTTTTCCTCTTTATAATATTATATATATATATATATATATAGTGTAGATAAAACTAACGACTCTCGAGCGGTCGCGCGCAGTCACTCTGAGACCGCACCAAGCTTATTTTTATCAGTTAATTAAAACTTTAAACAAAAGACGGTTGCGCTTTCAGGATATCCACTGAGAGGGTGATGTGTCACACATCAAAACCCTTATGTCATTCTTAGCGTGAGCACACGGTATTTATTTGGGCTTGCGGTCTCTAAGACCGCGCGTGACCGAGTATGTAGGAGCAAATAAGTAAATAAAAATAACATTTTGGTATGTAGTTCAAGTTATTTGATTCTTATTATTATATTTATACGTAAGGTATAAGTTATGTAAATTTAAATACTTCTTAGGATAAAGAAGGGTTACGAAGACTTATCATGTCGAATATCTCACATATTAGCGGCGGCTGCAACAGAAGATGATTTTTCACTAAAATTAAAAAAATGGACTGCCTCGTTGGTCTCTCGGCATAAATGTGCGCGTGGGATAGGGAGGTCTCGGGTTCGATTCCCGGGTCGGGCAAAGTTTTATTGGGTTTTTCCCTTAGGAAATTCTCAGTAGCAGCACGGAGTCTGGTAATGTGCCCGGTACGGCAATAGGCTCGCCCCCTATTACGTGGGACCTAAAAATTCCCGGCGAAATGTGGGTGTAATATTACACCTCTGCCTACCCCTTCGGGGATACAGGCGTAAGTCTATATAAAAATAAATAAAAAAATTGAATAAATCCCTTCATTTCTAGGTAAGTATGTCTAAAATAGTTACAAAATTTTATTTTTCTTTTTATTTTAGCATTCAAATAATATCTAAAGTTTCATGCATATATTTGAAAACTAAGTGTGATTTTCATATTCTTATCACTTGACACTTGACACTTGTCTATTGATTATAAATATAGATAAATCTCAATTAATATTATGGTTCATCGGTTAATTATCAGGACTAAAGAAGAATAAATAAACTTCTTTGGTGTTTATAGATTTACAAGGAAGGTTTGTGAAAAAGAAATATTGAGCATTTGAGGTCTTTTGTTTTATCATATAAAATTATATTTCATATTATGTTTTATCATTTAAATAATGAATATGTTACTTGTTATTATTATTGTTTACTCAAATAAGACTTGTTTTAGTTATGTGCCACACAATGTCTTGATATATCTATTAGTTTACACAATATATATGTCGCAGGCATTTTGTATGATTCCGCCGTTTACATACGGCGTCGTCAGTTTACAAACGCTCGCGGTTATGTAAAATGCCGAAGGCAAAATGACAACTCGTACGATTGTTATAATTTCGACGTTGGTTTTAGTTTTAGGGAGACCATGATAAAAAACAGTTCGGACAAATCAGACTTTATTTCAGTAATCAGGTACTAATGAAGATTTCTTAAAGTACTTAGTAAAAATATTTAAGTAACAAAAACGACTGTAAAGATTTCGAAATAAATCGCCTTTTTTAGGGGTTGTGAGTGATTGGGGGTTGGGGGAGGAGGGGAGGTCGGAACCCCTCTCACCATTTTCACTTGCTGGAAATACGTGGTTTCCTCTGAAAAAAAAATTGTCTCCAAGCATCGGTGTGTATGGCACTGCCAACTTCTACATTCTTCACACTAATAATTTCACTAGATTAATAAACTAAAGTTGACGGAGCCCTGCTTCGCAGGGCTCCTATTTTCGGGTTAAGGGTTAAAAGAGAACCTAACATAACCTATACTAACTGCAAATTTGACGAATAAGTCGATTGCTTTTCTCACAATAATAAATCGATCCTTAATTTGATACTGAATTTTATCTCGACCACCGTGTCCACAGCCTCTATGAATATCTAACAATATGTCGTAATATTCTACTAACGGTATTACACGCACTGTTGGACTTTCAGGGCTATCTTTTTTTAAAATAAGGTAGTCCACACCACTAATACTCATTACCTCATTTTTTTTGACCAGTAATACACTGCAAGAGTTTTCCGAGAACCAGATTCCATGTACACCTTAGCATTTTTTAGGTGCCGGATAACCTCAAAAACCTTGTCAATTTTCGACGGTTATTTTATTGATCCCGTTCGGGAACCGTAAAACTATTTTAATTCACTGTAATAAATATCTTTAAAATCACAATTATTTGGTGAAAACTCTTTTGAACACGTAGTATTTGCACTGTTTTCAATAACTTTTTGTGTCACAATATTACTACTTGACGCCATTTTGTTTGTTTTGATCAACAGCGAAGCGTGTGGTAAAAAACAGAACTAAATACTTCAATTTGCCGCGGCATTATGTATAAGGCATTTGAATCGTCAGTTAAATGTTTAGGTATGATATATAATGACGCGGCAATATAGATTTTGCCTTCGGCATTTTACATAACATCGAGCGTTTGTAAACTGACGACGCCGTAAGTAAACGGCGGAATCATACAAAATGCCTGCGAAATAGACACGTAAAGTTGCGAAATCAAAGACCGTGCGCAACTGCTTATGTTCGGCGCCGGGGTGCTATCACTCGAGGGTAAAAATTAACAGTCATAATAATAGACTATTATTTAAAAACTATAACAATAAAATTTATTTCAAGCTAAAAGGGTTATAAATCTATATATATAAAATCCTTGCGTTACTGACTGACTGACAGACAATCTACAGCCGAAACTACTCGGCGCAAGAAGCTGAAATTTAGCATGTATGTTCCTTGGGAACCGTAGGGGTGCACTACGATGGGATTTCCCGAAATTCCCACGGGATCGGGCAAAACGGGAAATTCGAAAATGTGCGTGCGAAGCCGCTGGTGTCAAATCAAATCAAATCAAATTTATTTGTTAAACATAGGTTTACAATTGTTGGTTATAAGGTAATAATGGAGAACGCTATGTTATGTCATTTAGACATACAAATATTGAGTAAAGATCAAATTAATGACACAAGAAATTATCAAAAAATAAAATTGTCAATTAAAATACAGATTACAGTAATTAAAATAAAAATGTCAATTAAAATACAGATTACAGTAATTAAAATAAAAATGACAATTTAAAAAACAATTACAATAATTTAAATAAACATGCCAATTAAAATACAAGTTACAATAATTAAAATAAAAATGTCAATTTTAATACAGATTACAATAACTAATATTACAATTATTGTGAATTATTAATGAATAACAATAAGTATAAGAATTATATACATTATTACAATTCATCGTTTAAAAACTCGTCAATAGTGTAATAACATTTGTCAATTAATTTCTTTTTTAAAACTGATTTAAATTTTTGTGAAGGCATTGTTTTGATTGAGTTAGGGATTTTATTATAGATTCTAGGAGCTATACCAAAAAAGCTCTTGTACATCAGAGAGGTTTTATATTCTTGATTGCATATTTTGTGTAAATATTGAGCTCGCATTGGATTTCGTTTTACAGAAGAGTATATAGAAAATAAATGTAAGTTATGTTTTACAAACAGTGCAATTTCCAAAATATAAAGTGCTGGTACTGTTAACAAATTCAGTGACTTAAAATATTGTAAGCAACTATCTGTAATCTTAAGACCGCACATTGATCTAATACAACGCTTTTGCATCCTGAATAACGTCTCCCTATCAGTCGATTGTCCCCAAAAAACAACACCATATCTTAAAACCGAACCAACCAGTCCATGATACGCTGTTAATAGTATCATCATGTCAACTTTTTTTGATAATTGGAAAAGTAGGAACGCAGATTTATTTAATCGCTTACATAAATTTTCCATGTGGAGTTTCCAATTCAGGTTATTATCTATGTATATACCAAGAAACTTATGATTGGTGACCTCTTCTATTAAATTATTGTCATAGGTAACAGAAATTGCTGGATTTACACGCCGTTGATGAAAGTGCATGATCTTGGTCTTATTTAAGTTAATTATCAAATTATTATTACTGAGCCAGCTTATAATATCATGTAAACAATTATTGATATCATTTTGATAATTTTTGGGATTTGTACATTTAATAATTGCTGTGCTATCATCAGCAAAAAGGACCATTTTATGTTTTATAGTTTTAGGAAGATCGTTTATATATATAAGGAATAATAAAGGTCCTAATACGCTGCCTTGAGGTACACCGTATTTAATGTGTCTTAATGAAGATGTATATAAAGTTTCTATTTTACTTTTTAAGTCTATACTGGAGATTTCAGTACATTGAGTTCTGTCGTTTAGGTATGACTCTAGTAGCTTAAGTACATTCCCTCTTATACCATAGCCATGTAATTTCTGTAGTAAAATCCTATGATCCATATAATCGAAAGCTTTTGTCATGTCCGTATAGACAGCACATATTGGAATTCTTTTGTCTACGGATGTCATTATATTGAATAAAAAGTCATAAAGTGCCATATTAATTGATGTATCTCTCCGAAATCCTTTTTGTCCGGCGCAGAATAATTTGTTTTTCAAAGTAACTGTAAATATTGTTGTAAATTACTTTTTCAATGATTTTTGAAAAAATAGATATTTTCGCAATTGGTCTATATTTTTTTAATTCAGTTTTACTATTTCGTTTAAAAAGAGGCTTAATAATAACCTTTTTGAGCTCATTTGGGTATACCCCCTCGGCAATGCAATAGTTGATAATATATGCTAGTGGTGGTGCTATGATATCTTTAACATGTTTAATAACTTTTGTGGATACACCATCATGTCCAACAGTATTCGTGTTTTTGAAATTATTTATTATTTGTATTATTTCAATATACGTTACAGGTCTCATAAATATAGACCGTGATGATATATTAGAAGAAATATTTTTATTGATAGTAATGTCATTAGGAATGTTATTTTCAATGATGTCAATAAAATAATTATTAAATTCATTTGCTATGTCAATGGGATCTGTAATAGTCATGTCATTTTGTTTAATAGATAGTATAGATTCTTGTGGAAGATGTGATTTAGTTTTATAAATTAGTTGCCAGGCGGCTATAGATTTGTTTTTGAATTCTGTATATAGTGACAATTTTGCGATTTTTGTGTTAATTTGATTATTTTCCTATATCTAGACGAATACTTTTTAAAAGCAATTCTATTTTTTGTACTCGGATTTAACCTATATTTCCACAGTAGTTCTCTTTGTTTTTTGCTGCATATTTTTATTCCGTTAGAAATCCATTTAGTTTTAGTGTTTGTTTTTATAGTAATAATCTTTTTTGGGAAACATAATTTATACAATAGTAGAAAATCACCCATAAAACTCTCAAAGCATGTATTAGCATCTGTAGCGTTATAGACATGCGTAAATTGTAAACAATTAAGGTAAGATTTAAATTTAAGTAAGTTTTCATTAGAAATATCGTCTTTAATAGTTTTCCAAAATTTTAATTTGCATGTTTTATTTATAGGAACTTTCAATATTTGGGACGTGTGGTCGGAAAGAACAAGATCTATCACTTCAGCCTTGCATTCCCTATGATAGTTGTGCGCGAAGTTGTCAATACATGTATTGCTAATCAATCTAGTGGGTGTATAAAGAGCAAGTTTTAAAGTGTATTGCTGTAAGAAATATTGAAATTCTAATGTCATTTTATTATTGTGTCGACTAGTATTGTATTATAGTTGTTCTAAGAACCTTAATGTTTTTGTTATATTTGCTGAAGTGATCGAAGATCTTATTCTCTTGAAATTGTTGCTGAAATTAAGATTCTTCAACATCACTTTTGGCAAGATAACATAATTCAGATATTATTATACTTCAAGCTCATTTCATATACCTATAGCTTCTCGATATTAAATGAGTTTTCTTGATAACAAACAGTATGCTATAACTAAATTATAAGCTATTTATCATATATACAAACAAAATAAATCTACTTATATAACTAAACTATCCTAAGCTAAACTATAAAAACTAAATAATTAATGATAACAAAAGAAAAAATAAATCAATCAATTGAATAAAAATCAGTTTTCTTGATTATTATTCAATATATACCTATTCTTCGTGGCATTTTCACGCACAATAATTAGGCTCCAGAGTTATTATTAAGTATTAAGTTGAGTTAGAGTGAATCCTTTGGATATAAAGTGAGGCACACCTATTGGTTGTGCCAAAATGACATTAAAAAGTTACTGCTAGGAGCAGCTGCCTTTTATTATCTCTGACGGTACTCTTATTCCCATTCCAATACAGAATAAAGCAGAAACTTACTATAGAAGTAAAATCTTTAATATACTTCCACATACCGCTATACTAATGACAAGTGTCTCAGCTGCATCACTTCATAAATGACAAGGACATCGTGGAATATAATTATATATAATATGTGCCTAAAGACTAAGTGGTTTTTGAGAGTATAGAGATAAAAGAGTGCCAGTGCCGACCCATATCTCGAGACGTTCCTCAAGAAGAGAGGTTATGTTCCCATCGCCACCAAAATTGCACTAGCAAAGTATCCTTCTTTACCCATCACCGATTATATAAATGTCAGCTGTCTTGATCCAGCGGTAATCCAGGCACAAATCTTGAGAAAAGTCTAGGTATGTACAATTAATATTTGAATTACCTACGCGTATAGTGACTTTATTCGAACACAACTTAAGTAGCCCACACAATCGTCAACAAAATGCACACATTCCCGTTTTATATATTATGCATTATAAGATATTTATGAACGTGCTTATTATAACGGTATGACATGCATTTATATCTTTAAAGTCTTCGTCACCTGATATAAGAAGTCACACCTACGTCATAACAGCTTTGTCGCTAATAATATCTCCACCCAACGGTTGACTTGTAGAATTTGGTGTTAGTGAAAAGGCCGCCCTAGGTACTTTACTATCACTATAACATTCTTCATTCGACAATGTGTTCGAGTACTTTAAAACTTGGAAGAGGGCAATTAAAGCTCCACGGTTTAAAATATTCGGGCTGTGCCAATATTATTACCTATTGTGAACAGTTGCATCTGTAAATGAATGCCGGTCTGTTTCAAAGTTACTTGTCTCGTACACAATCATTATTATTACTGCACATTATGTAAAGCTTAACAGACCGGTTACCACAACTCGTGGATATGGTTTTTTTTTTCATGGGGTGCGTAGAAACTGCGCGGTTTATTCGATTGATTGCGAAAGGATCACAAGTCACACGTTCACCGAATTCATTGCGATTTGACGCGCAGTGTTTACTTGCTAGCTACGAGTACTATACGCGCGCAAGCCCTCTGACTCTTTTGACCATCGAACTGATCTATATAGCCATGTTATGTATGACACGACACTTGCTAGTGAATTTCGTTCTTCACTTGACAAAGATGTAAAAACTGTTGTTAGCCTAGGTTTCAACAATATAAATATGTTTACGTAGATTTGACTACGAGTTCAAGGCATAGGGACTGGCAATGTTCTAAAGACAGTATAACCTGCCGCACATATTACATTGTTTTCGTAAACTTAAGAATAATCTTGACCTAGTACTTCAATTCTTAGCGAATAACCTCAGCAAACGAAGTGGCGGTGGTCAAAAATTCATTTACCCGCATTTAACGAATCTAAATTCTCAATATTATCCAACCTGAAGATCTAATTCAATAACTCTCTTCTAACTATCAGTCCAAATTCATATTCAACAAAGTAGATTTAAGTCTTTACACACATACAATACCTTTTGCTTTATTCTTTAACCAAATAAGGAAACACACGCCGGAAAAAAATATAGTAGCAATACTAGTTGTCTGAATAGCTACATTATATAGATGGCAATGCAGACCAACCTGCACAGACCACTTCCAGGCTTCGGCGTTGTATCAGTTATTTATTGCCTACCACTTTATTGCCTCACTGCGTATTTGGGAAATGGTTTCTCTCCAATCGCCCTTATATTTGGTTTGCAAAATACATTTGTAATATTCAATTACGAGTTCGGGTCGTTTGATATATCCGTTATCTTGAGAGGATCAATTTACAATGAAGGACACTTTACTCCTTAAGTTGTAACACATGTACAACCAATATACATAACGTGGAATTCAGAGAGTATCTAATCACACTAAATTATAGATCGATCCGTGGGTTGATTAACGTTCACTGCTTAATTTTAAAAGATAGGTGACTGTTTACAATCTTCTGTAATTACATGTGTTTGAGAAATGCTTTATTACAAGACATCATTATTTACTAAAGTCAATACGGGCCGACAGAACCTTTAAATATTCAAACTCGGCTGGCACCAGAATGTCATTATCCCTTAGAGTTGAGAAGTCTATAAGTATATAAACTCATTAGGCTAGAAAGCTGGTGCTAAACAATTTTATTATTAGGTATAAAGTTAAGATTTAATATTTTTTTATTTATTTATAGTCTCACGCCTGTTTCCCCGAAGGGGTAGGCAGAGGTGTGAATATTACACCCACATTTCGCCAGATTTATTTTAGTCCCACGTAATAGGGGGCGAGCCTATTGCCGTACCGGGCACATTACCAGACTCCGTGCTGCTACTGAGAATTTCCTAGCAGAAAAACCCAATAACACTTTGCCCGACCCGGGAATCGAACCCGAGACCACCCAATCCCACGCGCAAATTTATGCCGCGAGACCAACGAGGCAGTCTAGTCCAGATATAATAATGTTTTATATATTATACTTTGTAATTACAGAGTGCAAGGTAGAGTTTGTTAATAATTCATCTCATAGAATTGCTAATCGATAGGTAAACTTAATTCTAAAACTTTTTCATTCAAAATACAAAAAAAAAATTATTTAATTTTAGATTCTATAGATAAACTCTCGACTGTGCACCAATGACATAGAGATTTAATTAGTTTTTTCCAATTGCAATGAGAGTAAAGAGGCCGCAGTACAGCATTTTGCTTTAGGATAAATGTTTAGATTTTTTTTGTATGTTTGGAACTGTCCCGTGTAAAAGGGATTCTTATTTATAAAATACCTGTGAATGTATTGCACATAACGAATAAAATAAAATGAGCACACTTGCACACCAACTCTGTAATTGATGTTTAGTAAATGTCAAACAGACGACGGCATTTTCCCATATTCGCAAAATGCATGACACTCATTCAAACTATATTTAAATCTATTTTATTTTGCCTTTTAAGAGTAACAAACAGTTGCTGTTTAAATTACATTATTTATTCGATATAGTGTAGTGACATGACAAACCCCACATCTATACATCTCTACTAACAAACATATCAAGAAGCCTACAATGTATAAATCGTTACTTAAGGGACAGAAAAAAAACAACCGATGTCTGCAGTCTAAGACTAAAAGCCTGACGTCCAATATTAAGTGACGAGGAGTTAATTAGTGGGCAGTCTCCTTGTCTGCAATAGCAGAAATATATTTGTTAGTAAACGTACTATACCTACCCGCATCGAAAGTCGCTGACGAGGGTCTTTACCTGTTTACCTTATTGATATGTATTCATTTATATGAAAGTACTTTATTTGGATCAGCTAAAAGACGGATGGAAATTGAGAGGAATGGATGTAAATATTGTGTAGAATATTTTAAGCACTTAGCTTATAATCTGAACTCTGCTGGGCACAATCCTCTTCTCATTATGAGAAGGGTTAGACCATAGTCTACCACATTGACCAAGACGGTTGTCAGACTTCACATGTCTTTCGAGAACATTCTGAAGAACTCTCTCAGGATTCATCACAACGTCTTGTAAAGTCAGTAGATGTGCGTGGCGGTTTTAGTCTCTCCACTAGACTATTTCTTTTTAAAGCGGATTGAAAGAAAATGTGTTTCAATTGTTTTCTAGTTTGTTTAGTTACAAGAAAGCTTTGTAGGCCCTTTATTTAACTAACACGCTTTTATTAGGTCGTCGTGTATGTAACTAACTATGTAATGGAATCTAAGCTAACTAATTTAACCATCTTCCAAGGGTCGTAGCGTAATGAAAATTGGCAGCTGTATGTAGTTCTGATGACAATACAGTAATATGGTAGTGTCAAACTGATCTGATGATGGAGCCGGAAGCTATGGTTGAGTCACACGTCATACTCGTGAACGGGTGCCATCTGCCGGGACTGGTCGGCTCTGAACTGCTGTCGAAATTCTGTCAAAGGATAATATTGGAGTTTATAGTCGTCTCACATCGTACTCACATATTTATACTTAATACCTTATTTTATATATTATTAATTTTAATCATATTGTCTGGACTTTAAAAGAGACTATGACCTCTGAGTTTGTTTCGGATGTTTCTTCTCAGGGCAGTCAGTTAGGAAACACCGGCCTCATCTAGTTTAATTTTTTTTTTAAAGTATGACTTTGTTTAAGTGTTTGTAATGAACCTATGAACAAATAAATGATTTGACTTTGACTTTGAAGATATGAACTGGAATTCGACATGATGAAGATAACTATCTTCATCTTACAGTACAGTTAATTTAAATAAAATTTGTGGAACAACTATGCAAATGTAAATGTAGTAAGTGGAATGACCTAATTATAATAAACGAATAATAATTTAAAACAACTAGAAATGTTATATAATGATAAACAGAAAAATGCTAAGTATCTATATAAATTCTAAATAAGTAGTAGATCATGAGTTGTCTAGCGTAAGTGACCATCTATCCACTGAGATAATCATTAACAGTATAATTACCTTTCCTAATAAGGCAGTCTTTTATTTTACTTTTAAACGTATTAAATGGTAATTCTAAAAGACTAATTAGTATTTTATTGTAAATACGAATACCTAGCCCTACAAAAGAATTGTTAACTTTATGATTGATACCATTTGATTGTAAAAGCGGGGGTGCTGGAACAGGAAAGACTTTATTGTTAACAAATACTAATACTACCTTCCTGGCGAAAGCTGCATGACTTCACACAAGAGCATAGCATTTATGCCGCCAAAGGGTTACCAAAGGGAACCAAAGATATCTCGTCCACGAACAAGAACTCTACATTTTGCCACTGTTGACGCATTACCCTTATGTACTTTATTTCCTGAAAGAAGAGGCGTTAAAAGTGTTTGGTGAATGTCATCTCGCATGTTTTGTCTGAGTTCGACAAACTAGTACTTTGAACAGACTGTTTAATGTAGAGCCACCTACTAGTCGTGCTTTAACTCCAGTTAGAGCACCAATCTGTGTAACCTGCTTCCCGTAACATCTCAACTTGATTTTTGAACAAGTTAAATAAGAAAGTATTTCCTGTTTCAGCACCCCCCGTTTTTACAATCAAATATTATAATTAAGAGCACATAGTTTACACTTCAGCCCAGAAATAGGGACAACTTGAACGATCCATAATTATTTTTTATGTGTATTTTTTATAAAATATAATATATAAAAGCGTGCTTTCTAGTGTTTTTAAACTATTAATTTATTTTATGTTTTCACACACAATTGGACACTTCTGAGCGAGAAGACATTTCTAGAAAGAAAAGCCATCATCACTTTTTGCGCGAACCAGATCGAAATTGGGATCTCACGATTCGCTCTTATTATTGCTGAGCAACAACGGCAATTTTCAATACCGATACTGATACCATGCCGTGATGTGTACCGTGCCGTAAACTTACGTGTACCATGCCGTGATGTGTACCGTGCCGTAAACTTACGTGTACCATGCCGTGACTTGCCCTGTGCCATGCGGTGACGTTAACCGTATCGTGACGTGCCGTGTACCGTGCCGTGACGTATACTATGTCATGACGTGTACCGTGCCATGACGTGACTTGTACCGTGTCGTGACGTGTACCGTGCCGTGTCGTTTCGTGTGCCATGTTGTGACGTGACGTGTATCGTGGCGTGACGTGACGTGACGTGACTTGACGCGTGCCACGCAGTGACCTGTACCTTGCCATGACGTGTAACGTGCCGTGGCGTGCTGTGACTTGACGTGTGCCGTGTCGTGTCGTGTGCCATCTTGTGAAGTGACGTGTATCGTGCCGTGACGTGACGTGTACCGTGACCTAACGTATACCGTGCCGTGACGTGAACCGTGCCGGGGCGTGACATTTACCGTGTCGTCACGTGCCGTAGACCATGCCGTGACTTGTACCGAGCCGTGACATGACGTTTACCGAATCGTCACGTGTCGTGTACCGTATGTAACTTGTACCGTGCCGTGACATGTACTGTGCCGTGACTTGACGATTGCAGTGCCGTGACGTGTGCTGTGTCGTGACGTGACGTGTGCCGTGCCGTCACGTGTACCGTGCTGCGACGATTCGTGTGCCGTGATGTGCCGTGAAAAGGCAACATAGTTAGTTAGTTAGTTGGACAGGTGTTTTCCGCACTTAGCCACTGAATTGGGCCATTGTGCGTGAGCGAGAGAGAGTTGAGAGTGAAAAGGCAACATGTTCAATCGGCTAATCTGCTGAGCTAGTCTGAAAACCCTAGTTTAGGGCAGCAGGACTTAGACTACTCTTTACTAAAATATCACGCGGGCGAAGCCGCCGGCTAAAGCTAGTTACTAGATAAACATTTAGTTGACTAATCAACAATTTCCCTGCCTTAAAAACCGAGAGGTAATAGCATGGTAGAAACAAATAAGGCTACATAACGAAAATTATTTTGGTCCTCGACTTACTAGATAAGTCCTAATTTTTTTTATATATAAGATATAAGCCAGCCAGCCAAAGTAATAAATTCAGATATTATTTATGCTATCTGGCCATTATATATAATATCTACTGAATTTGGACAAAATAATAATTGACAATTAATTAATCACATTAACTAGCTATTTTATATAACATCTTAGTAGGTACTCTTGGATGAAGTAATATAATAAGTGAAGTGAAGCTTGTAAAGTTTTATTTTAATCAGTTCCGTACTGGCCATCGATATGTTAACTGTCCGATTAACCAGGAAAACTATTTGAATAAGTTGTGTTAGGTTTTCTTGTGACCCTGCACCTAAAAAAAGGAGCCCTGTTTCGCAGGGCTCCGTCAACTTACCTTATTAAACATTGTTCCCTGACTCCACACTTCATTATAGCGTGGCTTGATGATCAAGCCACGCTGTATAGAAATGGTAAGGCAAGTAATTCGTATCGTATTTATTACTTTGACTTCATTAGCCTGGCTTTATGAATAGCATCCAGGATTAATTTATCAAATTGTCGAAGCAATTTGGTTATTATTTATATTAGGTGTTATTACTTATATTATGCTAGTCATTATGTATAATTTTATATTAATCACTATGGCTGTAACTTAAAAATATATTTTTTATAGACTTCTTCATCCCCGAAGGGCTAGGCAGAGGTGTAATATTACACCCATATTTCGCCATGAATTTTAGGTTCCACGTGATAGGGGTCGAGCCTATTGCCATTACCGGGCACATCATCAGACTCCGTTCTGCTACTGAGAATTTGGAAAACCCAGTAACACTTTTGCACCGACCGACCCGGGACCGAATCGAACCCGGAACCTCCGATCGGCAGACGCATACGCTATCCACTCAACCACGGAGGCAGTCAAGGCATACATATGTATAATAATTATTCCATAAATCGAATAACGATCGAACACAATTATTGCACTACAGTGGCGTACTTATTACTTCCTAAAACAAGCATAAAAGCTAAAAATAGATTGCAGCATTACCAAAAATAATAGAAATATCTGCCACGAAGCCTCGGCTTCTCCTCTCGGAAAGCCAATGCGGCTTTCTGCTACGCTTTTACGGTTAAACTTTTGAACCTCTCAAGCTAAACAAATTATCTTCATATTTTTTAACTATTCATGGGGATGAACATTTTTAAGAAATTTGGTGCACACCCATATCTGTTTTGTTTCCTGGCTTTACAAATAGTGTGCTTTTTAGTTAGTATTTAAATATATATAACAATACCAGACATATAATACATATACCAGGCCTCGCTACTATACGCTGTTCCACGGAAGGGACGCAAACTCATAGTTTCTGGGTGTCCCCTTAATGTCCTACGCCGGCCGATAAGGGCGTCTACAATAAATCGTAACAAGCCATCTTTGAGAAATATCGCCGTCAGAACGACCGTGGTAAGAAGCTGCGCTATGTTACTGTTATGAGTAAATACACAACATCACCCGTCTCTTTCACTCGTTAATATGTCGCTAGTATATTACACAAGCTGTTGCCCGCATTTTTATAGAGCTTGCTTCAAAAACGGACAATGTTTCAACCCTTATTTAATCCCTGTAACAATTTAAGGTTTAAATTAAAAACCCTTTCTTAGTTCGTTTTTACATTAGTTAAAAGATAGAAGATATCCAAAACTCATATTTCCAGTTTCATAGGGTTACGTTACGCAGTGACATGCGTAGTCTAATTATAAAAGTCTAGTAGTGAAATACAAAATTGTGACTGTCTAGCTTCAGTTCTGCGTTATCTGGATAATGCAGAACTGAAGCTAGACGGTGTAGACAGCGAGGGAGGTACAAATAATAAGGGTCAATCTCCAAAACGAGCGTATCCGTGTGATCGCTCTGGTGCTTTTCAGATATTGATATTTTATGGTAATTATGTATCTCATTTAAAAGAATGATATACAAGTGGTAGATTTTTACTATTGGCCTGCAATTTACACAAACAGTTACGGATATATTAAAGTTCAAAAAATTTCGCGACCAGAGCAATCATAATTGGTGCAAGAGCGAACATAAATGGTGAAATCATTGAAACAAAAATATAAATTATTGATAAAATATTATTTATTTAACCGTTTTCAGTCATATTCAGTGTACGTGTAACAAGATCAGTAAGAGAAATGTATTATTTTAGAAAATTCAAGGCATATTATCCGTCATACATATCAAAAATAAGAATCTTTTATAAAAAATAATTTTATAAAAACAAATTAACATAACTATAAAAATCAACTTTTGGCAACCCAGGAAAGTTTATAAATTAAATGTTATGTGCATAGTTCATCGTTTGTCATCGTTACAGTCTGGTACTACTACTTAAAGTAGATTTATAACGCACAAGTAATGCAAAATATCACCACTCTGGTCTTTTTGGACAGAGCAATCAGAGCCATAGCGATCATAAAAAGTCATAAAATCATAAATATAGCCGAATTTAAAAACAATATAAAGTTGTGATTTCGTCTCATAAAAAACATCATAACGATCACTTAATTCACATAACAAACACATTCACAGACTTACTACTGAATTTAAATAACATGCCATAGTAATCATAAAATTCGAGAACCAAATCCAGAGCAATCATAAACTTACCTTCGTAATGTTGGAACGCGTGAACGTGGCACACGGAGTATACTCCTCGGCATTAGACCACTACTGACGTTGCCCCGCGGGAGGGGAATAGAGTGTCTATAACGCGTAACTAAGGATGAGCGCGATGTTTTACCTCAGCGCAGAGCGATGAGATAAAATGCCCGGTCACGATTTTAAATTCAAAGTGTGGCAAAATTATTGTTAATATAACTAAAAAAATATTATTACTATGAAGATTAACTATTTGTTATGTAATATAAATAAGTTGTTTGGTATGATCCTTCTCATTAAAAAGTTAAAAAATATTTTTTTCATTCAATCGGGAGTTGGGTCAACCCAGAGCGATTAGGATTTTAGGGTTTAAGATTTTTTTTAAAAAAATCAAAATAAACTTATTCATAATAATAAAAAAAAATTTTGAAAATGTTTTTCGATTTTAAAATGGTTTTATCCCGCCCGACACGAAAAAAAATGCCTCTGGAGATCGATCCATATTTGTCTTTGAATAGCTGCTTATAATAGAGTGAGCTTTTCAGACATTTATGACACATTGCGAAAGCGATAGTGCGAATGAACAAAAAAAAATTGACATTATGTATTTCTTCGTCTGGTGTTAGAATCTTGGGGTCTGGAAGGCTGGAAACTGGATTTTATAAAGATTGGCGTAGTTTTGGCAGGCTTGACTGCAGGTGTGTCGTAGTGTGGTCATTATGGCAAAAAAAATCCTGGTGCGGATCCTTTATATATGTATTATTTGAAGAGAACACATCTTCAAATAATATATAAACTTGCTCTAAACTATTATATATTGTTCCGTGTGGTCTGAAGCCTTATCTTTAACCTTCAAGTGGTCGCGCATCGTCGAATCGACCACACCTAAAAGTTTTTTATTAACAATTCCTAATATTTTCGTTAGAAATTTTTCGTGCTTTAAGTACCTTCTTCTTAGTTCATTATGAATAAAACGAACTATATATCCCTTCTCTCCACCTGTCTCGTGTTGTAAAATTTTTTAGTCTCGGCGTAGTAGTCTAAAGCACTAAGAGCGTCCGTCGTCGAAAAAATTACGCGCGACCCTATGTTTATTAGATTTTATTTTTTTATAATTTAGAACCAATATGGTGCTTTATTGGCTTGAAGGCCTACTAGCGACTCTCAGATAATTGCGCAATTACAAGAAAATTATAGAGAAAGAGAGTATTAGAGCTAAGTGATGAAGGGTCGGAGGCTTATATTCACATATTTTTTTATTTTATTATTTTTTTATCTTTGTGTTCTACAATATATGTATATTACCTATTGTATTTCATTATTTCATAATTATTAGTACGTTTAGAATGTTATTTTGTAAACCCATCCAAAGAAAATGAGACTGTCTTATTTTAATGTTAATCATGTAGCGCACATAACGAGACTTAGCTTGTCGTTCGTAACAGATCGACAAAGTTAAGCAACGCTTGCACAGGTCGCCACTTGGGTGGGTGACCACGTGTGGCATTTACATCTGTTTCGGAGGGCACGTAAAGCTGTCGGTCCCGGTTCTTGTCTAAGGGTAAGGATCGTTACGCAATGTCGGAAGCCTTAGGGCGGTCTGAAAACTCCGACACCAGAGTTGGCCACACACTTACACGAAAAACAAAACAAACAAAAATGTTAATCATTTGAATAAAACAATATTCAAAACATTTTTATTTCTATTACTAAACTGAATAATAAACAATAAATTACTTACCTAATAATAAACGATTCCATGGTTATTTAATATTTTTAATCCCTTTAATGTCCAAGTTGTCTTTTAGGTTACGCGCGACGGCTCCCGTTACAAAAGACCGCGCGCCTGCTTGAAGGTTAAGACATACTGTGATATTTTTTCAAGGAGACACTGTCTTTGGTCTAGGAATCGAGCATGGGTGTTCACGATTAAATATCAAACTCAAATTTAAGTTCACACTTACACTAATCATAATTATACGGAATTACGACAAATGCACTCTACAATAACACTCCCTAATATACGAAACTCGAATCAGACATGTTTTTGTAGTATATCCTTATGATTTAGTAGCACGCATAATACATATTTTATCCTGTTAATACGCGTATTATCCAATTTATGCGTATTAGTCGTAACATGACAAAAAAAATGACTCTGAGTTTGTTTCGGCCTTTCTTCTCAAGAAGTCATTTAGCTAGAAAAAGCCGGCATCATCTAGTATAAGTGTATAAGTATAAGTGTTGTAAACAACCAAAATGCAGAAATAAATATGTCTTTATGTCTTTGTGTCTTTCATATACGTCACACGTTAGTCCGACTCCTGACGCTTACGGGGACTCGTGTGGTAATATTATATTCTATGTGAATAATTAATATCAACCCACTAACCTACTATTCATTCCCTGAGGACGATCCCACCTATTCTATTTACCTAACGATTAACCTAATTTACTTCTCAGACCTATCCAAAACACAAATTTGAATACCAACCGGCTTTAATTTATATTTTAAATTATAGAACTATCCTACTTAAATAATTATAAATCACGAAAATAGTACAGGTTTTAACAAAAACAATTTAGTATTCTAAAATAATCACATCTGTGAGGGATAACAGGGCTTCATGCTAAGCAAGTTATTAATTAACATCATTTGCACCATATTATAGAAGTTTGACCCGAGGTTGGAATGGATTCTCGTATTAAAAACTTTTTCTCCGTTTAAAACATGCAACAACCCTGAATTATTCATGGTTTGGCTCGTGTGTGAATGGCCAAATTGGAAGAATAAAATATACTTGACAGCGAGGGAGTCCGCCACTTTTAATGCTGTATTTGTAGTCTCCATCTCTAAATATCTGCTTATTTTACGTAGAAGGGAACATTTATTTACACACCAAACTTGCTCTTGGTGTGAGTAACATGTTATGCGGTTTAGGCTGACGTATATATATTAGGAAGGGTATACTTGGCTTCGTGTTAGAAGCGCCGGCTTACGATTGACACCGGGGAATGTGTTACAACTTGCATGTATAATGGATTATATATCAGCACTAGAGGACGCTAGCAGCTACGCCTGCATTTTTTAAATTTACCCGTTTTGGCTGATCCCGTGGGAAATCCCTTCTTAGTGCACCCCTACGGTCCCCAAGGAACATGCATGCCAAATTTCAGTTTCCTGCGCCCAATAGTTTCCGCTGTAGCGTGTCTGACAGTCAGTCAGTAACGCAAGGATTTTATATATTAAGATATGGAGGCTAGCTAGCTATAATCTATTACTGTTGGTTGTTAATTAAATGGCGTCATTATTTTTATATCAACCCACAACACACAAATTATAATCACAGAATCACCCATTTGTCGTGGCAACTATACTGCTAAACTAAATACCCAAATCGTTTGAACAACGTTTTGAGTTTCGTCATACATAATTTTTGTTGATAGAAAACAACGCTATGTATACATGTTCATATATAGTGTAAATTCTTAACATTAAGAAAACAACTTTGTCAAATTATTTTTAGAATAGCGTAAAATCAAACGTAGCTGACAAACCTAACATGCTGACTAAAGAATATTTTCTATCATATATTTTAACAGTCTATGTCCGATTGCCTATTTTATTTATTCACGTACTTCTTATTCAAAGGATAGAATTTTACTTGTAGATAAGTACATTGTCCAATAAGAACTCCTTGTCCGATATAATAATATGTGACGACCGAGAATATTAAGGTTAGAAAATTAATGAAGACTGATTACATTGATCGTTCACGCTGTAATAGGATTGGATTACCGTTTAGTCAGTCTCAGCTTCGCGAAGCTGTGAAGAAGAGTAACATTCTTAAAGACAGTGAGCTTTGTCAATTCTTCGGGTATAACGCGGTTTCCCAATAATGGTTTGTAAGAAGCCGATCACATTTAACGAACGAATGTACATTAACAAAAGAAACAACACAACAACACCTAAGGTTTTGTGTTTTTACGCTTAAATATTTTGGCTAATAAATAAAAAAATGTATAGTAATTGTTAATCTCCAAAATTGAGTCGCTCGATACTGTAACGCATTTACTTACTATAACAGTTATTTGATGTTTTAAAAGTAATGAGCTCTGAGTAATGAACCCTTCATATTTTTTAATTAATTTAACAGTCAAGTGCAGTACATATTTTTTTATTAAAATCATTTTAATTTTCAGAAAGTCGTCCTAAAATACATTTCGTCACTTTATTTTTTAAATCTTGAGATATTTTCACCAATTTTTATTTAGATCAATGGCTAATTAACAAGCTTTCCAAAAATTATTAATTTAGAGCCAAAAAATCAATAGTTCTTTTTTAATTTCATTATTTTGATGACAAGGTGGCAATTTAAAAAAAACTTTAAATCTCGATATCTCAGAAACCGTTCATTTTGGACCCCAAGTTGAGGGGCGTCAATTTGTTGCAAATGACCTCAAATATAACCCCCTGCAATAAATTGTTCGAATTACCAAACACCCTGTTTATATTCGTAAACGAATAACAAGCCCTAGAATTGCGCGCGGTAGCACTGGCTACCCAGGGAGCCGGGGTGATACCTAGAGTGCATTTTCTATGTGGCTTCTCTTGGAGCCGGCGGGTAGTGAAAGATTAATATACAACATTTAAGTTAAAGAACACATTGCAGACATACAAATTCAACGCTATTCAAGATCTGCTATGTGTGAAAATGCGCAAGAACCATTACCCATTATTTGAAATTCGACAAACAAAAGAACACGTAAACAATAAGTAGAATAAGAACAAAAGGTATAATTATTCACTAGAGATCAAAACATCCTTATTTCTGTTTGAAACCTGGTTGGAGTATTCCGCAAACTCGTAATCTTGTCTTCCACTTACTGAAATCTAAGAAAAGCAAAAACATACAGCCTTCGAGGTACTTTGGACTTTGATCTCATTCTGCGTAAATAGTAACAGCCAAACTTAAACAGTGTTTGAATACAACAGCTTCCCAGTAAATACGATTCATGGAAAGCAACTGAAACGTGTCGCTGTAGTTAAATATATACATAGTTATGGAGATTTATGATTTATATATTTTACCACGGCATTTTTTGGTTCAAATATAATAATGACGGTATTATTGTATTTTAATTTCAACATACCTATATGTTTATTCTGTGTATACTCTTAGCGATTACGTGGGTAATAAAGAAACATCATCGCCGAGCAAACCATCCTATATGTTATAATGCCATTGACCAACCCAAAAGTTGAAACTCAAGACATGGATTATGACATCAAGTATGTTACTGTAGTAATAATACTGTTTTGTCAATCACAGATTCACTTAACACATGTTGAACAAATTGGAAAACGCATTGTCAACATTTCAATCTGAATGGACAGCATTTAATTGCAACAGAGTAAGTTAATTCCTTTTATAAAACATGTTCTCTCTCCAATAAAACCTTGGCCTCACAGAGCCACCCCTTCCGTGTGCCATTGTTGTAAAACCACTTATACACTCGAACATCCAATTCATTTCAAACAAGGAAACCCGAACCGCAATGTTAATTCTAGCATTCAAACTAGATAACAAAGATTGGAACAAATTAATTAATGAACTGTTAGGGCGCGGTCGAACAGCGCATATAGTATATGATTCAAGTCATTGCAGGCGGTTACCCGCTAATCAATAACTGATCACGAGATTTAGCTACTTCGGTGATAAATTTTGTTACGTGTAATTTGTTTGGAGTAGTAATCGTTTGCCTTAGCTCTCGTTTTACCTTTATTATTTTACCGAAAGAAAGTTCAACATGGTGCAGTATCCGCAGAATATAGCTCTTCATTTATCTACTCTATCTGGGTATTTACTTTGCTAGCACTTACTCGCTACTATTTATTTTAGGTAAAGCTATCCGAGTCTGCAGCATATATATGTGATTAACGCAATTTTAATCCATCTCATAACACATGTAGGTACTTAAGCGCTGGGTGTCGTCTCATCGATCACGACTGAGGAACTGGCATAATAATCATCCTATTACTTTTTGCAACCACCTTAATCAATTGATCACACCGCCAACTGTGAAAACATCCTTCTAACTACATATCAATCACTCATACAAACTCCATTATTCAACGGTTTAATTTTCAAAATGTTTTATGATATTTTCGTTTTAAAGCCTTGTTTGTATTTTCTAGTCGAATTGGTCATTCAAATGAAGGGTCACTTTAAAAATGTTACGTGTGCCCTTTACCCAGAGGGTAAGTGAGACATCACTATGAAATGTTATTAACTGCTGGAAGCTTCAGTTAACCTTTGGTGGCCGTGACAACACCATAATTCGGCTATAAATATAGACCTATGTATTTCATACGGTGAGTTTCATTTTCGTCTTACGAAAAAATCATGAAATTTCTAGCTTTAGTACCTACTAAAGCTAAAAGTTTAATGACTTTTTAAGATAATTTGTGACTTCTAATGCACTATAAAGGAGTCTTACTAGCAGAAATAATTGAGAGCACCCGTGACTTAACACACAAACCTGTTTTTTTGGTAGAAACCTTTCTCACAGTGGTACACAAAAAGTTGGAACGTTTCGGAATTCAAATTACTATTCGATCTTTCCTTTCAAGAAATTACGTTTTGAAATCTATATATATTAATATTAACAATTCCTAGTATTTGAACAATAATATAAACAATGGTTATCTAGAACAATGATTACAAAGCATACCGTTAATTGGAATCTCAGATACCGCTTTGTAAATTAGTTACCTATATAATATAAATACTTCATCCCGCAAGTCAAAGAAAATAACTTTTTAACTAAGTATCTGTTTTTCTATGGTTTTGTTTTTTAATGTCTTAAAACATACACGATGTGGCCTGATTTTGGGTGACGGGAAGTGGTAACCCCAGCTTGTACACATTAATGTGTGCAATAACACAACCATGGGTGGTAAAGAGGAACGGGATGATTAAAAATGAACAGACTATGGGGCCTCGAGCACTCTCACTCGCCGAACAAAACGCAATAGTATTGGTACTGTTACTTCACGTTGATTGGCTGTGAGATGGTAGTACTTCCCCAGTCAAGTCCGTATATTTGGCTAAAATTGGCATGGCAACATTGGGTAGGTTGAATTGGTGATTTCAACCTACCCAATGTTGCCATGCGTTATGCCAAACGTTATGTTGGTTCATATTATTTTCGTGTAAACATCACACTAACTTCACCTACTATAGTGGCGACAGAGCGCAGATGTCTGCTCCTAGTATGCAATGCATGTCATCATTCTCATGTCGACACCACAGACATACAATATAAATGTATGGGGTAGTGCGCTCGCCTATCAGCCTGACACTGCGCTGAGTGTTGTGGGTTCTTTTCTTTTCACTTTGTATGATCTATAGATTGTTGTTTCGAGTCTAGGTATACCTTGTGTCCATTGGTCTTTGTAAGACCCCTTCTCGTAGTAACAAAAACATAATTTCACGCTTTTATCACCGAAGGGATAGGCAGAGGTGTATTACACACCCACACTTCGCCAGTTAAGTTTCGATGCCACTGTAATAGAGGGCCTATTGCCATCTATCGGGCACATTATTAAGCGAGCGATAATTATCATTTATAATGCACACATAACTTTCAAAAGTCAAAGGCGCACACCAGTAGGCTATCACCGACTTTCGGCTCGAGTAGTATTTAAAAAAAAATATGAAATGGTAATCTGGTGGTATGTTAACATCTCTATAACGAATTTTTACGACAATACACAAACTCCTCCAATTTAATAATTTTTATCACTTTTATTAGCTACATCTCTACTTTATTCGCATTATATACATTAATTATCACAATTTTTAAATGGAGTCTAAAACACAAATAGACAGAACAAGCTCAGATACTTTTCATGAAAGACTCCCCAAAGAACTGTTCATTACAGCGAAGCTACTTAGTTGTACAAAAAACCCAATATCCTACACCCGCCAATATACAGCATATTTCATATTTCACAACAAACCTAACCTGCCAAAAGCGAACATTTTGGGCGAAATCATGTTAAAATAAAAGGCAAATGTCTATAATCTACTAAATTGCTAAGTTGAATTACAAATTTCGGAGGAAGTTAGGTGTGATATTATACAAATAGGCAGTCTTACCGTCTACAAACATGACATCACTGAACCTAAAGGCAATGTTTGCTGCGGCGGTTAAGGAACTTAAAAAGGTAAACATTTGGTCCGTTGACTTTGTCGACGCAGTACAGGATTAATTCAAATTCAAATTCAAATTCAAAATCCTTTATTCATTTGGGTCACAATGTGACGCTTATGAACGTCAAAATAATAAATTTATAAAATAATTACTTAAATTTGAGTAAAATTTAAAACATTATTACTGTATGCTTCTACATTTACATTTACTGCCACGTTCGCAAAGCAATAGGTAGAACCATGAGAAAGAACGGGCAATAAAACTCACGGTCACTCTTTTTCATCGCCAGGTTTTGCATAATACACAATTTACATTTTGTAAGGTGCTGCAACTGTTACACCTTCTATATCACTTGTATATATTTACTGTACATAATAATACTCAAGCATAATACTTTTGGTTAGCCTCCTCAGAATAGACATGGTGAAACAGGAGCATCCACTTACATTATATATACCTAATAATACAGGCAATCCGCGAAAGTGATCAGAACCATGATGGAAATGATGCAGTTAAATATTAAAATCTAATACCAGCCCGCAAGACCGTCATCGACCAGTCATCGCAAGTAGCACCCGTTCACGAGTATGACGCATGTGCCAGCCATCATCCCTCTCGCCATATTAGAGGGACAGGGATGACCCGACACACGACGCCACCACAAGAAATGACATTTTAGTGAGCATGACGACAACGGTATACGAACCAGCAGTAAGAAACAATCTATTGGTATACTGACGATGACCGCCAATTACCTCCATTTTCCAGATCGTTATTATTAACATAAGTTAGTGGAACGCGTGAAGGAATGCAAATGCAGAAAGAATTTTGTGAAGGTGACAAGTGAACAATGATATTATCAGGGATAAATAATGTTAAACTACATTCAACAAATCATAAAAATATCCAAATCCTGCAAAAATCATGTGTTCACGAGGCACCTCCACTTAACATGTAAATAAAATAATCGTGAGTTAAACAAGCCTAAGCCTATCTCCACGGTGTCTTATCATTTAAAAATTCCTTAATAGTGTAATAACCCCTTTGTAAAAGAAAGTTCCTAATTGTCCGTTTGTATTTGTGCATGGGTAAATTAGTACTTATGTGGTGTTCACGCCACCGCTCCTGTTGTTATAGGCGTACACACTCGAACAAATGTCACTCCCACTCAACCCTCGTTATTAAATCACATAATAATACTCTTTCGTGGTTTAGACACTTTCTATTGCTTATTTGTGTTTGTCATCTTTGTACATTACAATCTAGCTAATACTCGTAGCTGGCATACTTAGCTAATGAGTGCTAATCTATATATTAATTAATACGTTTAAAGAAAACAATATTTACCTTTTTAGCGCAATGTACACACGGATCTAAAACTATAATTCAACGAAGATATATATAAGATATATACAGTACATACGCTACGTGTTAGCTACGCTATTGCTACAAATATTCGTAGCAAGATCGTAGCACTAAGAGCAATGCCACGAAATAGTTTGAGCACTATTTATGATGTATTATATGTATGTGAGTAGTATCGCTAGAGTATAAGCATATAATAAATTCTAATTATATTTATGTTATTTTGTGTCAAATATTCATTGTACAATAACATAAAGGACATAACTTGTTAAGTTTTTTTATTTTACTAACATTCTAACACTAGGAATACATCCAGTACCATTACATTACATAACATACATATTATGTAAATTACAGACATTACACTAGCGGACACAACAATCAATTATTTGTCGATTCCACAAAGCGTTTTGACATGTGAAGATTGAACCCACAAAATTCGAGTGTGTGTCACAAAAGTGAGTTGGCTACCACTATATCATATTTTGAGCAGTCAATGGAAAGAAAAAGGAAAGACGCAATATATATTAAAGAAGAAAAATTTTAACAACAAACAATTGGATGTTAGGGTCTCTGGTCCACCTAATTTGAACAAATTGTCGATATTTTGTGAAAAGTTGGTTCGCTGGTCGCGGACGCTCCGCGTGGGCTTGGAGGGGCCTAATGATGCCCGCAGCTACGCTCACCCATCCTATATTTTTATATTACAGCTTCAGCCTGATCCCGTGGTAATTCAGGTCATCTCTTCTTAGTGCACCCCAACGCCCTCCAACCATTCTTGCTAATTGTTTTTGCTTTGCTTCTTGCGCCCAGTAGTTTCGGCTGCGCTTTGTCTGTCAATCAGTCATTAACTTTATAAATGCAGATTGACCTCTACACGTGAGCGCTTCATAGAGTTGCTTCAAAGTTAAATCTGTTACTTGTCATTTTATTATATTCAAGCAGTAAAACTCATACACTAATCAATAACCAGTGAAGGCATATCTTTCGCATATCTATCAGTTATCTCCTATGGCGTAACGATTATACCAATTCAGCTGCGTGCATACTTCGGATTCATCATAATCGGATGAAACCAACTCAAACATTAATTAATAGCGCCCGATTACCCAAACCTATATCCACTCGGCTGCAATATGAATCATTTTAATGTAACAAGTAAATGTCGGGTTTTTCATCACATTTCCTCAAAAGTTCTTCTAATAAATATATTAGGATCACGGAGGAAATATTACGTTCATAATCACTCGGCGCTAGTATAATATCTTTAGGTTGAATAACTAATGATAGGTGCATTTATCTTCCTGACTGGCCATGGTCGGGGTCACGGGAAATGTTGGACTGTTCTCAAATGTCCACAGATTATACGGCGCACAGAATTGAATGAATGGTGTTTAAGTTTGATATAAATTGTAAATTGTTTTAACAAAACTTCACGCCTTTAACCCCGAAGGGGTTGGCAGAGGACATTACATACGCAGACTTCGCCAGCTATGTTTCGGTCCCACTGTAATAGGGCACATTATTAAGCGAGCGATAATTAAAATGTTTAATGCTCACATAACTTTGAAAAGTCAGAGGTGTGTGCCCGGGGAACCTGGGGATCGAATCCGAGACCATCGTCTCGGCAGTCCGTTATGTACACCACTATCGCCGCCGTTTTATTTTAGGATTTAGGTAAGTTGGTACACTCCCTTAGTTACTGCCACGACTAAACTCTATCATCCTGATATGTATGTACCTATTATCGATTGCTTTTTTATGTGTTTAAGTATGTTCATGGTTTAAGTACAATGATCACTTATGTTTTGGTATGGTAGTGTCAGTAATTTAAATGTTTTTTTTCCTTCCATTACATTTTTTACGGCTAAGATATAACTTATTTTTTTAAAGTACTACGAAAAATATTCGTGTTCTAGAGGAAATTAATTAATCTGTTTTAAAAGCGTTTTTGTTATTAGTAGGCAGCCTTGTAGCAATATTAATGAACTAATGTTTTAGTGAGCTGTTTTCTTACGTTTTTTGGTAAAGATCCATCCGGTTCTTATTCCTAATTCATTCGATAATCTAAAATTTCCGAGAATAGGTAATATTAAAATATTACTTTTACATTTATTATCATACTTCAATAAAATGTTAAGTTAACACTCAATTAAGTAAGGTACATATTTATCAGCAATAAAAACATGCGCACAAAAAGTAAAATCCATTAAAAAAGCTCTAATAAGTTATTCTCATTATTGAACTTCACTTTGTAATTCAAACAATGTTACAAATTGACTGCATGGATGGCGTAGACGTAGTTGTTTAGAGCCGAGTGTTGTAGGTTCGATTTCCACATGAAATATCACATTGTGTAATCCACATATTGTTGCTTTGAGTCTGAATAGTTTTGTGTCCGTTGCTTGAATGCTTGCAAAATCCGCCGTAGAACAAAATTATGCCTATTCCAGGCAATATCATACTTAATAAAATAAAATAACACTGGCCTGCAATCTCTTAGAATGCAGCCCATTTCATCATATTTATGAAACACGGTTGGAAGCAACATGTAAGATAAGTTAGGGTGCTTCTACACGGTGCATGTAGCTGGAGCATGTAGCTGGAGCGGGTTACACGCGTGAGTAATATGCGCAAGCTACTTGACCAAGTTACCCGCTTGTTCTTGTATGTGGTGCAAATAACTGGAGCAAGTAAAGACGCGAGCTACTTGCGCAAGCTGTGTGTACAAGTTATTTGTTCGTGGTCAAGAGCTAGGTATATGTGCATGCTATTCGCGCGGTAGCTTTATGACTTGAATCGCATCAAAATATCTCGATGAACGAAAATTCTTTAAAATCATATGTTAAAAATGTAATTTTAACAAGTAACATGCGCGAGTGACCCGCGCGCGCCGCAGAGCACGCGAGTTACTTGCGCGGGTGGCTCGCATTGGCACATGCTCGAGTCGCTGGACTCGCACATGTTTTTAAACGATATGTTTACGGTGCATGTAACCCGCGCAAGTGTCTCAACATGCTCAAGCTACATGCGCCGTGTAGAAGCACCCTTAGAACAAAAACAGTCGAGTTATCAGAAGCGCCCGCATTGTGTCAGACCACTCGAACCGCCTGTTTGATGATGTCAACAGGCTATTTGTGAAAATAACAGAGCATAATTACAATATAGCAACAGTTGACAATCTTTAAATATTATATTTTTAATAACGTTCTACGAAAAAGGTTTACTTAAAACTGAGTAACATTTTCTCCAATCTTAAAAACATGATAACACTTAAATCCTGATTGAAGAAATAAGTTGTTAAAATGTTTCTAAAAGTGCACATTTGGTTTACAGCTTGTATCGTCTGCACAAACACAATCAATCTAAATTCAAATTCAAATCAAATCTACAAGCTTTTAACAGGAGTAGTAACAGAAAAATGATGTCATAAAGTATTAAATCAGTTTTCTGTCGTCCATGTTGTATCACTGCTATCTGTCTGCGCACAGCTAGTTTTGACCTCATGGCCAAAAATCTGTTAGCAAATTAATTATTTAATATTACTAGTAAGTTAAATGAAGACTTTATCGACGATTTGGGTACTTTGACGATACTTTCTTTATGCAATAGGCAGCAAACGATTCGCCTGATGATAAGCGATTACCGGAGCAAGCGTATCCTAGATTGGAGACCACCAGGCGTAAGGTAGGGCGGCCCCCGGCTAGGTGGACCGACGACCTGGAAAAGTTGGCTGGAACAGACTGGATGCAGAAGACTGAGGAACGTGTAGTGTGTGGTGAGGATCATGTTGGGAGAGGGCTATGTCCAGCAGTGGACTGCGATAGGCTGAATGAGAAGCGATTACCGCCACCCATGGACACAAGTAACAGCAGAGGCATCACAAGTACGTTGCCGCTCTTAGAAATGAGAATAGAAATAGGGTAAGGAGCGGGATGTGGGAGAAGAAACGGGGATGATGCCTCTGGCACTCTCACTAACTTTACTTCGGTTTTCTGTGAGAGGATAATACTTCCCCGGTTGAGCCGGCTCATTTATATTGAAATCAGCAAGGCTCTACTGTCTAATTTTACACGTGATAAAAAAGGCTGAATGGGCCCTAACAGGTTTTGGGTACTAAGACCAGGAAAGAACCTTGAGGCCCATTCACGAAGCACATTGCGCGTATATTCCTTTTCCTAAAGAAAATGTGGAAATGCCATCAACGTACTCAAATTGCACCCAACAACCAGAACAACAAACGTCAGCCGCTTGTAAAACCGCGCAGAGCAATATTTTACTCTATAACTGTGTCCATACATCTCTTGCCCTATCTGATGTAAACGTCGAAAGCGTTTCGCTTATCAGTCCGCGAGTAATGCATGACATTTGTCTTGGTCTGCTACGTCTCATCGTTTAACTTTATACCATATTCTTCTTGTGCTATCAGCTTAATAACTTTGGTGTTAAGTGACCTAGCCATTGCTGGGGTTTTAATGCCTCATATTACTCATTATAAACTATTTTCGATTATACAATTACCAAATATTATTCTGATAAAAAATTAACGATGTTTAAATCTCTCGAGGTAACATGAAACTTGAGCTCTGCTAACCTACCTTACCATTGAAATAGTGCCTGCCAATACCGAGGATAGGCACGTGCCTAGCAGTGGTACAACTTACCAAGGTCGAATTGTTCATATATGCTGAACAGGCTAAGAAATAATGATTATTTACATTTTTTATGTCATTATTACCTGTCACCCTCGGCGATATCAAAATTAAATCGATGAAACAAGTCTGCATCGCACCAGAATAGAAAATAATCGAAGCTCTATATAGATAATATCGGAGATCAGAAATAGATTCCATATTCACCCAATACAAAATAGATTATATACACAGATAAACACTTAAGATGCTGACATCTACAACTACAATAATAGCAAACTTTAGTAAATTGTGCTATTCAGAAATTATTTACTTTTTTTATACCTCCAATAAATGCTATCTACAATGGGCAGCGATAGCCTAGTGGTGATACCAACAACAGACTGCCATGCAGAGGGTATCGGATTCGAATCCACGGCACGCACCACTGACTTTTCGGAGTTATGTGTGTTGATATGCCTGCGCCATCTATCATCCATCATTATTTATGAACTGTAAATATACCTACTACTATTGGGAATTAAATTACTTCTTTTCACTTTTTAACCCATTCCCAGTCCCATGAGCCACATGTGGCTCATAACAATTGAATTTCTATTGTGTCTGGCGTCGGACAGTGAAAGTGTTAAAATTACTCTTAGGTACCTAATATTGGTTATGGCGAATTTCAATTTGTATAACTTAAAATTAAAATTTGAATCAATAGAGATCGACCATGGCTTTTCAAAAACGAGTCCAAACTCTATCCACCAGGTCACCATTTCTATTTTGTTTTTATTTTAATTATGTGTGTCCGTACGAAATAGTTTTAATATTTCGTACTTGCTCAGCGCGTCATAATTATGTTTATAAATTAAATTCATAGATTGTTCTGTTCAAAGTTAGTATGTAGACTAAATATTAGCTTTACTTTAGTTCTTACTGTTTTAACGTGCGTGTCAGTATTTCACACGTATTTTACACATTTTTTTTTACCAGACCACAGAGTAATTAAGTTAAGTAATAAAACTAATTTATGTCCCGCTGAAATTGTCCCATACAGTTAAGCAATAAGTAATAACATTACCGTATTTATATTATGATACGTAATTATAGCTTAATTAAAGTAAACTCGTGACATTAAATTACACCGCTAATTGCCAAGTAAAGACCACAATGACATATTTGTGCAAAATTACGTTTATTTTAAACGTAAAACCGCTATTAGATTGTCCTTGTTTCACCTTGAATAGTTTAAAAACGATACACAAATTTGACATGGTGATGGATGTCTATAGACGTCAGACATATTCTCATTGTACTTTCAAAGTCAAACTCACGTCTGTAATATTTCTATGGGGTACGCTAACTGTATTGACAAATGTGACATGGAAACCAATAACTGTCTGTAACCAGCCAGTATCAATCATTGCTTTAAACTGTTATGCTCTTTTTAAAAAAAGAGTCTTGATTCCATATTAAATTTTTATTGTATTTTCTTACATCAAATAAGCTCTGTTTGTGTTTTACGTGTCACCGTCATTACGCTAGATAAACTTTAGAGCAGGACAGAACACAAGGCAAAAGAATCTGCAAGTGGCTGACTTACGCACCAACAATTCCGTACTATTCTTAAAATAATGTTTTCATATTTCGTTCGTCACGAAGAATGATACTCGTTTTATGGGAGACGATTTTAAACTTGAAAATATTTTCTAACATAAACTATGTAAGTTGAATTGAAGGATGAAGTTTTCTTTGTAATTCAAAAAATTTCTTCTTACTCATTGGTATAGGTCACGGTCGATCCTTTTACAACTGATGCAATTTAAAAATTCCTAAGACATTTTTATATATGTGGTTCTTTTTATGTAGCGATCTTAAAAATACGTATTTTTAGATTTCGCATTTGTGCGATAAGATCTTACTTTTTATTTCATCATTTTAGGCCGACAGAAATAGCCTATCTTTAGATTATGACAAATCACTCACAAATAAACGGTCGTTATAATATTTTTATTGAATTGACGTGGAAGCTTCTTTTTACAGCACCACAAGATGATAGACTTAACTGTGTTAAATTATATTCAACTCAATATATTAAGGTATTCATAAAAAAAGGTCCTGATACACAGACTCCTAACTTACAGATGAACTGACGAGCCGATACCTAATTGACGCTATATATCGGAGTTTGGTTTCTCCTTTTCTGATACTGAATGCTTATAAGAATGATTAACTTCTTATCCAACTACTACCAATCAATAACATTTTAATGCTCGCTTCGTTCGCACTCGTCCAGCCTTATCCGCAATCACTCGCACTTGTACCAATCCTCTCCTTCCTTATTTATTTCTTTATTCTCTGCCATTCTTATCTTATTTTCAACACATTTGTCACAAATCAAATTTGCTCAATTGTGATATTTACACATTACAATTTTATTTTTTTATGTTAATAGGCGGCAATCGAGCAGACGGATCGCCTGATGGTAAGCAATTACCGCCGCCCATGGACACAAGCAACACCATAGGAGTCACAAGTGCGTTGCCACCCCTTGGGGTCGGGAAATGGGATAGGATGAGGAGAGGGATGAGGGAGAAGGAATATATTAATATATAGGGCCTCCGGCACTCTCACTCACCGGACGAAACGCAACAGTTTAGGTATCGAGAAGCTATGTATGTATAGTTAATATAAATTTGGTATTATGCCA
This sequence comes from Euclidia mi, assembly GCA_944739405.2. Taxonomy (NCBI): domain Eukaryota; kingdom Metazoa; phylum Arthropoda; class Insecta; order Lepidoptera; family Erebidae; genus Euclidia; species Euclidia mi. The sequence continues at coordinate 80,180,581 of OX123181.2, forward strand.
AAAAGCGATGCGTAAGCCAAAACCATTGCCACGATGACGCCGACTCATAAAGAGCCAATTGTGATAGCAAAGGAACGTATCTTAATAATTACGCACTTAACGCGAATTGATCACACAGGGAGCGTACAGTTTAGTCAGTACAAAAAGTAGCCTCAAAAACAGAATTGATATTGAACTAGCTTTTGCTAGAGGCTTCATGTGGGGATGAAAGGTAAAATATTCACATTAAAAATAATTGTATAATAATTCCTATCCCAACAGCCAACAGAAAGCCGCCTCCACGGTATAATCTATACATACGCTAAAATTCATGAAATTCCCTTCAGCCGTTATCATGTTAAAACGGAATATAAATACATTTTTCGTTTAATATAGGTATTAGAAAAAAGCGAATATTATCAAACGACGTGTATATCAAACCATAATTTATTTACCTTATCAAAGATTCGTGAGACCTCAAAGTCTGTCATTACGTATATATTTTGAAAAATCAATAGATGTATTATATATAAAACATTGACATTGCAGAGATTAGAATATTGATTTTCAGATTAAGTTTATGCCGTAGAATTAATTGCATCTGAATATTGAATCAAATCAAATCAAATCAATCTTTATTGCAAACCAAGTGTATAAATAGGTCTTATGGTATGATACATTAGTGTCAACTTAGTTGTCTTTTACAGACATTGCACATGGTACTTATCTCTAAATAAACAAAAAAATAATTAACAAACATTTTAGACATCTTACACTTTCACTAAGACATAAAAATAAAATATACAATATAAAAAGAAATAACATTGACATTGTATTGTTTCATAATGCTAGGCAGGCAGTAAACAATGGAATTATTAATATTTTATAATAATGATTATTAATAACATTAATACCCACTACTTATATTATACATAAATATCTAAAGTTTATTTTCGAAAAATTCTATAGTTGAATAAAAGCATTTCTGGACTAAGAATTCTTTTAATTTTTTATTGATTGCTGGCAGTTTGCTCTCTTTTTTAATGTTTTTAGGTAAATGATTAAATATCTTGACTGCCATGTAATACGGGCTCTGGTTCAGCATTTTAATTCTAGATGGTGGTAAGTATAACCTATCTCTATGGCGTGTATTTATATTATGGGTATCTTTCACCTGTGGAAAATGTGACCTATTCTTGAATACTAATGAAATGAAATGAAATGAAATGAAATGAAATTGTTTATTTTGCGATACATGGGTAAATAGATGTATACAGGTAAGGTAGTGTGTCACCATGATCAACCGTGCTAGAGCGGCATGCAAAATGTATTATAAGGCATAAAATTTACTATGAATTTAATACAATGAAAAAATTTTATAATACATTTGAAAACATAATAAAAATTATAATGTCCAAATAACATAATTTTAGTCAGATTAATATGTATGTCAGTATATAGTAATTACAGGATATACATGTCAAAAAATTAAATTAAATTAAGAAATTAAATGTCAATACAAAATAATAATCAATGAATATTTGACGACATTAATATTACTATTTACCAACATTGGCATTCTCATGATTCTAACATTATAATTATCACAATTCAATGTCTTCGAAGTAACTTGCAATGGTATAATATGATTTTTCAATTAAGAATGCAAATAGTTCCTTTTTAAATTTGCTAATGCTCTCTGCTGTTCGTATGTATTTTGGAAGATTATTATAAACTTTTGGGGCCATTACAAAAATCATATTGTGAAAAAGGCTACTTTTACACGGTACCAAGCGTAGTTTGTCAGCCCTTCTTTGGCTAGTAACTTTTATAAATTTACTCATATTGCGGCGCACGAACATGGCGGTTTCATATAAGTATAAGCAGGGCATAGTTAAAATTCTCAGCTTCTTGAAATATGGCTTACAAGTGTCATCCCTTTGTAGGTTGCATATTGCCCTGATGCAGCGTTTCTGCGCAATAAAAACTCTTTCTTTACCCGTAGCATTACCCCAAAACATTATGCCATACCTAAGATATGAGGAAACTAAGCCATGATATGCAGTCAATAATACCGACTGATCCACAGTTTTGCTTAACCTGTATAGGGCATATGACTGCTGATGTAATTTAGTACATACCTTGTCAATTTGCTCATGCCATTTTAATGTATTGTCAATATAAAGTCCTAGAAATTCTGTTATGTCAGTTTCATTAATTCTTTTACCCTTATAATTAATATTTAAATTTAAATTTAAATTATTACTATTTAATTGATGTCCAAATTGCATAATATACGTCTTGTCAAAGTTTATTCTAAGATTATTCAATGTCAGCCAAGTTACTACAGAGTCAATACTTTGATTTATATCATTTTCTAGGGCTGGTACATTGTCACTATTAAATACCAATGTACTATCGTCAGCAAACATAATCAAAGGATATTTTGTAGCTGATGGAAAATCATTAATATAAGTAATGAATAATAAAGGCCCTAAGACACTGCCCTGTGGTACATCATATTTTACTTGTTTCTGGCTTGATGCATATGTAATATTTGTTTTTTTTATGGTTGATTCTATTTATGACAGTTATTTGTTGACGATTATTCAGATACGATTTTATTAATTTTGATATATTTCCCCTAATACCATATGAATACAGCTTTTTTATTAATAAATTGTGATCCACATGATCAAAAGCACGCGTCATATCCATGTATAGTCCTAAAACAGGTAGCCTTTTATCAACTCTAGCAGAAATAAGATTCAAAAAATCATACACCGCTACATCAATTGACTTATTCTGTCTAAACCCTTTCTGATTGTCAACCAACAGATTAATTTTTTCCAAATATCCATATAGACTACTGTATATTACCTTCTCAAATATTTTTGAAATAATAGGAACCAGTGCAATAGGCCTGTAACAGGCCATATTTTCCCGATCACCTTTTTTGAATAAGGGCTTAATAATTGAAATTTTTAATCTGTCAGGGAAAATGCCCTCAGTTATACATTGATTGATAACGTAGCTTAGGACTGGTGATATTAATTCGGATACTAATTTTAAGATTTTTGTGGCAATATCATCATAACCAGTGCTGTTTGTATTTCTAAGTCCCATTATTATTCTAAAGATATCTTGTGGAGTGGTTGCAGGCATAAACATGGAATTAGTTGTACTAGCTATAGTGTTACTATACTTATATTCAGTATTGCATAGGGGTTGCACCTGATCTATGAAGAAATTGTTGAAAGCTTCTGCTATTTCACTCGGCTGGTGTATAACTTTTCCACCTACATTTATTTGGAATATACTCTCATTTGGAAGAGTGCTTTTACAATCATTTATTACTTTCCAAGTTGCCTTTGATTTGTTCTTGGCAGTTTTTATAGAATGATTATTTTGTGACTTTTGTGTAAGTCTTATAATCTTTCTAAATTTCATGTTAAAATTCGTAAAGTTATTTTTATTGTCCTTACTAGGTACAAGCCTATACTGCCATAATAACATACGCTTTCTTTTACTACAAATCCTTATACCACGACTTAACCACTTGGGTTTTGGTTTGGTGTTTATTTTAACTCGAATATTCGGAAAACAGAGATTGTAAAGTAGTACAAAAGAGTCATAGAAACTATTAAAACAGTTCAACGCATTCTTCTCTTGGTATACTTCACTAAAACTGATACTTGATAAGTATTCTCTAAATTTTTGTACATTTTCTTTTGAGTAGTCTTTTTTAGTGGTGTACCAGTAGCTAAGACAACATGTTTTCTTAACAGGACACTTTAATATTTGTGCCGTGTGATCTGATACCGCAAGCTCTAAAATATCGCCTTTAGATCCGCGTATATTATGAATTATGTTGTCAATGCAAGTGCCACTACACAAACGAGTTGGTTGGTCTAATTGAAATTTAAGGTTAAAACCTCTGATTAAATGCTTAAAATTGTCTGAATACCTCGTCTTTTTCATTAAATCTATATTAAAATCGCCGCATATGATAACTTTTTTAGCATGTTTATAACAGTGTAAATAGAGAATGTCATATAATTTATTATAAAAAATGTCTAATTTACTTTTAGCGTCAATACATTGTGGGCTCCTATAAATAGAAATAATGATAATATTATGGTCTGACAACTCGACAGCACAAGCTTCAAATACTGATGGCACGCAGTATTTTATTAAAGAATCAAGTAATTTGAATTTTAAACCAACCTTTACCATTATGCAAGTTCCTCCATGCCTTGTTTCTCTCGTAAAATATGCTGCTAAATTATAATTAGGAATATGTAACATGTGTATATCAGACGCAATCATATTGTGTTCTGAGAAGCAAATAACATCTACTGTCTTATATTTCTCGATAACATCATACAAAGCAACAATAAAAACATCCAATTTATTTAACAACCCATTAATGTTTTGATGTAAGATATTAAGACTATTATACACGAAAAAACTCCTTAGTTGTAGTATTGATTATAGTGCATTTGAGTTGGTAGTATTTCTTTAGCAGATGGTAGTAGTATTATTTCCTCCTCAGTTTGAGTGGTCTTGTCAATAAATTTATTACAATGCTTATGTTTAATTTCCATGTCAAAGGCGTATTTAATTGATTTCTTTAGATAGTCTATTTTTAAAATATCTCTCAGAATATGTCGACATATGTAATTTGATCTATGTATTTTATACGGCAAATGCATACTATAGTTCATGTCAATAAAAGTTACATTGTCAAATTTACTACACATGAAACGCAATTCATAATTTAATGTTTTTTCATTGAGCGATTTATTATATGGTATTTCACTTACCAAAATTTGAGGACAAGATACCGTATTAAAAAAATTTTGAAATTGCCATTCTAATAAACTTATGTCATGTATATATATTGATGGTAGTGTCAACAAATTAAATTTAATGAAAAAGGGTCTGCAGCTTTCCTGGTTGTCTATTTGTGCAATTATTCTGACGCATTTTTTTGAAGGACAAATACATCGTTAATATTTACACTATTTCCCCACAACATGATACCATATCTCAGCCATGAGTAAGCATAGGCATAGTATGCCGATAATGCTGTTTCAGCGTATGTGCTGCATTTCAGTTGGAAAAGGGCATATGAAAATTTTGAGAGTTTTGATTTCACGTGTCCTATATGAGTCTTCCAGTTTATATGGGTATCTATATTTATGCCTAGTAAATTAAATGTTTCTACTGATTCTAGGGTTATATTTTGAAAAGTTGTGTCTATATTTAACGGTGGGGTTTTGTAAGATCTGAATTGAATGGTCTTTGTTTTATTATAATTTATTTCTAAGTTATGGTCGTTAAGCCAGTGTGTTACATTTTGAAGAGTTTCCTGAAGTATGGGTTCGGAGTTGTTAATTTTATTATATTCAATTAATATCGATATATCATCAGCAAATAAAACGGGTAATGCAACTTCTTTATTTAGAATCTTTGGTAAATCGTTTATATATAGTAGAAATAATACACATCCCAGCACGCTGCCTTGTGGTATTGAACACGACAGTTTTCTGTTTGAGATCGTACTGTTTTTATTTATTTTGTCACTATGTCATAATTTTCTATTTGCACTATTTGAGATCTGTTTTCTAAATAAGACTTAAACCATGAGTAGGACGGGCCACGAATGCCTGAACCGTATAATTTATTAAGTAGACTATTATATAGAACCTTATCATATGCTTTTGTCATGTCGAGTAAAATACTGCCGCCATAACGAAAAAAGATGTATCTACACAAAATGTGAAATCGAAAAAAAAATGATTTGTGTTTTATAAATTAAAAAGATCGCTGTCTGAAGGTAAATAATAAACGTAATAATTTTATTGTTCTGGTGGGTACATTAAAGGTTGACCTATCGAAATATTGATGCAAGTTTTTACAAAAATTATTTAAGGTATTAAATAATTCACATTTTATTTTTCATTGTAGTACAAAAAATGCAAAGAAATACATAATACTTCAAAGAAATGTCGTTTCTGGCTATATACGTCTTTTCAATGTAGTAATTTATCAAACGTCTTTCTTACTTAGTGATAATACGTTACCAAGTTCTAGTAACCCAAAGTAAAAAGACCTTTCTAGCCACTTGCTGTGTTTTAACTTATTTGAATTGAAATATTAAATGCTGATGCGCCCTCGCACCATTTTAAATACATTAACATTTTGGTGTGAATACGCCAATAAAACACAAAATATGAGAATCAATTTTTTTATTTAAAAAAAGCAATTATGTAAACATTTCTGGTAATTTTAAAATAATATTCGGAAATCAAACAAAAAAAGCTATTCAGTTAGGATTCTTCCTATTCTCAATTAAAAAACTATAAAAAAGAAACAATTAAAAAAATAAATAATAACGTTTCACAAAACTTAGCATAAGTTTGAACTTCTTTCAAATACAATATTCTAATCAGGAATTACGTATTTTCTTATTTAATAATGGTTACATAATATCTAAATAGTTATCACAAAATCTTCTTTTTTTAATTCTCTCATTAATAAAAACAAAGTAATCAAATAATAACATAAAAAATAATAATCATAGAACTTAACAATGTATTGTAGTTTCTCTTAAATCTAATTATGAACATTATCACAGCCCTGAAAGCTATTTACTTATAATTCAGTCTTCATAAACTTCAGTGAGATCAACGCTATTTTTATCAATAGGTAAATTATACCAAAATGATTTTCTATTATCTGGCATTAAAGGAGTCAGTTTTTGTATGATCCCTGACCTGCGCTCTTGAGTAACGCCTCTACACCAATTATTTGGTTTTGGAGGCGGTATTCCAGATTTAATATTTTTTCATCTCAAAAAGTCTAGTGAGTATTCTTGTTCGTCATTAAAGTCCGTTTTGTAGCGAATAACGTGAGTGCCTCTGAAGAATGTCACTTTGCAGATGTCACTTAAGTAAGCTCAAGGTGATGAGTTTTGCAATTTATAAGTTGAGGAACAATCTTCAAACTGACAAAAATCTTCCATACTTTAACGGTCATATTAGTTCTGGTATTCGAGACAGCTTGTTTAAAGTCTTCAAAATCATATATATGTTTCTTCTTTTTCATGGATAACTCTACCTGATGGTGAAATTCATCTGCAGCCATGTACGTATGGCCTACCTCTAAGTATTTTAACGTTATGGTTTGAAAATTGACTTCAACTGAATTGACAAGATAAATTAAGTATGAATATAAAGACCAGTTTTTATTTTGGGCTGCACAGTTATCCAACCAAATAAAAATGTTTTTTAAGTCTCGATTGGCGTGCAGAAAAGCTCTGAAACAGCTGGCTATATCGCTCATTTTGCGACCGGAAGTTGCTTCATGCCATATTGCAGCAAATGTTTGAAAAATTGTGTTTTTTTGTTTGTCACCTAATGGAACGAAACTTTCATTGAACACTATTAGCCGGGGGCAAAACATAACAATTTTAAATTCGTCAAGCCGTGGAAACATAATTACTTTCGCCAAATCAGCAGCAAAATACGCAATGTCTGAATTGATATCAGTCTGATTTTGCTTTTCTACATCATGTCTATATGCCTGCCTGGCGGTTATATATTTTTCCCGGTGTCTCTCATAGCTTCGACACTCTTGACAATTTCTGTGTCTTAATTGTTTGTATTCTGGGTTGTGAATAAAATGCTTTTCACATACCTCACACTCTTCATGGCCCAGTTTTGAAAAGCTAATATTTAACTTTTTAAAAATTTTCCTATAATAGTCATAGGATACATGTTCATCATTAGACGGATGCTGCTTGCAAAAGTCTTCATACATGCTGGTCACTGTTAGGTCAGATGGAAGATATTTTCTATTTGGAGCGTGCTCGCGGCGGTAGTGTGATATGGAAGGATTAAATGAGTGTATATGTTCTTTGACTTTGGTGTCATCAAATTTTTTCGGATTAGGATTGGTTCCTCGTTTATCTAGTGGTGTATCGTGTATCGGGGTGTTTAAGGCGTTGCGTACTGACTTATCATTTTTTCTATTGTATCCTAATGTTTCTAGAAAGAACACTTTGCAGACATTGACTTTAGTTCCTGTTTCATTTAGTAGAAAATACGATATGCTTACGTTTCTCGGTAATTTTCGGTTATCTGTTACAGTTTTTCTCTTAGGGTTTTCTTTAGACGTGTTATGTATTATAAAATATTGTTGTTCTTTCCAAGACAAATTTCTGTAGTAATGATTTATTTGTTGCCGTGTTTCTTCCATAAATTGAGAATGATTTTTACACACATCAGTATTACAACCTGGCTTTAGTTTGTATTTAGAAACTATGTCTTTCAGTTTTTTCATTTCTTTTCTTTGTGCTAGTGATCGATCACACTTTTTACGTTTTCTGATTGTTCCTTTTTTTGTAAGATTTTGCGGCGTTACTTCGTCACTTGAAATTTCTGGTGATTCAGATATCGTAACCATAACTAATTGTGAATTGGGGATGGTATTTGTAGAATCTTGGTTTATTGTATTCATGTCTATAATTGTGGGTACATAATCCTTATCAAAAATGGAATCATCAGAATCAAAATCTAGATCGCTAAGAGACATGTTTTGAAGATCCGTTATATTCAAAGTGTTACCTTCGTCCGTTGTAGGCAAAGGCTCAACGTATTTCATATTCGTCTGAGATAGGGAGGAAGAAGCTATATGCTCCTGCTGTAACTCTTGTGAAGAACTGGTTGATGGCACCAAAGGAATAATTTTTGAGCAACGATTGCGTTTTATTTTTGCACTGAAAAAAAAAACAATGATTATAGGATACGTACATACATATCGTCGCGCCTTTTATCCCCGAAGGGATAGGCAGAGGTGTATTTCTACACCCACTTTTCGCCAGATATAGTTTAGTTCCACGTAATAAGGGGCGAGCCTATTGCCGTACCGGGCACATTTCCAGACTCCGTGCTGTTACTGAGAATTTCGTGACAGAAAAACCCAATAACACTGCCCGACCCAGGAATCGAACCCGGGACCTCCCGATCCCACGCGCACATTTATGCCGCGAGACCAACGAGGCAGTCGTATAGGGTTTGATGTCGAGTTTTCCGTCTCTACGCAAAGATGGTATTTGCATTGTGTTATCCCTTAGTCGCCTCTTACGACACCCACGGGAAGATAGGGGGTGGTGACACTTGTATTCTATGCCGTCAACCACACGGCATTATAGGATACGTGACGTCAGAAAACCTGGTATAAAATCATTGCAATAGTGAGACAACTAAAACAAATTGTCAACTTCAGGTGTGAACTAAATGAAATATTTACAACAAAAAGAAGACATTTTTGTTAAAAAAAAGTTATGGCTAACATAAATAGATAAACAAATTTATCTCACCCAAAATGTATACTTTTTTATAGTTTAATACTTTATGTCAGTAGGTAAATTATTAGGTAAATACATGTTGTACTCAAAAGAATCACCGTTGCTTACAAGGCACAAAACTCAGTTCAATAGTCTGTTAATCTCACGTGATAGGTAGGTACATTACGAAGAACGTGTAAGTAAATTAACTGCAAGTATTTATACTTCATATATCTAATTTCATTACTTTATAACGGATCTATGTCACGTGTTATATTTAAGGATTATAAATACCTTATTTATTACTTGAATAAGTAAACGACAGTAAAATAGGTATTTATTATCCTTTAAATATAATACGCGACGTTGACCCGTTATAAAACATTTTCACAGGTTACTAGTCGCGAAACTTTTACGATCTTCGTATGTAAACAATAATACATATTTTAACAATAAAAGAATCACAACTTACCTTATGATTTTGCCCCAGTTATAACCTGTAGAAATGCGCGTGCACACGTCTCTTGCCCGCCACAAACTGGGCGCAACTGATCCCCCTTCACTCCGCAAAACTACAAATGCTTAGTAGAAAAGACACTACTGCCACTTGCGCTCGGTTAATTTTCATAATACTAAAAAGAAAAGACACATCTACGCAGATATGTCTTTTTTTCTTATGACCAAAGTAAGCCGTTTTTTCATTTTATGATCTAATAGTTATTATATTAAGTACTAAGGCGCTTCTACTTAAATGCGTCTTTTCAATTTATTGCGCGCGAGAAATGTTTTTCCTATTTAGTAAATGTTACAGAATTAAGCAGAAGTGTATTTTTGATAGTGAGGTTAACAGGGGTACAATTGGTTTAGGCAAAATTAAAAAATACTTGTAGATGCGTCTTTTTCTTCTGATTCCGAATATGCAATTAACTCAGTTTCGACAAAAATGTTAGATGCGTCTTTTCTTTTTATGACGGCAGAATACCTAATACATGTTTTTTATCATTTAAATGTTGGAGAGCCGTTTGCACATATTTATATACCGCTAGGGTGGTAGATCTCGACTTTCTAAATCCGTTTTGGCAATCATCTAGAATATTATATTTTTCTAAAAAGCTATATAATCTGTTGCACATTGCTTTTTCGAAGACTTTTGAGAACGTGGGTAAAATGGCTATGGGTCTGTAATTGCTTGGGGTTTTTGTATCTCCTTTCTTATGAATCGGTTTCACCAATGAAATTTTAAGCTGATCCGGGACCTTTCCCTCTTTGAAGCTTTGATTGCGTAAAAAAGTTAAAGGAATTGAGAAGATTTCCGCACATTGTTTAAGCAATAGTGGCGGAATGTCGTCTATACCACAACTGTGTTTATTTTTAATTGTTCGAATTATATCTATTGTTTCTTTACGGTCCGCTGGCCGTAGGTACATGAAACACGTTGGAGGGTTCGCTACTGGTCGTCCAACCACGCTACTTGTATTACTATTTTTAGAGTCTAAGCCAACGGTGGCGAAGTAATCATTGAATATGTTGGAGATTCTAGTAGGACACTCAATAGTCTCATTATTAATTTTTAGTGATATATTTTTATGGGTCTTTTGTGTATATTTACCTGTTTTTTGATTTATAATATTCCACATAGTTTTTGTTTTATTATCTGAGCTTTTCATTTGTTTGATAAATTCATTCCTTTTGGAGATTACCACGCTTCGTTTAAGTGTTTGGCTATATTTCTTGTAGTATTTTTTGATAATATCATTTTTTGTTGTATTGAGAATAGTTTTTAATATTCTTTTGTGTTTACACGATATTTTTAGACCCCTTGTTAGCCAAGATTTCTTTGATCTCATTTTTATTTTTATTTTTTGTATTGGTATATATTTATTTAGTAAATCTGTTATAATAGCAATGAAAATTTTATAATTATCTTAATATATAAAATTCTTGCGTTACTGACTGACTGACAGACACGCTACAGCCGAAACTACGTGACTCAAAAAGCTGAAATTTAGCATGTATGTTCATTGGGGACCGTAGGGGTGCACTAAGACGGGATTTCCCGAAATTCCCACGGGATCGGGCAAAACGGGAAATTCGAAAATATGTGCGTGCGAAGCCGCTGGCGTCGACTAGTAATCTATAATTTCGGTTTCATTTATAATTTCATGCCATTTTATATCGGTTAGTGACTTTTTGAATTCCAAAATTTTGTTATTCGTAAATATTCTTTTGTGGACATAGCACATTTTTTTATTGTTAGAGCCAATACTTTCCGTATTAATGCCGATTCTAATAGCCTTATGGTCGGAGAGGCCATAGTCTTCCACATGATAATTGTTTATTAGAGGTTCATAATTTGTAAAAAGAAGATCTATACAAGTTGAAGACATACTCGTCACCCTAGTTGGCATGTTTATTAATTGTTTCAGGTTATGAGAGCTCATAAAGTCTATGAGCTCCTTTGATTGTTTATTTTTTTGTAATATATTTATGTTGAAGTCACCACCTATTATTAAGTATTTATGTACCTTATTTGTCTTTATCTTATATAAAAGCTTTTGTATCTCCTCATAAAATATGTTTATATTACGATCTGGCCTATATAACCCTATAATTATACAATTCATTTTTGGTATTTCTATTCCACTTATTTCTATTATAAATTCTTTGGAGAAATTATTTAGGTCTTTTCTCTCAATACACTCTATATTGTTTTTTACCATAGCACAGACGCCGCCTCCATTATGTGTTTCTCGGCAATAAATAGAAACAATTTTATAATCAGGCATCATAATAGAATCACAAAAATGTTTGTTCTTCCATATATCTGAGAAGAACATTAAATCAATATTAGAATCTGATAGAAAATGTTCAATTAAATGAAGTTTATTGCCTATACTTTGAATGTTTTGAAAAATAATATGTACTTTAGTATCGAAATGACTGACTAATATGTAATCCATTAGGAGTACCTGTTTGCTTAGAATTTGACTTTGAGGTGACATTTCCTTCTAATGCAATGGTTTCAGATAACCCATCTTTTATCTCTATATGACTGTCATAGGATATTGAGTGCACGATTACAGATAGTTCCTGAAAAATAATATTTATTCCATTATACTGTACAGTTATGGAACCATTATACTGTGAGAAGGTTTTAACATCACATTCAAGGTTCATATTTGAGTCAAGAAGTGTAGCATATTTATGGGTTTGTACATCCATATATAACAAATTGTTGAAGGTTTCTACTCTACAGTTAAACCAAACAGAGTATTAATGGCTTCTATAGGTAGGTAAGCAGAGTATTATATTTGTATTTTGAATAGTGTCTAGTGTTTTTCTTAGGCTAGAAATTACATCGAAGTAGTTGTTCGTTTTACGGAAGGCCTCGTCACCAATAAGGATAACACAATAGTCATTTTTAGAATAGTTTTCAAGTTTTGAATGCAGATTATTAATTAAATGTTTGGTACCACAACTGGGTGAGAGGTAGTGACAAATTTCCATGTCTTAGAAGTTTTGTTCTGCGATTTTTAAGATGTTATTTCTCTTATTTCCACTGATAATACATATTTTCTTTCAGGATAGTTTGTTATTATGTTCAATTTCATGTTTTGTTGGCATTATCTTACTTGTTGTTTTGACGTTATTTGTAGTAATCTGTGAATTTTCATATTCCTTTTCCATTTTCTTCTTATTTTCTAATTTCTGTTGTACTTTTTAAACATTTTTGGTGCTTCTTTATGGTGTAATTCGGTCTTTTTTTGGTGTAGCAATTACGCTAGAGATTCTTTTTGTAGCTTTTTGCAGCAAGTTGTATTTTTTTGTAAGGTTTGATACAGTTGTCTTAAGCTCACAGTTTTCCAAAGAGAGATTGTTTATTTCTTCGTGTGCAGCATTTAATTCTAGCTTTAAGGTAGTAATTTGTTACCTCAGGTCCTGAATTTCGCAATCCATCTCATTATCCAATATATCTGTTATGTATTTGGTGTTGCCATCTATCGTCGAATCGTCTGAACTACAATCATCGATTGTTGTCACATCTGTCAAAGATTGAGTTCGGGTTTTGCGAAGAGTAATATTTTGTGAGAAATCCATGGCTTATGAATAAACATCGTTATCGGGCGGGTAAAAATGGTGGCAGTGCGGTAGCGCACGACAATAGGGTTGTCATACGTATGCGTCACGTAGGTGCATACATTTAATAAGCTTTTTCGATTATGTTATATCGTACAATACCTTTATTTAATTAAAATATATTATAGTTTTAAATGTTTTTTTAAAAGTATAGCTATATAGTATTGTATTTTTTTCGTATTCAAAATTCAAAATTCAAAATTCAAAATCCTTTATTCATTTGGGTCACAATGTGACGCTTATGAACGTCAAAATAATAAATTTATAAAATAATTACTTATACTCAAATTTAAAACATTATTACTGTATGCTTCTACATTTACATTTACTGCCACGTTCGCAAAGCAATAGGTAGAACCATGAGAAAGAACGGGCAATAAAACTCACGGTCACTCTTTTTCATCGCCAGGTTTTGAATATAATTGTAATAACTTTTTCACTAATTACTCTTTACTACTTCAATGTAATTTGAAAGTTAAGGCGAAATTATTTTCAAATATATTAAATTATTATTTCGCAGTCGTCATATATTGGATAAAATTTTTACAAGCATCTATGTTAAAAATATGTTTTAATCTATTCTTTACTTTCATATTTTTGTTGTAATGTTAAAAAGTGTTAACATATTTTAAAAATTGGCAACACTAACATTAAGTGAAAAATTAACAATATAAACTTTTCAAATTATTTCACAAGTTTAAAATAAATACGTCTTTGTTATGTCAAATGAAGTCGAACGGTCATTTTCTTACTTAAAATGTTTTTTTTTTCAGCAGACATCTTAAACTAACAGAAAGCAGTATAAATAAGTTGTTGGTTTTTTATTCCAAGTAGACGTAAATATCTTCAAGGAATATTTTAACAAAAAATATTCAATAAAAAGTAATTGAAAATATTTATGTGTTTCATTTTAAAATTATTTCTAACGAAAAACCTACATTTATTATTTTGTATTGATTTAGTTACGAGTGATTATTAAAATATAATTTAATTTTGATATTTTAATAAGGTACACAAGGACAAATTGAAATATAGATTCTTAATTACATAAAGATATCAAGTAATAACATTAAACTATTATTTAAAAAAAAAAAAATTGGTTGCCTGTAAAGTCGGTATACGGGCGAAAGTTTTACGTGACAACGACTTTGAGTGGTAAAATAATTTTAATGTGAATATTCATTCGTATAGTAGGAAGAAGGATGAAAGACGCGTGCCTTTCACTTTTTATGTCTGTCTCTCTCGCTCTTAGGCGGGACGCGTGCCTCTCACTCGCTCTCATTGTGAGCGCATAACGTGAGCGGAGCGTAACGCAGTTTCTTGAAGTGTCACCCGGCAAACCAATTTATAAGACGTTGTCACGTCAAAATGTGCATGCCATCGATATATATGTACTAAAGTACTAGATGTAGCATTCAGAACATTTACTTTGTTCAAATGCTTTGCATGAACATACCGGCAAAGCAATCTAGTGTCACTTTGACTTTCCTGCGGTGTGGGTCCGCTTCGTTTATTAACGGTGTGGGGACGATATATCGATTAATTTGAATCAGAACTTGTATCTGTAGTAGCGTTAGTCAATATTTTTACTTATTTATGTAAATAAAAGAGTTAAATGTATCATAATACCACATTAAAATGTATTTCTTTATTTTTATGTGACGTCATTTACGATCATAGACTAACTACTATGCAGAAATACATTGAAAGTGATTGTAGGTAAAATATATGGCTAAGACCAGACTTCGTGAAGGTATTGGTTTTAAAAGGTTTTTAAGTTTGATTAATGTTATAAAACCAATTTGACGTTGTATAACACTAATTCAGTGTTCTTTTTATTTTTTGGTATATTGATCGTAATAACCGTATTAACGAATATTTCAACACTTCATCATAGTATGTACACATTTGCAGTTATAGAAAAATACGCAAAGCTAATATTGAACCATGAGGCCGAACAGATCCTGATTTCCATTATCCGACCAATAGACAAAAAACCACAAAATTAATTGTGTTTGGTGGCAATTGAATAGTTATTAAAATATATTTTTGAGCATTTCTTGCTAGAGTAAATTTATCTACAATTTAAAATATTTTTTTTAGGCAGGACTTCAACCCGCGTCCACGTCGATACCGTAACGACTAAGCTACTCAGGCCACTTCGTCATAGATTTTTTTTAATAGTTGGTTTCCTCATGGTAGCACATAATGCCATCTGCCATATGTGTAGGTTTAGAACTGTGGTCAGCAAGGGCATCTTTACAGAATGACAAACAATCCTGCCTTATATATAAGGATATGTTTAAGCAATTCTCATAGTAAGATAAATATAAAGTTTAAAAATTAGAATTATGCCTGAGGCAACTAAGGCAAGTCTTGAACTTACGCCCACGAATACATTTTTCTATTTTGTAATAAAAACATGTGAATATGTTTATAGATTAATTTTTTTTACTTAAATAAACCCCCAGCAATTAATTCCTTTTATTTTCCTAAATAAACTGTTCTTATTATGTTGATGAAATATTGTAGGCAGAAAACATCTCTTCTGTGATGTAAATAGTCTTTGCAAATGGCAATAATCAGCCAGTAGCGTTAGGGAACTATTGGATACTCATTGGTAAGATGTCAGGACTGGTTGTTGTTGATTGGCTATAATAATAACTAGACACTGTAAGTCATTGGCGCTGCTTGCGCCTGCGTGTTGCGCTAGTACGATTAGACGTCATACGTTGACAATTTGAACAAAATATTTATAGGGAATGCTCCGTCTATCGTTAGAGTATATGTCAATGGTGCATGCTATATGGGTGCGCGCGGCAACCCTAGTGTCGAATGCCACGACCTTGGCCCGCTGGATAACGATGTTTACTTATGAATGAATATTTGATCAATATTTTATCAATATTTGAAGGAACAATGTTTATGATTCGGAAAAAGAGCAAGGTCAGTATCGAGGATTTGAACCCTCGACCACAATCATTGCCCCGAATAAGTTCAAAAGTACAGAAGCGGTTACACCACTCGACCAAACTGATGCTTGTAGAATTCAGTTAAATTTACCATTCCTTTTGTAGCGTTCCTTGACAAACTGCAGATATGAGTCCAAAAGTCAATGGCTTTGTGTTAGCGTCGCTTTAGACAGACGGTTATAATATTAAATCGTGGGTACACTGACACTTTACTGTTTGTTTTTTGTGAATATGAAAAACGTTCATATCTTATTTATTTGTTTTATTGGTTTAGTTATTTCGTATTTTCAGTTGTTTTTAGCACGTTCTTGTTTGTTATCGTAACACTGTATTTTATTATTGTAATGATTCAAAGACGATTAATTCTACAAGGGCAAATTATATTTTTAATATAGTATACCTACATACCTTACATACATACTTAACTAAAATAGTGCATATAAGCATTCAAATATCTCTATAAATTATATAAATGTTTTGTGGCTTCTACAGTATTTCATATCGTGAGATCAACTCGCTAGGTTTCCATTCCAACTCTTATGGCTCAGATTTATTTGAGCATTCACTTGTAACAGAAAATCGAGCATTCGCTGTTTCTAAATTTGTCTACCTGAACCACGAACAGAGCCGAACATCGCTACGAACATTTCTAGATATTTCTAGCGAACGCTCCAATCAGCAAAAGGTTGAAGCAAATTTCCTGACCATACGCTAGAATGCTCGCCAGAACGCTTGGTAGAATGCTCGCTACACTCTTGTGTGTTTTTCTGTTATGTAACATTCGCAGGAATGCTCATTACAGGTGAATGCTCAAGTGTATCAGAACTATGACACAACAATATATAGTAGGTAGGTACTTACAGCGCCAGTGCATGGTATAAACAACAGACATAACACACCAGACAGACTAACATAGTACCTTAGTTTATTTCATCAAGTCAATATGTAGTTATTTTAGGTCAACCCCTTAAATGTAAAATAAATTCAATCAGATATTGCTGTTAAATCATCACTGCGGTTCGTTACATAAAATATTAAAGTGAGGTATGTTATATGCGATATAACTTCTAAATATTTAATTTTTACAAGAAATAATAACCGATGAAATGTTGATAGTCATAACTTGAACTTACGAACTAATAATATAAAGATGAGCTAGATTAAAAAACTTCGATAAATATATAATAATAGAATAGAAATAAAACTTATACTTATGATCTGAAAAAACTTATCTGATCTTAAATACACAAGTACCTTACATTGTACCTAGTTAAGTTAATTTTTTCTCTGGTTTTACGTAATAGGTAATTGTTGCCGTCTTACCAGAAATGGTCTGATGTGACACATATGTAAACACTTTCACAATGAATAACAAAATAACTCCATTTTAGATATCGATGGAACCTATTTTCTCTAATTTTGTTCATAGAGAACCTAACATATTCTGTGACAATATCGATGGGATCCCGTGTCACCGGTAGCCTATTTTTGTCTCTAGGGTCACAAGAATGCTATCAATATGGTTATTACATTCTGATCTAAAAGTACGTTCATAAAAAAACAAAATATGTGGTCGTACGAATCCAATAACGTAATACAAAACAAAAAGAATGTGTTGTAAAATCATTAAGGTACATTTGGTTTACATTCGTTATTAAAATTAAAATAGACTGACGAGTAAAGTGCTACTTTGAAACGTCGCAATTCCCACTGGCTTTGGCAAAACATCAAAGAAAAACCAAGAAAAGTAGTAGATTTAATTTAGTACTGCGGCGTTAATCACTTAGCTTGCCTTCTTAAATTAATTGCATAAAGTTTGCCCAGTCTGTGAAACCGTACCGCTAGTGCAAATAGGTTAGTTTTATATAAATTGGCCAGAGTTGCCCGACGTCTTTCTCTCTTTTTCAAAGCAGTCGAGAAAAACATAGTAAGATAACAAGCAATATTTATATTTGTGTATTTGAGCGATATGCTCCGTAACTTAAAACACCTTTCATCAAAATAATTAGTAATGCATTTGGTTATTTTGTATAACCGTTATACGATCAAAATTAAATATTTGCGCATATATATTGAAAAACTGAATATTATGAGTATACAATACCTGCAACGTCACAATTGGTAAACAGAATAATAAAACCACAGGGTATCGTGCTCTAAGCTCAGGTGTACATACATAATATATATAGCTATGTTTTCAGCTAGCGGTCCTACATACAACATATATTCCTTCGAATAAGATAGGATTGTACGGAAGGAAACCGTCAGGTCTGAGCGGGCTAATGAACAAACTAATTCCCTCCGATGTGTAAAGCCGGGTGAGAAACAGAAATCGCCAAGATTACGCTTTAGCACAAGTAAACTGTGCTAAACTAACTTTGTTAACCGCAATGTTTCACCAAAACTTTCATTTATTTTCTATCTAAGAATTGTGACTCCAACAACGAAATAATATGAGTTTATCGCCCAAGAAAGTTAACTTGTAATTACCAGATATAATAAGAACGCTTTATGTAATGTTATCACTTGTACATTGAATGAATAAACGTATTAAATTGAAAGCAAATTTCAATACAATTATTCATACGAATTCAATAAAATAAATATTGGTCAAAATGTACGGTTCTCTTATTGTATCTCCTCCGGGCGTGACTCGACTATCGTAATATTTCCTCCAATACATTGTATTTTTAAGTAAACGAGCAGACGTTGATCACAAAACAAATGAAATTCAAAAGCTCACCGATCTTCAATAAAGACTCGTTTAGGTATAAAAACGAACTGGAAAAACGTTATGTAAATATAATGAAACAGCCGTAAATTCAAATACGGGTTCATCGGAATACGTTGTTAACATTTGAAGGTAAGCATATAAAGAGTCAATATCGGCAACCCACGAATAAATGGAACATAATGAAAATATATTACAGGGCCTGCCCTCGTAAACGAGTGCGACGGACTCGAATGTTATTCAAATAAACATTAGCCCTGATCGAACGTCGTCACGGAGTTTCAGGAATCGTAAAATTTATAACTGTGTTCATGCGAACATCTACGTTCGTGTATAGCTATACCACCACTTAGCAAGAGACCGCGGTGAGATGTTAAATACGCTTGTGGCAACATCGTGATAATATGCCACCATAAAGTCTATTGTGACAGAGTTAGCTTTTAGTAAAATCACTGAAGAAAATTGTTACTCGCAGTTTTGTAATTAATTTTTATAACTTGCATAGAATATTTAGGTACTACATACCAATGTTAGCTTACTATATTTGCATACCTACATTGTAGGTATGCAAATAAAATCAATGACACTCAAGATTGCAACATGACATTGAGGAGTGCAATAATTAATTGAGAATTGAGTTCACATTAGTCGACGTTTGTCACGAATCACGTGGTGGTGGCGATAATTTAATATTATCGACAATACAAATTTAATATAGCATGTTTTACATATCAATCATTTGCAGTTACATACATAGTAGGCCAGGAATTTGCCAGGAATGCAAATTTTTTTGATTTCCTGGCAGATCCATTGTGCCAAATAGTGATTACCTATTTTACCACCTTTCAACAAACTGCTTCTGCTATTGCTACGAAAATGTATACAAATATATTTTATTTGTAGGTATGTGTCGTAATCATCTTCAAGAGTACGTAATTGCCATTGTTCTGAATAAAGACTGTAACGACTTTGAAGAAACAATAACTCGCTCTATTAAACTCTGCACTTTAAAGACTTTAGTTTTCTTGTTTCATGATACGTGAAAATTAAATAAATACCTAGGCAAGTTTTAAATAAGTACATTTAAGTTCTATTATTTTATAAAGGTTACTCTGTTCACAAATACTACATTGTATTATGAGAGATTGCGTAATATAAAAGCCAGGGGAACGCTATGTAAAAATGCTATGACACATGCTCCTTAAACTTTGAGTATTACAAAACAGAAAGTGAGTCGGTTAACCGAGTGGCTCAATAGGGTTGTTTCCAACTAGACAAATCAAGCACTTTCAATGAACTGTCAAAAACGACCTTTTCTACGGCGTTTGTATGAAATAAGACCTAGTGACGTCATAGTTTTTTGCTGTCAAATAGAATCATTATTATCAATAAATTGTCGATAAAAAATGTTAAATAAAGTTTTAACATTAATTGACGAATGAAACTAACATTAATTTTTAAAAAATCTTAATATATAAAATCCTTGCGTTACTTACTGACTGACAGACACGCTACAGCCGAATCTATTAGGCGCAGGAAGCTGAAATTTGGCATGTATCTTCCTTGGAGACCGGTGCATAAAGAAGGGATTTCCCGAAATTCCCATCGTATCGGCCAAAACGGGTAAATTTAAAAAAATTGCAGGCGTAGCTGCTGGCGTCCTCTAGTACTTCTATAATTTTTTTCGCTTGCAGGAAACTTATCCCCATATTATCCCTCTCTCTCCTGCTATTCCTTACTGTTAGTAGGCCATGGTTTTTAATATCTTATCCCAACATTTCTTCTTAAGGGCAAAACTATTGCATATCTGCTGCAAAATGCCTGTTCACTATCAGGTAAGCTGTTGACACTTGCGCCAGTAACAATAATGAAAAGTAAAATTTTGCACGTAGTTAGCCATTTCTACCTTCTTGATAGGACACTGAAGTTTGCTACATCTGTTTGAACCTATCTAACCAAAGTATTATTTACAGTTCTCGTCTTTACAAGCTGACATTGTTCTGTCTATACCTACAGATTGAAATAAGTACAAAAACATCGTTTGAAAATTGGCCTAACCATTTCAGGGGAGCATAATTATGAGAACAGCGTACCTACAGCCAAATATCAGGTACAAAATAATTGTTTATTAATTATTGTACTTATATAATTAGTCTTGTACATCCAGGTTTAATTACAAAATTAGAATCGTATAGCATAGAAGCTACCTTAGGGAAATTAAATATAATCTACGCTGTACAGGTGATATTCCACCCTCGTATTCACATTAATTACAAGGGATTGGATGGCTTATAATCATGAACACTGATTTAGCCGTATTAGAAAATGCTACAGAGGCCGCCTCGTTGAGACGAAATAATCAAAATTTAGGCAACAATAGCCTAGTGGAGATACCAACTGCAGACTGCTATACAGAGGGCTCCGTGCTTAAAACCCACGGCACAAAACACTGACTTTTCGAAGTTGTGTACGAATCTAATTAATAATAATAAGTTGGCGAGTCACCACCAGCCTCGCACACGGATGCTAAAGGCTTATCAGGCAGGTGCCGTCTGTAATCCATAGTTTTTATCATACCGGTACATCAAACCTCATAACCTTATTCCAGTAGATTCCACATTAAAGCAATAGTACTGCACGTGCTGCGGCTAGTCCATAGCTGTACTTAATAGTGCAGTTGTGGAGGCTCCGCTCACGTGTCCCATCACATTTTAGATTAAAACTACGTAGATAGTTTTAATCTCTGCACGTTGGATCCATATCCCCGCGTAAGCCTTCCAAAGGTCCGGTTATTCTTTTTATACCAAATCATTCATCATCATCGTCCAAGCGTTATTCCGGTTGCATCCAAGACTGACACGCCTTGGAGCCCGAGGTCCGCTTACTGGTCCAACCAGATATGACAGAATATCAACTTTTCCACAGAGCGACTGCCGTCTGACCTCCGCAACCCAAAGGCATACCGATATTCCATGGTTAAGACCAGTATCAGTTTATTTGAGGGTACTGACTCCCCGTAACGACTGTCAAAGATCTTCATGACAGCCGAGACCGACGGTTTAACGTGCTCTCAGAGGCACGGGGCAAGCGATAATTAACAATTTAATACGCACTTAACTTCGAAAAGTCATTGGTTCGCTGCACCTTCCGAATCTAAATTCGTCTTCACGAACAGATTTTATGCCTTCTTACGACCTTTTACATATAAGAAACTAAACAAAATACTCTGTATTTACGACGTTACTTATTTCAAATGCAAGCAATTAGTTTATAAGTATTTGCAATCGTTGAATTATAAACAGACCGAAGATTTGCTATCAGTGCTAAAATAAATTGGACCTGTCTTGACATTGTTACTATATTATATTATATAAATAACATCGAGCTATGCATTTCTCTTGAAGGTATTTAACGTTGTTATGTAACTTTATAAATAGTATAAGCAGTAATAATAAGTATTGGTATATAATTCACGGTTATAGAATATTTATTTTCTCAACAAGAATATACAATTCACTTATGGAGAAAAAGAAAATTCAATATTATACATACATTTGTTAGCAAGCGCAGCTTTTTTGACACAATAAGCTTATAATACAATGTTAACAATCCATTCTAAACACATATTCACACTTACACATCCACAAACTTGTTGCAACTATTCACAAAATATATTTTTTACAAAACAATTATTTGTTTATAAAATTGAGAAGGTAGCTGCATACTGGAACGTTATTAAGCGAGGCCCGTAGGTACGGGCGGCGCGGGCGCACGAACTTGTTTACTAAGGCCAATACCACATTAAGCGTCAAACAGCGAGATTACTCATCCCCGATATAAGCATCATTTTTAAAATACATTTATGTCTTGTTTTTTTTTTATCTTTTACTTCTCGATCTTTTTATGTAGAATGCCTTTTAACATTTATTATTTTATTTTTTATAATCTTTTTAAACAAATTTGTATGTTTACATAAATCTATTATCATAAAGGAACATGATGAAACCCGAACCGGTTTTAAGCTATTTTATTTTATGCACAGAGATTAATAATTAAATTATAGTCCAAGTTTTTCTAATCCCTATTTCGAATTTCGAATACTAAAATTTATATATTATGTTCATAAGTAGGTAGGTATAATCATTTTATGATCTCATGATAATAGCGTTGTATCTTTTAGTATATGGTGTTTTAATTCCTTTTTAAATGTGAGTAGTGATTTTATTTCTTTGATTTGTTTTGGCAATTTGTTGTATAGCTTTGCGCCCTCATACAATAAATTGCTTTTCCCATAGTTTGTCCAAGGTTTAATCAAACAAATATTGTTTGCTTGTCTTGTTACTATTTTTTGACACTGTCTTTTTTTTGTAAAAGTTAACTGCGAGTGTATGTCTTTGGTTAAGATTTTACGGATGAGAATACATATATTATACTTGTATATTTGGGCAATATTCATTAACTTTGTTTCTGTGTAAATCTTTACAGTAGGGGTTAAGTAGTGGTACTGGAATAGTGTTTTTATTATTTTATTTTCAGCTATTTGCAATGTTTTTATATGAGTTTTAGCGGCTGTTCCCCAAACCTCAATCAAGTAATCTATGTGTGACTTTACTAAGGAATTATAAATGGTATAACGCACATGCCTTGGAAGACATCGCACCACACCGCGGAGTGCACCCCTTAATGACGTTAGTTTATTTAGTATAGATTCTATATGGGGTTTCCACGTTAGTTGGTTATCTAATATTAATCCAAGATATTTTTCTTTATTGACTTTATGTATTATTTGACCATCGATGGTTAAGTTTTTGTATTTGCCAATTTTTTTGTTTTTTGCATAAAATATGATAAAGTTCGTTTTATTTACATTTATAGTAAGTAATTTGGATTTCAGCCAGATATGCAATAAATCTAAATCCTTTTGGGCTTGTTCTATTATAGTATTTATGGAACTACCAGAGTAAAAAAGACTCGTATCGTCAGCGTAAAGTGCTTTATCTCCCGTTAAGCCTATTTCGTAAATGTTGTTTATATAGATTAAGAAAAGTAATGGTCCAAGAATTGAGCCCTGAGGAACACCGTAACTTATTTGTTGAGGTTTGCTTTGCAGGTCACCTATCTTCACAACTTGATAGCGGTTTGTAAGATAAGACTGAAATATTTTATAAGCTGAACCTGTGATGCCGATTTGTACTAATTTCGCCAAAAGTATGTCATGGCTAACTGTATCAAAAGCTTTTCTCAAATCTATAAATATGCCTAATATTATTTTATTATTATCTATGTTTAATTTGATTGACGTTATTAAATCTGTTGTGGCTACCATAGTATTTGACTTTTGCCTGAAACCATATTGTTTTTTGTATAGGAAGTTAATAGATGCTAGAAATTCACTAAGTCGGTTGTGAAGTATCTTTTCGAATATTTTCGATAATATAGGTAGGACGGATATCCCCCCCCCCCGTGGGATCTCCACCTTGTCGTGGTGGCGGGGCTCAGTAACCGTGGATTTGTCACCCGCGGTGAAGCTAAGAGGGATCCAGGAGGGGACGCTCCGCGTGGGCTTGGAGGGGCCTGCGCAGGATGCGTCCAACGGTGCGGGTGCGGGAGACAGTTCTGTCTGTCCCTCGCACCCGGGTGAGGTCGCGGAAGGAGAGGCGTGTCGGTGTTGCGTTGCCGCGCGCCCTATCTCCCGCGACCAAATGGGGGCGCACCATTCGATGCGTCGCGGTGGGGCCGCAGAGGAAGAGGAGATGCGGTGTTGCGTTGCCGTCCTCCCTATCCTCTGCGGCCGCTGGGCGTTTTGGCGGCGGAGTCCAACACCTTAATCCGTCGCCAAGGGGGTTTTGTTCGGGGCCCGCCTGACCATCTGGCGGGCCAATACCCGTCGGAGGGTGGCGACGAGTGCTTTGGTGATGCCCCACCCTCCGACACACGGGTACATGGCGGAAGTCGAGGTGGTTTTTAGTGGAAACACCACATACTCCGGCTCTTATTTCCCCCAAGAGTCGGAGATCCGAAGGGATTTTCCACCTCGTAAAACAAAAAAAAAAAAAAAAAGGTAGGACGGATATCGGTCTGTAATTACCAGGTTCTGCTTTGTTTCCTGATTTATATATTGGACTAACCTTAGCTATTTTTAAAGAGTCTGGAAAACTTCCTTCAGTTATACATTTATTAATACATTTGGTCATATTTTATACAATTAACTGCTTGACACATTTGATTACTCTGGTGCTTATGCCGTCGATACCAATACTAGTATTTGTGTTTAAATTATTGATGATTTTAAGTACCCCTTCAGTGGTAGCAGGCCTAAGTTGGGTTAATTTTATGCTATTAGATTTTAATGTTTCTTTACTTTTTGAAGTTTGATATATTAAATTACTTGGTTTTGATATTTTACTAGCAAGTTCGGCTCCTATATTGGCAAAATACAATTTAAAACACTCACATATCTGAGCAATGTTGCTTATTTGACCCAAAGAAGTGTTTAATTTCGAAGGTACATAGTTTTGCTTTATTTTATTGTTAGACAGGTCGTTTATTAATTGCCACATTTTTAGGGGATTCTTCTCGCAGTTTTTAAATGCCTTGTAATAATCTTTGCATTTTGGATTTCATAATGAACTATGGTCTTCTGTCGGAGGAACTCGTCCTTTAGCTTATTATCTTCTGGTGATTGTTTTGAACTATGCCACAAATTATTTCTCCTATTTATTGATTGAATCAAATCTTTTCTAATCCAATCCTGTTTAGGCGGGTTCAGTAGTTTGGTTTTAGTGATTTTATTTATTGAAATAGCTTGCAATAAGAGGGACTCTAAGACCGAAAAGTTATGATCTTCATTAGATACCATTGTGTTTTCGATGGTTTTGAATAAATTCTTGTAGTCAATAGCTTCATACTGGATTCTTTCGGGTCGTACTGGCTTTGTTCTCTTAACTTAAAAATAAATTTGTTTATGATCAGACATTGCGTTTTCAATGAGTGCCATATGGAATGTGTTATCTTTTAGAGTTGTAGATACGTGATCAATGATAGTCTTAGAAGATTCTGTAACACGCGTGCAGTATAATTTATCAGTTCTGTTTAGTAAATTAAATCCATTCTCTTTCAGTGTTCTCTTATATTGTTTGATAGATTTTTTCTTACTGAGTAAATTCAGGTTAAAATCTCCAAATACAATAGCCCGTCTTCTTTTTGCAAGGTTATGTGCATATGTCTTAAGAAATTTTTGTACATTGGAAGCCGATTGTTTGTAAATTACTCCAATATCTAAAGAGAGTTTATCTAAATGTATCCACAAAAAATGATTTCCGTCTTCGTATTCACTGTGTATTAACTCGTATTTAAGATCGTTATGCACGTATATTGATACACCACCACCTCTTGATCCTGTTCTATAGTTGTTATAATGTGTGTAATTTAGTAGCTTTAGTCGTTAAGCTTCTCCCTCATTTTTAATCCATGTTTCCACCAATACTATCATATGCAGGACTGTTTCAAATGACTGAGAAATGCATCTTATTTTGTCCAGTTTGCCAGGTTTAGCAAGACTTCGAAAATTAGCATATAGAAAGCTTATTGATTTTTTTTTGGTCGTAATACTTGAATAGTTGTCAGTTAATTCGTATGTTATTGTTTCTCTTTCCTTTTTGTAATAGCTTGGGGTATTTAGTTTTTTGTAGCTTGTTGTACGATTTGTGGTGTTCCCTTTACGTATTTTATAGTAAGATCCTTCTCTCCATTTTCTTTTTTTTATCAACATAATACATATTGATAGTGCTCTTACTGCCTGTGGCACAGGTTTACCCTAGTACAGGCACCCATTGTAATCTAGAACATATTTACCCTCAGAAGTACACATACTATTATTTTAGAAAGATGAATAAATAAATTATTATTATATTATATTATTTATTGGTGTGCGCCGTGGATTCGAACCCGATACCCTCTGCCTGGCAGTCCATTGGTATCTCCACTAGGCTATCGCTGACTGTTATTTAATACCAAATGTTCGAAGAATAACTGTGTAAAGAGAAACATAATAATAATAACGAGTCCTGAGTTCCGACTGCCATGAAGATCTTTGACAGCCGTTATAACGAGTCAGTACAGTTTCGAAAAAATTGGAGCCTCGCTAGGTTCAGTGTAAATAAGGTTTGGGAGGCTAAGGATGCACCTACCAATCAATCAATACACAAAACTCTTCCTTTACAGATTGCCTGACAGATAACGTATTAGCGATGCTATGATTCTAACTAGCTATCTAGCGGCGAAATTTAGAAGCTGTCTATGACCGACACATTCACACATTATTACTACTTTTGACAGCTCTCAATACAATTTACGTCAGGGAAATACTTAATCTCTTCATAACCTTGAAGCAAAGTTATATTGAAAGCTGTCAAAAGTGTTGTTCTTAGACAATTTCTAAATATCGGCGTGTGGATAATCTTTGCAACGCCAATAGCCAAAACTACTAGGTGCAAGAACTTAAAACGGCATGTACAATATGTACATTGCTTGGGGAAGAGTGTAGGGAAGCACTAAGAGAGGATTTTAGGAAATGCAGGCCCTAAAGGAGTAAGAGTCAGTACACGTAAAAATATGAATACTGTACGCCACAAACGCTATAAGAGATATTTTAAAATCGTGTTAGACACTAATAGCCATAACTTTATTTTATAGTACGCTTATATAATGACCACACTTGCAGATTTGGCAAGTATACCAAATAAAATATATTTTTTATACCCAATGATCACACTTGCAGGTTTGGCAAGTAATTTTGTTCACACTGACAAATTGAAATAAATACTACATAAGTACCACTGTTTGCTATACTCAAGAATCGAACTTGAGACCTCTTCATCTGGCGTCGCTTACACTTCTACTGAATCACTGAGGCAGTAATAACAACAAAAAGATATATATTCTACATCACATTTTTATTATACGACAGAAAATCTGGATACAAAATATGAACTGAAATGTTGAGAATTTTTATTTGAAGTGTACGTCGCGTGAAAATCTCTCTGAAAAATTTGACTTTTATTAAGCAATAGCTAGCTTTTAGAAAATATGAAAAGAGATTGGTCAAAAATCCAAACGAAAATAAGTTACTAGATGAAAACCTAACTATTAGAAATGCAAAACTATTTTACTTGGCCTTTTAGACTTTTACGTTGTAACGGGTTCTGGTAGTAAAAACGCAGTAGAGGTTTTAGATGCGTTTATTGCAGAGTATCGTCTCACTTCCCTTGCCACGAGTATGACCGACCAACAACACGACACTGGCCTGAACACTAAGGGCTGTAGTCTCCCACGCTGTTCCCTCCGGTAGTGTGTAGGCAGGCTGCTCGAAAGCTGTGCGTAGCGGTACAGGCCCTCGCTGACGTTGGCTCAGCTGGCAGACGCCGGCGGTTTGAGTACGATGAGCAGGGCAGGCCAGACTCTTCGCCAGAGGTGAAGCCGAAGGCGATGCAGGAAAGTGTAGCGGTCTAGGAGCGTAGCCGGAGTCTTAACGTGAACCTGGAACCTGAAGGAAAGCAGCATTAGGAGAGCCACAACCAATAGAGTCAGGCAGGCGGCGTCAGCCGGCCTCAGCTAGCAGGTAGAGAGATGGGCAGTACGCTAACGCAGTAAATGTAGTGCTTACCCGTAGCTGGGACCAGGATACACGTAAATACGACGTAGGGTCAGTAGGTACGCTTAGTTACAGTAGAAGCGACGTTAGAGTAGCGGTGCCGGCCTCTCTGTCGGCCCCTTTATATACCGGGCCCTCCATCAGGCTGAGAGTCCGTTTATGACCATATTTGGTCAGGCTTTGCGAGTGCGGACGATGGCTTTCTCTGATTGGCCGAGCGTATGGGCGGTACTGTGACGCAACGCGGTAAGTACCGGACATACGTTACAATACCGCCCGCCTTAGGAGAGGATTTTACGTGGCTAACAAGGAAAATCCGACTAGCTGCGTTAGGTCTATGAGTCCGCTACTGTCCAAGCGAAGACGGCATATAGAGAGAAGGAAGGGAAAGTCTTCTACGGTTTGTAACAAATAGTTAGGCACCATAGTGTATAAGTTTTAGGTCCTTAATGTGCCAAAACCCAATAGAATTTCCAGACGCGTCCGACAACTCGTAAACGAGAGGCGACTTTTTATTAATCACTGTGCACTTCACGGATTTAGGGGCTAGTTTCTTACAGAAGGACTTATCCTTGTCGCTCTGATAAAAAGTCCGTTTCCACACAGTGTCTCCCACATTAAACTCAGCAGGTTTACGGCGTAAATTATACGTTTGGGAATTCCTAGCATGAGCTTGAATGAGGAGTGCCTGAACTTTGTCAAATATGCCTGATAAGTGACCTATGTTTTCTGCGTAATCGTCCCTAGGTATGTATACTATATCATCAGCGTCTGTGTCGACATAGTGTGAGCCGCATGGAACTAGTTCACGTCCATAGACTAAAAAACTAGGTGTATAGCCCGTGACTTCATTAACTGCAGTATTTAATGCAAACTGCACCTTAGGTACGAGAGTGTCCCATAATCTCTGGTCATTTCCTACAAACGCCGCTAAGGTAGAACCAATGGTTTTATTATAGCGTTCGACCGTATTGACATGTGGGGAATATTTAGGAGTATAATGAAGATTAGGGATTTTGTACTTGCGCAACATAGCTTTTAAAGTAGCACTGACAAACTGTTTACCATTGTCCAATATAATTGTAGATGGTATACCATGAACTAAAAATATTTTTTCTTCCAAAATATTAGTTATTATTTCAGCAGTTGCGCGCCTGATAGGAAAAAGTAGACAGTATTTACTAAAACAACAAGTTACTACAAAGATGTAGGCGTTTTGTTTTCTTGTGACGGGTAATGGCCCCACCAAATCTACACTAATGGTTTGGAAGGGTCGTGAACACACTTTGGGTCGTCCCATGGTTCCCAATGGTGCATGGTTCTGATGTTTGTGCGCGATACAAGTGTCGCAAGAATTTATGAACTTAACTATGTCATCGCGCATTTTGGGCCAATAGTAACGCAGTGCTAAGCGCTTGTAAGTTTTAAATATACCGAAATGCCCCGAAGTGGGTTCGGCATGGTTCTCTAATATGGCATTATTTCGATCAGAAGAAGGTAGTACTTCTTTCCATTCGAACTCCTTACGGAGCATACACCTAGATTTAAAAAAAAAGGATATAATTTATTATTTTTAATAGAATAGTCTGGATAGTCATTAGGCGAAGATAAACAACCATTGTAGGTGGCTGAATACCATTGATAAGTGTCAACATTAGGGTCATTCACGTTATTATTATTCGCGTTAATTATATTTACAGGTAGGGATCGTGATAACGCATCGGCTATAATATTATCCGCACCGCGCCGATGCTTTATTTCGAAGTTGAAGGCTGACAGACGAACCGACCACCGAGCTAATCTACCAGTCGGGTTGCTCAAGTTTAGGAACCATTTCAGTGCGGAATGGTCAGTATACACAACAAACTTTAACCCGTTATCTAAATAACAGCGCCAATATTCGAGGGCTGTTAGAACTGCTAATGTCTCCCGTTCTGTTATACTGTAGTTTTGTTCCTGTGCATTTAGTGACCTACTCATGTAAGCGATAGGTAGTTCCACGCCATCTATTTCTTGTGTAAGTAACCCACCGATGCCGCTCGCACTCGCATCTGTGTGAACTTGAAAAGGTTTCTCGTAATCGGGACACGATAATATTGGTGCGGAGCTTAACAATTGTTTTAGTTTACAAAACGAGTTATCAGCTTCCACCGACCACTGAAATGGTGCGGCTTTCTTACCGGTAGAGGTAAGTTTGTTCAGCGGACCGGCAATAATACTAAAATTAGGTATAAATCGCCGATACCATGATGCAATGCCTAAGAACCTTTTGACTTCTTTTTTATTCTTAGGCGTAGCATATTGAAGAATGGCTTCCAGTAATTTAGGGAGCTGCTTCCGCAGACCTAGGACAGAGGTAGCCGGCTCCTCACCTCTAATCGCGACCTCGTAAGCTAACTCGTTCTTGTTTAGCAGGAAGTATTTTATGGGGTGTGAGCCCATTGTGTATGAAGGAGTACCGCGTAAGTATAACACTACACTTAGTGCGCAAGCGTTCCGCCCTTACAAATTGACCTACTTTACGATTAGGCGTAAAAGTTCGACCGTTAGGACTAATTAGAAAGAAAAGATAGATTCAAATTTGCGAACTATTACGTAGTAGGTAATTACACTAAAAGGTAGACAATTAGTACAACAATACGTACCGGTTCGCTGTAGCCGCACCTGCTCGCTTACAATGATGGAGACCTGCTAGATGAGAACTCGAGCACGGAAAGCGAGACAATAACCCACGTAGGCGCCACTGTAACGGGTTCTGGTAGTAAAAACGCAGTAGAGGTTTTAGATGCGTTTATTGCAGAGTATCGTCTCACTTCCCTTGCCACGAGTATGACCGACCAACAACACGACACTGGCCTGAACACTAAGGGCTGTAGTCTCCCACGCTGTTCCCTCCGGTAGTGTGTAGGCAGGCTGCTCGAAGGCTGTGCGTAGCGGTACAGGCCCTCGCTGACGTTGGCTCAGCTGGCAGACGCCGGCGGTGTGAGTACGATGAGCAGGGCAGGCCAGACTCTTCGCCAGAGGTGAAGCCGAAGGCGATGCAGGAAAGTGTAGCGGTCTAGGAGCGTAGCCGGAGTCTTAACGTGAACCTGGAACCTGAAGGAAAGCAGCATTAGGAGAGCCACAACCAATAGAGTCAGGCAGGCGGCGTCAGCCGGCCTCAGCTAGCAGGTAGAGAGATGGGCAGTACGCTAACGCAGTAAATGTAGTGCTTACCCGTAGCTGGGACCAGGATACACGTAAATACGACGTAGGGTCAGTAGGTACGCTTAGTTACAGTAGAAGCGACGTTAGAGTAGCGGTGCCGGCCTCTCTGTCGGCCCCTTTATATACCGGGCCCTCCATCAGGCTGAGAGTCCGTTTATGACCATATTTGGTCAGGCTTTGCGAGTGCGGACGATGGCTTTCTCTGATTGGCCGAGCGTATGGGCGGTACTGTGACGCAACGCGGTAAGTACCGGACATACGTTACAACGTCAAAAATAATATATTGGGTGTAATATTGAGAGGAGCACAACAACAACATTAAATTTATTACGTAGGTTCTTTTGGTGCAGAATTTTAATGAAGTGATCAGTGGGCCAACGCTGACTTTCTGATGACGTCTATTAGGGGTATTCAGCAAATTCGCTGCCTCACCCCTTTGACTTACGTGACCCGACGGCCAAACGGCACGTGACGGGAATTCTTTGACCCGAGACATTTACACTTACAGAGAAAAATGGCAAGGCTACATTCTGTTTAAAAACTACCAACATTACATACAAGTATAAGTAGGTAACATGCTCTTATCTTAGGTACTCTTGGTAAGCATTAGCGGATTAGCTACCTACTTCACACCTTTGTGATGTGGATTTTAAAGGTCGAACTGGGTAGCAATAAATGTTTATACATTCACGAGCTAAACCAGGCATTTTTATCGACAAAGGTGTCAAAGGAGCTTACGGCGTCCCTGATGGAAAGCTTAGACTGTTATCCCAACACGTCTCCGAATTTTGAGGCGTCAACACTGCAATAATCTTATTAGGAACACAATTTAGGTAAAAACATCAACTCAGTAAAATACAGATATTTCATACTAGTTTCGGTCTGCAATTTATAATCACTCCGCCCTCTGTTGAAAAGCGCATGAAACTCTGTTGAGTAGTTTTGGCGTTTATCGCTAACAGATATACAGACATGGTAGGTAATTTAGTTTTATAGTAGGTATGAAAGGGCATAACAAAATTCTGCGAATAAACGTTTACTAGGGTAGCCGTTCATAATATCGACAGTCCCTAGGAGGGGAGTTCAATGTATTCTCGGTATAGGTATGAAGGAAAAGGCGGAAAATTCTGAATAAATTTTATTTTTCAATATACTCCCCTAACATCTCAATACATTTATTTGTTCGTGAAAGTAACTTTTCAATTCCCTCTGAAAAATATTTTTCTTCATGGCCCGAAAAAATGTTCGTTTATTGCTCCCTTCAACTCTTCATCGTCCGAAAAATGCTTTCCACGAAGGTCTTTTTAAGATTAGGGAATAGATAATAATCACTAGGGGCCAGGTCCGGACTGTAGGGTCGATGATTGATTTCTTCAAATCCGTACTCCCGCACAGCAGCCTGGGCAAGGCGCGCCTTGTGAACCGGCGCGTTGTCGTGAAGCAGCAACACACCTGCAGTTAATTTTCCACGTCTTTTTTCTTTAATTGCCTCCTTTTAATTACGCAGGGTGGTTGCGTATGATGCAGCAGTAATACTTTGTCGACCGCACTTTTTAATAACTGCAACATTTTATTTGCCGTGAAAGATGGTGTTGTGTTGTGTCTGGCAGCGTAACCTTAAAAGAAAACATATTTTTACTAAGATTAATTATACAGTTGTTAATACTTAAAGTACCTATCTATCTGAAATTCAGGCAAACAAACCTTTCACTTGTGCCCAGATAAGCTCGATCGGATTATACTGGCAGTGGTACGGGGTAGTCTTATGACGGTATGACCCTTTTCGCGGGCTATATCATCTAAGACATACGTTGAAGTATTAGGTAGGTTTGTTGAAATCAACCAGACTTAATAATTCATTTTTGAACATAGCTTCATTGGCCTCTATTCCTTTTTCTTGAAGCCATGCAATAATTTCTAATTTTCTGTTTGCCGAAGTTGGTGGTTTGTCCTTTTGGACCGAGTGATATGGGGCGTTATCCATAATAATGCAATGTGGCTCCTTTAAATTATCTAATAATTTTAAAAACCACTCCATAAATTTTTCAAAATTCATTTTTTTTTCTGCCGAACAAATTGACTCCATGCTGCCTGATGTTAAGCATTCAGTGAAGTCCCATAGTGATGGCCGTCATCCCAGCAGCCAGCATGGCATTATGGCATGATGGCCTTCACCTTGACGGCCTTGAGTAAAGCTTTTTCACGCCCCGCTTAAAGGACCCGGGATCATAAGTGGAGGGAAACAGGTGGACTGGTAAAGAGTTTCAAATCTTAATGGTACGGCAGAGATAAGAGGCGCCATACCGTCACGCACCAAACGGTTTGGTGCGTGACTATATGTGTTTGTGTGTATTTCCTCGTGATATTCAGTAGTTTTAGTAGATTCGAATGCCAATAGGCAATTAGGCACAAAACCAGATGACGTCCCAGCATGAGTGATGATTAATCTTTGACCTTTGCCTTCGGGTACTTTGGTGGTTGATAGTGCAGTATCATCAGTCCAAGCTTAGGATACGGTATGATTCGCGTTTAGCCATGTCTCGTCTAAAAACACAACTTTGTCCCAATTCGTATTTTTTTTTACTTTTCGGAGAAAATTCACTCGAGCAAGAGCAATGTCGGTTCTTTCCATAATAATTTTTCTTTTGTCACTTTTTTATAGGAAAAACCAATATTTTTCAATATCTTCGTTAGAGATGGCAAGTTTCCTTTGCACAAGTCTGCGTCTTTAAGGGACGTGGCAATTTTTTTCAATGTGGGTAATTCGCCCCGTGCATAGTAACCATATACATGGTTGCGAATCGCAGCGGCGTCAAAGTTGTCAATGTTTGTGACAGGAGCAGCCTTTTTCCTTTTTTTATTTGGCGTTGCAAGTTTTTTGTCCTCGTCTTCAGTCAATGATGCGGTTGAAGATTCGCCATACTTTTCTTTTCTGATGCGAATTACTGTCGCATGTCCAATGCCAAGAGCATCTGCAACTCTATCACATACTTTCTCCATGGGTAATAGCGGCCCGTCATTTTGGTTCTCTCGCTCAAAATATTCACGTAAGCGAATCACAAACTCACGACTTTGACTGTTCAAAACAGTTTTCTTCGTTCGCTTCGGCATTATGCCAACAAGAAACTAACGTTAGACCATTTGATCTGGGTTGTCCTAGAAGGACAGCTAGATGGGATAACTATAAATTAAACCACATCTACTGTTGTACTGGTTTATTTTCTTGTACTTTGGTCATAAACACTCAACAAATTAACAGAAATAGTAACAAAAACAAAGTAATGAGAACTGAAAACACGTAACGTATACAAGGCGTCGCGTCGGCACTTGTACTGCTGATGACGATGACAATGGAGGTTCAAATAAAACATGATGGCGACGTGTCTTTTTTTTTTTGAGTTAATGGCCTGGTAACACGGCCTTTGATCCAAACGCGGCGTGTCTTCTCCCGAAACCCTCTTGGTTTTCCTTGGGTTTCGTTGACGAATGGAATGTTACATGAATAGGTGAGAAATTAGATTTTATTTACTCACTATTATTTTAGATCAAGTGTGTATAAATGTTAATAATATATGATATTTAAAATATACAATAAAATTAAAAGATTAATTAATTTTTAATTATGTTTTATTTAAAATATCGATAGTTTATAGTTTGTGGTCGCGATGAATCATCGCCCATCACCAATAAGGTCGACATGCCCATAAAGTATGACAATGACAGGTATGTATGTACCATAGTCTGAAGTATTAAGAAATTCAGGACTTCATAGGCGTGATTTTATTGACAGCTGTCGCAGAGATCAAGCTATATTTTATTAAGTATAGTATATCGATAGTGCAGTTCATAAGTCCATTAGTGGTTTAAATCTGTAATAGTCATAGCATGTGGAGGTAACTGAGGTCTAATACCTACTAATATCGTCATAAAAATAAATAAAACATTTTATTGTCATGCTCTTGTTTGCATGCTTTTTGTCTTTTAGTTTAGGGTTTGCTGTAAAATATATTTGTATTACTAGCTATCGTACGATGTAATTGTTCAAAATATTTTGTACTTATATATATTTTGTGGAAAATGCCGTTGGTTACATACTTGTCCATATACTGTTACATTTTGTTATTCTGTAATACTTAATGTGTAACTGTTTATTTTCCCAAATAAATAAATAAATAAATAAATCACCTCGATACCGAGAATACATTGAACTCCCCTCGTACATCGATGGTGGCTGTATCGAAAACGTTCCATCGACGGGCTAATGTATCGACAGTACCCCAAATCGATGGTACGTTACATCGACAGTACCCCAAATCGTTGGTACGCTTCATCGTTAGTACACTAAAACGACGGTATGCTACATCGACAGTAAACAAAATCGATAGTACGCTTTGGTTTCATATACCATTACTTTGTGCTTCATTCACTTCCACCATAGTTCTGACCATTTTCGCAAGTTGCCTACATTAAAAAAAGACGTAAGTGGATGCTCCTGTTTCACCATATTTACTTTGGGAGGCTTACCATATGAACATCATTTACTGCTTGAGTATGATCAATAGTTACTAAAAATTTTACTAGTAGATGTCTACAATGTGAAACAGTTGCAGCTCCTTACAAAAATAAAATGTACAACCATTATTATTTGTTTGAAAAGAGTGGCCATGAGTTTTATTGCCCGTTCTTTCTTGTGGTTCTACCTATTGCATTGCGAACGTGGCAGTAAATGTAAATGTAGAATAATTAAGTAATTAACATAAATTTTGACGTTCATAAGCGTCACTTTGTGACGTAATGTAAGGCGATGTTAGCACTGCCCTCGTCCACGCTACCAGGGTGTCACCCTGGACAGAGCGCTCACATACAAGGCCTATTGCTTTAACACCAGGCAAAAAGTATGTGCAAGGAGTAACATGCTGCGACGCCTTACTTTAACAGCATGAGGAGCGGCCCTGCATGTTCTTCGAACCATAGGGCTCTTACTAGCATATTCCGTGGGCGAATACGCGTGCCCGGTGTGGCACCGATCCACCCATGCAAGCGAAGTGGACGAAGCCCTGAATGAGACATGCCGAATCATTACGGGCTGTTTGAAATCCACTCCGCTCAATATGCTATACCCTCTAGCAGGCATCGCTCCACCAAATGTGCGGCGGGAAATAGCCTGTGTAGTGGAGAAACATAGGCAGGAAAGAAATCTTCGTCACTCACTGCATGATAACAAGATGCCTAGCGCCCGCCTTAAAAGCCCAAAAAACTTCTTAAGAACGACTTCTGCCACAAATAACACCCAAAGAGAGCAACTGTGCCCCACCAAATACCCGGCCCCCCCCAAACTTTTCTGAAGCAAAGGAAAGCCTGCTCCCTGGTCATAACTTGCAGTAGTCGACCTGGAGATCGATTAATCATTTGCGAACTCAGGTTGGGCGCTGTAGAGAAAACATGGCAAGATGGGGATTCATAGACCACTCACAGGTCCACTGCGACTGCGGAGCTACATCACAATCCATGGCGTATTTGTTTTCATGCCCTCTCTTCCCATCTACCTGCAGTAAACAAGATCTAAAAGTGGCCTCAGACAATGCCGTTACCGTAGCCAAGTTTTGGGAACAGAAAATCTAAACCAGTGACACGATGGAGAAGAAGTTAATACATTTTCTGTTTGACTTAATATGCTGCATATTTTTGATAGAACATTAAAAGATAGCATTGCTCTACATAATTATGTATATAAATATCGAGAACCCAACGAGTAAAAATCGCACTTGTCTGAGATAGCATTTTTTATATATTCAACCTTTAGTCTAGACTCAAAATACATGTGATTAATTTTGCCGCTTGCCTCTCGTGAGAATTTTGGCTCAGGCAGCACCAATGTTTTTAAGTTACACTCTAAGAACCTTTATCTGTCTGTGAATCTGGGGCGTATGAGGATTTATTTGCCTGTCGTCCGTATTCTAAAACTACGTACATTTGTAAAAAATCTATATATGAAATTGATGTTTGTACTCGTATATTGCGAAGGAGAATTTGTTATGGTGCTAGTACATTAGAGCATTCACAAAAACAAACGAGTGTGTCCTAGGGAGCATTCTTACGAACGTGGTTAGCATGTTCGCTAGAAAGATCGTAAAAATGCTCGTAGATGTTCAGCTCTGTTCGCTGTTCAGTTCGACAAAACAAAAAAATGGCTCAGGTGTATCAACACCATTACATGTAAGATATTTTTTAAAGTTAGAACAGTTTATAATTAATGATTTAAGTTTTTATTGTAATGGCTTAGTTAATAAGGACTGAATTCATTATTCATATGTATATTTTTAATCATCCATATTTTACACATGGTACTAACAATTTTATGTTAATTGATTTAACATTTTAGAAGGACCAAAACTACGGACATGCCTACGCCCAACTAAATTTGGCCCTGCATATAAAAAGTGCACGTTTTACGACTGCAAGGCTGACCCCTCAATACCCGCGGAACATCCGAACTCGATTTATTTCCACCGCACACAGCGGGCCCGCACGTAATCACAGTCAGAACTATGTATATCGATGCTCTCGCTTATAGGCGTAGCTTGTTATTCAGGAAACATCGGTGTTCGCTACATAATTAGAAATTCGTTGACCTGTAAATTTCCGTTTTGCGTTGCGGATTATTCTGTTTACGAAATCAACAGCTGCCGCTTGCCTACATTTGTAATAATTTCGTCATTAATTTGTATCGCTCGGGTGACCAAAGTTGAAATTGATTACGAATTTGTATTCCAAAGTATGCCTTGATAAATACATTTTAAGTATTCTTGTTTCATTGTTCGTAGGAACCGTACAGCGCAAAGCAAGGAATTACTCAGTAATGTAAACTTAATTATACGTGTATGTAGATTAAAACGGTTGTGTAATATGAATTATGATCCATGACAACTCGTTTTTAAGCTTCATAAGTTCTTTTGTTGCGTAGCAAGCAGATACGTACGTTGAGGTTATATGAATAGATTCTACCCTAAATAATAAACGTATTCGGTTCGATCTAGGTTATCTACCCGCAGCCCAGACTTCCTATTAGGATCGTAAGGGATTACGGCGAGGGTATGGGCATCCTATCTGATAGTAATAACATCTTAGTGTGGTTACCAGGTTGTCTTTCTGGCATGTGGCTATGTAGATAAACGTAGTCTGCTTAAAATAGATATTAAATTGTTGAATGTAAGTATATGAATATTCAAACATTTGGAGAAATCTTATTGTTCTACTCTGCAAAATTAATATATTCAAATAATTTTTTTAACTCTTAAAGTGTGTGATTGTATATCTTAATATATAAAATCCTTGCGTTACTGACTGACTGACAGACACGCTACAGCCGAAACTATTGGGCGCAGGAAGCTGAAATTTGGCATGTATGTTCCTTGGGGACCGTAGGGGTGCACTAAGAAGGGATTTCCCGAAATTCCCAAGGGTTCGGCCAAAACGGGTCAATTAAAAAAAAATGCAGGCGTAGCTGCTGGCGTCCTCTAGTGTTATATATACACATTAGGTGGTAGTGTTTGTAAGTAGAACTTCTATATGTTTGAAACCTTGTCCATTACGATATTTGTCGTAAATGTGTCTTTAGTCTGATCATTACTAGCTTAGTGTCAAAAGCTTTTAAGACATGGCACTGGAGGCGAAATTTTGGGTTCTATAGTAACTACAATTCTTACAATCCCTACCCTTAGCATAGTACCACGTCCGGCTGTCCAACTGTCTATCCGTCTTGGACTTAACTCGAGTATAGGCACTAAATACCTGAAATTAGCGTGATTATGTATTTTGACAACACCTACAAAACCTACTTTACAGGTAGCTCTCATCTCTCACGAAGACATATAAATGCGAATGTAATATTTTTATATTTGTTTTTCATTCTGCCATTGGATTGGGATGTCATTTAAATAGAAGATAGATATGACACTTATTTCGTACAGATATGTGTCTTTTTGTGATAAGATTGTGAGTAGGTGCAATGGTGCTATGCTTGCCTGGCACCAAGTT
This sequence comes from Euclidia mi, assembly GCA_944739405.2. Lineage (NCBI taxonomy): Eukaryota > Metazoa > Arthropoda > Insecta > Lepidoptera > Erebidae > Euclidia > Euclidia mi. Next base: position 80,220,651 of record OX123181.2, read on the forward strand.
CTAGCCTTAAAATAACCAATCAGTAGTGATAGAACTTTGTGTAGGTACACAGATTGCTTCGAGTCTCCGATATAGAATATATTCGCAGCACAGCCATTGTGTTCTAAAATAGAAAGGTGCCTAAAATTTGCGGACAATATGGATTACGAATGAGAACGCCCCAGCTCTTTATGTTAATCGTTTCGGAACCCGTATTTATTTCTTTATTCAGCTTTTAACGAAGGATCCTTGAGGGTTACTTTTTGTTATAGCACTATATTAGTTTATGAAATTTCTAACCAAGTCGAACAAAGAGCCTTTCAACATTGTTACTTGCGCCTCAGTACTTATTTACTGTTCTGCTTCTGATATACATTTTACTTTGTTCAATATTATATTAAGATACAACCAATATAGTCTTACACTTGAACGGCCAGCAAAGTATTCCTGTCATATAATAAGGTAGGTATATATACCTATGCATATATCATATAGGTAAACGCAGAGATGTGCAAAATCTAATATATAAAATTCTCGTGTCACAGTTTTCGTTCCCATACTCCTCCGAAACGGCTTGACCGATTTTGATGAAATTTTTGTGCTTATCCGGTATCTATGAGAATCGACCAACATCTATTTTTCAAAAAAACAAAAAAAATTTGCAAAACAAAGTTTGCCGGGTCAGCTAGTAGGTTATAAAATGAATTTAAATGCAAAATGCAAATACTTTTTGTATTTTGCTATTTCAAATACAAAATAGTTTTTCAATTTATATTTAAAATACTAAATACAGAATACGTACCTATTTACAAAATGCTTTATTAAAATAAAATACTTTTAATTTTAAATTATTTTTTTATTTTAAACGATTTTAAACTTTCGCGATTAGTATTCATCATACAAGGTTATATAGCGGGTCTTACTCGCGACAAATCATATATTTAAGGCATAAATACCTCGGTTTTTGCCAACGTTTCGGCTGACTTGCTTCAGCCGTGGTCGCGACGGGACTGGTGAGCTCAGCGCCGTCCTTGTGTTGTGCGGGTTTTGGCACCTGCCCTCACTTGATTTTTATTTTTGTTTTTAACCGTACTGTCGGTACCTCGACACACTACACTCATGACCTCTACACACTGTTGAGCTGTATCATTGCGGCAGTGTTTACACTTATTGATGACTGGATTCCAAGTTGTTGATAATCTAAATCCATCCTCCCGGTTGAAATTCTTGTGTTTTTTTTATTTCAACCGCTTCACGCACTATCCCTGTCCTGAGTCCTGATGCGTTTTGTTACCCTGGCCGTCGGGTTATAAGACACAGGTTTGTATATTAGTGTACCACTCAACAGATTCCTTATTTTATTGTCATAGTCAAAGTATTCATCACCACAGTGGCGTTTCCCCTATCAGCTTTAAGCACTAAAATGTTCTTGTCATCACGCAATGTGTTTAGTGACTGACGCTCTTCTGTGGAGATATTGGGTTTCGGGGGCTTCGATTTACGTAAAATAACGGCAACATCCTGTCTAAGTGTATCCACATCGTTAGACGGTTGCGCGTTATAACCTCCTCGATGCTGCTTATGACATTCTCGTACGGAATCCGTTTAGGTGCTAAAGCGTAATTTAACCCTTTAGCCAGTACGCTTTGCATCGTGCTATCAATAACGTAATCCGAACAATTAATTACCGTTTGCTGATTGTCGGGGTATCCATTTTTACCGGCTTACCTCTCTTTACAGTTCCTTAATTTATCGAACTTCTTGTTGTGTCGTTTAGAACTTTAATATGGGACCACAAACACTTATTCACGGAAGATGATTATGAACGTCTACACAAACCTCAAATAGTACAACCACCCATAATATACGGTTTACCCAAAGTTCATGAGATGGATATACCTCTGCGACCAATACTGAGCCAAATAAATTCACCCACATACGGCTTGGCGAAACACATAAGCAAGGTACTGCAACCGTTAGTAGGTAAGACGGCATCTTTCTTCAAGGACTCTCGCCACTTTATTGACATCATCAAGAGCGTGACAAGGGAACCAGACGAGGTGATGGTGAGTTTTGATGTGGATTTACCAATGTTCCAGTTCAAGATTGCCTTGAGGTCGTTGAGAGGAAGTTAGAGGAAAACGGTATATCTAAAGCATACACTGTTCTGCTAAAGAATTGCTTAGAAGGAAACTACTTCTTATACAGTAGACAACATTATCTCCAGATTGACGGTGTGGCTATGAGTAGCCCAGTAGCACCGGTAATGGCCAATATCTGAATGGAGTACTTCGAACAATCCATAGACATGCAGGCAATAAGCAAGACGTAGAACAATTCGCACATAGATTAAACTCCATACATCCGAACATCAGATTTACATTTGAAATGGAGGTGGATGGATCGTTGTCCTTTCTTGACGTAAAAGTGACAGTTAAAGACAATGGTACCCTGGGACACACTGTATACAGAAAACCGGCACACACTGACAGGGATCTCAACGCGTTTTCGCATTATCACCCGCGACACTTGGCATCCGTTGTGACGTCCCTAGTGAACAGGGAGTATGACCTCTGTGACCCTGAACACTTAAGCAGTGAGTTCTCACATGTTCAGGAGGTACTTAGACGTAACGAATACAAGAATGAGATACACCGTCTGAAGAGGAGGGACCGTAAACCTGAGGTGAGCAGATAGCACATAATCTGCGCAGCCCAAAAGATGTCATTCCTTTTCAGGCACCTGGCGTCTACAAGGTCGATTGCAGTTGAGGTAGTTCCTATATTGGACAGACCAAGCGAACAATTCCGGCAAGGGTCAAGGAACATATCGCAGCTGTGAAAAATCGACCAGTAAATAAGTCCGCTGTAGCTGAACACTTATTGGAGTCTGGACCAAACCACTGGATAGAACTACATCAACCACAGGTCTTGTCCACCGAACGTCACTATTACTCCAGGATAGTGCGTGAAGCGGTTAAAATAAAAGCACAAGAATTTCACCCGGGAGGATGGATTTAGAGTATCAACAACTTGGAATCCAGTCATCAATAAGTGTAAACACCGCCGCAATGATACAGCTCAATAGTGTGTAGACGTCATTAGTGTAGTGTGTCGAGGTACCGACAGTGCGATTAAAAACAGAAATAAAAATCAAGTGAGGGTAGGTGCCAAAACCCGCACAACACAAGGACGGCGCTGAGCTCACCAGTCCCGCCGCGACCACGGCTGAAGCAAGTCAGCCGAAACGTTGGCAAAAACCGAGGTATTTATGCCTTAAATATATGATTTATCGCGAGTAAAACCCGCTATATAACCTTGTATGATGTATTTTTTATTTTGTCAGAATGTTTATTTATTTTAGCCAGCTCACAAGCTGGTTAATTTATTTCGATAACTTACTTAAATTAAATTAACTTAACAGATTTTAATAAAATAATTTGCTCAAATGCACTGTCGCTCATCTTTCTATCGCTAAGCAATCCAATTTTAATAAAAATGCTTACCTCTTTATATAAGGGCCTACGTCGAGCAATGGACTGCAATAGGCTAGTTAGCTAATTATGTCTACGCTAATAAATTGTCCATCATTTTATAAATGATGTGCTGAATATATATATCATGTTATTATATACATTATTTTATACCTATATACATATGTGTGAAAACGGGGGCTACGTCTGCCAACAAACTGTTATACAGTTTGGCAGGGTAAACTATTTTGTTAAAAATGTTATCTACCTACCTGAATAAACGATTTTATTATTATATTATTATTATTCTCCTGTGAGGCCTCATAATCATGCCGCCATAAGAAAAAAGCCTTTCTACCAGTGCAGAGCTAGGCAAGCAAGTATTATATTTCAAGAATAACATTTACTGTAGGGTATTTATTTAATGATTGCAGACTGACATCATTATCCTTCAAAAATTGCGATGATTCCAGGTCAATAGTGGTGTTTGCATTTGCACTATAACTAGCTAGTGAGGAATCCGAATCATCATAAAACATGTAGTACGATTCATCTTTTTGTGTCTTGTGTACTGATTGAGATGTATTATCATTTTTAGTTTTCTTTTTTCTGCAAGGAATAGCTCCTTTATATGTTCTCTATTTACTTTTGGCACCCATTTTAATTCAAAAGTAGTAAGCCATAGTAAGAAAAAAAAACTTTCTTCATCACATTAATTATTAATTTTTTGATGTTTACAAAACTTAGCAAAAAGTATTTTGCATTTTGCAAATACAAAATATGTCCTAAAAGGTATTTCAAATAAAATATAAAATGCTTTTCTAAAAAAAGTATTTAAATATTTAAATACAAAATGGAAATAGGTATTTTGTATTTAGTATTTTGCGTTTAAAAACTGTTATGATGTCACATCTCTGGGTAAACGAGGTTAGAAAAATATAGTATTACGCCCGTATCTTGCGAGGTTAGATTAGTAGGGTGGCTAGAGACATGGGATCAAGTATTGCTTATAAACATGAAGCAATACAGTACAACGCAGTGGGTCTCGAGTTCAAAGCCACTAATGATTTTTCGAAGTTATGTGATTTTATTATTAATTATCGCTGACCAAACAGTGAAAGAAAACATGAAAAACATCATGTTAATATCTGTATGTGTGTCATACTGTCCTCAAAAGATATGTCAATTATGCCAACCTGTACTTCGTGAGCGTGAAGGCCTATAGCCTAATTCTTTTTAGAATAAGAAGAAGCCTGTACCATGTACCGGGACAGATTATATGAAAAAATATTTCTAGTATATGTCGTCGTGGCTTCACGGAACGGGTATTCGGAATCCATATCCATGGAGTAATAACTTCGCAACACTTTTTGAAATACTGTATTATGCTATATTAGTGTATACACAAGAGATGTTGACACTTTCAAATACTCCAAACGACTGCGCCCTCGTTAACAATATTTGCCTTATTTATATAAAACAAGGTACTTCCATAAACAAACATATTTTAAAATAAATTAAACAGAATTACATGTTATTAAATCATACATGATTTTTAAATATGATATGACAATTTATTTATTTATATAGAATGATTTATTAATAGAGAGGAATGATTCATAAATAAATGATTTAAGATGGCAGTTCATATTAACGTTTGATGTTATAAAATAGTCTGTTTAAATATATTAATCAAATAAATACAGATGTGTCTAAATAAAATATTAAATGAATTTATATTCATTTGTTTATTTAATCTTTGCTCGTTACAATAGTATAAAATACCTACATTACTCTTTTAGATATTGCATTTATATCAACACCACATTAAATCACTAAATCAATACAACGACCGTAAATATCAAATATAGTTCCTTTTTATTACATTTACATTTATATAGATATTTATTATCAACATTCATTCACTAAAATCAATACAGCGCCCATACGGCCATTCTGATCCAACGCGCTCCTCGCGCTGATTATTTAACGGTTACAAAATAAACAGCATAACAAACAAAAATAATGAATATAAAAATTATTAAATAAGCGTTTATCGTACAGAATGAATTAAAAGTTATTTACAAGGCTTCACCTAGTCATAGGATCTTAGCCTGAGGCATGCGTCACCCATCACGGGATCTAACAAACAATGCTTCACCCATGGCTAAGCCGATTACGGCATCACCGATTACGGGATCTAGCGCACACAGGCATCACCCACATAGGGATCTAGCCCACAAACGGCATCACCCACATAGGGTCGATTTAGCCCATGCTGCATCACCCATCACGGGATCTAGCCAACACACGGCATCACCCATCACGGGATCTAGCCACACACGGCATCACCCATCACGGGATCTAGCCACACACGGCATCACCCATCACGGGATCTAGCCACACACGGCATCACCCATCACGGGATCTAGCCAACACACGGCATCACCCATCACGGGATCTAGCCAACACACGGCATCACCCATCACGGGATCTAGCCAACAAGACCAGGATCAAGGATACGCATGGTGGCCAGCCAGCGTTTTAGAAAGGATGTTGGATCGGAAAAATAAAATTTTACTCAAACAAATGTAAAATTTGCCTCATAAACACATCAATGCATATACATAAAATAATCATCATCGTTCGTCATGATCAGTTATATCAATACAAAGCAATTACATAGGTCCAACAACGACAGTGGAGGAGGTAGAGGACCCCCCCGACACGTAAATCGGTATCTGACGAATCCTCCGCCCATACGGTCAAGCTGCTCATACAGTTGTTGATGTTGATCAGCAACAAAGGTTAGCAAACAATGCTAGACTCCAGCTCAGTACAGCACTCATGCGGCATGTGTGCGCGTAGCCCACACACAAAACCACTGACGTCAAAAGGGCGGGCCACCGTCATCCATACATACCAATCAGTAAAGGACCGCTCGTCCATCCTCTCTTCACACTAAGTCCAGGTCACCTGCTAGGATGTCATCATCAACCTGCAACACTCAAAAGACAGGTGGTGGGCAACATTTCCCACCCAAATATTAGTTCCATGAACCTTCGTAACTGTAGATGAAATAAAATTCTACTCTTACTAAGTGGTCCGGTCTATTAAGCTATATCTATATATCAGGCATGTTCAACCTGTGCATTGGTCTATAGTTATCTTAGCTACAACAGTGTTGGAGCCCATATTTTAGGCATAAGGTAAAATACAAAAGACACTCTGAATTTTCTCAGGTTCTGTCTGACAGTGCCATTTTAGATAATCAAATATAAAGTTATCAGGATACCCATATTTTGCAGTTTTGATAAAATAGTTAAAACTTAATATATTCAAAATTAGTTTTATCCACGTCAAACAGGAAAACAAAATGGCAAGAACAAAGAGAGGCCTATGTTCAGCCGTGAACAGTCGGACTGTTGATGATAAATATGAAATGATTTCAAACCATGCAGATCCAAGGATTTCGAAAATACTAGTGCTATAATTATTACTCATGTAAGAACATGTTTAATCCAATATTGAATATTTTTAGGCATAGTGCAAGCTGTGAAATTTTTGAACTGTTTGCCAACTGAGCCATAAAAGAGAAATTTACAAGCTACCAATATTACAAAGCAAGAGTAGTGCAGTCTTATTTCTAAAAATGTTTCCATTCAGTTTGTATAGTTAATATGGTGGTGAGTTTATATCAATAGTTTTATTTGACTTTATATTTAAGGGAATTTTCTAAATAATGTTAATATTTATTTTAAACTGTTAACATGTGGTGTTAATGAAATTCTTATTAATTCATACAAAATAAATAATTGTTTATCTGAATAAATAAACTTAAACTGACCAATCACAACTGACTTAGAAATAAAGCATGAGTAGTCCATACAATTACTTTTACTTGCCAAGAATAAATACTGCTAAATGGGAAAAGAGATAATATGGATTTTCACATCATGTTCTTTACACCCACTTATCATTATCCTAATAATCATATTCCTAACTGTCTTGTATCACACAAGAGCTAAGCAATAAGGTTGGCAATAAATTTTATTGGTTTATCACTGGTTGTCATCTTGAATATAGACGCAACTAACTTTGCAAATGAACTCACAAATAAAATAAATTGTATTTACCAAGTATAACACTAAGGCTTGTTATTTTATAAAAGACTAGAGGAAGCTCGCGGCTACGCCCGCACGTCTTTGTAATTTAACTGCTTTGCCCGATCCCGTGGGAATTTTGGGCAATCCCTTCTTAGTGCACCCCTATGGTCGGCAAGGACCATAAATGCCAAATTTCAGCTTTATGCGCCCAGAAGTTTGGGCTGTAGCTTGTCAGTCAGTCAGTCAGTAACGCATGGATTTTATATATACAGATTAGCAGTCACCTGCCTTAAGACTTTCAACCTAAAATGCTTAGAGATGGACTTTTATAAAACCTAAGTGAGTGCATATGTCCATAAAGAAATCTACTGTCCCGATCTCACGTTTCCAGCCTCAGCAGATTGAGTCAAGCAAGGACTCATCATGGTCGGAACAAATCATTCTATACAGGCATAAAATTAAACGACAAATATTAAGATATGTTGGGTTCCGTTGTCTTATAACCTTAACTTGAGCTGCAAGTTGACAGTAACAATTTCATAATAATGTTAAAATGAAATCATGTAGGCACCTACGAGTCTACAAATATATAATAAAACCTTCATATTTTGTAACTTTCCAAATATTAGCTATAAAAATTTAATGAGTATCACAAATTTATTTTTATATCTACCTTCTGAATAAATATCTGTACTTACTAATATAATAAAACTGAAGTTTTTTTTTTGTTGAATGCAACTACTGTGAAACTACTGGTTTTATGCAAATAATCATTTTTGTGGTGGATAGTAATTTATCAAGAGAGGCTTGATATCGCGCCGTGAGCACTAGCCATAAGTAATGCAGTTAGTTAGCCTTATGTAATGTGTAACCAAGGGCTATAAAATTGAGATAACCTATTGACTACCAATTGAATGCATCTTCAGCACATCAGTTAGCTTAATTAAACTGAAAGCAAATCAGGTAATTTATACAATGCATCTATATCAGAGCTTCAACTTGAAAAGGGCAGTTATACCGTTCTTTACTAATAATTACATTAGTAGAACCACATAACAACAAAGCTATTTTCTCTTTCTTGTGTAGATAAGTAAGTTTTACAGAAAGTTTCCGACATGGCCTAACGATTAATAAACAGACATGAGACAAGAGCCCCGGCCGAAGGCATAACATGGCTATAAGCACAGTAGCACTGCTATATATGTACCAAACGTGGATAAACAACAGTTGCCTATAAGTTCTATTTGGGGTGTAACGTTCGTAATTTTGACTGTATAATGTTTGTGTGTTAATGGTAATCCTTACGGGGACAGTAGGTAATCTTGTAAGCACCATAATTTATAAAATTAGGATGTTTCTCAAAAACTAATCAAATCAGCTCTAAATAAATACCTCTGGTCAGTGCATCAACAAGCCGCATCTGCAACCTCTGGTAGAACTCGGAGCAGAACAGCGTTCACGCCACAGCTCGTTTACCCCGTCGTAGTCACTCTGTCGCTCTCGCTCGCACGTGGCCTCACGTGAAGTGTAGACGTGCTCGCCATTACTCCGACACACCGTGTGGTCTCCGATCAGGGTTGACTAGCGCCACACACGGCTTCCAAGCGCTTGTCGCATCAGTCTTCAGGTCATCATTGGTAATGGCGGCCAAGCCAAGAGACCCATCACTCTCGCGCCAACCGTAGATCCCGAAGTCTCTTAGGGGGCGTTTATCCAACCGCTGCTGTCGTCGTGGCTTCACGGAACGGGTATTCGGAATCCATATCCATGGAGTAATAACTTCGCAACACTTTTTGAAATACTGTATTATGCTATATTAGTGTATACACAAGAGATGTTGACACTTTCAAATACTCCAAACGACTGCGCCCTCGTTAACAATATTTGCCTTATTTATATAAAACAAGGTACTTCCATAAACAAACATATTTTAAAATAAATTAAACAGAATTACATGTTATTAAATCACACATGATTTTTAAATATGATATGACAATTTATTTATTTATATAGAATGATTTATTAATCGAGAGGAATGATTCATAAATAAATGATTTAAGATGGCAGTTCATATTAACGTTTGATGTTATAAAATAGTCTATTTAAATATATTAATCAAATAAATACAGATGTGTCTAAATAAAATATTAAATGAATTTATATTCATTTGTTTATTTAATCTTTGCTCGTTACAATAGTATAAAATACCTACATTACTCTTTTAGATATTGCATTTATATCAACACCACATTAAATCACTAAATCAATACAACGACCGTAAATATCAAATATAGTTCCTTTTTATTACATTTACATTTATATAGATATTTATTATCAACATTCATTCACTAAAATCAATACAGCGCCCATATATACGATGGCGAAGCGGTGTGTTGATTGATTATTACAATAAAAATATGAAAGGACATGTGCGAAACCTGTGTTTGATACAGTAAACAGCCAGATAAACATTAGTACCAAATAAAATAATTGGAAATAGAAATTGGAAAGCGAATATCATTACATTTTGAACCACATAATATTATGAATAATCGGTTTGTTTCATATTTAATACATTTGAGTGATATTAAGCGATAACTCATAATTATAAAACATCATTAATGTGTCAATGTTGATATGTTAATGATTTGTTTTAGGTAAACGATGTTGATAATGAATTTTATCATAACAGGTTATCAACCAAACCGCCACAATTAACGATCACAGTGCGCTGTAATTAGAACGCTTTGCAAGCAGATTAGTGATTGCAGAAAGGTGTTTACTAGACGTCTGTGTCGTTGACTGTAAAAGCGATTCTTTCTTATGACTATTTCATTTGTTAAGTTTGTTAGGTCCTCTTTGTAGGTAGTAGTGTCTGAAAAAGTCTATGATTGGAATCTGCTTGAAAATAAAAAAAAGACCTTGTCTTCAGCGGGCAACGAGTGAATAAACACTTAGCCCCCCCGCGGTGCCCCGCGCGTTTTTATCGCCTCGGCGTGCGGGTCGGGTTTCACACAATCGGTCCTTGTGACTCAATTTGTTTTGAAAAGATGTCAAGTGTTATATTATTTATGTTTGTTATGAAACTAACTATACAATGTTATCTTTGTTTATTTAGATTACGACTCTGGTGTCGAGTGATGCCCGTTTGAATTTGAGATAGCGCGTTTTAGAGCTCGCTTTGTATTTATAAGCTCATACCTCAAAACTTAAAGCGGTGACATATCGTTTTTAATATTTAATTACGTTACTTATATAATAAATAATAAGATAAGAAATAAAAAGTACACTTGTTCATACATATTTATGAATTTACAGGCCCCTGATTCCAAACCATTATCTGGCGCCGCGCGGCGTAACTTATGTTAAATTTGATAAGGCCATATTATAATGCACATATAAAATTTTTAAGCATTAAATTAAATAAACACTAAATAAGTAGTCTTATATTCTTTTAAAACAAAAAGAAATCATAGGGATAGCATTCACCACTTCTGAGTAATATGAACATTTCTGGAACAGTTCCCATGCTCTCAGTAAAATCACTGTTGCGCGCCAAAATCTACTTAAGGTCTCGAAAAAAGTCAAATCTTATAATTCATGCTGGAATTTTTATATATACGTGTTAGTTATTTACATACCTTGATAAACACAATAGATCTTAAAGAATAAAACTAAATTTAACAGAAAAAACAGCAGAAATACACTCACACATTCCGCATATTCCGCACCGACTCAACACTCAATTGACAACGAACGTTTTCTTTTAATTTCTCTATGGAGTCGAAACTCGACTGGGATTAGTATGACGGGAAATTTAACGTAGAAACGAGATACATAATACAAACTAAGCCTTAGAGCGACAGAGACGAGTATATTTCACTCTTTCGACCGCGGGAGCCATGTCATATACAGTATGACACGGGTAATTTGGCGTGCGGCGCCATGTCGTCTACCATATGACACGGGCACAGTAGACTGAGATGCGATGTCATATGCCATATAACACGGGCAATGCAGTGTTTGAATTTTGTTATATGCCATATAATACGGGCAAACAAGCGGATTTACACCATGTATATTCCAACAGCTTTGTTATATTTATTTATGAAGATAACTCAATATATTTCACAAATTTACTTGTAAACAATAGAATGTCAAATGCTATTTTTTTTAATTCCAAGTTACATAGCGTTCGGTAAAATAACGCCATGTTGAAATTCGCGGCATTCTGATAAATTACGTCATTAAAAAAGTCAAAGATTAGGCAGACTTCAGTACAATGTATAAAGCATGGAGATGACTATTATGAAGACAGAAATTCCAAATTATTTTAAGAATATAAAGCAATTATATTAGTGCTGCCTGATGATATAACCAGGAAATAATTTTACCTGACTTTGGTAGTAGTGGATAGTTATTGATGAACGCAGATGTGAGCAATCCTTAATCAGTCTATTGAACTTTGCAACTGGTTAGTTGCTTAGCATACAACTTCTCGCCCTGTAAGCAAGATAACTAGACCTAATTCATAATACCTTTATGGCACGTGAGAAAGTCTCGTATTTTCAGGTAATCCAATATTTCTTCCAAAGCAAGCGAAAAGTTTTAAAACTTCTGGTACCTACATTATTCCAATATGGACCTAGTTATGTTTTTATTGTCTCGCAAGACTGCCAGCGATAATTCTCAAGTTAAGTAAAATATAAGTGTCGTGCTACAAGCATAATCCCATAGCAGTATAAAGCCAGAAATTTGCTAATCTTATAACCCTATACTTCGTAATTCACGTTAAGAAAACGTTGGTCCTGCCCCCAATCTCTGTCAGCTAGTCTCTCGAAACGATACTATCAGACTATGAGAGTGAATGTAAGTGCACACACATTTCTGCACTGTTATATCGTCCACACTATAGTTCCGATGACACTGGTTGCTGTGTCCGAAAGACCGTAAGATGAACAAAAAAAACCTATATATTATTTATATTTCCTTTATTGACTGAAGACTTTCTTTCGTTGGTGATATCAGCTGATGACTGTTGATGATTTCTAACAAAAAATTTAATATTATCTAGCTTAAATTACTGCTTCCTTAATTCCTGCTAACTACCTCGAGGTCCTCCAGCCACACACACCACACCTAAATCACAACCATAACGAGCAAACATGCTTTTTAATGCTAAAGAATTGTTAAAACAGACACCATTATTAATTAATAATTGTAACGTAATACTCCGTATTGGTGAGACACCTACAACTCCCTGACTCCGAACTTCTATTGGATAATTCCTAACAGAAAATCCCAATATCACTTTTTGTTCGAACTGGGAATCGAACCCGAGACCTCATGATCCGCAGTTGCTAACGCTGCCGCAGGACCACAGAGGCAGTATGTCAAATATGAACCTAGTATCCAATAGATCCAATACTGTAAACAGGATTAGGGAATGCAAATCTCTCGAAATTGGGGCTCAAGCGAGATCCCGCGAGTTTATGAATAACAATACTGCGAGATCTCGCCAATTTAGAGTCCTCGCGAGATTGGCAGTTTCGTATGTGTGTTTTATTTTGCAAATAATCAAAAGATAAACATTTATTTTCACTTTTTTTTTCAATAGTCTTGTAAGCATCAAACTATTTTCGTCCCGTGATCGCTATTTCAGGCCGCCGCGCCGACTCATAGTAGGGAGCCGACGATGCTAAATTGGGATTGACTAGAGCGTAATAGGGACCTATAGGGTTGCAAAGCTTAGATGATCTATACATCTATACATATAAATGAAATTGGTGTGTCTGTTTGTAATATTAAAATAACCGCTTTTTACTAAATGCATATGGACACGGTACATATTCCGAAATGACATTTTTTACAATTTTTGTCTGTTTGTCTGTCTGTTTGTTCTTGCTAATCTCTGGAATTACTAGACCGATTTTGACGGGACGTTCACTGGCGGATAGCTGATGTACCAAGGAGTAACTAAAACTATAAATTAACCAGGTACGCGAAGTAGTTCCCTCAGGACGCGGGTGAAACCACGAGCAACAGCTATTAAAAATGTAAATAATGTATACCTTTTTATCGGAGGGGGAGCGGCTATACATTTTGAAAATGTAAAAAAATAACTGTTGCATGGATATTTTTGAGCACGTCATATAATGTTAGCATCTATGTCCTACGTATTTATCACGTAGGAAACACGAGCACCGACAGATCGCAACTCCGTCCGTGTCAGTCCGCGCTTCGAATAAGACGTTTTTATGCTTGAGTGCAATCTTGTTGAACTCGCGATATCTCGCTTTTTTTTCGTCCGAGATAAATCTCCCTTACGAAGGCCGAGATTTCGCGAGAACGAGATTGCATTCCCTACAGGTGAAACAATTTTTTTTATTTTCTCATTGCTTCAGGAACGGGCTATGGACGAAGCGAAAATAAATGTGAATAATACATTTTATAAATATGTAAATAGATTATCAAATAAATGTATTTAAATTTAACTTTGTTTCTTTATTAGAGACATCTTCGGTATCTGTGGTCTAGTGTATCTTCGCCAAATGCCTTTAACTATTTGTATTATTTCGTAAATGGGGATTCTCAATGCTGTCATGATTAATTCCATGATTGATATCACTGATGTACCGATACACAGGTTTACCACACCACCACTTCTCACTGAAATCAACAGTAAATACTTAAAAATAATTACATTTGTAAGATGTTATTACAAAGTCAACGTTTCGCGTTGATATTTTTGTGCAAAGCCTAGGAAAGCTTAGGCAAAGCTTCGGGAATAAAGCTTCAAGAAATTCTAATAGGAGTTGATGGATTTCTGAAGCGTTGCTGTACTGGTAGGTGTACTTTCGATTGATTTCGAAATACAAAGACGTGCAGCAATGTATTATACCACACGAAATAGCATGGATGCAAAATTCCTAGAATCACGCGACAGAAATAGGGTCTTTAGGTTGTTTAGTCCAGCTGATCGATGATGGTGACGAACTATCAGATGAATGGTGATGAATGAATGGTCTCTGGAAAACAACTAAGGGCCATTATCGTTACCGGGTCTTCCCATACGTCCGAGGAAGGCTGGGTACAGCCTGAACAGCCTGGTTGGAGTTGGATTACTGTGTTGCTCAGTTTCTTATGAATCCGAGGAACTTTAATAGGCTAGTTGACAAAAAAGTTTTATAAGTCCGTCCTTTAGATTATTCAAAAATAAGCGATACGAATTTTTTTATTTGTAAATTAAACCAAAAATGACCAAGATATAGCTCATTAAAGTTACGTATAACGTCACGCCGTGCTGCATTTTTTAGCACTAGGTGACGTCACACGTCTTACTTTAATGGGCTATATCTTTGTTATTTTTTATTTAATCGAAAAAAGAAAAAATACTTGTCCAATATTTTTTTATAATCTAAAATACGGACTAAATAAAATGTAATTATTTTGACCCTGGAAACTACCCTATTGTATTCATCAAAGTTAGTTGATTCACAAGTGTAACGATGTTCAACATCTGTCAATATTAAGCTTTTCGTATTTTATTGCAGCGTAGTCTTTGGCAACCTGTACCGCCTGTATGTAACAGTGTGCTTAATGATTTGCAAGTCACTAAGTGTGATATATTAAACGGATTTAGTGGCAAGTAGAACGAATTACCATGCGTTTAGGTCTTTCTGCAATACATGTTACTAGAATCAAGTGTGTAGGTATAGTTTGCAAATTAGGCCCACTTAGTGTTTAACTTCGTGGTACTTGTCTATTCTAGTTTACGATTCGAAATGGTCTTAGGTCTTATTGTTCTGTCTTGCAAAAATTAGGAGTTGTGAGGAGCAATCTGTAAGCTTTTGATCAAAGCTAAGAAACATTGCGGTAAAATATAGTAAAATTAAACCACAGGAGCAGGCGTCACTATTGACTTGGGAGTAACCTTCTATCTGTATGTTCAACATTCTAGCGTTACTCGTCAACGCACAACCAAAACTGTTGGATACAAGAAGCTGTACATTGGCGTATGTGTTCCTTGGGGACCGTAGAGGTGCATTAAGAAGGGAATGAAGGGATTGCCCGAAATTCCCACGGATCGGGAAGTAACGGTTACTTAAAAAATGTGCGGGCGTAGCTGCAGTTGTCCTTTATTCAACTATAAAGATAGTGGTTTAACTTGTAATCCTACAAGCTACAACACAAATAATTGACGCTGGCCTTTCATCCAGCGCGCTGCGCCCGCCCGTCTGCGCTGGACACATCGCACTAGGCCTACTCGACCCTGGTCATGATGACAATTGCTTTAAAATATTTTTTAGTGTTCAGGAACAAATACATACGAAATAAGTCGTAGAAGCTGAATATTATCTCCCTCATAACACGCACTTTTGGGAACGCTGACACGCTTACTCTCAATCTGTTCATTTTTACTTGTGGCAGAAACGTCTCGTGGTCGTTTTTGAACACATCCTCTTCGCAGTTACCGAGACAACCACAATCACGAGAGGACTTCGGCAAACCATCAGTATCATCGAATTTCTTCATAGTTTCATTAGTAGTGGAAAGTGTCATGATTTCCTTTTTGTATTCGATAAGGCATTCTAATTCAGCCAGGCTGCATATTCGTTCGCCATCTATTAAAAAATTATGTCATGTTACTACAAGCTTGCAAAACGAGAAGAGCACTTAAGTATTTCTTATTAGTTTTATCATTTATAGATATCTGCCTAGTATGAAATATAAAATAGTGGGAAATACAAATTTAGTACCTAGATCGTTAAGAAACACTAAAATACTTAGATAGAGACCATAAAATAAGCACCTAAACAAAATACAAGCAAATAATCGTGCACATACCCATAGGTTTGTAAAAATGTGGAATACAATCACACAGTTTGAGTATCATTTTAATCCTGCATTCTAACAAGCAACGATTGTACGAGTAAACCGGGTACCTGCTGCTGTCTGTCTCGTAAATAAACCTGCAAATAGTTCATCTAGATAAACATTCCAAACAAAATTGTAAAAAGAGACACGCTAACAAAGTATTGAGCTGTTTCGAGTATGTTTATAATTATCAATAATGTTGTATCTATGTTCAAAACAGAATTGGCTTGTGGCCCAAAAAAGTTAAGAAAAACATAAGTAAATTAATAGAAAATATAATATTTTCTTGGGTTTACGCGAATGTTACACATTGAAATTAAACTACAGTTTACGGATTTTATCGCGTTATATTGGTTTCACTTGTTATTATATTTAAACCGAATGATCTAGAAACTACAGTTTTATTACTAGCCAACGTTTCGAATTCTTTACAGGATTCATGTTCACGGCAGACTGAGGTGGTATTTGTCTTTGTCTTGAATTTAAAAGTTATCTCAAAGTACCCGAACATTTTTCAACTATTGGTGTTACTATCTACGCAGAATGTGCTCACTGTCTTGATGTCTTCTGGTGACTTTGTCCTTCTTGGGTTTCATTAGCCTGATAACAGGGTCCCAAGCTGGAGGAACATTCCAACCATCTTCCCTATTGAAATTAGGATGTTTTTTAATTTCAATAGCTTCTCGTATCATTCTTGGAATAAAGCGGTGTTCTTTTGCGAGTATCTGTGGTTTATCAAATCGCAGGTAATGGTTGGTTCCTTGTTCTACATGTTCACACACAGCAGACTTCGTCGAGCGTTTGTGTTTAATGTCAGCTATATGTTCCTTTAGTCGAATGCCTATGCTTCTCTTGGTTTGTCCAATGTATGAGAGCCCACACTCACAGTCTATCTTGTAAACCCCGGCCTCTTGTAAGGGTAACTGACTCTTGACAGATGGTAATAATTGGCTTATCTTCCTTGGCGGCTTGTAGAAAGTTTTGATTGAAGCTCGCTTCAAGATGTAGCCAATCTTGTCGGTCACGCCCTTGATGTATGGGAGGACAGCAGGTTGTCTCTCTACTGTGGCTGGCTTGTTCTTCGGGGATCTGTGACGTTGGCGCGGCGGTCGGAGCTTGTTGTCTTGCAGAAATTGCTTGACATGTTGAAGCTCGGCGTCCAGGTGTTTCTTGTCACAGATCCCCCGGGCTCTCTGAAACAAAGACATTCCCACGGTAGCTAACTGTTTAGGATGGTGGTGAGATTCACCGTTTAAGTACCTATTTGTATGTGTCTTTTTCCTATACACAGTGTGGCTCAAAGAGTTGTTTTTGTTCCTGATAACAAGTACATCTAGGAAAGCTAAAGAATTGTTTGCCTCTAATTCCATTGTAAATTTGATGTGGTTATAAATAGAATTAAGATGGTCTAGGAATACATTAACACTATCTGTTGGTAAAATTGTAAAAGTGTCATCTACATACCGCTTGTAGAACCTCGGTGTGATGGTGGCAGTCTGCAGGGCTCGCGCCTCGAAGTCCTCCATGAAGATGTCAGCAACAACAGGCGATACTGGAGAGCCCATTGCCACACCGTCTACTTGTATGTAGTATATCTCATCCCATAACAGATAGCCAGTTGTTAAGCAGTGTTTCAATATTTCTGCATATTCCTCAGGCATGTTGTTCTCTATTATCTTCCTTCTAGTTATTTCAATACAGTCATGTGCTGGTAAGCATGTGAATAATGACTGTACATCAAAACTAACCATAGTTTCCTTGTCAGAGAGATGTAGGTGTTTTATTTCACTGACAAAATGGTAGGAATCCTTTACATGCGCTCTCGTCTTGCCTCTGAGTGGCGAGAGAATCTTTGCAAGGTGTTGAGCCAATCTGTAGGTTGGTGCCCCTATTTGACTGACTATAGGGCGCAGTGGAGCATTCTCCTTGTGTATTTTCGGTAGACCATACAATTGGGGAGGTTTTGCACACGATGGTATTAAATATTTCACGTCCAGATTCAGTTGTTCGGAGTATTTCTTCACAATATCACTCGTTTGCTTGAGTATTTTGTTGGTAGGGTCCGTCTTAACCAATTTATATGTACTTTCATCCGACAAAAGATTTTCCATTTTTTGTTTATAATCGGACGTTTCCATCACTACCGTTGCATTTCCCTTATCTGCTCGGAGTACTGTTAGTTCAGGTCTAGCTCGTAGGTTCTTCAGTGCGAAATACTCAGGTTTTGGTAGATTCCTTTTCGGCACTTTCGACTGGCGCAATACAGCCGAAACGTCTTGACGTATGGCCTCGAAATCTTCCTTACTCACATTGTTCTTGACTAGACAATCCTCAACGTTGCAAATAATGGTCTCATACGGTATTCTGGATGGAGTTATCGCATAATTTAAACCTCTGTTCAATACACTAACAGTGTTTTGATCTAACGTGTGTTTTGACAGATTGACAACTGTTTGTCTATGGCCGGCGGACGGTAGCGTGTGATTGGTCCGTGCAAAAACGTTCTTTTTCATTTTGTGCTGGTCATTTGATTTTTGTTGTAATTTTTCAAATTTTTCTATTTTGTTACGTTTACACGCGTAATATTTTGATGTTTCTCTGTTGTTTATTGCATTAATGCATTTTTCAAAATCAAATGGAGTTATCAATCTGTATATTTCGTTAGACAAATTCTCAACATTTCTATTTATTCTGCGTAAGTCAGCGCGGTGTTCGTGTATCTTTTGAATGAGTAACTTATGACTTGCCTGTTTTAAGATCTTAGCGCTCCCACGTATGTCCTTCTTGGCTGATATTTTGCAGCATGTTGGGATGAGATCGTGATCACGGCATCTCTTCAAGAAATTTAACGATGTTATATATCTTGCGCGCTTGGTTTGTAGATCTTCTAACCGGCGTATTTTTGTTGCTGTTTCCAGTCCGTACTGGTTAACATAATATTTTCTTGGGTTTACGCGAATGTTACACATTGAAATTAAACTACAGTTTACGGATTTTATCGCGTTATATTGGTTTCACTTGTTATTATATTTAAACCGAATGATCTAGAAACTACATTTTTATTACTAGCCAACGTTTCGAATTCTTTACAGGATTCATGTTCACGGCAGACTGAGGTGGTATTTGTCTTTGTCTTGAATTTAAAAGTTATCTCAAAGTACCCGAACATTTTTCAACTATTGGTGTTACTATCTACGCAGAATGTGCTCACTGTGTCTTGATGTCTTCTGGTGACTTTGTCCTCACTGTGTCTTGATGTCTTCTGGTGACATCTGTGACAAGAAACACCTGGACGCCGAGCTTCAACATGTCAAGCAAGTTCTGCAAGACAACAAGAACAAGCCAGCCACAGTAGAGAGACAACCTGCTGTCCTCCCATACATCAAGGGCATGACCGACAAGATTGGCTACATCTTGAAGCGAGCTTCAATCAAAACTTTCTACAAGCCGCCAACGAAGATAAGCCAATTATTACCATCTGTCAAGAGTCAGTTACCCTTACAAGAGGCCGGGGTTTACAAGATAGACTGTGAGTGTGGGCTCTCATACATTGGACAAACCAAGAGAAGCATAGGCATTCGACTAAAGGAACATATAGCTGACATTAAACACAAACGCTCGACGAAGTCTGCTGTGTGTGAACATGTAGAACAAGGAACCAACCATTACCTGCGATTTGATAAACCACAGATACTCGCAAAAGAACACCGCTTTATTCCAAGAATGATACGAGAAGCTATTGAAATTAAAAAACATCCTAATTTCAATAGGGAAGATGGTTGGAATGTTCCTCCAGCTTGGGACCCTGTTATCAGGCTAATGAAACCCAAGAAGGACAAAGTCACCAGAAGACATCAAGACACAGTGAGCACATTCTGCGTAGATAGTAACACCAATAGTTGAAAAATGTTCGGGTACTTTGAGATAACTTTTAAATTCAAGACAAAGACAAATACCACCTCAGTCTGCCGTGAACATGAATCCTGTAAAGAATTCGAAACGGTGGCTAGTAATAAAAATGTAGTTTCTAGATCATTCGGTTTAAATATAATAACAAGTGAAACCAATATAACGCGATAAAATCCGTAAACTGTAGTTTAATTTCAAATAGAAAATATCATAAAATCTATAGTGAATAGAAAATACGACATAGCGATTATACTTATTAGGTATATAACTAGTTGCAATTATTTTATTAAAGCTAGTTAGGCAATATTAACTAGTTGCAATTATTTTATTAAAGCTAATTAGGCAATATTAACTAGTTGCAATTATTTTATTAAAGCTAATTAGGCAATATTAACTAGTTGCAATTATTTAAACACAGCTAAATAGACAGACATAGAGCATTATCACATCATGATAATCTGCAACATCATCATGTATGACAAAGTATCGTTTTACGAGAAAACGGTAAACCATGTTTTTATATTTTCTGACGTTATTTTATAGAACAGCCTTCTATCTCTTCTTTTAAATGTAATAATTAATTATCTTGGCAGTAGGCAACTGAGTAAAGTCGCATTTACCTACATTTGCGGTAGTGTAAAGCTATGTTGTTGAGGTTCGCCGAGGCTCTGGTGCTCGTGATTCGCACTCCAAACGACAAGAACCCTTCGGTGTCGAAAGTTAACGATGGCGCGCCGCTCAAAACTATTTCGTCCGGACAGAACGTATAAACCTGCAGTTTAAAATTAGTTATGTTCGTGCACGTGCCCCTTTAGATCCCCACCAAGCTTATTTAACTTGCCACCACGTATTATATTATAGGTGCATTTATTTCAAGATGATTAATAGGTTTTTGTGATACAGGGTCAATGGTGTCTACCTACTCCATACCTACGTAGTTATTAACTATAGAAATTGTTTGAAATTGACAATAAGTACTTACCTACTTTGTTAGGTACCTACGTATTTTAGAGAAACGATTTCTTCTCTTTGACAATATTATTTGCCTTACTTATAAGTAATACAGCTGTATTGATAATTTGATCTAATACAGGGTTTGTGTTCCTATTTAATTAATCATGTTAAGTAAAATTTTGTGCTATATTTTATAGGCGTAGCAAGTAGGTAGGTATGAGAAAATGTTATCTTGGTAGGTAGTGCTCTACACGATAGTACTTTTAATTACCTATATATTATTATTAAGAGGCCGTTCCAAAATTCACGGACTGCGTGAATAGGTATTTTACGCCAAGCGCGCGGGCAACGCAATCGAGGTGTCAATGTGTGCGTCTGTGTAGCCCAACAAAATCTACCTTGCAGTGAACTCGCGGAGACAAAACAAATTGATACTTTGACCAATAAAATGTATGATCGTAATACAGAATTATTTCGGATAACGTATTTTGAAGTTTAAATGTAATAATTCCAGGTAGATTCCATTGTTGCTGTTAAAAAACATCCGACTTCAAACAGTCGTAGAAACATGCAAAATCTCATTTACTTAGATTACAATAAATACTAATTCTAGTCATTCTGTTATAAAATCCAAAATACTGAACTGATTTCGGAAAACTTTCTATGGGACCAATCTGGAAGTAATATCATTATAGCCCATCCTATGAAATAAAAATAAATCCAAATCGGTCCATAAATGATGCATTAGTGAGGTAACAAACATAAAAAAATATGAAAAAATAATACAGCCGAATTGTAAACCGCCTCCGTTTTGAAGTCGG
The DNA here is from genome assembly GCA_944739405.2 of Euclidia mi. Lineage (NCBI taxonomy): Eukaryota > Metazoa > Arthropoda > Insecta > Lepidoptera > Erebidae > Euclidia > Euclidia mi. The sequence continues at coordinate 80,242,769 of OX123181.2, forward strand.
TTGAAAATATTAATACACAATATAAATGAGATTTGAGGCAGCGATAGCCGAGTGGATATACCAACAGACATGCAGAGGGTATCGGGTTCGAATCCACGGCGCGCACCAATGACTTTTCGGAGTTATGTGCGTATTGAATTATTAATTATCGCTTGTCCCGTGCCTCGGAGAGTACGTTAAGCCGTCGGTCCCGGTTGTCATGAAGATCTTTGACAGTCGTTACAGGGCGTCAGTACATAGTATAAAAATAATAGTAGGATAGCTTCATACAAATCGGCCGCCGCCGGTTTGAATGTACGCGTGAATCCCCGGCGCCGTGTACGTACGGACTTTTCATGCACACAATCTCATAAACGAGCGCGACGAACGCGGCGAGCGCGGATTCAATTCAATTTTAAATATTTTATTGATTCTCGCTCCCACGATTTTTCAGCAATTGAATCAATCCACTACCCATAAAATAAGGAAAGTGCATAAACTCACATTATTCCCAAATGTTACTTTAAAGTTTAGTAATATTTGTTTTTATTTTAACCGTTACTGTCCCACTGCTGGGCTAAGGTCTCCCGCACACTCTTCCATAAATGCCGACCTTTTGCTTTATCTTGCCAGTCAGCTAGAAAAGTATTAATCGTTTTTTCGACCTGCCCCTGTCAACACTTCTCTTTCCTCCAGTTCTACTTCTCCTTCAGGGTTGCATTGTTTGGTGATGTATGTCCAATTTCGAGATGTTTCCTACAGACATATCCTACTCATTCCTACTTTAACTTCGCTGCTTTGAAGCGCACTTTGCTGCTTTGACAGTTTTAGTCTTGCACGGTACACCTAATACGCTACATTACATGGCACGTTGGCAAACCATGAGCTAGGAATTTCGAGAATTGGTCTGGTTATTATTTTAATGTTAAATTGTCTGGTTTTATAACAATGTTTAATTATACTATTTTTGTTCGTAACTTTTCCTACTAAGGCTTGAATGTTCATGGCATGTTAACTAATCAAAACTGTAGAAAATATTGAGGTGTTCAAATTCAATGGTTAAATTTTGATCTATGCAATGCATAACGAATTGTAAACTGATGAAAATATATAACTTGTTTAATTTTTGTAGTATACACGTTTATTTTATTATAAGAAATATACCTACTAACAATAAATATCTACCTACTTCAAGAGCATACCGATTCCGGAACCAGTACCGGAATGCCGGAATTGACACTCCAATATCGTAACTCAGTTCCGGAATTCAATATTCTCCGATATTACAAGCCCTAGTACTACACTGTAGGATGTCTCCAATCTGGTCAGAGAACGTCCGCCTAGGTCTTCCCCTTCGTCCAAAAATGACGTACCTAACTGCACAACGCTATCTATTGTCAACATTTAGAACTTAAATTATTTCGTTCGTCTTAATTTATTCGTTCCATTAGGTACTGATAGTTCAAACTAATACATTTATATCCTCCACCATCCCTTAGTTTATCCCCATGGGGGTTGAATTTATCAAAATCTTATTTAAGCGCAGGTCTTCATCATAGTAGCTCTAATCTTTAAAATTTCAGTTCAATCAGTCGAAAATCTAAAAAAATGTAAACAAACTTTTTTATCCCCTTAGGGGTGGAATTTATCAAAATCCTTTCTTAGGGGATGCCCACCTCATAGTAGCTATATGCATGCAAAGTCTTAGCCCGATCGGTTTAAAATTGACAAAGTTTCATACAAACTTTCAGCCCCCATTTTATCCCCTTAGGGGTGGAATTTATCAAAATCCTTTCTTAGGGGATGCCCACCTCATAGTAGCTATATGCATGCAAAGTCTTAGCCCGATCGGTTTAAAATTGACAAAGTTTCATACAAACTTCCAGCCCCCATTTATCCCCTTAGGGGTGGAATTTATCAAAATCCTTTCTTAGGGGATGCCTACATCATGGTAGCTATAGGCATGCAAAGTCTCAGTTGGATCAGTTTAAAATTGGCAAAGTTTTATACAAACTTTCATCCCCTATTTTATCCCCTTAGGAGTAGAATTTATCAAAATCCTTTCTTAACGGATGCCTACGTCATAAAATCACCTCCATGCCAAATTTCAGTAAGATCCCTCCAGTGGTTTGGGCTGTGCGTTGATAGATCACTATGTCAGTCAGTCACCTTTGAGTTATGTATATATTTAGATACAATTTCTGACATTCATAAGAGTCACCTTAAGACCTAAGTGAATATAGTATTTTTGAATCTTGCAGTATTTATTTTATAAGAGCATCGATTTCGTTACCATTATTTTATTATACATATTCAACAATAATAACTCACATCAAGAAGGGTTGGTCGCGCTATAATTACAGTGGTGTTTACAAGGCACGCACACAGACGCAGTGACGACGGCAAGCGGCACACGTCCTACCTCGATGAGCGCTCAGCGCGGTCTAAAGTTCTGTAGACGCGTACAGGATTTATATAACGATTTCTAGCTTCGTTTAAAAATTAATTTAAAATATTTCTAATCACATTTAGAAGCTGATTTTTTTTCCTAGCAAGGTATTATATCAAATCTTATTAGAGACTATTTTTTTTTTATTTCTTAGAGTATTTTATGTGATAAAAATTATCCATTTAGACGTAAACTGACAAATTAATGACATTTTACGTAACATTTTTTGGTTTATTTCTGAATGAAACCAAAAATTCTGGCTCCATCATACCAAGGAGTAGGATGTTGTTATGTCGTATATGCATTTAAAAGTTAATTACTCACATAATTTTCGATGTCATGGACCATCGCGTAATGCTCATAAAATGATTTCTTCAAAACATGCTTTGCGGAATCTTGATTTTTCCGTTGTAGGTAATTAAACACTTATTTTTACTCCCATAGTACCATAGTAGACTAAGTGATCTAATAGTGTCATCGTTCATTTCTTAATTTGTTGATATATCTAAGTCACAATCGCGTATCTCCGCGCGTGTTAACCGCTAAAATGGCTTAAAAAACGGGAACGGCCTCTTAAAGAAACTTATGAATATTTTACAAGCGATATACCTATCTAAGATTTACGGAGTGCAGTCTACAACTCTATGTACCTAGGATTCAAGTTCATTGTAGGCCGTATAGTTTTGTTATGTCCTTCTGTGCTTCATTATTTTAGATATATAGGTATACCTATACCTGTTGGCATTTTCTAAAATTTTCTTTAGATACTAAGGTTTTTCTTTGCTTCTTGTATGGCAGTCAAAATAGTCGCTGGTGTCTGTGTGTTTTAGAGGTCAGTAGGTAGGCCTGACTTGTTAGTTACGTAGTTGCTGCTTTTAACACTTAACTAACTTGCTTAATTTGTAGAGCATCTTACCTAGATTACAGATGTAATTAAAATATCTTACCTTATAAGCATCCGCATAATTTAAAATTTGAACGAAAAAGTCGATATCATGCACTGAAAGATCAATATTCCTTTTTGTATATCCAATACTAGCGTCATTCCATTTGCTAAAAATATAAAAATAGAGAACGTTAGTCTATGGGACACGGTGCTTGTTAGATACTTCGTTAGGTATGAAATATTTACTGAACGCGCACCCAACTAGTGGTATAATAAGAAGGCTACAACGTAGAATGAAAAGCTCTGTTGAAAGTTTGAATGGCTGTTCCCATCAATGCAGAATGTTTCATCACGTTATGTGTTGTACCTTTATGTTAGTACAATACAAATGCATGATCTATGTAGTCAGATAAAGGCACATAATAAAGATTTAAAATATTCTCCTGCTTGCCTACTACGTAGATACAAACCATTTGTCATACTTACTTATCCGTATTACGAAGGAACCGGGTAAGGGGGAGAATGACAATAATAATAGGTAAAATACCTAATGTTACCTTGGTCTGTGTTAAGTGGGTCCCCTGAGTGATAATTAAATATCAAGAAAGTATAAGGCAGAGATGTCTCGTTTATTTCCGCACTTTCTCTTCTCTCTTACGGCGCCTTTTCGAACAGCCATGCAAGCGATATCGTTTTTATAAAGCTTTACTTATACAAAGATCTTACGTAGGATCGTCGAATATAGCTACGTTGGAATTGAGAATGTGACACATGCCCATCTCAGTCATGACAGCGTCCAACGTTATGGGCCATTTGAGGTGCGTCGTCAATGTGCTGTTTACAAATTTCTTGAATAGATCCGCCGCTATTGCCGCGTATTCTTCAGGTTTTATAAGCTTAAATTAAATAAATGGGTTATTATTGTTAACTATGTTATATTACAAAATACATAATTATATCATTAGGTATAGTTATACCTATACGTTTATAGTCAGACATTTCAGTCACTTCTGTAAAACTGCACTTACCTATATTTAACGCCCCTTTGTTATGAAACCTCATAGTAAGTAAGTAATTAAATTATAAATACTATAAGTACCTAGTACCTTTAATATATCAGGAGGTGGTAAGTCCAGTACGTTTAAGTTTTCTAGAGAGACGGATGAAATCCCTATGTAGTACGAGTCAAGATTCAGCCCCGTCGCGTTATAGCTTTGGCTACGAATATCAAAAGAAATTAAATTGATATAACATAAAGTTAGAACAAAAATATATACAAATCTAGGTACATAACTGAATTAGGTCATTCAATGAAGTCTAATCGTAAACCATAAGCAAAATTTTCTTAAGCTTTTATCGAGCAAAGTTCATCTATTGGCACTAACTGCACCTGCAGAGCACGTGATGTCTAGTAAATTCAGTTTCATACTTGACGTAAGCTGTGAGAATATCATCATCAAGTTTGCGAACAGGGCACAACATGATAGTCGGGTAGGAGACATTCCAGTTGAAGTAGTCTTTCTCCACACTCATCACTATAGGAGCTTCCTGGAAACCAATCGTAGTAATTACTATCCCAGTAGGTATGGTTTCAATCCAATAAAAAAATATTAACTTAGATATATATTTTATATATACCTTGTTATATAAATACTAGCTTACCACAAGTCGTGTATATTGAGCTGACAAAAGGAAAAATATAATAACACACGAGCCAAGGAAACAGAACGCCCAGAATACTCTGTAAATAAATGACAAAGCATTAACAATTAAAAATATGTCATAACATGTGGCGGAACTTTTATCCAAAAACGCAATAAAATTTTCATAGGTTATTTGCCGTTGACCTAGAATTATGAAATTTGTCCAGTAACATCCTTAAACACGTGGTTATAAAGTATATTTAAGGAAACATTTAACATTCAAGGAAGGAAGATCAGAAAATTCTACATTAATTATTGAAACATAAAAGCAAACAAAATTGGCCGAAATAAGAAATGTATACTAAAGCTTCTAATTCAAGTAAGATATCTAGTGAAAGGGCTTGTTGTGCATATTCTTAAACATATTATATTAATTTATACGATGCATAAGATCTTAACAATAATAAACTTAACAACTACGATGAAAAATAAAAACCTTCGATCGGTGAGTTTGACTCGCACTTGTTAGGTTTTTACTGTGGTATCCACTGGTATTCAACAAACCATCCTCTCTTATTCTCTTATTCAATAAAACGCAGCAATATTTTGTAAACTGATATTGTTGTAGCTGCTCTATAGAGATTTGAAAACAGCTACTAGGGTTGAGTGCGAACGTATTGCTAACCTGAGCCTGCACAATAGAAGCTTACGATTGCCCCGATCAAATATCCAATAAATGTTTTACAAACATCGCTATGAGACTTACTTATACTAGCTGATCTCTATAGACGTTGACAGTGCTAAGCATTTAGGCGTACCAGGTATATGCATAATTATATTAGAACATGTAGGCAGACTGTAATAGCCCATCGTACTCGAACTTTCCCACCATCATTATATCATGGTAACGCAAAGGCGATATCCCGGTTGCATCGAAGACGTAGCCTTAGAATACGGAGGCTGCTATTCTAGCTAAGCAAGATTTGATAGAATATTAGTATCTCCAAAGAGCGACTGTCGTCTGACCTCTACAATCTAAAAAGATGGCTGTGTTCCACGGTTTTAGATCAGCGTCATGGTACATTACCATATTCCATGGTATTGACTCGCCATAGAGACTGCTAAAGATGGCACAACTTGTTTCCCGAGGTATGAGGCTTACGATTACATACCTACTAATTAGTTAGGATTTGCGTGATAGAAATTAAGTAACACACCATAATGAAGTCGGTTAAAAATTAACTTATTTTATTTTTTGCCATGCAGATTATCAGCTAGACAATATCCATAATTGTCGCCAATAAAGATGCTAAGGTTGCCAAGCAACGTTGGGAAACAACTTAGTGTATTCTTCCCAAATTATAGAAGATATTATTATTAAAATTAATGATAATAATGTAAAACGTCGTAGCGAATCTCGATCGTTATCATAAGGTCTCTGTCACATTATTGAAGTTATGTTCAGTTACGCAACTCATACATAGCTAGCGTGAAGGAAATGAAAGAAAAGCTATTTTCAGAGTTTTCATCATACTGAGAAGATTGCCGTGACTGGGGGCTTTTTCCTCTTTCGTGTTAGTATGTGGTTTTAATCTATACTAATAATAAAAAGCTGAAAAGTTTATTTGTTTGTTTTTTGGTTGAAAGCGCCTATCTCAAGAACTACGGTTAGATGTGAATAATTAGTTTTGTGTTGGATGGCTTAATTTTCGATAAAGCAGTAGCTCTACTTGATACTTGATGGCACGGGCTGTTTCCGCAACTCCACGTCTCGCAGCAGTAGCTCTAAATAACGCGGGTGTAACCACGAAATCAGCTATATATACGTACATTATATTCACAGTTAGTTTAGTGTCGCTGGCTAGTTAGTCAGTTTTATTGCTTCCTTCTTTCTTTACATATAAAATCTAATCGAAAGGTAAATATACTGATATATTTACCTTTCGAACCAGTGAATCTCGGTATTGGCGATGTACGCCAGCCCGTGTGTGGTGGAAGTTCGTAACTCGCTTTGCAAATAGTTAATAAGTTTCTTGGTCTTCAGCCGTCTTGCGTAATTATCACCTTTCTTCTTAAACGTGGGCTTTTCCTTCACTGTTATTCTCAACATAGTAGTAGTTAGTTTCTAAGCAATTTCTTAATAATTAAACTTACTTATTGTATTTATATGCTTTAAAAGATTTGCTGGTCTGATTGCTTCGATGACATGAAAGTGGATAACTGTGTGAGGCTGGGTGGGTTTCTATTACATCACACTATAAAATTGTCGATACACGAATTTATAACAAAATCCGTTTATGTATTTCTAATCAATGAAATATTTATGTGAGGCTTTATATTATAGCCATTATGAAAGGGTTACAGTAGTGTAGTTTCATAAAATGATTTGATAGTTTGTGAAATTACACTACTGTAAACGAATTTTCTATTATTTATATGTATAACCAAATTGGCGCTTAATTTTATCGCTATGTCTGTGCGTTCATACGCAGGCAGATAGATACTTAACTGTACACTAGCGGACACGTCAGCGGTTTTGTGTGGTCTATAAATTGTATTTTGTATTCTGAGTCATTATGCATTTGTATCCGTTGTTTCAATGTATGTAAAATCCCCATAAAACACCAAATTATACAAGTGTAGAGATCTTCAATCTTTTTAAGAAAAATGATTTAAAAAGCATTGCTCGAACTCTTGAGACGTGTTCGTACAACAAGGCTCAGGGGTCAATGATTGCTAATCCTTTAGTATTTTAGGCCAAAGCAGGAATGTTTAAGATTGCGGGGAGCGGTAGGTTGCGGGCAGTCAGTCGGTGTGGCGAACCTTAAGCCTTTTTTTACCACTAGGCCTGTGTCCAGCAGTGTCGCACGTCTTTACGCTAACATGATGAAGGCAGAACTGGTTGTGCGGGGCGGCATTTAGCGCGTAGCCCGTAGCTCGTAGCCCTTGCTGACTCCTTTTATATGGCTATCTTGCTTCTTGCTACACGGCTAATCTGCTACTGCTACTAGTAGGTTGTTCGATTAAACTGCAACTGAACATGAAACACTTTTATTTAATAGCTTTGACTCAGACGAAGAAACATTTGTAGAATGTTATAAATTATACAAATACAAACGGAATAGACTTCGCAGAGAGTAGTTTACTTTCAGTTCCTAGTTGGACTTCTACATTTTCGATTCGATGTTCGTACGAGATATTTATGAAAGGCGCCCAAAGAATAGCCCATTGTAGTGTTCTATCGAATAGTACTACAATAGACGTAATAATGCGTAGATTTTCACCATAATGGGTGGTACCTAATTTATATTGTATTTCAAAGAATGATTTCAAACGTCCTCACTTTCTATTCAAGTTACTAGAACGGGTAAGGATGCTTTCATAACGCACTTATTTGATTATGGAATATATTTTTTTAACCCCTAAGGTAATAAAATAATATAATGGCCAATACCAGTAATAAGACCGTAATGGACTTAGAAATTAACTTAATTAAACCGTAAGCTTTCAATTTGTTGAATTGGCCTTAATAAAAGGTCTAATGGTTGAATTTCGTTAAAATGTGGTTGAATTAATTTCAGTGAAAACGCATTTTACTTAATAGATATTATTCAAGTATATCATTTGCATTGTTACTTATTGACTGTTTATACTGATTTAAAATTTTAATTCTACTAAGTGCGTAATGCTTTAATAAATATGAGATCTGTTTGTAGTTATTCCCCTGACACTTAATAGATTCATTGCTCTATAATAAAATAATAGTATGTTATATATATATTTGAAGGCATTAAGATTCTAAAGATAACAAAAGGTTTTCAAGTAATTCTCTTTGTAGGTACCTATCTCTCAGGTAACGAAATAAAACGAAAAGTTTGCAAGGGGTTCTGGGAAATCTTCAGAATCCAAGCAATACAGTCGTGAAATCAGTTGATTTTCGCGTATTATGTTTGTCAGTTGAGTATATAAGCCATAAAGCCGGCTAAGGTTTCTTAGACACTTCAGTCTGCGTTCGATGTCTATATACTGTTTATACTCCTAATATTCCAGGCTATCCAAAAAGTAATTGGGATTTTCTATCAGAAAACATCCCGGTTAAAGCTTCGGGACCGAAATTGTGGCCAATAAATGGGGAAAGAGTCGCCTTCCTTTTAGGTGACACTAGCCTATTTTGTGTTACGATTACAGTTTGCTAGGTTATAGAATTCACTGTGATTTATGCTAATACTATCCTTACTCTGGCTTCGAGAGCCAGAGTAAGGATAGTATTATGTTTATAACAGTACTGTTTCTGCGACTTAAGTCTGTTTCGAGATAAATAATTAATTGTAGAGCCAGGTTTGTGACAGCTGCTTGCCACGGTATATATAATATTCAATACTATTGACACAAGACGCCTCAAATAAATGGTTTTCCTTCTCATTTTCCTTAGAAATGACAGTAGAATATTTTGCATTTAATTAGAATCAAGTAAACATTATTGAAACCAAAAGTGTCTGTTCATATTTGGCTGGTATTCAGCATAAGTAAGTTGAGAAGAGCGAAGAGGATAAAGTAATTTTAATAAGTTACCATAGGGGATGATGTTACCATATGCAAAGCCTGCAAAAGGCGAATCCGTCGACATTTTATTAATATTTATATCGTAAAAAGTTTTTATAGAATTGGTTTGCAATAAAAAATATTTACCTAAAGAGTGAAGTAGCCTGCATGATGTTTGCACAAAATTGCAACGACATGTACCTACCTAATATGTTTTTTATTGCTATTCGGTGTCGCGTATAAAATAAGGTTTATTATTTTTTTAAATTAACTAAGCAATCTGTAATACTTGCGTTACTGACTGACTATCAGACGACGTACAGTTGAAGCTACTGGACGCAAGAACCTGGACTGTGTGATATGTATGTTCCTTGTTGTGTGCAGGGGAGCACTAAGAGAGGATTTTTGGAAATTCCATGAAGGGTTAAAAGAGATCCAGGCGGGCAGACAATTAGGTGAAGTCTAGTTTAAAGATAAAGCAAGTAAAATTGACTTCAGCTGTAACTAAACCACCTGTTTTGTAATAGAGTGTTTATATTGTTTATTATTACATGTCCTATTCCCCAAACATCTATGAAACATATTTTCTTCACTGCCAATCTCCGCTTTGGCTGATAGCGGGCTTAACGCATCTGTGATTGCAATAAAGATGCTTTTAGCATCACTTCGTGTCTTATGGCTTGCGGAATCACATTGATGGCGTTCTATGTTCTCAAACATGTGACATAATCTTTACTTTTCCTTGCTTGTTTGTGATGTACATAGTACATATTATATTATTTATTTATTTATTTATTTTAAAACTTCTTGCACATAATTATACAAATTACTGTACAAATGCGGACTTAATGCCATTGGCATTCTCTACCAGTCAACCTTTGGGTGGTGCAGATACAATCATCGTAGATGCATAAAAAGGCGTTAAGTTATTTAATAAATATGAAATAAGTAACGTTATATAGGAAACTAATAAAATAATAAACGAACAATATAATAAAATCATATAATAAATACATAGCTATAAATACTTACGTAACATAATATTATGTACAAATATATATAAAATAACTTATATACAAATATATATTATATAAGTACAAATATGCCTACTGTTGTGATTCTGTCAACTGTTCCATGTATCGCCTACGTACTCTAGCCTTAAAAAGTTCACGAGACGAAGACATCCTGATCTCTGGAGGGAGTGAATTCCACAAATTAATAGCTTGGATGTTAAAAGACGAATGGACAAGAGTGGAGCTATGGGAAGGACAGAAAATAAGTAGATTATTTGTGGAACGAAGGTTTTTGTCATGTCCACTGCAGAGATATTGAAAGTGAGGAGTCAGATAAGAAGGAGCGTTAGGTGAGTTTAAAAGAGAGTAAAGTGTCGTTAACGTGCGCAAATTACGCCCTTGGCGGATAGGCAGCCATCGCAATTGGGCACGGTAAGAGGAAATATTTACGGAGATTGAAAATGAACTGAATGCAATTGTTGAGAAGTCGGTCAAGTTTATTGAGCAGATCTGCATTCAGATCGAGATAATATACGTCACCATAGTCAATAAGAGGGAAAATTAAAGTTTGCACAAGCATTGTTTTCGTCTTAATTGGAAGGAAATTCTTAAGGCGATAGTGAGACCGCAGGGAACCCGTGACTTTCTGACTGACACTCGCAATTTGAGAACGCCAGTCAAGAGTAGTGTCCAGGTGTAAGCCGCGATTTTTCACACTAGGGGTGAAGGGAATGATAGATCCGTTGAATATAATAGGTGGAAGAGAATTTAAATTCACTTTGCACATCATCCTTGAGCTTCCTATCATGATGGCTTGGCATTTAGTCGGATTTACTGATATGCCAAATCTGTCAGACCAATCCTTTAACGTGTTTAAATCTCGGTTGACCTCATCTATGGCAGTAAAAAGGTTTTCTACTCTTGCCTGGGTGTAGATCTGTAGGTCATCGGCGTACAGATGATACGCACAGCGAAGGTCATACGTAAGAAGATTAATAAATAATGAAAAGAGAAGAGGAGAAATTATACCGCCTTGAGGAACGCCAGAGCCAAGGTCTCGCCAGGTTGATGAAGTTTCATCCACGCGAACGGACTGCTGACGTCCTCGAAGATAGGAAGAGAACCATTCCACAGCGTCGGAGGAAATCATAAAGTGGGAAAGGACGGACAAAAGGATATCGTGGTTGACAGCGCCGAATGCGTTTGAGAAGTCCACCAAGACCATTACTGTGATCTTGGAGTCCTCCACACCCGACCTGACATCACCAGTTACTTTGAGCAGTGCGGAGACAGTGCTATGTCCGGGTCTGAATCTCGATTGTAGTGGGGAAAGAATATTATTTTCGGCAACAAACCCGGACAGTTGTTTATGGACGCATGCTTCAAGCACCTTCGACAGGAATGGGAGAATGGAGATGGGCCTAAAATGGGAAGGAAGAAAGGGATTGGAAATCTTCGGTAGTGACCGAACTATAGCTTTACGCCACAATAACGGAAACTGGCCGGACTCCAAGGAAAAATTGAGGATATGGGTGAGTGGAAAAAGGAGAGAGTCAAGGATGACGGCGACCATATGACGACTGATGTCGTCACAGCCCACCGCCTTGGATTTGATGGAAAGGACCACTTTTTTGATCTCATCCGACGGAATTGGAGAAAACTTGAAAGAATTGATATTCAAACCCGTTAGAGGTGGACATGACCGTATTACATTCGTTTTTAGCCCTACATTAAGCCCCACGTTGGCGAGCCTCTTACCGTTCCTAGAGTTGTTAAAAAAATACATTAATAAGAAGCTTACTATGTTTTCTTAAATTATCATATCAAAGGGAATGTTTTGCTCAATAAATACTGTTTTAATAACAAAGCAACTGTAAAGGAAAATTTTGTTGCAGCCATATATTCAGGTAATTTTGTGGGTATCTACGTATAGGTAACCTTGATTAAAAAAATATTGTAATTATTGAAATTAAACTACAGTTTACGGATTTTATCGCGATGTATTTATTTTATCGAGATATATAACTTATTTCACTAAGTTATTACATTTGAAACTAATGATCTAGAAACTATATTTTTAATTTATTATTAGCCGACGTTTCGAATTCTTTACAGAATTCATGTTCACGGCAGACTGAGGTGATATTTGTCTTTTTCTGAATGTATAAGTTATCTCAAAGTACCCGAACATTTTTCATCTACTGGTGTTACTATTTACGCTGAATGAGCTCACAGTGTCCTTAGGTCTTCTGGTGACTTTGTCCTTCTTGGGTTTCATTAGCCTTATGACAGGGTCCCAAGCTGGAGGAACATTCCAACCATCTTCCCTATTGAAATTAGGGTGTTTTTTAATTTCAATAGCCTCTCGTATCATCCTTGGAAGAAAACGGTGTTCTTTTGCGAGTATCTGTGGTTCATCAAATCGCAGGTAGTGGTTGGGTCCCTGTTCCACATGTTCACACACAGCAGACTTTGTTGAGCGTTTATGTTTTATGTCAGCTATATGTTCTTTGAGTCTAATGCCTATGCTTCTCTTGGTTTGTCCAATGTATGAGAGCCCACATTCACAGTCAATTTTGTAGACACCGGCCTCTTGCAAGGGTAACTGACACTTGACAGATGGTAATAATTGACTGATCTTCGTTGGCGGCTTGTAGTAAGTTTTGATAGAAGCTCGCTTCAAGATGTAGCCAATTTTGTCGGTCACGCCCTTGATGTATGGGAGGACAGCAGGTTGTCTTTCCACTGTGGCTGGTTTTTCTTTCTTCTGGGATCTGTGACAGTGGCGCGGCGGTCGGAGCTTGTTGTCTTGCAGATTTTGCCTGACATGTTGAAGCTCAGCGTCCAGATGTTTCTTGTCACAGATCCCGCGGGCTCTCTGAAACAGAGACATTCCTACAGTAGCTAACTGTTTAGGATGGTGGTGAGATTCACCGTTTAAGTACCTATTTCTATGGGTCTTTTTCCTATACACAGTATGGCTTAAGGAGTTGTTTTTATTCCTGATGACAAGTACATCTAAGAAAGCTAAAGAATTGTTTGCCTCTAATTCCATTGTGAATTGTATTTGGTTATTAATAGAATTAAGATGGTTTAGGAAAGCATTAACACTATCTGTTGGTAAAATTGTGAAAGTGTCATCTACATACCGCTTGTAGAACCTCGGTGTGATGGTGGCAGTCTGCAGGGCTCGCGCCTCGAAGTCCTCCATGAAGATGTCAGCGACAACAGGCGATACTGGAGAGCCCATTGCTACACCGTCTACTTGTATGTAGTATTTCTTGTCCCATAACAGATAGCCCGTTGTCAAGCAATGTTTGAGTATTTCTGCATATTCCTCAGGCATGTTGTTTTCTGTCAGCTTCCTTCTAGTCATTTCTACACAGTCATTTACTGGTATGCATGTGAATAATGACTGTATATCAAAACTAACCATAGTTTCCTTGTCAGAGAGATGTAGGTGTTTGATTTCACTGACAAAATGGTAGGAATCTTTCACATGTGCTCTCGTATTGCCTCTGAGCGGTGAGAGAATCTTTGCCATGTGTTGAGCCAGTCTGTAAGTTGGTGCGCCTATCTGACTAACTATCGGGCGCAGAGGAGCGTTTTCCTTGTGTATTTTCGGTAGCCCATACATTTGAGGAGGTTTTACACACGATGGTATTAAATATTTCACGTCCAAAATAAGTTTTTCGGAGTATTTCTTAACAATATCACAAGTTTGCTTGAGTATTTTGTTCGTAGGGTCTGACTTAACCAACTTGTAGGTACTTTCATCCGACAAAAGATGTTCCATTTTTTGTTTATACTCGACGTGTCCATCACTACCGTTGCATTTCCTTTATCTGCTCGGAGTACTGTAAGTTCAGGCCTAGCTTGTAACTTCTTCAGTGCGAGATATTCGGTCTTTGGTAGATTCCTTGCCGGCACTTTCGATTGACGTAATACAGCAGAAACGTCCTGTCGTATGGCCTCGAAATCTTCCTTACTCACATTGTTCTTCACTAGGCAATCCTCAACGTTGCAAATAATGGTTTCATACGGTATTCTTGATGGAGTTATCGCGTAATTTAAACCTCTGGTAAGCACTTTCTCGGTATTTTGAATCTAACATGTGTTTTGACAGATTGACAACTGTTTGTCTATGGGCGACGATAGCGTGTGATTGGTCCGTGCGAAAACGTTCTGTTTCATGTTGTACTGGTCATTTGATTTTTGTTGTAATTTTTCAAATTTTTGAATTTTGTTACGTTTACACGCATAATATTTTGATGTTTCTCTATTGTTTATTGCATCTATGCATTGCTTAAAATCAAATGAAGTTATCAATCTGTATATTTCGTTAGATAAATTCTCAACATTTCTATTTATTCTGCGTAAGTCAGCTCGGTGTTCATGGATCTTTTGTATGAGTAACCTCTGATTTGCCTGTTTTAAGATCTTAGCGCTCCCACGTATGTCCTTCTTGGCTGATATCTTGCAGCATGTAGGGATGAGATCGTGATCCGGCATCTCTTCAAGAAATTTAAAGATGTTATGTATCTTGCGTGCTTGGTTTGTAGATCTTCTAACCGGCGTATTTTTGTTGCTGTTTCCAGTCCGTACTGGTTCACATAGTATCTTCTTGGGTTTACGCGAATGTTACACATTGAAATTAAACTACAGTTTACGGATTTTATCGCGATGTATTGGTTTCACTAAGTTATTACATTTGAAACTAATGATCTAGAAACTATATTTTTAATTTATTACTAGCCGACGTTTCGAATTCTTTACAGAATTCATGTTCACGGCAGACTGAGGTGATATTTGTCTTTTTCTGAATGTATAAGTTATCTCAAAGTACCCGAACATTTTTCATCTACTGGTGTTACTATTTACGCAGAATGAGCTCACAGTGTTCTTAGGTCTTCTGGTGACTTTGTCCTTCTTGGGTTTCATTAGCCTTATGACAGGGTCCCAAGCTGGAGGAACATTCCAACCATCTTCCCTATTGAAATTAGGGTGTTTTTTAATTTCAATAGCCTCTCGTATCATCCTTGGAAGAAAACGGTGTTCTTTTGCGAGTATCTGTGGTTCATCAAATCGCAGGTAGTGGTTGGGTCCCTGTTCCACATGTTCACACACAGCAGACTTTGTTGAGCGTTTATGTTTTATGTCAGCTATATGTTCTTTGAGTCTAATGCCTATGCTTCTCTTGGTTTGTCTAATGTATGAGAGCCCACATTCACAGTAAATTTTGTAGACACCGGCCTCTTGCAAGGGTAACTGACACTTGACAGATGGTAATAATTGACTGATCTTCGTTGGCGTAAGTTTTGATAGAAGCTCGCTTCAAGATGTAGCCAATTTTGTCGGTCACGCCCTTGATGTATGGGAGGACAGCAGGTTGTCTTTCTACTGTGGCTGGTTTTTCTTTCTTCTGGGATCTGTGACAGTGGCGCGGCGGTCGGAGCTTGTTGTCTTGCAGAACTTGCCTGACATGTTGAAGCTCAGCGTCCAGATGTTTGTTATGGGACAAGAAATACTACATACAAGTAGACGGTGTAGCAATGGGCTCTCCAGTATCGCCTGTTGTCGCTGACATCTTCATGGAGGACTTCGAGGCGCGAGCCCTGCAGACTGCCACCATCACACCGAGGTTCTACAAGCGGTATGTAGGTGACACTTTCACAATTTTACCAACAGATAGTGTTAATGCTTTCCTAAACCATCTTAATTCTATTAATAACCAAATACAATTCACAATGGAATTAGAGGCAAACAATTCTTTAGCTTTCTTAGATGTACTTGTCATCAGCAATAAAAACAACTCCTTAAGCCATACTGTGTATAGGAAAAAGACCCATACAAATAGGTACTTGAACGGTGAATCTCACCACCATCCTAAACAGTTAGCTACTGTAGGAATGTCTCTGTTTCAGAGAGCCCGCGGGATCTGTGACAAGAAACATCTGGACGCTGAGCTTCAACATGTCAGGCAAGTTCTGCAAGACAACAAGCTCCGACCGCCGCGCCACTGTCACAGATCCCAGAAGAAAGAAAAACCAGCCACAGTAGAAAGACAACCTGCTGTCCTCCCATACATCAAGGGCGTGACCGACAAAATTGGCTACATCTTGAAGCGAGCTTCTATCAAAACTTACTACAAGCCGCCAACGAAGATCAGTCAATTATTACCATCTGTCAAGTGTCAGTTACCCTTGCAAGAGGCCGGTGTCTACAAAATTGACTGTGAATGTGGGCTCTCATACATTGGACAAACCAAGAGAAACATAGGCATTAGACTCAAAGAACATATAGCTGACATAAAACATAAACGCTCAACAAAGTCTGCTGTGTGTGAACATGTGGAACAGGGACCCAACCACTACCTGCGATTTGATGAACCACAGATACTCGCAAAAGAACACCGTTTTCTTCCAAGGATGATACGAGAGGCTATTGAAATTAAAAAACACCCTAATTTCAATAGGGAAGATGGTTGGAATGTTCCTCCAGCTTGGGACCCTGTCATAAGGCTAATGAAACCCAAGAAGGACAAAGTCACCAGAAGACCTAAGGACACTGTGAGCTCATTCTGCGTAAATAGTAACACCAGTAGATGAAAAATGTTCGGGTACTTTGAGATAACTTATACATTCAGAAAAAGACAAATATCACCTCAGTCTGCCGTGAACATGAATTCTGTAAAGAATTCGAAACGTCGGCTAGTAATAAATTAAAAATATAGTTTCTAGATCATTAGTTTCAAATGTAATTACTTAGTGAAACCAATACATCGCGATAAAATCCGTAAACTGTAGTTTAATTTCAAAGTGTAACATTCGCGTAAACCCAAGAATATACTATGTGAACCAGTACGGACTGGAAACAGCAACAAAAATACGCCGGTTAGAAGATCTACAAACCAAGCGCGCAAGATACATAACATCTTTAAATTTCTTGAAGAGATGCCGGGATCACGATCTCATCCCTACATGCTGCAAGATATCAGCCAAGAAGGACATACGTGGGAGCGCTAAGATCTTAAAACAGGCAAGTCAGAGGTTACTCATACAAAAGATCCATGAACACCGAGCTGACTTACGCAGAATAAATAGAAATGTTGAGAATTTATCTAACGAAATATACAGATTGATAACTTCATTTGATTTTAAGCAATGCATAGATGCAATAAACAATAGAGAAACATCAAAATATTATGCGTGTAAACGTAACAAAATTCAAAAATTTGAAAAATTACAACAAAAATCAAATGACCAGTACAACATGAAACAGAACGTTTTCGCACGGACCAATCACACGCTATCGTCCGCCCATAGACAAACAGTTGTCAATCTGTCAAAACACATGTTAGATCAAAATACCGAGAAAGTGCTTACCAGAGGTTTAAATTAAGCGATAACTCCATCAAGAATACCGTATGAAACCATTATTTGCAACGTTGAGGATTGCCTAGTGAAGAACAATGTGAGTAAGGAAGATTTCGAGGCCATACGACAGGACGTTTCTGCTGTATTACGGCAATCGAAAGTGCCGGCAAGGAATCTACCAAAGACCGAATATCTCGCACTGAAGAAGTTACAAGCTAGGCCTGAACTTACAGTACTCCGAGCAGATAAAGGAAATGCAACGGTAGTGATGGACACGTCCGAGTATAAACAAAAAATGGAACATCTTTTGTCGGATGAAAGTACCTACAAGTTGGTTAAGTCAGACCCTACGAACAAAATACTCAAGCAAACTTGTGATATTGTTAAGAAATACTCCGAAAAACTTATTTTGGACGTGAAATATTTAATACCATCGTGTGTAAAACCTCCTCAAATGTATGGGCTACCGAAAATACACAAGGAAAACGCTCCTCTGAGCCCGATAGTTAGTCAGATAGGCGCACCAACTTACAGACTGGCTCAACACATGGCAAAGATTCTCTCACCGCTCAGAGGCAATACGAGAGCACATGTGAAAGATTCCTACCATTTTGTCAGTGAACTCAAACACCTACATCTCTCTGACAAGGAAACTATGGTTAGTTTTGATATACAGTCATTATTCACATGCATACCAGTAAATGACTGTGTAGAAATTACTAGAAGGAAGCTGACAGAAAACAACATGCCTGAGGAATATGCAGAAATACTCAAACACTGCTTGACAACGGGCTATCTGTTATGGGACAAGAAATACTACATACAAGTAGACGGTGTAGCAATGGGCTCTCCAGTATCGCCTGTTGTCGCTGACATCTTCATGGAGGACTTCGAGGCGCGAGCCCTGCAGACTGCCACCATCACACCGAGGTTCTACAAGCGGTATGTAGATGACACTTTCACAATTTTACCAACAGATAGTGTTAATGCTTTCCTAAACCATCTTAATTCTATTAATAACCAAATACAATTCACAATGGAATTAGAGGCAAACAATTCTTTAGCTTTCTTAGATGTACTTGTCATCAGGAATAAAAACAACTCCTTAAGCCATACTGTGTATAGGAAACAGACCCATACAAATAGGTACTTAAACGGTGAATCTCACCACCATCCTAAACAGTTAGCTACTGTAGGAATGTCTCTGTTTCAGAGAGCCCGCGGGATCTGTGACAAGAAACATCTGGACGCTGAGCTTCAACATGTCAGGCAAGTTCTGCAAGACAACAAGCTCCGACCGCCGCGCCACTGTCACAGATCCCAGAAGAAAGAAAAACCAGCCACAGTAGAAAGACAACCTGCTGTCCTCCCATACATCAAGGGCGTGACCGACAAAATTGGCTACATCTTGAAGCGAGCTTCTATCAAAACTTACGCCAACGAAGACCAGTCAATTATTACCATCTGTCAAGTGTCAGTTACCCTTGCAAGAGGCCGGTGTCTACAAAATTGACTGTGAATGTCGGCTCTCATACATTAGACAAACCAAGAGAAGCATAGGCATTAGACTCAAAGAACATATAGCTGACATAAAACATAAACGCTCAACAAAGTCTGCTGTGTGTGAACATGTGGAACAGGGACCCAACCACTACCTGCGATTTGATGAACCACAGATACTCGCAAAAGAACACCGTTTTCTTCCAAGGATGATACGAGAGGCTATTGAAATTAAAAAACACCCTAATTTCAATAGGGAAGATGGTTGGAATGTTCCTCCAGCTTGGGACCCTGTCATAAGGCTAATGAAACCCAAGAAGGACAAAATCACCAGAAGACCTAAGAACACTGTGAGCTCATTCTGCGTAAATAGTAACACCAGTAGATGAAAAATGTTCGGGTACTTTGAGATAACTTATACATTCAGAAAAAGACAAATATCACCTCAGTCTGCCGTGAACATGAATTCTGTAAAGAATTCGAAACGTCGGCTAGTAATAAATTAAAAATATAGTTTCTAGATCATTAGTTTCAAATGTAATAACTTAGTGAAACCAATACATCGCGATAAAATCCGTAAACTGTAGTTTAATTTCAATGTGTAACATTCGCGTAAACCCAAGAAGATAATATTGTAATTATGAAATATATGTAGGTATAATGATGAAAATAAGTTTAATGTAAAAATATAGTTGTGGGATCTTAGACTATTATTATACATATACAATTTATTGTAAAATTTGATTATAAAGGCGGCTTCAGGTAGGCGTTGCTGCTAAAATCGATATATTTCAGTATACATTTTATTCGGAGAGCTTAGAAATATATTGCAGCCTAAGGGTTCATTGGGGTATTGTCGCGACTGCAGAATGTAGTTTAAGCCTTACTGCTCTGGATGGCTGTGAACTAGCACACTCTGGGTTCGCGCGTTCCTGTTCAAACAATACGAGCATAAAAATAGTGAATGATTTAATGCCGGAGCAATCTATTTGTTAGCCATAAAACCCCCGAGAGTCATGACAGAGCAAACGCTAACTTTATCAGAATAATATAATAATAATAATATTCTACCACATTCACACAACACCATCTAGTCCCAAACTAAGCAGAGCTTGTACTATGGGTACTAGATAATGGATAAACATACATATATACATTTTTTTTGTAAATACATACATATTATTGAAATTATACACAGAAACACCCAGACCAAGACAAACATCCATGTTCATGCACACAAATGTTTCACTTGAGCGGGAATCGAACCCGCGACCTTCGGCGTAGCAGTCGCTTACACTCCCGCTACAGCAACTGGTCGTCAGAATGTCCGTGTTGTAGTCAAGAATGCCCTAATCGGCCATTTGCTAGCGTTAAGCCCCTATTTATTATCGTAACTAGTGGAGCACTATCGTTTTCGGAGCGACTCGGAGATCGTTCCGTGTTTCTTACATGGCCATTTGTCTGAACCCTCTTACTAATTCAACAAAACGTGAGAGCCGCCAAGAGAACAAGTTCGTTTCCAAGATTGTCGATACAATGGTACACTATCGAACGATAAAACGACGCCGCGGCTGAATTCTGCGTGTTCAGTAATTTATTGCCTAGTCGTAGCGGACGTGTGGTTATTCTAAGAGAGTTTTTATAAAGTACATTCAGTTGTCCAAAATGGCTGTAAAAGAGTACGGCTTTTTTGTTCTGTGAAAACATAAACGGGTTAGAAATTGTGTTGTGGGCGAGGTGTCGTTCCTATCGTATTGGATCATTACTCTTTGTCAAAGTTGTGCGTTTGCTCACCACGGTCCCGCCCGGTGCCCGACGCTCGGCCGCCCGGCCGTCGGCTCAATCTCCGGTGTAGGGCCTCACGTAGCCTACTGCATTGCAATACCTATTTAAACTTAAAGAATTGCCGAGTGCGGACGTCAGACTACTACATTTTTCTCTATATATTGCTGTTCACATCACTACTGTGGCACTTTTAGAGGCAACTTTTCCTCAAGATACTATTTTGAAAGATTGAAAAAAAATAGCGTTTATTTCTTTACCAGACGAAGGACATGAAAAAATATTGTTTCGCATATTTTCCTTAGTCGCCTCTTATGATCCCGTTTAATGAAATGGAGTAGTGACATTTCGTATTCTTAATCCGTTGACACAAGGATATAACTATGTTGTTAATTTTATTGCTTTTAAATATTTTTTCAAAATTTTGGGCCCCAAATAGTTTAAGGCGAAACCAATAGAGACTCTGGTTCACCACAAAATGATGCGGTCAACACCGAACCACAGATTATTCGATAAAATCGCGTCTATACATATCGTATTACCACTGTACTGAATATCCGATAGCAGTCGTTCCGTGAAAAAGCTAATATCTGGTTAGATTAGAAAGCAGACTCTTAGTTGTAAGTGTTGTAACGCATAATTTTGTACATCATATTGAAAATAACGCCGAAAAGAACATAATAAGCATTCTTCGGAATAACTTGTTCATATATAGTAGAAGATATATGTAAGCTGTAAACGTCATGCAGTGTCATTAGTTGCCATAAATTTCTTTAAGCATGCCTACCGGACTTCAGCAAGACCTGCCTAATCGCACGCAGCGGGGCGCGAGCCGCTGTTCACCAAAGTTCACTCCAATCTTTGTTCTTCTTATCAACCGAAAGACGTCGACTGCTAGACATAGGCCTCCCCCAAGGCTCTCTACATGGACCGATCCTGAGCCACCCGCATCCATTCACTACCCGCGATCCCAACAAGATCGTCAGACCATCTTGCGGCAGGCTTACCTCTGCTACGACGTCCGGTCCGTGGCCGCTATTCCAGAATTATTACCTCCAATCTTTGTTAGATTCAAGGATAGTATTATGTTTATAACAGTACTGTTTCTGCGACTTAAGTCTATTTCGAGATAAATAATTAATTATAGAGCCAGGTTTGTGACAGCTGCTTGCCACGGTATATATAATATTCAATACTATTGACACAAGACGCCTCAAATAAATGGTTTCCCTTCTCATTTTCCTTAGAAATGACAGTAGAATATTTTGCATTTAATTTGAATCAAGTAAACATTATTGAAACCAAAAGTGTCTGTTCATATTTGGCTGGTATTCAGCATAAGTAAGTTGAGAAGAGCGAAGAGGATAAAGTAATTTTAATAAGTTACCATAGGGGATGATTTTACCATATGCAAAGCCTGCAAAAGGCGAATCCGTCGAAATTTTATTAATATTTATATCGTAAAAAGTTTTTGTAGAATTGGTTTGCAATAAAAAATGTTTACCCAAAGAGTGAAGTAGCATGAGGTTTGCACAAAATCGCAACGAAATGTACCTACCTAATATATTTTTTATTGCTATTCGATATCGCATATAAAATAATGCCTATTATTTTATGTGCTGTCGCTTCTAGTCGCCGTTAACGCGGTTATATGTCATATCGCGTTCACGTTTAACATTTAAAACTAATTAAACAATCTGTAATACTTGCGTTACTGACTGACTGACAGACGACGTACAGTCGAAGCTACTGGGTGCAAGAATTTGGACTGTGTGATATGTATGTTCCTTGGGGAGTGTAGGGGAGCACTAAGGGAGGATTGGTAGAAATTCCCACCTTGAAAGGGTAAAAAAGATCCAGGCGGATAGACAGGTAGGTTAAGTCTAGTTTTAAGATAAAACAAGTAAAACTGAGCTTCGCTGTTACTAAACCACCTGTTTTGTAATAGAGTTTTCATATTGTTTATTATTTAAATTTTCCATTCCCCAAACATCTATGAAACATATTTTCTTCTCTGCCAATCTCCGCTTTGGCAGATAGCGGTCTTAACGCATCTGTGATCGCAATAAAGATGCTTTTAGCATCACTTTGTGTCTTATGGCTTGCGGAATCACATTGATGGCGTTCTATGTTCTCAAACATGTGACATAATCTTTACTTTTCCTTGCTTGTTTGTGATGTACATAGTACATATTATATTCAAACCTGTTAGAGGTGGACATGACCGTATTACATTCGTTTTTAGCCCTACATTAAGCCCCATGTTGCGAACCTCTTACCGTTCCTAGCGTTGTTAAAAAAATACATTAATAACAAGCTTACTATGTATTCTTAAATTATTATATCAAAGGGAATGTTTTGCTCAATAAATACTGTTTTAATAACAAAGCAACTGTAAAGGAAAATTTTGTTGCAGCCATATATTCAGGTAATTTTGTGGGTACCTACGTATAGGTAAGCTTGATTAAAAAAATATTGTAATGATGAAATATATGTAGGTATAATGATGAAAATAAGTTTAATGTAGAAATAAAGCTGTGGGATCTTAGACTATTATTATACATATACAATTTATTGTAAAATTAGAGTATTAAGGCGGCTTCAGGCAGGCGTTGCTGCTAAAATCGATATATTTCAGTATACATTTTATTCGGAGAGCTTAGAAATATATTGCAGCCTAAGTCTATTTGTTAGTCATAAAACCTCCGAGAGTCGTGACAGAGCAAACGCTAACTTTATCAGAATGCCCGTGTTGTAGTCAAGAATGCCCTAATCGGCCATTTGTTAGCGTTAAGCCGTATTTATTATCGTAACTAGTGGAGCTCTATCGTTTTCGGAGCGACTGGGAGATCGTTCCGTGTTTCTTACATGGCCATTTGTCTGAACCCTCTTACTAATTAAACAAAACGTGAGCGCCGCCAAGTTAACAAGTTCGTTTCCAAGATTGTCGATACAATGGTACACTATCGAACGATAAAACGGCGCCGCGGCTGTATTCTGCGTGTTCAGTAATTTATTGGCTAGTCGTAGCGGAGGTGTGGTTTTCTAAGAGAGTTTTTATAAAGTACATTCAGTAGTCCAAATATGTTGTAAAAGAGTACGGCTTTCTTGTTCTGTGAAAACATAAACGGGATAGAAATTGTGTTGTGGGTGAGGTGTCGTTCCTATCGTATTGGATCATTACTCTTTGTCAAAGTTGGGCGTTTGTTCACCGCGGTCCCGCCCGGTGCCCGACGCCCGACCGCTCGGCCGTCGGCTCAATCTCCGGTGTAGGGGCTCACGTAGCCTACTGCATTGCAAAACCTATTTAAACTAATTAAAGAATTGCCGAGCGCGGTCGTCAGACTACTATATGTTTCTCTATATAATGCTGTTCTGTTCCGCATCACTACAATTCCTCAAGGTACTATTTGTTTCGCATATTTTCCTTAGTCGCCTCTTATGATACCGATGCAATGAAATGGAGTAGTGACACTTTGTATTCTTAATCCGTCGACACACAGATATATTTTTAATTGCATTGTTTTTAAATTAGGTACCTTTAAAAATTTTAGGGCCTCAAATAGTAATTGGTAAAATCAATAGAGGATCAGGTTCAAAACCAAAACAAACCAATACGGTCAACACAGAACTAGAGACTGCATATCCGATAGATGTTGTTCTGTGGGAAAGCTTATATTCTGGTTAGACGGGAAAGCTTATATTCTGGTTAGACCAGAAAGCGGACTCTAAGCTGTAATACGTACGAGTACTTTTTGCATCGCTATTCGAAACTAACGTTGGGAACATACATAGTACGGTTCCTGGAAATGTACCTAAGTCAGCTTATTGATTTAAATTCAGGGTAAGCGCAATAAAATTCATATAAAGCTACCGCAAGTAGATATCAGGGCAATTTCATTCATTGTCTTTGACTTCAGCAGTACCTGTATAATCGCAGCGGGGCGCGAGCATCTTTTCACTAAAGTTAGTGACTTCAATCTTTGTTACATTAAGCAAAATCTTTAGTTAAAGGTATATCACAGTAGTGTAGATATCGCATAGTATAAAAAAAATATAGAATCTTAAACAAAATTTCAAACTTACTTTTAATGCTGAAAGTTGCAAAAATGTGCAATCTTTTACGATAACTATAGTGCTACTTTAGGGTTCGAATCATCTAGACTAGATAATTTAACTTGTATTATGTTGTAAAATTTACTTCACCGAGACCTAAGGGAATAAATGATTTTGACTTTGACACTTTGCGAAGATCGTATCCATGTTTCCTTTGGTATTATTGCGGTAAGTACTTTGATAAGGTACTCAATTTAGCTGGAACTCTGGAAATACTTTTCTCATCTTGGCGAATATGCTGTGATGTAACTGGATAGCTATTTCTATTTGTAAAATAGCTCGGTAAGTCAACTACCAGTTATTAGAAAGTATTTTCATAAATTTTAGGTACGGTAGAACCCTCAGTTTAAAATATGTTGGATTAAAGTAATTTTAGATTAAAACCCACCAAATCAGTCTGAAACACTAAATTATTTCGTGGATTAAGTAAATAAGTGAACTACATCATCTATTCGCAACATAGCTACGTATTTCCATTTTGGCGGTTCATTTTTGGAGTGTTAAAACCTCTAAAGGGATTCGTTTTACGCAATTGGATCCCAGATTACGAGGCATTGGTACGTACGCATCCTCATCAGTATTGCGTTTGAATGGTATTCGCAGCAATGAAAACGCTGAATTATTACACGTTTTTATTTAATATTGAATGTAACTGGCTTATTTAATGGATTTTTATAATCTCCGTGCTGCCAATTCAAATAATAGAGCATGCGAAATTGTTTTTCAGCTTATGAGTTTTAAAATTTGTGATAACAATATTATGTTGGCAGCGCATTATCAAGCTGTGTTGGCAGCGGGTTCAGCACAATATATTTATTCCAGAGTAGCGCTCGTAGCGGTATAGTTCGGCAAAGTTAAGCAACGTTTGCACAAGTCGCCATTTGGATGGGTCAGCGCGTGCGGCATTTACATCAGAGCGCTACCGTGCTTCGGCGAGCATGTAAAGCTATCGGTCCCGGTTCTCGTTTCAGGACGGAATCGACAGGTCACGTTGAAGTCTGGTCGGTTTGAAAACTCAGTCACCAGAGTTAGCGACACACTCACACGAAAAAGAATGAACGATGTGTTGCTGAATTGACTTTTGCGGGAAGTGACTAGGTGAAGCGCAGATCAGTGCTATATATCTATAACTAGGTGACGCGATGACAGTCATAAGTTAGCGGGCAGGGACTGAGAGTGGGGCGCTGAAAACTGAGGTCGATGGCATGTCGTGGGAGAGACCTAATCAGCAGTGTGCTGACGCAGGCCGCTGATAGTTATGATTCGATAATAAGATGAACGAACTGCAGTGTTTAATATTAGGTACTTTTAATTGCTTTATAATCGTCAAATATTAAAGTTATAATTATGTAATGTACCTAACGCAGGTTTACCGTGTCATATGGTAAGACATAATTATGATAATAATGTCACATATGCAAGAGCTGGCCACCACTGACAGTGCCAGTTAGCGGGAGTTATCAACCAGTTTTAAAAAAAAAGGTAATAATTACTCCAACTCACATCCATTTCATTCAAACCTTGAAACGCTAATTTAAATTCAAAGCTAATATACTTAACACGCTGGCTGCGGTGCTATATTTTGCGTTCTTTCGTGCATTGCTATGAGAGGCCTTTACACCTTCGATGTATTATTTTACTGGTGCGGTTTGGGGCCTATCGACCTTCTGCGAATAGGGAAACTTTAGATAAAGGGAGGGAAATTTCGCAAAATTAGGAAAATATCTGCTGAAAATTGGATCAAACCGTAGCTGAGGATTCATTATTTCCTATTTTGGCTTCGCCCGGGGTTCTGATGCCAGATTTTCACAAAATCAAAAATAATAAATAGGAGGCGTATAGACCTCCTGCAGCACTAAAATAAAGATACAGTTAAACATACGTCTAGTGATGTACCCAATAAAACAGCATGGTTATCGATTAGACATTTAAAAAAAGTTTATTTGTTATTTTTCATTACATATGAGAATCATAAAACCATTTCAGGCACATTGGCTTATTATCACAATCTTTACAGAAAGATAAAATCTAGCTTCTCGGCTACATAGTGTAGAGCGCAGTTTCTTGTAGCAACCTACACATTTTCTTCGTTTATCGCCTTTTTTATAAACTCATGATTTTTCTTTTGTTTAAGACTTCGTGGATTACCTGAAAAGATACAATTTACTATTATAATATTATTTATCATATTCATTAGCATAATAGGCAGTGGAACCTTGTTGGTAACAGCATGAATGGGCCAGCTCAATCCAGATAGGTACTAATACTGTATACTTCACGTTGATCTTCTGTAAGACGGTGGTTCACTGAAGATCAACTCGAAGTGGCAGTATTTGAACTGTCGCGTATTGTTCAGTGAGTGAGAGTGCCGGAGGCCCGATTCCCATTCCTTTCCTCTCTCCCCTTCTTCAAAGCTGGCAACGCATATGTCTTAACTGGTGTTGCGAGTATCTATGTGCGGTGGTTATTGCTTACCATCAGGCAATCTGTCTGCTTGTTTTCCACCACAAACCCACATACTCGAAATCAATCAAATTGCATATAGCTTTATCATTCACCTATCAGTGCTTCGTAGCAATGACATTAAAGATGGAGGATGCCATTAAATATTGAATCTTTGGAAAATAGTGGCGCGAGCTGCTTTGAAGTAGTAATTTTGTAGCCCACAAATGGATTAAGACTGGATTGTGATCAAATTGTGAGCTGCTTTAAAAGTTTCACCTGAATAGCGTGGGAAGTGCTCGAAACTGGTTCTGCAGTTATATCTAGAGTAGAAGGACTGATGGTTATATCTTCTAAAATTTTAATTTTACTTGAACTCACCGAGTTTTCTGTTATTTTCTTATAAACCCGACGATACTTTGGTTTCAAGCTGTCCTTTTTCTGTTCTGGTTCATTTGAATTTTGTGCTACCAGTTGAAGCATTCTTCTGCACCGTTTTTCTCCAGACATAATTGATACAAAATGATTTATGTAATGTGAAATTATGCACTCACGCGTGTGTTGTAAACAAAACTGTATACATCACTATTATGAACAAAATTTTACAGGTGCGGTAGGGGGCTAATGCGCACCACCCACCTATAAGAGGCATTTAGACCTCCTAACCGCACTGAATTGTGTTTTTTCATATGCAGTGCGTTAGGGGGTCTAAAGACTTCTCACACTTTTTATTACATTCAATAGTACTACGTTTTCACATAAATCGAACAATGTATTTATCTCTCCCTTACACCTATTTATCTAAAAGTTATAGGCTCCCCACCAGAGCGAAACAATAGTATTTTCACCCGCACTGCGCGGAAGAACTTGCAAGGGGTCTACAGACCTCTTAACGCAGCGAGCGTGTTAAGGGAGGAGTAATAATGACACGACACAATCAAATTGTTCAACAATAAGTTACCAATTATAATAATTTTGCTACCAATACTTATTAAGTTACTTCTAAGTAATTAAATAAGCAGTGCTTTTACACATTTTCTTATTTGTTTTCAAACCTGCTCCTTTCCTCTTCGCTCCAGTAAACAGTCTTTAAATTGAAATTATTAATATCGGTTCATAAAAAATATATTAGGAAAGCTTCGTTTGTAGCAAGTCATCAAAATATTATTAAATAATTAATAGAAAATATCGATTGTAAGTTCACCATTGCTGATCAAGAAAGAACTATAAATTCGGTTGATACCTACATTACAACGACAAAATTCATCGGTTGCATCTTGTCCAACTATTTTGTCAACTTGCTAACGATTTCTGTTAGCAATTCAAAACATTCAACCAACTTGACAATTCACAAAATATTTCACTTCGTTTTTATTTTATTGTTAAGCGCGTAATAAATAACAGGTTTTTTAAATAAAAAAAATGGAAACGCAATCCCAACATAGACGTTTTACATTTGACCCCAATAACTGTGTCAAGTTGAATATAAAAAAATAATGCGCCGTCAATTATGTTCTCGCGTGTTACGAATTAGGGAATTAATTACGTCCGTGTGTTTTAATAAGGCTGAAGTAGCCCGCAGTACAGAGTGCTCTGCTGTAGTTGCTATTACCAAACAGCGTAGGCATGAACGTTACGATTACTATTAGTGATCGGCTGATTACTAGCTCTTTGGCAGCTCGATTTTGCGACCAAATGCTTCATCTCGCACACGTACGATTGCACGTATGGCAAAGTGGTTACAGCAGCCGCCTCGTCGCTTATCACTACGCACAAGAAGCAACACTGTGTGAATCATATATTCTTCTATTGTGAGGAATATTTGTGAAGTTTCACACAAATTTAAATTTTAGTGCGCGAATAGTAAATTTTGATAAAGTAATCCAACGATGATTCAGTACCACCACAATAATGTACCAATACTCTCGCTTATACCTACACTAATTCTTTGGTGAAACTAATCTGGCGTATATGTTTTAGCTCTAAGTTAGATTGTACTGTCTGACAGGTGCCACGTATGAAATGTTGTAAATAACATTAATTGTTTTGCATTAACTGCCTTGGTGAGGTACGCCGTACAAAAGCATTCTAAAATAAGGCTGTGATTGGCATAAAATATAAATTAGAGTAATTTTTTTTTACAAATATGCCTTAGCAACAACTAAATGTGGATGATATATTTGTACCTCTAAGAATGCTTTTTCAGGCTTTATGTTATCTTATTACATTTATTTAATGTAGTAGCATTTGATAGGTGTATATTTTATTGAAATTTTGACTAATCTGTAGTAAGTAATAGTAAAGGTCTCACTGAGGATGTAAATGAGTCAAATATTTTCCTTTTAATCTTGGATGGATCGTGACTCACCAATGGGTCGCGATCCATTGTTTGGGAAATGCTGTTATAGGCTACATAACACCACGCTATGAGTCACAGGTGCCGAGTGATAGCTTTAACAAAAGCGGGCGGAGTCGCGGGCACAGCTAGTCAATAATATACCTATTAAAATCTGACTAGCACAAAAGCATGTCCATGCATTATAATCTGATAGCAATCTTATTTATATAGACAAGAGTAATAGCAATCTGAGACAGATGGGGTAATTAAATTACAATGCTGATCTGTCAGCTATTGATACTATTATATATAAATATAATTATCGTACAAATTTCAGTGTTGCCAGCTATTGCAAGTGATATTTGCGTAGATAGCATAGACACGTTGCATTGTTTACAGACAGTAATTAAATAAATACTCCCCGCGAATAGCAGCCATGTTGTTTTGATCAATCAAGACATTTATCTAGAATGTTTATAATGATTTAGAGCTAATTATTTGCAGGGCTGGACAAAATACATGCTTTGCTTTAATTGCAAAATACATAGTTACAAATTATAAAATACTTTTTTCAAAATACGAACTACAAATAACCAATTACTAATTACATTTTTAAGAAGTTATTAAAATACAAAATACGTATTTGTATTTCAATTACATATTTTAATTGCAAGTAATTGAAATACTGCCCAGCCCTGATTATTTGTTATAATACTTCGGACTTACTGACACAATGTTGCTTTATGACTATTATAACCAAACTAAATGTAGTTTGGTTATAATAGTCATTAGGTAGGTCATTAGGTAGGTATGTGTCTATTATGGAAGACAGAAAGAGTACATACTTATTACCGATTTAGTCACTTTAAGACAAAAGTGAGTACGAGAGGTATCGCGATCGATATAATAGATAGATAGACAGAGACACCAAACGATTTAGAGTGCCTCTTTTACTTAATATATTTACACGATTGTTTTTTTTTTGTTTTGTTTTAAAAAAGACAACTCCCACATTAGAACTAAATCCTGTGTCGCGGGGAACTTTACAAACGTACAACTAACGGACTCAATGAACACCCAGACTCGAAACAACAATTTGTGAATCACACAAAGTGTTATCTCGTGTGGGGATCGAACCCACAACACTCGGCGCAGTGTCAAACGGCGAAGCGGCCACTTAAACCACTACGCCAACCGTGCAGCCAGATTAAAAAATATTTCATGATAAGACCTGTACAATAAAATTAAGAAACAACCTCCCTACGACCTTAGCTTGCTTCTGTCGATACGCAGACACTTCGTGTAAAAGAGTAGGTAATTCATGTTTTTCTTGTCGTTTTTTTACAACGGATACGCCATGTCCGCAAAAATAAGCGGATACATTAACATGTTACATTACAAAATATAAGATGTATATCATTAGAGTCAGTATCCTCGGATTACTATAAAAATAATAGGCACAAAATTGAGTAATTTCGTTTGAGTGATTTGAATATAAATACGACGAGACATTTTTAGGTCAAGTCAAAGGTTATGTACATTTGACTTTTATATAATAAGTATCATCATCATCCTAGCGTTTTCCCAGTTTCAACCCGGAGTCCACTTACTAGTCTAACCGGATTTGGCTGAATATTAGCTTTTCTACAAAGTGACTGCCTGTCTTACCGTCGTTACCCGAAGGGATAGCGTTATGCCATGGTTTATAAGAGTGTCAGTTTGTTTGCCCTATAACGACTATAAAAGATCTTCATGACAAGCGCGACCGACGGCTTAACGTGCTCTCCGAGACACGGAACAAGCAATTAACAATTCAATACGCACATGGCTCCGAAAAGTCAGTGGTGCGTGCCGTGGATTCGAACCCGATAACCTTTATCTCCACTAAGCTTTTGCTAAATAAATAAGTATAATGCGCAATAAATCAAATAATGACCGAACAATGCAAAATAATTATTTTCGCTTACGCATCATCTGGGTTGGAGGAATACGCAAATGTCCAGTGAAATTGTGTAAAACAACAATTAGCATTACTGAAAATTCAGTAAGCAGCACTCATTAAATTATTTTATAGGAACAGCAAATTTACATTTTGTAAATACAAACAGTTATGTGATGGGTAAATATTTGACGCACTCACGTTCAATTTCCGGAGCGAATATGCCTTATTCGTGTTAACAAAAATAAATAGACTTTATTCTTGTAAATTAGTAACCAACTTTACGATACTGATCATAATGTTTTACTACTTCTGTTGTAGTGAGCTAGTATAAAGAAACACTTATACATTTGACTTTTGTGGATGCAAATGCATGTAGGTCTTTCCTAATTTGCTTGTCAAAAGGGGGATTTGGCCTTTTATAACAAACCTGGCCAGATGGTATGGAGGCTTCCGTCTCTTCGCAAAGTTACTATTTGTTTCGTGTATTTTCATTACACCCCTCTTAAGACACCCACGACTATAAGCACACAAATATGCAGCATTTACTACATCAAAGCTAAATAATAAACTATTAGTTGAAATATGACATGATTTGTCGTGTTTGCAAGATCAATTTTAGATGGCTAGTATTCGGTGGAGGCACTCAAATATCGTGGCCCACGGGGAAGCTTAGCGCTGCGGTTTTGTGGTCAGACAACTATGACAGCTAATGGCTGGTTAATAATATCAAATTATACGAAATATTAAACGATTTTAAACTTTCGCGATAAGTATACATTATACAAGGTTATTTAGCGGGTCTCTCGCGATAAATATATTTTTTTGTTTCGACCGACTTGCTTCAGCCTCCTTGTATACATGGTATTGTTAATAACATTCTACATTTTATGTACTTCAATGTATATTGAGGTACATATGTACTACGGATATTATCAGTAAATCCGTGATTTTAGCGCGTACACTAGCGGTGAAATATCGAATTCCCTAAATGAATGTACGTGGTACTTATAAAATACAGTTTGAATTTCGTGTTAGTGAGCTCGATGGTGCAGATTTCTAAACTGTAATGTAGACCTGGAACTTAGTCTTACTTGATGCACATAGCATCTGTCTGAATAAATTGTCAATTTACATAACGGTCTATCACGATGCCGTCACTTCTAAAGGCCACTCCTTAATTCTAAAACTATCTAACTAAAATTGTTTTACGGTCGACACGAAAAGTTGAAAAAGAAAAACATTCGTTAAATCAATCAATCTTGTAAAACTTATAAAACAAACAATTCATTTGTAAAGTGGTCAGTGTTGTTGATTAAATTTCATAGCTGTATCGATGTTATACTTAACAGAAATACAAATGTGTTGTAAAAAATAAAAAAGTATCCGTATTTTCTTTCATTTAATTTTAAATTCAATTACAGGCGTGAAAGGTTGGACACCTTTTGCGGTCAGTGGATTTTACGTATCGGAAGATATACGCAAAATAATGTTGGCGGGTACTTATAAATTACAACCAAAATATAGTCAGCCGTTTTTGTTTGCTATTTTAAGGAGATTAATTGCTTATGTCAAGGGAATACTGCAAATGGCGATTAACATCATTCATCAAGTAAATCCCAAGCTTGATTATTACAAAACGTAATAGAAACAGCTAACGTTTTTCTAGTTTTATAGTATCTAGTAACTACACATAAATTCCATCGCGAACAGTTCAACTGTTCCAAAACTGTAATATGAGCACTAGTATTAAAAGCGATTCAGCTAGTTTAGTGAAGAATTTGAGATCGTTAATGGCGCCATGCTTTTTTATTTTCGCGCTAAGAGCACTTCAAGCTGTGAAATATTCAGTCTGGGTGCATATTCTGTGCACATTTGCCGGGAATGTGCAATAACTAGCGGAATAAATCTGCGCTGTTCTTGGTTTCGGCACTGGATTGGCATTCGCTATCCGATACCGAGCCCTTTGCACATTTCCAGCGTCGATTTTGTAGAAATATTTCTAGCCCTATTTATAAGCAGACGTACATGATGTGGACACGCGTCTTACGTAAAAAGGTTATATCGGAGTAATATTACTGCTATATTTCGCTATCTATAATTGGAGTTTCATGTACCTACATATATATTTACAGCTACAGTGCACATACTAGGAACAATTTCAAGATGATTTTTGATGCTGAAACTCTCATAACTAATTGATGATCGCGTTACAGAATAAACCTGCTGTTCATGAGCAGTTTGTGAAATCAGCAACTGTTGATCGGTCCAAGTTAACGTATCTAGATAGTATAATATAATAATATCATATTCTACCACATTCACACAACACCAGCTAGTCCCAAACTAAGCAGAAGCTTGTACTATGGGTACTAGATAATGGATAAACATACATATTTTAAACTTTTTTTTTGTAAATACATTCATATGATACATAGAAACACCCAGACCAAGACAAACATTCATGTTCATGCACACAAATGTTTGACTTGAGTGGAAATCGAACCCGCGACCTTCAGCGTAGCAGTCGCTTACACTCCCGCGGCGCCAACCGGTCGTCAGTATCGCTGTTGTGTGTTTGCGTTTCTAAGAATTGCTGTAATAAAAGCTGTAAGTTTTAGAGCCTAGAACAGATATCTAGTGACCTATGTCTTTGTAAAAGCCTGATTACATGTTTAGTGAGTCTTTAAACGTTTACACGCGTGATATGCATGAGTCTATAATACAAGTATTCAAAGTAATAATGTCATCGATAAAATTATCAAGAATGAAATGTATATATTTTCTTTTATTTAGAGAGGCTCTATATCCAGCAGTAGACTAAGTCAGGCTGGTGGTTATGATGATGATATTTTCATTTAGTTGTTATTCCGTGCCACGAGAACATAGACATTTTGAAAAAAATATTTTTACTAAGTAACTTAGCGACAGTTCTTTCAAAAGCAAATAATGTCAAATCCAATGAGCGCAACGGTACATAGATGTGTGTCATTGCAAATTAATATGTCAATTGATCGGGTTTTTATCGATATATGCGCTGTCAACAGTGTTTTGTGTTACTGGAACATGACAGATGCCTGAAACGTCAACATTTTGCGTTAATCCATTAAAATGTTATATCTTTGGGCTTAGCGGAAGCTATGATAAAAAAAATCAAGTCAATAATAGAGTACCATTTTTGTACTCTATCGTATTGTATTGTATCTATTGACATATTATCATTGACATGTTTTCTGTTATTATCTTGCATTTACAGAATTACTTACGTGTTAACAACTACAAAAAATCGGCATTTTGCAAAAATATAAAATTTTTGGACACGACAGGCAGTCATAAATAATAAAATATGAATTGCAATACATAGCATAATTGAGCGTTGAAAAAAATAACGACGAAAAAATAAAATCTCAAACAACTATTTGCAACAAAGGTTGTGAAGCCCTGAATGTGTGTTTACAAAAAGTATATCTACTTGTGGCACCAACTATGGATTAAATATAAATTGTAGAATATCCAGAGAGGTTGGATTTACATAATATATATAGTCTAAGGGAATATCTGTCACAGAGAGGTCGGACTAGTTAGGTTATATTTCTTTGATCTGTCACGAAAATTTGCCAGCACAAATGTCGAACAGATATAAATTACGCGCCCTTGAGAGATGGTAAATTATTTTCCTTGTTACAAAACAAAAATATTATTTAATTTAGGAGAATGTTCGAGATGGATGCTCCACGAAACTGTTGCATTTGTATTAAGGCCATAGTTGATTGATAAGCAAAAATAATATAAACTCTAAAAGTGCAGATCCAACCTAAAATTACTCCATGCAAGTATTGGAATAAATAAGACGCTAAAGAGAAATTAGAAATAGACAAACAAACAGATAGTTATTGGGGTAGGATTACACCCAATACATATAATAGACGATACGCTATCTCGGCTCTCCACTTGTGCCATTTAATATGTCTACAATAGGGAAAAAATAACTAGATATGTATGAAAGCATGATGGACGAAATGGGTACGCAAATAAATATGGTAATCGTTATAAGCGATCTTTACGGTATCATATGAAATAAATTTTGCTATCTTCTGATATTACCCTATTAAGTGAGGGTATAAGTGTTCCCGAATTCCAAAACTTATGCTCAAATACGAACCTAGGTTGTTCAATACAGATTTTTACTTTTACAAGTACTAACTGGAGTTCTTTTTATGCGCGAAATGTAACCTGAATGTGTTTAGCAGTTACCTGGCTGGTTAGCTGGTAACCATTTCAACATTAATGATAGGTATTGGTTGTTAACATAAAATCATAGTAACTCGCTTAAGCTTAAGTCTCAGAAGAAGATTTCAAACCAGTAACTGATATACTTCATACATACTACATTTTTACTAAATCAAGTAGCGCAAATGTTTAAATCAAAACCAATTTCTTTAAAGCTTTGTCATCAGGTTTCCGTATCAACTTCTGTAATGTGAGATAGATCGGTAAGGTATTCATGGTCCAAGGTTATCATAGTTAGTGTTAAGAAGATCACATATATGTTAGCGAAATGTAGTAATAGAAAAAAAAATTAGTTGTGATTGTTTGTTTATTATTTTTTTATTTTGAATAATTTTCACAATAACATACTAGATTATTAATTTTAACTATATACATTACTATCTTACATAATCATTATATCTAAGAATATATAGACCACTATTTTTAATTAGTACAAAAAATTTTATGGGGCTCTAGACATCTTTAACTAATCATATATATCACTGTCCACAAAAATACGTAATGATTGGTAAATGCAGAACTAAATACTATGTTGTCGTAGTAATTTTACGCGGCACTACTCTATTGCTAAATTTGTGCAAACTCGAAGCTCGCCACCCCCTGTCCCTCTGCGCGCGCACCGCACGACCCTGTTACGACAAAACGCTGTAAACTTTGGAATGCCAACTTTCAGAAATCGCGGTATTGGTTTTTAATGTTTAACTCGTTACCAAATTTTACCCAGTTTAGATAAAAGTATGATGTTTTTTTTTAATTATTGGTCATACTTTTTGCTAAATTTAATTTGAACATAAAGTTAGCATATTTTTATTAGAAACCTCAAAATTTAAGAAAAATTGTTTTGTTACGATGACATCCATTGTTCAGTATGAGTTAGTAATGTGATAGAACGATGTAACCTAAGCTTACCGCATTTTGTGCTAATATGATGTTATAATATGACAAAAAAATTGTATTAGGTAAAAGATAAAATTTAAATAAATAAGCACACTTTCTGGGGTTTATTACATTTATTCAAATACTTCTGAAGCCGGACTCATCTAAGTCTTCCGTTATGTTAAGATTAACTATTAAATTTTCATAAAAATTATGTCTGGACCTGGGCATGAATTTTAATAGATTATTTAAATCAGTTTTCTTTTTTTGGGAGATACAATCTGGTTGGGTTTTTCTCGGTATCTTCGCTAACAAATCGATTTTTTTTTCAGTGGATTTGAGTATTTCATTCTTGAACGTTTTTGTTAAAACATCAAGTTCCTTGTTATCATAATCGTCATAGGTAATTTTTACGTAAAGATTAGGTTTGCCTCTTCGAAATTCAACAATTTTAAACATGGATATATTGTGATTCCTAGGGAAAACTGATTTTAATTCGTTTCTAAATAACATGACATCATTGAAGTTATGTACATGGGTTGTCAAATTTTTCCTGGATTTTTTGATCATGTGGATATAATCATCTAAATCGTATAAATAGGCTGTTTTATTGATTGCATTAGTGATGCTGCCAGCGTATAGCTGTCGGCTGACATATATGTATGACCAGGCTCCAGGTATTCGATTTTGTTTGTTTCGATGGTGTCATTATTGCAATCATTAATTAGTCTCAGCAATGCAGAGTACAATATTTTATTTTTATTTTGGGCATTGCAATTATCTGCGTATAAAATTACTGTTTTATAATCTCTACAGATTTTTTTTATAAATAGAACATATGCCGTCCCTACGTCAAATGCTTTACGGCCAAATTCACCTTCGTGCCACAACATCGTCGTCGCCGGTTTATTTCCTTTACCTATTCCGGCAAACGTTTCATTAAACAAGTTTAATTTTCCGCTAAAGAAGAAATCTTTATTATTAAATTTTGGCATGGTTATACATTTCTGCATACCTACAGTAAATAAGCCGGTCCTTGAATCCTCTGTTTCAGCCTCCTCCTTATCTGCGTTCATGTGAGTTCTATATATATTTTTATTGAATAAATGTTGTGGATACCCAACACAAACTTTGTAATTGCATTCATTGCATACATGATCAGTGACACCTTCGCCTCTCGGCTCTTTTGGTTTAGGATGCGCTACATCGTGGGCTTCACATTTAGGATATTTGTCCTGCATAGGCTGCTGAGTACAAATGTTCTTTAACTGAATTCTCTTGTGGAATGTAGCCCAACTGCATGGCTTTTTTCACTTTTGTTCTAAATGAGCTTTCAAGAAAAGGGACATTTGAGAGAGAGTCAATCCAGATGGTAAATATCGCCTGTTTGGTGCATGTTCTAATCTATAATGAGATGTTGTTGGATGGAACAATTCAATAAAATTATCTATATCTTCAACAGATTGATCGGAAAGAGCATGCTTTGGTTTGTGACGGCCTCTTAAATCTGGTGCTGCAGATACCTTAGCTGAAATTGAAGATTTGCCCGCTTTGAAATTAGCTTTTAAAACAACTGACATTGCCTGGTCATTGGTATAACCTAAGGTCCGCAGAAAGATAGTTTTGCATACACGCTTATCGAGTAACTTGTATATATAAGTATGATTTCTTTATGTAGATTTAGAATATCGCATAGCAATTTTATTATTTTCTACATTACGTGAAATAAAATCCCTTCTTCTTTGAATATATATCTCCCAGTAACTATTCCAAGTTATCAGTCTTTGTTCTTCACTAATATTAATAGTATATTTTCTTATACATGTATTTTACAGGGAGCTCCTATTGGATGTTTTTGTTTACTTGCTTTTAGTCTATCTCCGTGATCTTTGATTCGTTTCTATTTTGCAGGTGTTGGTACATCATTTTCATCCTCAGATACTTCGCATGGTTGTCAATCCAGGTATTCATGACTTCCGTTAAGATTTTAAACTGTTTTTGCTGTTACTAGTTTGTCCTGTTCCGCTTGTATTCCCGTAGATTCTTTGGCAATAGGTGAAATCATGTCTACCTTTTGTTTTTCATTTACAATTACAACATAACTATCTTCCTCAGCTGGATTAGAAATATTGCCGAGGCCAAAACCACGATATGATATTTCATCTTCTTCTATGAGACTGTTCTCATCCAGAAATTCATTATAATGTTCAGTGGTTTGTTCATTGGGAGACGTCGTCATTTGATTGTTACACTTCGTCTTTGTTGATGGCAAATACTCCTTATCTTTAGATTGGCGACTAAGATCGCTATCGTATAGCATCGTGGGTGTAACATTTGTCATTTCAGAATAACTTACAATATTTCTGTCTGTATTGTTGCTTATCAAAACAGGTTGTTGTTGACCAATTGAAATATCTTCGTTATATTTACATTTAGACGGTAAACGTATGTCACATTCCAAATTTTCATCCATCTCCTGCCGACAAAATCAAACAATAAAATAATATGTTCAAATTCAATTGTATTGATTAAAGTTTACATGGAACAAACAATATAAACAAAATATTAAAATTAATATGCTAGTGCAGCTATTTTGGGTGCCTGTACTAGGTCAGTCCAATGATACGTATGTAGGTAAGCAAGTGATGAATATGAGGGTAGAGGGACGAAAAAAGAGAGGGAGGCCAAGGAAAAGATAGACGAACTGTGTGCGGATGGATATGAGAGGGAAAGGGGTAGATGATCAGATGACGGGTGACAGAGTAGTATGGAAGCGAAAGACATACTGCGCCGACCCCAAATTAATTGGGAACAGGGCAGGACGATGATGATGATACTAGGTTCGTCCGTGTCCATGTAGTGATGGAATAAGAATAAAGAGTGTCTCCGCCATTTCATCCCGAGGGTGTTGTGTGAAGCGACTAAGGGAAACACACTACGCAAAACTCATTACTACAAAGAGATGGAAAACTCGAAATAAACCCTATGCCAACCCGTCTGGCCAGCGTGATATAGTAGGCCAAAACCTAACTAAAGATTTTTAGGTCCAGCAGTGGTCTGCAAAAGGCTGTTGATGAGGACTAGGAAGTCTTGTAATTTTAAATTACAGATTCTAGACTAATTCTATTGCAATTTTAGTGGGCCTATGAGTCTAAATTACACAAAGTAGGTAAGTACTAAAATAAAAACTCATCAATATCTATTAAGAAAATGGAGATAATTTATACTTGTAGTGTATTCATTTAAATTGAGTGATAACCGCAAAACATTAGTCAATCATCATCATCTTTCTAGCGTTTTCCCAGTTGCATCCAAGACTTGGGAGCCCGGCGTCCGCTCACTAGTCTAACCAGATGTGACAGAATATTCGCTTTTCCACACAGCGACTGCCGTTTGACCTCCGCAACCCATAGGGATAGCTATATTCCATGGTTTAGACCAGTGTCAGGATTTATTTGAGGGTACTAACTCCCCGTACGGACCGTCAAAGATCTTCATGACAGCCGGGACCCACAGCTTAACGTGCCTTCCAAAGCACGGGGTAAGCGATAATTAACTAATTTATACGCACATAACTTCGAAAGTCCTAAGAACTTTGAAAAGTCATTGGTGCTGCCGTGGATTTAAACCCGAGACCCTCTGCGTGGCAGTCTGTTGGTCTCTCCACTAGGCTATCGCTGCCTTAAAACGTTAGTCAATATCGTACCAAAATTGGTTAAGTCGTCTGTGAGATTAGCTCGCACAAACAGTCAAAAATTCTAACAATCGTTGTTTTGGGCATGAAAAAGACAGCAGCAACTTTCCTCAAAATATCTTCCATGCGCCTCAGACAGCTATAGTTTACATTACATTTTTATGCTTATACAGAAGAAGATAGATATTGTCCATTGTTACTAGAACAAGTTAAGTGATGATACAATAATTTGAAGTGGTTGGTATTTACTTCCTAAATTATGTTTACTAGACCTATCTAATAAAATATACTCACCCGCTCACTTGAATAAATTCCAGGTACCAAATTTAATATCTTTCTATTTCGCTTCGCCAAAACTTATCACTGGCCAACGGTCGCCGCCCAGGCAACAATAGGTCATTGACCCCTGCCCTATAACGCCAACCTCCCCCATTGAGACCGTTATCCTACCAACGGTTGCTGTTAGGGTCTGGGGACCCACGGGGACCTCT
Organism: Euclidia mi; assembly: GCA_944739405.2. Taxonomy (NCBI): domain Eukaryota; kingdom Metazoa; phylum Arthropoda; class Insecta; order Lepidoptera; family Erebidae; genus Euclidia; species Euclidia mi. The sequence continues at coordinate 80,284,125 of OX123181.2, forward strand.
GTTGTTGTCCGTGCTATATTGGAAACAGGTTCACAAGGTTGCATTGTTTCCACTTATTTGGTAGGGCAGGTTAAATTAAATATGGGCTCTTTTCCAAATTGTATACGGGGCATAGGGGACGTAGCCTCTAATGTTGAAGGGCAAGTGAAGGTTTTGTTTGGCCCTGTTGAATCTTCACACCCGAGGGTTAAAACCTCGGCTATTGTGTTGAAGAATATTTTGGGTATGCATCCACAGAAACAGCTACCTGCTGCTGTGGTGAATTTGACATCGGGATTGGAACTGGCAGACCCTAAATTTGACACACCGGGACAAATAGACTTGTTGATTGGCTCTGATGTCCTCGGTGGAATTTTGATTGGTGGGAAACGGGTCTTGGTGCCAAATGGTTTGACTGCCATCCCGACCATATTTGGATTTGCTTTGATGGGACCTGTACCTAGGGACCCCCCCTCCACCCGAACTTGATAATTTGTTGGCTGTAGGCTCTGCTCTCTCTGATGCAGTTCAGAGGTTTTGGGAGATAGAGGAGCCCCCTCAAGCTGCCCGTTTGAATCCAGAACATGAGGAGTGCGAGCTGTTCTTCCAGAACAACACTGGTCGACTCCGTTCTGGTCGGCTCATTACGAAGCTACCTTTTCTGTCTGTTCGGCCTCCGCTTGGTGAGTCACGACCTTTAGCCGAAAAGAGATTGTTGGCTATGGAGCGTCGCATGGGTCGTGATCCGGAGCTCAGACAGAAGTACATTGAGTTCATGAGAGAATATGAACAATTGGGACACATGTCTGTGTCAAATTTGGATTGGCGTTCGGTGGAGCACTACTTTCTCCCGCATCATGCGGTATTAAAGCCATCGACTGGCAAGCTGCGCACGGTATTTGATAGTTCTGCGCAGACTTCTACGGGCGTATCCTTGAACCAGTGCTTGCATTCTGGTCCCAAGTTGGTCAAGGACCTTTGTGACGTCATCACCAGCTTCCGACGACATCAGGTTGTCTTTGTAGCCCACATAAAAATGATGTTCAGGCAGACTATTATCCACCCTGATGACCGTCGCTTCCAGCTGATCCTTTGGAGAGAGTCTCCTCACGATCCCATGGTCGTCTACGAGCTCAATACGAATACGTACGGGTTAAGAACAAACCCCTTACTTGGCAATACGTTCTCTTTGGGAGCTCGCAGACCGCGACGATATTTACGTCGATGACATTTGCTCGGGCGCCTCCACAGCGGACAAAGCGATCCTCCTGCGGGACGAATTGATAGGTATTTTGGCCTCCGCTGGTTATGAGTTGCGCAAATGGATTTCCAACTCACCAGCGCTTTTGGAAGGCTTGCCAGAGGATCATCAGCAGGATCCACATCTATTTGAGATTGTTGACAACCCCGCCATGATGGCTGTTCTCGGCGTTCAGTACAGACCAGTCCAAGACATCTTTACATATAACGTAGACTTGAAATTGCCGTGTTCTTGGACTAAACGTCTCGTGTTGTCTACTGTCGCCAGAACCTTTGATCCGAACGGTTGGATTTGTCCTATCATATTTTGGGCAAAATGCTTCTTGCAGAAGCTTTGGACAGCAGGATTGACCTGGGACGAACCTCTACACGGTACTCTTGTTGAGAAATGGACCTCTTTTGTATCCTCACTTCCTGCCGTCAACGATCTCCTTGCCTCGTCCCATCCTTCCTCCCGGGAAGTACAAGGCCAACCTTCACGATTTTGTGATGCCTCGGAACGTGGTCACGCGGCCGTGGTGTACTTGCGCACAGTCAGTGCCTCAGGTCAGGTGAGAGTTTCCCTGATCATGGCGAAGAGCAAGGTTGCACCCCTTCGGACATCTCTGACCATTCCGAAATTGGAGCTCTCGGGAGCAGCACTACTTGAACGCTTATTGAACCACGTGTCTAGTACTTTGGGTAAAAGCATTTGTATTACTGGGACCTACGCCTGGACAGACAGCCAAATTGTTCTGTGTTGGTTGAAAGCGTCTGTCCACACTTTGGAGGTATTTGTCGCTAATCGCGTTTCCCAAATCCAGAAATCCGAAGTCAAACTTGTTTGGAGACACGTGTCAGGTGAGCTCAACCCCGCTGATTGTGCCTCGCGCGGATGCTTGACGCCTAGTTTGATAGGTCATTCACTGTGGTGGGGTCCGGAATGGTTGAGTCGACCAGAAATTGATTGGCCTCGAACGCCAGTTTTGAATACTTCTAATTTGCCGGGTCTACGAACACTCGCTCTTGAGAAGGTAGAATGCGCCTTCGACCCCGATTTCCAGTTGAATCGTTACAGCTCCCTCGACAAGTTGTTAGGTGTTACTGCTTGGATACAGCGTTTTGTTTTTAATTTTAGGCACCCACAACAGAAACGACTGACACCGTTTATCTCACCACAGGAACGACAGGAGTCCCTCACCTTTTGGGTTCGTTCTGTGCAGTTGGCGCATTTTGAAAAGGAGATTGCTATCCTTAAGTCAGGGAGATCGAAATTATCCGGAGCTGTATCTAAATTGAACCCCTTTTGGGACGAAACGGGTCTCTTGCGCGTTGGAGGGCGTCTCAAGAACGCCAACCTCCCTTACGGAGCACCCCAAGTAGCACAGAAGTGCTGAATAGTAGCTGAATCACTGTTCACAATGAAATCTTCAGCTGAATAAACCTGCTGAATAAGAGCGTTAGAGGCGCCTACTCAGCTGATATAACTCTGATTTGGGCACAAATTAATCAGCTGTTAGCTGAATAATGTAGCTGGTTGCACTATATCAGCGTTATTTGAGCATTATTAAAGGTAACAGTCGCCCCAAGAGCTGAATAATGACTGATTATCAGGGTATGTGTTACCTTTTATACACTACAAGGGCTGAATAATAGAGTGCTTGTTACCTATTTTTCAGCACAAAATATACTCGAGGATGTAAGTAAATCTTTTATGGAGCTGACAATTCACAAGTGGCAAAATTGTGAATAATTTTCACCCTACTACTTAATTATTATTTTGATATGTTTTGTGCGAACCATTTTTAAAGTGTTTGTGGGGAATAGGCAAATGTTTATCGCTAAGAAAAACTTTGTTTTTCCTCCCTGTGCATGAAATTCGAATGGGAAAGAGAGTTTATTGTCAAATACTATATAATTATAGACGAATATTTTCACGCGCTCTCAAAATATCACTGTTTACTTGAAAATTATAGTATAAAATACGTTGATGATACTATTATAAAAAAATATTATTTTTATTTTTCCTTTGTAATTAGACAATAAGCTGTTTACGTATAAAATCATTACATTTTCTATTCAAATTCTGCTGTTATTTTCGTTGAATAAACAAAAACTAATTGTTATTATATTGTATACTAGGTAAGAATCTAAAAAATGGCAGACAAGCAGTGAGTACCGTATTAACCACAATCAAACGGCATGTGCTGATTAAGTTTCCACTTGTGGTACATGAATCAGTAACGAGCTGTTACGAGTGGTTCTTGTGTTACACAAGTCAGCTACAGATTCATGTAAAGCTTGATAGTGGGTAACATGTACGCAAATAACTGTAGGTAATCATCAGTGAACCGATAAACTCTGCAGGAATTTTAGGGATCCGTGAATTAAGCTTCATCATCATCACATTATCCTATATTTTTTAGATTAGCGTATGTTAATCATGTACCTAGTAAGTATCAAAGTTTTCTTGACCAAAGTAGACATAATTAAGTAAAAAAATTTAAAGCTCAGGCTTTTAAACAGTGTGGTCATTGTGAAATGAAAAACTTAGGTAAGATTATTAGGTACCTTACCTAAGTTTTTCATTTCACAATAACCACAAATAAATTAGATTACATACATAATATTTATAAAAGTACCTACTAAATAAATAAATAGCTGCGGCAGCTCGGTCTCAACTCAATTCCATTTTTCTTGCTTAGACGTGTCTGTAGATGAGGCTTAACGGGTATCTCAGACCAACTACCGTTTTTCACAATATTTTATAACATAAGAAAATGTTACCGTGTATGCTACCTCCTAGTTAAATAAAAATAGTAGCCCACTGATTAGCTTTAATTTGCCCTTTGAACATTAATAAATGTCAGGAACAACTAGGTTCCTAAAATTGTTATTTTTGTGATTTTATTGGGATGTGATATTTTCTTATGTGAAAAGGATGTACTTAAATAATAAATAAAAGTACAAAATAATCAGTACCTCAAGTTTTTTATTTTCTTACATTGTATGTTTTAATGGAATATATTTCTTACATTGTATATATTACTATATTATTGTATGTATTACTGTCGTACTGTATGGACCTGAGTGTTGGGGTACAAAGAAGATGGATGAGAAACTATTGCATGTGGCAGAGACTAGAATGTTACGATGGATGTGTGGAGTGAAAAGAATGGACAGAATAAGGCATGATTACATTAGAGGTAGTACGAAAGTGGCGCCCATAGTTGAAAAGGTAAAAGGGAGTCGATTGGCCTGGTATGAACATGTTATGCGGAGAGATGAGATGTATGTAGGTAAAAAATTGATAAATATGCATGTAGAAGGACAAAAAGGGAGGAAAAGATGGATGGACTGTGTGAAGATGGATATGAAAGAGAAAGGGGTAAACGATCGATTGACTGGTGACACAGAAGTATATATTTGTCTTTTTTGTCATAATTACTAGATACACTGTCACTATCTGAACTTGCAGAATAGTTAGATCTATCTGCCCATCTTTATTCATTGTCATTTCTGCACAATACGTTACCTACCACTATCTTTTAACATTCGCTGTATACTTGAAGAGTTTTATCCATCTAAATCTGCACATGCTTTTACACCAACATTTTCGAATACGGAACCCATCCGTTCTAAAATTTCATTCACATTTGGATCATTATTCACAAAACGTGTAGCCTATTCAATGTTCACTGTATCATCTGTATTTCTGTTCCTCACATATTCTGCATTAATTTTTCGGCGTATTCCGCCAGTATTTTTTTTATATTTCCACGTATCACAATATCTTAAACGACGCGATTGGCTACTTACTTACGAAGCGCTGAATAAAGAAGTCTTCAAGGTCTTATTTAACGGCACTAGCAGATTAATTGTCAACGATAGTACAAGTATTCAGCTCTCACTGAGATTATGAGTAAGATGTGAGCTAATATAGAGCAGTTTGCTTTAACATAGCATCTTATAATGTTCACTCATAGTGATCATGTAGGCTTTGTAAGAGCTATTATACGATTGCGTGTAACAAGCTTATTAACATTACACAAGTTCCATTGTGTGCAGCAAAAGGCATTATATCTTTGTTATTTGGAGCCACAGAATAACTGATTACATTATAGAAGCTCACGTGATCTTTCTTAAAATGCAAGTGGTCTAAGGGTACAGATGTGCTCTTCAATTCAGAATATAGCTTAGTTAAAGTCCACAAAAACCCTTTAAATTGCTTAAAGACGTATAATACTGAACTGTTACCTAAATTAACGCTGCAAGCGTTACAACGTGGTCTCCATGACGCATAATAACGTTCTTATTCAGGTGAAAGCTCACTTTTCACCTATTGCAGGTCGAGTGTACTGTAATAACTCTTCATAAGTGCTAAAGTTACCGATGTTACCTCTTGTGACATCTTATAATCCAGTTTTGTGCTACTTGGGACGTCACCCCCTTTTGTCACCTAAGGACGGTCATTTGGTACGCTTGTTGGTAACTGACCGTCACCTTAAAAATTCGCATGCTGGTTGTAATGCCTTGTTGGCCATTTTGCAACGCGAGTTTTGGATCTTGTCTGCCGGAAGAATTATTCGGATTGTAGTCTTTCGCTGCATCCCTTGCTATAAGCTCAAGGCTTCTACCATGCAGCCCTTGATGGGGGACTTACCGGCAGATCGCGTAACTGAAAGCAGGACGTTTGACGGTGTTGGCACGGACTTCGCTGGTCCCTTTTTGGTGAAAACGTCGACACTTCGAAACAGCAAGACTGTCAAGGCCTACTTGTGTGTTTTTGTTTGTCTTTCCACAAAGGCCGTACATTTGGAGCTGGTCTCCTCGCTTACGACCGAGGCGTTTGTAGCCACATTTGACAGATTTGTATCCCGCAGAGGGCTGCCTTCCTTGATCCGTTCTGATTGCGGCACTAACTTCAAGGGCACTTATAATTATTTGAATGACGTTGTTAATTTCCTTGAAACCAACAAGGCTGATATAGGTGATAGGCTAGCCCGACATGGGATAAATTGGTTGTTTTCCCCACCAAATTGTCCACACTGGGGTGGTATATTTGAGGCCGCCGTAAAATCGGCCAAAACACACTTGCGCAGGACAATCGGTGAGTCTGTCCTTACATTTGAGGAACTCGCAACTGTGTTTTGTAAGATTGAGGCCGTTTTGAACTCTCGGCCATTGTGCCCGATCTCCTCAGATCCGAATGATTTGGAGGCCCTTACGCCGGGCCATTTTTTGATTGGTCGCCCACTTGTCGCCTTGCCTGAGTACCCCTACATTGATACGAGACCTGGTCGTCTCGCGCTTTGAATTGGTACGCCAGATTACTCAGAGCTTTTGGAAACGCTGGAATTTGGAATATTTGCACATACTCCAGCAACGCGTTAAGAGGACCGACAAGACCGATCCACCCAAGATTGGTGACCTCGTTTTGATCAAGGAGGCTAACCTTCCGCCACTCAGATGGCGCAGGGGGCGCATCCTTCGTTTGGTAACTGGGGCTGATGGAGTTCCCCGAATTGCTGAGGTCTTGGTGGACGGTTCGATTCTGAGGAGAGCGGTTGCAACATTGTCACGTCTACCAACCGATTAGCGGACCGGTAGGCCGGTCCGGGGCGGGTTGATGTTTGAAATAGAATTAGTTTTTATTATAAGTCAAATCGATTAGATCGATTGAGTAACATTTTGTTTAGTCTATTAAAAATTTCTAACAATGGTCACACTGAACTGTCAATCTTTTCGTTCATTGTCGTTTCCCGCGGTCAGCGAAAAAACCTAGCTCTGGATAGATTTCGTTTTGTGAGCGTTTTGATCTTGTATTTAGAACCCGTTTGATTGCCACTTCCTTGATCAATAACTTGCACCGGTTAATTGTGATAAAAATAGTATTTTATTGAACTTTGTAAAACACGTGTGTGAATTCCTGGTTGGTGCCTGGAGTATGACTACGCTGAACTGGATACTGGTATCTATTCGATTCTCTTGTTATTTTGGCCAAAATTATAAGTTAATCCTATAGGATTAACCTATAGGTCCACTTCAAGAACAGCATCAGTAAGAGTTGGTAAGACATTTTATTAATATTAAGATTATAAGTCATCGCTGTGCTACCACAGTGAAGGTGTTTAGATAAATTGTCTATCGTGGTCAGGTGGATGTATTACAGCTTCCACTGCAACTCTGTTCTCAACAGTTTCCCACCTGGCTGCGGTAACTCTAGACAGGTGTATAGGTACATAAATTTAAAAATGAAAAGTGAAAATATGTACAGGTGTGTTTAAGAGTCATAGAATGCCTGCGGATCGCATAAAACAAACAAAAGGCGAACATATCAAGTAAAAAACTAAGTGAAAAATAATAAATAATAATAATTTATTTGATAACTAGAATTCTTCTCGTGCTTTTAATTTACTTTAAATATTTAACACAGTTTGCCTAACCAGCAGTAGACATAAATCCATCATGATTCTATAAAGCTCAAGTACCTAAGAAACACCCGCTGTCAACGCTTTATAAAATATAACACATATTTCATCGATGCATATTGCCTACAAATAAGGACCGTTTCTGCAAATAAAAACAGCAAACCATCCACGATGGATACTTCGTCAGGTCCACTGTCGCAGATGGCTGAGTGTGATTAGGCCACGGTACCGGCCGAAGTGAGAACATAGCAGACAAGACGGGTTAAAACTACAAAGAAGTTGTTGGACAAATTATTATTCTTTATAGAACTTTTAAAAGAAATTCCAGTGACATTGACAGTTTGTACAAATTATTTATGATATAATGTTTGTGTTTATTTTTATGGTGTTATTTTTGTAAATATTGTATATACACTGGCGATGCGGCAGTAAGTGTCAGTATACCTACCACATCGCTGACTGGTCTGGTACGCTGTCCGGATTGTTCTCAGGACCGTTTTTTCAAAGGTAAGCGGGGCCTGAAAGTACATTTTGGAAAAGTACATAAATCTCAAAATGTACTTTCTGGCCCTTCAATATGTTTACCTCCAATATCAGGAGACTACAACCAAATTCCTTTTTGGCAAACTCTATCTAAATTAAAACATTCGGTTCTCATAGTTAAAAGAGTTCCCCGTAAGGCAAGACCATCAGTGTCAAAAAAATTGGCTGAATGCATTGGTCTTGGCGTAAGGGAGAACTCAAAAGCGGCCTGGGAGTAATTATTGACTTTCCCTTATAGGATTCTACATGTTGTTAAAAATCAGGCAGGTAAAAATTCTTTAACAAATCAAATTAAGTATAATTGTCAAATTTCGGCCAAAACTTTAGACCCTAAATTCAGTTCAAATAAACGTAATTCTCTATATCAATATGTAGAATCCAAATTAAGGGAAGGTGACACACGGGGCGCGTCTAGACTTTTATTTAGCAGTGATGTGGTGGCGCTTTGCTCTCCAGATACGCTTGCGGGTCTGAAGAGCAAGCATCCAGCGCCAATTAATGATTTCTCCTCTCCTGAAGCTTCCGACAGTGAATAAGATTATCTGATCACCACGGCCAAGGACGTGTTAGCAGCAGTTTGCTCCTTCCGAAGTGGCTCGGCAGGTGGCCTCGATGCGTTGACACCACAACATCTAAAAGATCTTGTGTGTGTGTGCTGGGGTAGCTGGCGATACACTTCTGGAGTTGACTGCGCTAGTAAATATGATGCTCCCCGGTAATGTGGACGGTGCTATCATTGAAATCTTGTATGGGGCGAACCTGTGCGCCCTTAACAAGAGAGATGGTGGCATTCGTCCCATTGCCGTCAGTTGCACATATCGGCGTATAGCAGCTAAGATATGGGAGGAGAGCGGTTGCAACATTGTCACGTCTACCAACCGATTAGCGGACCGGTAGGCCGGTCCGGGGCGGGTTGATGTTTGAAATAGAATTAGTTTTTATTATAAGTCAAATCGATTAGATCGATTGAGTAACATTTTGTTTAGTCTATTAAAAATTTCTAACAATGGTCACACTGAACTGTCAATCTTTTCGTTCATTGTCGTTTCCCGCGGTCAGCGAAAAAACCTAGCTCTGGATAGATTTCGTTTTGTGAGCGTTTTGATCTTGTATTTAGAACCCGTTTGATTGCCACTTCCTTGATCAATAACTTGCACCGGTTAATTGTGATAAAAATAGTATTTTATTGAACTTTGTAAAACACGTGTGTGAATTCCTGGTTGGTGCCTGGAGTATGACTACGCTGAACTGGATACTGGTATCTATTCGATTCTCTTGTTATTTTGGCCAAAATTATAAGTTAATCCTATAGGTCCACTTCAAGAACAGCATCAGTAAGAGTTGGTAAGACATTTTATTAATATTAAGATTATAAGTCATCGCTGTGCTACCACAGTGAAGGTGTTTAGATAAATTGTCTATCGTGGTCAGGTGGATGTATTACAGCTTCCACTGCAACTCTGTTCTCAACAGTTTCCCACCTGGCTGCGGTAACTCTAGACAGGTGTATAGGTACATAAATTTAAAAATGAAAAGTGAAAATATGTACAGGTGTGTTTAAGAGTCATAGAATGCCTGCGGATCGCATAAAACAAACAAAAGGCGAACATATCAAGTAAAAAACTAAGTGAAAAATAATAAATAATAATAATTTATTTGATAACTAGAATTCTTCTCGTGCTTTTAATTTACTTTAAATATTTAACACAGTTTGCCTAACCAGCAGTAGACATAAATCCATCATGATTCTATAAAGCTCAAGTACCTAAGAAACACCCGCTGTCAACGCTTTATAAAATATAACACATATTTCATCGATGCATATTGCCTACAAATAAGGACCGTTTCTGCAAATAAAAACAGCAAACCATCCACGATGGATACTTCGTCAGGTCCACTGTCGCAGATGGCTGAGTGTGATTAGGCCACGGTACCGGCCGAAGTGAGAACATAGCAGACAAGACGGGTTAAAACTACAAAGAAGTTGTTGGACAAATTATTATTCTTTATAGAACTTTTAAAAGAAATTCCAGTGACATTGACAGTTTGTACAAATTATTTATGATATAATGTTTGTGTTTATTTTTATGGTGTTATTTTTGTAAATATTGTATATACACTGGCGATGCGGCAGTAAGTGTCAGTATACCTACCACATCGCTGACTGGTCTGGTACGCTGTCCGGATTGTTCTCAGGACCGTTTTTTCAAAGGTAAGCGGGGCCTGAAAGTACATTTTGGAAAAGTACATAAATCTCAAAATGTACTTTCTGGCCCTTCAATATGTTCACCTCCAATATCAGGAGACTACAACCAAATTCCTTTTTGGCAAACTCTATCTAAATTAAAACATTCGGTTCCCATAGTTAAAAGAGTTCCCCGTAAGGCAAGACCATCAGTGTCAAAAAAATTGGCTGAATGCATTGGTCTTGGCGTAAGGGAGAACTCAAAAGCGGCCTGGGAGTAATTATTGACTTTCCCTTATAGGATTCTACATGTTGTTAAAAATCAGGCAGGTAAAAATTCTTTAACAAATCAAATTAAGTATAATTGTCAAATTTCGGCCAAAACTTTAGACCCTAAATTCAGTTCAAATAAACGTAATTCTCTATATCAATATGTAGAATCCAAATTAAGGGAAGGTGACACACGGGGCGCGTCTAGACTTTTATTTAGCAGTGATGTGGTGGCGCTTTGCTCTCCAGATACGCTTGCGGGTCTGAAGAGCAAGCATCCAGCGCCAATTAATGATTTCTCCTCTCCTGAAGCTTCCGACAGTGAATAAGATTATCTGATCACCACGGCCAAGGACGTGTTAGCAGCAGTTTGCTCCTTCCGAAGTGGCTCGGCAGGTGGCCTCGATGCGTTGACACCACAACATCTAAAAGATCTTGTGTGTGTGTGCTGGGGTAGCTGGCGATACACTTCTGGAGTTGACTGCGCTAGTAAATATGATGCTCCCCGGTAATGTGGACGGTGCTATCATTGAAATCTTGTATGGGGCGAACCTGTGCGCCCTTAACAAGAGAGATGGTGGCATTCGTCCCATTGCCGTCAGTTGCACATATCGGCGTATAGCAGCTAAGATATGCTGTAAATTTTACAGCAGGGAGCTATCTGATAAATTTCAACCTCTCCAACTAGGTTTTGGTTCCAAGGGAGGTTGTGAGGCTGCTATACATGCTGTTTCGACGTATCTTGGAAGTGGTAATGGCGAGGTCATTCTGAAGGTTGACTTGAAGAACGCTTTCAATTCAGTGAAGAGGGATACTTTGTTGGCACAGGCAAAATTAGAAACCCCTAAAATTTTCAAATTTCTTTGGCAATGTTACAGGTATCCCACAAAATTACTATATCAGGACAACCTTTTGGAATCTGCAGTTGGATGCCAACAAGGTACCTTCTTGGACCAGTCATTTTTAGCTTAGCTATACAACCCATTATTCGGCAAATAAATTCTAAATTTAATGTATGGTTCTTAAACGGCGGGACCCTGGGAGGAGAAACAGACATAGTATTGCAAGATTTGACCTTTCTTAAAAATAAATTCGCATTTGGAACTAAATTATAGTAAATATGAGCAGTTTATAAATATAACAGACTCTACAAAAAGACTTTCGATAATATCTAAATTTAATAATTTGGCTTCAGACATCAAAATTCTTGTTATGAGTTCTCTTCGCCTCCTAGGTTCTCCAGTATTTGAAGAATCTTTCGATTCTTTCTTAGAGAAAAAAATTCAAAATTTTTGTGATATTTCAGATCGCCTATTCAAAATTAATGTACATTCGGCCTATACTACTATTAGATATTGCCTTTTCATCCCAAAGAACAATGGTCGGTTCCCATACAAAGGTGGACCAGATTTTTTTTTTCACGTCTATTGCTGTGGAGTTATTTATCAATATTTTTATGTTACTTTATTTAACTTTAGTATAGATATGAATTTTAAAAACTTGGGATTACCTTTTTTATTCTATAAAAAGTATGTTTGAGGTTATGAACTAAATTGTGTTTTTATTTAGTTTATTCGTAAAAATATATACATTAAACTATTCTGGTACCTAATATATGTGTGTAGAAAAACATGTTCTTCTAACAAACAAACTAAAAATCTCAATTCATAGCAAGCGAGGAACGATTGACGTTGATGTACCGGTATAACAGTGACCGATACCGAAATTGCGTATTTGTTCCATTTCACGACATTCACGTCAAATCTTAGATTTTTCATTAAAAAAACGATTAATTACTACGTAATAAAAATATTTTTAATATTTTATATGTAACTAAAACACCTACTTATTGATATTTTATTGTAAAAGTTATATTTTATTTTATTACAAAGTAACATAAATTCTTATTTATCATATCGTATAATGAAACGCATATTTTGACAATAAGGTTATGGCTGCGTTCATAACATTTCATTATTGTTTAGGGGTATAGTTTAAAAAATAAACTGTGAATACATTATTTCTTTCTCCCAAGTCCTAAAAATATGTATTTGCTTTGATCAAAATATTTAAAAAATGCACTTTTTTTTGGTATAAGACTCATTATCAGACGTGCTAAAGGCCAAAGTGACCATTGTTCTTTACTCATGCCTTAAGATCATCGCAGCTTTGGAAAAAAATAACACTATTAGGACAAATTGACCAAATTATACAAATTACTTAAAAAAATAAGGTTTGTAAGGACAGATGCAAGTGGCGTTCCGTTGTCTCTGCCTACCCCGACGGGAAAAAGGCGTGAGTTTATGTAGCTATGTATGTACTTAAAAAAAAAAAACTAAATGTGGACTTGGACGACCGAGCCTGGCTACAAGCATCTTTACCCATACGTCTGGGTGGGCTCGGCGTTCGCAAAATTTCCAGTGTCAGTTTACCGGCGTCCCTGTCTTCGGTTCACAGCACGGCAGAGTTAACTAGGAAAATATTATCACCTACACTAGTTAACTCAGGAGTGCTGTGCAAAACCGAAGCTATAAACGCCTGGAAAGTGGCTTGTCCAAACACTGATTTGCCCGCCAACCTATTCTCACAAAGACAGTGGGACGCGCCGCTTTGTAACATTGTGAGAAAAAATCTTTTGGATACATCTTTTAATGTTACAGAGCTCACTCGCTTACTGGCTGTGGGGGAATGGGAATCCAGTCTATGGCTTCAGGCACTACCATCGTCCAACACAGGAACCATGTTGGACGATGAGACGTTCCGCATCGCCACTTGTCTTCGTTTAGGTGTTCCGTGTGTCTCTCCGCATCGATGTCATTGTGGAGAAGACGTCGATAGCCTCGGACACCATGGGCTGTCTTGTAGCAGAAGCGCTGGTAGAATTCCTCGTCATGCTTACGTAAATGACATAATCCGTCGTGCTCTTGTCACGTCTGGCGTACCAGCTGTACTTGAACCAAATGATTTGGTACGCGACGATGGGAAGAGACCTGACGGTATGTCATTATTGCCATGGAAAACGGGTAGGCCTTTGGTGTGGAACGCAACCTGCGTAGACACCCTCGCGCCATCCCATGTTCCAAGCACGGGAGGCCATGCTGGCGCTGCTGCTGCATCTGCGGAAACCCTCAAACGGCGCAAATACAGTAATCTAGTAGCTAATTACGTATTTGAGCCGTTTGGGGTGGAAACGCTAGGCTCATGGGGTCCGAGCGCTCGCACTTTATTCCGAGATATATCTAAACGGTTAATCGACGTCTCACGTGACCAGAGGGCTGGTTTATTCTTTGCTCAAAGAATCAGCATTGCCATCCAGCTTGGCAATGCTGCCAGCCTTCTGGGCACATTACCCGAAAAAATATTAAAACTATAGCAGACTAGATTCAACTAGTAAGATATTTATATCTTACGACGTATTTTTTTCGCAAACTTGGTTATTTTAAGATTTATTTATTTATACCCTTACATTAACATGTATAAATCACAAACGGAATGTCCACTACATAATAAATTATTATTTAGAACGATGTGCGAACTCTGAAGCACGCGGCGATGTAAGATTAGAAACGCTAATCGGGCTTTGTGTGTCAACATATTTCCACTGGAGTTGAGAAAAAGCTATTTTAAAGTTAAATTAGTTTAAAGTTTGCACATTTCGATTGCATGCTGCCTTTCTGAGCGGACACATGGAGCCGCAAAATGTCAATCTCATTAAATAATGTCCTTAGACTGTACACTAGGTAGACATGTGTAATAGATCTCTTAACTTTATTGTTGTATTGAGTTTTGCGTAGTAAGAAAGGCGAAGTAGAAGTGATTTTGTTGAACGTGTAGGGAAACCTAGTAGTCAAGTCATCATCAATTCATCAAAAGATTCAGCCGTTTTCAACTGATTAACAGACAACTCGCAGATGAAATTACTAGGCGCAACAAGCTGCCATTTAGTAAGTTTTTGTGAAGCTTTTTATCTAAGTGAATTGTTACTAAGCGTAAATGAACGCGGGTGAAGTAGCGGGTAAAAGCAATCCTACATATTAGGTAGATGGATATAGTTAAGATAAGACTTGGATTATCCCAACAGAAGCAGTAGAAAGCCTGCGGGATGTATATTACGCTGTTTATGATTTTGGTCTCACGAAACAGATGGTGAGCGAAGGACGTACGCCTTGATCACGCAGCTGCATGGGATGGACTCACCAAATTCACACTTCACACGTCACCGGAATTTGTAACGCTCTTACTAAAGGGCAAAAGGGCTAAGGACCGGCAACATATAGCAGAAATTAGAGATAGCTTAGTGCGTTGTATGGTCGCAATCTTCAAATTAATACATAAATAGGAACAGATGTGTCTATTCATTTTGGACGCATATTTGCGATCTCAGTGCTACTGATATTGAGAAGTTATCAAAGAGTGGTAGCAATTTAACGGCAAATAAAATACGCGCCGTAAAAAAGGAGTACTCTATAGCACGCAATCATTCATTAATGTAAATGACAATGACACACTGACTAGTCAGCCATAATGGATTGCAATCACGCACAATCCACGGCTCTAATGACTTTTGAGTGCTTTCGGACTCCGACGGTCCACGTTTAACGAGCCTAGTTTCCAAATTCTGCACATGTAATGCTTATCTGACCCGCCGAGACTAAACCGAAACTTTTTGCCGACCTGAAGGACAAGTCCCGTATTTTATCTCACGTCAACATTGCAATTTGAAAGAAATGCGATTAGATTTTTGATTGCCTCACAATTGGTATTTTGCTACAAATATCATTACTGTCTAATTTGACACATATAGTTTGACGTTGACACATATTTTTATCCTTTGTTCATTTTACGATTCGATGTCATTCAAGTATCAGTTAATTTAGGAGAATGGCATTTGTGACAATAAGCATGTCATTAAAAATCAACAAATATAATTACGAGAATTGGTCCTTAGATTGAAATTGCATTTTTTACCAAATAGAATTACGAAAACTAGCTGCCTGCAACATATGGCACTGATTCACAACGACTACATATTCATCGAAAACAGACTACGGTTTACGGATTCAATGACGATGTATTGAATTTACTGCCATTATATTTAAACCGTGATGATTAAATTATCTAGAAACTACAATGCTTATTATAATCCGACGTTTCGGCTCTTTTACAGGAGCCGTGGTCATGGAAGACTGAGATCGTATTTGTCTTTGTCTCTAAAAGTTATTTCAAAGAACCCGAATTTTTTTACTACTTTTTTTATTTTTTTAATAGACTCACGCCTGTATCCCCGAAGGGGTAGGCAGAGATGTAATATTACACCCACATTTCGCCATGAATTTTTAGGTCCCACGGGGCGAGCCTTTTGTCGTACCGGACACATTACCAGACTCCGTGCTGTTACTGAGAATTTCCTAACGGAAAAACCCAATAACACTTTGCCCGACCCGGGAATCGAACCCGAGACCTCCCAGTCCCACGCGCTCATTTATGCCGCGAGACCAACGAGAACTAATTTAAATATAAGGTCACTTATTCGATGAAAGCTTCAGAAGTAGTACTTTTGAATGTCAAAACAAATTTAACATCCATTCATTCAAAACAACACCATCAAGTGGCAATAATAAACATCTAGAATTCTAGACGAAATTGAATTGAGCTCTTGTCCTCTTCTTTTGCCAAATTGTATTTATCCGATGTGAACAACTAGTCCTAAGTAAATTTATTTCGATACAACTGTGTCCAATGTGAAGAGCCTTTAGACCTAGATACAAAGCCGTTACTTTTGATCTTTCTTACCTAACAACGATGACATTACTGAAAAGCCAAGGGGATTTCTCTGCTACAGTAGGTACTTTAAAATATTTTAATTCATAAATCTATAGTAATTGACTGTATATAGTTAGAGGGTCCGTGAGCGGGAGGTAATTTAAACACACTTTATTACTTTTCACAAACTTTACTTTGTTGCCACTAGAGGGCACTTTTACTAGTTGTCTAGAATTACCGTAGCCAGGTAGGGATTTTCAGAACAGAGTTGCAGTGGAAGGTGTAATACATCTACCTGACCACGATAGACAATGATCCAGACACAATGCACTGCGTTGCACGGTGATGAATTGAAATCCAAATTACAACTATCAATATTACATTTCACTTACCCGATATCTTTACTGATGTCAGGCTTGAGCTAAATTAGACACATTCATACAAGTATATTGGCCAAAATAAATGAATGAAGTATCTTATACTTAGCTATTAAGCTGCAAACGCGACGTTTTCAAGACACGTTGGCACGTGGACGTCGATACTGGATTCACAATTTTCGCAAATGTCAATCAATAGTTCACAATGTCTTTTATCACAATTTACCGTTGCCAGCACTAGATCAGGCGGCATTCAAGACGGTTTACTCAATTTAGTTCAATTATACAAGTTAATTCAATTCGCGTTAATTCAAAAGGCGATATTTTACCTACGAGACGACCAAGACCGGCGTGATAATTTTTCAAGGCAAGAACGGAGGTGACAGTTCAGTGTGACCATTGCCAGAAATTTTCAATAGACTAAACAAAATGTTACTTAATCGATATAATCGATTTGACTTATAATAAAAACTAATTCTATTTCAAACTATAGTTATAATATTAGTTACACTGTTCTTGAGGATCGCACTGACACTCTTCCGGGTCTTCTCACGATTCCCCTAAGGGAACCGGGGGGAAACTGATGCAGGCGGTTGACTGTCTCAGTGGGTTCTGCCGCCGCCTGCAGCTGCAGACGGGTCACGGGGGTGTGGTCCTTGCCACTGGCGTCGTATCCGGGCGTCTAGTCCGGGTGTGTTTCACGCCGCTAGCGAGACCTGACCCAACCGGCAGTATTCCCAGGAGGGGAACGTCCGGTGAGCGATCTACGAGCCAGCAGCGGCTTGTTCGGTGGGGGCTTCGCTTACGTTGGCGAGGTCGAGCTTGCCGGGGGAGGCTCCCGACAAGCGCCCGTCAGCCGACGTGAGCGAGCTGGAGTCAGTCCGGTGTGGTTGCTGCGGGGATTAAGTCCCGCGGCAGTGGTCGGTCTGGTGGGCGCCGATGGTATGGCGCCAGCTCCCGCAGGTGGCGGAAGGACGACCCGTCAGCGCGGGCGAACATGTTGGCGCTCAGGCGACCGATGAAGTCATCGAGGCACTCCATGCGTAGGTCACTGGAGATGACGTCGTTCCTCACGTAGCGAGGGGCGTCTACAACGGTGCGTAGGGCGAGCAACTGCTGCGCAAGCAGCCGTTTGCGGAGGGTCTCCGCAGCCAGCGCGTACCACGCTGGGGAGGCATAGGTGAGGCGGGTGCGGATGTATGCCTTGTAGACAGCCAGCTTCGCACGGAGGGGAAGTCCGGACGCCAAGACAGGACGCAGGAGAGCTCGAGCGGTTCGCGCTTGGCCAACAACGTTCTTGACGTGTGGGGCCATCGTGAGACGACGGTCTATGGTCACGCCGAGGTATTTCACCGTCGGCGACCAGTCGACGTGGTGTCCGAGCATGGTAAGAGGCGGGGGCAGTCTCCGTCCACCCATGGAGATCGCCTGGGTCTTCGCCACGTTGACCGTCAGTCTCCAGTCTTCCAGCCAGGGCGGGAGTGCATCCAGTGCGCGCTGCATCTTAACCGCCGCGTGAACGGGGTTAAGGGAGGTGGTGATGAAGGCACCGTCGTCAGCATACAGTGCCAGCATGGCGCCTCCAGCGACGGGGATGTCGTCCGTGTACCTGCTGTAGCACACGGGCGAGAGGCAACTCCCTTGAGGGACGCCGGCTCCAATGGGGCGCTCAGTTGACAGGACGCCGTCGACTATCACTTGGAAGCGCCTATCCTGAAGAAAGGTGGCCACAGTATTGACTACTCGGCGGGGAGTAGTAGACGTGGACAGCTTGTATACCAGGCCGGCGTGCCAGACGCGATCGAACGCCTTCTCCATATCGAGAAGTACTGCGACAGGGCTCTCCCTCTTGTTGAGGGCCACCGTCATGTGGTGCAGTACTCTCGCAAGCTGGTGAGTCGTGGAGTGTTCGGCTCGGAACCCGAACTGCTCGTCGCGTGGCTGGATGTGCGATACAAGATGCAGCAGTAGAAGCTTCTCGAAGACTTTCGAGAGTGTCGACAGCAGCGTGATGGGCCGATAGCTTTCGGGCTTCAGTATGTTCTTCCCGGGCTTAGGCAGCATTATGACTCAACCGAGTCTCCATGCTGCGGGAAAGTGGCTTGTGCGGAGGATGCCGTTGAAAAGCTGCGTCAGCGTTGCGATTGCTCGCGGAGGTAGGTGACGCAGGGCTTCGTTGGTGATCCGGTCGGGACCAGGGGCTTTCCGCAGTTTGGTGCGGCGAATCATTCGCTGCACCTGACCCGGGGAAAAGACTACTGGATCTTCCGTGGGGGCTATCGGCGATTGGAAGTAAGACTCCAGACGCTGCTGGATAGCTTCTACATGCTGTTTGTTGGAAGCTGGATTCGGCTGGAACTGGGTCTCCAGGTGGTCGGCAAAGGTCTCCGATCGGTCCTCGGGGCGGTAACGTGGGGTACCATCACCAGCCAGGAGGGGCCTAATCGGAGGTTGCTTCCCGGAGAGCTGGCGGCATAGGCGGTGGATGCCTGACCAGTCTTCACCTGCTCGCGCGATGGTGCGGTGCCAGGACTCGGTGGCGACTGTCTCCAGTGCACTCGAGATCTTCGCAGCCAGAGCGTTGAGCTGGGACTTCATGGTCAGGCATCGGGTGCGTTGCCATTGGCGTCTAAGCTTTCCCTTCCTCTCGATCATCGCCATGATGTGAGCCGGGAGTTGGGGAGGCCGGCGTGACGACGCAGCGTCCAGACGCGAGACTCGAAGCGCTGTGTTGATAACAGTGCTGAGTTGCTCAGCGAGTGTGTCGACGTCTGCGTGGGTCTCGATCCGGCGATAGGGCGCGTGCTTCGCCATGTAGTCAGCGAATGCTTGCCAATCCTGGCGGTGTCGAGAGGCTGGCAACACTGTTCGAGCCGGAGCACTCGACAGTGTGAGGAGTACGGGTTGGTGGTCTGAGAGGAGGTGATCGTCCAGGACGTCGATCGATGGTGCGGCCGGTAGGCCGTGGATGACCGTCAGGTCGATGACGTCTGGTGTGAGGGCTGTCTGGTAAGGGTAGTGCGTCGGGACCTCTGGCCCCAGCACGTCGTAGCCGTTGCGGTCTGCATCGTCCAGTAGACGGCGGCCGTCAGGGCAGGTGGTGGTGAAATTCCAAGCCGTGTGTTTAGCGTTGAAGTCGCCCGCGACTATGGTCGCGTTCGGCGAGTCCAGCAGGGCGTGAACATCAGCCGGCGCTAGTCTGTTGCTGGGCGGCTTGTAGAAAGCAAACACACGGATGGGGCGGCTGTCAATGCAGACTTCTACGCCGAGAGCGTACGACGACTGCAGTGTTGGTACAGGCAGCGGTTGGTGGACGATCCGTCTCTTTACTAGGACTGCTAACCCCCTGTACGCAGTCCCAGCTGGAGAGATGTGGTCCTCTCGGTACACGTGGTACCCTGGCATCTTGAATGAAAGGCTGGCTTTAAGGTGCGTCTCGTTGACGAGGGCGATGTCAACCTGCCGCTGGGAGAGCAGCAACCTTAGGAGCCTGGTCTTCTCGGGAGACACTCCGTCGGCGTTCCAATAGACAATGCGTAGGCTACTAGCGGCCATAAGCGCATAGTTCGCCTACGCATTTGAGGATGAGTGGGACCGGATCCCGCCCGTCCTGCAGGGCCTGTAACACGGCGTTGAGCGCGCCGATGGCCACGGTAATCACGGGGTCTACTCGTGCCGGCGCCGGCGTGGTGGTCACCGGCGCTGGCGCTACAGCCTGCTTCGCTTTCGTCCTCTCTGAGGGGGCAGCGACCACAGGAGCAGTAGATTGCTCCTTCTTCTTGGTCTGCTACGTGGATGTCGCAGCTGACTTGCTCCGGGGTCTCCTTCGCCTCCTCCTCTTCCTCCTGCCAGCTGCCGCCTGGGCAGGGTTGGCAGGGGCCATGAGAGAGCCGGGGGCGTTTTCTTCGGCAGCAACGGTGGGTGGTTTTGTCACGGCTGCAGAGGTACGAGCCACTGTGCCGGCTCGTTTGTTCCGCGCCTCCTTGCGGAACACCGGGCAGGCAATGTTGTTGGCCGTATGTGCACCTCCGCAATTCACGCAGGTGGGTGGCGATTCAAGCGGGCGTGGGCAGTCCTTCGCGGCGTGCTCCTCTCCACAGCGCACACAGGCTGGGGGCCTGTGGCAGTTGTGTGACGAGTGCCGGAACAACTGGCATCTATGGCATTGTGCGGGGCCCTTCTTGCCGCGCCATGCCTCGATTTTGACGCCGGACATACAGAGTAACTCTGTGACGTCAAATATGCCCGGCGTGATGTCTGGGGTCCGCTGCAGCTGCGCGTGGAATAGGCAGCCGGGACGACCGGTGCGCGCCCGTATGGCGCGGACATTCTCCGGGATGTATCCGAGCTCCCGGAGTTCCCTCTCGATGTCCCCGGGGTCGGTGTTTGAAGGCAGGCCTCTAATTGCTACCTTCACACTCTGCTCGGCTGGGAGGGAGTAACAGTACCAGGATATCCTGGTCTCCTTCTCCAGCTGTGTGAGGTAGCGCTGGGTGATCCGGTATTCGGCCTCCGACTTCGGCATGAAGCGGATGCCTTTCCCGTACGCGCGGCTGTTCGGCGCGTACCCAAGCCGCTTTTTGAGCTCCCTGAGGTGCGTCGGCCAGTCCGGAAGTACCTCTACCACGAGTGGCGGGTACCTGGTCTTCGCAGGAGCTGGGGTGGTGGTGGTCGTCGCAGTGGCGGTGGTGGTGGTGTTTGCCACTGGAATGGGCAGCGGTGCTGCGGCAGTGGTGGCGGCAGTAGGTGCGGCAGAGGTAGACGCACCCGCTGTGGTCACGGTGGCAACGGCGGCGTAGGACAGTCCGGTCTCCATGGGGGAGACCGAGGTGGTGCTTGTTAGGTTGAAGGGTGGCGTCGTGAAGATCGCCTGCCTCTTCTCGGCCATCTGAGGGGGTGAGGGGAACCTCTCCGGCGAGATGGTCACCGGTGGCGCCGTATATCGCGGCGCGCAGGGTGGCTGATCCAGCCTGTCCGGTGGTGGTGGTGCACTGGATGCGCTGTGTGACAGTGGCCGCTTCTCTCGGCGCTGCTGAGGCGCCATCTGCAGGAGAGCAGCTGATGTCGCCAGAAGGACGAGGTGCGGGTGCAGAGCTGCGACCCGTTGGTCGGGCGTGAAGCCCGCCGGTGGGGCAGCGGCAGTGGGTGCCGGAGCGGTGCCGGATGAGGGCACGGCGCCGGATGGCTGCTTGGCACCGATCAGTTGACCAGCGTGGGACGGTGGTGCGGCTCTGGTACTTGCCTGCGGCCATACAAAGGGGTGCGCGGCGCGGGTGAGCTGCGCGGGTTGCGGGGGGTCGGCGGGCGTTGTGACACCTATCGGTGGCATCGATGGCGCCGAGAGCCTGGGTGGTACCGGTGACGACCTTGGGGACGTCCTCGGCGTCGGTGTCGGTGTCGGTGTTACGGGTAGTGGACTGCCCGCAAAGTATTCTTCACCCCCAAGACCGGTTGTTACGTTGAGGGGAGGTGGAGTGGTGCGGGGCGCTCGGCAGACCTGCTGGTCGCTTATCATGCGCTCGACGCCCGCCTGGATGGTGGCGAGCGGAGCGACACGCGAGCGCCATATGCTGCGTCGCGGAGGAGGCGGGCGGGTTGCCTTCCTCGACGGAGGGTATTGTTGTTGTGGTGGCGGCATCCTTCAACGCCACATCCTTGCCGTGGTGAATAATAAATAAACACCGCGGTCCAGACGCGACGGTTAAGACGCGGCGGTTCAAACGCTAAACTGCGTTGACGGCGTGGCGCGGCGCGTTAGCACGTCGCGGCACAGAATAGATAGTTCTTACGAACAGAAGCACCACTTCGCAAACCAATTTATAGAAATGGCGACTCTTGGTACTAAGCAAGAAAGTGCAATTCAGCTCGCATAAGCACTCAGTACCTAACGCGATATTGACCTAACTGTTCCCGCTCTTTTCTAACACATAACGCTGTCGCTGTCTGGCGCGTAGCGGTGCGCTAGCTGTCGCGCTAGGGTTGTCGACTTGCCGCTGCTACCATAATATTTATTCATCGTCTATCTACCTACTTGACCACGTACCTAATAATAAATATTTATACTATAAGTATCCTATCCCACTATTTGAGCTCGTAGAACAAAAACCACAAAAATTCTGGTGGTTTACATTTTTACTATACTAATTCTTAGTTATTTCCTAATCGCGTAGACCGATTTACATGATTCAAACAGATAAAATGGTTTTTGAACTAGATCTTTAATTTGACACCATAATCGTTGAGATATCTCAACAAATAAAAAGTACAATTTTCAAGTTGCTCTCGTAAAATAAATAAAATCAAAATTTCAAGTTGATTTCGACACACATCCGTTAAATGAGCAATACTTTGCACCAGACTTGTGATGAGACATTTTTGTTGTTCACTATTATAATTCACGTTATTAGCTAGCCCTGCGCGCGAGCGGTGACGACGCGGCTTGGAAGCCGCGCGAAAGTGTAGGCACTTATCGCTGTAGGTACGGCCGAGTGAAGGAGGCCTGGTCGCGGTCAGCCACGCGACGCGAAGGCGACACGCGGACGGTACGCGACGGTCGAACGCGACGCGAATGTGCACGCGGCGCGGAAATGCACGTAGAAGCGGGAGGGGGGGGCTGTCGTGCACGGCCTCTGCCGACCTCCTCGGCACACGACCCCCACTGAAACGGCCCCCGGGGCTTGCCGCTGGTGGCAGACCGAGGACCGAAAACAGCAGTGAGCCGTGTGTTATTCCTTAGATGTCGGTAGGTGCACAATAATATGGCGTCCCCGCGTGAGCGTGTTGATGACACGGACTTGTTTATATATTCGCGAGACCCGAGCGCTGCGAGAAGCGACGTCCTCTCGCTACGACGGCCGGCGGGCTTCGCACTGACAGCTACAATTCGTCTCCTATATATACTCCGAGTGTGACTGTGTGAACGAAACCATAGCGCGATCTAATTTGCATGGTAGTGTCATCTATCGAGCCAAAAAACAACAACTTTGGGTTCGTATCATGGTTGACACGACATAGTTTCTTAATTGGTATAAAACCTACATACCTACTTATAGATATGTAACCTACATACATTAACATTGACGCCTGTTACGGGTTTCAGGCTATCGGAATAGATATCTCATACACTGTTTACAAGCTTCGGTCCGCGAGTTTGCCCGCGTTGGGGCCAGTTATCGAAACTATTCAGACGTATAAGCTATTTTGCTGAAAAATTAAATCAATAACTGCTAAGTAATTTTTGCGTGAAAGAGTAACACATATCCATCGAAGCTCACATATTTTTGTATACTATTCGCTACGTGCACGACAGTAGCGCCACCTAGCATGCGCAACTATTCGGGATTGTGCCAAATAATGACATATCCGTATTTTATTGCTTTCTAGTAAATATAGTAAATTAAAGATAAATAAAAAGACGACAAGTGGTATTTTTACTATAAACGATCATCCACAGCTTTCGGTATTTCAATACGGAATTCAGTACAGTCAATAATAACTCTTGTATTGATGTAATCTGGACTGAAACACTCGGACATTGTTGCTTGTACAGAGGCTCTATTCGGCCAAAATATTAAATTAGTAGTTGCACAAGCTAGAGTTTGTAAGATCAAATGAAATATTCGTGAGATTGTGGTTCTGCGTACACCAAATAATACATTCAATGCTGAAAATGTCAAGCCAGTCTTCATTTTTATCAAAAGAAATATAAGTACGTTTTTAATGGAAACTGTAAAGTTTTTCATAGTTAATCTCGTTAATAAAAACTCAAAATTGCTAAATGACACACCAGCAAGATCTAGGAGTTCTTGATAATTTTTTATTGATGAAAAACCAACAAATTCTTTGCTTTTTGTTTCGGTAGATTGATCCTCATACGATTTTTGTCGTGCAACAGCATTTTTATTTCTTTCTTGAATTATTTGTTATTACAATTCTTGATGTTGTTGCTATATCCACTTGGATTTCAGCATCATAGTGATCATTGTAAATGAATCTAATAGAAATAAAGATTGTATCTTTTAATTTCGATTCAGAAAACATATTGATTTGACATCCTAGATCGACCACAAGAGGTTGAGTTTGATTTAATACACTTCCTTCTTCAATTATTATTTGACTTGATGTGGTATCTGAGACTTTAGTAGTTCTTCTTTTTGTCAAGCGTATATATCTAGCTCCTCTTTCAATATATTTCAGGGAATATCGTGGGGCCATAAGTCGGACTTTCTTCCTCGTCTGATTATTTGTTTCCCATAAAATGTTCACTACAAATTGTGTCGTAAGGTTTGGGATTGGGATACCTTGGCAACCCATCAACACTAAAATAATAAAGACAATAATAAATATCACATAATGAATGAATGAATGAATAAATGAAAAAATGAAAAATGAATGAATGAATGAAAAATTTATTTGGTCACAAAAGCACAAGGGACACAATGTAGATAGATAAGTACATAGTTATAAGATTAAGGCACTAACATGCAATATGCATACAATAATAAGAACGTTAATTAAAATAATTCAACAGAAGTAAACATAACAAATATAAACATGACAGATAAATAACATATTAAAAGTGCAGAAATACATTACCTACAATAAAAGAATAAAAAGATGATGTATGTGTCCCAGCGCTGACCAAATAGGTAGCCAGATCAGCATTTTGTCTAGTAATGCTAGTGCATACCAGACACTGATATTATTCCGGCCCCTTCCATGCGTCACGGATGCGCAAACCATTGCTGCGCCACAAAGTGCAGTTCCATATGTTCGTATGTGTATGTTTTTTTGTGTGTACAGTGTGTTTTGTTGTGATTTATATATAAATAAAAAACCATACCAAATACATAAAGTTATAAAAATAACTAAATATTGCTGTCTGTTGGCAAATTGCATTTTGGGTGTTTAACCCAAAGATTCGATCACAGTGCTAGACCACGAATGATGATGTCAAAAATTATAATAAAATTAGAATTCCAATTGGTAAATATTAATCAGAATATTAATCACATAAAATATAGCGCTAATAAAATTGATCATAATTAAAGATTATTTCGCTTACTTATTCCTTTGTACAGTAGCAGCTATCCATTTATTTCTTTGATTTTAGGTATTTCCAGTCCGATGTAAGAAATATAGAACTTACACCGACTATTTCTGCTGTTGTTTTTGCAGTTTACAACACAACAACATCTATTATTACGCAATTTAAACTTTAATATTTATTACGAATTCCGTGCATATTAACTTTACTTTCCCGGATTTTTGCGTATTTTTGCCACGGCAAGCGCTGCGGTCGCTTTAGTATACCCCCACCATGTACTTCGCACATAGCGAATACTAGTAGTACGAATATAACCGTATTTAGCAGTGAGTGAGATTTCCTCAAAATATATAAATAGACCAAAGAACAAATAAACTTTAACTCAAGCATCGAACCTATGATCTTTACTGTCCAAACACAATCAACAACCACATTTACATGAACCGTTTGTACGTATCCACTTAAAGTTCAGTTGTATATCACTGTTAATACAATAGTAAGTTAGTTTGACGGGAACAGCTGCTTCACGGGACGCTAGCGGAGCTCAATTTTACTGGTTGTCTTTATTATTCCCAAAACAGTGGCTACAAAACAGTACAACTTTGTACAGCCCGGTATAATCTGAAGTGGCAGTGTTCATTCCACTAAACTTGTGTAAAGAAACAACTGCTGTCTCGTATTCGAAGAATGTTAATGGATAATATTAGTTAAAGTATAATAGTGTTGTAGGCTTTTAGAAATATTAATAGCATTTCTATGTACTGTATGTTGTAGAGTTTGTGGTTCGGGACGTCTCGTATGTGAAATAACCAAACTTTGGCGTCTTTATGTAAAGAGTCAAGACACAAATTAGTTTTTGCCGCCTAGACCAGATACACTTTTTTCAGTTCTTGATAGGGTGCATAGGGTTCCCACCAAGAAATTAGGGTGCCAAGCCAACCTCACCTGGAAGTGGTGCACCTGCCGATCAACAGACGAGGCTCTGGCAAACAAAATATCCTGATAAGCGGCAATAGGCTCGCCACCTATTACGTGGGATCAAAACACTGGCGAAAAGTGGGCATTTAATATGCCTCTGCCTACCCCTTCGGGGAAACAGGCATGAGTCTATGTATCTATGTTCTTTATACAAATAAATTTTAATTTTATAATCACAGAAGCAATTGAATGATTTTATTAATAGGTCTATTTGATAGCACGTGGAGGAATTACTATTTTCAATCAATCAATAATTCAATTAAATTCAATTTCATATACATAAAATTCTTACTTCTTGTTACTGACTGACTGACAGACAAAGCACAGCCTTTTGGCTGTTGTTGTTGCCATTAGGCGCAAGAAGCTGAAATTCGGCATTTAGGTATGTTCCTCGGGGAGTTTAGGGGTGTACTAAGAACGGATTTAGCGAAATTCCCACGCGATCTGGCAGAAACGGTTACAAAAATAATTTAGAGCCGTGTCCGCGGGCAGCCATGCGTATCTGACTGACTCAATCAGTAATGTAAAAAAAATTATAAATCGAAATCCAACATGCAAATTGTAAAATAGCGAATCGAAAATCGCCACGAGGAGGTAATCTGGAGCAGTTTTAACAAATAGAATTTAGAAAATACGATTTACTAGTTATTTTAGTTCGTATTGTTTCCTCTCGCCCGTTGTTTAACGTTAAAAATTGTACAGTAATACAATTATTACCAAAACCTATTAATTTTCTATTGAGGCGGACGATAGCTGTATTAATATTGATCATAAATGAGAATGGTCTCTACTACTTCTCTTTATTCAGTTATATAATTGAGTGTCTGCAGTTTTCTATTATTTTAATGAATCATCGTAGTACTGTTTTACGGTTGTTTGCCCTGTTCCGCGGTGGGTATACTGACTGCCAGCGTTTCACTAGGAAATGACAATCTCTTTGGGTGAAATGTGTAATTAACATTAAACTAGATAACCACTTAAACTTTAACCACTATTTTAGTCATAGGGTAGGCAATATTGAAGAAGTATTGTCCGCGCACAAAAGTAAATAACTTTTTTTCGTTGAGCGTGATCGCGTGTTCACTATGTTTACGACTACAAGTCTGATGTGAGTTAATGTTTAGGTGTAGTTGTTAGGAAACAGAAAAGGTTAATTGAAAAATATAAAGCAACTTTACCTAAAGTGTGCTATGGCTGTAACATTCACAGTAACTTGTAATACATATTCCATAATAACTTATTAGGAAACAATTTGTGTAAAATAGCAGTTTAAATATCAGCAGGTATGTCTGTTTTATAGTCTGTCATAGAACAATAGCAAACAGTTCGTACGTACGTACGTATCTGATTACCGCCTTAATTTATCAGGACAAAGCAAATATAGAGGTAACTTTAATTTCCTTTGATACCAAGCCATTAGCTGGGTCGGGTGCTGCAAATAGACACTAAATTAGCTGTTAGGCACCTAATCTAAATAATGTTTATCGAACACCCAATAAGTCCGGAACTAAAGTTTTTCTCTTATCTCGAGATAATGTTAGGGTCCGTAGAAAAACACTTGTGATACGTGATCCACACACTTTATCCTTAGGGAACCTCTCATTGATATATTGTAGTATCGGATGGAGCTCTCGCTGGGAGCCTACCTCACCTAACTATTCTCGGGGAGTGTGTAAATCTTCCAGCTTGAAGAATTATTGCTCATTTCACGTATTTGGATAGTTTAAAAGGTGTGTAAGCCGCATGTGTTGTTACTATCCTACGACTTTAATTTATTGCCTGTCTTACGTTAAACGCTAAGTACACATTAACCTTTTATACCCCTAAAGGGAAACAAAAAATAAATATTCCTAAATTAAATTCACCAAACTGTGTAAAGCGAAAGCAAATCCTTATACACTGTTTGATACGCAGTCGACTCAGCATTTTATACAACAAATTAGGTATTACGCCTAAAATAAACGTCTATTTAATTCCGAGATTTAATGTAAAGTCTAATATGCTAAACAAACGACTTAGTCTTTAAATATTTGTGCGGGCAATAATGCTAATTTATGTGTTTCAACTGTTTGTTTAAATAAACTGTTTCCAAAGCTTTTCATTCACCTAATTTAAAACGTGGTTTTGTAGTTGAGTTGAGTACTAATCTATAATTTAAATGTTGGCGGTTATTTATGTTAATTTATATTTGGCACATTACGTCCACACGTTTGAATATATCGAATTTGTTGGTAATGGCGCTGTTTGAGCAGACGCGTCGATGAGTGAAATTATGAACATCCGCGGAGCCGTTTCGACGGCGATAAATATTTTCTTTTGTGGCATACGGGACTATCAATCGTACGGGCAATAGCCAGTGCTGTAGTACCGACACAGTTGAATTAAACTGGTAGTATCCCGGTGGTGTGCGCAGAGATTTATAACTTTACAATGAATAGGTGCCCGACCGGGATGTGTTGGTGGAAGCCCGCTAAATATCTTACAATTGAAATCCCCAGTCGGCGTCTCTAGCTGTATCGCTCAGCACCCCTTTGTGCTGTTATATGGTTCTTCATATAAATCGTCTCGATAAATTGTGTACAAAAGCGTTGCCGTAAAAACTAGACAATCTTATTGAAACAAGAATGTTTGCGCGGCTAACTTTGTTCGGCTATATTCTTTGTCTACTTTATAAAAGCTGGCTCATCTAAATCAATATAATATTTAGTTTAGTACCAGCTGGGTAATCTTTTTCTTATATTACAATCACATACGAATAGTGTTCTGTGAGGCTTTCGAAATAAAACAAAGGGGAATGGGCAAAAATATATGGAGCTTGGTCCAAATTTCCACCACCAATAAGAACTATGGCATATGATGGAACACTGCGTACTGAATCATTATAAGAAGACTGCAACCAAAAATATTTACTCAGTAAAAAGTTACGACGCCATGAAAACTTGCAATTTAAAAACCTTTTTACGCTTCTTTATTTCACTATATCTTTTAAACTACTCGATTGATTTAGGTGTATGACACTTCGCTGTAATTAATACGTTATTCTGGTTGATATAAGCTATATGACGTCAAAATAAAAACAATATGACGACCGCGGTAGGTACCTCGCTACGTCAAAAAAAGAAAACCCTATCATTCGGGTATCAAATGAAAGGACTTATACCTATCTTTACAATGCTTATATTTATTTTAAAATATTTGTAATACTGGGAAGAATGTAATCACAAAAATATTTCACAATAGTTTTATTGATTCCTGTCTCACAGTGAGGGGTCTGTCCTTAAAAGAGTACATCTCATATGTCTTCATCCACAATAACATTATCCAGATTCGCAGCTGGAAGTAGAATTGTGGGTTGGTGTCTCGCCCATCCAAAATACCAAATAATTACCATGACGTGGGCACAGGAACCCACAGTTCGCATTCCAGAAAGACAAGAACAGTAGTAGTTCGAAATGGTTTCTCGACTATGGATCATTACATACGTGTAGTATTGTCTTGCACGTGCGTGTCGGGATTGTATTCTTGCGCGTAGCAAGATAGCGTTTTCAGGTTTAATGCCAAAATCAACTATTTCACTAAATGCTCCATCTCTTGCTATTTCAATCTGATACACGCCATTGCGTACGTGTTCGCTATAGTAAAAACCAGTTTTCTTTCAACGTCGTCGGCGCAGCGTACACCGTATTGCTTCCTAAGTGCGAAAGTGACAAAACTAATGCTGTCTCCATCTACGAGTCGACGCTAGCAATCCCAGGTTCCGAAATGCAAAAATATTAAAAAGCGAACCGTTCCGTCTTACATTTTTATATGGGTAGGTGCGCTAACGTTATCATTGTATACTTTGCAGACCGCATTACAGAACAGGGGGAATGCGTAATCATTGCTACCATGTTTTTACTGCTTGAAATGTGGCTATGTGCGAAAAAAATTAACGGTTAAATAATTAAAAATACGTATTTTTAAAACAGTCATAACTTTTTTCTGAGTGAATATATTTTTTTCGCCTAGTAATCAAAATTGTATGGTATTTAGTCGACTTTAAGCTTACATAGCCCCCAATAGTGGTGGAAATTTGGACCACTTCTGCTCATTGTCTTTTGTTTAACCTACTTATAACATTGTTACATTAATATTTTCTATTGTTACATGGATTTAAAATTTGGACTTTATAAAGTATAATCCAGAGCTTAAAAATCTTGGGAAACTACTTTAAAACTTATCTAATTAACAAGGATCTTGTTTGGAGAAAAATCCAGTGGTGTTAATCTTTTGTAGTACTTTTGATTAGAGGTGTGCATAGGGTTCCCACCAAGAACTTAGGGTCCCAAGCCAACCTCACCTGCAAGTGGTGCACCTGCCGATCAATGGACGAGGCTCTGGCAAACAAAATATCCCGATAAGCGGCAATAGGCTCGCCACCTATTACGTGGGATCAAAACACTGGCGAAAAGTGGGCTTTTAATATGCCTCTGCCTACCCCTTCGGGGAAACAGGCGTGAGTTTATGTATGTATGTTAATTAGAAGTAGGTAAATATTGTTAGCATTGTATTGCAAGTTTATTTGTAATCACATCTATGAACAAATATTTACCATAGAGTGCCTGTAAACTAATCTTCAAAGTCAGGTATTAAAAATCAGACTATAATTACAAAAAGGCCTTTTATGATGAAAGGAATGTCCATAAAAACAGAGATAGCCGCTTTGTATGTCACCTTCGAAGAAGCATTTTTCATACATTATAACACATTCATCACAATTTCTGTTCGGTCTTCTCGTGCGTATAACAAACCAACAACACTAGTAGTGGCAAGGTGTAAGGCAGACGATTAGACCCTCTCGCCACCTGTCCAGTCAAAATATATTATTACATGACGCAGTGACGCTTCTCATTTAAAGATCGATGTAACTACGTATATGCGATTCTGCGTATACTTCTTCAAATAATTGAGTAGGTAGTGCTGCTACATCAGTAAATTCATATGGTAATACAGAAAGTGTTTACTACTACTGAATCTGCAATCAAAACCAAGTCTCAGGTTTGATATGATTCATATTCACAAAGTCATAGTTGCTGTACATCTCTAATCACTGCATATTTGTTTCAGAACCTTACAACGATAAACCAGATTTATTCGATTCAACACACAGAGAAGAATCAAACATTCATACCAATATGTTTACTATTCATAGATTAATTCAATTCATGTGTTTGTTTTAATCAATTTAGGTGGAACGATTCAAACAGATTTAACTGTTGAAAACGCGTGTAGGTATAAATAACCAAATAGGTTTATTTTCTGTACGCTCTGTTTGCTTCAAACGCGCATAGTCGGCTTAATTTCGTTGCAATTGTCGGCAATAGATAAAATATATACGAATTTCGTAGTTACAATGCGATTGCGTTTGCTTTTTAAGAGCAGGTTGTTATTAAAACTAAAATAGTGCAGCTTTTTGTATCTGTTTTGTGTGTTTGTTGAAGATTCTAAAGCTGGGTGTAATGAGTATTGTTGTTTTATATCGGTTTATTGATTTTAATATGTTGTACATATGTATAAACATTTGTATAGATAGATACGTGTAGTGCACTGTGTGTACGTGTATGGGTAATTTAGGTGGAGACAAGTGAAACGCTCGGATGTTATAAGCCAACTGGATATTTATTTCATTTCATAAACTCGATACATAGGTACATAGGTACACCTTATGCACACGATTACAATTTGCATTCGCAGCATTCTCACACATATACAATAACCCACAATATTCCCCCCTTTTTTTAAAAAGAGATATAAAATATTTGTTATAAGTTTACTCAATGTTACATATAATATTACATATAATCTTTATATAGAAAATGCAATTATTTATTTTATACAATATTAAACTGTAATTAATATTCACCTGAAAACATTACTTTACTAGTTACCAATCATGTTAAGACAGTTTTGAACAAGTACATAGCAACAGATTACAATTAATATTTAGATTATACTAGAATGCATTGATGCATAATATATATATCTACAACAATCAATCGAGTCAACACATATGATTTACTGGTTTTATTACACAAGTAGATCAGCCTACGCTGTTACACAAATTTCTTACAGCTAATGGTTATACTAAAACTATTGTTGAGCACTTACACTTGTTTACTTTATCACTTGACTTTTATTTTTACGCTTATTCACTTTATTTTAAGAACACCTCACTTAAACTATGTTTACACATTGTTAAATCCCGGTTGCGCCTGTTGTGGCGGCACCTGAATTGCTGCTGTACTATGCCACACTGTCATTTCCCTTTGAAACATTTTTCTGGCACCTTGCTTACATTTTTTGTATATTAAATATGCTAAGTAGACGCTAACCAATATCATAATGGCTATGGCTATCGTACCATATTTTTCCAACGATTGCTCACTTTGCGAAGTGCTAGCACCATTTGCTCCGTTTTGGGCAATTATTACTTCTTCCGTTTTCTTTTCTACACTGTATGACTTGCCAATTTTTACAAGTTACAGGTGAAATAATTACAATAGTTATCTTTGACGTTACAAATGATATTATGAAATGATGTTTAATAAAAGTGTTACAACATGTTATTCATATTCAACTTACATAGTTGCGACTCCTACCTAATACAATTTTTTTGCTATGCTGCATAAATTATATACTACTTACATTATTAGGATTTGCCTGTTGGAATCTTTATTATTTTATAACAATTCAATTTGTGTTTTATTAATCTAAAAATCTTACTGGTCTTTTGACTACTCTTCCAGATCTCGTAACCTTCTCACTATTCTGAAAATTATCTTGTACTGAAATATTTTGTTCTAACAAATATGCTGGTTTTAATCTATCTATAGAAATTGAAATGACTCTATTTTCTAACTGAACTTTGAAAACTTTTTCTGATCTTTCTATCACTTTGTAAGGACCTTCATAAGGACATACTAGCGACTTTTTTATTTTATCCGTTCTAATAAATACATGTGAACAATCTCTAAGGTCTTTATGTACAAAACATGTTTTAGATTCGTTATTTCTTGTACCTACAGGTCTGTATTGCTTCATGACGTCACTGATACTCTGTAATACATTGTAAGAATCATAGTTACCATTGTTTACGTCTGATAGGAACTCTCCTGGCAAACGTAGGGCTCGACCATAAACCATTTGAGCAGCGCTTACGCCTGTATTTCGCTTGATGGCTGCTCGAAGTCCTAACATAACACTAGGTAGTTCGCGTGCCCAATTTTTATTACCGTCCAATCTAGCCATGAGTGAAGCCTTTAAACATCTATGGTACCGTTCGACCACTCCGTTACTTTGCGGATGGTACGGGGTCGTCCTAATCTTTTCAATACCTAAATAAGCCATTAGTTTTTCAAATAATCTACTTTCAAATTGTCTGCCCTGGTCACTGGTAAGTTTAACAGGGCAGCCAAACCTGCATATCCACTCTGTATATAATTTTTCTGCAACAGTGTCGG
The DNA here is from genome assembly GCA_944739405.2 of Euclidia mi. Classification (NCBI taxonomy): domain Eukaryota; kingdom Metazoa; phylum Arthropoda; class Insecta; order Lepidoptera; family Erebidae; genus Euclidia; species Euclidia mi. The sequence goes on from OX123181.2 coordinate 80,318,435, forward strand.
CTGAGATTTCCTTTTTAACGCTGCTTTGCACTACGTAATATTAGCAGCGTTAATTTGAGCAATGGCACTGGTCTCAAGGTGTCTCTGGGATATTTAATTAAAAGAATGTTCTTTGATATAATACTTTTGATTTATTCACGTGAAAATCCCTAAGAGAACCTTTCAGTCCGACCAGTGCGCAGTAACTGGTCGGCCGCACATACAGTCACGCACACATACATTTTCGCTTGCCTTGCACTCAGCCTAACACACATACATTTGTCCCTACACTACACCCCCCCAAATTTTGAAAAAATTGCTGTATCTAATTGCCTTACATACACAATTAATCAATATACGCAGTTTAGCTTAAAAAAAAAAGTTACACAATATTCACCAATTTATCTTGATATTAATCTTTATTCTCAATACAACTTTAAATTTCTATTCACATTGATTGCTTTTAAAACACCAAATTACATTAGGTTCCTTTTAAATTGCAAACTTAGATAATTAACACTTTAAAATTATACACAAATGTAAACAAAACTTACACTATTGTACATCACTATTATACCGATTACACTCTTGTAATCGACGATACATAATAAAACCATGACGTCACCGCAGCAGATACAATGTTCTCGTAATACGTACATAATATGTTATTCGTAGGTAGCCGCGAGTGGCTGCTGAGGAGTGGTGCGCATGCCTATTGGCCCTGGCAGCACCATTTTTACCGTCCCGGATGAACCATTTACCTCTCTCCGAATCCATTTCTTAACACGATGGCGGCATTGACGCCATGCAACAAGTAATACAACGATACACACTGCCGTAGCAAATACCGCAAAGCCAATATTATACTTGGTCATATGCGTTTCTACTGCATTGTTCTGAGCTATTATTACTTCTTCCTTACTATATGTCTTGCCCATGATTTCAATTGAATATGTAAGTATAGGATGTTTACTCAACTACAGTAAAATATGTAATGTAAACGACTAACGAAATATTAAATAAAATCAATCTTATTCTATCATGTTGACCTACATTAATACAAAGTGCAGAGCTGTTACTTCAGTCCGTCTTAATATTTTATAAATATTGGATCGCTATACAGCGTGTTTCAAATATATATTATTATGCATTAAGGGTAGTCACCATGCCGGCCTACTCTGCAATAATTAATAACCACCCCTTGGGGCCCACAGTACCCGACATACATGGTGACGCCGGAAAAATCATACACACACCACAAAAATAACATACTCGACAAACACACATTTTATATTATACTATTTCTCAACTCATTATTATTACGCGAAGTTTTGTTTGAGACCCGGAAAAACTGTGAGTGACATCTTACCATATTATTAATATTCACATAAAACAACATACCAACTACATGATCTAAATATACATTTCGTAATCTTCTGCAATGCTCTTTGTCTAAATTGCAAAGTGGACAATTAATAAGTTACTCATTACATGTTACAATGTACTGTATAGGTACGTGTTATTTTATGCTTGGTACGCAGTCTTCGCAGAATAAATTGTTATGACTACAGGCTAGCCTCACCTCTAAGGAAGTTTACACACTATATGTTAAATCTAACCGGTGGCCTTATCGCTCGACCGGACTTACTTCTCTTGGTGCCTATATCTTTATCGCTCTGTTTACACGCTACTGGTGCGGCAGGGAATTTATCAACGTTTGGTTCACACATAACTGAGTCTTTCACGGTGGTCTTATTGTAAGGTTGTTCGGAGTCGCCCTCTCTCTCGCTATTTAATAGGTACGCGGGTTTGAGTCTGTCTATGGAAATGTTAACTACTCTATTCGGTAATTGTACTAAAAATGTCTTACTTTTTCTTTCTATTACGCGATAGGGTCCGTCGTACGTCGGCGTTAAAGGCCTGCGAACTGCATCGTTACGAATAAAAACATACTCGCATTTATTAAGATCGTCATGAATGAATAGTGTGCGTGAGTCTTTACGGTGCCTCGGTACCGGTTTTAGTTTATTCAACGTACTCCTTAACTGTTCGAGAAATTCATTGCTGTCTCCGCTTCGATTACTAGAGGTGTTATGGAAATCTCCGGGTAACCTAAGCGTCTGCCCATAGACATACTCTGCCGGACTCACGCCATTATCGCTTCTGCTTACCGCTCGCAACCCTAATAATGTAGTCGAAAGTTCATTGCACCACCTTGAGTTATCTATTAGCCGGGCCGTTAATGCCGATTTTAGAGACCTATGCCACCGTTCTACAATTCCGTTGCATTGTGGATGGTACGGCGTGGTACGCGTTTTTTTAATACCCATTATTTTCATTAATTCTGTGAACAGTGAGCTCTCGAATTGACGACCCTGGTCGCTCGTCAATCTTTCTGGGCAACCGAATCTGCTAATCCAAACATCATAAAATGTTTTTGCGATAATGTTCGCCGTGATGTCCTTGACCGGGGTGGCCTCGGCCCAACGCGTGCCCCGGTCAATCATGGTTACGCAATATTTGTACCCCTCTTGCGATATTGGTAAGGGCCCTATAATGTCAATATGTACGTGCGCGAAACGTTCAGCATCCGCGAAATGTTCTAAATCTGAAACCGTATGCCTATAAACCTTTGACCTTTGACATTGTAGGCACGCTTTTGCCCATTGTCCTACATCGCGGTTTAGTCCCGGCCAGAAAAACCGTTCAGCGATCAACCTGCGCGTAGCTCGAACGCCCGGATGACTGGGGTCGTGCACAGAATTGAAAGCCATTCTCCTGAACTTTTCAGTTATATACGGTCTACATGTTTTACCTGATATTTCACAATAAATAGGTACCTTGGAGTACGGCACAAAATATTCCTTAAGGCTATAATTCTTATCTGTTTTTCTAAGTAACTTTGCAAGCTCGCTATCAGCTTCCTGTGCGAGCGCTAATTCCGCGTAGTCGAGTACAGTCGGGCACTGAATTGTTTCGACTCGCGATAACGCGTCCGCTGGTGCATTGTTCTCGCCTTCTATATACCTAATATCTGTTGTGAACTCGCTAATAAATAATAACTGTCTAGTCCGTCTGGGCGTTTCACAATTACTTTCTAATTTATTGAACGCATATATCAACGGTTTATGGTCCGTAAAAATTATCAATTGATTACCTTCAAACAAGTAACGAAAATGTTTTACCGCCATATAAATAGCCAAGAGCTCCCTGTCGTAAGTGGAGTATTTTTGCTGAGCTGTTGTGAACTTCCTAGAGTAGTACCCCAAAGGCTGCCATGACCCGTTCACTTTCTGCTGCAGGACTCCCCCCGCACAGTTCTTAGAAGCGTCGGCCATAAGGGATATGGGTACGTTCGCCTGAGGATGAGCTAATAAGACCGCATTCTTTAAACCGACTTTACACGAATCAAATGCTTTCATTGCGCTATCATCCCACTGTATCACGGTCTTATCTTTACGTTTAGAACCCTTTAGAAATTCATTTAACTTCGCTTGATGTCTGGCAGCGTTTGGTATACTAGCCCTGTAAAAGTTTACCATACCTAGAAATCGTCGTAGGTCATCTATTGTCTTAGGCAACGGGTATTCTGAGATAACCTGGACTTTGGAGTCGAGAGGGCGAATACCACTGGCTGACACTTCGTATCCTAAAAATTCAATGTTCTCTTTGCAAAAATCACACTTAGCGATGTTTATTGTAATGCCAAATTTTCTAAACCTATCGAAGACTACACGCAAATGTTCTTTGTTTTCTTCTACGGAATCGCTCGCGATGATGACGTCATCGACGAAATTGAATAGAAATTCTAGCCCTTGTAACACACTGTTGTTCATACATCGTTGGAATGTCTGACTCGCGTTTCGTAGACCAAAGGTCATACGCGGAAATTCAAACAATCCAAATGGCGTTATGATATAATATCCTCGTCAGCAATTTTTATGTAATGATACGATTTATTAATATCTAATTTAGAGAATACTTTCTTACCTGCTAAAACATAAGTGAAGTCATGCAACCGTGGCACGGGGTATCTGTCCGGTTTGGTGATTGCGTTTAGCCTGCGGTAGTCACCACACGGCCGAATGTCCCCATTCTTCTTATCGACCACATGCAGTGGACTGGCCCACTCGCTCTTGGATGGTCTGCAAATTCCCATCTCCTGCATTCGCCTGAATTCTTCTTTCACCTTCTGGTACCTGTTAGGAGGAAGCGGTCTGGCACGGGCATGTACCGGTCGTCCTGTCGTCTCAATATGGTGCAATACAGTGTTACTATTGCTAGATGAGTCATCGTCCCTAAACGGAATAGGTTTCGTAATATCGGCGTATTCCGATAATAACTTATATAATGGATGACCACTATCTACAGTGTTCAGGGTTGGTTCCCGAGCAGAAACTATGCTACCAAGCGTTAATAAATTCGTCTGCCTGTCGATTAGTTTACGAGCGTTTAGGTCAACTAATAATTTGTGATATTGTAAAAAATCAGCTCCTAAAATAGGTTGATTCACATTAGCTACGATAAACTTCCATCTAAATGGTCGTCTTAATCTAAGATTTAATTCTAAAGTCTTTGTACCGTATGTATGAATTTCGGAACCATTTGCTGCATATAATTTATAACCTGTAGATTTACTCACATTTTTCTGTCGCTGCGTTACGGGTAGAACAGATACGTTGGCGCCGGTGTCCACTAAAAATCGCATCCCTGTGTTGTCGTCTGTGACGCAAAGGCGGTGTCCCGGTCTCTCGATGCAGATGTCCGCCGCTGCCTGCACCGGCTCTAGTTTTCCGAATTTTGACGTGTCGCATTCTGTCCCTCTTTCTTCCAGCTGCACGGTTGCTCGCATCTAGTAGCACGATTCCTGAAGCGGAAGTGGAAATAACACAGCCAGTCTGGGTCCTCGGGGCTGCGTCTTCTCAGCGATGTATTGCCACGTTGACTGCTTGCCGATCGACTCCGGGAGCGTTGCGCGTAGGGTTGCCGCCACTGTTGTCTGCCTCTATCCATCTCGTCCAGTCTTCTGCTTAATTTAGCTATTTCCGCGATCAAGAGTTCATTGCTGGTTGTTTTTGAGCTCGTGGCAACCTCTACTATCGTGTCATAACTCTTTGTGGTTTCCTTCATCTTATCTGCCATCTGCGCCAATTTTTCCACGTCGGACACTTCGCTTACTGTCAAAATAGCTCGTACTGATGTTGGTAAGTGCCCGATCCACATGACTCATAATGTATCATCCGGGAACTTCTCTCGTGCTAAATTTTTCATATTTCGAAGAAGTTGAGAGGGTTTTTGGTCTCCCAGTTCAACTTCACTCAGCAATTTCTGAATTTTCCGAGTTTCCGATTCTTCGTACACCGCTAGTAACCTTTCTTTCAATGCAGTGTATGGCTTCTCTTCTGGGGGTTTCGTAATTAGGTCTGCGACTTGTTGTATGCTCTCTTTGTTCAGCTTCGTAATAACAAGATTGTACTTTGTTTCTTCGCCACGCTTTTGATTAGCCAGAATCGCCTCGAACTGGGCGAACCATAAGTGTGGTTGATCAGTCCAAAACTCAGGTAAACGAGTAGATATTGTAATTTGGGCTAACTCACTCTGTTCAGATTTCTCCATCTTTGCCGCAAGCGTGGGAGTTCGTGGTGCTGACGTCGATTGCTCCCAGCTCATGCTTTCCGAGATGACGCAATACTCCGAAATACGTGTCACTTAGTTCAATATGGGGTCACCACTTTAACGCTGCTTTGCACTACGTAATATTAGCAGCGTTAATTTGAGCAATGGCACTGGTCTCAAGGTGTCTCTGGGATATTTAATTAAAAGAATGTTCTTTGATATAACACTTTTGATTTATTCACGTGAAAATCCCTAAGAGAACCTTTCAGTCCGACCAGTGCGCAGTAACTGGTCGGCCGCACATACAGTCATGCACACATACATTTTCGCTTGCCTTGCACTCAGCCTAACACACATACATTTGTCCCTACACCTTTATCGGATATGCCTCAGGCCAGCCGCTCCCTCTGTCTACTATCGTTAAGCAATACCTATACTCATCCATTGTGAATGGGAGAGGTCCTACTATATCAATATGTATGTGCTCAAACCTATCCACTGTGGGATATGTATCATAATTAGAAGTGGTGTGCCTATTTACTTTAGATCGCTGACAACTGAGACAGGTTTTTGACCAAAGTCCAATGTCTCGATTCATGTTCGGTCAAAAGAACTTTTCCTTAATCATCTGGCGAGATGCACGTACGCCAGGATGACTAAGGTTATGGATCGCCTGAAATACATTTTTTCTAAAACTCTCTGTTAAATATGGTCTCGCGTTTTCCTTTGAAATTTCACAATATATGTAACGATTAGAATTCGTAACTAAAAATTTTTTGAATTTGTATCTAGAATTATTAAAAAAATCTTTGAGCTCAGAATCCTGATCTTGCTCTAAAGCTAATTTTTCATAGTCTACTATGCTCGACGTACATTGTATAGACTCTATGCGCGATAACACATCTGCTACAATGTTATCCATTCCACTTATATGGCGGATATCAGTCGTGAATTCGGTTATAAAAAGTAATTGTCTTACACGCCTAGAACTTTCCTTCTTGTTATTTTTACATATTTTTGAAAATGCGAATGTTAAAGGCTTGTGGTCTGTAAATATTATAAGTTCTCAACCTTCGAACAAGCTTCTAAAGTATTCTACAGCTAAAAATATAACAAGTAACTCGCGGTCATAGGTGCTATATTTTTTTTGTGTGTCAGTTAGCTTTCTCGAGAAATAGCCTAACGGTTGCCATGAGTTGTTTATGTATTGTTGCAACACAGCACCTACGCAATAATCCGAAGCGTCGGCAAATAGCGCATGTGGCGCGTTGGCCACCGGATACGCCAACGTGACTGCGTTCGTTAATCCGTTCTTACATTCCGAGAATGCTTGCTCAGCGTCTGGCGTCCACTGTATAGGTGTTTTGTCATTCTTTTTGGCCTTGTGAATATATTTATTTAATGTTTCTAGGTACTCTATTGCTCTCGGTAAATGATTACGATAAAAATTGATCATGCCTAAAAATTGTCTTAACTGACTAACATTCTGAGGCTTTGGGTAATCAAGAATTGCCTGTACCTTGCTTTCTACAGGTTTGATACCCGATGTAGTGACTTGGTAGCCTAAAAATTCTATAGAAGTAGCTTTAAAAGTGCATTTCTCTAAGTTTATAGTGATTCCATATTCGCTTAAACGTTCAAATACATGTTCTAAGTGTTCCTTATGCTGCATATGATTTTCTGAACTTATTAATATATCGTCAGCGTAACAATATAAGAAATCTAAACCTGATAAGACTGTATTCGTCATGAAACGTTGAAAGTTTGAGCAGCGTTTCTCAAACCAAAAGTTAAACGTTCGAATTCATATAGTCCGAACGGTGTTGTAATCGCTGTTTTACAAACATCGTCGGGATTAATTAAAATATTATGGTATGCTTTTTTTTATATCAATTTTGGAAAAATAATTTTGTTAGCTAATAAATATGTAAAGTCCTGTACACGCGGTATCGGATACCTATCCGGTGTTGTGATCGCATTTAATGCTCTATAATCACCACAGGGGCGCACCTGACCGTCTTTCTTTGGTACTAAATGCAATGGACTTGCCCAAGGCGACTTCGATGGCCTGCATATACCTATATCTAACATTGATTTAAATTCCTCTTTGGCAATTCTATATCTTTCGGGAGCTAAAGGTCTAGGCTTATAGAATACTGGAGGGCCTGTAGTGTCAATAAAATGGTAAACCGCATGTTTCGGTGCCTCCTTGAATGACATGTGTTTGAGAATGTCCGGATACCTACTTAATATATCATAGGCGGGATGATCTTTGTGTAACGTAGAAATCGCTGGTTCAAAATGATTTGCGATCGTTCCACGTATTGCCAGGTAGGTAACCTTATCTATTAAACAACGGCCATTTATATCTACAATTAAATTATAATAATTTAAAAAATCTACGCCTAGAATAGGCTGCTTTACATCACACACAACAAAATTCCATTTAAACGGTCTCCTTAATTTTAGATCTAATTGAAGTGAATTAGTACCATACGTTTTAATCACTGAACCATTGGGGCAAAAAGTTTAAAATCGGAATTTAAGTCTAATTCTTTCTTATTTCTAAAATAAAATTTAGGTAACACAGAAATACATGCGCCTGAATCTATTAAAAACTTATAATTATATTTCCTATCACTTACTATTAAGCGGTGATCCTTGACTGCACAACCGCCCGCTACCGGCTGCAGCTCTGCTAGTTTTCCGACCTCGAGGGCTGCTGTTTTGTCTTCTAGTTGCAGGGCGCGACGCAACTCCTTGCTTTGTGCCTGTACCTCCAGTGATACGAGCACAGCCAGTCTGGGCTCTCCGGTGTCCTGCGCGGCCTGGATCGCGAATGGCTGCGTGAAAAGTTCCTGTATCCGCTGTCCCTTCTGTGCCTGAACCTTGGTCTTCCCCTGTCCATCTCATTTACTTTTAGGTTGATCTTCGCTATCTCCGCCATAATCGCTGCTATGTCGCAGGTTTGGACGAATGTTGCTGGACTGCTGCCCGCTACCTCGTTGACCTGCGGTGACTGGTGAGTCTCCATGACCTTGTCTGCTATCACTGCTATTTCTTCCAGGTCCTTAGTCGACGTGACGGTAAGTACTGCTCTGACTGACGATGGTAAGTGACCTTGCCATAATATTTTCAAAGTGTCGTCTTCTATCTTTCCTCGCGCCAGTTCTTTCATGCGACGTAGCAACTGGCTGGGTTTCTGGTCTCCCAGCTCCATTTTCGACACTAACTTTTGTACCTGTCTTGTCTCCGACTCTTCATAGATTTGTAGAAGGCGTTTTTTCAATGTGCCGAATTTGTCGCTCTCCGGGGAATTGGCTACGATGTCTGCTACCTGCTGTATGACTTCTTTGCTGAGCTTTGCCACCACCATGAAGTATTTGTTAGCGTCGGATGTTTTCTGCGGGGCCAAAATTGCTTCCACTTGTACAAACCACAGTCGCGGGTTTTCGGGCCAAAAGTTGGGTATTTTATTCGCGACTGACAGGCTAGAGATGATGGCATGTTGTTCTTCCTTCACGACGCTTGACGGAGTTGGCGGTGTTGGCGTCGAAGCTGTCGGCGTCGGTGCGGGGTGCATTGTAAGTCGTATTTTTTTCGTCGGGGTTACCACTGTAGTGCACTGTGTGTACGTGTATGGGTAATTTAGGTGGAGACAAGTGAAACGTTCGGATGTTATAAGCCAACTGGATATTTATTTCATTTCATAAACTCGATACATAGGTACATAGGTACATCTTATGCACACGATTACAATTTGCATTCGCAGCATTCTCACACATATACAATACCCCACATACGTAACCAGTCCTCTACATAAGATTCTAGGTAATAATGAATACCTTAGAAATTAAATTATAGCGGCAATGAGGATTGCTTACCAGAAGAATTTACAAAATGTTTTCAAAGCACAGATCTTTAACCACATAAAATTATAAGTCCATATTATTGGCTGGTCTGTTGGTCTAGAGGTTAGTGAGCCTAACTGCTAAGCCGAAGGTCGTGGGTTCGATTCTGTCCCAGGAAAATCTTAGTAGGACCAGGACAAATATTTTGCATCTGGATGTAATTTATTTCCAATTATGGCACTAAATGTAAATGTAGAATAAGTAAATAAATTGGAAATATGATTTTCATAAGGGTCACATTGTGACCTAACCATATAAATGATATTGACTTATATAATATGTATTTGAGCATAGAAAAGTACGTTTATTTTTTGTCTGATTACCACAGTTTAGGGTATGCCTAGTTTTGGAACAAAAAGCTTTGTGTGGATTGTTCTAAGATATTATTACACTCGTATCTGGGGGTACGGCAGTGCCCCCACCAAGTCGAGCAAAAAAGCGGCACGGCCTTACCATCCTTTTCTCGAAGCAGTTCAGGCCATATTTTACCCCCTATAACTTTTTTGTGGATAAAACTAGAAGCATGATTTTTTAGTAACCATGCAGGTTTTGTATAAACATGGTGTATATCAAATTTCATTTAAGTTGAACTAGTAGTTTAAGAATTATAACGAGTCAAAATTCTTAATTTTGTCACTCACTGACCGATCATCAAAAGTCTAAGGCACTTCTAGCAGATATAGAAGCTTCAAATTTAGAATACGATTAGTGTTTAGTATATAAATCAAGGAAAAATTAAAATATTTTTCAATTTCCGTCCAGTTTTCGAGATATATCAACTGCATAAATAACTTTGTAATCCCATATAAATATAAAGGATTACAAAATTACACTTACAGTTACAGCTTTAATTAAGAAAATTCGTTATTGGTGTACAAGAAGTAGAAGGTACCGGAAAGGACAAAAGTAAGACTATCTACAAAAAGAAATGAGATCCCATAAAAACAATACTTGTCAAAAATACCAAGTCTCGCGACCGTAAAAAGTTGTGAGATCCATGTAATACCAAGTCGGTCAATCAAAAATCTTTAATGTTTTAAATTAATATATTGACTTGGCAATCGCATTAAACAATCAGATTTATATATGTATATGTATTACTTATGAGATATATTGTGTTTTCATGCATTCAATTCATCATTCAAATTCATCCACAGTTTTCATCTAAACCGATCCATTTAACATCCATCCCAATAGCTCGGAGTAATTAGTTTCCATATAAGTAGCAATAGTCCGTCACCTGCTGCGGCTAACCCGTGACTGTACTTAATAGTGCAGTAATGGAGGCTCCTCAGTAGGTGTGCCATCACATTCTAGATTAAAACTCTCAAAAGGCCTCTGCGCGTTGGACTTATGTCTCCGTGTACGCCTGCCAAAGGGCCGGGTATTGTTCTAACAAATTTGAATAATACCCGTGGAAGGGAAACAAATAATAATAATAATAATAATACTGCTGGTGGGACGCCACGCTTATTTTTATATTTTTAAGTGTATTTTTTCTGTAAATTGTATATTTAAAAATGTAATTTTAATTTGAGAAATGATAAATAAAGGAAATAATAATAATAATAACATTCTACCACATTCACAACATCACCTAGACCCAAACTAAGCAAAGCTTGTACTATGGGTACTAGACAATGGATAAACATACATATATACTTATATATATGCATGCTCTGTGTATTATTATATTTGAAATAAACTCAGCTAAGAATAAAATTTTATGAATAAAATGTGTCATATTTCTCATAAAAGCTACGTGGAATGATTTGGAACCCACGTACCGCCAACAAATACTGAAAGCAGTGTATTCAGGAGTCTATTAATAAATAAGTACATCTGCAATTTATACACTGCTGATAATTTCGCACCTGATATAGCCAAACTTCAAGCAGAATTTAATCCAAGGTTGGATGGAAGCCTAAGCTCTCGTATACCAATGAAGTAGTTTTACACTAAATAGCTGAGAAAATCCCCAACCGACATCAGCACAAAGCGAACGTGAACAAAAACGTTAAGGTAAGACCGAAAAGCGGGCCGTCAGAAAGGCCACAAAGTTTTCAATATAATACTACTTGAAAACAGGACCTAACACCAATAAAGGCGCTAAAGCTGTTTACAGTCTCTTGGCGAACACAGTTTTGTAATCCTTGCCGGGTTCGCGTTCCCATCCTGAATACAAATTAGGCAAAGGGTAAAGGTGTATTATTGGTTAGGCAGATTTCCGCCTACGTGATCAGGTAGTTTAATACACTGCCGAAATTCTAAGTGTTTTTCCGTGTGAGCCAACTATATACTGAGATACTTACGGTTTGGTAACGGGTCAATTAAAAGGCTCGGCCTTTTATCGCCGCGGTAAGTGTACATCTCAGGCGAATAACGCTGGCGCTTGCTTATTTAAGTGGGCCCGTCTCTTTAGCACTAACGGCTGCTTGACATTCTCTTTAAGAGTCCTTTATTTTTACTGTTACTTCATTGAAGTGAGAATTAAGTTTTCAGGCCGTTAATGCGAGCAGTTTACAATTCTTTGTTACGTTTTACGGTTCATTGGTATCTTCGTTTTATGATTTGGATATAACATAAGCTGCTTTTCGAAAAAAAAGCTATATAGAATAAACTATTACACCTAATAATATACTGCAACTGTTGCACTGTTCGTGGCATACACGTTATTCTGTATTGAATATATTTCTAACAAAAGCCAACTATGCTCCTTTCATACTGTATTAGATTAACTATGTTTTTTTTTTTTTTTTTTTTCTGCCGTACAAATTGACTCCATGCTGCCTGATGTTAAGCAGTCAGTGAAGTCCCATAGTGATGGACATCATCCCAGCAGCCAGCATGGCATTATGGCATGATGGCCCTCACCTTGACGGCCTTGAGTAAAGCTTTTTCACGCCCCGCTTAAAGGACCCGGGATCATAGGTGGAGGGAAACACGTGGAATGGTAACAAGTTCCACATCTTTATGGTACGGCAGAGATAAGAGGCGCTGAACCGTTTGGTGTGTGACGGTATATGTTCTACCGTGTAAGAGTGGCACCTCAACCCAGCACGTGTCGTTCGGGATAGGAAAGGAGAGGGTGGGATTAGTTGAAAGAGCTCTTCAGAGCACTCACCGTGATAGATGCGGTAGAAGACAGGAATTGAGGCCACGTCTCTGCGTAATTGAAGTGACTCAATAGTTTTAGTGGCCTCTGGATCCCCGATGATACGGACAGCACGCCGCTGTAACCTATCGAGGGCGTCCAATAAGTACTGAGCGGAGCCATTCCAAAGGTGAGAGCAGTATTCCACGCAGGAGCGAACCTGGGTCTTGTATAACAGACACAACTGCTCCGGCGTGAAAAACCACCTTACCTTGTTCAGGACTCCGAGTTTCCGAGATGCAGATTTGATGACACTCTCGATGTAGTTCTTCTGGTTGAGATTTCTGCGTATGTACATACCCAGGATATTGAGGCTGTCTTGAATCGGTAGTGGAGTGTCCAGAAGAGAGGGATGGGGAAGGAATGGAGATACCTTGGCTGAGAATGCGCACACCTGTATTTTTTTGGCGTTGAACTCGACCAGGTTCTCATCACCCCAACGCGAGATGCAATTCAGAACCCGGTCAAGCTCAGCAACAAGTGTTCGCCTATATTCCTCAGTATCGGCTTGCTTAGCCGCAGGGTGTCCGAGATATCGCCCATGTACAGTACTGTCATCTGCATAGCAATTTATGCCTCCAAAAGTGAGCATATCATTGATATGCAGAAGAAAAAGCGTGGGCGATAACACGGACCCCTGAGGCACACCAGCGTCCACCTGGAGAAACTTTGATGACTCACCGTCACAAAGGACTCGTATACGGTGCCGATGCAGGAAGCTGGCAACCCAGTTGCACAATCGAGGCGGCAAGCCGTAGGCTGGAAGCTTGGAAAGAAGCGCACGATGCCAGGCTCTATCGAAGGCTTTGGAGATGTCGAGACTAATAGCTAACGACTCTCCATGCCTGTCCATCGCCTCATCCCGAAGGTGAGTGACATACGCTAGAAGATCACCCGTTGATCGTTTCGGTCTGAAGCCATACTGACGATCACTGATGAGAGAGTGATCTTCTAGGTAGCGAACGAGTTGGTTGTTGATTAAACGTTCAAACACCTTGCAGAGGATAGGGGTGATAGCAATGGGTCGATAGTTGTCCGGATCAAAACGATCCCCTTTCTTGGGAATCGGTTGTACGTACGCCTCTTTCCAAGCCTGCGGCACTACGCCAGAGGCATATGATAGGCGATACAGGCGTGTAAGCATTGGAGACAACTCGGCTGCGCATTTCCTAAGCACAACCGCCGGAATTCCGTCAGGTCCACTGACTTTCCAGACATCGAGAGATCGCAGTGTCGCGCGAACATCGCATTGCCTGCGTGAGCAGCTCGTCCCGCGTGGTCCGTTTTGGAAGAGCCCAGCCAGCTCTCATGGTGGGCATTGAAATTTCCCAAAAAGACCAACTCGGCGGTCGGGAACTGCTCCTGCGTATTATCTGCTGCCTGACTTAAGTAGTCAAACAGTCGAGTTGTCTCGGCATCTCCGGTATGGGAACGGTAAAGGCACACGTAAATCCGGGCCAATGATCCCAGACTTACGTGTACCCATAGGACAGAAAAGGCCAGGTCATCTAGGCAGCGTAGACGTCGACAGCAAATATCCGCTCTGACGAACAAGCATACCCCGGCTTTTGCGTGGAAGTTATCCTCCAGTGCATAACCGGGATAATGCAAATAAGCCGTGTCGTCAGGAGGGCGTATTTGAGTCTCGGTCAAGAAAAGCATGGCCGGTCGGGCCGTCTCGAGATGATGGTGGACGGCGTTGAGGTTCGAATGGAGTCCGCGGATGTTAGCGGACTCCACCTCAAAAAGTGAGTTGGTTGGGAACGAAGACGCCGCTGTTTGACCGGAACCATTTCTTGAAGCTGCCATAGAAGAAGAAAAGGGGGCGTGAAAAGAGGAGGCAGTCAACGCAGCAGCGCGTGACAAAGCGCAGAGTATTGTTTTGCCATTATACTGTGAGGTATAGCGGTGGCCGACCCGCCGGACGGAAGGGCCCCCGTACCCTCCCGGAAGTGGTCGCCGGGTCCCACCGTCCGGTCACCAACCAGCACGATGAGCCACCCCGAGATTATGCGCGGCCTGGTGGGGCAGCCTCCCGAGTTAGGCTCCTATACTATGCCGCGGGCGGCCAGCGGCACCACCGTTTCTACGGGTCTCCCTGGCCGGCGAGTCGACCCACACTACCCACACAATGACTCCACGGATACTCTACTGGTCCCACGTATGCTGCGGTAACCGCCCCCCCAGCTAATCCTCCTCATCCTCTCCTCCTTCCCCATATGGGCAATGAAGAGAGGATGGGGAGGGTATGGTTGGGCCTCCGGCTCTCCCACTCACCGAACGAAACGCAACAGCACAGAACATACTGTTACTTTACGTCGATCTTCTGTGGGAGGGTGGTACTTTCCCGGTCGAGCCGGCCCATTCGTGCTGTAAACAGCGTGGCCCTACCACCAAAAGTATACATATGTAATAATTTAAGTTCTAAAAGTCGAGTTTTAGTTTGTATATACAAAACATTTACAGAATAATGCCACCGTATTCATATGTCAACTACTAAGTTGAGTAAACAAGTCTAGAACTGCTCCCAATCTCACAGGCATGGTTGGTCGTCGGAATACAGTAAAGACTTTCGGTCAGTCTACGTTTTCTAGTTAGAATTTTACGGCAAGCGCTCTGAGGTGTCTATTTGATAAAGGAGCAAAGTCAACTCACTACTATCGTACCATTCAGTACCGCAGGAGAGTTCATCCATTTCACCTGGAAACGTTCTCATCCGGTACGGTAAGGCTTTGACCGATCATTTCTCACTGTATGTGTAGGCTTTAGAATTGCTACCTGACGCGTTGTTTCCCGAAAGCTACGGTGTGTGCTTATATGGACGAAACTTTTTCATGAAGTTCTTGTTACTAGGTGATTTTCTAATTTATACGCCCGTAATAAGTAAACTTGATGCCAGGGATGTCGTAATTGCTCATTATTAACATAAGTGGGGATATAAATATATATTTTATGGACTCAGATGGAGACGAAAATAAGGATTCGAACGAAGCCTGTGGCGAATAACAGGCATATAGTTGCGTTATATCTACAAAAGCTACGACGTAGCACGCGGCTACATATGCTACGAAATTAAATATTTATAAATATGAAATTTAAGCTACAATTCTATGCAATCTAAGCGTATATTATTTAAATAAGTTGTATTACAGCTTGTGTGTAAAGATTTGCAGTAAATCACACTTAGAGGCTTGAAGTAAAATTTTGAGAAAAGTGTTTTCTTAATCTAAACCACCATACTCAGCACAACTACTTTGTGTGTAAGCTTATGTATTTATTTTTATTATATATTAAAATTGCAACGAAAAGGCAGCGATAGCCGAGTAGAGATACCAACAAACTGCCATGCAGAGGGTATCGGGTTCGATTCCACGGCGCGCACCAATGACTTTTGGGAGTTATGTGCGTATTGAATTATTAATTATCGCTTGTCCCGGGCCACGGAGAGCACGTTAAGCCGTCGGTCCCGATTGTCATGAAGATCTTTGACAGTCGTTACAGGGTGTCAGAACCTTCTTAATCAACTGACACTAGTCTAAACTATGGAATAGCGCTATCCCTTCGGGTTGCGGAGGTCAGACAGGCAGTCGCCCTGTGGAAAAGCTAATATTCAGCCAAATCCGGTTAGACTAGTAAGCGGACCCCAGATTGAAACTGGGATAACGCTAAGAGGATGATGATTAAAATTGCAACAAAAATTTAGAAACTTAAGTAGGCTTAGAAACTTTTAAACACTCGCGTTGCATGTTTAAGAATATATATATATATATATATATATATATATAGACGGGAATTAACGCGAACATGCAAATTAGGTATTTACATACCTTATTTGCTTGACGTTTCGAGACGGTTGCACGTACCGTGGTCGCAAGCTGACTGGTGTGGCGATGTCACGTCTCCGAGTGCGAGGTAGAAGATTCTATTTCTACCCCCGGGTCGTTGATATTCGAAGTACCGGCGCAGAACACACTAACCGTATCTGTATATTGAACATTCGCCGACTGCGCGTTAAAGTGGGGTGTTGTTAGCCGAATCACAGGATTCGACGCCGATGACAATTTGAAGCCCTCTTCCCGATTGAAATTTTTATGTTTTCTGATTTCAATCACTTCACGCACAACTCTTGGGTAAAAGTGGCGTTCCGTGGAGAGGACTTGGGGACGATGAAATTCAATCCAGTGATTGGTGCCCGATTGAAGTAAATGTTCCGCAATCGCCGATTTGTTCGTTTGACGGTTCTTTACAGCTGCGATGTGCTCCTTTATACGTTCAGCGATAGTCCGCTTCGTTTGGCCTATGTAAGAGCTTCCGCAGCTGCAGTTGATTTTATAGACACCTGGGGTTTGTAGCGGTAGAACATCCTTTGGTGTGCCCACTATGTTGTATACTTTGGCCCCTGGTTTAAATACTGTCGGAATGGAGTAGTTTTTTAACTTGTCTCCTATTTTATCCGTAACACCTCTAATGTAGGGCATGTAGGTCGGTTGTCTATTTACCGCCGGATGTTAATCGCGCTTGATAGGCCGCGTCATTCGTCGTTGTACCTGGTATCCGTTCTTCTTAAGTACCTCCTGAACATGGTCTAGCTCTAGCTTCAAATGCTCAGGGTCACAGAGGTCATGTGCTCTGTTTTTTAGTGACGTCACAACGGATTGCAGGTGTCGAGGGTGGTGGTGCGACATGGCGTGCAGGTATCTATCTGTGTGCGTAGGCTTCCGTTATACGCAGTGTGTTAAGGACCCATCTGGTCTCACAGTCACTTTGACATCCAAGAATGACAACGATCTGTCAGTTTCCATTTCGTAGGTGAACCTCATTTTCGGATGAATGAAGTTAAGGTGTTGCACATATTGATCTACTTCCTGCTTACCTCCTTTTACGATACTAAAGATGTCGTCCACGTATCTTTTCCAAAGCCTGATGGTCTGGGCCCGCTGCTAAGCGCCTTTTCTTCAAAGTGTTCCATCCAGATATTAGCCAGTACTGGGGCTACTGGACTCCCCATTGCGACGCCATCGATCTGGAGGTAATATTGGCCTTGGAAGAGGAAGTAGTTGCCATCTAAGCTGTGTTTTAGTAGATCAATATAGTTGTGAGGCATATCGTTGTCACTCAGTCTGTCCCTCACTACGTTCAGACATTTCCTTATTGGAACATTGGTAAAGAGCGACTCAACGTCAAAGCTTACCATTATATCTTCCGGTTCCAATCGGATACTTTGTACGATCTGGACGAAATGACGTGAGTTCTTTACGAAAGACGGTGTCATACCGACTAATGGCTGCAATGCCGATGCAACGTGCTTCGCAAGGTCGTAAGTAGGCGAGGAAATCTGACTTACGATAGGGCGCAGTGGCACGTTGGGCTTATGTACCTTAGGCAGACCATATAGCCTAGGTGGTTGGTATGGCTTGGGACCATATAACTTGCTGTACTCGTCTTCCGTGAACAGGTCCTGGTGGTCTTGTATCAGTGTTCGTATTCTGCGCGTTACTCTGGCCGTGGGGTTATATGAGACCGGTTTATACACATTGTTATCACGTAACAACTCTTGTACCTTGTCCGTGTAATCAGCCGTATTCATCACTGCAGTGGCGTTTCCCTTGTCGGCCTTAAGCACTAAAATATCCTGGTTGTCCCGAATCCTTTTCAGTGCTTGACGCTCTTCCATAGTGACATTGCTAGTGGGTATCTTCGACTTCCGTAATATCACCGCGACGTCCTGTCGTAGGGTATCGGCATCACCGGGCGGTACTTTATTACGGATAATCGTCTCCTCAACACTGCTGATTATATTTTCGTACGGTATTCGCTTAGGTGTTGATGCGAAGTTTAAACCTTTGGCCAAGATGTTAATAGCAGATTGACGTTAATAGAGACTGCAGCTGCGGAAGCTCTTACATAGGGCAAACGAAGCAGACTATCGCTGAACGAATAAAGGAGCACATCGCAGCTGTAAAGAACCGTCAAACGAACAAATCGGCGATTGCGGAACATTTACTTCAATCGGGCACCAATCACTGGATTGAATTTCATCGTCCCCAAGTCCTCTCCACGGAACGCCACTTTTACCCAAGAGTTGTGCGTGAAGCGATTGAAATCAGAAAACATAAAAATTTCAATCGGGAAGAGGGCTTCAAATTGTCATCGGCGTGGAATCCTGTGATTCGGCTAACAACACCCTACTTTAACGCGCAGTCGGCGAATGTTCAATATACAGATACGGTTAGTGTGTTTTGCGCCGGTACTTCGAATATCAACGACCCGGGGGTAGAAATAGAATCTTCTACCTCGCACTCGGAAACGTGACATCGCCACACCAGTCAGCTTGCGACCACGGGACGTGCAACCGTCTCGAAACGTCAAGCAAAATAAGGTATGTAAATAACTAATTTGCATGTTCGCGTTAATTTCCGTCTATATATATATATATATATATATATATATATATATATATATATATATATATATATTCTTAAGTAGGCTTTTCAAGTTAAAAAATATGTTTTGCGGGCGATAATAAAATATCGCGAGTGAGTTTCGCCTCCAAGGGCAATTATGGAGTTCGATATAATGTGTGACCTGACGCGAACATAGACTAGACTTTTTGACCTCATAGTCACACAATATTATTTCTATCATTGTGGAGTGAAACCTAGATATATTATCTGTATCGAATCTAAGAGATATTTTCCATAGGCAAAAAGTGTCAGTTGTCATGTTACACACGGAGACAGCTAAGAGATAAAAGAAAAATGTGTTCTCAAGAAAAATATATAATTTTCACGGTAGCCGTGTGGAGGGGATCCCTAGGGACCCGTTGAGTTTGTGCTCTCCCGACGTTTTGTTCGATGATAAAGATAAAGATCCTTTATTGCTCAAAACTGTGTAGTACATAGTAGACGACATTCATAATTTGGTATCAACAGTTTGCCCATTTCGGGCATTGCAAGTGTTCAATTACATAATTTATGGATAATAATACATAGGAATTGATTATACATTGAAAGTTATTCGACATTATTGAAAAATAAAAACAATAATAGATATGAATAAAAAAGCATGCTTATTATTACATAATCATTAAATATAGAAATTTATTATATACCAGCAAGAAATGAGATTCAATTTTATACGTTATTTTTTGTCAAAATATTCCTGTAGGCTGTAGAAAACATTATCCACTAACCAGCGTTTTAGGGATCGTCTAAACATGCCTCCATCTATTTTTTTAATATCGATCAGCAGATGGTTAAATACACGTATGGCTGTTACAAAGGTACTTTTATAATATATCGTGTTATTTATTTTTGGCAGGCATAGGTTGTACTTGTATTAATTACTTCTGCGATTAGATTTGAAATCAGATTTCATATTGAAAAAGTCACTATTATTTTTACAAATTGACACAGTTCTAATATATCCTAATATATACCCGTCAGAGTAAAACCTTTTCTAAAGACTGATCGCAGTGATTCAGTATTTTGCATATTATAAATAGTTCGCAAGCACTTTTTCTTCAAGATGAACGTAGAGGGTGCGTCTGTTGAATTGCCCCAGTATATGGCACCATACAACAATAGAGGGTACACATAATCGAAATATGCGACTGTTGCAGTAGAAGTCGACGTGGTTTCAACTAATACTGATAAAACGTAACAGTAGCTGGATATTTTTTTAATTATTCTTTCAACGTGACCAGTTTAGGTTATGGTCTATTGTTACACCCAAAAAATCAGTTTGGTTCACCTCTTCAAGTTTTGTGCCATTACCATAAACTTGCAATGGTACTGTTTTTGTTTTATAGTTCTTAAATTGCATAAGTTTTGTTTTATTGATATTTATGTTTAGGTTAATGGCACTTTACCAATTTGTGATAGTATGTGACTGTGTATTTCATCATTTCTGAAAAATATTGTAGCATCGTCAGCATACATAATACATTGATGACTAGTTCTCCTTGGGAGCTCATTAACGTATATTAAAAAGAAAAGTGGCCCTAAAATGCTACCTTGCGGCACACCTAGTAAAACCTTTTCGAAACTCGATTGAACCTTGGTAACAGTTTTTGTTGAACCATCATAAAAACTAATTTATGATGATATATATATATATATAGACGGGAATTAACGCGAACATGCAAATTAGGTATTTACATACCTTATTTTGCTTGACGTTTCGAGACGGTTGCACGTACCGTGGTCGCAAGCTGACTGGTGTTGCGATGTCACGTCTCCGAGTGCGAGGTAGAAGATTCTATTTTTACCCCCGGGTCGTTGATATTCGAAGTACCGGCGCAGAACACACTAACCGTATCTGTATATTGAACATTCGCCGACTGCGCTTTAAAGTGGGTGTTGTTAGCCGAATCACAGGATTCGACGCCGATGACAATTTGAAGCCCTCTTCCCGATTGAAATTTTTATGTTTTCTGATTTCAATCACTTCAGGCACAACTCTTGGGTAAAAGTGGCGTTCCGTGGAGAGGACTTGGGGACGATGAAATTCAATCCAGTGATTGGTGCCCGATTGAAGTAAATGTTCCGCAATCGCCGATTTGTTCGTTTGACGGTTCTTTACAGCTGCGATGTGCTCCTTTATACGTTCAGCGATAGTCCGCTTCGTTTGCCCTATGTAAGAGCTTCCGCAGCTGCAGTTGATTTTATAGACACCTGGGGTTTGTAGCGGTAGAACATCCTTTGGTGTGCCCACTATGTTGTATACTTTGGCCCCTGGTTTAAATACTGTCGGAATGGAGTAGTTTTTTAACTTGTCTCCTATTTTATCCGTAACACCTCTAATGTAGGGCATGTAGGTCGGTTGTCTATTTACCGCCGGATGTTAATCGCGCTTGATAGGCCGCGTCATTCGTCGTTGTACCTGGTATCCGTTCTTCTTAAGTACCTCCTGAACATGGTCTAGCTCTAGCTTCAAATGCTCAGGGTCACAGAGGTCATGTGCTCTGTTTTTTAGTGACGTCACAACGGATTGCAGGTGTCGAGGGTGGTGGTGCGACATGGCGTGCAGGTATCTATCTGTGTGCGTAGGCTTCCGTTATACGCAGTGTGTTAAGGACCCATCTGGTCTCACAGTCACTTTGACATCCAAGAATGACAACGATCTGTCAGTTTCCATTTCGTAGGTGAACCTCATTTTCGGATGAATGAAGTTAAGGTGTTGCACATATTGATCTACTTCCTGCTTACCTCCTTATACGATACTAAAGATGTCGTCCACGTATCTTTTCCAAAGCCTGATGGTCTGGGCCCGCTGCTAAGCGCCTTTTCTTCAAAGTGTTCCATCCAGATATTAGCCAGTACTGGGGCTACTGGACTCCCCATTGCGACGCCATCGATCTGGAGGTAATATTGGCCTTGGAAGAGGAAGTAGTTGCCATCTAAGCTGTGTTTTAGTAGATCAATATAGTTGTGAGGCATATCGTTGTCACTCAGTCTGTCCCTCACTACGTTCAGACATTTCCTTATTGGAACATTGGTAAAGAGCGACTCAACGTCAAAGCTTACCATTATATCTTCCGGTTCCAATCGGATACTTTGTACGATCTGGACGAAATGACGTGAGTTCTTTACGAAAGACGGTGTCATACCGACTAATGGCTGCAATGCCGATGCAACGTGCTTCGCAAGGTCGTAAGTAGGCGAGGAAATCTGACTTACGATAGGGCGCAGTGGCACGTTGGGCTTATGTACCTTAGGCAGACCATATAGCCTAGGTGGTTGGTATGGCTTGGGACCATATAACTTGCTGTACTCGTCTTCCGTGAACAGGTCCTGGCGGTCTTGTATCAGTGTTCGTATTCTGCGCGTTACTCTGGCCGTGGGGTTATATGAGACCGGTTTATACACATTGTTATCACGTAACAACTCTTGTACCTTGTCCGTGTAATCAGCCGTATTCATCACTGCAGTGGCGTTTCCCTTGTCGGCCTTAAGCACTAAAATATCCTGGTTGTCCCGAATCCTTTTCAGTGCTTGACGCTCTTCCATAGTGACATTGCTAGTGGGTATCTTCGACTTCCGTAATATCACCGCGACGTCCTGTCGTAGGGTATCGGCATCACCGGGCGGTACTTTATTACGGATAATCGTCTCCTCAACACTGCTGATTATATTTTCGTACGGTATTCGCTTAGGTGTTGATGCGAAGTTTAAACCTTTGGCCAAGATGTTAATAGCAGATTGACGTTAATAGAGACTGCAGCTGCGGAAGCTCTTACATAGGGCAAACGAAGCAGACTATCGCTGAACGAATAAAGGAGCACATCGCAGCTGTAAAGAACCGTCAAACGAACAAATCGGCGATTGCGGAACATTTACTTCAATCGGGCACCAATCACTGGATTGAATTTCATCGTCCCCAAGTCCTCTCCACGGAACGCCACTTTTACCCAAGAGTTGTGCGTGAAGCGATTGAAATCAGAAAACATAAAAATTTCAATCGGGAAGAGGGCTTCAAATTGTCATCGGCGTGGAATCCTGTGATTCGGCTAACAACACCCTACTTTAACGCGCAGTCGGCGAATGTTCAATATACAGATACGGTTAGTGTGTTTTGCGCCGGTACTTCGAATATCAACGACCCGGGGGTAGAAATAGAATCTTCTACCTCGCACTCGGAAACGTGACATCGCCACACCAGTCAGCTTGCGACCACGGGACGTGCAACCGTCTCGAAACGTCAAGCAAAATAAGGTATGTAAATAACTAATTTGCATGTTCGCGTTAATTTCCGTCTATATATATATATATATATATATATATATATATATATATATATATATATATATATATTCTTAAGTAGGCTTTTCAAGTTAAAAAATATGTTTTGCGGGCGATAATAAAATATCGCGAGTGAGTTTCGCCTCCAAGGGCAATTATGGAGTTCGATATAATGTGTGACCTGACGCGAACATAGACTAGACTTTTTGACCTCATAGTCACACAATATTATTTCTATCATTGTGGAGTGAAACCTAGATATATTATCTGTATCGAATCTAAGAGATATTTTCCATAGGCAAAAAGTGTCAGTTGTCATGTTACACACGGAGACAGCTAAGAGATAAAAGAAAAATGTGTTCTCAAGAAAAATATATAATTTTCACGGTAGCCGTGTGGAGGGGATCCCTAGGGACCCGTTGAGTTTGTGCTCTCCCGACGTTTTGTTCGATGATAAAGATAAAGATCCTTTATTGCTCAAAACTGTGTAGTACATAGTAGACGACATTCATAATTTGGTATCAACAGTTTGCCCATTTCGGGCATTGCAAGTGTTCAATTACATAATTTATGGATAATAATACATAGGAATTGATTATACATTGAAAGTTATTCGACATTATTGAAAAATAAAAACAATAATAGATATGAATAAAAAAGCATGCTTATTATTACATAATCATTAAATATAGAAATTTATTATATACCAGCAAGAAATGAGATTCAATTTTATACGTTATTTTTTGTCAAAATATTCCTGTAGGCTGTAGAAAACATTATCCACTAACCAGCGTTTTAGGGATCGTCTAAACATGCCTCCATCTATTTTTTTAATATCGATCAGCAGATGGTTAAATACACGTATGGCTGTTACAAAGGTACTTTTATAATATATCGTGTTATTTATTTTTGGCAGGCATAGGTTGTACTTGTATTAATTACTTCTGCGATTAGATTTGAAATCAGATTTCATATTGAAAAAGTCACTATTATTTTTACAAATTGACACAGTTCTAATATATCCTAATATATACCCGTCAGAGTAAAACCTTTTCTAAAGACTGATCGCAGTGATTCAGTATTTTGCATATTATAAATAGTTCGCAAGCACTTTTTCTTCAAGATGAACGTAGAGGGTGCGTCTGTTGAATTGCCCCAGTATATGGCACCATACAACAATAGAGGGTACACATAATCGAAATATGCGACTGTTGCAGTAGAAGTCGACGTGGTTTCAACTAATACTGATAAAACGTAACAGTAGCTGGATATTTTTTTAATTATTCTTTCAACGTGACCAGTTTAGGTTATGGTCTATTGTTACACCCAAAAAATCAGTTTGGTTCACCTCTTCAAGTTTTGTGCCATTACCATAAACTTGCAATGGTACTGTTTTTGTTTTATAGTTCTTAAATTGCATAAGTTTTGTTTTATTGATATTTATGTTTAGGTTAATGGCACTTTACCAATTTGTGATAGTATGTGACTGTGTATTTCATCATTTCTGAAAAATATTGTAGCATCGTCAGCATACATAATACATTGATGACTAGTTCTCCTTGGGAGCTCATTAACGTATATTAAAAAGAAAAGTGGCCCTAAAATGCTACCTTGCGGCACACCTAGTAAAACCTTTTCGAAACTCGATTGAACCTTGGTAACAGTTTTTGTTGAACCATCATAAAAACTAATTTATGATGATATATATATATATATAGACGGGAATTAACGCGAACATGCAAATTAGGTATTTACATACCTTATTTTGCTTGACGTTTCGAGACGGTTGCACGTACCGTGGTCGCAAGCTGACTGGTGTTGCGATGTCACGTCTCCGAGTGCGAGGTAGAAGATTCTATTTTTACCCCCGGGTCGTTGATATTCGAAGTACCGGCGCAGAACACACTAACCGTATCTGTATATTGAACATTCGCCGACTGCGCGTTAAAGTGGGTGTTGTTAGCCGAATCACAGGATTCGACGCCGATGACAATTTGAAGCCCTCTTCCCGATTGAAATTTTTATGTTTTCTGATTTCAATCACTTCAGGCACAACTCTTGGGTAAAAGTGGCGTTCCGTGGAGAGGACTTGGGGACGATGAAATTCAATCCAGTGATTGGTGCCCGATTGAAGTAAATGTTCCGCAATCGCCGATTTGTTCGTTTGACGGTTCTTTACAGCTGCGATGTGCTCCTTTATACGTTCAGCGATAGTCCGCTTCGTTTGCCCTATGTAAGAGCTTCCGCAGCTGCAGTTGATTTTATAGACACCTGGGGTTTGTAGCGGTAGAACATCCTTTGGTGTGCCCACTATGTTGTATACTTTGGCCCCTGGTTTAAATACTGTCGGAATGGAGTAGTTTTTTAACTTGTCTCCTATTTTATCCGTAACACCTCTAATGTAGGGCATGTAGGTCGGTTGTCTATTTACCGCCGGATGTTAATCGCGCTTGATAGGCCGCGTCATTCGTCGTTGTACCTGGTATCCGTTCTTCTTAAGTACCTCCTGAACATGGTCTAGCTCTAGCTTCAAATGCTCAGGGTCACAGAGGTCATGTGCTCTGTTTTTTAGTGACGTCACAACGGATTGCAGGTGTCGAGGGTGGTGGTGCGACATGGCGTGCAGGTATCTATCTGTGTGCGTAGGCTTCCGTTATACGCAGTGTGTTAAGGACCCATCTGGTCTCACAGTCACTTTGACATCCAAGAATGACAACGATCTGTCAGTTTCCATTTCGTAGGTGAACCTCATTTTCGGATGAATGAAGTTAAGGTGTTGCACATATTGATCTACTTCCTGCTTACCTCCTTATACGATACTAAAGATGTCGTCCACGTATCTTTTCCAAAGCCTGATGGTCTGGGCCCGCTGCTAAGCGCCTTTTCTTCAAAGTGTTCCATCCAGATATTAGCCAGTACTGGGGCTACTGGACTCCCCATTGCGACGCCATCGATCTGGAGGTAATATTGGCCTTGGAAGAGGAAGTAGTTGCCATCTAAGCTGTGTTTTAGTAGATCAATATAGTTGTGAGGCATATCGTTGTCACTCAGTCTGTCCCTCACTACGTTCAGACATTTCCTTATTGGAACATTGGTAAAGAGCGACTCAACGTCAAAGCTTACCATTATATCTTCCGGTTCCAATCGGATACTTTGTACGATCTGGACGAAATGACGTGAGTTCTTTACGAAAGACGGTGTCATACCGACTAATGGCTGCAATGCCGATGCAACGTGCTTCGCAAGGTCGTAAGTAGGCGAGGAAATCTGACTTACGATAGGGCGCAGTGGCACGTTGGGCTTATGTACCTTAGGCAGACCATATAGCCTAGGTGGTTGGTATGGCTTGGGACCATATAACTTGCTGTACTCGTCTTCCGTGAACAGGTCCTGGCGGTCTTGTATCAGTGTTCGTATTCTGCGCGTTACTCTGGCCGTGGGGTTATATGAGACCGGTTTATACACATTGTTATCACGTAACAACTCTTGTACCTTGTCCGTGTAATCAGCCGTATTCATCACTGCAGTGGCGTTTCCCTTGTCGGCCTTAAGCACTAAAATATCCTGGTTGTCCCGAATCCTTTTCAGTGCTTGACGCTCTTCCATAGTGACATTGCTAGTGGGTATCTTCGACTTCCGTAATATCACCGCGACGTCCTGTCGTAGGGTATCGGCATCACCGGGCGGTACTTTATTACGGATAATCGTCTCCTCAACACTGCTGATTATATTTTCGTACGGTATTCGCTTAGGTGTTGATGCGAAGTTTAAACCTTTGGCCAAGATGTTAATAGCAGATTGACGTTAATAGAGACTGCAGCTGCGGAAGCTCTTACATAGGGCAAACGAAGCAGACTATCGCTGAACGAATAAAGGAGCACATCGCAGCTGTAAAGAACCGTCAAACGAACAAATCGGCGATTGCGGAACATTTACTTCAATCGGGCACCAATCACTGGATTGAATTTCATCGTCCCCAAGTCCTCTCCACGGAACGCCACTTTTACCCAAGAGTTGTGCGTGAAGCGATTGAAATCAGAAAACATAAAAATTTCAATCGGGAAGAGGGCTTCAAATTGTCATCGGCGTGGAATCCTGTGATTCGGCTAACAACACCCTACTTTAACGCGCAGTCGGCGAATGTTCAATATACAGATACGGTTAGTGTGTTTTGCGCCGGTACTTCGAATATCAACGACCCGGGGGTAGAAATAGAATCTTCTACCTCGCACTCGGAAACGTGACATCGCCACACCAGTCAGCTTGCGACCACGGGACGTGCAACCGTCTCGAAACGTCAAGCAAAATAAGGTATGTAAATAACTAATTTGCATGTTCGCGTTAATTCCCGTCTATATATATATATATATATATATATATATATATATATATATATATATATATATATATATATATATATATATATATATTCTTAAGTAGGCTTTTCAAGTTAAAAAATATGTTTTGCGGGCGATAATAAAATATCGCGAGTGAGTTTCGCCTCCAAGGGCAATTAAAAGAAAAATATATAATTTTCACGGTAGCCGTGTGGAGGGGATCCCTAGGGACCCGTTGAGTTTGTGCTCTCCCGACGTTTTGTTCGATGATAAAGATAAAGATCCTTTATTGCTCAAAACTGTGTAGTACATAGTAGACGACATTCATAATTTGGTATCAACAGTTTGCCCATTTCGGGCATTGCAAGTGTTCAATTACATAATTTATGGATAATAATACATAGGAATTGATTATACATTGAAAGTTATTCGACATTATTGAAAAATAAAAACAATAATAGATATGAATAAAAAAGCATGCTTATTATTACATAATCATTAAATATAGAAATTTATTATATACCAGCAAGAAATGAGATTCAATTTTATACGTTATTTTTTGTCAAAATATTCCTGTAGGCTGTAGAAAACATTATCCACTAACCAGCGTTTTAGGGATCGTCTAAACATGCCTCCATCTAATTTTTTAATATCGATCAGCAGATGGTTAAATACACGTATGGCTGTTACAAAGGTACTTTTATAATATATCGTGTTATTTATTTTTGGCAGGCATAGGTTGTACTTGTATTAATTACTTCTGCGATTAGATTTGAAATCAGATTTCATATTGAAAAAGTCACTATTATTTTTACAAATTGACACAGTTCTAATATATCCTAATATATACCCGTCAGAGTAAAACCTTTCCTAAAGACTGATCGCAGTGATTCAGTATTTTGCATATTATAAATAGTTCGCAAGCACTTTTTCTTCAAGATGAACGTAGAGGGTGCGTCTGTTGAATTGCCCCAGTATATGGCACCATACAACAATAGAGGGTACACATAATCGAAATATGCGACTGTTGCAGTAGAAGTCGACGTGGTTTCAACTAATACTGATAAAACGTAACAGTAGCTGGATATTTTTTTAATTATTCTTTCAACGTGACCAGTTTAGGTTATGGTCTATTGTTACACCCAAAAAATCAGTTTGGTTCACCTCTTCAAGTTTTGTGCCATTACCATAAACTTGCAATGGTACTGTTTTTGTTTTATAGTTCTTAAATTGCATAAGTTTTGTTTTATTGATATTTATGTTTAGGTTAATGGCACTTTACCAATTTGTGATAGTATGTGACTGTGTATTTCATCATTTCTGAAAAATATTGTAGCATCGTCAGCATACATAATACATTGATGACTAGTTCTCCTTGGGAGCTCATTAACGTATATTAAAAAGAAAAGTGGCCCTAAAATGCTACCTTGCGGCACACCTAGTAAAACCTTTTCGAAACTCGATTGAACCTTGGTAACAGTTTTTGTTGAACCATCATAAAAACTAATTTCAGTGGTCTGCGTTCAATTCTAAACACGGTCCTCTGAAGCCAATATTATTTAATTGCTTTAGTAGTATGTTGTATATGACACAGTCAAAAGCTTTTGACATATCTATAAATAGAGCGCAGCATTGAGATTTATTATTCATTCCATCCCAAATAAGCTTAAATAGTTTAAAAATGGCAGGTATGTATGTTGTAGTTTTATTTTTTTGGAAACCAAATTGATTTTTATGTAAAATTTTATTAACAGCGAGGAATTTAGATATTCTTATGTGAATGACCTTTTCAAATACTTTAGAGAAACTCTGCAATAATGCTATGGGCCTATAATTATTAATTTCATATTTGGCTGCTTTTTTTAAATCATCCGGAAAGACACCATTTTCCAGCATTTGATTAATAATGTGAACTAAAGCTTCCACAGTGTACATAATACTACACTTGACTATACTTGTAGGTACACCATCAAAACCTGAGCTAGATTTGTTCTTCAAATTTTTTACAATTGTCATAATTTCACTTACATCGACCGGATAAAGAAAAATACTATTCTTATTACTATTATCTATTGATTTATATGAAGTTTTGAAATCAGTATTATAGTTTTGTTTTATGTATAGTTGATTAAATGCTGTCGCTATATCTTTTGGGTTTTTAATGGTATTATTTTCGTGGATTATATAATCAATTGTACATTTCAAATCATTAGTGGGCTTACTTTGGCGCTTTATAAGTGCCCATGTAGATTTTATTACATTTTCACCATTATTTATTAATTTTATATTTGATAGCTTTTTGATTCTATAGTGATATGCTTTAATAGTCGACAATATCTTTTATAGTTCAATTTTATCTGATTAGAATTATTATATCTAATATTTTGATATATTTTTCTTTTATTTTTACTTGATACTACTATACCTTTTGTTTTCCAGTTATTTTTTTATTTGAAATTGACTTTTATGCGTTCAAGTGGAAAACAAAAGTTGAAAATTAATCTAAATAAATCAATAAATTTAGTAAAACTATTTGTGTCTGTTTCTTGATGAACATCATGAAAGTTGATTTGGGATATGTATTTCAGAAATCTTTCTTTATTCCCTTTAATGTGGCGTTTGTACACATACCAAAATTTCTCCCTGAAGCCTAGACTGCATGGAATACTAACTATCTGCCCAGTATGATCAGAGAGACCAAGATCCCAAATCTCTGCAGTACACGTTTTATGGTTTGTTATAATATTATCGATACATGTAGCGGAATGTGATGAAATTCTGGTAGCCTTATCGAGCTTAAGTTGTAAATTGAACATTTTTAAAGTATTTATGAAAGTTTTACATTTTGCGTTCTTAGTCAATGTGTCTATATTAAAGTCTCCAAGCGTAAATAGTCTTTAGGTTACATGCCTAGATCGGATAGTAAGCTTAGATAACAATGACTCTAATTTATTAATAAAAATATCGAAATTACTATTTGGTGTTCTATACACGCACAGTACAAACAAGTTTGTTTCGGGTATAACTATGCCACAACACTCAAAATGTATTTCTACTGAGTAATCAGATATCCAGTCCATTCTCCGAAAGTTTATAGAGTTCTTAACATAAATACAAACGCCACACCTGCGCTTGCCCTTTCTAGAAAAATGTGAAGCAAGTTGGTAACCATTTAGCTTTAAAATCTCTGCACTTTCGTCATCAGGATTGTCTCACTTACACAAAGAATGTCAATTTTTCTTGACGGCAAAAGCAGTTCTATTTCGCATAATTTAGATCTCAAGCCCTGTATATTTTGGTAAAGTATAATTAATCTATTGTTCAAATCGAAAAAACTCTTCATTTGAGTCTGTTTGCACACCAGAACTTGTTACAGACTTTTCACAGACTGTTTCAGTTTGGGTGTGAACTGAAACAAAGTTTCTTGTGTTATTCTGAGAGCTAATAAACATTTGGTATTTGTATTTATATTCAATGTGCAAAATTTGTCTTAGTTAATACCTTGAAATTGAGATATTATAAAATCTTACAGGCATTTGAAAGTCTACACTTACATATGTACAATGTTTATGTTGTAAACTTACATAATACAATAACCTTTTAAGTTGTTTCTCGTTTAAAGACCTATTTTGATTCACGTTACAAATTAGAATGTTTGTGTGTGTTACTGTCTTCAAAAAATAGTACAAGATTGATTGAAGTTGGAAAGGGTTTTTGTCGTTATTACTACAAATAAGTACTACGAAGTCTAACTTATTAAAGTCTCTGCACATGTTTTCACTCGATTCTAGAAGTTGATAACTGGTAGCACCGGGTTTGCTTACAAGTGACACAAAGTATGAAGATCCAACAGTACTTTGAAGCAGGCTTCTTACATGAGAACTGTGCGAATCGGATATTATGAGTATTTTCTTTTTGTTTTGAGTACTAGTATTTGTAGAATTATTTTGAAAATTATTCTTATTTTTATTTGACTCAATAATTGGTTGAGAAATGCACTCCTCTTTTTGAATATCAATAGACGAATTTTCTGTTGGATATAAAGTATTTACAGTTTTTAGTGTTTCTGAGCCCTTATCATTTTTCACAATATTTGATTCCTTATAACTGTCGTCTAAATTACATGTTTCATTTTGGGTTTCATCTATAATTGGTTTTCTTCTCTGTAGTTGCCTTTTCCGTTTGGATGTGTTCGTTATGTCCGGTGAATTTGTACATATAAGTTTTAATTGATAAATTTTCGATTGCTGGTTTTTACTAATTTTTCAAGGGAACAGTTTTTTTCATTTAGTCTGTAGACCTCTGCTTGTGTATTTTCCAGTTCAAGTTGTATCTCTTCTAATTTTTCTTAAAGTTCTATTACTTCTTGGTTTAGTAAAGCTTTAGTTATATCCGGTAGACTGCAAATCGATTTTGACATGGAATTTGTATATATAGTATCTCCGTCGTAGCTGCTTGTTTCTGAAGCAGTAGGTGTTTTTGAAGCAGATCTAACGCAGTCAATTTTTTTACGGCGCATTGTTACATTGTTTTCATCTAGGTTCATTTTTCAGATTATCTCAGAAGCATACACTATAAATTGTTATTGATTAAATAGAAAATTTTCGAAATATACAATTTTATTTTCAAAAGCTGCAAATATGTTGTTGAACGAACGAAGGGAACGTCGAAGGGTAACAACGTTTTATATGGTCTCCTTTAATTTCGTGTTGAGAATTGAATGACCATTTCGGGAATTAACAAGCGTTTGTGCTAATTATAAATATCACTAAATGCTCACGCATTACAACGATTAAGATGTTGTGAAGAAATAGTTACTATTTTTTTAACTTCAGGGTTATATTTTATTACTCGTTATTACCTAGCTCCTGCTAGCTTATGAGCATATTTTATTATCCCTTGTATGCCGGAACGCAGATCTACGCGAGACACAATAGCTTTTTAATTGTGTCTGGTATTCCGGCATACAAGAGGTTAAATATGTCTATGCCGCGTCTAAGCAGTAGAAGTAAGCAATGGATATACTTTTATTTTAAATATAAATTCTTCCTTGTCTATAGCATTTAACTAGATTCATATTTCGACTAAGTATTTTTAGGCGTAAATAATGATCACGTGAAGTTAAGCAAGTGGCATTATGATGTCCGTGGTTGTCTTGTTACAATGTGTACAGGAAAAATAACATATAAATGTTATGGAAACCTTCCAACAATTATCCGTCGAACCGCAAAATCATTGTTGCTATAATAACAAAATAAGAATCACTAATATAACTTCCCATGACAATCGTATATTTCATTCTGGGAATAGCCTTTACATGGTAGTTATAACGAAGACAGGTGAATATTTTTAAAATCTATTTTGTTATATCACTGAACGAATGGCCATTTTTTTGTTGTGTGTATGTTGTGCTGCACGTCATTTGTAGCGCCTTAATCTGTGCACAACATGCTAGCGGCTAGCCTTTTGACAAAAGCGTACAAAGTACAAGTGCAGACGCATTAGCCGTGCTGACTCGGGAGCTGCCTCCGGACTTGGACTTAATTCAGTTGCCAGGGTAGATAAGGCGCAAGTAGCCGCGGCATATCTAGCAAGTGGCCGGTTAAAATGGGACGACATAAGAGATAAACATGGGAGAATAATGGCCGCATGGCATAGGCGATAGGAGACTGGTGATAAGGATAGAATAATATGTAGATATTTCCGGAAGTAAAACTCGTCATGTTGTCTGATGGTGATTGTCTCGGAATATGGCTGCTTCAGAAAGAGATTGCAAGGCGACTTTCATGGTGAATGAAAATGTATACTATACCTCGAGGTATGTACGGCCATTGTAGGTGATAGAGAATGTGTCCTATTACATGTAACCTTAAAATATTTCCCATTCCATTTAATAAAAAAAGTTTGACTTTAATTAATTTGAATTTTAATAAAATATAATCGCGTCATATTTGATTTGAAATACTAAGTGATTTTTATATGCTGCTATGTAAAAGGACTTGCAAATCGTAATAGCTTCTGGTACGGCAAAGTCCAGCCTTTGACTGCACTTCATAATTAATAAATTATTAGTACCAGTAAAGTAGATGTATTGATGTGTCTGTGGTTATTAATACGGTATAGAACATGCATTTTTAAATTGAAAGCTGCCCTGGCTTGGCTTTTATTTTCTGGGAAATACGGGACTAATTCTCTTCCACCTTACTATCCAAGCATACGTTTAAGTAGTAAAAATGTTTTCCTGAGCTAGACTTGCTGAATTTTCATATGAAGAAAATGGCAGTGAAATGGTTTTGTGACATAAGAAATAGTTTCAAAACATTGTTCAAAATAGCGAAGTAAGATTCATATCTTATTTTGATTGCAATACGAAGTACGTCTCGTTTTATGCATTAATCAGTATCAAACTAGAACACGTATACTGGTTGATAGCTTTAGGTATCTTTATTTACTACTGAGTGCAATACTCATAAAACGAAGGATAAGGTTATATGTTTACGAAAAATAAAATGTATAAGCAGGATGCAAACTCGCCTTACTTTTTTTGTGGTGAATAAATTAAGTAGGTATGCATCGCAGTGGATTTAACATCCAAACAATGGATACAAACAATGAAATGAATTCTTGTATGGTGTGCTAATGGAACCAGCACCTCTCGCCAATATGTCCAACGTCGAGGCGGCCGGCCAGTAAAGCCTCTATGCCATCCGTGTATTCAAAGTCTTCAAAGTGATGAAAAATGTTGCCCAATCACTTTGGAAGCAACGTGCTTTTAGTAATATTTGGGTTATCAATTCTTGGCAAGCCAGCCTCATATTTCAAAGTAACATAATAGCGAATATTAATAAATTAAAGTTTATCGCTGAAACGTCACCATTAAACCACCTAAATATAACGCTTTTCACGTTAATGACACCGTTAATTAATTATAAACAGTATGTTACACGTACGGCGAACTTTCTCAATTTACAGCCTATTACACTTGTTACAGATGTATGTATCTATAATTTAATTACTAGTAAAGTTCTTTGGTGATGAAGTTTGGAATGAAAATAAGAAATGGTTCAGTATTGGATTTTTCTATACGTTTTCAGATGGCTTCAAAATAAGTTCCTAACTTTTTGGGTTTTATAGGGCATCTAAAGTTATAAAGTAAATAATTAATAATTTTAATGAATTGAAGATAATATTTGTTGAGTCATGGTATCCAATTCAAATTGTGAATCGGCACTGAGAAGTCGCATAATATGACTTCTTCAACAATGTGCCTAGTATTTTGGGATCGTTTCTCACACGGAACATTTCTTTGCGTGAGCCGCACATTGTTGATCCGTCGGTTTTTCTTTGTGTGCGTTGTTTAAATGTTAACAAATGTCACTGCGAAGTAGTAGTAATGCGGAATATTGATAAAAAAGACAACTAGGATATAAGACATACATACATTGCCCAAATTAAGAATGATTCAAACAACCATTTCATATTCACAATTTCGATAGCCACCGAAATATTGTTTACAAATGCCTAACTAAAATGTCTTGGTTAGGTACTTTCAAAATATTTTGGCAACTGGTCATGCTGAAGGGACTATCAAAACCAGGTTTAATCAGTGCGTTGTATATGTATGTTAATTTATATTATAGTAATATTGAACTGACACGACGGTCAAAGTTAGGAAATTAAATGACATAATATGTCATAATTATGTTTGTTTGCTACCCTCTTTATCCGTACCGTGGACGTCTCTTGGTATACAGACTGGCTCTATCGGCAAACTTGAAAATAACTTACAATAATTTTGTTATATTACCTTTCTTAACGATAAAGATTTGTTGTAAAATATTAGTAACGACCTTACGATATTAATTAAACGTTTTGTTTCAATTTTATTTTTATAAAAGAATAAGTCGCCGTGTGGTTGACGGCAGAGAATACAAGTGTCACCACCCCCTATCTTCCCGTGGGTGTCGTAAGAGGCGATTAAGGGATAACACGATGCAAATACCATCTTTGCGTAGAGACGGAAAACTCGACATCAAACCCTATATGACTGCCTCGTTGGTCTCGCGGCATAAATGTGCGCGTGGGATCGGGAGGTCCCGGGTTCGATTCCTGGGTCGGGCAGTGTTATTGGGTTCTTCTGTCACGAAATTCTCAGTAGCAGCACGGAGTCTGGAAATGTGCCCGGTACGGCAATAGGCTCGCCCCTTATTACGTGGGACTAAAGTATATCTGGCGAAAAGTGGGTGTAGAAATACACCTCTGCCTACCCCTTCGGGGATAAAAGGAGTGAAGATATGTATGTATGTATAAATGAATAAAATATTAATTGCGTCAAAAGTTTTCTTACTTTTAGAAAACACGTTTATATATAATGAGCCTTAATAATTATCATTCGTATCAATATTTTGGCTTTCTTTTATATTGTACCCGAACTTCATGTAGTCAACACGTTTCACGGCAAAGTAGAATATTGAGACATCTTTATTTCAACAAGAAAATGTCTAGAGACACAAGGTCTTTACTGAGGCAGGTTTGTAAGTATGTGTATTATGCGGGCGCGGGCAACTGTTGGTACGAAGATATATACCCGGAAAATAAACGTTATCAGCTGTACAGTGTGATAACTTTTTCTATTTACACAACCATGATTTTCCTTGAAAACCTCGGCGCTTTGGTCGGTAATTTTCCTGAAGTGGAAAAGAATTCAGCCGTCATGTTCGCCGCAATACACAACATTGTGCTCACTAAAATGATTCTGTTGCTGTATCATAAAAAGTCCATAAGGAATTTAAACTACGAAATGGCAACAGTCGGGGAGGATCTCGAAGAAGAATACATTATGAGGAAACAATACACAAAAGCAACAGTGGGTATATCTCTGTATGTCATTTCGGTGTACCTGTCGCTCACAGCGTACGGAGTGGAGAGCGCCAGGCGAGCTATCGTAGAAGGTTTGTACTGAGATCGATCGTAGTTCTAGCTTGGCAGCCCCTCTAAGGGACGCCGCAACTTATTACTGTTATGCAAACAACTTAAAGTCACTCTCACAGCGTAATCTTGTGAACACATAGCCATCATCGTATATTTTATTTTTGTAGGGACCCCTTTTTATACTGTGGTCACATATTTGCCGTTTTACGAGGACATTTCGCTCGTGGCATTGATTTTCCGAATATTTTTTTACCTTACATGATTGTACATGATGCTACCGATGATGTCTGCCGATTGCATGCCCATCGCGCATTTGGTAACCATGACATACAAGTTTATTACTCTGTGTCATCACTATGAAAGTATGAGGAAGGATTTTGAAGAAGATTTACTGAGGTTGAGAAGCCACGGAGAAGCTAAAGGCAAAGTGCTTGGACGGTATACGAATGCACCAGACACTCCTCTAGTAAGTGACGTAACTGTTTTGTATTTTCATTATAAGTAGGGTTTATATAGGGTTCCCACCAAGAACTTAGGGTCCCAAGCCAACCTCACCTGCAAGTGGTGCACCTGCCGATCAACGGACGAGGCTCTGGCAAACAAAATATCCCGATAAGCGGCAATAGGCTCGCCACCTATTACGTCGGATCAAAACACTGGCGAAAAGTGGGCGTTTAATATGCCTCTGCCTACCCCTTCGGGGAAACAGGCGTGAGTCTATGTATGTATGTATGTATGTAATGGAATAAGTGTCCTTTCTGTCTTGGTACTGACTCTCCATAATAACAAGTTTATATATTCATACGTCTACAAATTTAGTTTATTTGTACACAGTTCAATAAAGTCGAATGTACCATTCCACTTTATTGAACTGTACCGTATGCAAAAATGCAAACACTAAAATGTAACTCTTTTACGTAATAGAAGTTGAAAATCTTTCTAGTTTGTGAATAATAGTGCTACAAAAAATCCCATTCGTAGTAGAAAGA
Source organism: Euclidia mi (assembly GCA_944739405.2). Classification (NCBI taxonomy): domain Eukaryota; kingdom Metazoa; phylum Arthropoda; class Insecta; order Lepidoptera; family Erebidae; genus Euclidia; species Euclidia mi. The sequence continues at coordinate 80,356,094 of OX123181.2, forward strand.
TAGAAATATGTTTGTAGCAGATTGACAAACTGACAACATAAGCGTAACATTTTTTCGTATAAAGTATCATGTAATGTTCTTTGTTTAGTTTAGCCGACGAGATACATCGTATTTTCGGAATAATAATGTCACTTCAAGTTTGTGAAAGTTCTGCCGTCGCCGTTTTGCTGTTGCTTCGTTTGGCGGTATGTTAAACGTTTTGTTATAGACTTTCAACTTAATATTACTGTTCCTTGAATAACTTTAAGGCTTTATATTTGTGTGGTTGTTTTCTATAGTAAGCATATAAGTGAAACAGTAAAAGTTGCTTACAATATATCGCTATTTTAATTTTCGTGGCACCCCAAGAGCCCTGGCGTTCCGCGGAGCACACTTCAAGAATGTCCGTGTAATGTTAAGCTTCTTGTCGATTATTTCCCAGCTGTCTCCTAATCTGGATTTGACGAACGCGTTCATGACGTACACGTTTGGTGGCTCTTTGTTCTTGTTGCTAGCTTTGAACCTCTGGAACGCTGGCGAGGTTACTTACCAGGTAAGGTGTTATCAGTTAAAACAATTTAGCTTAGTTAGTACAATCTTTTCATTACATAAAGCGAATTACTCTACCGCATCTATCCGTTTATTTGTCTGCGACAAACTTAAACATTACGGCATAGAATTTCATGCAGCTTTCACGATTAGAAAGATTTAAGAAGGTTTTTATGCTTTCCATAATTACGCAATTGAGACTTGTTGCATAAAAGCAATAAAAAGAAAGAGTATATTTTTTAAATATAGCACTTAGAGCATTTAAACCTTGTACACCGCATGTTGTATTGTGAAGTTTCAAATTTATAACATTGTGAGATCGATGTTGTCAAGACGAAAGTTGTTATACTAACAAGCGCGCATTGCATATCACTCATCTAAAATAGATGAACATAGTCGAGTATAGTCTGTTTAAAACAATATCATACCGTAGCAGGTTACAATTGAACACACACTGATACCACTTTATTACATGCATAGATTTAGCGAGCGTAATTCCACTGCGATATATGCAGTGCTAAGCAATTTCTCCTCGCATATTGAGTTCATACAAAATACGTAGACGTATGTGAATAGTGCATGTTATGTGAATTAGAAACAGCTTTCAGCTCGACGTGGTAACGACCTAAGTCATCAGCAATCTCTTCTAAATGGACCACCTCGGCTATACGAGTACTTAGGCGAAGCACATTATAATTTGTTTAATATGCGCCATGTTTCCAATATTTTAAAAGTAATTTTGTCTGTGTTTTGAATGTGAAGCTTTCTTTGTGAAACCGTTGAACTGCTTTTGATGAAACTCTATAATCCAGGGTAAAGGTATCATTCTATTTACAAAGTTAAAATTCTGAGGAAGAATACCAAATGGTTATAAATAAAGGTTAAGTGAAATAGCCATGTTCACCGTGGATGCTCGTCTCTAGTAAGTAGCAACGGATCGGAAATATCACATGCAATATATAAACTATTGACATGCGAGTTTCACGGCGGTACAATAAACTTTGGGAGCAATTTTTATGTTACTGAAGCAAAGTGATCTGCAAAGTTATTCAGTAGAACGATATATAGGTAGTTGAGATATTGTGCATATTTTTAACGAGCAACAGTGTGCTTGAATTTTAAAACATTAAGCAAATTTTTCTATCATAGTCCACACAAAGTAGCTTATATAAACAATTCTTTACACCAGAATTTTTAAACTAAGTATTAGTTTATATTATTATGAAAACGAGAATTATCGTGATCATAATTTCTGGTAATTTATCTTAAATGGCTTCGTATTTCAGCCTTGCTTTGCACTAGCTCTACTGACAACAATGGGCAGTCGTGATACGCTCTCGTATGAAGGCTACTAGGTTCAAAGTCGTTATTTTGTTAGCGACTTTCCTTGGTGGTGGGGCTTTCACCCTGTGACAGATTCGGCCGTACAAATCAACCGCGAATGGTCAACACTTGCATCAAGTACGTTCAAAGTAGAGTTTCTCTAACCACTGTAACAAAGCGGGTCCTATCGCTACTATTATGACATGCCTATAAAATACCTATACTACACTAAATTTAGATCTGCCTACTATGGCTTTTTGTGCAGGCATCATTGCTCTCTAACGCAATATTTAACTGCGGCTGGCATCTATGCGACTTAGACAAAGTGCGACATCGCGACATTCGACGCCTCGTGCTCATTGGCTGCGCACAAGCGCAAAAGCCTCTCATCCTCAAGGCTTTCGGCATACAGGACTTATCATACGAAACCTTTGTCTCCGTAAGTACATACTACAAAATTCGACAACGATATTATTTAATTAAAATTACATGGCATCTTGTAACAAAATGAGCACGTTAATTAGTTTTGTAAGAGGCCCTATGTGAATTAATTAGATTTTGTTTCTTTTGAAAAGTAGTGTGCGTGTTTCTTTGGAATATATTGACTTGTTTGATGTGTAGTATTTAAATTAAAATGTGGTAATTATTAAATATGATGGTTTTATATTTGATATATATATATATAAATAAAGCGCCTTTTAGCAATCGTTTATAAACACAAGATAAATACGTATAAGAGGTGTTTTGAAAATATTGTTGTACTTTATTTTAATGTTAGATGACGCTTACGGTGTTTTAAGTTAAAACGAAGAAAAATATTTATTTCCTTTGTTGTTTGGAGTTGGTAGGACGAAAGAAAACGACTCGTGAAATTACACAGAAATACATGCGCCTGAATCTATTAAAAACTTATAATTATATTTCCTATCACTTACTATTAAGCGGTGATCCTTGACTGCACAACCGCACGCTACCGGCTGCAGCTCTGCTAGTTTTCCGACCTCGAGGGCTGCTGTTTTGTCTTCCAGTTGCAGGGCGCGACGCAACTCCTTGCTTTGTGCCTGTACCTCCAGTGATACGAGCACAGCCAGTCTGGGCTCTCCGGTGTCCTGCGCGGCCTGGATCGCGAATGGCTGCGTGAGAAGTTCCTGTATCCGCTGTCCCTTCTGTGCCTGAACCTTGGTCTTCCCCTGTCCATCTCATTTACTTTTAGGTTGATCTTCGCTATCTCCGCCATAATCGCTGCTATGTCGCAGGTTTGGACGAATGTTGCTGGACTGCTGCGCGCTACCTCGTTGACCTGCGGTGACTGGTGAGTCTCCATGACCTTGTCTGCTATCACTGCTATTTCTTTCAGGTCCTTAGTCGACGTGACGGTAAGTACTGCTCTGACTGACGATGGTAAGTGACCTTGCCATAATATTTTCAAAGTGTCGTCTTCTATCTTTCCTCGCGCCAGTTCTTTCATGCGACGTAGCAACTGGCTGGGTTTCTGGTCTCCCAGCGCCATTTCCGACACTAACTTTTGTACCTGTCTTGTCTCCGACTCTTCATAGATTTGTAGAAGGCGTTTTTTCAATGTGCCGAATTTGTCGCTCTCCGGGGGATTGGCTACGATGTCTGCTACCTGCTGTATGACTTCTTTGCTGAGCTTTGCCACCACCATGAAGTATTTGTTAGCGTCGGATGTTTTGTGTGGGGCCAAAATTGCTTCCACTTGTACAAACTACAGTCGCGGGTTTTCGGGCCAAAAGTTGGGTATTTTATTCGCGATTGACAGGCTAGAGATGATGGCATGTTGTTCTTCCTTCACGACGCTTGACGGAGTTGGCGGTTTTGGCGTCGAAGCTGTCGGCGTCGGTGCGGGGTACATTGTAAGTCGTATTTTGTTCGTCGGGGTCACCACTGTAGTGCACTGTGTGTACGTGTATGGGTAATTTAGGTGGAGACAAGTGAAACGCTCGGATGTTAGAAGCCAACTGGATATTTATTTCATTTCATAAACTCGATACATAGGTACATAGGTACACCTTACGCACACGATTACAATTTGCATTCGCAGCATTCTCACACATATACAATACCCCACATAGGTAACCAGTCCTCTACATAAGATTCTAGGTAATAATGAATACCTTAGAAATTAAATTATAGCGGCAATGAGGATTGCTTACCAGAAGAATTTACAAAATGTTTTCAAAGCACAGATCTTTAACCACATAAAATTATAAGTCCATATTATTGGCTGGTCTGTTGGTCTAGAGGTTAGTGAGCCTAACTGCTAAGCCGAAGGTCGTGGGTTCGATTCTGTCCCAGGAAAATCTTAGTAGGACCAGGACAAATATTTTGCATCTGGATGTAATTTATTTCCAATTATGGCACTAAATGTAAATGTAGAATAAGTAAATAAATTGGAAATATGATTTTCATAAGGGTCACATTGTGACCTAACCATATAAATGATATTGACTTATATAATATGTATTTGAGCATAGAAAAGTACGTTTATTTTTTGTCTGATTACCACAGTTTAGGGTATGCCTAGTTTTGGAACAAAAAGCTTTGTGTGGATTTTTCTAAGATATTATTACACTCGTATCTGGGGGTAGGGCAGTGCCCCCACCAAGTCGAGCAAAAAAGCGGCACGGCCTTACCATCCTTTTCTCGAAGCAGTTCAGGCCATATTTTACCCCCTATAACTTTTTTGTGGATAAAACTAGAAGCATGATTTTTTAGTAACCATGCAGGTTTTGTATAAACATGGTGTATATCAAATTTCATTTAAGTTGAACTAGTAGTTTAAGAATTATAACGAGTCAAAATTCTTAATTTTGTCACTCACTGACCGATCATCAAAAGTCTAAGGCACTTCTAGCAGATATAGAAGCTTCAAATTTAGAATACGATTAGTGTTTAGTATATAAATCAAGGAAAAATTAAAATATTTTTCAATTTCCGTCCAGTTTTCGAGATATATCAACTGCATAAATAACTTTGTAATCCCATATAAATATAAAGGATTACAAAATTACACTTACAGTTACAGCTTTAATTAAGAAAATTCGTTATTGGTGTACAAGAAGTAGAAGGTACCGGAAAGGACAAAAGTAAGACTATCTACAAAAAGAAATGAGATCCCATAAAAACAATACTTGTCAAAAATACCAAGTCTCGCGACCGTAAAAAGTTGTGAGATCCATGTAATACCAAGTCGGTCAATCAAAAATCTTTAATGTTTTAAATTAATATATTGACTTGGCAATCGCATTAAACAATCAGATTTATATATGTATATGTATTACTTATGAGATATATTGTGTTTTCATGCATTCAATTCATCATTCAAATTCATCCACAGTTTTCATCTAAACCGATCCATTTAACATCCATCCCAATAGCTCGGAGTAATTAGTTTCCATATAAGTAGCAATAGTCCGTCACCTGCTGCGGCTAACCCGTGACTGTACTTAATAGTGCAGTAATGGAGGCTCCTCAGTAGGTGTGCCATCACATTCTAGATTAAAACTCTCAAAGGGCCTCTGCGCGTTGGACTTATGTCTCCGTGTACGCCTGCCAAAGGGCCGGGTATTGTTCTAACAAATTTGAATAATACCCGTGGAAGGGAAACAAATAATAATAATAATAATACTGCTGGTGGGACGCCACGCTTATTTTTATATTTTTAAATGTATTTTTTCTGTAAATTGTATATTTAAAATGTAATTTTAATTTGAGAAATGATAAATAAAGGAAATAATAATAATAATAACCTTCTACCACATTCACACAACATCATCTAGACCCAAACTAAGCAAAGCTTGTACTATGGGTACTAGACAATGGATAAACATACATATATACTTATATATATGTATGCTCTGTGTATTATTATATTTGAAATAAACTCTGCTAAGAATAAAATTTTATGTATAAAATATGTCATATTTCTCATAAAAGCTACGTGGAATGATTTGGAACCCACGTACCGCCAACAAATTTTGAAAGCAGTGTATTCAGGACTCTATTAATAAATAAGTACATCTGCAATTTATACACTGCTGATAATTTCGCACCTGATATAGCCAAACTTCAAGCAGAATTTAATCCAAGGTTGGATGGAAGCCTAAGCTCTCGTATACCAATGAAGTAGTTTTACACTAAATAGCTGAGAAAATCCCCAACCGACATCAGCACAAAGCGAACGCGAACAAAAACGTTAAGGTAAGACTGAAAAGCGGGCGGTCAGAAAGGCCACAAAGTTTTCAATATAATACTACTTGAAAACAGGACCTAACACCAATAAAGGCGCTAAAGCTGTTTACAGTCTCTTGGCGAACACAGTTTTGTAATCCTTGCCGGGTTCGCGTTCCCATCCTGAATACAAATTAGGCAAAGGGTAAAGGTGTATTATTGGTTAGGCAGATTTCCGCCTACGTGATCAGGTAGGTTAATACACTGCCGAAATTCTAAGTGTTTTTCCGTGTGAGCCAACTATATACTGAGATACTTACGGTTTGGTAACGGGTCAATTAAAAGGCTCGGCCTTTTATCGCCGCGGTAAGTGTACATCTCAGGCGAATAACGCTGGCGCTTGCTTATTTAAGTGGGCCCGTCTCTTTAGCACTAACGGCTGCTTGACATTCTCTTTACGTTAATGCGAGTAGTTTACAATTCTTTGTTACGTTTTACGGTTCATTGGTATCTTCGTTTTATGATTTGGATATAACATAAGCTGCTTTTCGAAAAAAAAGCTATATAGAATAAACTATTACACCTAATAATATACTGCAACTGTTGCACTGTTCGTGGCATACACGTTATTCTGTATTGAATATATTTCTAACAAAAGCCAACTATGCTCCTTTCATACTGTATTAGATTAACTATGTTTTTTTTTTTTTTTTCTGCCGAACAAACACACACAACATTACACAACATTGTGCTCACTAAAATGATTCTGTTGCTGTATCATAAAAAGTCCATAAGAAATTTAAACTACGAAATGGCAACAGTCGGGGAGGATCTCGAAGAAGAAAACGTTATGAGGAAACAATACACAAAAGCAACAGTGGGTATATCTCTGTATGTCATTTCGGTGTACCTGTCGCTCACAGCGTACGGAGTGGAGAGTGCCAGGCGAGCTATCGTAGAAGGTTTGTACTGAGATCGATCGTAGTTCTAGCTTGGCAGCCCCTCTAAGGGACGCCGCAACTTATTACTGTTATGCAAACAACTTAAAGTCACTCTCACAGCGTAATCTTGTGAACACATCGCCATCATCGTATATCCTTTATTTTATTTTTGTAGGGACCCCTTTTTATACTGTGGTCACATATTTGCCGTTTTACGAGGACATTTCGCTCGTGGCATTGATTTTCCGAATATTTTTTTACCTTACATGGTTGTACATGATGCTACCGATGATGTCTGCCGATTGCATGCTCATCGCGCATTTGGTAACCATGACATACAAGTTTATTACTCTGTGTCATCACTATGAAAGTATAAGGAAGGATTTTGAAGAAGATTTGCTGAGGTTGAGTAAAATAGAAGCCACGGAGAAGCTGAAGGCAAAGTACTTGGACGGTATACGAATGCACCAGACACTCCTCTAGTAAGTGACGTAACTGTTTTGTATTTTCATTCTCTCTTCTCTCTCCCTTCAGCCTGTCTCGACCCTTTGGGTGTAGGCCTCCTTCAATCTTCGCCACTCGTCGCGGTCTTGTGCGATCTGGCGCCACTTTGTCCCTGCTATCCTCTTGATGTCATCATCCCAACGCATTTGAGGTCTTCCTGGAGGTCGTTTTTGTTCCCATGGTTGCCACTCAAGCAACCACTTACTCCACGAATCAGCTTTGCGCGCCACGTGGCCTGCCCATTCCTATTTCAGTCTGGCTACGCGTTTGATAATATCAGTGACCTTGCTCTGTTGTCTCAGCCACTCGTTGGTTTTGCAGGTTGAAGCAGATATCGAAGCATATCGGGAAAAAACCGTTAAACATATAATAGACAAATACCAGGGCCCGAAGGTATTTCGTAGAACCTTGAAACCGGGAACACTACAAATCACCAAACTCCTAAACGAGGAAAATCAGCTTATAATTGAGCAAAAACGCCTACTCGAAGTCATCCAGAAGTACTATACCCACCTCTACTTGTCAAAAACTCCTAAACCAAGGGAAGTAGTGAAACGCAGAATTGTGAATGTTGGCTCTGAAGATGTACCGGAAATCACAACTAGTGAAATAGAATACGCTCTCAGAAAAATGAAAAATGGCAAGTCTCCCGGCAGCGATAACATCGTAATCAAAATGGTTAAGGATGGAGGAGACAGAGTGATTGAACTCCTTAAAATTGCTTTTAACAAATGCTTGGAGGAGCAAACTATACCGGAAGTTTGAAATTGTGCCACAGTTATTCTACTTTACAAAAAGGGCAATAAAGCCGACTTAAATAACTATCGCCCCATTAGTTTGCTCTCACACCTGTACAAGCTCTTTACTAAGATCATAACTTTCCGCCTTACCAAAAAACTTGATTCGTATCAGTCTGTGGAGCAAGCCGGCTTCAGAAGTGGTCACAGCACATTAGATCACATATTGACGATGAGAATAATTATAGAGAAAACGACTGAGTATCAGATGCCATTGTGGTTAGCCTTTATAGACTACAAAAAAGCATTTGACAGTGTTGAAACATGGTCAGTCTTAGACTCACTACAAAATGCACGTATAGACCATCGATATACGGCTCTGATTGAAAATATGTACAAAAAAGCTTCCTTAAAAGTCAACCTACCACCACACACTGAACCAGTTCGGATTGAGAAAGGCGTGCGACAAGGGGATACGCTGTCACCAAAATTGTTTACCATGGTGCTAGAGGACATATTAAGAAGCCTGAACTGGAAATACCGCGGATTAAACATACTGGGTCATCGCTTGAATAACTTGCGTTTTGCCGATGACATAATTTTGTTGGCAAATGACCCGGATGAACTTCAAGCCATGATTCAAGAGCTAAGCGACGCTTCAATCCGATGTGGACTCGAAATGAACCTAGGCAAAACGAAGATTATGACCAACACAGATTCTGAAGTGAACATCAAAGTTAACAACATCACCATCCAGAAAGTGGAGAAGTACGTTTACTTGGGACAGAAAATAGTGACCGGGAAGAAGAACCAAGCAAGCGAAATAAACAGACGCGTACGATTAGCCTGGGCGGCCTATTCCAATCTGGAGTTCGCCTTCAAAATGAACCTTAAGGCTGAACAAAAGGCACGCATTTTTGACCAATGTCTCCTTCCAGTTCTCACGTATGGCGCTGAAACCTGGGTCTTCACCAAAGACACACTGGGTAAGCTCAGCGTGGCCCAGAGGGCGCTGGAGAGAAGACTGGTTGGAGTAACATTGTGGGACCGCAAAACCAACGAGTATTTTCATTATAAGTAGGGTTTATATAGGGTTCCCACCAAGAACTTAGGGTCCCAAGCCAACCTCACCTGCAAGTTGTGCACCTGCCGATCAACGGACGAGGCTCTGGCAAACAAAATATCCCGATAAGCGGCAATAGGCTCGCCACCTTTAACGTCGGATCAAAACACTGGCGAAAAGTGGGCGTTTAATATGACTCTGCCTACCCCTTCGGGGAAACAGGCGTGAGTCTATGTATGTATGTATGTATGTATGTAATGGAATAAGTGTCCTTTCTGTCTTGGTACTGACTCTCCATAATAACAAGTTTATATATTCATACGGCTATAAATTTAGTTTATTTGTACACAGTTCAATAAAGTCGAATGTACTATTCCACTTTATTGAACTGTACCGTATGCAAAAATGCAAACACTAAAATGTAACTCTTTTACGTGATAGAAGTTGAAAATCTTTCTAGTTTGTGAATAATAGTGCTACAAAAAATCCCATTCGTAGTAGAAAGATAGAAATATGTTTGTAGCAAATTGACAAACTGACAACATAAGCTTAACATTTTTTCGTATAAAGTATCATGTAATGTTCTTTGTTTAGTTTAGCCGACGAGATACATCGTATTTTCGGAATAATAATGTCACTTCAAGTTTGTGAAAGTTCTGCCGTCGCCGTTTTGCTGTTGCTTCGTTTGGCGGTATGTTAAACGTTTTGTTATAGACTTTCAACCTAATATTACTGTTCCTTGAATAACTTTAAGGCTTAATATTTGTGTGGTTGTTTTCTATAGTAAGCATATAAGTGAAACAGTAAAAGTTGCTCACAATATATCGCTATTTTAATTTTCGTGGCACACCAAGAGCCCTGGCGTTCCGCGGAGCACACTTCAAAGATGTCCGTGTAATGTTAAGCTTCTTGTTGATTATTTCCCAGCTGTCTCCTCATCTGGATTTGACGAACGCGTTCATGACGTACACGTTTGTTGGCTCTTTGTTCTTGTTGCTAGCTTTGAACCTCTGGAACGCTGGCGAGGTTACTTACCAGGTAAGGTGTTATCAGTTAAAACAATTTAGCTTAGTTAGTACAATCCTTTCATTACATAAAGCGAATTACTCTACCGCATCTATCCGTTTATTTGTCTGCGACAAACTTAAACATTACGGCATAGAATTTCATGCAGCTTTCACGATTAGAAAGATTTAAGAAGGTTTTTATGCTTTCCATAATTACGCAATTGAGACTTGTTGCATAAAAGCAATAAAAAGAAAGAGTATATTTTTTAAATATAGCACTTAGAGCATTTAAACCTTGTACACCGCATGTTGTATTGTGAAGTTTCAAATTTATAACATTGTGAGATCGATGTTGTCAAGACGAAAGTTGTTATACTAACAAGCGCGCATTGCATATCACTCATCTAAAATAGATGAACATAGTCGAGTATAGTCTGTTTAAAACAATATCATACCGTAGCAGGTTACAATTGAACACACACTGATACCACTTTATTACATGCATAGATTTAGCGAGCGTAATTCCACTGCGATATATGCAGTGCTAAGCAATTTCTCCTCGCATATTGAGTTCATACAAAATACGTAGACGTATGTGAATAGTGCATGTTATGTGAATTAGAAACAGCTTTCAGCTCGACGTGGTAACGACCTAAGTCATCAGCAATCTCTTCTAAATGGACCACCTCGGCTATACGAGTACTTAGGCGAAGCACATTATAATTTGTTTAATATGCGCCATGTTTCCAATATTTTAAAAGTAATTTTGTCTGTGTTTTGAATGTGAAGCTTTCTTTGTGAAACCGTTGAACTGCTTTTGATGAAACTCTATAATCCAGGGTAAAGGTATCATTCTATTTACAAAGTTAAAATTCTGAGAAAGAATACCAAATGGTTATAAATAAAGGTTAAGTGAAATAGCCATGTTCACCGTGGATGCTCGTCTCTAGTAAGTAGCAACGGATCGGAAATATCACATGCAATATATAAACTATTGACATGCGAGTTTCACGGCGGTACAATAAACTTTGGGAGCAATTTTTATGTTACTGAAGCAAAGTGATCTGCAAAGTTATTCAGTAGAACGATATATAGGTAGTTGAGATATTGTGCATATTTTTAACGAGCAACAGTGTGCTTGAATTTTAAAACATTAAGCAAATTTTTCTATCATAGTCCACACACAGTAGCTTATATAAACAATTCTTTACACCAGAATTTTTAAACTAAGTATTAGTTTATATTATTATGAAAACGAGAATTATCGTGATCATAATTTCTGGTAATTTATCTTAAATGGCTTCGTATTTCAGCCTTGCTTTGCACTAGCTCTACTGACAACAATGGGCAGTCGTGATACGCTCTCGTATGAAGGCTACTAGGTTCAAAGTCGTTATTTTGTTAGCGACTTTCCTTGGTGGTGGGGCTTTCACCCTGTGACAGATTCGGCCGTACAAATCAACCGCGAATGGTCAACACTTGCATCAGGTACGTTCAAAGTAGAGTTTCTCTAACCACTGTAACAAAGCGGGTCTTATCGCTACTATTATGACATGCCTATAAAATACCTATACTACACTAAATTTAGATCTGCCTACTATGGCTTTTTGTGCAGGCATCATTGCTCTCTAACGCAATATTTAACTGCGGCTGGCATCTATGCGACTTAGACAAAGTGCGACATCGCGACATTCGACGCCTCGTGCTCATTGGCTGCGCACAAGCGCAAAAGCCTCTCATCCTCAAGGCTTTCGGCATACATGACTTATCATACGAAACCTTTGTCTCCGTAAGTACATACTACAAAATTCGACAACGATACTATTTAATTAAAATTACATGGCATCTTGTAACAAAATGAGCACGTTAATTAGTTTTGTAAGAGGCCCTATGTGAATTAATTAGATTTTTTTTCTTTTGAAAAGTAGTGTGCGTGTTTCTTTGGAATATATTGACTTGTTTGATGTGTAGTATTTAAATTAAAATGTGGTAATCATTAACTATGATGGTTTTATATTTGATATATATATATATATATATAAATAAAGCGCCTTTTAGCAATCGTTTATAAACACAAGAGAAATACGTATAAGAGGTGTTTTGAAAATATTGTTGTACTTTATTTTAATGTTAGATGACGCTTACGGTGTTTTAAGTTAAAACGAAGAAAAATATTTATTTCCTTTGTTGTTTGGAGTTGGTAGGACGAAAGAAAACGACTCGTGAAATAAAACGCCGTAATCGAAGATACATGTGCGACTCCAACAATAGAATAACAAACATTTATACAAAAGTCGTGCATTTTATTGTCTCTCTATAATTGGTACATTCCGACACAGAAAATCAGAGTACCACTTTGGATAATAATTTATTGCTTATAAGATGCAAGAGCATGATACTCCATAAACAAAGTCCATAACATAAGACTTATGCTCGCATTCGATTTTCAGGTTGCAAGGATGACGTACTCAGTGTTCGCAGTATTTTACCAGCGGGGCGAGTAAAGTTCGAAGCTTACAATATGAAACAGTGTGGGGCCAGGATTATGATGCGAAAGAGGACTTATGCATCAGATAGTTGAAATAACGGCTGAACGGTTTATTGGTGAAAAGCTAAAAATTTTAATCACACACATTTTTTCGAGAACCCGCCTAGTCCTTATATAATGCGCTACTGATATGCAATATCAAAGAAATTGAATTAGGTAAAAGTATTAAAAATATTTGCCTTTAGTGGTTTTCCTAGAAATTAGTTGCATGGTTTTAATGGAGTTGTATTGTATGTACGTTCATGCAGTTTATTTTACTTTTATTCTGACACATCATCCTCCTAGCGTTATCCCAGTTTCAACTTGGGGTCCACTTACTAGTCTAACCGCATTTGGCTGAATATTCGATTTTCCACGGAGTGACTGCCTGTCTGACCTCCGCAACCCGAAGGGATAGCGATATTCCATGGTTTAGACTAGTCTCAGTTTATAACGTCTATAGCGATTGTCAAAGATCTTCATGACAACCGGGAACGACGGCTTAACGCGCTCTCCAAGGCACGGGACAAGCGATAATTGACAATTAAATACGCACCTAACTCCGAATAGTCTATGTTGCGCGCCGTGGATTCGAACCCGATGCGATCTGCATGGCAGTCTGTTCGTATCTCCACTAGGCTATCGCTGACTTTTATTCTGACACAATATTTTATTTAATGTAGCTTTGACCTCAATATATACTCACTTTTAGAGTTATTTAGAAACTGCTTTAAATGTCATGGTGTTAGGAACCAGATGTTACTATGTTTTTTATCTGTTGTTATATAGTCATGCGCTGTTGTTCTTGAACATTTTATGTTTCCGTTAGTGAATTAACATGCATTAACTTTAGAGTGTGCTTGAGTGCTGACGAGCCGTGTACTTTTGTTAGATGATTTGTTTTTTATTTCATTAGATGGGTTGTTTTTTACTCATTCATGAATTCTATGATAATACACAGCATTATCGTAATTGCGTTTATAGCTTTACAAATACAAGATAGAGTAAATAAGGTTGTATATATGCTTTTTCCTTCACTTTTTCCTTTTTACAGAATAAGGAATACGCATAACAGAATTTGACGTAAGTTTAGTTTTTTAAAGTAAGATATTCCATGGTTTAGACTAGGGTCATATTATTCTTAGGTACTGACTGCCTATATCGGTATCGAGGATTTAACGTGCTCCTCGAGGCCCGGGACTAGCGATAATTATCTATCTAATACCACATAACTTCGAAAAGTCAGGGGTGCGCGCCTCGGAATATCTAACTTTGAAACAGCTAGGGTTAGACTAAACTCCAAACTATATTTAGCTCTTGTTTAGCATGATAAGGCCCTTTAAGTTTTAGAATAGTCTGTAGGCATTGTGTGGGCAGTATGTATAAAAATAAAAGAATTCTAAACGACGATCGCCGCGCATGGATATGAATTTATCATTGTGGTATTAATACTTATATTGTGGAACGAATTTAAAATCATTTTAATTTTTTTTTAATTCAGTAGCAGGAAAACGTCTATATTCTATATTGCCTATTCAGTACGTGGTATGAAACATAGTAGGGATTAGTAACACGTTATGTTTTCGTTGGCTTTAGATTGGGGGTCCTTGTCGCAGTACGATAGCACCTAAGTATGTACATATATTTTACTAATGAATAGCGCTATGAGACAGCAATATACATTGTACCATTCAGCTCGTAAACGCCGAGAGAGATAGCGTTTCATCATTACTTTAACCCTTAATTGGGCAAGATGAACATTATTCCCACATCATTTTTTTTGTTGTAAACGGTCAAATGTGTAACTGTTCCCACAAAATGTCATTGTCATTTTTTTCTTTATGAGGTAACCTACAACATAAGCCAAAAGACACGTATCTGAAACGAACGAAGTAAAAAAAATATGAAAAAAATGAGCTGTCAAAGTTTTACTTTCAATGTTTTGTCAAACAGATCACCGTTTTTTGTGTGATTTTGGATAAAATTGTGATAATGCCGAAAAAAAATCCGGTAAGTGTTTACTATTGATTTCTTTTATTAGATAAAGGGTCATGTTACTTGTTTATGTAATTCATTAGTATGAAAAACAATGAGTGACTGAATTTTAGGTCTCAAAACTATGTGGGAAATATTAGCTTGTTGCCCGTTTAAGTTTAACCCTAGAATACTAATCATCGCCTGAGAGGCCGCGTTCGGTTGATATTTTAAGAATATTTTTAAATTACGTCTATGTATCGCGGCGTGCGTTCGTGCCAATATACCACCCCACGACACGGTGGAGAGTGGTCATGGGTTCAGCGGGGAATACTTAGGTATCGAGTTATTAACCTTACGTTCGCCTGAGAGGCGATCATTAGTATTAACGGTAAGTTTTTTACTTATGTTGTTTTTTAGTTTTTTGCAATTATCTCTTCATTTATTTGTAACAATAAGTTTGATTTAACTGAGAATTGATCATTTTGTTTTATAGATGAATCTCGATGAGAACCAGATGACAAACTATTTGGAAAACGAAGATTCGGACAGTGAAACTGAGGATTACGATTCAGACGACAATGTGGCTGATCCTACTCTCTTACCCTAGTGACAGCTTGAAGATGATCTCTAAAATATTGCTCCGAACAATCTAAATATACCTACTGGAACATCTCAAACACAAGCACAAACACCGAGTTAGAAGCTGCTCTAAATACCCAATCTCGATCTCCAAACTGCTGTAATTGTGATAGAAAAATATAGGCTGATTTTAATTTACTCTCAAGCCAAATATCATATAATTAGAATGGTATTTTTTACTTTTATGTGATAAAACACTTTAACGATATTTAATTTAGATAATAAATTAGAAGCTATATATTGTGTCTTTTTATTTTTTATTATTATTTTCAAAAGACTGTTCAAACAAGGGTAATGTTAGATTTAAGGTTGATTTTAAGACTGAAACTATAATTTTAAGGATAATGTGCCATTAAATTTAAAGAAACGAGGTCTTTCTTTATTATTTTGTTATATTTAATACAAATTTGAATAGAAAAATCTTTCTAAAATCTTGGATCATTTATGAAGTAGCCTCCCAAGCGATCATTAGTATTAAGCCGTAAAAAAATAAGATTAGTACTCTAAGGTTAAATATTTATCATATTGTGGGAAATATTTTCCTGCGAGGAATGTTTATGTTACACAATCAGACTGAAGAAACATCTTCGCGATTCAGATATTGAAACCTAACTGTCCGCGCTGTTATGTTCGTCAGAAGATGAGGTCACAAAAAAAATTGCTCCAGTATTCAAAACCAAAAAAGGAGGTGCCACTGCAGTACCCGAGGAAGTAAGAAAAGCGGATGTTGGATCGCACATGCCAGAATTGTCGAAATTTCGGAGGTGTAGGATGTTCAGTATACATGCAAAGGCCCAACACAGCAAATACATTTGCAAAATTTGTAAGGTATCTTTGTGTGCTGCTCTTTGCTTTGAAATGTTCCACCAATAAATAAATATTTACATTTATTTGTGTTTTATTTACATAACATATTATCCTGTAATTAAATAATCACAATATGTTATTTTCTTGCCCTTACTACCGGATGTGTATAAAATATATTTCCCATAGGTAGGGAAATAATTTCCCACATAACACTTACATGTGATGATCATAATGGGCAAGAGGAATTATTTTCCCACAAGTTTTCCTGAAAAACTGAAAACACTTGGGGACGAAAAGATTTGCAATCTTACTTCACTATACACCCATAATGCCAAATTGACTGCGTTTTTGTTTCAATCATCCTCAGTTTGCACCTATTAAGGGTTAAGAACCTTGAATCCTCACAAATGCAATATAAAACGCAAATTAATCCCTAAACTACAACAAAATGAATAGTTTCCAAACACCATTTAGTTGCGAATGTAATTGAAACAAATAGACAAGGCCTTAAACTGGCTATTTAGCATGTTAGTGAGGGCGTTACAGAGCCTGAATAAGTATTCCTTTGCCAAAGGGTCGACACAATGCGCCGTAGAAACGTTCGATAAATCCTTTTGGCAGACATTAACGTACTAAGTGAGTGATAGGTCGCAAAATGCCTAATGTATTTAAATCGTTTCCAACTCTACGTATTTGATGGTCTTGGAATAATAATGAACTAAAATGGTATAAAGTATGTGATGTGTGTTTTCAATTAAATCTTTAATTATACTGACCGTTTCTCAACTACTGTGCGATATAAATTGCTTCGACACAAATGGCGTCATGTTGAGTCCGAAACAATTTAATTTTAAAACTTTGATCCCCGAATTTTGTACAGACGCTGAGATGAAGTGTTGTGGTCTGGCTTTGCAATTTATATGTATACTAGAGGACGCCAGTAGCTACGCCTGCTTTTTTTTTTTTAATTTATCCGTTTTGGCCGATCCCGTGGGAATTTCGGGAAATCCCTTCTTAGTGCACCCCTACGGTCTCCAAGGAACATTCATGCCAAATTTCAGCTTCCTGCGCCCAATAGTTTCGGCTGTAGCGTGTCTGTCAGTCAGTAACGCAAGGATTTTATATATTAAGATTTTATTGGTATTGGAGGTAGTCGAGCTGTGGACTCGCGGGATGGGAGATGATAATACTGACTGATAAATATAACTGTGTGTAAGGGTTACAGAAGTAATCCTTTGAACATTACCATTTAATGTAAATTAATACTGTTGCAAGTTCAGTTTGTAAAAGCATTTGCATGTAATGTAATGTTCTTGCACATGCTCTACGGTGCTTTCAACTGTAATGTAACGATGGGCGACGGGAGTTGAATAGAAACAAGTGGCTCGTTTGAATGTGGTATATTGACTGTTTAATAAATGCAATGCTCAAACCTATATACTAACAATGAGGTAGAGGTGCACTACAATACACCTCCCCCCTTTATTAAGAAAAAAAAATAACAATTTTTTTTTGAAACAGGATACAAATTACAAAATAAAAAAAACAATTTGAACTACATTTTCCAATATTTCTATGTATGTTATAAAAAGTGATCAAAATATAATAATTAATTTCACAAAACCAATCATTTAATTTTCATTCTTCAATTATTGTATAAAGGATTAGTTAACACAAGTAAATGTATTTATTCTCATTAAACATTAAGTTACATAATAAAAGATATAGAGATTTTAAGCAATATCAATCAAAATATTAAACTTTTCTTAAATTCTAGAGGTCGCTTAGTGACAATATGGTATAATATATGATAAGTATTTAATAATAAGGACTCTATTATATTTATACATTATAACACATAATAATACATTATTTTTATAAAAAACATAATTATGAATGACTAAGAATGCATACGTAAGTATGCATTCTTAGTCATTCATAGTTGATACATTTTCATTGGTCTCATTACATTTCCTTAGCTTTTATTTCAAAATTACATTTATATAAGTAGATAATTATATATTTCACTGGCATTACCTATCTTTTCAAATATAACTATTCTACTTTAATTCCATTTTTCATACATTATAACACATAATAATACATTATTTTTATAAAAAACATAATTATGAATGACTAAGAATGCATACGTAAGTATGCATTCTGAGTCATTCATAGTTGATACATTTTCATTGGTCTTATTACATTTCCTTAGCTTTTATTTCAAAATTACATTTATATAAGTAGATAATTATATATTTCACTGGCATTACCTATCTTTTCAAATATAACTATTCTACTTTAATTCCATTTTTCAATTTCTATTCATTCGCTTTATCTCATTACCTATCTATCTTTCATATACTTAATCATTTCATCACAATACTTTCTTCATATTATTGGTATACCTACACATATTACTTATTTTAGACCCGGGCCCGGTCATTTTATAACATTTCACTTAGGTACACTTCTTTATTACATATAAATCATGTTATTCAACTCATCATATAATATTATCTTATATACCTCATATATTTAAGAAACATATTTAAGACATTTCTACGTCTCCAACAATTCTCACGGAGAAGAACTCGCTTACTGCCATGATCAAAATGAAGGACTGTTCTTAATTGTGTACCCTTATTCATTGTGTACCTTATTTTATAATTTATTAATCCTGATTCATTCAATAACGCTACACAGTAACATCGATCGAATTGAATAATTAAATTTAAAAGAATTCTGTCGCTTTTGAGTGATCAGTCTTCTGCGAACTTGAACCTTGTAAACAAAATCATTCCTTACTTGCAAAAATCTATACCTATACAAACAAAACCATCTAATTGCTTCTATCCAAATCCATTTTACATCAATTTATCCTTTCCATTCCATAATTTCATAAATTAAAATGCCATACTCATACTAAAATAGATCTCTCAAAACCATTAAAATCAAATGCATATTACGATATCATAACTTTTAAATAAAACATTTAGGGTGCTTCTACACGGCGCATGTAGCTTGAGCATGTTGAGACACTTGCGCGGGTTACATGCACCGTAAACATATCGTTTAAAAACATGTACGGGTTCAGCGACTCGAGCATGTACCAATGCGAGCCACCCGCGCAAGTAACTCGCGTGCTCTGCGGCGCGCGCGGGTCACTCGCGCATGTTACTTGTTAAAATTACATTTTTCACATATGATTTTAAAGAATTTTCGTTCATCGAGATATTTTGACGCGATTCAAGTCATAAAGCTACCGCGCGAATAGCATGCACATATACCTAGCTCTTGACCACGAACAAATAACTTGTACACACAGCTTGCGCAAGTAGCCCGCGTCTTTACTTGCTCCAGTTATTTGCACCACGTACAAGAACAAGCGGGTTACTTGATCAAGTAGCTTGCGCATATTACTCACGCGTGTGATCCGCTCCAGCTACATGCTCCAGCTACATGCACCGTGTTGAAGCACCCTAAGCATATACTTCAAACTGTTACAAGTCATTACAAGATAATCTAATTATAAACAAAGTGGCGTTCTCAGTAATGAACGGTGTTGAATTTCGAGACCTAAGAATGCATCGCATACTTGCACACCTGCATCATATCTATTGGATTCTAAACTTGATTCTAAAAATAAAACTAATTATAAGTGTGTATTGCCTTATTACATTTAAATTTGCTTTTACTGATTTAATTAATAACCTACATCTTTAGAAAAGAAAATAAACTGATACGAGTATAATTTTATCAAAAAACCGATTGCATAATAACTTAAAATTGATTCATTTTTAAACCTTAAAATTTATTTTTAATCGGATATTCAAGAAGAACATTTTAATTATATTTCATTGACAATGGTGTCTAAGGCATATTGACATTAGCGAAACTTTTATAAACTAATGTTTAAAAACACTATATAATATAATTGCTTACATATTATACGTCCTCTAAATATTGGGTATATCTCATAAAAAATATATTCATGAGCAAACAAACGATCAAATTAAAAAAAATCATTACGAAAAGACGAAATACGATTTCATAATCTTATGCTGTTTCAAACATAAATTAAAATTATTATTGTTACATTTCTCTGTCTAAAATAAAATAATGACGTATTGGATAGTTTAAAAAAATAGAAAAACAAATGTAATATCTCGTAATAATGAATTATTTATAGTAATACAGTGTTAATACCTTTTGTTTCTTCTTAGCTTGCCTTTCGGTTGTCAACCTTATTCAACGATGAAGTTACGGAGTCCTCTCGACCCGAACATCTCCCAGCGCCTCGCAAATTCCATCATCAGACTCGATCAACTCCATGCGCCCAGCAAAATCCATCATCTGACTCGTTTATCTACCGGCTCCCAGCAAAATATATCCATCTCGTAAAAATCTCTCCATATCCAGTATATCTCATTACTTCTTTTACAGCGTATATAACATTATATCTTCAATAATTCATTTCAAATTCGTTTTCTTCAAAAATTTTTGATGCTTTGTTTGCTCATTTTTGCCGTAATTCTTGCCATGTCGTCATATTATCGAATCCAGTTTTTTTTTATTTTTCCGAATAATTTAATGTATTTCACGCCAAGCGCTGCCCAAGGGCAGCACTGGCAGGGTCGCCATGCAATGTAACGATGGGCGACGGGAGTTGAATAGAAACAAGTGGCTCGTTTGAATGTGGTATATTAACTGTTTAATAAATGCAATGCTCAAACCTATATACTAACAATGAGGTAGAGGTGCACTACACTACACAACGTAATGCTCACGGTTACTAACAGTAAGCATTTATCCGTATAATTTATCTATTTCGATTGAAATAACCTGTCAGGAAACCACACACAAAACACATGCACGTGCACCGTGCATATGTTTTGTTGAAATGTTCACCATTATACTCGTAGGTTTATAAAATTAGGTTTAACTTAACCCTGAGCGTGGTAGTTACATAACGTTTGATACATTCACCATAAGCTACTATGTACCGGAATGGAATAAAAATAATTATCTGATTTGTAATCGGATAGCTGAAATTGATAGGAGATGGAAATATTATAGATAAAAAAAAAATTGTATACGCAGTTCTACAATGACTTTCAACTAGATTTTGAAGTTATAAAAAAAATACTAAGTCGGTATCATCTCCTAAATAAACAGCTTTCACCTAGTATATACCTAATAAAATATTCATAGTGACGATCAAAGAATTCCATTTTGGACACTGGTAGCGCCATCTACCTTTCCATCGAGAACTAATCACGTCAACGTAAATGGTTCGTCGCTGCTCGGCCAATCCGAGCGATCCTTTTCATAAATCCCCTCCCGAAACGCCTCGCTATTGGCCGCCCTGATCAACGGCGACAGAACATTCGAGACGCTGAGGACGTGTCCGCCATACCGTACCGCACCGCACCGCACCGCCATATATAATTATTACCGCTTACAACCAAAGAAAACCGAACAAACCCGCTCGCGAGTGAAAGTGAAACGAATAGTGTAGTGTAGTGATTCAAGCAGCTTCATCTCGAAAACACTAGGAGACTGCCCTTCTGAGAAGAAGAAGATTGCCGTGCAAGGTAAGAGGTTCCTTTCTACACCATACTTTCTCTCCCTCTCCAATCTTAGGCGACCAGAACTCGCCATCCTTTAAATACAGTCCATTTTTCCCAAATCGCCTAGGAACCTTCGGTTTCGGTGTAACGCTGAACCATTTTTTTGATCCATACGAGTCGGATTCATTTACGTTTTTATACGTTATATCTCTATACCTAGGCAGTTATAGCACCTAGCTATACTCCTAGTCCATTCACATAACCGTCACATGGTTGTTTCCGCCCGCATCAGTAGGTAAACTTTTATGTAGCTACCTACTTACTCAATTATTATTTCTAGAACTATCATAGTTGTCTTGTAAATCTCATATTTCGAGCAACTTTTAATTCCACAGCTCTAAAGTGTTGCCTACTTAGCCTATTTAGGTAAAATAATAGGTACATTAGATATTCTTATTTTGTTTCAGTCTCATTAGCTTATACTAACGTAAGCATGTCACAACAAAAGAAGTCACACGTGTCGGAAGACAAAGAGATGACAATCTTAGAAGCAAAACGCAATATTTTATTTGAGCGTATTCAAAACATTTATGAGCGCTCAAAAACCACCGCTATTTCCGATAGTAATAGGGAATCATTCCTTAGTTATTGTATGACAGTAGATAGTATTCGAACAGATTTTCATAAGTTGTTAGACAATTATAACGCAAGATTGCTTTCTGCTAATCCGGATGAAAAACCGAATTATCAGGCGTACACCTCATTCGAAGATCTTTATTGTATTATTAAGCGTATATAATCGTAATTGGAAGGTAAATGTTCGGCACAGCCCGTTGCCACGGCCCGCACGCCGAAATTACCGCCAATCGAGATTATGTCGTTTGATGGCGATATACGAAACTGTTATTCTATGCGAGTTTTAAGTCTACAGTGCACGATAATGGTTCTCTGACAGATGCTGACAGGTTGTACTATTTAATAGGTAAACTGTCATCGAAGGCCCAGTCCGTATTTGCAGGTGTCACACCTGGTGCTGAGAATTATCAGGTCATATATCAGTCACTACTTGATAGATATCAAGACACGCGCGTCCTAGCGTCTACCTACTTTGACCAAGCTTTAAATCTTAAACTGTCCGGTGCCGCATCTGTCTCGAATTTCCAGCTGTTTATAGATAACTTCGTAACCGCGGTTAATTCTCTTAAAAACTTAAAATTGGAAGATCTTTCCGACTTTATGTTGCTTCAACTCGCTTTAAAAAAGTTTGACACTAAAACAATTCGTGCATTCGAGATGACGGAACGCAATAATAAAGTGCCTACACTAGATAGTTTTATTTCGTTTATCAAAGACTAGACCAGACTGCGTATTATGAAATATATGAAATATTCGACACTGATGTCGAATATTTCATAATACGCAGTCTGGTTCACCTAGCCCGTCTAACACTAACAGCAGCAAACAAAGGTTGAATAAAGCGCGAAATAGTAATAATAACTCGGTCCCTAATCCACAATCTTACGTAACATGCTCGGCATCTAATAAAATTAATTCACAGAAGTGTCTGTGCAGTAATATATTGCACGACCATTTCTACAAGTGTCCCGCCTTCAATGGTTTAAATCCAACTGCTCGTTTCAAGTGCGTAAAAGATAACAAAGCATGCATTAATTGCTTAAGTATAAAGCATAAAACGAGTGATTGTTCTAGTAGAACGAGATGCCGCTCATGTAATCAACGACACCATTCACTGTTACATTTCGATAAAGGTAGCCCGTTGTCAAGCCAAGCCGCTAACCTTGACACACTTACGTCGCAGGTGCAGGCTACGATAACTGCGCCTACCACGATCCAGAATGAAATATTGTTGTGTACGACATCCATTGCGCGGGCGGCGTGCACGCGCGGACGGCCTTCGCGCGCTTGTAGTGATCAGAGCAGTGCAAAGCCGCGGTGTAAGACGTCTAAGACTGTTCTGTTAGCGACAGCGCAAGTTATCGTTTATGATGTTAATGGGTCGCCGCACATGGTACGTTGTCTACTCGATAGCGCGTCTCAGACCAATTTAATAACATTTGAGTTGTTCAAACCCCTCGGATTGTGGAATAACTTTAAAAATACTAACTCAATAGTCAAAGGGATCGGCGGTTCAGAAAAACATTGCAAGGGTTCCGTAGATATTAAAATACATTCGCGTTTTGATAGGGACAATAATTTTAACATTTCTTCGCTTATCGTGGAGCGTATTACGGACACATTGCCAAACGCTAATGTGGACGTATCGCTACTCACACACCTCGAGTCATTGCCGCTGGCAGACCCGGAGTTTGCGAATCCGGCAGACATTGATGTTTTGATCGGAGCTGCAATATTCCCGCACTTGCTACTAACTAAAGTGGTACGTAGTGAGCAACATAACTTACCGCCCGCTATTTTGTCTCAATAGCGGGCGGTAAGTAATGTTGCTCACATCTTTTGTTGCTCAGTATTTGGGTATGTGATTATGGGTACCGTACCTACATTACATACTTCTCAATATGTTACGTCTTGCTTTTGTTCTGTTCTTCAAGAAAATAATATTGATTCTCTTCTCAAGTGACTTTGGGAGCTTGAAGAGGTTACCGCACCGCCCTCGATGAGCCGTAAAGAGCTCGAGTGTGAAGAACATTTCCGCGCTACCACTGTTCGTGACGACAGTGGCAGATACGTTGTGGCGTTGCCATTCTGTGGTGACCCTTATTCGTTAGGCGACTCGTATGCTGCTGCGCTTAGACGTTTCCATTGTTTGGAACGTAAACTTGATGCATCACTTAAGTTACGCAGCGCCTATAATGACGTCATTCGTGACTACATAGATAAAGGTTTTTTGAGTGTAGTTGTAAACAACGAGGGCAACTCTCTACCCTCATATTATATCCCGCATCACGGCATAGTTCGCGAAGATAAAACCTCTACTAAACTTCGCGTGGTTTTAGATGCTAGTTGTAAGACTACATCGGGTCAGTCGATTAATGACATTTTGCATGCCGGCCCCAATCTACAGGGTGATTTATTTAACATCATAATAAAGTTTCGTCTTTTCCGAATCGCTCTGTCAGCTGATTGCCGCCAAATGTTTCTCAATATCGGCGTTCGCGAATCTGACCGTAGATTTCAACGGATCTTTTATCGTTTTGACAAGAAAGAACCTTTATCTGTGTATCAGTTCAATCGTGTTTGTTTTGGACTCAAGTCTAGCCCATATCACGCGTTACGAGTTGTTCGCCAGTTGATCGCTGATGAAGGCGATCACTTTCCCGCCGCAGCGGCTGTTGCTACTTCCGCTTTGCATATGGATGACATTGCCTGTACTGTCATATCCGCTCCACTAGCAATTTCGCTTTGTAAAGAGCTTATCCAGCTTTTCAAGCGAGGCCAGTTTGATCTTGTCAAATGGACAAGCAACTCTAAGGATGTTCTTGCACGCATACCAGATTCTCATAAAGCTTCTCCAGACATTGAGTTTGGGAAGTCTGTACCGCATAAGGTTCTCGGTTTATGCTGGGACAAATCCTGCGATAGTTTTCGGTTTGACGTCTCACCACCAGATGATAAGTGCACCAAACGCACTATGCTGTCCACAGTGGCTCGACTATGGGACATAATGGGTTTTGTGGCTCCCACAATTTTGTACGCCAAGCTCTTGATCAAAGAGCTTTGGCTATCAAAGTGTGAGTAGGATGAAACATCCCCTGACCATATTGTCACCGCTTGGGGTCAGTTTTGTATTGAGCTTACCGCGCTCAATCAAATTACTATTCCGCGTCATCTTTGGTTGGTAGATGGATGTATCATCAACTTAATAGGTTTCACTGACGCCAGCGAGCATGCTTACGGCGGAGTCGTATATCTGCAAGTCCGCATTGGTTCTAACTACTCGGTGCAGTTAGTTAGTGCCAAGTCTAAGGTCTCGCCTGTTAAAACCATTTCGGTTGCGAGACTGGAGTTGTGCGCGGCCCTTCTGCTGTCTCAGTTGCTCCGCAAGGTTCAAGACACAGTTTTGCCCCACTACCCCATTAATAAAATATACGCATTTTCCGACTCCAAAGTAGTGCCCGCTTGGATTCATTCTTCTCCTCATCGCTGGCAGACTTTTGTCGCCAACCGCGTTAGCAAATTGATTGAACTGGTTCCTGCTACTTGTTTCAATCACGTCGCGGGTATTGAGAACCCCGCAGATTGCTTGTCTCGTGGTGTCACTCCACTTAATCTTCTGCATGACCCATTGTGGCATCGTGGACCTTCTTGGATTTCCCATGATCCGTCAGAATGGCCCATGCAACCCTTTGACCATGGTGCAGAAGACGAAGATGTACCCGAACGGAAGTCTGTTTCTTATCCCGTGATTGCTGAGGTTGCGGAGTCTCCCATCTATGCACTCGCACTACGCATGTCATCGTGGTCTAAGTTACTCCGCGCCATCGTTTATGTCTATAGGTTCCTTAGGTACCTACCTAATGAGACTTTTGTATCAAGTACTGATATCAAATTCGCAGAATGTAAGTTACTACAAGCTGTACAGGCTGTTCATTTTAGTAACGACATTCAAAATTTGAAAGACAATGTACCTTGTTCTCCAGCTATCCTTAGACTCAAGCCGTTTCTTGATGAACACGGCGTCATACGCGTTGGGGGTCGTCTGTCAAATTCGGATGAACCTTATAACTACAAAAATCCTTGCATTCTGCCGCGTCATGATCATGTTGTCGACCTTCTTGTTGATTTTTATTACAAGAAGCACCTCCATGCTAGTCCAGAGTTGCTTATGTCCTTACTTAGGCATAAGTATAGGATTTTAGCCGCTCGACGAATAATTCGTCACAGAATACATAAATGTAACGTCTGTTTCAAATTTCGTCCGCGTCCGACTTTCCCTCCCATGGCAGATCTTTCTAGCCAACGCGTCAATCAAGTTGATAAAGCGTTTACACATACCGGTTGTGATTACGCAGGACCGCTGCAGTATACGCCAGTGCGTGGTCGAGGTGTTAAAAGCCGTAAAGCTTGGCTATGTATTTTTACATGCTTAATGACGCGCGCTACGCATATTAAAGTTGCAACAGATTTAAGCACGGTGTCATTCCTTGCAGCCCTTAAACGATTTCTCTCACGGCGCGGCCCTATACAGTGTTTGTATACGGATAACGGCACTTGTTTCGTGGGCGCAAGCTCTTATTTACGCGAACGCTATAAGTTTCTCAGGGAAGAATATCGTAAATTTCCATAAATCATATTGACTGGAAGTTTATTCCGCCAGCATCACCACATTTCGGTGGATGTTGGGAAAGCATGGTCAAAGTAATTAAAACGCATCTCTTCAAAGTTATAGGTCAACAAATCCTCTCTTACGAAGAGCTTTTAACTGTCCTTGCATAAGTCGAGGCGCTGATCAACTCGCGCCCGCTCACGGCATTGAGTAATGACCCTGCAGAACCATCCGCGTGAAACCCTGCACATTTTCTGAACACAGTGCCATTATCGTCATTTCCGGCTCCTGAAGCAGACTCTTCAAGCTTGCTCCAGAGACATACACTGCTGGATAAACTCGTGCAGTCGTTCTGGCGGCGCTGGCGTGCGGAATATCTACACCAGCTTCAGGCTAGATCCAAGTGGAATAGTCCTGCATCCCCTATATAGGAGGGTACGTTGGTCGTCATAATACATGATAATGCTCCGCCGCTTTCATGGCCGTTAGCCATCGTAGAGAAATTGCATACTTCCAAGGACGGTACAACCCGCGTTGTTACCGTGAAAACCGCTAAGGGGAGCTACGTGCGCCCTGTTGTACGTCTCTGTCCGCTTCCAACTCAGTGAGATCTAGCCTGAAGTTGGATCTACCTCTTAGTTTAAGTATTTAGTTTGTAGTTTTCGCTATTATTGCGTTTGTAGTTTTCGCTAAAGTTAATTTAGATTAATTTTATTATCATATCACTGTCTTAGCCTATTGATGGGTTATGCGGTAGTACACCCAACATAGCTAAGTTCAATTCTATTTCTTTTAAAGGCAACCCTTTAGGGCCGAGGGGATATGGTAGCGCCATCTATCTTTCCATCGAGAACTAATCACGTCAACGTCAATGGTTCGTCGCTGCTCAGCCAATCCGAGCGATCCTTTTCATAAATCCCCTCCCGAAACGCCTCGCTATTGGCCGCCCTGATCAACGGCGACAGAACATTCGAGACGCTGAGGATGTGTCTGCCATACCGTACCGCACCGCACTGCGCCGCCATATATAATTATTACCGCTTACAACCAAAGAAAACCGAACAAACCCGCTCGCGAGTGAAAGTGAAACGAATAGTGTAGTGTAGTGATTCAAGCAGCTTCATCTCGAAAACACCAGGAGACTGCCCTTCTGAGAAGAAGAAGATTGCCATGCAAGGTAAGAGGTTCCTTTCTACATCATACTTTCTCTCCCTCTCCAATCCTAGGCGACCAGAACTCGCCATCCTTTAAATACAGTCCATTTTTCCCAAATCGCCTAGGAACCTTCGGTTTTGGTGTAACGCCGAACCAGCCACTTTGCTGTAAAGCTTCTGATTGTCTATTATACTTTTATGTATGTCCTGATGCCAAAACATAGCGCACTATATTTTTCTTTATATATATGTGTAATAAGTTAAGTTTCTGATTCTGGTACTGATTTCGTAGTTATTAACAACAGTCAAGTAAAACGCTGCCAAAAATACACACATCATCTCGGACAAATTGTGATAATTCAGAAGTTATGAGTGGACAGATAAACGTACTTCTACCTGTCTAACTACGGAATTCAATATTCGATCTATAGATAGATCTGTAGATATTAGATTCGTTTGTGACATAAGCTCCATAAAAAATATGTCAAACACGAATCTCGAATCTCAAAATCCATGTATGGATCGAATATTGGAAATGGCCGTAAATCATAATCTGCCCTGCCGTAATTGGATACTATAATAACATAATATACTAAACTACGCCAATCTTACTTACCACAAGTTTAATATAGCACCCATGAGATTGAAGTTTTTGGCGATCAATATGTAATTAACAGACTTGTTGAATCGGACAAAGGCGCCGTAAATCACGTGGGACAACAGAAATTTAATATCGCCAGTAAAGATGTAATTTTACGCTAAACTATTGCAATAGATAGCTAAGTTTGGCTCATTAGCTCCAGTTAGATAGTGGCACTTTCCACCTAAATCAATATGCCGCGAACAATACCTTTGAGCCCCTTCAACTTACATCCTAACTTATGTTGTTGTTAGGAGATTCTTCTGACGGCGTATGCTCTATATTGTGCAAGTTTCCTTCTGGGTTTTTGTTGAAGTGTTTTTATGCAAAGTTACAAGCTTGTGTTATATTTTTTGTAACGTGAATCCTTGGTGCTCGTTATCTGCACCGCATCACTCAAAGTCTAATTTGGTGTACCAGGGAAATATCTTAATGGCGGTGTAATAAACCATCACCTGCACATTTTACTTTATTAATTTAAAATAAATTAACGTCCTGGCGTAGCTTCGGGCATCATATAGTTTTATATTTTTTTATGTCTTATATGGTGACTTTGTTTCCCTCTGGATTTGGATCGTCGAAGATAACATTATTGTGCCATCTCGGTAGAAATGATACCTCTCGGTATGTTAATTGTTGGCTTTTTGAGTTTAAGTTAGTAAATAAATATGTATTATTCTGTATTTTCATTCACTCATTCTGTTTTGATGGAACCGAATCCGTGTATGCAGTCCAACCTAGTCATTTTAAAAGTTTTTGAACCTTATTATCATGACTTAGCCATGGCTGCGCTGCGACTCTGACACTATAATGACTCTTAATAGCTTCTCCTTTAAGATCCAGGATTTAAAGGCTCGGTCAAATTATCATAAACAATGATATGCTTAAAACACACATACTAGGAACATCAATCTGTGTATTCCTATAAAAAATATCTCTACAGTCCTACCAATTTTATAAATTTATTTATTTATTTGTTTATTTATTCATAACAATTTTAACATTGTATTGAATTTGATAGTACCTTAATGGAACAAATTAATAAAATAACATGACAAAGAAAAATCACATAACCAATAAAATATACAATACGTTTATAAAACAGAATAAACAAGTCAATCAATTAATAAAAAATATAAAAAAGAATAATAAATCAAACTAATAATGAATAAGTGAATATATAAACTTATTTAATATGTTTAAATAAATGCAATCATCATCATCCTCCTAGCGTTATCCCAGTCTCAACCTAGGGTCCGCTTTCTAGTCTAACCGGATTTGGCGGAATTAGCTTTTTCACGGAGCGTCTGCATGTCTGACCTCCGCAACCCGAAGGGATAGCGATATTCCATGGTTTAGACTAGTGTCAGTTTAGTTTAGAGGTACTGACGCCCTATAACGATGCAATAATATTTAAATTAATGTCATGAATTTAGAACCTACGAATGTCTCCAAAACATAAAATTGATTATATAAATCAGAACAACACAAATGGGAAAGAGTGTTCATTTGTTTGTTGGTTTGTCTTTTATAAATCTTCATCCTTGTGTGAAAGACTTTTGAAGAAATTGGCTGCTCGTTTTGACGCATTACCCGACAACCATGCGGTCGCAGCTACGGACGGTATCGAGTAACATTATTATTATTAATACTACACTAGCGTATGGCTTTAATAAAATACCAAAGAGGGTGCTTCAAGGTACGTAAATTGCGCGGTCTATATTTTGCATTAGTATCTTATATACCTCTGATATAAAACTAACTAGTTAGTGAGGTCTAACTCAGTTCGCACAGTGGAACGTAACGCTACGCAAACTTTCTTTTTAACCAAAGTTTGCCATGATAGTTACCATGGTATTTGTAGTGTGTATTCAAAGTTTATCTTTAGTATTTTACTCTTTTCTGTTCTAAACAAAAAGTAAGAAGTATGCAATTGAATGTTCAGCAGAATAGATTAATCAAAGAGTTTAAGAATAAATTACATATTTCAAGAAACTCTGTAATTTATCTTTACACTAGATGAGCCCGCGGTTACACCCACATTCTTTAAGGCGACTACTCTGCTCCCGTGGCTCATAGCGTGATGTTATATAGCCTCCTCGATAAATGGGCGATAGCCCATTATCCAATTAATCTTATACTAATATATAAAGCTGAAGAGTTTGTTTGTTTGTTTGGTTGAACGCGCTAATCTCAGGAACTACTGGACCGATTTCAAAATTTATTTCAGTGTTATATCTAACACTGAAATAAATTTTGAAATCGGTCCAGTAGTTCCTGAGATTAGCGCGTTCAACCAAACAAACAAACAAACTCTTCAGCTTTATATATTAGTATAAGATTAATTATTAATGCAGGCAATGCAATTACATAAATTCAGTAAAGTTTATATATTGAGATTTTTGGATCATCTATTATAAATAGATGAGCCTGCGGTTAAAACCGCGTTATTTAGGGCTACTGCTCCGCACCTGTGGCTCTACGCGTGATTTAGCCAATAGCCTTCCTCAATACATGGGCCCACGGACCAGTAGTTCCTTAGGTTAGCGCGTTCAACTAAACAAACAAACTCTACAGCTTTATTATATTATTATAGATTATGCTTAAATAAATGACGAATCACTGACGTCAATATGTCTTTCAGTAGGTTGCGGACCTCAACAAGTTCGTAGCGACACGGTTAGTCTGGAGTACTGCACGCTGTTTGCTGCATTGTGATGCACCTTAACCTCAGTCACCTTGCTGTTTTTCTTTTTCCTTACTTTTTACCCGACTACGGCGAAGACAAAAGGAAGGGTAATGTTTTTGGCAGTCTATGTATGTATGTTTGTATGTTCCAACGTAACGCCAAAACCACTGAACCGATTTAAATAAATGGGGTGTCAATCGGTACGTAATAATGGCCCGGGTGACATAGGCTATATAATTTTTTTCTAAATTTTCTATTTCTTTATTAATACCTCAGATCCCAACCTCAAAAATTTCAAATATTATGTACATATATTATACTGTTTGAGTCAAAATATAAGTTTAAAACGCGATTGTACTTAAAATTCGCGCGGTTCAGACGATTTGCGTTACGTATTTTGCTTTTTTTCTTCCTTTAAATTTATATTGCACGGTTAGTTTACATATCCCATTGGGATATAGAAAAGTATTAAATAAAAAAATAAGTTTAAAGACTTTAACCCGATTCAATTTTATGACTACGTAAAAAAGGGGGTCTAAAAAGGAAAAAACAAGAAAATAGCTCACTATAAGTAAGGACAGAAATGCTCAAGCTAGAGCTGTGGTCGCACCTATTGTATAATAGTATACCGTAAAATGGGGCTACTTTCAAAAATAGCGGTAACTTTGATAATTACTTTTTATTGATGCTTTTTTGATAAAATATCGTTTTCTATGGAAAGCACCCATTTGATGTTTTTTTTGTTGGCCGCAGTGATAGTTCAGTTATCTTTCTTCAATGCGTGTGCATCGGTGTTCATAGCGTTCCTTGTTTAACGACAGGTGGCGGGCAAGTCGTACTTAATCTGCAATTTGTTGGAATAAGTGATGTTAACATAGGCACTGATCCAACGCGGAGAGCGTTCGGTAACTGTTCGGAATATTGGGACCGCATCGTCGCAATTGTATGTGCTACTATACTCGTATTTATACGAGAATAACTAAATTAGGATCAGCTAATACGATGAGTTCTAGTCAAGTTCAACTAAAACAGCTGTAGTTTAACTACAATACAAGTAAACTATGCATATTATAAACTTACTCTAGCGATTAGGTAACGACATTTTTTCATGGCGCAAAAGCGTTGCATATTCGTTACATAATTTTCCTGAACCTATTCATTTTGAAAACAATTATGATCCTCTTTTGCGTAATATACACAAATATGGTCCAAATTTGTTTTCAAAATTGAACGAACAGTAAAATATGTGCGCAAGTAGTTCCAATAGTATAAACAAGCTTGCAATAGAATAAAATTCAATAAAAACCATTCTCGCGTTGCGAATCAACAAAAGGAGTCACTGCGCTGTCAAAGCGAAACACACAAGGGTATCGATAACTTCAATGATATGTCAGTACCTCAAATACAGGAATACTATACAAAGATTTACCTGAGATATTTTGAAGAGGTAGCGATAGTCCAGTGGGTAGATTGCCGGATTGCTACGCAGAGGATCTCGCATTCACACCCTTTTCGAAGTAAATACATATTAATTAAATTATTAATGTTAACGGTGATGCAGGTCTTAGAGTTCTCCATGATGTCCTCGAAAGACAAGTGAAGACTGCTTACCCGCATTTGGTCGTCGTGAGAAGTAGCCAATTCCCAGCATTGGGACAGTCTATAAACAGAGCCGATTACTGATAATAAAGATATTTTGTGAAGTGAAGTTATTTCTACAATTTAACTCTCTCAGTCTGTACAGTGAAACTGCATTACCGTAGCTTTATTATACCATCGTGGATTATGTAATAAGAGCAATATAGATATTGCTCTTATTACTCGTTTTACTACGTCTCTACACAGGCACACGGGCAATTAATGTTTCTCCATATGTGCAACTGCGAAATGATACCTCAAATTTAACAGTAGTTAGTTTGATTGTGATCTTGGTTATAAGAGGAACTGTCTGGCTCATCTGGATTTTTGACAGAACTGCCAATGGTAGTATATTTTAAATGTAGCTGTTCCCTGTTGCCCGGATAATTAAAAATCACAACTACTGGACCATTTCATTTACACTGTAACATTTTAGACCCCGAATATAAATGATTCTGCTATGGTACTAAGAGTAACCAAAACTTTATAAATCTTAGGCTGGTATTAAAGGGCTCATAATGAGTAATAATAAAATTTGAAATGTAACTGAAATACCTTATGTTTGTTCCGACGTTTCAGCACGGCTTGCGCACCAGATGACAGTCATATCGGGATCACGACTGCTGTCTTGACAAAAATATTATAAAGTGTAAAAGTCGCAAAAGTTTGAAAGTATTTAAATTGCCGGAGACACTGTCTAACAACCCTTACATACATAGCAGGTCAAGACTAAACATCGCTTCATCTTTCACTTCATCGAGTCTATGTTTTATAATAAGGCAGTATGGTTTGACATAAAGTTCACGCTTGTGACACACCACTAACGAAGCTTTCACACTACGGTCACTGAAGTTGGTTATTTGGCTCATAGCCAATTACGAAATAGTTCTATATCATCGCAGCCCTATTCTAAAGTGTATTGGTTCCACTTTCTAATTTAACATAATATGGTCTTATTACGGATAGAGTGCTATCTAATTTCCGCAAATAAAACGGATAGCGATTATCTAAAATTAGACTTGTAGACAGAGTATTTAGGGATATACAATTATACACACACGATGTGTAGGTCTCATTTTCAAACTAACTGGGTGTATAATTAGGCTGTCGGTGACGAAGCGCGGTCTTTTTGTAAGTAGTCCCTAATTGATTTGTGATACACTTTTATTCTGTGCTTGCCCTGTAATATATGTAGCGTTTTGTCAGACAAATCGAGCGCACACAAATTAGGTGGAGTTACAAACTTAGATCATATATTTATGTAAATGTCATACACATGACACGCATAACTTTGGCTGAATGCCTGAGAATTGTCTCAGGTAACATGGAGTTAAAATAGATCAAGCACGCGCAATTTTATGATTAGAAAAAGATGTACTATGCTACGGGTTAGCAAGTTTTAGTTCAACTGGGTGGTCAACGTCTCATAAAACGCCTTGCATAGTAGCTAAGAAACTAAATAGAGTATAAAAAAGTATTTGAATTAAAGTAAGTTTTTACTACATTCGTTTACTATGCATTCGTAGTACTACTGTGCCGGTTAAGAATAAGCGACTCTGTTAAGACTACACTACCGTTATTAGTTTAGTCTCAGTTCACTTAAGAATATTGTTTGGGGATTGGTATGTGCCTGCTGTGGCCTCAAATTAAATTATGATGTATACTCGTGTCAGTTTTACGTTTTATTTCCATTTCAATTGTGAAATTAAGATAATGTTACTTGTGTAAATTATAAAACAGAGCTTAATAAAAGTAACAATGTAATAGTGTACGCAACAAAACCTTCTTATTAGGAAAATTACGCAGACGTAAGAAGTATGAAATCTGTTGCAGTTAAAATGAATGTGGAGGACTGTAAAAAGTAAAATATACTCATATAATTACATATGTATTTTGTATTTTGTTAAATTCTAATGGTTCTGACAGACAAATCACAGTCGCCATATTGGCCACTCTAGCAACGTCACAGATACCGGATAACATTTTGACATAGTCTTAGTACTAAGTAGTTTGTATGTGTAAATATTTTTTGCAGCTATATTTCTTAAACAGTTAAACCACAAATGGAAGTATCCACCCAATAAAGGAGATTTGTATCAAATATAAAAAAAATATATTTCAGTTATTATTCATTTTATGTTTGACTAGCTGTCCCGGCGAACCCTGTATCGCCTTTTAAAGGTCTTTTTGCTTATTCTTTTTTTTTTTCAAACCACTTTTCCAGGAAATTCTGAACAAAGTTACCAAAGCCACCAATGCTTTCTGCTAAAATTTCAGAATTTACAAAGGTATACAAACAAACGAAGATTGAATTTTATACACCTATATGTATAGATAGATGACCCAGGAATTCGATTTCCCATTTGTCATCTTTGATCACGAAATAGATGTTGTATCTTGCATTCCTCATGTGACGTCACATCGCGCTCCTGCGCCGCGAGCCTCGCTACGAGTGACGCACAGCAATGGGCCGTTCCCTCGCGCCCCTCCGCGCCGGCCCTATAAATACAGCGGACACGAGGCTTCGGCCCTTTTCCTCCGGCCAGCACCGCCAGTTGAGTACTACCATCATCCGAAGACCTGTGAAGTGCCAACGTCGCCCACGCCCTGGATAATTGTCTCATCTGTTAATCTTAATTGTCAGTTCTTTTTTTGTATAACTAAAGCCATCGAATAACTGAAATTATAACGCGAGTTTAAACTTTCCTGGTAATATTTTTTATTTATTTCCCGTAAGTCAACCTAATTATCTCTCTTTAATTGCTCGGCGAGTGATCGATCCCGGCTACCACGTGGAAATCAATCACTCGTGCGACATTGGCGCCCAATAGAATTTTTAATTATATTATATATATAATTTTTAAAACGCAAGTTGGCACTTTACAGGTGGGTGAAATAATTTCTTTTTCTCTTGTATATTTTTCTCCTGTGTGTGCATATATTCTGGTGTGGTGAATTGCGTACAGGTACAGTTGTTATCTATTTTTGTTGGCCTTAAGCAATTTAACTGTGTAAATAACATAACGGTGATTTAATTAACGTCTGTCTAAAATCACGTTTCCACCGCGGACAGCGTGTTGAGCCGCCAACCGGTTCTAACCGCTTAGCCGTTGAACTAACGAGCCACGGGTTTGCGAAAAAATATTGTGATTCAACCTTTGAGTGACCTTTAAGAAATTTTTTCTTCCTTGACCAATCATCACACCATTGTATAATTTAGTGTACTTCAGTTTTTTTTAGCACGGTATTCGATTTTCTGGCGATATTTAATTTTTTTTCTAGTGCCGGCGTAAATACTTAGATTTTCTATTATTGTTTTGTAATAATGGCTTACATTATAAATTTTTCATTATTAACTCAAGCGGAATTAGAATATGAGACCACAATACGCGGCGTTTCAAAGCCTGACGATCCCCGCAAACAAATCGCTAAACTTTCAGTTAAAACTCCCTCAGAGGATATATTATCTTCACCCTTCCCACCAGAGGAGGATGTGGCAGAAGTGGAAAAGTCGCTATTAAGATCAACTAAACACTTATCTATGTTGGAAGCAAACTATACTTCCGAGCTTCAACAGAAGGTCGAAACCGTGCTGCACCATTGTTTTCATCGACTGAATAGGGTGGATACCGGCAGTCTTGATATTAAAAAAATTGAGTCTGTGTGGAATAAATTTAATGACTTATATGCGAAATTGTTGTTGTCGACTCTAGTGGATTGCATCCCGATCCGGATAAAGTAAATTCAATGAAAAATTATCCCACTCCTTCTAATAGAAAAGAAGTACGTCGTTTTTTAGGCGCAGCCTCGTGGTACAGGCGTTTTATACCGAATTTTAGCTCTATTGCTGCACCCTTAAATAAGTTAACATCTCAAAGTAAAAACGCACCTCCATTCTGTTGGACGACAGAGGCTAATGAGGCGTTTAATTACCTAAAGAATTGTTTGATTTCCTCCGTGGTGTTGGCTTGTCCTGACTACTCGCAACCTTTTGAAATACACTCAGATGCTAGCGATTTTGGACTTGACGCGATCCTCTGTCAAAGGTTAAATGGTGAGGAAAGAGTCATAGCGTACTATAGCAAATCACTCACTAAGCAGGAAAAAAATTACAGTGCCACAGAGCGCAAAGCCCTGGCTGTTCTATCTGCTATAGAACACTGGCGTTGTTATGTTGAAAATGGTAAAAAGTTTATTGTTTACACAGATCACGCTGCTTTGAAATGGTTCTTGACCTTAAATAACCCTACTGGCCGGTTAGCCAGATGGGGAGTTCGCTTATCTTAATACATAAAATCCTTGCGTTACTGACTGACTGACAGACACGCTACAGCCAAAACTATTGGGCGCAGGAAGCTGAAATTTGGCATGTATGTTCCTTGGGGACCGTAGGGGTGCACTAGGAAGGGATTTCCCGAAATTCCCACGGGATCGGCCAAAACGGGTAAATTTAAAAAAAATGCAGGCGTAGCTGCTGGCGTCCTCTAGTCTTCCTATAATTCCGAAATACGTCATCGTCGGGGTTCTGATAACGTTTTACCTGATTTTCTGTCTCGCTCTTTACCCGTTTCTGCTATTGCTAATGATATAAATATAGATATTAATTCTAATCAGAATTTACCAGTTTCTACTAATGATCCTTGGTATTTAAATATCTATAAAGGCTGTTTAAGTTCTCCGACTTCCTTTGTTAACTATCAAGTAATAAACAATAAATTGTATTGTTTTAAAAAAACATTAAACCCTCTCACTAGAGAATTTCAATGGAAAGAGGTTATTCCGTCTGACCAAAGAAATGACATTCTAAGGGAGAATCATTCTTCGCCCACTGCTGGACATCTGGGTATTTTTAAGACATACAAACGTCTCGCACTTAATTACTTTTGGCCTGGTATGTACACTGATGTTGTCAAGTTCGTCAGTTCATGTGAACCTTGTATCACTCATAAACACCAAAATCACCCAAATTTAGGTCTAATGAGAAAACCCAAATCATGTCAAAAGCCCTTTTAGACGATTAGTATTGATTTGATTGGTCCATTGCCTACCAGCAGGAAACAAAACACTTTTATATTTGTGGTCAGTTGTTGTTTCTCTAAATATTGTTTACTTTTCCCCATTAAACGGGCAACTGCAGAAGTGATAACAAAATTTCTTGAGGAAAATGTATTTTTGGTGCATGAAATTCCATCTACTATTGTTTTGGATAACGGTAAACAATTTATTAGCGCAACCTTTAAAAGTATGTTGTCAAAATATAAAATTCCAAATTTGCATTTTACACCGTTGTATACTCCCCACGTTAACTCAGTTGAACGTTACAACAAAACCATTATGACAGCTATTTCAACTTTCATAGAATCTGATCATCGAATCTGGGACACTCTAATCACTAAAGTTCAATTTGCCCTTAACTGCGCAGTTAGTGAGGTTACTGGTTATTCTCCTAATTTCCTTGTTTTTGGTAGGGAGGTCATAACATGTGGTTCTCAGTATATTGATAAGGAATTTCATTCCGATATGGTGCTTGAACCACGGGACGGCTATGCCGAAACTTTAGGCTATTTATCTTCTATTTTCGAGAAGGTACATTCAGCTCTGTTGTCGGCCCACCAACGAAATTGTTCATCTTATAATCTTCGCCGTAAACAGGCAGAATTCAATGTCGGTGATATAGTTTGGCGCAGAACGTTTCTTCTTAGTGATAAGGATAAATACTTTAGCAAGAAATTGGCGCCTAAATTTATTAAATGTAAGATTGCCTCAAAAAAATCACCTCTAGTATACAAACTTAACGACATGGCTGGCAAACCTATAGGCGATTGGCACATCAAGGATTTAAAGTTGATTAATTACAAAGAATAATAAAAGTATGAAAACAACAATAAGAATACCTTCTACCTATTCATTGTTTAATTTTTTCAAACGAACGTTTCTAATTTATATTACCGTTTGTAGTAGTGCCTACTATAAATTGATATTTTCTGTGGTGGGTAGCAAATATTTTTTTTCTCGTAAACAATACTAATTTTCAAATTGCTGCGCAATTGTGTACTCAAATGTTATGTTGAACATTGTTTTAAAAAATACTAACCATAAACTAAATATATTGTTTTTTTTTACCCTGTTGATCAGTGGTTAAAAGGTCGCTATTAGCTGAGCATACAAGTTCGATTCTCGCATGTGTATTTTCTTTCCGCAAATCTATTTGTTGAAATGCATCTTGATTGGCGTATTGTTTTTCGCCGTGCCTTGTTCTGAAGTTCTGTTGTTATTCTTAATTCTGTATAAATTCCATAATCAAATTGTTATTATAGGTACTTTATAAACGATCATGGTGATTAACCGTGCGTCGCGAGCTCGGAACAGTCGAATAGTACCTACCATTTAGATCGTACCTAGTTGTCGTTATGACGCACGCGCGTTCACTCAGCGACGCGCCGATAAATAAATGCCTAACTAATGACTCACCATTGTTTACATTCAAAAGGTGGTTACTGGTTGTGTTCTAGTTATTAATTAGAGCAAAATATTTACTAATTTCTTTCCTTTGACATTGAGCGGTCCGGTCGTGTCTGCGGCTTGTATTATTTTTGTTCATCTTTACGAAAAATCTGTTGTTATACCTAACTATATTCAAAAAGTTTACTTATCTAGTGGCAAAGGCCGAACCCAAGATTTATAAGTCGTAGGGCTAGATCAAGTTTTTTTATATCTACAAATCATTATTACCTAATAATTATCCTAAGCGCTTCTCCATAGATTGTTATCTTTAATATTAGGCTATTACACTGGCCTCGGCATTTACATGTAGGTATGTGTGATGAATTATGAATGATAAATGTGTATGTTCAAATTCAGACTGCCGTTGTACGCGTGAAGAATGCAAGCGTGGGTCATTATTATTTAGGTATCCTAATTAGCGTATAGGGTTGTCACTTGTTCAAGGTACTCATGCCCTTGTTTTCTCTAATTTCAGGGAGTATCTTCAGGGCTGCTACGCCCGTTGGGCTAGGGAATTTTCCTTAGGGAAAATCCCGGCATAACGGGGGGGGGGGTGTGACGTCACATCGCGCTCCTGTGCCGCGAGCCTCGCTACGAGTGACGCACAGCAATGGGCCGTTCCCTCGCGCCCCTCCGCGCCGGCCCTATGAATACAGCGGACACGAGGCTTCGGCCCTTTTCCTCCGGCCAGCACCGCCAGTTGAGTACTACCATCATCCGAAGACCTGTGAAGTGCCAACGTCGCCCACGCCCTGGATAATTGTCTCATCTGTTAATCTTAATTGTCAGTTCTTTTTTTGTATAACTAAAGCCATCGAATAACTGGAATTATAACGCGAGTTTAAACGTTCCTGGTGATATTTTTTATTTATTTCCCGTAAGTCAACCTAATTATCTCTCTTTAATTGCTCGGCGAGTGATCGATCCCGGCTACCACGTGGAAATTAAGCACTCGTGCGACACTCATAGCTTAAAACATCGGAGATGATACTCATATCGTCTTCAAATTTTTTTCATCCGCCATCTTTGATTTCCCATCCGCCATCTTTGATCACGAAATAGATGTTGTATTTGGATTCGCCATCCCTTAAAACATCGGATACGATAACCATATTGATTTTTTAAAACTTTCCCATCCGCCATCTTTGATTTCCCATCCCTTTAAATATTGGAGAAGGATACACATATCGATTTAAAAAAAAATCCCATCCATCTTTGATTACGAAATAGATGGTGTTTTTGAATTCCACATTCCTTAAAATATCGGTGACAATACCCATATCGACTTTAAAAAAAATACCGTCCGCCATCTTTGATTTCCTATCCGCAATCTTTGATCACGAAATAGATGTTGTATTTGGTTTCTCCATCCCTTAAATCATCAGAGACGATGCCCATATTGATTTTTTAAATTTTTCCCATCCGCCATTTTTGATTTCCCATCCACCATCTTGAATCACGAAACAGATGTTGTATTTGGATTCCCCATCCCTTTTAACATCGCAAACGATACCAATATTGATTTTTTTTAATTTTCTCATCCGCCATCTTGGATCACTAAATAAATTTCATATTATTAATCAGCGTCCCGAAAATCTCGAAACGATTCCCATATAGATTGTATCCTATTCGTTTAGCCTTTTTTTGCGTTTGACCCAATCCTCCCCTTTCTCGTTTGACCATTTTATTATTTTTGTCTGGCTCTTAAAAGTTGTAGCGTAATTTTATATAGCCTATAGCCTTTCGGAATAATTGGGCTATCACAGGCAATAACAATTTTTTTAAATCCGACTGCTAATTCCTGAGATTAGCCGACATTATCTTTTAGCCTTTTTAGCCTTTTGCCCGGCCCAAAGGGTCGAAACGTTATGTTATATAGCCTATAGCCTTCCGGAATAACTGGGCTATCGTATACAAAAAGAATTTTTCAGATCTAACCGGTAGTTCCTGAGATTAGCGCGTTCAAACAAACAAACTCTTCCGCTTTCTTATATTAGTATAGAATAGATAGTAGAGCATCGTAGACTTACTATTCGAGTGTCACTTTTTGAGTGCAAAGATTCAAATTAATTAATAATTATGTAATCCGGCCAGATAGTATTTATAAAGTAAGAAACTTAAATATGAGTGTGAGTTTCATTAACCGAACATTATGTTATTTTACATTATCATACAAACATACATAGACTCACGCCTGTTTCCCCGAAGGGGTAGGCAGAGGCATATTAAACGCCCACTTTTCGCCAGTGTTTTGATCCCACGTAATAGGTGGCGAGCCTATTGCCGCTTATATTACATTATCAAGGCCACAGAAAGGGATATTTAAGGGATACCGATTTCCACGCGGGCGAAGCCGCGGGCACAGCTTGTACCTAATATTAGTAGGAATTAGCCAAGGCTGTTACAATAATTATTATTAGTTTAATTAAGTAAGCGAACCTTAAAAGCGAACGAAGTAATGATAGTGCATCATAATTATGTCAATGTATAATGTGACAGTACTGACAGATATAGCACATGCGCAGCAACTCAATTATTATACAGCGCATGCGTTATTACTGTCAATAGGTAGGAGGTTTGTCCCTACAAACTTCGACCCTCTCTAAAGTCCCTCCTAGATTATTTTTTGCATTTTATTGTATCCTATGTGTTTTTCCTGGTTCTGAGCTACCTCTCCACCAATTTTCAGCCAAATCGGTTCGGCCGTTCTTGAGTTATAAATAGTGTAACTAACACGACTTTCTTTTATATATATATTTTCTTTTATATAATAGCTATAAGCGGTTTTGCTCTCACATTACGTCTCTCTTACGCACCTACCTTGAATTGTCTCTACACCCCCCAAAGGTTGACTGGCAGAGAATGCCACAGGCATTAAGTCCGCCTTTGTACATTATTTTGTAATATTGTGCAAG
The DNA here is from genome assembly GCA_944739405.2 of Euclidia mi. NCBI lineage: Eukaryota > Metazoa > Arthropoda > Insecta > Lepidoptera > Erebidae > Euclidia > Euclidia mi. Next base: position 80,398,696 of record OX123181.2, read on the forward strand.
AAGTTTTAAAATAAATAAAAAATAAAATAATTATATAAAATACCCCTTCAGGGATACAATTTTATTGTGAGTCTATAAATAAATAATATAAAACAACTAGCGACATGCCCCGGCTTCGCACGGGTGCAATGCTTATTAGACATGTACATATAATTTTTGACGTCCGCGTCTATTGAGGAGCCAGTTGAAAACCAGCGCCGGGCACATGTGTCCGGCAATATGCTGAACTGGCCTCCTATTTTTATGCAGGTGACAGGCGTGTACAGATGTGTACCGTTCTAATCTTTTTCTCTTTTCAACTTTGTCGTTATTATTCATGTCTTTCGTCTGATAAAAATAAACGCATTTTCTTTCTTTCTTTCTTTCTATATTATACATATAAACCTTCCGCTTGAATTAGTCTATCTGTTAAAAAAACCGCTTCAAAATCTGTTGCGTAGTTTTAAAGATTTAAGCATACATAGGGACAGACAGACAGAAGAAAGACTTTGTTTTATACTATGTAGTGATACTATGTAGTCACATGCTATTTTTGTCTGCTGTAATTTTCAACGCTTTTCCTTATAACACTTTTGTTCTTCGGAATTTTTTATTTTTTTATTTACTAGAAAAATAACGTAATACATTTTTACAAATTAAGTTTTGCGGCTACATTTCGGTAAAGTAATAGTACTGGAAAATATTGCAGCAAAATTGCTGGTTAACACCATTACAGGTTTACTATCGTAAATTTTGTGGTAAACATTTTCGGTAATTCATTATTACAGTTATCATCCGGGACATAAATTTATACCTGCTATACATATTGGCTGTAACTTGCTCGCGCTCGGCGGCTCAAGAACGCGTTTCTACATGTAATACACATTACGCACACTAATACTAATATGCGGCGTCGGTGATAGTCAGTGCATCTCTTTCTAAACACGGAAATAAACTGCGACAGATTATTGCGCACACAATAATTGTTATAATAATAAGAGTTTTTGCATAGACTAATGATTGGTCTCGCTCTGCTCTACTAGACGGAGCCCTCATACTTGTAAAATGAGGCAGAAAAAACCATGCCAGCTGGCATGGTTTGAGGCTGTCACACTGACAGCCGTGTGTCAGGTGCATATATCCACCAAATGAATTATGCAAATAATTCGCTGTACAATGCCAAGTTGCGCTTTTATCCCGTGTAAAAATAAGTCAGCAAGCAATAAGAAGGACTCGGGGATCACATACCATCTGTAACATAACAATAAATTTGAAATTTCACCCTAAAATTACATTAAACCAAAAAAATCATTCAGTGTTGCTGCGCGTAGAAGAACAATTTCCTCGTAGTTGAGATTTTTATAATATAAATGTATTGTTATTGTATTTTATAATATAATCTATTGCATTTATCTAACCTTATTATTTATTTAACATATTTATGTATTGTTTAATGTTTAAATTAGTAATTTATATACTTAAAGTGTTGAAGTAAATATATAAGGCAGTCATCTTGAACGAATGTGAGCTCATATTGTTTTACAAAGTAACAGTACTGATAGGTCGCACATGCGTTTGGACTTCATTTTAAGCAATAAAGATAAGATAAGGTTCCTTAAAAGTAATTTAAAATCTTTCAACACAATTTAGTACCTAGAACAAATTTTATCTATTTTAATTATTAGTAAAAAAATCTAAAAAAGTTCAACGGTTTACGCAGTATCTTCTCGTGGTTACAGAATAAATATCTTTTGGGCCTCACATTCAGCTACTCATTACACGTAGATGCTATTAGAATAATTAGGTATATACATATCGCAGTCATTCACCATCATCATCGTCCTAGCGTTATTCCAGTTGCATCCAAGACCTTGCGACTTGCCTGGAGTCCGCTTACATACTAGTCCTACCAGATATGACAGAATATCTGCTTTTCCACAGAGCGGCTGCCGTCTGACTCCGTAACCCAAAGGGATAGCGATATTCCATGGGTTTAGACCAGTATCAGTTTGTTTGAGGGGACTGACTCCCCGTAAAGAATTTCAAAGATCTTAATGAAAGCCGGGACTGACGGTTTAACATGCTCTCCGAGGCACAGGGCAAGCGATCATTAGCAATTTAATAGGCACATATCTTTGAAAAGACAATGGTGCACGCGGACACGCCGTAGATTCAAAGTTGAAACCGTCTACATGACAGTCTGTTAATATTGTCTATCCTTACTTGTGAGTTTTGGTGTCTACATGACTATTAACAGTAAATAAACCTTAGTAAAACTTAAAAGGAGAAATTGGTATTCGTACCTACTAAATACTGTGAAACTAACAATTGACGGCTAGAATGGAAATATAATGCACTATTTTCTAAGTAACTTATAATCTACAAGATTATTCTGAATACGTAATAATTTGTAAATATCATATGTAATAACCTATTTGGATACAACCAAAGCATTGGATAAGATACCCACCATTTTTTCGATGATGAAACCTGCGCCTAACCCATACACGAATAAATTTATGCTTTTAAATAATTGTAAATTTTGTACCTACATTTATAACTAGTTACTTATCCAATAGACCACAGTATAAAATATTTTCCTATTAACTCGGGTAACTGTTGAGAAGCTGACAACACAATTCTTCACGCATGCGTCTTGATGCTTTTGATTGACACACACTGTCATAATGAGTTGCCTCACTTATGGACCTATTTTTCTTAGGCAGTGCGGTGTCTAGTATAGCGAAGCGATACCAATCATTTGTCTAAGAGTTTTTGTGTCTTTTATGAGTTTATGTTTGAGTGCTAGTTGTTGATGTATGATGTTTGCTACCTGGTTGTGTCTATGAGTGTAATCTGTCTGTGTGAGTTGTGTGCATGCTCCAGTTATGTGTTGTATGGTTTCTGATTGGTTATGGCATTTACGACATTTCTCACTAGTGATTGTGGGATCTTTAATTATATACTTTTTGTTTTTATAATCTGATCTTGAATTGCAATAATAAAGCCTTCTGTTTCAGGAATTAAATTGCCTATCCTAAGCCATTTATTTGATGCTATTGTATCTATGTGGGGTAGCTCTAAATCACGAGAGTGCCGGCCATGAAGCACTTTCTTTTTCCAATCTTCTAATTTCTGCTTTTGTGTATCATGGATGTTAGTGTGTTGCGTCTCTGTTTGATTGTGCAAGTTAAGTGGTGAGTAGTTGATATCATTTGTAACTATGGGGTTGTGAATTTCACTCGTATTAGACTTTGCGTGGAAAAAGGTTTTTAAACTTCTAATTTGTTTTTGCCAAAGTTATTGGATGTCTATCAGGCCTCTCCCTACGTTTTGGCGTTTGATGGATAGCCTCACTATAGCAGATTTAGGGTGCAGTTTATTATGTTTGGTGAGTGTAGTACGAGTCATTCTGTCTATTTGCTGTATATCACTTTTCGTCCATTTTATTAAACCAAAAGAATATGTTAAAATAGGAATTGCGTAAGTATTAAATGCCTTTATTAGGTGCTTGCCCATTAGTTGAGTTTTTCATAGAGTAGTTACTCTCATATTATGTTTCTCTCTTATCACGGTTATTCTTCTAACTTTGGTGTCAGAAGAATAACCGGTACTTTGGGAGGCTTACACGGGGATATGGATCCAACGTGCAGTGGACCGTAGAGATTTTTAATCTAAAATGGGATGGGACACATGCCGCGGAGCCTACACAACTGCACTACTGAGTACAGCTACGGACTAGCCGCAGAACATGTAGGACTATTGTGATTATGTGGAGCCTAATTTAAATGGGTTATGTGGTTGGATGTTTAATGGACTGAAAAAAATTGTACTATGGATAACAAACGGCACCTGCCAGTGATACTCCTATAGCATCCGTCCGGTGGTAGGTGGTGACTTGCCATCTCACTGGATGGACCCTCTCTAAAAAGCCGCCCAAAGCAAACAAACTCTGCCATAGAGGCAGCCAGAGGGCAACATCGGTGCAAGTGGCTAGTGCGGCACTGGTTTCGCCATTGCGGGTCTTGTGACAACGGAGACCCGGAGCGGGTTTCTCCGTAGTTACGCCCTTGACTATGACACTTCCACCCCCGAGCAAATAGCTCTTGCGGCTTCCCTCAGGCCGGCCGACCAAGGCAAGCCAGAGTTGAGAGTCCTGCGGGCGCTCTTGGAAATCCACTCCAACCAGCCAACAAAGGCAAGCCGGAGACGAGGCCCTGACCAACCCTCTGAAGCATGCGGGACCGCATTGTCGCCACACACATTCAGCTCGCCACAAAGCTGCCCTGCGGTTTGTAAGGTTTCTTTTCTTCTTGTAATACATTTTTTGTTTATATCACAAGATGAAGGTGATGTTTGAAAGCTATTAATCTGCCCTCCGAGTTTGCGTTATTCTCATGGTGAGATGACGACGACCCCAGAGGTGTACTATTATTATTATTAATAGTAGGCGAGCCTATAGCCAGACTGAAATGCGATATTTCTTTGTTGATTGATTGTTAAGCCATTAAACATGTTATTTTACTTCAAAATAGGCGTAAAAATTCAACAGCAGCTACCTGTAGGTTTCTAGCAGTCCAATTTGCTGTCGTGGTTCCGTTATATTTAAATTTATAATCTAATTTAAGATTTTTTGAGACTGGACATAGCCAAAACGAGGGTGACTCAATGCATGCTTGTATTGAAAGAAACATGAGAAAAAAGTCTATTTACACACCTGATCAAATGTATAATAATTCTAAACTCTAAATTCTCGGGAGAAAAATATACTTTGTAAGAATTGGAGCAAACAGATATTTTAGACATTAAACAATTGGTAAATCCTTTGAGTTGGCGTCGCGATATATGGAAAAACGATACGCTGATCTGATGTAATGGAAATTCATGTATCATCATCCCAACAGGACAAAGTTTTCTTTAAATATGATTATGATGAGGACAAAGTTTTCTTTAAATATGATTATGATGATGCATATTCTGAATTAAATATTTCAAGTTCATTCCAAACCAAACGACGTGGGCGAAAACCTAAGACAGATGCTTCGATAGAAGACACTGTATTGGCACAGACTTATCATCAACCTCTTCCTATAAGCAAGGCTCATAGGAAGAGCATACAGATTTACTTGGATTGTGCAATAGTGGAGCGAGTCCACGATATTACCACGCATTTTATGAATCTTTAATTTCTGCAGAAATTAGTGATGATCGCAATGATAATGATGATGCAAATGATAATATCGATTAGTTATTAATGTTTTAACTTGGCTATTTTTAATATTCTCACTGATTGTAATTTGTGATCTCTTTGAAAACTTGGTTTCCAATAAAGGTTACAATTTTCATAAATTTTGTAAGCTTTCTTTAATTATTCCCTCAAAGATAGCGAAGACAAATTTATTTTACACTAGAGGACGCCAGCAGCCACGCCTGCATTTCTTTTTAATTTACCCGTTTTGGCCGATCCCGTGGGAATTTCGGGAAATCCCTTCTTAGTGCACACCTACGGTCCCCAAGGAACATACATGCCAAATTTCAGCTTCCTGCGCCCAACAGTTTCGGCTGCAGCGTGTCTGTCAGTCAGTCAGTAACGCAAGGATTTTATATATTTAGATAATCGGTTTTCAATGATTACGATAATATGACTAACAATTATTTTCTATAATATACGGGTTACACTACGTTACCCATTTATGGTTATTTAAAATTAACCATAACAAGTCGGTAACTGAACATTACAATCTCTCGCCTGTAATAAAAAACACGATTAATAATCCAGTAAAGCAATATTATGCCCATGATTTTCAAGAAATTTACAAGAATAATTCGGTAAGTAAACAAAACTGGAAGAATAAGTCGGGATCGTAAGATATCAATACACCAAAAATTGTATGAAACCATTTTCGTTAACATGTATTTTGGTGAATAACTAATCATGCGCATTTTTAATAGTTATGCTAAATACTGTAAACTTTTCGGGTAAAAATTAGCTTTTTCGTCATATTACAATTTTGTCATAGTTACATTTTGTTGAAGAGATATACCCCAAAAACACTAAATCATTTTTCTTGTAAAATTTGAGTTTTGCGATTACAGGTTTATTCCCTGGGGACGTCGATATGCTCTATTACGAGAGGAGGTATGTCATCAGTGGCGGCAGAGGTGAAGAATAGGTTTTTTATTTTTACTGCGTCCAAAGTTGTGTTAAAGAAAATTCTACCACAAGAAATAAAAACAAAAGGCATATTCACACTCAAAACTACGAAGAACTATATGCACAACGCTAAATGTTTTCCTCCAATTGAAATTAAACTACACTTTACGGATTTTATCGCGTTATATTGGTTTCACTGGTTACTTATTACATTTAAACCGAATGATCTAGAAACTACATTTTTATTACTAGCCGACGTTTCGAATTCTTTACAGGATTCATGTTCACGGCAGACTGAGGTGATATTTGTCTTTGTCTTGAATTTAAAAGTTATCTCAAAGTACCCGAACATTTTTCAACTATTGGTGTTACTATCTACGCAGGATGTGCTCACTGTGTCTTGATGTCTTCTGGTGACTTTGTCCTTCTTGGGTTTCATTAGCCTGATAACAGAGTCCCAAGCTGGAGGAACATTCCAACCATCTACCCTATTGAAATTAAGATGTTTTTTTTTAATTTCAATAGCTTCACGTATCATTTTTGGAATAAAACGGTGTTCTTTTGCGAGTATCTGTGGTTTATCAAATCGCAGGTAATGGTTGGTTCCTTGTTCAACATGTTCACACACAGCAGACTTCGTCGAGCGTTTGTGTTTAATGTCAGCTATATGTTCCTTTAGTCGAATACCTATGCTTCTCTTGGTTTGTCCAATGTATGAGAACCCACACTCACAGTCTACCTTGTAAACCCCGGCCTCTTGTAAGGGTAACTGACTCTTGACAGATGGTAATAATTGGCTTATCTTCGTTGGTGGCTTGTAGAAAGTTTTGATTGAAGCTCGCTTCAAGATGTAGCCAATCTTGTCGGTCACGCCCTTGATGTATGGGAGGACAGCAGGTTGTCTTTCTACTGTGGCTGGCTTGTTCTTCGGGGATCTGTGACGTTGGCCAGTGAAACCAATATAACGCGATAAAAGCCGTAAAGTGTAGTTTAATTTCAATGTGTAACATTCGCGTCATCATTCTCTTAGCGTTATCCCAGTTTCAATCTGGGGTCCGCTTACTAGTCTAACCGGATTTGGCTGAATATTAGCTTTTCCACAGAGCGACTGCCAGTCTGACCTCCGCAACCCGAAGGGATAGCGATATTCCATGGTTTAGACTAGTGTCAGTTTATTTAGAAGGTACTGACGCCCTGTAACGACTGTCAAAGATCTTCATGACAACCGGGACCGACGGCTTAACGTGCTCTCCGAGGCACGGGACAAGCGATAATTAATAATTCAATACGCACATAACTCCGAAAAGTCATTGGTGCGCGCCGTGGATTCGAACCCGATACCCTCTGCATGGCAGTCTGTTGGTATCTCCACTCGGCTATCGCTGCCTTTGCCTTTTTTTAAATGTGTAACATTCGCGTTAACCCAAGAAAATATTATGTTTTCCTCCAAGGTGAAAATACACCTGACAGGAGTTCATTCATTCATTCCGAGCGAAAATCAAACACATAGTCACATAGTCGGAGTAAATTGAATACTTAAACGAATGTTTCATTCTCTCCGCACAGGTATGAAGGTTCTAGTCACACTAGTACATACGCCAAGTAGTCGCATAACTTAACTGTTAACCTCAATACAGTTGGGTAACAGAATTATGAATATTTTAGGCGTTTAATATACGACAGCAATTTATTAAACGTTCGCCTCATGTAGCACTACGATATAAAAATTTAACAATACGTGTAATACCTAAGTTTTGATTTAATTAAAACCCGCGCGCCCCGGGGTTTGTTTTTATTTAGTCTGTGGTAAAACGAGCGCAATATTATGTTAAACAGTTTGAAAGTTGGGTACGGTAGGGAGGTTAGGAATATATATGCGGACTCGGGGTAACTTAACTGGAACTTCTGCGGCGAGGAATATTGACTGCCGACGTACTTCAAATTCATGTGTATCGCAGTATTATAACGTGTTGCAAATCTTTGCAGCTCGATACAAAAGTTGGCCATGCGGTACCGAATATGTATACCTATTTGTAACCCGAGTCGATAGTGACGTGAAACTATGCGACCTCTTTGAGTTATATGATACGTCACAATGTTATAAAAGTGAACACTGAAATTGATATCAGGTATGTAAAAAAATTACCTATTCACTATTCGCAGAATGCCCCTAAACTGATAAAATCAAAAGTATGAGTCAATGACTTTATGTTTGTCGGGGCACTAAAAAGTTGGCCTTCACCCTCAGGGTTAAGTAATAGTCCAAACAAATTGCCCAGGACCTAATGTTACGAGCGTATAAACGTTGATCCTAATATTTTCATAGAGCTAACACAGCTTGGTGAATTGCTGGCCTTTCAATTTTATTATCGTTTTACGAAATTCAGATGAGAGTCACGCGCCTGCTCTTCGGTAACAGAGCGTTGGGTGTCCTTAATACGGCTGGTAAATGTCAGCTGGCTTTTCGCCAAACACCCCGATAATTTACCATCGACGTGCTGCATGCAAATTTAAAGCCTAATCCTTACGTTTCATTTAAAATCCAGCAGATTCACTTTTTCCCAGCATTCGGAGTGGGTGATATATTTTTATGGTTTGTTTGCCTGACAAATTTGATTTGAAACTGTTTTTGCGTCTCTAGATTTCTGTTTAATACCAAATTTGGTTCAAAATGTGTGTATCTGTGCTGAACCGCCATAAAATAAGTATTTTTCACCATTTTGATAAATATAGTAGGTATATTGGTCTTTGGGTGTTTTATCATATAAACATTAAATGTCAATTGTATAATTTTTTATCACTCTCTATTCGATAAAAAACCCGTCCATTTAAAAAGTTATGTAATCACACTCCACTATAACACATACGAATACGCAAAAAAAACTATGAAAGCATTTTCTAACGTTGTCCTCCACAGTGCATCTCAAAAGGTTCATTGGGCTTCACATGGCGTGAAATACACTTCACTTTCAACATTCTGGTAGCGCAATTTCATTAGTCGCAAAGAGCTCCATCGTGTCGGGCGTGAAGTTGTCATACATTAGTGTGAAGTTATATGACCCGGCCAGCCAGCCTGTATCTACAGACTCGAGTTACCCTTTGAGATCAGCTCGTGTAATCCGAGATGTTCCAACCATGTGGTTCTGTGGTGTTTATTAGTTTCTCTGCAGCGGTATTAATGTTGAGATATGTGTGTGTCTATTATGTAGGAGGTATAATATGTTTTGTATGGGGTAGGTGTATAAGCAGGTAAGTAAAGAATTTGTATTATAATTTGTTGTTAATTATTACTGCAACGTGGTTAAGACGCTGTACCTTTCAAAGACGAAGAAAAAGTTGAATAGGGTGGCGCAGTTCATCATATCGTTTCGTAGCGAAGCGTAGCCCGTTGTACCGTGTCGTAGCGGACTATTATATATAGAGCGCGTAGCCACAAGAAGAATGATATAGAAAATTTCGCAGCAGAATAAAATACCTCCTTACCTAAACATAGAATAGCCTTGACGAATGAATACAAAAAGTATATTAATATACACGTTAATTATTAGCAGATCTTCGCGTTATTCTTCTTATTACGATAGTTCCGGCGGCCTATTAGTTGCGTCTACATCCCATGCAGAATTTTGTCGTTTTGTATATGAGTTTTCTGTGATAAAATGTTAATACTGTTAAAGCGTAATAATAATAATGAGTTTAAACTGGTGGAAATTTTTATTTGGTTTGCTAAATTTAATTTAATTGATACCAATTATACGCTTTATCCATCTAAAAAATGATTCATGGTGATTGTGGATGGCTTACTAAGGATTATAATCATTATTAGTCTAGTGACAGCCGCTTTCACTATACGGTTTATATAAGCTTTGGATATGTATTGAACTTGAAAATAATAGTTTAATGGAAAGCTATTATCGCCTCCCTGTGGACACCTGCAACAACAGAGTAGTCATTTGTGAAATAAGAAAAAGAGCGGGATCGGGAGAAGGAAACAGGCATGGCGGCCTCCGGTACTCTCATTCATCGAACTGAGAACTGCTGTCTGACCTTCATAATGCAAAGGGATAGCAATATTCCAAGACTAGAACAGTCATTCAAAATCAGTATCAAATTACTCATTCAAAATACTTTAACGTCGTCAAAAACATCTCCATTTAAGTCAAAGTTCAACACAAAATATAGTTGAACAAAATAAGCAGCAAACAGTACAGTTAAAACAAAACAGGAGCATGCCAATGCTCGGAGTGCCACGTACAGAGTATGTAACGTGCACGATCATATAAATAGTTTTAAGGAGCGCTGTCATTGCGGCGTGGCGGCAAATTAGTTTTCAAAGTCTTCATTCATTAGTAGCAAGTTGTGTGGTTTAACTTTGACAGACGTATTCTGTATGACTCGAGTTGTACAAATTGTAATGTATTACGGGTTTAGACGTCTGGGAGTGAAGCAAAGCGACACGACGTAGTAGTACGTAATTGTTTGCTACTAGTTAAATAGCTTACCCAGATAAATACCTACAAGTTACGACTGTTGTAGTTGGATGGCCACGTCATATTTTCATGAGGCATATGCTTAGTGTAATTGTGTTGGGCTGTGAGGCCGCCTTGCAGGATACCACTGAGGAGATGAATTCTCTTCGTTTTAGCAAGTTTAAAATATAAGTATTGAGGGCTACAACAGCTTTCAATATTATAAAGTTGGGTCATTCTCAGCCGGCTCAAATATGCGTGTCCGGGTCCAAATTCAGTACAAAATGGATAACTAACAACGTCCTTTTTTTACTATAATAGGTATGACTTCATATTATGTGCAGCAAGTATTATTTTTAAATAAATAAAATGCAAGGGAGTAAAAAAAAAGAAAATCCTTGAAAATATTGACCTCGGTGGCGCGTCGGGTCCTCGGATTGCGGCGGAAAATATTTTTTTTTATTCAATAAATGGCACTATTTTGCATGCATTCACCGACAACTAGATAGTTATTAACTCAATGTATAATATTGCTACGTCATTATAAGCCATACTAAACAAGTTACAACTTCTTGTCTTCGCGTCCCAAGTTTAGAGTTGATATCAGTGGCGCCCACCGATCTGTTCATAATTCCTGTTTCCTAGTGAGTTTGAGACTATTTGCTCGAGTAATACAAACAGCGCTGCATTGGTGATAAGGATAACACGTCTGTGCGTCTCCGTGTTACTCTTTTATTAAGGTTCTTAATCGTTTTCTGTGGCTTGGTATACCCTTAAAATTGATTTAGGTGAATTCATTTTATCCAGAACTATTTAAATTGAAATGTTTAAACTATAATTAACGTATGTCTTATGTTTATTCGATTCCAATAAGATATATTAATTTAAAAAAATCGTGTTACTTTTTAAAATACGTAGGATTTTGCTAATTATTTTGATTTCAGTGGCATTGATTTCGGTGTTTACGGTGGAAATAAGTGCACTGAAATCAATGTTAAAGTCACCGAAATCATACATTAGTTATTTATTTACATAAAAAACATATTTAACTTTCCTATCACCTTTCATGTTGTTTCAAGCATTTTGGCATAATCACAATAATGGCACAATACTGTAATTATGCTAGATTAATCAAGGGAGTGGAATCGGTGCAGCCAATTCTAATAAACCTCAAATTTTACCGAGCATTCTGATTAAACCTAGTAGTAGCTATTCTGTTGACCTTACTGATGACTTCGTCGTCTACATCCGTGGTGACCGATTAAGAATACTTAATGTCACCGCCCCATGTCATCCCATGGGTGTGGTAAGAGCCGACAGAGGGAGCAAATTATGCAGAGAACAGCACTGGAAGAGAAGGAAAACTTGATACAAACCCTATACTAACCCACTTTGGCCAGCGTGGTATAGTAGGCCAATTTCTCCTTTCAAAGGAGAGGCCTAGTCCAGCAATGGACTGTTAAAGGCTGATGATGATGCTGATGACTTCTATGAAACTAAGCAGTACCTATCCCATATCTAAACATCAGACATTAGATTGCACGAAAATGATAGCAACTGGATGCATGTGGCATGAAAATATTGCTCCGACAGTAATTAATGAAGTTACATTCTCTAACATTGACAGCAGTGACGAGGAATATATATTTTTTTTAATTCAGGTTTGAAAACTTGAATAAATACCTATAAAGTTTTTATAAGTTTTATAACATTCTTAATTTAATGCTAGGTGCTTAATATAAAACTATTTTAATCGTGTTTAAATCAAAAGGCAACGTTATATTTTTAATACAATTACAACTATTATCAGTTAAATAAGTGCCTTCTACTCGTATAGTTGTTGATATTTTTGAAAGACTGATTCGTGATGTTAAGTGATTTTTTAATAATAAGTAAATTATTATCTGTGATTAAGATAGATCTCAACGAACACTTCAGATTTTTTTAAGTTCCTATATTGTCAGTTTTAGACTACCTTCTAATTGCAATAGAAGTTCATGTAATAATTTTACGCTTCCTTCTAAAGTAGATTCTTGTAAAATTTCCTATTTGTTAATAAATGGGGCTTTAGTCTCGATAAAATAAAATATTTTATTGTAAAACCTGCAATTTCTTACGTAGTACGTATTATATATACGCACAAATTATGTGCTAAAGCAGTTATAACATAGGGATATAAAATATTCTTCAGAATATAAATAATTTGATATGTTTGATTTCAGTGATAAGAATATTGATTTCGGTGGGCACCATTTCAAGAAAATTTAATTCCTACTTATCGATTCGGTCTATGTCGTTCCTTCTACTACTGATGTGTTTTAAATTAAATCTAGATTTTATATTTCATGCTGATAATATCTTAATTAACAAAAAAAGGATTGCCACCGAAGTCAACCAAATAATAAGTAATCTGATAATGACCCAGCTATTAAACTAGAATTTCCTTCCAATTGGAGTAACCTGACTATGGAAGTAATATATCTACAGTAGATATTATTTCTTAAATAAACAGTAAATATATGAAGACAACCAATCAATAGATTTTAAGATTCGAGATTTGTGTTTGACATATTTTGTATGGAGCTTATGACAAAAACGAATCTAAAATCTAAAAAATAATGGATGGATCGAATATCGAATTCAACGGTATAAGACACATTGCTACGTCTCGTGCTGGCTGCTGACGCAAGCAGTATAGTGATCATGTGAGTGTACACGGTGTCTTATGATTTGCGGCAAATTTATACTCCACAGACAATTCGGTAATCTTTTAACAATAACTATAATACGAAAATTGGTGACATTATAGTTAGGTATAAATGTAATAAGATGTAAATGGCAAATAGGCTTTAATATTATCAAAATGACAGACATACCAATTTCTAAGTACGTAGTTATGTGTAAACAGGTACTTTCAATGCAGTACAGAGCTTACCTACTGTCTGTATTAGAGCTAACTGTCCACATATGTGTGCGTAAATGGACCAGGTCGATTATATTTAGGATTTGAACAAATTGATATTTAGCTCGCACGACGATCATATTATGGAGGCTTATTTATTTAGACAAAGGTTGACGTGTCCAGTCATATAGGTGTAACATTTAAATAGCTTTCGCTAATTTGAAATAATAATGCATACATACATACATAAATATACTCACGCCTTTTTCTCGTCGGGGTAGGCAGAGACAACAGAACGCCACTAGCTCCTATCCTTACAAACCTCACGCGCTACCACTACACTCATTACTCTTTTTATACATGCTCGCCGGTTTCGGGTACTTCAGACCTTGCCGTTTCTTAGGATGTCTCCAATTTGGTCGACAATAATAATAGCTTTTGCTCGCGGCTTCGCTCGCGTTTAGAAGTATTATTATTAACTAGGTATATGTTGCGTCCGTCAATGTGTCATTTTTGTACGTCAGTTGCTAATAAATATTCGAGATGAAAACACGTAGTTTCCTTGCAGTACACCAAAACAAGCGATAGTAGACCTTATCACATCTACATAACGTTCATAGTGGTCCTTCGAGCCGGATAGTGACCCAACGGCCGACCGAGACGAGAACAATAGAATTCCTTAGCGCGACGGCGATTGTACCTATTCATCGAAGATACTAATGAGTTATAATAACAAAGTTAACAAGTTTATTTATATCGTGGTATAAACACGGAGTTTCGGACTTATTTTGACGATTTGTAGTGAACTTCTGACTTTCGTATCCTGTGGGTGGTGTCTACGAACATACAAACTATAAAGTGGTGTGACTTTTACGCATAAAAAGTATATACAACGATGGCAGAAGTTAAAGAAACAATTTGTGAACTGGAAGACATTTTTACTCGTATAACTAAGATAAAACATTAAGAAATGCCCTAAGCCTAGATTAACAAGGGGGTATTTGGAAACAAAACTACAGAGTCTTGAAGAATATTGGAGTTCGTATAAAACTGTGAACAAGAGTTTATTGAAGATTGTGTCTCGTGACGAACGTAACCAATTAGAATACTACAACCAAGACGTTTATGGGAGTTGTGAGGACAAATATGCTGAAACAAAGGCTAACATTTTGGATCTTATGGCACCAGTGGGGTTACACAAACCTACACAAAGTGAAAATGTGTCATCTCAGGTGAAATTGGCGAGAATTCAGTTAACTACATTCTCAGGTAATTATGAAGACTGGCCGGCGTTCAAAGACTTATTCAAGTCGCTTGTTCATGAAAATACGTCACTTAGCGAAGTCCAGAAACTGCACTACCTCAAACTTAGTGTTGTTAGTGAAGCGGGCGTATTACTTAAGAACATCCAAGTTACAGAGGCTAATTACGACAAGGCATGGCAAATGCTCTTGAACAGATATGATAATAAAATACTTATTGTGTCCTCCATATTAAAACGTATGTTCAATCAACGAAAGATACAAAATCAAACGGCTCACCAAATTAAGTGGTTGTTAGACAATACGGTAGAATGTATGAACAGTCTTAGAAACCTGCAAATTAACGTGGATACCTGGGACCCATTAGTCATATTTTTAGTGGTACAAAAACTAGATTCTGAATCGCACAAAGAGTGGGAAGAGTACGTAAGCAAAACCCATGAGAATGATTTACCTACATTTGTAACACTCCAAAAACTTCTGGAAACAAGATTTCGTACATTAGAACTAGTTCTACCTGCTTCGGCGAAGGAGAAGTCAACCATACGATCATATCACATTATCACCACTCCTGAAAGAAATTGCCCCATGTGTAAAGACAACCATAGCCTGTGTTATTGCAAGGAATTTGCAAAAATGGAACCATCTGAAAGAAGTATTTTTGTAAAAGACAATTCAGTTTGCTTCAATTGTCTGGTT
The DNA here is from genome assembly GCA_944739405.2 of Euclidia mi. Classification (NCBI taxonomy): domain Eukaryota; kingdom Metazoa; phylum Arthropoda; class Insecta; order Lepidoptera; family Erebidae; genus Euclidia; species Euclidia mi. The sequence goes on from OX123181.2 coordinate 80,414,158, forward strand.
CCTGGACACGCCGTCAAAACGTGTCAATTATCAACATCGTGTAGAATTTGTAGAAAACGACATCACACTCTGCTACATGAACCACGTTCTACGAGAAGTGTTGGTGGCTCACCACAAGACATTGAACAGCCCCACACATTGCATTCCAATGTAGAAGAGACTGATGACATTCAAGTCAACACAGTGATGACGTCACGCAACTCTGCTACTGCAGTAACCAGCACAGCATTGTTAGCCACAGCAGTAGTAATTATAAAGAATGAAGAAGGCTATTCTACTATACTCAGAGCCTTAATTGATCCTGAATCACAAGGGTGTTTAATTACTGAAAAGGCAATGCAACTACTAAAATGTACAAGATATGCCATTGATGGAACCATACGTGGTGTGGGATCTACATCATCAAGAGTAAGCATTACGTTCAAGTCGAGATCTTATCAAGCTGTCAAACTGATTACAGCTTGAAGGTAAAAGCATACGTCATATCCAACCACTTGACAGCACAGATTCCCACACACACCGTATCATCACAAAATTGGTCGCATCTAGAAGGACTCAATCTGGCTGACTCGGAGTACTACAAGCCAGGTTCAATCGACTTGCTTTTTGGAGTTGATGTATTTGCCCAGATCCTTCAGAATGATGTCATTAAAGGTCCTCCTGGTTCCCCATGCACTCAAAAGACTACACTAGGATGGATTTTGTTTGGAAAAATTTACAATGATACAATTCCAGAGCGAACAATTACAGTAATGCACCAGAAAATAGAGATAAATGAAATGCTCAAAGTTTTATGGGAACAAGACACAGATAACAAAAGAAGGTTTACTGAAGAAGAAGAACTCTGTGAAAAAAAATACAAACATACATATATAAGAAAAGATGATGGAAGGTACATAGTCAACTTACCGTTAAAGGTTGTACCCCCACGAGCCACAGAAGGAAATACCAGAAGTATAGCGCTGAAAAGATTGCTACAATTGAAACAAAAATTGGAGAAAAACAAAAAATTGAAAGATTCTTACACTAAAGTTATCAACGAATATCTGGAACTAGGACATATGGAAGAAGTACCCGATAATGAGTTTGAAAATAGTTCGGTGTACTAACCTCATCACGCCGTTGTTCGTGAAGAAAAGGAAACAACGAAGGTGCGTGTTCTTTTTTATGCTTCCAGTAAGGGCAGTACTGGTGTCAGCCTCAACGATGATATGCTGATTGGTCCATTGCTTCAGGATGGCTTGAGAAGCATCATAATGAGATGGCGTATGCATAAGATTTGCTTCACAAGTGACATTGAAAGAATGTATAGAATGATATTAATAGAGAAGCGACAAGCCGATTTTCAACGTATCCTATGGTACCAAGATGAATTAGTCAAAGAATATAGACTTCTAACCGTTACGTTTGGAACTGCATCAGCACCCTATTTAGCTGTCAAAACACTAACACAGATCGCAGAAGACGAAGGCGAACACTACCCTATAGCTTCAAAAATATTAAAAGAAGACCTGTATATTGATGACGTCATATCCGGTTTTGACTCGGCTTTAGAAGCTATCGAAGCCAGTAATCAACTGCAAAATCTTCTAAAAAAAGGAGGGATGAAGCTCCAAAAATGGTCATCAAATAATTTCCAATTTTTGAAATCTATCAAGCCTGAGCTAGTGTCAACAAATGCAAAAATGGACATAACAATCGACGGTACTGTCAATTACTATCAAAGTAAACCGCTGGCTCCATAGTTACCAAACTGCTAAGAACAAAGTATCGCTTCATGGATTCTGTGACGCGTCCATGCATGCTATCGCTGGTGTTGTCTACTGTCGAGTCGAGAATCACGATGGATCTATCAGTGTAAGCATAGTGGCCGCTCGTACAAAGGTAGCACCTGTGAAGACCGTAACATTACCACGTCTGGAACTCTGTGGTGCTGTCCTAATGGCAAAGCTTCTACATCACGTAGCTAAGGCCATGAGAATCCCATCCACGCAGACATACGCCTGGACAGACTCGTCAGTTGTGTTAGCCTGGCTTTTTGGAGAACCTGGTCGGTGGAAGCCGTTTGTTGCGAATCGGGTCGTAGATATTCTGGAACATGTAAAGAACAACCGGTGGCACCATGTTCGATCAGAGGAAAACCCAGCTGATGTTGCATCAAGAGGTTCCACGATCACTGATTTACAAAGGAACAAATTATGGTGGCAAGGACCAAACTGGTTGTCACAAGAAAGATTAGACTTAACCAAACCGGACATTACGGTGACAACTCTGGAAGAAAGGAAAATTAGCAACCCAATATTTCTCACATTAAACACGGAAGATGAAACTGAAACCAGCATTAAGGTAGATACATTCGAATCACTTACCCAGTTGACGAATGTTGTTGCATATTGTCGAAGATTCCTATACAATAAAAAGTGGAATAATATAGATAAGGCATTAACAGTAGAAGAACTTGACAAGGCACTAAAATATTTATAAAAAAGGCACAAATTGAGGATTTTAATGAGGATATTGAACGAATAACGAAATTTCAAGCAGTAAAGCAAAGAAGTCATTTGAAATCTTTAAACCCTTACCTGGATGACGAGGGCCTACTTAGAGTAGGCGGTAGATTGCGGCATGCCAACCTTAGTTCTGAAACTAAAAATCCTTTAATACTAAGTCATAAAAACCCACTTACCGTACCCATCGTAGCCGATGCTCATCAAAAAACTCTCCACGGAGGACTCCAGCTGATGTTGTCTTACCTGCGAACTCGATACTGGATTATAAAAGCAAAGAATACTGTCAAGGCTTATACATAAATGTTTAATATGTGCTAAGATTAAAGCAAAGTCAAGAAATCAGATAATGGGAGACTTACCCAAGGTAAGAGTAACTCCTGCTCGTCCTTTTCTGCATAGTGGAGTTGACTTCGCCGGTCCGTACAGCATAGTAATGTCAAGAGGAAGAGGCGTTAGAACCGTCAAATCATACATTGCAATTTTTATATGCATGTGCACCAAGGCGATACATATTGAATTAGTTGGAGACCTCACCTCACAATCTTTTATCGCAGCATTCAGAAGGTTTGTTGCACGAAGAGGTCGCTGTTCTCATTTGTGGAGCGATCAAGGGCGAAACTTTGTTGGCGCAAATAAAGAATTGGTGGATGCCTGGATGGAAGCGCGTCTCAACTTCAGGGACGACATAGCCAGTGGCATTTTATACCCCCGTACAGCCCCAATTTCGGTGGTTTGTGGGAGGCGGGTGTAAAATCCATAAAATTCTACTTAAAAAGAATTTTAACCACAACCCTAACATATGAAGAACTGTTGACGGTTTTGTGTCAAGTTGAATCGTGTTTGAATTTTCGCCCTTTGTGTCCAATAGACGACTCAGATGTTGATGACATAAGCCCATTAACCCCCGGACATTTTTGTATCGGCGAACCCACATCTATTGTTCCCGCACCAGACTTACGAGAAGTCAATGTCAGTTATATAGCTAGATGGCAATATGTACAAAAATTGTTGAGTGATTTCTGGCATAAATGGAAAAATGAATATCTCACCAGACTATAACAACGGCCTAAATGGTTAACAGAAAGGAATGAATTTGACATCGGTGAAATTGTATTGGTGAAACAAGATAATCTACCACCTGGTAAGTGGTTGATGGGACGCATAATGGCAAAACATCCAGGGCCTGATGGTAGTACTCGCGTGTACAGTGTAAAAACTGGGGATGCTATAACTAAGCGGTGTGTCATTAAATTATGTCATTTACCAATAGGATATAGATATAGATACAAAGGCTGAGTAAAATTGTAAAGGGTCTTATCTTGCATAGTTTAGTATCATACACAGGGTTTTTGTTTATTTTGTTTATTGTTTAAACTAATTATAGTAAAGATGGTACTGACCCTATTAGGTTATACTATGTAAATGATTGTTTTATAAAAGGGCTATATCCCTTTTGGTGGGCGGCATGTTGCGTCCGTCAATGTGTCATTTTTGTACGTCAGTTGCTAATAAATATTCGAGGCGAATACACGTAGTTTCCTTGCAGTACACCAAAACAAGCGATAGTCGACCTTATCACATCTACATAACGTTCAGTATATTTTTTGCGGCTTTACTTTTGTTTAGCGTGTGTAAAGAATTAGGGCCTACAAAACTTCTTTGTATACAATATTCTTAACTAATCTGTCATTAGGTGCTAACACTATCAAGCTATTTGGTGAACTTACTCGTGAGCAAGCAACATAAAACTGTCCATGAGAGAAGCAATGTTCTTTCAAGTCAATACCGGCAAATTTGAGAGTTTGCCCCTGAGATTTATTTATTGTCATAGCAAAGCAGACTTTTGGGGGAAACTGTAATCGCTTAAATTCGAACGGGATATCATTCGGTATTAATGGGATTCGTGGTATAAATATAGTTTCCCCTTTCGCACACCCAGTTAATATAGTGGCTTCCACTATATTGTGATGGAACGCTTTCACTTGCAGTCTCGTACCGTTACAAAGTTTTGGTGGTTTTAAATTTTGCAACAATTATGATAAGGCAAACCTGGCGGTTTCAATGAATTTAAAAATTCTACAGGGTAATTAGTAGCGTCATCTGTATTACCCATAAACATAAGCTGCAATTGTTTGATTAAATCTGGTCTCAAATCATGAAATTCAGAACATCGAATATTAGCTTCTCTATCATCTTCAACGACGAAATAAATTTGCAGAAACTGTGCATCCTACCCAAGTTCCGGTAATATACTTCCTATTAAATGATAGACTTGTCCTTGAACTTTAAAAGTTGGTGAAAAACCGCCTTCTTTTATTTGTTTTCCACCAAAGGAAGTCATTTGAAAACAGACATTATATTGTCGGATATTATCCATGAAGTGTACATGATTTGGGTGTAAATCATTTACCAGACTGTAAAGTGGTTCAGGCAGTTGTTTAAACGGCTCAAGTTGTACTTTACTGACGCTACAACACATGCCAGGTGTCTCATCTTTCCACTTCTAAGCATTACACCACTGACAATTGTACGTCATAGAACCTAAGACTACACTGCTGTCAGTTCCATAAGCAATATCTGGGTCATACGTCAAACCCGAAAGCAACAGCAATAACCATACACGCTGAATTTTATTTTCTCTATACCGTGACTGAATCACTCTATGTACATCGGTATTCCTGGCCTGATATAGTGCAGCAGATTGCCTTTGATTTTCAGGATTTGCAGCCTGGTAGGTGGGGACAGATTGCCTGTGTTTTTCAGGATTTGCAGACTGGTAGGTGATGACAGATTGCCTGTGTTTTTCAGGGTGTGTAGCCTGGTAGGTGGCGACAGCTTGCCTGTGTTTTTCAGGGTGTGTAGCCAGGTAGATGGCGACAACTTGCCTCTGTACATCAGGTTTCTTTTGCTTATATTCAGACACAACTTTACGGTGGGATTCAGGTAGAGTCAGTCCATATTTTTTTTGCCTTTTTTAATTGATTATTTCGTGTGTAATTAGTTAACCTTGCCCTACGTTTGTTTTTCTTTATTTCTATTAATGTCACAGACTCAGACAATAAACTTCCTATTAAATTTTCATCATAATTTAATGGAGATACAATAGGTGAATGTTCACGCTCTAAAACAGGTACCTCCTGACAACCCTTTTATGCTTTAAGTTGCGAAGGTGTATTAATTCCAAAATCATGTTCTTCTACAGCTACCTCCATACGACGCCGAGTAATTTTCTGTGCTGCTATGGGAAGATGGGCATCAAAATGCTCACTGGACAAATCTTGGCTGAATCGTAATCGCCTTACCGGATAGTCATTAGATCCGTATATATGAGACCGTTTCTATAAACTTCAAACTTAAATTGGAATATTAATCCTGCTGCTATTAACTCACAAAGTCCGCCATAAGTAGCACTTTTCATCATATCAGCAAAATATTCGTCAGGTGTTAAGTAGTTATTACCTTTCCTGTCGTGGGTGATAATTGAAAACTTGCTCTAGTCATTAACCACATATCTGACAATCTCCATCGCTCTATCTTATGTTTCGTACATTAAATAAGAGAGAGAACGAAACAAACATGCACCGTCACCAACAATAGGGACGACAGTACATTCTTCAACTTCTCCATTAACGTTCAGGTTTTCTTTAGCCATTTTAAAAAAGTTGAACCGACAAAGCCTAACCTAACCTAACCAAACGAAAACAAAACAAATGCCAAATACAAAGCAGAGTCCATAACCAAAACTACTAAACCGAAACAAAGCAAATGCAACCCAAAATATGCCAACAAAAGAACAGCCAAATTCGTCAAATATAATCCGCTAGAAATATTTAAGTATAGTATGTACTATACACATACAGCAACCAAAACAATTTTAACGACCAACAACATCCAACCAACTACGTACAACTAACCTGCCTGACGACGAAAGTTAAATAATAACTGGAGAGGGTCATTAATCCGCGGGAAATCTTAATACCGCGATTCAGAAAAATAACGTAATTGCACAACGCCATCTATTGTCAACATTTGGAACTAAAATTATTTTGTTCGTCTTCATTTATTCGTTTCATTAGGTACTGATAGTTCAAACTATTTACATCCTCCATCATCCCTTATTTTATCCCATGGGGGTTGAATTTATCAAAATCCTATTTAAGCGGACGTCTTCATCATAGTAGCTCCAATCTTTAATTTCAGTTCAAACAGTCGAAAATCTAAGAAGATTTATACAAACTTTCATTCCTTTAGCGGTGGAATTTATCATAATCCTTTCTTAGGGGATGATTCCGTCATAGTAGCTATATGCATGCGAAGTCTCAGCCCGATCGGATTAAAATTGGCAAAGTTTCATACAAAATTTCATCCCCTATTTTATCCTCTCGGGGTTAGAATTTATCAAAATCCTTTCTTAGAGGATGCCTACGTTATAACATCTACCTGCATGCCAAATTTCAGCTCGATCCCGCCAGTGGTTTGGGCTGTGCGTTGATAGATCACTATGTCAGTCAGTCACCTTTGAGTTTTATATATATTTAGATTTGTTCTTGTACAACCTGTGTTTTTGGGCAATAATGAAGAATAAAAAACCAAAAAATATTTTCTTTAGTTTATTAAACGGTTATTTTTTACGTGATTTAATTTATAGAACAATTTTGTTCCTCACTGTTATAGGAAAATCTGACTTTCATTTAAATGTATTTCAGAAACCGTATTCGGTAGGGAGTAAATATTTTCACAGAGGGTATTTCTAACAAAAATTGGACTATGTCACCTAATATTTTGTTTGATAAACTGTACACGCGTGAATCTATCTCGATACTTGAAAGTAGTAAAGTAATATAAATAAATAAAATAGAATATGAGATAGTTCTTATACGGCCAACTATTTTTTTATTATTATTTGTAAGCAATATTATCAAACCTATTACATATATTAAAAACAAAGCAAATAAATACAAACTTAACTATTAAATAGTGAAGGGTTGTAGTATTTTATTATGGTTGGTTAATAGGTATAATCAGGTAATACTTGCGTTTTCAGCGGAGGAGTTGCAGGAGATGGTGGCAATCATGCATGGTGCTTTAGGGAGGAAAGGAATGAAAGTGAATGTGAGCAAGACGAAAGTTATAGTTTATGAAAAGGAGGAATATGTTACAGCTTGTAATGTTATGATTGATGGACAACGTGTGGAGCAAGTGAATGATTTTGTATATTTAGGTACGCTTTTTACTAGGAATGGTAAGAATGAAGAAGATATTGAAAGAAGAGTTAATGCAGGTTGTCTAGAATTACCGTAGCCAGGCAGGAAGGTGTATCAGAAGTGCGCAGTGGAAGATGTAATACATCTACCTGACCACGATAGACAATGATCCAGACACAATGCACTGCGTTGCACAGCGATGAATTTAAATCAATCAATATCAATATTGGGTTTCACTCACCCGCTATCCTTGCTGATGTCAGGCTTGAGCTAAATTAGACACATTCATACAAGTATATTGGCCAAAATAAATGAATGAAGTATCTTATACTTAGCTATTAATCTTCAAACGCGACGTTTTCAGGACACGTTGGCACGTGGAAGTCGATACCAGATTCACAATTTTCACAAATATCAATCAATAGTTCACAATCAATTTACCGTTGCCAGCACTAGATCAGGCGGCGTTCAAAGCGGTTTACTTATTCGCGTAGCTACAATGATGTGCTTTTCAAAGGCGAACAATTATTTTTCGTACGAGTCGACAACGTGGTATTTTTTCAACGGGGCGGAAGTGACAGTTCAGTGTGACCATTGTCAGAAATTTTCAATAGACTAAACAAAATGTTACTCAATCGATCTAATCGATTTGACTTATAATAAAAACTAATTCTATTTCAAACATCCACCCGCCCCGGACCGGCCTACCGGTCCGCTAATCGGTTGGTAGACGTGACAATGTTGCAACCGCTCTCCTCAGAATCGAACCGTCCACCAAGACCTCAGCAAATCGGGGAACTCCATCAGCCCCAGTTACCAAATGAAGGATGCGCCCCCTGCGCCATCTGAGTGGCGGAAGGTTAGCCTCCTTGATCAAAACGAGGTCACCAATCTTGGGTGGATCGGTCTTGTCGGTCCACTTAACGCGTTGCTGGAGTATGTGCAAATATTCCAAGTTCCAACGTTTCCAAAAGCTCTGAGTAATCTGGCGTACTAATTCAAAACGCGAGAGACGACCAGGTCTCGTATCAATATAGGGGTACTCAGGCAAGGCGACAAGTGGGCGACCAATCAAAAAATGGCCCGGCGTAAGGGCCTCCAAATCATTCGGATCTGAGGAGATCGGGCACAACGGCCGAGAGTTCAAAACGGCCTCGATCTTACAAAACACAGTTGCAAGTTCCTCAAATGTAAGGACAGATTCACCGATTGTCCTGCGCAAGTGTGTTTTGGCCGATTTTACGGCGGCCTCAAATATACCACCCCAGTGTGGACAATTTGGTAGGGAAAACAACCAATTTATCCCACGTCGGGCAAGCCTATCACCTATATCAGCTTTGTTGGTTTCAAGAAAATTAACAACATCATTCAGATAATTATAAGTGCCCTTGAAGTTAGTGCCGCAGTCAGAACGGATCAAGGAAGGCAGCCCTCTGCGGGATACAAATCTGTCAAATGTGGCTACAAACGCCTCGGTCGTAAGCGAGGAGACCAGTTCTAAGTGTACGGCCTTTGTGGAAAGACAAACAAAAACACACAAGTAGGCCTTGACAGTCTTGCTGTTTCGAAGTGTCGACGTTTTCACCAAAAAAGGACCAGCGAAGTCCGTGCCAACACCGTCAAACGTCCTGCTTTCAGTTACGCGATCTGCCGGTAAGTCCCCCATCAAGGGCTGCATGGTAGAAGCCTTGAGCTTATAGCAAGGGATGCAGCGAAAGACTACACTCCGAATAATTCTTCGGGCAGACAAAATCCAAAACTCGCGTTGCAAAATGGCCAACAAGGCATTACAACCAGCATGCGAATTTTTAAGGTGACGGTCAGTTACCAACAAGCGTACCAAATGACCGTCCTTAGGTAACAAAAGGGGGTGACGTGCTCCGTAAGGGAGGTTGGCGTTCTTGAGACGCCCTCCAACGCGCAAGAGAGCCGTATCGTCCAAAAAGGGGTTCAATTTAGAGACAGCTCCCGACAATTTCGATCTCCCTGATTTAAGGATAGCAATCTCCTTTTCAAAATGCGCCAATTGCACAGAACGAACCCAAAAGGTAAGGGACTCCTGTCGTTCCTGTGGTGAGATAAACGGTGTCAGTCGTTTCTGTTGTGGGTGCCTAAAATTAAAAACAAAACGCTTTATCCAAGCAGTGACACCTAACAACTTGTCGAGGGAGCTGTAACAATTCAACAAAAAATCGGGGTCGAAGGCGCATTCTACCTTCTCAAGAGCGAGTGTTCGTAGACCCGGCAAATTAGAAGTATTCAAAACTGGCGTTCGAGGCCAATCAATTTCTGGTCGACTCAACCATTCCGGACCTCACCACAGCGAATGACCTATCAAACTAGGCGTCAAGCATCCGCGCGAGGCACAATCAGCGGGGTTGAGCTCACCTGGCACGTGTCTCCAAACAAGTTTGACTTCGGATTTCTGGATTTGGGAAACGCGATTAGCGACAAATACCTCCAAGGTGTGGACAGAAGGCTTCAACCAACAAAGTACAATTTGGCTGTCTGTCCAGGCGTAGGTCCCATCAATACAAATGCTTTTACCCAAAGTACTGGACACGTGGTTCAACAAGCGTACAAGAAGGGCTGCTCCCGAGAGCTCCAATTTTGGAATGGTCAGAGATGTCCGAAGGGGTGCCACCTTGCTCTTTGCCATGATCAGGGAAACCCTCACCTGACCTGAGGCACTAACTGTGCGCAAGTACACCACGGCGGCGTGACCACGTTCCGAGGCGTCACAAAACCCGTGAAGGGTGGCCTTGTACTTCCCGGGAGGAAGGATGGGACGAGGCAAGGAGATCTCGTTGACGGCAGGAAGTGAGGATACAAAAGAGGTCCATTCCTCAACAAGAGTGCCGTGCAGAGGTTCGTCCCAGGTCAATCCTGCTGTCCAAAGCTTCTGCAAGAAGCATTTTGCCCAAAATATAATTGGACAGATCCAACCGTTCGGATCAAAGGTTCTGGCGACAGTAGACAATACGAGACGTTTAGTCCAAGAACACGGCAATTTCAAGTCTACGTTATATGTAAAGATGTCTTGGACTGGTCTGTACTGAACGCCGAGAACAGCCATCATGGCGGGGTTGTCAACAATCTCAAACAAATGTGGATCTTGCTGATGATCCTCTGGCAAGCCTTCCAAAAGCGCTGGCGAGTTGGAAATCCATTTGCGCAACTCATAACCAGCGGAGGCCAAAATACCTATCAATTCGTCCCGCAGGAGGATCGCCTCGTCCGCTGTGGAGGCGCCCGAGCAAATGTCATCGACGTAAATATCGTCTTTCAAGATGGCGGAGGCTCTTGGGAAACGTAGGCCTTCGCGGTCTGCGAGCTCCCAAAGAGAACGTATTGCCAAGTAGGGGCTTGACCTTAACCCGTACGTATTTGTATTGAGCTCGTAGACGACCATGGGATCGCGAGGAGACTCTCTCCAAAGGATCAGCTGGAAGCGACGGTCATCAGGGTGGATAATCGTCTGCCTGAACATCATTTTTATGTCGGTCACAAAGACAACCTGATGTCGTCGGAAGCTGGTGATGACGTCACAAAGGTCCTTGACCAACTTCGGACCAGAATGCAAGCACTGGTTCAAGGATACGCCTGTTGAAGTCTGCGCAGAACCATCAAATACTGTGCGCAGCTTCCCAGTCAATGGCTTCAATACCGCATGATGCGGGAGAAAGTAGTGCTCCACCGAACGCCAATCCAAATTTGACACTGACATGTGTCCCAACTGTTCATATTCCTTCATGAACTCAATGTACTTCTGTCTGAGCTCCGGATCACGACCCATGCGGCGCTCCATGGCCAACAACCTCTTTTCGGCTAAAGGTCGTGACTCACCAAGCGGAGGCCGAACAGACAGGAAGGGTAGCCTCGTAATAATCCGACCAGAACGGAGTCGACCAGTGTTGTTCTGGAAGAACAGCTCGCACTCCTCATGTTCTGGATTCAAACGGGCAACTTGAGGGGGCTCCTCTACCTCCCAAAACCTCTGAACTGCATCAGAGAGAGCAGAGCCTACAGCCAACAAATTATCAAGTTCGGGTGGAGGGGGGTCCCTAGGTACAGGTCCCATCAAAGCAAATCCAAATATGGTCGGGATGGCAGTCAAACCATTTGGCACCAAGACCCGTTTCCCACCAATCAAAATTCCACCGAGGACATCAGAGCCAATCAACAAGTCGATTTGTCCCGGTGTGTCAAATTTGGGGTCTGCCAGTTCCAATCCCGATGTCAAATTCACCACAGCAGCGGATAGCTGTTTCTGTGGATGCATGCCCAAAATATTCTTCAGCACAATAGCCGAGGTTTTAATCCTCGGGTGTGAAGATTCAACAGGGCCAAACAAAACCTTAACTTGCCCTTCAACATTAGAGGCTACGTCACCTATACCCCGTATACAATTCGGAAAAGAGCCCATATTTAATTTGACCTGCTCTACCAAATAAGTGGAAAAAATGCAACCTTGTGAACCTGTGTCCAATATAGCACGGACAACAACAGAGGTCCCGGTGGGTCCCCAGACCCGAACAGCAACCGTTGGTAGGATAACGGTCTCAATGGGGGAGGTTGGCGTTAAAGGGCAGGGATCAATGACCTATTGTTGCCTGGGCGGCGACCGTTGGCCAGGACCAGGCAGTCAAAATTAGGGTGCGGCTTGAAGTCCTCAAAAGCGCGATGACTCGATCCGCGCGCCTTGTGTGGGGGGTCATAGTGACGAACCCGCCCAAAACGAGGTGGGCGCGAGTCAAGGCGGGGACGCTCCGCCAAAGGAGGGGAATACCTGGGGCAGCAGTCATGGTGCTGGTGACGCTGAACAGCACATTCAGGTGCGCGAGAGAGAGGAGGCATGCGCACGCTACGGTTCTCCAAGCAGGGCGAGTGGCGATCAATTGAGCGAGGCGACTCTCGGCTACGCGCCGGTGAGCCTCGGCTGCCACCTTCAAAACACCCGCCCGTGCGCGGCGTCGGCTGGTTGGACAAGCGGCCAACCTCTCTGGCATTCATACAGAGAATGTCCAAATGCTGTCCTCCACAGTGAGGACAGGGGCGAGAGTTTGGGCAGTCTCGCTGGTAGTGGGACCCCAAACAAGAGAAGCAAAGGCGGCGGGCATTCGCGATGCGCCTACGAGAGGCGACATGAAGGTCCAAGAATGCCCTACAACTGGCCGTTCTGTGCCCCGTGACCTTGCAGTAAGAGCACTCCACTGGGCTCTGCGTGACTGCAAAGCGAGGAGGGCGCCGGTCAACATTGGCTCGAGTGTGAACGCGAGCCTGCTCCTTGACCTTGGGCGACTGCGACTTAGCCGGCGTGTCACCACCGGAGTTGTCCAAGACCCGGCACTCATCCTCCAGGAACTTCTCCAGGTCAGCAAAGGGGGGCAGATGGGTCGCGCTATCCCCACCAAAGCGCTGTTCAAAACGCGACCTCAGGTCGGCAGGCAGCTTCTTCAGCACAATGTGTCTACGGGCAGGTCAAGGCACTTAAGTGCGTTGATGGCCACCAAGAGCGGGTTCAACAGTTGGGTGCGCAACCCAGAGACCCGGGTGAGCGTCGGCAAACCCAAAATCTGCTCAATGTGCGTGTCGGCGAGGCCACGCTTATTATGGTATCTACGGGTAATTAGGTCCCGAGCCGTCTGGTACGCCTCGTCAGACACGGGCAGATGCTGGATGAGGCCCTTAGCCTCCCCATCCAGAACCGACATTAAATATGCCAATTTTTGTGCTGGCCGAAGGTCAGCCCTGTCATTGACCAGGCTGTCGAACAAGTTAATGAAGCCCAGGTAGCTTCCTAGGCAGCCATCAAAATGGAGGAGGGAAAGTAGGGAGCCTATTCACCAGCCCCGGTGCTGACCTAGGAAGCTCCTGCTTCAGGCCGGGTTGCCCTTCCCTATCGGCAACTAGTTGTCTCGCAGTATTGGAGACAGCATCATACAGGTCTAAGACCTGGGCATAGTCTTCGCTGACCTTATTTCGCTGGTCAGCGGTGAAATCATTGATTGACACTTCAAGACAGCAAGTGCTGAAAGTGCGGAATTGCTGTTCCACACTTGCCAGGCGATCGTCAATCCGCTCGTACCTCTGAAGTAAGGCCTGCTGGCGATCAGGCCGGTTCACTAAAGCATTGGCCGAGGCAAACCAGCGCAAATCTGATGCAATAGCACCAGCAGCCGCACGCAAGTCCTTGATAGCTGACATAATCAAAATTCAAAAGAGCCCGGACAAGCGCTAAATAAAATTAACAATCAAAACTTAATTTTTCTTAATTCTTTGAAACCAACAAAGTATTAGCCTGTTTACTGCAAGTGCAGGCAAGTGACAGATATCTACTGACCAACAAAATTAATAGTTTCAATATATTGAAGAATCAAACACAAAAGTTATCAAGTTATAACTTATAACAAATTAATAAAGTTGAAACTTCAACTTAATTAATTAATTATTTGCAACAGACAGACTAACTGTGTTATTTATGATATACAATAGGAAGTAAGCACAGAATATGTGTTACCTAACAATATTATCTTTATATTATAACAAAACAAAGTTTATTAATGTGACCCGCCCAAGTGGCAAGGTCAAGTTGGTTGTTATGTTTATGAATATATGCAATAAACTAAATTTACTAAATTTATTGATACATACAGCTGTTATGTATCCAAACAAACTGACTTATTAATGCAACAACAAATTTAAGTTAGATTTTCCAACAATACAAATCAACAATTACTGATTGAGGTTATGTGACAATGTGTTTCAAATTATCTAGGTCAACTTATACAATTAAATATTATGTATTTTAGACAATAACTGACCTGACAAACACTACAATACTGTCTACAAGGTGATATATATAGCTCATACAACACCAATCTGAGTTCAGATACAATCAACGGCTAAGATACAAGTTTACAATATAGGCACAGTTAACCACGCTCTGCTACCAAAAATTATGTCTAGAATTACCGTAGCCAGGCAGGAAGGTGTATCAGAAGTGCGCAGTGGAAGATGTAATACATCTACCTGACCACGATAGACAATGATCCAGACACAATGCACTGCGTTGCACAGCGATGAATTTAAATCAATCAATATCAATATTGGGTTTCACTCACCCGCTATCCTTGCTGATGTCAGGCTTGAGCTAAATTAGACACATTCATACAAGTATATTGGCCAAAATAAATGAATGAAGTATCTTATACTTAGCTATTAATCTTCAAACGCGACGTTTTCAGGACACGTTGGCACGTGGAAGTCGATACCAGATTCACAATTTTCACAAATATCAATCAATAGTTCACAATCAATTTACCGTTGCCAGCACTAGATCAGGCGGCGTTCAAAGCGGTTTACTTATTCGCGTAGCTACAATGATGTGCTTTTCAAAGGCGAACAATTATTTTTGGTACGAGTCGACAACGTGGTATTTTTTCAACGGGGCGGAAGTGACAGTTCAGTGTGACCATTGTCAGAAATTTTCAATAGACTAAACAAAATGTTACTCAATCGATCTAATCGATTTGACTTATAATAAAAACTAATTCTATTTCAAACACAGGTAATAGGGTTAATGGAGCTTTGAAGGCTTTTATGAACAGTCAAAACGTGTCTAAAAAAGCACGTTTTGGCTGTGCATAGAGGGGTGTTAGTACCTACACTTATGTATGGTAGTGAGAGTTGGGTAGGGCATAATAGACATGAAAGTAGAATAAATGCTGTAGAAATGAGAGCACTGAGAAGTATGTGTGGAGTGTCTGTAAGCGATAAAGTAAAAAATTGTGTGATAAGAGAGTGTTGTGGGGTAAATGAAGATGTAGTGATAACTATTGAGAAAGGTATGTTAAGGCGAGGTTGCAGTACTTTTTAAGATTTTTGAACGTCTGAAAGTCCCATGAACTATGATATTTTTAATGAATAAAAATTTAAGTATAAAAGTTGAACATATCTTCTAGTGAATCGTAAAGATAGAAACACGATTTGGAATGATTGGCTCGATAAAAAAAAATGTCAAACATGACACTAAATCACAATTTTAAACGTGTACTGCTTAGAGATTCCATAATGAATTTATATGAAAGTATTATCAATAGAAACAGCTCTTTATTTTAAAATAAATGGTAAAAACAGATTTCGTAATTTCGTTATCATTTTTCTCCAAGAAAAAAAATAGTCAAAATGTTGGCATTATATCGCTCGCCGGCCGTTCATCAGTGCCTGTCTAGGCGTGATTGAGGGCGGACGTACGTCGTTGCTCCGCAAAATCCCCCTCCACCCCCGCATTTACGTTTTCGCAAAAGTACAAAGTAATTCGTATTCCAAACTCAATCGTTCAAACCATATACATACTAGTAGGAAACCGTAGACAGGTTACTGACAAGGTAACATGACGGAGCTTACGAGTGGCACGCATCGCGAAAAGCGTACGCACACTAATATAAATATGTCAAAATGACACACTAAGAATTAGATAAGAAGTGTAAGTGAGATAGCACATCTAATCGCAAGCGCGAAAAAGAGATAAACATATACTCTCTGTACCGCCGACGCGCATTGTGACATCATGCTGACCGTTTCACAAACAATAATTTGACTCAGATGCGACATGATCACTTTGTCTGTCTTGAGTAAATTCAATTCGCCTCAAAGGAAATTTGATTAATTCATTTAAGGCAGGGAAATAAAAAGTCGATGTTATTTATTTATAACATTTATTAAAAAAGTACATTTTATTCTTCTCATTTCATTCAATGGAAACCAAAAACAGTACGTTAATATAAAAACTGTGCGCTGCGGACCCACCGTAGCCCTGCCAATACCCCTGGGGATATGGTGGGTCTTTTAAAGCTTAACCGTACACCTGGCTGAAATGCTCATAGTGTAGTACCAACGTGCTACGTGGACATTAAAATGAACAGTGTTATCTCTCGTATGATAATGACTTACTACTTACGTTTTTGTATTTTTAGACAAGCGAAGACAAGCGCTAGTACGATGATATAGTGCAACAAGGAGATACATTAGAGAATAAAACGTTTAGGTATTACTGCTAATGGTTATAATGCTTTGTATATTATAGTTATAATCTGTGGTACTGATGAAGACCCGTCATCATCATCATTCTAACGCTGTCGGATCATTCCCACTAGTTCTATTGAACAGTTCTATGATAGAACTAGTGATACTTTTTTCCCACTAGTTCTATTAGCACATCTTGATGAGAAGAATAGAACTAATGGGAAACAGTTATAGGAAATTTACCACTAGTTCTATGTATGTTTTACAAGGGTAGTGTCACAACATCGCGCTCACATATCCGAATAAATATGTATGTATAAAAATGTGTTAAACGAATGAACGTCTACGAAACAATTGAACGTCTACAAAACAAATGAACGTCTACAAAACAAATGAACGTCTACAAAACAAATGACTACCAGAAAGTGATCAGCTATTTGTTTTGTAGACGTTCATTTGTTTTACACCTTATACAAATGAACGTCTACAAAACATATTCATTCGGATATATGAGCGCGATATCGTAACACTACGGATCATTCCCAGTAGTTCTATTGAATACCCTTGTAAAAAATACATAGAACTAGACTGGGACATTTCCTATTACTTATCCCATTAGTTCTATTCTCCTCATCAAGTTGTACTAATAGAATTAGGACAGTTCTATCATAGAACTGTTCAATAAGGCTACTGGGAATGATCCCACAAAATAGTAGAACTTGAAATTAACGAACTGAAATTAATAAACTAATTACACAACAATATTATCTGGGAGTACGGTTAAGCCTTGAAAGACCCACCATACCCCAGGGGTACTGCCAGGGATACGGTGGGTCGGCAGCGAAAACTGTGCAGTACAATCTACTTAGTTGTTTAATACTAAAAGGAGAAAAACAAGAACAAGTGAATGGACTTTGATCGTCCGTCAATGTTTGTAACTTACGTATGATTTTGTATTTCTATAATAATAATAAGTATATTGTGTAGATTCAGCCTCAAATCACTTTATTACTTGACAAAAACACACATCAGTATTTTATTATTACGAATGTCCCATCTGGATACTTTGTTTTTTAGTCTTTGAACACGCACAATACTGCTTCTCTTTTACACTCGCTAAATGCCAATTTTTTTATTCACTCTATTATTTGTGATACTGAATTTACTATAAATTGTAAATAAAACGTTGTAATATTGTACTCATGAATGAGAAGTGATTCCATAACTTTTAGTCATTTTCCTACTATAGTTTGTGCAAAATCTCATTACACACGACGGCATTTTCAAATGTAACGTACACACACGCGAGTAAAAGAGCGAGCGCTTCCGACCGCAGCGCGTACGCGACTAAAGCCAAATGAGACATTTAGCCTGTTCTTAATGTGCCACTTTTGAAGTTCGCATAACTCATCTACAGTTTTTTTACGCTGCGCTGTGGCACACGCACACACGAACCCCCCCCCTCCCCGCCCCCCGCTCACTCGCTGACGCCACCGTCGTGTTTTTGTTTTTGCGGGGGGTGAGGTCAAGCTACGCACTGTACTACAACCTCGCCTTAAGATGGTTTGGACACATGGAGAGGATGGATGCCGAAAGACTGACCAAGAAGTTATATAAGTCAAGTGTGACTGGGACAGGAGGAAGGGGAAGACCTAGACGGACGTTCTCTGACCAGATTGGAGACATCCTAAAAAAGGGACAGGTTAGAAGTACCCTTAACCGAAGAGCATGCATGAGAAATTTGATGGGAGTGCGTGAAGCAAGGGAGATATGTCAGAATCGTTGCAAATGGCGTTCCGTAGTCTCTGCCTACCCCTCCGGGAAACAGGCGTGAGTCTATGTATGTATGTTAATAGACTTAAGAACCTCTAGCGTTAGAAATATTGTCTGATATGCCATACATTTGAAAACAACATTTAATTAGTATTGTATGTCACTAACACAGCTCTTCATTAATTGTTGCTAAGAACCTTCTACATGACAACATTTATCAAACAAAAGAACTGCATTGTAGTCAGTCTATTCGTTTAGGAGCTTCTATGCCATAGACAGACATACAGATCTACAGACGCGTCAATCTTATATCACTCCTGTGTTTGTGTCAGGGCTTAATAAATGAAATCGACGTTTTCTATTCGTTTACCATTTGGTTTAATTTATTAACCGTTGCGATGCACGGAGGAATTAAATAAATTAAATGGACTAAAGTTTTTTTTTATTAATATAAAGGGCAAATAGAATCATTCGACTTACATATTCTTTTAGACATATGGCAGAACAAAAAATTTGATTAAAAATAGAAATATTTATTTTGCTTATTTGTAATTAATAATGCAATCTGTTTTAACAATTCTTTAGCATTAAAGAGCATGTTTGCTCGTTATAGTTGTGATTCAGGTGTGGTGTGTGTGGCTGGAGGATCTCGAGGTGGTTAGCAGGAATTAAGGAAGCAGCAATTTAAGATGGATAATAATAAATGTTTTGTCAGAATTTCATCAGCTGATATCACCAACGAAAGAAAGTCTTCAGTCAATAAAGGAAATATTAATAATTGTCGCACGGGTGATCGATTTTCACGGGATAGCCGGGATCGATCACTCGCCGAGCAATAAAAAGAGATGCTTAGGTTGTTTTACGGGAAATAAATAAAAATATCACCAGGACAGATTAAACTCGCGTTATATTCCAGATTCACAATTTTGATTAATAAAAGAACCGACACTAGGGGTTAACCGGCTAGATAGTTATCCAGGGCGTAGGTCGTAAGTTAACACTCCACAGGTCCACGGATGGATACTCAGCTTTCACGTGTCCCAGCCGAAGAAAAAGCAAGCCAACCACGTGTGTCGCCGGTATATATGTCGTCGGCAAGCGGGTTTGGGTCCCCACTCCAGTGCGTCATCGTAGTGGGGCTCGCAAGCGCGGAGGCACGACGTCACACACCCCCCCCGTTAGGCCGGGATTTTCCCTAAGGAAAATTCCCTAGCCCAACGGGCGTAGCAGCCCTGAAGATACTCCCTGGAATTAGAGAAAACAGGGGCATGAGTACCTTGGACAAGTGACAACCCTATACGCTAATTAGTATACCTAAATAATAATGACCCACGCTTGCATTCTTCACGCGTACAACGGCAGTCTGAACTTGAACATAAACATTTATCATTCATAATTCATCACACATACCTACAAGTAAATGCCAAGGCCAGTGTAATGGCCCAATAGCAAAGATAACAATCTATGGAGAAGCGCTTAGGGTAATTATTAGGTAGTAATGGTTTGTAGATATAAGAACTTGATCTAGCCCTACGACTTAAAAATCTTGGGTTCGGCCTTTGCCACTAGATAAGTAAACTTTTTGAATATAGTTAGGTGTAACAACAAATTTTTCGTAACGATGAACAAAAGTAATATAAGCCTCAGACACGACCGGACCGCTCAATGTCAAAGGAAAGAATTTAATAAATATTTTGCTCTAATTAATACTACAACACGACCAGTAAACACCTTTTGAATGTAAACAATGGTGAATCATTAGTTAGGCATTTATTTATCGGCGCGTCGCTGAGTGAACGCGCGTGCGTCATAACGACAACTAGGTAGGTACGATTCGACTTATTCCGAGCTCGCGACGCACGGTTAATTACTCTGAATGTTTATAAAGTACCTATAATAACAATTGATTATGGAATTTATACAGAATTAAGAATAACAACAGAACTTCAGAACAAGGCACAGCGAAAAACAACACGCCAATCAATATGCATTTATAGAAAATACACATGCGAGAATCGAACACTAGACCGATCCTACAACGACTTTTTAACCATTGAGCCATAACTGATAGATAAACAACAGATTCTTTGTAACAATATTACGTGTAATAAACTTTGTTACCATTTATAACTGAAACATTTATTCATTTTATGTTAGCCTGTTTACATAAATCATTAACACAACACAATACATTATCTTGTGGGCTTCGACTCGAAAACATAAGAACCATTGTTGGCCTTCACAAATGATTATGTAGGTAATTATAACTTAGTGTAGATATGCGTCTTACATTGTTGTGTTTATGCTTTTATTATTCTTTGTAATTAATCAACTTTAGATCTTTGATGTGCCATTCTCCTAAAGGTTTACCGGCCATGTCGTTAAGTTTGTATACTAGAGGTGACTTTTTTGAGGCAATCTTACATTTAATAAATTTAGGCGCCAATTTCTTGCTAAAGTATTTATCCTTGTCACTAAGTAGAAACGTTCTGCGCCAAACTATATCACCGACATTGAATTCTGCCGGTTTACGGCGAAGATTATAAGATGAACAATTTCGTTGGTGGGCCGACAACAGAGCTGAATGTACCTTCTCGAAAATAGAGGATAAGCAGCCTAAAGTTTCGGCATAGCCGTCCCGTGGTTCGAGCACCATATTGGAATTAAATTCCTTGTCAATATACTGAGAACCACATGTTATGACCTCCCTACCAAAAACAAGGAAATTAGGAGAATAACCAGTAACCTCACTAACTGCGCAGTTAAGGGCGAACTGAACCTTAGTGATTAAAGTGTCCCAGATTCGATGATCAGATTCTATGAAAGTTGAAATAGCTGTAATAATGGTTTTGTTGTAGCGTTCAACTGAGTTAACGTGGGGAGTATACAACGGTGTAAAATGCAAATTTGGAATTTTATATTTTGACAACATACTTTTAAAGGTTGCGCTAATAAATTGTTTACCGTTATCCAAAACAATAGTAGATGGAATTCCATGCACCAAAAATACATTTTCCTCGAGAATTTTTGTTATCACTTCTGCAGTTGCCCGTTTAATGGGGAAAAGCAAACAATATTTAGAGAAACAACAACTGACCACAAATATAAAAGTGTTTTGTTTTCTGCTGGGGGGCAATGGACCAATCAAATCAATACTAATCGTCTGAAAGGGCTTTTGACATGATTTGGGTTTTCCCATTAGACCTAAATTTGGGTGGTTTTGGTGTTTATGGGTGATACAAGGTTCACATGAACTGACGAACTTGACAACATCGGAGTACATACCAGGCCAAAAGTAATTAAGTGCAAGACGTTTGTATGTCTTAAAGATACCCAGATGTCCAGCAGTGGGCGAGGAATGATTCTCCCTTAGAATGTCAGTTCTTTGGTCAGACGGAATAACCTCTTTCCATTGAAATTCTCTAGTGAGAGGGTTTAATGTTTTTTTAAAACAATACAATTTATTGTTTATTACTTGATAGTTAACAAAGGAAGTCGGAGAACTTAAACAGCCTTTATAGATATTTAAATACCAAGGATCATTAGTAGAAACTGGTAAATTCTGATTAGGATTAATATCTATATTTATATCATTAGCAATAGCAGAAACGGGTAAAGAGCGAGACAGAAAATCAGGTAAAACGTTATCGGAACCCCGACGATGACGTATTTCGAAATTATAGGAAGATAAGCGAACTCCCCATCTGGCTAACCGCCCAGTAGGGTTATTCAAGGTCAAGAACCATTTCAAAGCAGCGTGATCAGTGTAAACAATAAACTTTTTACCATTTTCAACATAACAACGCCAGTGTTCTATAGCAGATAGAACAGCCAGGGCCTCTCGCTCAGTGGCACTGTAATTTTTTTCTTGCTTACTGAGTGATTTGCTATAGTACGCTATGACTCTTTCCTCACCATTTAACCTTTGACAGAGGATCGCGCCAAGACCAAAATCGCTAGCATCTGAGTGTATTTCAAACGGTTGCGAGTAGTCAGGACAAGCCAACACCGAGGAGGAAATCAAACAATTCTTTAGGTTATTAAACGCCTCATTAGCCTCTGTCGTCCAGCAGAATGGAGGTGCGTTTTTACTTTGAGATGTTAACTTATTTAAGGGTGCAGCAATAGAGCTAAAATTCGGTATAAAACGCCTGTACCACGAGGCTGCGCCTAAAAATCGACGTACTTCTTTTCTATTAGAAGGAGTGGGATAATTTTTCATTGAATTAACTTTATCCGGATCGGGATGCAATCCACTAGAGTCGACAACATAGCCTAAATATTTTAGTTTATCTCTAAAAAATTGACATTTTTCGAGATTAATTGTTAAATTAGCGCTTTTTAGTTTATCAAGAATGCGTAATAAAAGAGTAATATGCTCGCTGAAGCTGGACGTGATACAGATTATGTCATCGATAAAACAGAAAACCTTATTTTCAAATTCTGGGCCATAAAATAAAATATCAACTAATCGTTGTTGAGTAGCTGGCGCATTCGTAAGACCGAAAGGCATTCTTTTGAATTGAAATGTGCCACGCGTGGGAATATAAAAGGCTGTTTTGCAACGGTCCTCTTCTTTAATTAATGTTTGCCAAAAAGATTTAGACAGGTCTAAACTAGACAAGTATTTAGCATCTCTCAGATTATCTAAAATTTCCGAAATATAAGGCAAGCTATAAGCATCTTTTTTTGTAACGGAATTTAATTTTCGACTGTCCAAACAGAAACGCAGTTCACCATTCTTCTTTGGTGTCAAAATGACCGGATTTGACCACGGGCTTTCTGATCGTTCAACAACATCCTCTGAGAGCATGTCGTCAAGATGCTTTATTAATATTCTTTGTTTATCGGGAGACATGCGATAAAATCTTTGCCGAATAGGGGGACAATCACCTGTATCAATTGAATGAGAAATGATATTTGTGCAACCGAGACCCCGCTTCTCGTATGAAATATCGGTAAATTTTGAAATAATGTTGTCAGCGGTAGCTCTCTGGTCGACTGTAAGATGATCATAAGAAACAAGATGTGTAGGGGGAACTGCCTGCAACTCCATTACTTGAGCGTCAGACTTGTTCACAATCAAAACAGACTCCAATTTGTTAGGAAATAGGCCAAAGCTTCGCCAAAAATCCATGCCAAGGATAAGGGAATTTTGAATCCCAGGTACAACATGAACTTCTAAGTTAATCAATTTATCCTGAAGCTCGAAGGGTAGAAACACCGATCCCAAGGACTCAAATCGTTCACCGCCTGCTGTTATTAACCTTAAAGGTTTCGATTTATCCAAAACATTGTCTTTCAAAAATAAGTTATGCAAATTATTACCTAAAATTGTAACGCAAGATCCAGAATCTAAAAGACCTGTGGTAGGTATTCCGTTTAATTTTAGAGTAACGTAAGGTAAATATTCTACTTTAGAATTACGGATTGAGGAAATATGATAGCTATTAAAGAATTTTTTTAAAAAGTCTAACCAATTATTCCACTCTGTTTTATTACAATTAGTTGTATAATTTGATTTTCCACAATCCTTATTAACTAGTTTTTTGAAACTGTAGGGGTCGACTTAGATTTACAATTGGGGCAGTCTGACACCTTGAAACCCTTTGTGCCGCACTTAAAACAGATTAGGTAGTGTGGCTGACGGCAATTACGTAATGAGTGCGAATTGCATCTACAACGCACGCAAAAAGTTTTATTTATATTAGAAGTACTCGATACGGCGTTGACTTGTGGCACAGACTTGTATCTCGATGTATCGGCGACAGAGTTATATTTATTGAAGTTATTATGATTGTAAACATTTTTGTTTGAAGAAAAATTAGAAAACGGATAATTATACGCTAGATCGGGTGCTACAGTATTCTTTGAAACTTTAGGGGGTTCGGAAAATTGCTTACTGCGACTTTGGTAATTTTCGAAAAGACGACAAACTTCGACCAGACTATCAACGTCAACAACCTTTGCAGTGAGCAGACAATTAGTGTAACAAGGTCTAATATTATTTAGTAAAATTTCTAGCTTCTCCGAATCAGCGATAGGAGAACTAAGTCGCGAAAACAGACCGTGCATTTTTGCCACGTAAATAGTTATTGATTCGTTCTCGCCTTGTGAGCGCTGACGAATCTCCGTCATAAGACGGTAATCGTAGTTATGCGGACTAAAATCTCGTTTTAAAAGTTCGCAAAGTTCTAACCAAGTCTTTACGTTATTTTTAACAGAACGATACCAAACTAATGCGTCACCCGAAAATATTTCAAAAGCGAAAGACAACATCTTGTCATGTGGAATAGATCTACAGGACATAAATTCATCAATTTTTTCAATAAAAGATCTTACACATGATTTACCGTTAAATTTGAATTTACCTAATTCCGAGAAAAGCTTACGGTCGTAATTATAGGAAGTGTTTCCCTCTGCCACTGAGCAATCCGACCGCGAACTACGACGCGTGATTAATTGTAATTTCGCATATAAGTCATTAAATTTATTCCACACAGACTCAATTTTTTTAATATCAAGACTGCCGGTATCCACCCTATTCAGTCGATGAAAACAATGGTGAAGCACGGTTTCGACCTTCTGTTGAAGCTCGGAGGTATAGTTTGCTTCCAACATAGATAAGTGTCTATTTGATCTTAATAACGACTTTTCCACTTCAGCCACATCCTCCTCTGGTGGGAAGGGTGAAGATAATATATCCTCCGAGGGAATTTTAACTGAAAGTTTAGCGATTTGTTTGCGGGGATCGTCAGGCTTTGAAACGCCGCGTATTGTGGTCTCATATTCTAATTCCGCTTTAGTTAATAATGAGAAATTTATAATGTAAGCCATTATTACAAAACAATAATAGAAAATCTAAGTATTTACGCCGGTACTAGAAAAAAAATTAAATATCGCCAGAAAATCGAATACCGTGCTAAAAAAGCTGAAATACACTAAATTATACAATGGTGTGATGATTGGTAAAGGATTAAGAAAAATTACTTAGAGGTCACTCAAAGGTTGAATCACAATATTTTTTTCGCGAACACGAGGCACGTAGTTCAACGGCAAAGCGGTTAGAACCGGTTGGCGGCTGGGCACGCTGCCCGCAGTGAAACGTGATTTTAGACCGACGTTAATTAAATCACCGTTATGTTATTTACACAGTTAAATTGCTTATGGCCAACCAAAATAGATAGAAACTGTACCTGTACGCAATTCACCACACCAGAATATATGCACACACAGGAGAAAAATATACAAGAGAAAAAGAAATTATTTCACTCACCTGTAAAGTGCTAACTTACGTTTTAAAAATATATTTAAAAATTCTATTGGGCGCCAATGTCGCACGGGTGATCGATTTTCACGGGATAGCCGGGATCGATCACTCGCCGAGCAATAAAAAGAGATGCTTAGGTTGTTTTACGGGAAATAAATAAAAATATCACCAGGACAGATTAAACTCGCGTTATATTCCAGATTCACAATTTTGATTAATAAAAGAACCGACACTAGGGGTTAACCGGCTAGATAGTTATCCAGGGCGTAGGTCGTAAGTTAACACTCCACAGGTCCACGGATGGATACTCAGCTTTCACGTGTCCCAGCCGAAGAAAAAGCAAGCCAACCACGTGTGTCGCCGGTATATATGTCGTCGGCAAGCGGGTTTGGGTCCCCACTCCAGTGCGTCATCGTAGTGGGGCTCGCAAGCGCGGAGGCACGACGTCACATAATATAAAGGTTTTTTATGTTCATCTGACGGTCTTTCGGACACAGCAGCCCACACTTACATTATTTATAACTTGCACACTATTGTTCCGATGACACTTCATCGGAACAATAGTGTGCAAGTTATAACAGAGCAGAAATGTGTGTGCACTTACATTCACTCTCATAGTCTGATAGTATCGTTTCGAGAGACAAGCGGAGAGAGATTGGGGGCAGGACCAACGTTTTCTTAACGTGAATTACGAAGTATAGGGTTATAAGATCAGCGGATTTCTTGCTTTATAATGCTATGGGATTATGCTTGTCAGAAAAGCCTAGGCAATATTATAGTAGCACGGAGTGAAGACTTTTGTGAACTGCCTCATTAAGCACGACACTTATATTTTACTTAACTTGAGAATTATCGCTGTCAGTCTTGCGAGGCAAAAAAAAAAACATAACTAGGTACATTGTTTTGTACCATATTTTAATATTTTAATTTAATTATAGTAGTAAGTAGTATATAAGTAGTTATAATTGTTTTATGTTAAAATTAATTTAATTTTGTGGTCGTTAATAAATCATATATTCTTTTTCTTATCCAAATTAAATAAAAACCAAAACTATGTACATATTGTAATAATATACCGGAAGTTATAAAACTTTTCGCTTGCTTTGCAAGAAAGATTGGATTACCTGAAAATACGAGACTTTCTCACGTGCCATAAAGGTATTGTGAATTAGGTCTAGTTATCTTGCTTACAGGGCGGGAAGTTGTATGTTAAACAACTACCCAATTGCAAAGTTCGATAGACCGATTGAGGATCTACATCTAAGTATGTACTCACATCTGCGTTCATCAATAGCTATCCACTACTACCAAAGTCAGGTAAAATTATTTCCTGATTATATCATCAGGCAGCACTAATGTAATTGCTTTATGTTGTTAAAATAATTTGAAATTTCTATCTTAATAATAGCAATCTCCATGCTTTTTTAATTGTACTGGAGTCTGCCTAATCTTTGACTTATTTTTTGATGACGTAATTTATCAGAATGCCGTGAATTTCAACATGGCGTTATTTTGATAGAACGCTATGTAACTTGGAATTTAAAAAAATCGCCTTTGGCATTCTATTGCTTACAATTAAATTTGTGAAATATATTAAGTTTTCTTCATAAATAAATATAACAAAGCTGTTGGAATATACACGGTGTATATGATTCATTATTAAAAAAAAATATTGCATATTGTTTTAAATTTAGTTGTACTTTTGGAGTGTAATCGAGTAATAAATGCTGAAAAAAATAAAACATTGAAACAAATACAAATGTATTTTGCACAACTATAAATTACTCGTTGCCCGCTAAAAACAAAGTTTTGTTGTATTTTCAAGCAGATTCCAATCACGGTATGTTCTATTGACTGTTATAGACACTACTACAAAGAGGTAACTAACAAGCGAAATAGTCATAAGAGAGAATCGTTCAACCATCAACGACACAGACGTCTGGTAAACACCTCTCTGCAATCACTAATCTGCTTGCAAAGCGTTCTAATTACAGCGCACTGTGATCGTTAACTGTGGCGGTTTGGTGGATATCCTCAGGATTGAATCATTACGGTATCTGTAGAATAAACACCAGTGGCTGTTGGGCCATCAACATAATCGTGTAAATCCAATTGACTGTATTGAAGTCGTATTGGTTTTAGTGAGACGAGTAATTTGAAGGCGTTGATTTTTGCCAATAAACTTGAGTTTGAGTTGCAGTCGGTACATGCTTACGTAAGTGTAAGCAAGATGCGAAAGGTTGCCTTAGGTTTCTTATAATATGTATTGTGTGAACTTAGAGCAAGGTAAAAGCTAAAAACAGCAGCTAGATACAGCAGGGTTTTATTACTATTGAAGTTAAAAAATGAAAGACAACCAGTAAATAAATTACTATGATATATTATTGCTAAGGTAACCTACTTAAGTGTTATTAGTAAATATAAAATTCTTGTGTTACTAACTGACTGACAGACAACGCACAGCTAAAACTATTGAGCGCAAGAAACAGAACTTTGGCATGTATGTTTCTTAGGGATCATAGGGGTGCACTAAAATGTGATTTCCCGAAATTAACACGGCATCGGGAAGAAACAGTTCAAATAA
This sequence comes from Euclidia mi, assembly GCA_944739405.2. Classification (NCBI taxonomy): domain Eukaryota; kingdom Metazoa; phylum Arthropoda; class Insecta; order Lepidoptera; family Erebidae; genus Euclidia; species Euclidia mi. The sequence goes on from OX123181.2 coordinate 80,442,526, forward strand.
AATTAAATGAGCGGGGTAGCTGCGGCCATCATCTAGTCTTGGTGCATGAAGTCTTCACGTTTGCGCGTGTATTTATTTACTGGTGCTCGTAATTTTTTTTGGCTTCTAAATCTAAATTTATTTTCTTACTTGTTCTGAGTGTATTTATATCTATTTATAGTATCTATAAGATGGTTTATTGAAATATGTGGGAGTATAAAAACACAATTGCATCAAGGTAGAGATCAACAGACTGTTACGTAGAGCATCTCGAGCACAACTGGCGGGAATTTTCGAAGTTATGTGCATAATATATTGCAATATCGCTTGCTCATCGGTGAAAATATAGTGAGGAAACCTGCATGTCTAAGAGTTCTACATAATGTTCGAAGACATATGAAGTCTTTCATCTTGCACTTTGGCAAGCGTGGTGGACTATGGCCAAAGGCTGGTTTCAGAGTCACGCGTTTGACCGGCGCCAGCCATACGCGCGCGCTTACAATTACACTAGATTAGTAGTAGCGTTTCATAGTCACGCAGTTCAAACGCGCCGCGTGTGAGACGCGCGCGCCGGCCGCGCTGCCGAAGCTTAATACATTGCAATGACAAACGCGAACTCGTTTCACAGTGGTCCGCGCGCCAAACGCGCTGTTGAGACGCGCTGGCCGACGGCGCGTGCCGCGCGCGTCACTCTGAAACCAGCCTAACCTTTCTCATAGAGCAGAGATGCGCGACCAGCAGTGGGACAGTTTATATACAGAGCTGATGATAATAGGTCGTTCTACGCTAGTCTAGTAAGACACCATTTCTGTCTCTTTCTGATTTATTTATTTGTGTGTTTAGTCCTTTTTTAAGGAAGTCATACTTTGCACCAAATTACTTGTTTTCTTTCTATATATCTAAAATTGCCACGTTTGGCAATTAAGCACTGTAGAAACCCAGGCGTAGAGTAATTACTGTTATAATAAAATATATTATCAACATCACTTACCTAAAACTAATCATTAACATATCAACATTGACACATTAATGATGTTTTGTAAATATGAGTTATCGCTAAATATCACTCAAATGTATTGAATATCAAACACACCGATATTCATATTATTATGTGGTGCAAAATGTAATGATAATTTCCAATGTCCAATTATTTTATTTGATACTAATGTTTATCTGGCTATTGATTGTATCGAACATGTACTTCCATGTCATTGTAATAATTGAAAAATACTGCCATTGTGTACCAGAAATCTATGATTATATAATCAGGCCCACTACATCAAACAGGCCTTTTCTTATTCTTAGAAGGATTAGGCGATAGTCCGTCACGCTCACGAAGTACGTGGTGGCTACTTCACTTTTCTTTCGAGCACAATATGAAAAACTCTTAGACATCTGGATGTCTAAGAGTTTTTCATATCGTGCTCGAAAACATAAAAAACATATTGACAAAACCTGGGTTTTATCAAGATGTTTTTCATGTTTTCTTTCACAGTTTGGTAAGCGATATTTAACAACTTAATCACACAATTTCGAAAAGAGATAAGTGCGCACCATCGTTTTGAACCTGAGACCCAATGCGTAGTACTGCAGGCCGTAGGTTTCTATAAATGATCTAGGCTTTAGCTGCTTTAGTAAGTTTAGTAGGAGATACATAATAGCTTTATAAAAATTACTTGATTTCGTGTCTCCTGCCACTCCACTAAATTCTACCCCCGAGGCAAAATACGGGCGTAATAATTTATTTTTCTAACCTCGTTTACCTACATGATATATGCATAGGTATATGTCTATATCTACGTTAATATATGGCAGTAATACTTTGCTGGTCGTTCAAGCGTAAGCCCACATTGGAAGTATCTTGATATAATATTGAACAAAGTAAAATGTATATCAGAAGAAGAACAGTAAATAAGTACTGAGACGCAAGTAACAATCTTGAAAGGCTCTTTGTTCGACTTGGTTAGACATTTCATAAACTGTTTGATTTAGTGCTAAAACAAAAGTAACCTATGCTAAAATAAAGCTGAATAAAGAAATACATATGGGTTCCAAAACGCGTAATATAGAGAGCTTGGGCATTTTCACTCGTAATCCATATTTTTTGAAAGATAAAATTATATCCGCAAATCTTAGACTCTTTTCTATTTTTGGAACACAATGGCTGTGCTAGGAATATATTCTATATCGGAGACTCGAAGCAATAATCTGCGTTCTTAAATAAAGTTTTATAACTACTGATTAGTCAATTAAAGCCTAGAACTTGGTGCCAGGCAAGCATAGCACTATTGCACCCACTCACAATCTTATCACAAAAAGACACATATCTGTACGAAATAAGCGTCATATCTATCTTCTATTTCAGGACATCCCGCAGAATGAAACACAAATATAAAAATATTTCATTCGTATTTGTATGTCTTCGCGAGAGCTGAGAGCTACCTGTAAAGTAAAGAGCTTTGTAGGTGTTGTCAAAATACATAAACACGCCAATTGCAGGTCTTTAGTGCCTATACTCGAGTTAAGCCCAAGACGGACAGACAGTCGGATAGCCCGACGTGGTACTATGCTAAGGGTAGGGAATTTAAGAATTGTAGTTACTATAGAACCTAAAATTTTGCCCCCAGTGGCATGTCCTAAAAGCTTTTGACACTAAGCTAGTAATGATCAGAGTAAAGACACATTTACGACAAATATCGTAATAGACAAGGATTCAAACATATAGAAATTCTACTTACAAACACTGCCACCTAATATTTATATATAACATATACGAGCACACACTTTAACAGTTAGACAATAAGATTTCTACAAAGGTTTCCAATATATACTTATATTCAACAATTAATATCTGCTTTAACTATTCTACGTTTATCTACATAGGAACAATAACCACGTTGCCAGACAGACAAACTGGTGACCACACTAAGATCTTATTACTATCAGATAGGATGCCGATCCTCTCGCCATAATCCCTTAGAATCCTAATAGGAAGTCTAGGCTGCGGGTACATAACCTAGGTCGAACCGAATACGTTTATTATTTAGGGTGGAATTTATTCATATAACCTCAACATACGTATCTGCTTGTTACGCAACAAAGGGACTTATAAAACTTAAAAACGACTTGCCAAGGATCATAATTCATATTACACAACCTTTTAAATCTACATACACGTATAATTAAGTTTACATTACTGAGTAATTACATGCTTTGCGCTGTACTGTTCGTACGAACAATTGCACATGAACACTTAAAATGTATTTATCAAGGCATACTTAGGAATACAAATTCGTAATCAATTTCAACTTAGGTCACTCGAGCGTTACAAATTAATGACGAAATTATTACAAGTGTAGGCGAGCGGCAGCTGTTGATATCGTAAACAGAATAATCCGCAACGCAAAACGGAAATTTACAGGTCAACGAATTTCTAATTATGTAGCGAACACCGATGTTTCCTGAATAACAAGCTACGCCTATAAGCGAGAGCATCGATATACATAGTTCTGACTGTGATTACGTGCGGGCTCGCTGTGTGAGTGCCGGTGGAAATAAACCGAACTCGGATGTTCCGCGGATATTGAGGGGTCAGCCTTGCAGTCGTAAAACGCGCGTTTTTTATAAGCACGGCTAAATTTAGTTGAGCGTAGATATGTCTGTAGCTTTGCTCCTTCTAGAAGGTTTAATCGATTATCATAAAATTGTGTATACCTTGTGTAAAACATGGGTGATTAAAATATACACATGAATAATTAATTCAGTCCTTTTTAACTTAGCCATTACAACAAAAACTTTAATCATTTATAAACTGTTTTAATTTTGAATATCTTACATGTTATGGTGTGAGCATTCACTTGCAACAGAACAGCGAGCATTTGGCGTTTTTTGTTTTGTCGAACTGAACAACGAACAGAGCCGAACATTGCTCCGGACATTTTCAACATCTTTCTAGCGAACACGCTAATTAGCAAAAATGTCAAAGCTTTACTGTCGATTCGCTAGAATGCTCGCTAGAACGGTCGAAGAATGCTCGCTAAAATACACTCGTTTGTTTTTCTGTTTTGTAACATTTCGCAATATACTAGTACAAGCATCAATTCCTTATATTCCTTTTTAGATTAGTTTTTAGAAGCTGTAGGATACGAACGACAGGCGAATAAATCCTCATACGCCCCAGATTCACAGACAGAAAAACTTAAGTCTTAATTAAGTAATTAAGACAAGATAGAAAATGGCTTAACTCCTCACACACTTTTATTTTATTTCAATAGTTGTTTGAACAGGAAGCAAAAATGCAGCGATAAAATGAAGATACCAACAGACTGTCATGCAGAGTAGATATTGCCACGAGAGATCCTAATCCACGGCATGCAGCAATGACTTTACGAAATTATGTGCCTGTATATATATTTGTTAATTATGGCTTGCCTTCTGCCTCGACGAACACGTTAAGCAGTCGGTCCTGTCCTAGCTGTCATGAAGATCTTAGTATGTCTGTCGTAAAGAGGAGTAAGTACCCTTAGTACCCTCGAATAAAACTGACAGTGAGTGGTCTAAACGTCTACATGGAATATCGCTGTCTATTTTGGTTGTATGACAGTTACCAATATTTCAAAGTGATTCTGTATAGGCATAGAGCATAGATATTTACAATAGAGGGGTTCTTATGGGCGCTCTGTGGACAAACTTTCTGTGACCAGTGTGACTAATATTGTCGCTTGGCGGCGTGGCAGTCGCGCTGTGACAGCTGTCTCTACCAGAGCAAGAGAGACGAACGTTTCTCCTGTGTATCATAACTACGAGAGCAAGAGAGACGGAGAACGACGCCAGCGCCGCCAACGGCGCCAACTACGAACTACACTGACGTAACGCCAGTTCGTCAATTGGAATCGGCACACGAAATCGTTTAGAAATGCGCTTCTTTATAAATTTGTATTCATTGGTATAGGTTATTTTATTCCTTTTAACGAATGAAACCTTAAAAATACATAACATTTATGACAATGTAGATGTAAACCATGTACATATGTATATTCTGTACGTTAGTACATATATATCGATTATGTAAACGATTTTTAATACATAGATAAGGAATGCTACTTTAACGATTATTATTCTTTTGCGAAGGTTAAATTTTGGCAACAAAGAAGGAAACAACATACAAGGCAATTTCCCATTTTGAATAAACAATGAAGTTTTTATTGAATATTTACTAAAGAATTATGAATTTGATCAGTGTATATCGATAAAGTCATGTAAGGCCGAACAAACACGACCTACTTACTTCTGATATGAAGTAGATTAAAAGCCTTAAACCTTATATTGAGAGTGCTTAGCAGAGCCCCAAAGTATTCTTACTGTCTTTCTAATAAAAATTACGACACAGTGTATACAAGTACTATAAGCATTGCGTAACAAAAATGCAACTAATAAAAAATATTTTGACAGATTGTGTGTATACATGTATTATAAGAGATCAAAATATCTATTTAGACTTACACAAGCTCTACACACGCTTGCACCCTTGTATAGGGAGTGCGTAAGAGCAAAATGGCGGCTATTTGGCCAGCTGAGGACGCTGAGGTTGTCACTTTACTTAGATTATGCGCACAATCTATGGCAGAGAGGTTGGACTAGGAAAGTTATATTTCTTTGATCTATGAAATGAATGATATTGACGGTGGAGGCGTTCGGAAGCTATGAGTAACATATTGATCCTTCAGAAAATAACAACCATTAGACTTTAGTTTTTGTAATTTTTTTTTATTATTATTTTATTATTAGATTAATAGATAAGGGATATTTTTAAGAAACCCCATTTAATATATAATTAAGCTAGTAAAATTCTATATAAACTATCAAAAAATTCTATTGAATTATTAAAACGAAGTTACGATTTGAAGTTTTTGAACGTACTTCGTAAAAGTTTGTCAGCATTTTGACGTACACACAGCTACACATCAACCTAAACAAAACCAATATAAGCTGAACTACTCAACAACAAGTTGGTCACACTAAAGGAGTTCGCCTAATATTGGACTTGTTTAGGTTAATGTGTAGCTGTGTGTACACAGCGTGAGTAGTTACACAAGCTTGTCTTTGCGTTTATTAGTAGCGATGTTGTGTAAACCCTGTATAACTCCTATACAGAAGTTATACGCTGTGTAAGTATTCATACGTTAAACGTGTGAGTAATATTTTTTTATTAGTAAGATAGTTAATATATAACGATACGTATCTATCATTCGGTTGAGGGTCAGATTAATAAGACTGAAAAGGCTTGGCTACAACGATCACAAGTTTATTCTCTTTTTTGTGCTTTACCATTTGATAGTAAGTGGGAATCACTGCTCATATTATAATGAAAGGCAATAGGATTAGACATTTGCCATTTACTCGAATCACAAATCAGTTTGGCGATTGAAATGGCCAAAACAATAGCATCAACTATCTGAGGATAATATTACGTAGGCGTTTCCAATTAATAGAGGATCTTGTCATTCGTGAAATAGACATACGTATAGCCAATTATACTCGTGGAAGATATTATACTGAGTCAATATTACGTCACTGACAATTTCTTATTAGTCTCATGATTCCATGTATACACTCTTATCAAGAAATAATAAATATAAGATGGTTCCTTGGTATGATGGTTTTATGTATTTTTAATCATGTAGGTTTAATAGAACTGAACATTGTGAAGGTTCCGAGCATCAGTAGCTATTGAATCTATAAGTTGGCATTTATGCGTGCTTACATAATATATATTTGCAGTACATAATCGATATACTGAATAGAATATGCCTATTAGTTTCGAAGTCATTGTTACATCACTTAATTTACAGTATATACAAACAATTTTCATTTAGAATAAATGTCAATTGCCTTCAAAGTCACACCGGAGTGGTTCGCAGCACTTTGACTTAACCTGTTATACCGATCAACGTCAGTTCCTAGCATCAAGTGGGATACTCTGCAAGACCGGTCATCCATCTTACTGCCGGTATTAGCCGCTATTGGACATTGTATCACGAAGTTTGCTGGGCAAATGTTGAAGTCTTAAATTGTATAGATACCTTTATAGCGTATGCAAATACAGTTCAAATACTGAAACATTTCTATGACTCTGTCACAAGTATAAACTAGTTTCTGAGTTTAATCCACAATTATGATATGCTTTTTATGCTAGTTCATTCTCGAACAAACTCTCGAAATAACATGAAAAATATTTTTTTCATCCCACATAAAATTCTGTCTGTGACTAATGGAAATTGTCAAATAGAGGTGATACAAATAACACTAAGTAATGTTTTTAGTAGGTCCATCAATTCAGTGAAAAGGTTCTTCTTATATAATCTTATAACATTGGTTTCATTTAAATAATACTTATAATACTTGTTAGCTTGACTCTACTGAGCACTGGGCTCTTGTCTCTGAAAACGTTTAAAGCCTATTGTCTAATACGCTAACCAAATGCACGTTGCTTACATGACTTTTAAGATCTATAAATGGAAACCATTCGAAATGCAGGTTTCATATAACAAGCTACTCAATAAGGACATGAAGATGTGCGCCACTTTGGACTGGAGGACTTCTGCGTGGCGGCCTATAGGTTATTCCAATGGACAATTACTGCTTCAGTATGCTCGGCGGTGTGCAACACGCGGCCGCGCTAAAAACGAACTAAGAAACTCTATGGTGCGGACTTAGAGTTAATTCATGTTCATATGCTGTCTAGTTATTATAAAAAAATGCGGCAAGCCTTTACTTTATTTTACCACCTATCAAAACGTTGCCGACCACTGCTTTAAAGCATCAAGCCACACTGTTTGCTTACTGATAAAAAGTTGTAATGAGCATTTATTTAAAGGGAAGAAAGAGGTCTTTCCACATATTCTTCAAATTTATTGAATTTTGAGAGGCTATAGAGATGTTGAAATAATGCTTACAAATCTATACTGTTTCAAAGCTACTTACGTATGTACCTAAGTGATAATGCATTAGGATGGTCAGGTGTGATGATGGTGGTTTCCCACAACACTCAGCCGATTAGTATTAGTAGCGCTATCAATTAAATTATTGCGTAATCGATGATGTTCAAAATCGTTTGCGTTTGTGTACAAGTACATTTTGTTATATCTTTACATTTTATAAAACAAAATTTCCCGCCACGTCTGTCTTTCTGATTGCTATAGACTAAAAAACTACTCAACCGATTTTGAAGTGCTTTTCCACAGAAGTCGGAGTGATTCATGAGCGAGCTTGAGATGTATATTTTATTGTGATCTGGCATACCATGCGGGTAGCTAAGACGCCGATGGAAGCTGGTACGAAATTATCTATGTATATTACGGTTTTTCTCGCTACGATAGAATTTTACTGAGTTGAAGTATTTACGGATGCAACCCACAATCAATTTGTTAGTGTAGTTACCTAACAAAGTAGAGGTTGAGACCTAGAGACACATTTTGGGATTACAGTCTAAGCTTTTCATCAGAAACGCCGTAAGCTCTTTTTGAATCCTTTGTCGACTAAAAATGTCTGGCTTAGTTCATGAATGTACAAACATTTATTGCTACTCGATTCAACCTTTAAAATCCACATCACAAACGTGTTAAGTAAGTAGCTAATCCCCTTATACTTACCACGAGTACCTAAGATAAGAACATGTTACCTACTTACACTTGTATGTAATGTTGGTAGTTTTAAAACAGAATGTAGCCTTGCCATCTTTCTCAGTAAGTGTAAATGTCTCGGGTCAAAGAATTCTCGTCACGTGCTGTTTGGCAGTCGGGTCACGTAAGTCAAAGGGGTGTGGCAGCGCATTTGCCGAATACCCCTAAAAGACGCCATCAGAACGTCAGCGTAGGCCCACTGATCACTTCATTATAATTCCGCTCCAAAAGCACCTACGTAATAGGTAAATATGATAAAAGACTTATGGTGTAACAATTTATTTAATTAGATCATTGATTTTCATTTGGAAATATGAGTAATTTACATAAGTTTTTAGCTTTAGTGTCTTGTTCTAAGGTATCAAGTCATGGACCAGCTTTTAGTCTGTGGCTATTTGCATAACTTACAGTAAGTAACTAAATATGCTTCTGTCGAAATTTGACGCAAAACAGACATGCAATCAGCAATAATTTTTCATAATGTTAAGAGCAATTCTTGAAATAGCCATTATAGAAGTGCTCAAAGCGTGAATTAACTGGCCTTTAGTAATAGATAGGTAAAGTTAAGCATCGTTCACATAAGTCATCACTTGGATTGGTACTCATGTGCATTGGAGAGCACGAAACCAGTGGTGCCGTCGGTACCAGTTCTTGTATCAGAACAAGAATCGTTAGGCCATGTCGGAGGCCTTTGGGCAGCCTAAAATCTCCTACAACAGAGTTAGCCACACACTCACACGAAAAAGAATGGCTATTATTATCTGAGTCGGTGGCTTTTTCATTTATTAATGCTTTCTGTCGTGAAATTTCTTTTAATATTATTATTATCGTCATCGTCGCGTCATGTGCCAAAGGACCAAGATTGCAACTTAAAATATTTTAAAGAAACCTCTCAATATTCGTTTTTTATTTTCGTTTAAGTTTAGAGATATACATACGTTGCTTACATTAACACAAATATCGTTTAAAATTTCGAATATCAGAATCAGTTGTGCGTAACTGAAAACGGCCTCGGCCAAATTGAATTTTTAAAATAAAAAAAGCTAGTCATTTCTTAAGAAGTCAGACGTGTTCCATAAAATTCACATTTACATTTTATAAATTATCTAAATGTAATAAAATGTGCCCAAATATATTATTTTATATTTGCAACTTATTTAAAACATTTTCTTGAAACAATTAATGCACCGTATCGAAGATCCTAATTTCAGAGAACTCTTATCTTAAAAATAATTTTATGCTCCAACCGTAATTTGTTTCGACTTTCATAATTATTTAGAACCTTTCTGTTTGTTACTGAGAAATTTTAATAAACGGTAATTGTTCACATGTGGTCATGTTTAAGTAGTAGAACCAAAATAATAATAATAATAACTTTGGGGAAACCGAAGGGTTTGTTTGTGCAATTGCTGACGAAGTTATCAAGACGAATAACTACCGGAAATATATCCTGAGGGATGGCACTATCGATATTTGCCGTGCGTGTCACCAGCCCGGTGAATCTCTCAGGCATATTGTTTCCGGTTGTTCACGTCTTGCTAACGGCGAGTACTTGCACAGACATAACCAAGTAGCTAGAATCATTCACCAGCAATTTGCTCTGAAATACAAACTTGTAGACATCGAGGTACCGTACTACAGGGATGTGGCAGAGCCAGTTCTCGAAAATGGTCATGCCACATTGTACTGGGATCGATCTATCGTCACAGACAGGACTGTTGTAGCCAACAAACCTGATATTGTGGTGATAGATCGATCAGAGCACCTCGCAATAATTGTTCATGTCACCATTCCTCATGACGAGAATCTCGTGAAAGCCGAGAAAGACAAACAGATTAAATATCTGGACTTGGCTCACGAGATTGTCGACATGTGGGATGTGGACTCAGCATTATTGTGCCGATAGTTGTAACGGTTAATGGCCTAATAGCCAAGAGCCTCGATCGTCACCTTAAGAGGCTCGCGTTGGGTGCTTGGGTCAAGGGTCTGATGCAAAAGGCAGTACTTCTCGACACAGCACGTATTGTGAGGAAGTTCCTGTCTCTGGAGCCCTAACTACCGGCAGCTTGGACCCTGTGCCTGTTGCTGGTGGGATCCCACGGTTTTTTTTTATATTTTTAAATGTATTTAATTTTTTGTGATATATTTAAAAATGTAATTTAAATTTGATTAATGAGAAATAAATGAATAATAATAATAACAAAATGTGACTTTCTACCTATGTCTACAAATTTATACTAATCAATTTGTTGTGATGTGCTTTAGGCATCTTTTATAACTACCTAAATAAAATGATATTCTTACCCCATAACATAGCGTAACTTGCCGCCTTTAACCCCTCAGGGCTAGATAGAGGTTTACTACACACCCAATATTCTTAAGTACATCAATTCACTGATAAATGGCACCAGGTAGAACAAATCAGCGCGCTCGTCACACAAAGCTTTGTTCTGGTGAGAAACAAATTACCACAATGGCGACCTCCGACTCGGCAGTCAGCGTCAGTAATAAAGAGCAGAGATTAATTTGTGACTATACCTGTTGACGTCAGAGCTCTAACTTAAACTGTGCTGTTCTCTCGTAACAACTACGGTATCTTCTATTTATACTCATATTTTCGTTACCATCTGCCGAGTTTGACTATGAGGTTTCTGGTTTGGTTTTGCGTCTGTCACAGCAACTTTGGAGCTATTGTTACAGATATTACCAATATTTTTTGAGAATTTGTGACCCATATGAACACTCTGAGAGATTTACTATGTGCTCGTATATACTTACGTTACTGTATGTTACCTGATTATATACCAATCATAAAATTATTCTTTAGTAAATACACCAATTATAAAAATATAGACTTAGCTCTATATTTGTTGTCCATACCCGCTCATCTAGTGATTAATTAGCAAGTATTGTAATACAGTTAATCAGTCGGGTAGGAGAACGGCTACGGTTGACGGATCACCGCAGTGACAGCTCTCATGATCAATCATTCGTTAGCCCACCAGGCACACCAAATTTGATTTAGTGCTCATCTCCAATCTATCAGTTAATAGAACCGATGTTTAATTTGTATTGAGGACACGCCCGTTATTCTAAGTCTTTGTTATATGTAGGCTAGAGAGCTGTCGACTGAAGACTGTATACCCTTACTCTATATTATTTGCAAAGAAAAGGATTGCGATTTCAACAAATCACGCGGCTTTGCCTTTTTTTAAACCTATTGTCTTACTGGCACAATATATATACATTCTTATCATTTGAAGTTGTTTATATCTTATAGGATAAATATCCTATTTGTGGCATCTTGATTCTAATACAGTTTGTCAAAAACTTTCTAAGGAAAGTCTTGTCTAAGGAATTGGACCCTGGTTTTGCCGATGGCTTACCTGCGTGAGTGTTGCCTATCAGAACAAAAAGAAGTCCACGTCCTATTCTATTTCATTGCAAGGTTTCAACAAAATTCGTTCAGTAGTTACTTCGTGAAAGAGTAACAAACATCTATCCTAACATACATGCACGTTTTTAATAGAAGTAAGATATAGACGCAAAAAAATGTAGCCAACTAGAATTTATATCGGTGTTCGCCAATATTCTTGTTGTTCTTCTTCTTATTTACAGATTTATGCAGTCCACTGCTGGACTTAAGCATCTCCCGATTTGCTCTACAGTATCACAGTTAGTCTTATGGGCGATATTAACTTTCAAAATATTTTAACAGTCTCCTCGGAGGGTACTGACCTTTAATGTTTCCAAAGAATGTTGCCTTTTTATTACGAATAAAACATATTGGAATTTCTAATAGTGTCGCAAATTGCTCCTCTCAATATTACACCCAATATATTATTTTTGACATAAAAGTCTAAAAGGCCAAGTAAAATAGTTTTGCCTTTCTAATAGTTAAGTTTTCATCTAGTAACTTGTTTTCGTTTAGATTTTGGACAAACCTCTTTTCATATTTTCTTAAAGCTAGCAATTGCGTAGTAAAAGTAAAATTTTCCAGAGAGATTTTCACGCGACTTAGACTTAAAATAAAAATTCTCAACATTTCAGTTCATATTTTATATCCAGATTTTCTGTCGTATAATAAAAATGTGATGTTGAATATATATCTTTTTGTTGTTATTACTGCCTCAGTGATTCAGTTTTGTAAGCGACTGCAGATGAAGAGGTCTCAAGTTCGATTCTTGAGTATAGCAAAAAGTGGTACTTATGTAGTATTTATTTCAATTTGTCCAGTAGATTCAATAAAAAATATTTTATTTTGTATACCTACTTACTTGCCAAATCTGCAAGTGTGATCATTAGGTATAAGAGCGTACTATAAAATAAAGTTATGACTATTAGTGTCTAACCCGATTTTATCTAAATATCTCTTATAGCGTTTGTGGCGTACAGTATTCATATTTTTACGTGTACTTACTCTTACTCCTTTAGGGCCTGCATTTCCTAAAATCCTCTCTTAGTGCTTCCCTACACTCTTCCCCAAGCAATGTACATATTGTACATGCCGTTTTAAGTTCTTGCACCTAGTAGTTTCGGCTATTGGCGTTACAAAGATTATCCACACGCCGATAGTTAGAAATTGTCTAAGAACAACACTTTTGACAGCTTTCAATATAACTTTGCTTCAAGGTTATGAAGAGGTTAAGTATTTGCCTGACGTAAATTGTATTGAGAGCTGTCAAAAGTAGTAATAATGTATGAAAGTGTCGGTCATAGACAGCTTCTAAATTTCGCCGCTAGAGTAGCTAGTTAGAATCTTAGCATCGCTAATACGTTATCTGTCAGGCAATCTGTAAAGGAAGAGTTTTGTGTATTTATTGATTGGTAGGTGCATCCTTAGCCTCCCAAACCTTATTTATACTGAACCTAGCGAGGCTCATTTTTTCGAAACTGTACTGACTCGTTATAACAGCTGTCAAAGATCTTCATGGCAGTCGGGACTCAGGACTCGTTATTATTATTATGTTTCTCTTTACAATTATTTTGTACCTGATATTTGGCTGTAGGTACGCTGTTTTCATAATTATGCTCCCCTGAAATGGTTAGACCAATTTTCATACGATGTTTTTGTACTTATTTCAATCTGTAGGTATAGATAGAACAATGTCAGCTTGTAAAGACGAGTAGTATTGTATGTAATTTAAATGGTAGGAAAGTATTAAATTTTCCGAAAGAGAGTTTTAGAGAACTGTAAATAATATGCAAAATTTTACTTTTCATTATTGTTACTGGCGCAAGTGTCAACAGCTTACCTGATAGTGAACAGGCATTTTGCAGCAGATATGCAATACTTTTGCCCTTAAGAAGAAATGTTGGGCTAAAATATTAAAGGCCATGGTCTACAGCGGGGAAATAGGTAGGGAGAGCAGGAGAAAGAGGGATAATTGAGCCACCCGGTCAACCGACTCACTTTCTGTTTTGTAAGACTCAAATTTTAAGGAGCATGTGTCATAACATTTTTGCATAGCGTTCTCTCATAATACAAAGAAGTATTTGTGAACAGAGTAACCTTTATAAAATAATGAATTATGATAGGTATTTATTTACCTTTCACGTATCATGAAACAAGAAAACTAAAGTCTTTAAAGTGCGAAGTTTAATAGAGAGTTATTGGTTCTTCAAAGTCGTTAGTCAGAACAATGGCGACTACGTATTCTTGAAGATGATTACGAGATATAACTACCAATCAAATAAATTAATAGTTTAAAAAACACTAGAAAAACACGCTTTTATAACTGCACGTAAAAACAAAAAATAAGTTATGGACCGTTCAAGTTGTCTTTTTCTGGGCTGAAGTGTAAACTATGTGCTTTTAATTATAATATTTGATTTTAAAAGCGTGGGGCGCTGGAACAGGAAAGACTTTATTGTTAACATATACTAATACTAGCTTCCTGGCGGAAGCTGCATGAGGTCGCACAAGAGCAAAGCATTTATGCCACCAAAGGGTTACCTAAGGGAACCAAAGATATTTCGTCCACGAACAAGAACTCTACATTTTGCCACTGTTGACGCTTTACACCTATGTACTTAATTTCCTGAAAGAAGAGGCGTTAAAAATGTCGGTGAATGTTGTCTTCCTCGCTAATGGTGCATGTTTTGTCTGAGTTCGACAAACTGGAACTTTGAACAGACTGTTTAATGTAGAGCCACTTACTACTCGTGCTGTTACTCCAGTTAGAGCGCCAATCTGTGTAACCTGCTTCCCGTAACATCTGTTCACTTGATTTTTGAACTAGTTAAACAAAAACGTCTTTCCTGTACCAGCGCCCCACGCTTTTACAATCAAATATTATAATTAAAAGCACATAGTTTACACTTCAGCCCAGAAATAGACAACTTGAACGATCCATAACTTATTTTTTGTTTTTACGTGCAGTTATAAAAGCATGTTTTTATAGTGTTTTTTAAACTATTAATTTATTTTATACTTTTTGGTCTTTGATAACGAAATATTTTTAAAATTTATACATTTATTTTATGTAGGCGAATGAGCCCGCATCCTCTCCATCTCCGCCTGTGCGTCTGTATTACATGCTGTTTTATCTGTCAGCTTATAAAAATATAGCTCTTCAATCAGGAGACCACTATGTGATTTTACTCTACTCAGGGCCATATACGCCTGTCCAGGCGCAAAAGTATGGGACCCTAACTACACCACTGGGTGGTCTACAAAATATAATTGGTTTTTTATAACCTTGAAACCTGATCGTGTTCAAAGTCCACTAAATGGCCTTTCTCACAAGTGCAAACACGACTATGATATGATATTCCATCATGGAATGCCAGTGCCTTTTTTCCGGCTTCATCATCAGACCTTGAAACCTTCAATTTTATTTATATGTATAGATTTATATGCATAGATGAGTGGAAGAAGTAAATACTCGGTATCGCGAAAACAGCGCCACCTACAGGGTCAAATTGTAGGCTATATGTAGCGCTATAAAGTCCTCTAACTTCCAGTGAAAGTCTCTTTTGAATCGGTTCAGCCATTCAAGAGATTACCCCGAACAAACAGAAAGACAGACAGACAGACGTATATGTTAAAAGGGTTGTTTTGGACTTAGAATCATGTAACTAACTATATGCACATGAAAAAACAGTTATTTTGAAATCACAGACAGATACTTTAAGTTTATTTATATGTTTAGATATAACCTTGAAACCTGATCGTGTTCAAAGTCCATTACATGGGCTTTCTCACAAGTGCAAACACGACTATGATACGATATTCCATCATGGAATGCCAGTGCCTATCTTCCGGCTTCATCATCAGACCTTGAAACCTAAGAAATCCAAAACAGCTATGATATGATTCTCCATCATTGAGTTCCAGTTCATGTCTTCCGGCTCCATCATCAGATCAGTTTGACAGTACCATATTATTGTATTATCATCAGAACTACATACAGCTGCCAATTTTCATTACGCTAAGACCCTTGGAATATGGTTAAATTAGTAAGCTTAGATTCCATTACATAGTTAGTTACATACACGACGACCTAATAAAAGCGTATTAATATATTTGTATAAATTTAAGTTTATACAAATACATTTTAGTATATAGAAGCAATAGCAGAAGCAGTTTGTTGAAAGGTGGTAAAATGGGTAATCACTTTTTGGGACAATGGATTTGCCAGGAAATCAAACAATTTTGCAGTGTGAACCTGCAAATTATTGATGTGTAAAACATGCTATATTAAATTTATATTGTCGGTAATATTCAATTATCGCCATCACAACGTGATTCGTGATTTGTCACGTCGACTAATGTGAACTCAATTCTCAATTAATTATTGCACTCCTCAATGTCATGTTCGACTCTTGAGTGTCATTGATTATATTTGCATACCTAATATGTAGGTATGCAAATATAATAAGCTAACATATATTTTTGATTTATAGTACCTAAATATTCTATGCGAGTTATAAAAATAAATTACAAAACTGCGAGTAACAATTTTCTTCTGCGATTTTACTAAAAGCTAACTCTGTCACAATAAACTTTATGGTGGCATATTATCACAATGTTGCCACAAGCGTGTTTAGCATCTCACGGCGGTCCCTTGGTAAGTGGTGGTATAGCTATACACGAACGTAGATGATCGCATGAGCACAGTTATACATTTTACGATTCTTGAAACTCCGTGACGACGATCGATCAGGGGTAATGTTTATTTGAATAACATTCGAGTCCGTCGCACTCGTTTACGAGGGCAGGCCCTGTAATATATTTTCATTATGTTCCATTTATTCGTGGGTTGCCGATATTAACTCTTTATATGCTTACCTTCAAATGTTAACAACGTATTCCGATGAGCCCGTATTTGAATGTACGGCTATTTCATTATATTTACATAACGTTTTTCCAGTTCGTTTTTATACCTATACGAGTCTTTATTGAAGCTCGGTGAGCTTTTGAATTTCAATTGTTTTGTGATCTATGTCTGCTCGTCTACTTAAAAATATAATGTATTGGAGGAAATATTACGAAACTCGAGTCTTATGCCCGGAGGAGATACAATAAGAGAACCGTACGTTTTGACCAATATTAAATTTGTTTTATTGAATTCGTATGAACAATTATATTAAGATTTACTTTCAGTATACGCTTATTCATTCAATGTACAAATGATAACATTACATAAAACATCCTCATTATATCTGATAATTACAAGTTAACTTTCTTCGACGATAAACTCATATTATTTCGTTGTTGGAGTCACAACTCTTAAATAGGAAATAAATGAAAGTGTTGGAGAAACATTGCGGTTACCAAAGTTAGTTTAGCACAGTTTACTTGTGCTAGGGCGTAATCTTGGCGGTTTCTGTTTCTCACCCGGCCTTACACATCGGAGGGAATTAGTTTGTTCATTGGCCCGCTCAGACCTGACGGTTTCCTTCCGCACGATCCTATCTTATTCGAAGGAATATATGTACGTAAGACCGCTAGCTGAATACATAGGTATGTATATGTATGTACACCTGAGCTTAGAGCCCGATACAAAGTGGTTTTAGTATTCTGTTTACCCGTTGTGACGCTGTAGGTATAATATTGTCATGATATTCAGCGTTCGTCCACGTACAATGGATATGCCCAAATATTTATAATGTAAAACGGATATATAAAATGACCAACTGCATTACTAATTTATTTTGTTGAAGGGTGTTTTTAAGAGGTAGATTTGCACCACATTGTCCAAATACGTTCAAATATTTTTTTTTGTTATATTCGTGTGTTTTTCCACATTGCTTTGAAAGAAAGAGAAAGACGTTGGGCAACTCTGGCCACTTTATATAAAACGAACCTATTTGCACTAGCGGTATGGTTTCACAGAACGGGCAAACTTTCTGCAATTAATTTAAGAAGGCAAGCTAAGTGATAAAAGCCTCAGTACTAAATACTATACTTCTATTTTCCTTGGTTTTCTTTGATGTTTTGGCAGTAAACTCACTGGGAATTGCGACGTTTCAAAGTAGCACTTTAATAGTTTGCGTCCTTTAGGTTGTAATTTTATTTGGTGCGTTTATTTTAATTATAAAAACTAATATAAACCAAATGTAGGTATCTAAATGATTTTACGATACATATTCTTTTTGTTTTGTTTTACGTTAATGGATAACATATTCATAGCACCATATATTTAGTTTTTGTATGAACGTGCTTTTTAAATCGGAATGTAATAACCATATTGATAACAAACTTATTTCTTTATTCACCGTGAAAGTACATACATGACACATATGCATGTAGGTCGGGCCATTTCTGGTAAGACGACAACATTTACGTAATAACGTAAAACCACAGATAATATAATACTATACTAGGTCAGGTTCATTTTAGATCGTTTACAAGTTTTATTTCGATTAAAATATTCATAGAAGTTTTTTAATCTTGCCCATCTTTATATTATTTGCTCATTGTATCAATTTTTTTATAGCCTCCCCCCTGTATCCCCGAAGGGGCAGCAGAAGTGTAATATTACCCCCACTTTTCGTCATGAATTTTTAGGTCCCACGTAATAGGGGGCGAGCCTATTGCCGTTACCGGGTACATCACCAGACTCCGTGCTGCTACTGAGAATTCGGAAAAACCCAGTAACACTTTTGCCCGACCCGGAAATCGAATCCGGGACCTCCGATCAGCAGTCGCATACGCTATCCACTGGACCACGGAGGCAGTTTATCAAATGAAAGTTATATCTATTAATATTGTAGAACCAGTTATTATTTCTTATAAATGCTAAAGAAACATACATACGTATACTCACGCTTTTCCCCGTCGGGGTAGGCAGAGACAACGGAACGCCATTACTCTTAAATACTTAAGATTTAGGAGTAATATCGTATATTACATGCCCGATTAATATTTTATGTAATGAATCGCAATTATGATTTCACAGTAAAATCTGAGTGAATTTATTTAATCGAGAGATATGAAACAGTATTCATTTTCAATAACAATAATATTTGGTCGTTTTATAATCATAAATTCTTTACAAATGTTATAAATAGTTTATATTGAGTTCGATTTAACGTACAAGGCATTAAAATCACCGGCGACTAAGTACCCCAGCAATTGCTTGGTCACTTTATACCAAGTTATTAAGCTGATAGCACAAGAAGAATTTGGTATAAAGTTAAACGATGAGACGTAGCAGACCAAGACAAATGTCATGCATTACTCGCGCACTGATAAGCGAGACGCTTTCGACGTTTACATCAGATAGAGCAAGAGAAGTATGGACACATTTATAGAGTAAAATATTGCTCAAGGTACAGAAGCGTCACAAAAACTGCGCGGTTTTACAACCGGCTGACGTTTGTGGTTATGGTTGTTGGGTGCTATATGATTACATTGACAGCATCTGCACATTCTTTAGAAAAAGAATACAGCTTATCAAAATTTACAAAGATGGTCTGTGCAGTAGGTATGCAACAATAAAATTTTTTTTACAAAAAATAACCGCCTCCAAAAATCTGGAAAATGTGTGAAAATAGCACTAAAAAGTAAGAAATAAATTCCGTTATTTTTACTTCAATTTACTTATAAACATCACCTATTCAACTTAATATTACATACTTATACGAGTTATACGTATCTACCACTTAATTCACATACCTGACACAATACATATTTTTATATAACTAACAAGCTAAATTAAATACCTATCACCAGGAATCAGATAAGTATATTATATTTTTGGACTAAGTACTTAGAAAAAAAAAATTGTTAGGACTATAATATACAATTATACTTTTTTTGGAGTCGGTGCCAGCCAAGCGTTTTAGTAAATAATTTCTTGATAATGTACAAAATATATGAAAAGCTGCATTGATACGATAATTTAGCAAAACTTCATTAAACTTGTAAGTAATTTACAAATGACGAGAAATGAAATCAACAAATATAAATCAAATTTTAGGAAGTTTTCTATAACACAAAATATATGTAAGTACCTAAACGGCCCATCTGAAGGTAAACGGTAACCACTGCTCATGGACTTCGCTAATGTCAGGGTATACACCGCAAAGCCGCTGCCTACCGTGAAAGTAATGCTTTCTTTAAACCTCGTTTGAAGAAGGACAAGTCATAGCGCTCGGGAAACACCGCAGCAGGTAGTTCATTCCAGAGCTTACACGAACATGGTAGAAAAGATCGCTGGAAGCGCACCGTACTAGATGAGAACGCTTCCAGGTAGTACGGGTGAACTCTACTGCGTCGGCGAGTGGTACGTTAGTAGAAGGGTGACCCTGGTACCAAATTAAACAATTCTTCGGAGCACTCCCCGTGTAAGAGTCGGTAAAATACGCAGAGAAAACTAATGTCTCTCCGCTGCTCCAGCGACTCTAGTCTAGCCGTGAGATCATCGACGATTCGAACAGCTCGTCTCTGTAGGGAGTCAAGTGGATCAAGCTAATATTTTGGCGCTCCAGCCCAGAGATGTGAGCAGTACTCCACAACTAGCGAAGAAATGGAGAAACATCTATCTCAAAGTGGGGAATCTCGGTCCAAGGCTATTTCAAGAGAAAGTAGTGAACTGCGTGAAAAGAGGTTATCACAAATGCGGGCTTATAGTGAAAAATATTAAATCGTGTAAACACTGAAAAACGTAGCTACTCATCGTCTGCTCTTTGAATTAAACCGTACTACTATTAGTTATTCTGTGATTTAAAATCAAAGTTATTATATGTATAAGCTAGCAGTTGGCGGCTTCGCTCGCGCGTAATGACGGCCTTTCCATATAAAAATACAACCCCTATTTCCAGAAATGCGTAAATACATGATCACATATTTCTAATCAGAAGCTAGTTTATGAAATTTCATTTCGCATAAAAACTTTCAACCCCTATTTCACCCAAACGGTAGATTTTAGAAATCGCTAAAACACGTACCTACTTATTTGTTTTATTTCTAACCAGAAACTTGCACACAAAAGTACACGCTATCTTTTTAAAAATGACGGACCTCCCATATAAACTTTCTACACCTATATAACCCTCTTAGTTGTTAGATTTGAAAAAAATCTAAATTGCGTGTTTATTTTTTCTAACCAAAAATATGTATAAAAATCCTTCCTTAGTGGGTGCTTACGTCATAATATGCATCGACTGTCAAAATTTCAAGTCTCAAGCCCCTGTGGATTTGGCTCTGCGATGATGAATCAGTCAGCCCAAGCAATTTTATATATGTATATAGATTTACTCTCCAACCTTTCTTCCTCCCGGTTTCATCAATACCTGGTAATGAAGACTGAAGTAGGTCGGTTGATTGCGACTATTCTAGTGTCCACTGATGAAAAGTCACAGTAAATGCTTAGTTTCATACTTGGATGACTTAGTTTTTTGAGTTTTTAATGAAACTATTGGATTTATTTTGATAAAATTTGAGTTTTTAATTAAACTATGAATTGATTTTGATAAAATTTAAATGGGACCCACCTGAAAGTATATGCTTTCAAACAAAAAAAGAATTTTGGAAATCAGTCGATAAATAACGGAGTTATGAGGTAACAAACATAAAAAAAAAAACATACAACCGAATTGAGAACCTCCTCCTCTTTTTGGAGTCGGTTAAAAAAATCTTTTCAAACAACAGACGTAAGAAGCTCATCAAAAGATATAAACTGAAAAAGTATTATTAATTGGTGGGATAAAAAATACTGTTGAATTTACATCTACACTAATATTACAAAGAGGAAAAATTTGTATTTTTGTTTGTTTGTTTGTAATGGATAAACTCAAAAACGACTGGACTGATTTTAAAAATTCTTTCACCATTAGAAAGCTACATTAATGTAGCTTACATTATCTGCGAGTAACAAAGGCTATATTTTATATTAGAAAAAATAGGGGTCCTTAAGATATTTGGGTTTTTTGGGTACGCGAAGTAGTTCCCTCAGGACGCCGCGCCGGTGAAACCGAGGGAAACGGCTAGTGTAGAATATCTTCCTTTTCAATGTTGGAATAGAAACGATAGAAGACTCAAATAAGTGATACCAATAAAAATAATTGCATCACTTTAATGTTGTATCGTTCGTTTTATACTCTTATAATGGTTCATTTAATGACATGAGTGGGAAGCAGTTGTTCCTTGTTGGGTCCCAATTTAAGTCACTAGGAATAGAATAATTGGGTTTCATGTTGTTGGGCTATTTATAACGAGGGTCGAACCTTTACGGCTCGTTCACAACCAGCAGCGGCGGGCGGTAGCGGCAGCAAAATCGATGTCCATGGCGCGCTTTACTCCGGCAAGTCGCACGCTGCGGCCTATGTGGCGTCAACGTAAACGAGCCATGGACATCGAAGTCGCTTACGCCCGCCGCTACTGTTCGTGAATGGGCCTCCAGGTTCTTACCTGCTATTAGTATCCAAAACCTATTAGGGCTCATTCAGCCTTTTATGTCACAGCTAGTGAAACGAGGCAGTAGAAATAGATAGTAGAGCCTTGCTGATTTCGGTATGAATTTATGACATAATTTCTGTTACTACTCCTGTTAAAAGATTGTAGATTTGATTGTATTGTGATTGCGAAGAAGACACAAATAATAAACCAAATGCGCCTGATAGAAACATTTTTCAGCAACTTGTTTCTTCAATCAGGATTTAAATCCTACCATGTTTTTAAGATTGGAGAAAATGTTACTCAGTTTTGTGCAAAACCTTTTTCGTAGAACGGTTTGATAAAAGTAAAATATTTAAAGATTGTCAGCAGTTGCTATCATGTAATTATGCTCTGTTATTTTCACAGATAGCCTGTTGACATCATCAAACAGGCGGTTCGAGTGGTCTGACACAATGCGGGCGCTTCTGATAACTCGGCTGTTTTTGTTCTAACTTCTCCTACATTGCTTCCAACCATGTATCATAAATACATATGATGCCATGGGGTGCATTCGATGAGATTGCAGGCCAGTGTTTTTATTTTCTTAAGTATGATATTGCCCGTACTAGGCATAAACCTGTGCAACAGCGGATTTTGCAAGCATTCAAGCAACGGACACAAGACTATCCGTAAAGATAATAAAAATACATTTATTAGACACAACAATAAAAACACAAGAAAGTTTGACAGTAAAAACAAAACCAAAATACAAAAAAGAAAAAAAAAACAGACAAAGTGAAAAAAAAAATTGTGCAGTGTGTCCAAAAGGTCACAGCTCAGCCTGTGCTACGGATGTCCTGAGCGCTGATTTTCAGCTGAAACCCAAGGGCTGGTCACGGACGATTACCAGAAAAGGTACAGTAAATACTATAAAAGTTAGGCTAGAGAAGTATAGGATTACATTAGTGTACATAGACAGATAATTATATAACAGCAGATAATAATATAGTCAATATTTTAGATATAATAAATATACAATATACAAACAAGAGCTGGATTTTTGTTGAGATAAAAACCACTTCATCAAATTTCTCCTAAAACTACCTACGCCACCTAGTTTGCGCAGTGGAGGCGGCAAGTTATTCCAGCACTTGGTAGCATTTTACCGAAAGCCGCCTCTAAATGCAGTAGTTTTGTGCCTAGGTATATGCAGTAGTTGCCCTAGTTCTCTGCTAGCATATCTTTTATATTCAGCCATCCATTCCAACTTCTCAAACAAATATTCAGGCACTTTGTCTTTGACAATCCCAAACATAAGAGTGGCCAAGTGAACACCCCTTCTCCACTTAATTTTCAATATATTGCCTGCATTTAAAAATGGTGTTACATGACCACGTCTCGGGATGTCAAAACAGAACCGCGCACATGCGTTCTGCACTCTTTGAATGAGGCTGGAGGTTTTCGCCAATAATGTGGGCCCGTACACCACGTAGAGGTAATTGAACTTGGAAAGAACAAGCGAGTCAGTAAGTTGCACACGAAGATCAGTGCTAAGATATTGTCTTAGTCTATACAATAACTTAATACGGTAAAAACAATTGCGAACTACATCTGAGACATGTCGCTCAAACCTCAACGCATCATCCATAATAAGTCCAAGATTACGCGCTTCTAGCACTCGTTTCTATTACAGAGCCATTCATATATAGGAAAACAGCTCACCAAAACCTAATCTTTTGGTGAGCTGTTTTCCTACTTTTTTTTCGTTTACATTTATTATCATACTGAAATATAAATGTTTAGGTAACACTCAATTAAGAAATGTACATTTTAACCAGCTAAAAAAAACATGCGCACGAAAAGTGACATCCATTAAAAATGCTCTAATAAGCTATTCTCATTATTGCACTTCACTTTGTAATTCAAACAATGTTTTATACTAACTGCATGAATGGCGTAGGCGTAGTGGTGTAAGTGACATCCTCGCAGCTTAACACTGAGTCGAGTGTAGTGGGTTCGATTCCCACGGTGGGTTCGATTTCATCACATTGTGTAATCCACAAAGTGTTGTTTTGAGTCTGGGTGTTCATTGTGTCAGTTAGTTGTATGCTTGTAAAGTCCACCGCGGCACAGGATTAAGTCCTAATGCGGGAGTAGTCTATAAAAAAAAAGACATGGACATACGTAAACACATAAAAAGCAATTAATAACAGGCACATACATAACAGGCTGATAGAGTTTAGTCGTGGCAGTATCCAAGGCAGTGTACCAACTTACCTAAAATAAAACAATTTGCAATTTATATCAAACTTAGATTCACTTCATTCTATTCTGTGGGCCGTATAATCTGTGGACATTTGAGAAACGTCCAACATTTCCCGTGACCCCGATCATGGCCAGTCAGTAAGATAAATGCACCTATCATTAGTTATTCAACCTAAAGATATTATACTAGCGGCGAGTGATTATGACCGTAATATTTCCTCCGTGATCCTAATATATTTGTTAGAAGAAATTTTGGGGAAATGTGATGAAAAACCCGACATTTACTTGTTACATTAAAATGATTTATATTGCAACCGAGTGGCTATAGGTTTGGGTAATCGGGTGCTATTAACTAATGTTTAAGTTGGTCTGATCCGACTATGATGAATCCGGAGTATGCAAGCAGCTGAATTGGTAAAATCCTTACGCCATAGGAAATAACTGATAGATATGCGTTTTTACAGGTAGTAGAGCCTTGCTGATTTCAGCATGAATGGGCCGGCTCGATCGGGGAACTACCCTCTCACAGAAAATCGACGTAAAGTAACAGTACCTAAACTGTTGCGTTCCGTTCGGTGAGTGAGAGTGCCGGAGGCCCTATCCCCTATTCCTTCTCCTTTTCCCAACCCCAAGTACTAAGAAGGGATTAACCGAAAATACCACCGGATCAGTGTGAAGCTGTAATATTAAAAAAAATATAATGGGCGAGCGTTGCTGCCGGCATCATCTAGTATTTATTAAAAAAGCAAACATTTCCCAAACAGGCCCGACCAGCGAACCACCGTTTCACAAAATTTCAACAATTTGTTCAAATTAGTTGACCAGAGACCCTAACATCCAATTGTTTGTTGTTTTCATTTTTAGGGTTCCGTACCTCACAAGGTAAAAAAGGAACCCTTATAAGATCACTTTCTTGTCTGTCTGTCTGTCTGTCCGTGTGTCACTACCGATTTTCTCAGGAACGGGTGAACCTAGCAAATTAATTAAATACCAGATACTGAGGTCTATGGTTCCTATTAGGTGTATAAAAATCAGGGTCCTGGGTCAACCCGATAAAAAGATATAGTCAAAATTAGATTTTTGCGAAAACTTGTAAGTACCAAAATTATCCTTAATTTTCAACATTTTTAAATTTTCGGAATTTTTTCTTTACTTGTAAAACCTTTAAGACCTTGGTTTTAACCAAAATTGACAATTCTAGGTCAACCGTAAGTACCCTATAGGTTTTGGGTCAAAAACCTATATGGTAGTTCCCGTTGAACTAGAATCACGTAATTTGTCCAAAAGCAGGGTCTTACAGCACAGATAAAGGAAAAATTACAAAAAATAAAACAGTGGAAAATTTAAGGGTGTCCACATACATACATAGTAGACTCCATTTAAGATAGTCCTCTAAGTTGTATGGGCGCTCATACAGATTTAGAGGACTAGCGTAATTAGCACCAACCTCAAATAAGGTAAAATGCGTACGGAACCCTCGGTGCGCGGGTCAGACTCGCACTTGCCCGAATGTTTTTCTTCTTTAATATATGTTGCGTCTTTTCTTTTTCTTTCCATTGACTGCTTCAATGATATAGTGGTAGCCAACTCACTTTTAACCACTGCGTCAAATTTTGTGGGTTCAATCTCCACATGTGAAAAAGCTTTGTGGGATCCACAAATAATTGATTGTTATGTCCGCTAGTTTAATGTCTGTAATTTACATAATAATATATATGTAATGTCATGATACTAGACTTATTTCTAGTGATCCCAAACTAGGAATACATCTTAGAATGTTAGTAAAATAAAAAACTTAACAAGTTATATCCATTATGTCATTGTAAAATAAATATTTGATACAAAATCACATAAATATAATTAGAATTTAGTATGTGCTTATACTGTAGCGATACTACTCACATACATATAATACATCATAAACAGTGCTCAAACTATTTTGTGGCATTGCTCTTAGTGCTACGATCTTGCAACGAGTCTTTGTAGCAATGGCGTAACTAACACGTAGCGTAGTAATTGTATACTTAGGCATCTTCGTTGAATTATAGTTTTAGATCCGTGTGTACAATGCGCTAAAAACGTAAATAATGTTTTATTTAAACGCATTAATTAATAAATAGATTAGCACTCATTTGCTTAATATGCCAGCTATTAGCTAGATTGTAATGTTACTACAAAGATGACTTACACAAATAAATAATAGAAAGTGACTAATCCACAATAGACAAAGAAATATAACCTAAGGCATAGAAGTAACACTAAATAACAACAGCGGTTGCTATGATTGATATCTTCTTTCTAATGGCACATGCAGTATGTTAGAAAGAGCTGTCGATAGGTTTAGCAGCACGCTCTTATAGCAGCCTCGTGGTAGCCAAACAGTAGACAAGACATAGAGTTAGGAAACCGAGTGTTGTTCGTAACAGTGATGATTTATCGATAAATATTTTTGGTCAAATGTCTAACTTCAGTATGTGTCGATATATTTAAGCCGCAGAAGTAAACAACTAAAATATTGAAATTGTAGTTTTTGCTGTTGACGCCGGACAGTGCTTAGCAAAGACTTGCCAGACAGACAGTACTAAAAAAATCACGTGTTTAATTGTTCGTTTTAGCCATAAAATCTATTGACAAAAAGTATTCATAAACTAATGAGCGATGCGTTGCGATGCGATGCTAAGAAACTGTCACTTAGATTATGTATTGTACGAATTATACTAGATTGGCTAATGCGGCACGGCAGGCTTTGGCAATTTGTTTGCGTCGCATCATATAACGTTGCTTGCTATCGCTAACGTTGGACACTGCTCGATTTTTTTAGAGTTGTAAGTAATCCGACTGCCACGCCGGAGCTTGCGGGTTTGATTCCCGCTCAAGTCAAACATTTGTGTGCAAGAATATGGATGTTTGTCTTGGTCTGGATGAAGTATGATTAAATGTGCAACCCACGCCGTTAATACAGGTACTATGTATAATATGTAATATATTTACAGAAAAGTATATATGCATGTTTATCGATTGTCTAGTACCCGTAGTACAAGATATGCTTAGTTTGGGACCAGATAATGTTGTGTGAATGTGAAAGAATATTATATTTTATGGTAGAATATTATGTAGCGGACTACAAGGCAAGACGTTTTTGATCAGTCAGGATAGCACTAATATGATAAATAATATAGAAGTAGGTAGATTAATTAAAATCGTTGTAATTATTATATTTTATTAATATGTTCAAACTAAAATTACACACTTTTTGTTTAGCTTTGGATAAATAATTCTACCGGGTGTGCAATGTCCGGGCATAAATGTAATGTAGGCACAGCTTTCGGTTTTAAACGACGCTAGGTGCTTTCTGTCCTTAAAAAACAGTCTTTCTCAAGATGATGTGAACAAATACGATGGTACTTCTGCTAAATCAAACTAGGCCGTCCAACGGCATTTTCAAAAGTTTTCTTGTGACGTCATTAATAAGGCAACCTGTAATAAAAAACACCTTGTTAATAATAAAAAATGCTACTCACATCCCTAATCCATCTACTATTTTATAGATGCAAAAATGTAAGCCTACACACACGCACGTACACTGGAACACTTGGCTTTAGGTTAATAGACGCTACTTTTACTATCAAACGCACGATAGAAAATTAGACTGCTGGACGTCTTTGTTTATTGCCAACTTAGCAACCGCGGCTACCCGCTGTCGCTTCCAGCTACAGTTTTACATTCATGTCCGATAGTTAGTTTCCGTATTTATCCCTCATTCAAAAAACATAGATATCTCCTTTCACTGTCAAATCCCATCACTAAGGCTATTAAATCAATAAATGTACAAAATAACAATTTGTGAGTTAAATTCATAACACATACGTATGCAAGCTGTTCCTTTGATTTGCAATACAATGATATTGTGTAAACTTAACACTCATTATAGCATTAATACGAGAAAGTAAATAAATTTGTTGGAAAATTTCGACTCACTGCTAGAAGATAAAGTTTCTCTTGTTATTTCCGTTCCGAGAATAGCGGCATCCACATCCCGATATCACATACACGATGTGTATTAATTAATGAGTACACTATTTAATTATTATAAGCTTACTTACTAATTAAATGCAAAAAAGTTAGTAAAAATGTAAACACAAACGTCCAACAAATTTTACACTGATGACAGATCACAGAACGGCTATTTAGAGAATGTAGTCAAAGATATGAGTATGTAAAGAGTCTATGCCTCTTTAAATGAGACGCGTAATTTGACGTTATGATTAACCAACTAAGACCAACTGACATTACATGTTGCACGTTCGGTATAAGGAAATTTATAGGGCATGTTCTCTCTAGTCTAAACGTCCAACCTCTCTGACAATAGAGTACAGGTCTCTCAAAGTGATAATGCGCATAGAAATCTTCGTCACTGTTCGGCAACGGTCGTATTCCCCGAGCGTCGGAAGACGATATGTATATAAAGTTGTTAAGTGCATAATTTAGTAAAATTATGTTATTTGTGCTAAAAAAAAAATATTGATTGATTGATCAGTAAAGAAATTTGATTCGATAGTTCCATATAAGTAAATAGTGAAGAAAACCACACGATAGCGAATATGCTACAATTTTTGTTGAATTGATTTACTTCGATGATAATGTATAACTTTTTAAGTGTCTTGCTGTAGCTGGTGTAATGATGGAAGAAAAGAAGGTTTAAGTAATACAAGGTTTATATTAGAAGAAGAAAAATGGTTTTCAAACACAGGTTACATTAAAATCTTAGAAATCTAATCATAACATCTCAGTTCAAAAGTATTTACAGCAGTGATCATTCCAGAATAATATTACAATTACAAGAAAAAAAAAACAGAATCAGGGAGGATCTCTATTCCTGACATCGTAGATTCATCAGAACTTTCATTATGCTCTTGTTCATTGAACCTTTCTTCAATGCTATCACCTGTGTAAATAATCATTTCATCAGAAAAACTACCGATTCTT
The DNA here is from genome assembly GCA_944739405.2 of Euclidia mi. Taxonomy (NCBI): domain Eukaryota; kingdom Metazoa; phylum Arthropoda; class Insecta; order Lepidoptera; family Erebidae; genus Euclidia; species Euclidia mi. The sequence goes on from OX123181.2 coordinate 80,472,265, forward strand.
GGGTCAAATTTTCTATATTCATCTTCGCATTTAACAGCATGATCACAAACTTTTTTCCATTCTTCTGGTCCTATATTATTGATTTTTTCTAATATAGCATCTTTAACTGACGTGACAGTCATTGCAATATTTTTTTGGCTACGTGTTGCTTTATTTGGGACCAAATATTTTCAATAGGGTTAAAATCGGGATGATATGGTGGCAATCGTATAATTTGATGCCCACGTTCCTCCATTATACGGTCAATGACAAATTCTGTGTATTTCTCTTTATGTCTTTTTATAATTTCATACAAATCGGGTTTCAGTTTCTTTAGGTCATGCGGAATGTTGTGTTGTTGTAACCAAGCTATCATGTGTGGTTTAGGTGTGTTTGAGTTTGGTGGTTTCACAGACAGCTTATTATGATATGGGGCGTTGTCAATTACCAACACACTATTAGGAGGCAAGTTAGGAATCAATTGATTGCGTAGCCAAACTTGATAACCTCCTTCTGAGTCGACACATTTATGTAACACTAGAGGGCGCCAGCAGCTACGCCTGCATTTTTTTTAATTTACTTATTCGTTTTGGCCGATCCCGTGGGAATTTCAGGAAATCCCTTCTTAGTGCACCCCTACGGTCCTCAAGGAACATACATGCCAAATTTCAGCTTTCTGCGCCCAATAGTTTCGGCTGTAGCGTGTCTGTCAGTCAGTTAGTACCGCAAGGATTTTATATATTAAGATTAGAGCCCCTGGGACGAAGCCTTTTTCATTGCCTGCGTGTACATTAATTATTCTCTCTCCTTTGGAAATGGGTTGTTTGATACCTTTTTTGCTGCTATCTTGCCAAGTTTTAGCCTTAGTATGTGATGTTTGCACGTATGACTCGTCCATAAACACTATATTTCTACCAGAATTCCTCAGCTGTTGTATTTCTCTGAGATATTTGATCCTTTTTAAACGTATATCATGCTTTTCCATAAGTAACCGTCTGTTATTATCAGTTTCCCGGAAACACCCGAATCATTGAATTGTAAGAGCCCTAAACAATGCACTTGCATTTTGCACCTTGTTCGAAAGAAATAGGAGTGATTATGATGTGTACACTATCGAAAACAATTCGGGCGGTCGGCGGCGGTCGCCGGTCCGTCAAAGGTCCGTCAGTCGTCTTTATATAATGGTGGTGACTGCACGTGTTCTCTCTGTGTGGAATTATATAGAGCTGCTATTACACACCCTTCTTGGTTTTGTTTTCAAAGGTGAATTTAATTATGTTATTCAAATTTAAATAGTTTATTTTGTAAAATGCTGGAGTTTGAGGTTATGTTTACGTAATCTTTCGAAGATATTAGAGAGCTTTTCGCAGTGATTAGGGAGGTCGTGTGAATAGATAACAATATCGTCGAGGTAAATGTAGCAGTGAATGCCTTGAAGGCCGGCTAGGGCTGTGTTCATGAGATGTGAGTGCCACACGTGAGTTACGGTGCGCGCAGAGACAGTAGTGCAGTGACTTGGCAGTGGACGAGGGACGACTCCCCGTCGACTGAGGAAGACGACCTGATTCGACGGGCAATTTCAAGGGAAACCATAAGAAAAAGCAGAGAACATGAATCCGACGCAAGCGACTGCGGATTTGGCATCGATAAGCGTTTCGGCGAGAATTCCAGAGTTTTGGGCGGAGATGCCGCGCATGTGGTTCGCGCAGTTCGAGGCAGTCATGGAGCCTCGAAGCAGAGCGACCTGGCGAAGTTCCAGATGGTAGTGGCGAAGTTGACCAAGGACGCTCTACACCAAGCACATGACCTCATATTGGCACCGCCGGCAGAGAAAGCGTATATAGCGTTGAAACAACGACTTCTATCAGCTTTTGAAGATAGCGTGGAACGGCAATTTCAAAAATTAGTTAGCGAAATGGATTTGGGATCGCAGCGCCCGTCACAGTTGTTACGCCGAATGTCTGAATTAGCTCGGAACACGGAAGTGTCTGACGACGCCCTAAGAAGATTATGGATAGCGCGACTCCCAGGCTCGGTGAAAGCGGTACTATCGGTATGTCAAGATACAAAGTTGGATAACCTTGCGATAATGGCGGATAAGATCACAGAAAATCTACATGCTGACGACGTAGCTGCAGTTTCAGCGGCGACAGCGGAAAGCACACCAATGACCGAGATAGCAAGTATGATGGCCAAATTGGAATTAGGACTCAGAGAGATAAAGCAGGAAGTGAACGAGATAAGAGGAAGACGCGTAGGAGGTAGACCACAATGGAATAGGAGCAGGTCAAGGTCAAGATCAAGAGGACCACGTCGCACCCCAGAGAGTCCCAATTGGTTGTGCAAGTATCACTTCTGGTATAGACAACGAGCGAGGATGTGCGAAAAACCATGCAACTGGAAATCTTCGAAACCGTCACCATCGGAAAACTAAGCGCGCTGCAGTCGAGCACGGTGGTCGACTGCATTACAGCGGCAGGTAACCATCGCTTTAGTATAACAGATAGAAAGTCGAGAATTCGATTTTTAGTAGACACCGGCGCGAATGTCTCAGTTCTACCGGTACATAGTGTAAAAAAAGGCGAATGTGTCCAAAGTAGTTATAAATTGTATGCTGCTAATAACACTGAAATTAGAACCTATGGTGTAAAAACTTTAAAACTTAATCTTGGATTGCGTAGAATATTTAGGTGGACGTTTATTATTTGTGACGTCCAGCAAGCAATATTAGGGGCAGATTTTATTGAAGCACATAAATTAATTGTAGACTTGTATTATAAGAAACTTATAGACAGTTTAACGAATTTACGCTCTAATGGGTCCATCGTACAGTACGACACGCCGACTATTAAGACAATACAAAACGATAATCCGTATCGCGAATTATTAGAAGAATTTTCAGAAATCACTAAACCAGTTTGTTTTAAGGACGCACCTTGTCATTCAGTTGTGCATCATATAGATACTAAAGGTCCCCCGGTATACGCGCGTCCCAGGCCCTTACCACCGGATCGGTACAACAAGGTAAAAAAGGAATTTCAGTTAATAAATGATTTAGGTATATGTCGTCCGTCGAAAGGTGAGTGGTCAAGTCCGTTACATGTAGTACCAAAAAAGGACGGCGAATTACGCCCGTGTGGAGACTACAGAGCTTTGAATGCCATAACGAAACCAGACCGTTACCCAATCCCAAGGTTAAGTAGTTTTACGTATATTTTAGAAAATAAAACATTGTTTACACGTTTAGATTTAAATAGGGCCTACCACAACATAGCCGTTGCACAAGAAGACATTGAAAAGACGGCGATAGCAACACCGTTTGGTCTTTGGGAATTTCCACGCATGGCGTTCGGATTAAGGAACGCTGCGCAGACATTCCAAAGATTTATGGACCAGTACGTGCTGAAAGGAATAGAACTCACAGGAGGTACAGAAGCCGAAGGTGAAGAAACTGAAGGTGAGTCAGCACTTTTCTGTTATATCGATGATATCGTCGTTTCGTCATCAAATAGTAATATTCATAAAAAGCACCTAGGATTACTTTTAAAACGGTTTAGCGAAGTAGGCATAACGATAAATTTAAGTAAATGTGCATTCGGACAGTCCAAAATAGAATTTTTAGGTTACGAGGTAACAAAAGATGGTTTTAGCCCTTTACCAGAGAAAATTAAGGCAATTACAGACTATCCAAGGCCGGTTACAGTAGAACAACTCCGTCGTTTTCTTGGAATGATTAATTTCTATAGGTCACATTTACCACACGCTGTAAAGTATCAGGCAGAGCTTAATAAGTATTTGCATAACGCTAAAAAGAGAGATAAATCTAAAATTGTGTGGAATGATAGCAGTATATTAGCTTTTGAGCAATGTAAAAAGAGCTTACAGAACGCCACTACATTGTCTCATCCCAGTGTCGGTGCTCCGCTATCGCTTATGGCGGATGCGTCCGATTTTCGCGTGGGCGCGGTGTTACAACAGAAACTTAACGGTGAGTGGAAACCGCTAGGATATTTCTCTAAGCAGTTGTCAGATACACAGCAGAAATATTGTACTTATGATAAAGAGTTAACCGCGATATATTTAGCTATGGTACATTTTAGAAGTATGATCGAAGGACGACAGCTTACTATTTACACAGATCATAAACCCCTCATGTTTGCCTTTACAAAGCTTAGCAGTCAGAAGAAGATACCTAGGAGAGCTCGACAATTATTATATATTTCAGAATTTACAAACGATATTTAATACGTTAAAGGTAGAGAGAAAAAGGTTGCTGACGCACTATCGCGTGTGGAGTCCATTGTTTGTCCCACGGTAGTCGATTTCGACGAATTGGCGCAGGCACAGGAACTTGATAAGCCGTCGCTAGAACCGAACGTGATTTAAACGAATAACAATGCCCGGTAGTGATAAGAGTATATATTGTGAAATTTCAACGAATAATATTAGACCTTACTTACCTGAGAAATTTAGAAAAGTAATATTTGATAGCATACATAACGTTAGCCACCCTGGTATGCGTGCCACGCGAAAAATGATAACACAAAGATATTTTTGGTACGGAATGAATAAGGACGTAAACACATGGGCTAAAGCTTGCATTGCTTGTCAAAGGGCAAAGATTAGTCGACACACTATTTCGAAATTATCTAGTTTTCCTAAATGTAACAGATTCAAACACATTCATACGGACATAATTGGCCCTTTGCCCACGTCACAGGATGGTCATCGTTACTGTGTAACTATAATAGACCGTTTTACGCGGTGGCCGGAAGCAATCGCAGTTTCAAATATCACGGCAGCCACAATCTCCGAAGTTATCTATAAAAATTGGATATGCAGAATCGGTTGTCCGTCTAGAATAACTACGGACCAGGGGAGGCAGTTCGAAAGTGATTTATTTAAAAATCTTATGAAATATTTAGGTATACAAAGGATTAGGACAACCCCCTATCATCCCCAAAGCAACGGGATGATAGAGAGATGGCATCGCTCATTGAAAAATGCTTTAACAGCACGTTTAATAAATAATAAAGACTGGGTAAGTGAGCTTCCTACCACATTATTTGGACTTCGATGTGCATGCAGAGGAGATACAGGTATCAGCGCTTCGGCAATGCTGTATGGCGAAACTATTAGACTCCCTGGTGATTTTCTACATGTGCAAAGAAATAAGGTCAGTGATTCAAACAGTTTTCTAGAACAATTGCATCAGACGATTAGCAAGCTTAGGCCGCAGTCCGAGTCTAGAGCGACAAGCGATTCACGTAAATTTTTCGTAAGTAAAGATGTAAAAACTTGTAGACATGTTTTCGTTAGGAATGAGTTATTAAAGAAAGCGTTTAGTCCTACTTACGACGGCCCATATAGAGTGATAAATAGAAATGACAAAATTTTTAGGATAAAATTACCAAACAGAGAGGTTGATTTGTCCATAGATAGGCTCAAACCCGCTTTTATGTTGCAAGAAAATCAGAATTATGACTTATGTTTAGATAAGACTCTAGAAAATAGTTGTAAGAATAATGAGGAGGTTAAATCGCCTCCGCTTATGAATCAAACTACGCGCAGTGGCCGACGTATTAAGCCACCCGTACGATTTTTGTTGCCGTAAGCTAATATTTTGACTAACATGTCATGTTTATTTTATAAAAGTTTGATGTAAGAAATCACTGTATCACTTTTGTATCACTATTATAAGCGAACACTAGTACGCGATATTTTTATAATTTTGTAATATTACTTTGAGACTTGTTAATTTTGTATAGAAATGGGAAATTATCAGACAAGGAACGAAGAAGTGATAATCGCTCAGCAAGGAGCTAACCAAGCTAAGCAAATTGGTGACATGGAGAAAAAGCTAGAAACATTCGGAGTAATAATTTTTGTTGTTATCAGCATTTTTATATTTTTGTGTATATGTTTATGTGGTAAACACACTTGTACCCGTTTAAAGAATTGGGTCAGAAAGGAAATGATGTCTATTTGGCCTGCAGGACCAGCAGTTCAAGCGACCCCGCAGTGTACTCAACAAACGTCATATGTTTAAATGTTGTAACGAACATATGAAGATATTCTTTTGTTTAAAAATATGTTGAATCAGATTTTATATAGGTACGTATTGATGAGGTATTTTACTGTTCAATCATAGGACATTCTGCAGAGTTTGTGTTGTTGGTTATTAGCCACAATGACGCCAAGACAGGACAGTATAATACATCAGAAAGACCGTAAATATGTGTTGGTATATTTTATATTTGTGTTTGTCAAAAATGGCACAGTGATTTCAATAATGTATCGTGTATTGTGTAATCATTTTTATTAATTACGTGTAATATGTAATGTTATAAAAACTTAATACTTCAAATGTAAGGTTGAGTAAATAAATTGTAGCATCAGCATAGTTATGTTTGATGTTTCATCATTGCAACAACAGTTCTAAGTATTGCAATAATGGTAATTTGATATTAAATTGCAACAGTGTAACTTTGTTTTTATATAGCAGCGTTAGCAAGACGACTCGGCGACGAAATGTAATGAGTTAGCAGTTTGAATGTTATTCTTGGATTTATGTATTCAATTTATGTTTCGATGTTTTAGAATAAAAATTTTCAATTTTTTTTTTAAAAAGGGGAGGTATGTGAGTGCCACATTATATTGTATTTTGCTGAGAACACATTTTGTGTTTCCCCCGCACCGATCGCCCATAGCCACGCCAGTCGTCCCTTAGCCTTCTAACTAGTTTAACGTGTTAGCGTAAGAACTATTGTGAAAGCGAATAGACCTTGTGTTTGACCAGACTCTACGTTTCATTTATCTCCAAAATATACCCTCGCCACCGTTACACAGTGAACACGCAGTAGACAGTCAGATAGTAAATTCATACACCACAGTGAACACGCAACCTTGACGCTCACCCAATAATAGACATTTACTTAACATGAGACGTTGGAAAGTCGCGGGAGCATTTTTAAGTCCGAACGGCATGCGTTTGAACTTGAAATGTCCTTGCGGAACGGTGAATGTGGTTTTGGGAGCGTCCTTTTTTGATATGGAAATTTGGTGAAAACCAGAACAGAGATCGAGAGTGGAAAAGTATTTGCTTTGACCTAATTGGTCTAGGATTTCGTGAATTTGTAGAATTGGGTAACTTTCCCCGATGGTAATATCTTTAAGCTTTCTGTAGTCTATAACGATGCGCCATTTCTTTTGGCCAGAAGAGTCAATTTTCTTTGGGACTACCCACATAGGGAATGACCATGGAGAAGTAGAAGGTTGGATAATGTCTTGAGATAGCATTTTGGAGATTTGGGTTTCGACTTCCTTTTTGTGGATTTCTGGGAATCTGTAGGATTTGACGTTGAAAGGCTCAGAGGGATTAGTATTTATCTCATGCTCTAGTAAGTCAGTGGTAGTAAGTTTGTCGTTAGGTCATTGGAATATGTCTGAATATTGGGAACATATATCGAGGAGTCGAGATTTTTCTTCGTCGTTTAAATGTTCTGTCCTAAGCATGTTTAGGACTTGGTTTCTGCGTGATGTAGAAGATTTAGTATTATAGGGTTCGGAGTTATAGATAAAGGAGGAATTAGCATTGAAGGGTTGGAGATTTATTTTAATATCGGAATTGATTTCAACTGTGTCTTCAGATGTATTTAATACAGATACGTTTACTCTGTTGTTGTCTTCGACAGTGACAAGGGAATTAGCAATTAGGAGAGAGTCGGAGATATGTTGATCTAGAATGAGTCCTACACGATATTCGGGATTAGTAACTGCACATTCAATTATTGTTTCGGTGCGAGGCGGAATTTTGTAGGTTAGCTCGTAATATTTTAGTCTAACCACGAAATGTCTAATTTGTAATGTACCGGAATTGTAATCAATAATGCCATTTAAGTCATTGAGAAGATCGGTGCCGATGATGCCATCGTAATTCAAGTCTATTTCTTCAATTACTTGGAATTTATAAGTAAGATCTGAATGAGCATCTGTGAATAATTTTAATTGGAAGTGACCTATAGTAGACACGGTTTCGTCACTGGTATTAATACCTTTTAATTGAATGGTTTCATTTTTCAGGGCTAGCATCACGTTCATTGAATATCGTTTTACAAGACTAACACAGGAACCGGTGTCAACTAGGAACGAGAGGTCACGATTATTAACTTGGGTTCGGATATTGACGTGAGGTAGGTATCGTTTATTAGAGCTGATTTCGTATATAGTAGGGGTTGGAATGGAATTAGCTGAATTAGGAGATACAGAGGATGTAGTAGACGCAGTGAATTTAGAGGAGTTGCTAGTCGCAACGGATTTGGTAGATCTATTGGTAATTGGAGGTTTAGCAGGTATAAAGCAAGATTCAGTGGACTTGGTAAGTGAATGGTAAGGTTTTGAGGATACAGCGGATGCAGTGGGAACAGTGGATCTAGTATATATATAACGAGACGTACAGGATGTGAGCCTCTCTGTTGAGCGAGTAGTAGAGATTACATGTGTTGAGTTTGAGCAGTTCATTGCTATGAGTGTATATAAACCTCCATGTGCACCATTTGAAAGTTTTTTAGTTATTATGGAGGATGCTCTAAGCAAAGTTTGTAATTGCCGTAAAACGGTTGCTATTTGTGGAGACTTTAACATTAACATATTAGAAAAATGCTCTTCAACTATCAATTTTTTAAATTGACTTAAGTCATACAATTTATGTCATAATTTCTATGAACCAACTAGAGTGACTGCCACAAGTGGTACTTGTATTGATAATATATTTACTAGTATAAAACCAATACACAAATCTTTGATTAATATGCTTCAGTCAGATCACAGTGGGCAGTGAATCTGTTGTCCAAGAGAATGCCCGAGAGAACAGAGAAATATTGTTAAATATATACCAATAAATGAGAAACGACTTAAAACTTTTAAAAACGATTTATCTCGAAAAATGCGTTGGTTGCCTGACTGACCATCCGGATCAGTTATCTTCTATATATTAAAAGAATTTGTGTTTTATAATACGAGTCGGCCAGCCCGTTGTACCCAACCGATTCACATGTTTTTTTTTTTTTAATGAAAGCTCTCGCTGCATAGATTTGTCATCAAGCATTAGAAATTACCTAACTTGCACATTCATCAAGTTATATGCAAAAACAGTTTTCTCCCATACATTTTTTACGTTTTCGTAGCCGTAGTCAATGACTTTCTGCTTCTATATATCTGGTTCTCATTGAGGTAGGCGTTTCGTTATAGGCCTAAAACACGCGCTGAAAAAATTCACTCATTTAAATTGGGTAAGATTGAAGGAAGATAGGAGAACATTCAACTTATTTTTCAATATTTTCCTATAAATTTCTTAAGATTCCATTGCTTTCTCTCTACATGGACGGTTTTTAATTCAAAAATATTTTTATGGCATCTAATAAGATCCTTGCGGTAACTGCCAGGAAAATAAACGTTATGCCTCCTTAAGGTGACCTTGCCTTACTTTCATACGGGTGTGAGTGTGGTGGTGTGTAAAATATACGCGATGTTGGTCAAATTATCATATAGTGAATTATCGCTGATGGCAGGTAATATTCCCCGAATGTTACCAGTTAACCCTTAATGTTGGGTGAACTGATCTCTGATGTTGAGGAATTTTCCTTCCGTTTTATGTTAGGAAAATTTTTGTTTTTAAATTACGGACTTTCTTCGGGCATCTTAATTTTTTTTGATGTGGAACATTTTACAGCGGTTCATAGTACTATTGGTATATAATTATAATATTATTATATATATTATTATTACAAGTGGTAGTTATGGTAGAAATTGTAGGAATAGTAGTTTTGAGAGAAAAGTTAGGTACTTTTGACAGCACCGGCGGTTTTGGTATAAATTGTAGTTTAAAAAAATGGTAGATATGATAGTGTTAGTACGAATAGTAGTTTTGGTACATATAGTAGTTTTGATAGGAATAGTATTTTCGGTAGGAATATTGTAGTTTTGGTAGCAATGTTACTTACGATTGCTACCAAAGCTACCATTCCTACCAAAAGTACAAGTTTGACCAAAACCATAAACGTCATTATTACATTTCAAAATTATGATGGATTAATCACAGCCATACACAAAACAAAATAAATCGTGCTTCTCACAGAAATATTTAGCTGGATAACAGAAATAAAACCTATTTTCTTACTTATAAAATAAGTTATTTATCTATATTTTTAATTTTGATAATAAAATATTGACAGATAAAGAAAACAGTGAAGTTAGCGTAAGTTACTTACATAAGTTTCTGATTAAATAACGTATTTTTTGTGAGTAGTTGTGTTTTCAATTATAATTATGGTTCTTGGAAGGAAATTGAAAAATGCTCAGGCCTCAGAGAAAGTTTGAACAAAGAATCTTGGTCAATGACGGCCCTGTTGGATATTTGCTACCGGATGAACTGCTAAAAAAATACGGGTGGAAACGAGTTCAGATTTGATTAATTCTACCATCAACAATTTTCAAGTGATTTCCATTCTTGGTGACGGTAATTGCTTATTCCGCGCAATTTCTTATTGTTTATATGGAAGTGAGAATAAACATTATGAAATTCGTTTGGCCACTCTTGATAACATTGTCGATAAGTGGGATGTATATAGTAACTTCACTGTTGGGGACGAAGCATATGGCCAGACCATTACAAATGCAACAGATTACAAACGTGTGATGTGTGCCAATGGACAGTACGCAGGGCATGCTGAACTTCAGAGTGTAAGTGAGCTATATCCCGAGTGTCAATTCAGAGTTCACCTGGAAAACAGTAATACGATTACTGACTATGGTACTGGCGAAATTGTTCACAACTTGCTATTTTCTGGGCACTTGGACGAAGGACATTACAGTGTCCTAATGGAAAGAATGGTAGGGCAGCACAGTCATATTGAAGAACTTTCTTTCGTCAATCTTCAGTTATACATATTATATATATCCCTATTGCGCGGCAAACCATTCAGTAATGTCAAGGTGGAAATTTCACGATACCTAAGGTGCAACGCAAAGCCAATGTTGTGAGAAAAGAAGTTTTGTGATATATTATATTTTTGGTAAAAATATCATCTTTTTACTTATTAGATAAGACTACAATCTACTCATCATACCTATATATGTAAGAGCTTTTTTATAATATTAAAATATGCTGTGGAGCAGCATGAGTCCTCTAGTATAACTCCTTATTTAAATTAATTAATGACGAATTTCAGACTGTATTTACATCCAAAAAATTAAATGTAACTACCGTCTGATGTTTAGTGATTGGGCAACTGAAGGTATTCATAAAAGCCAAATTAGGTTATATGAACTGTATAATGAAAAGTCTTATAATAATAGTCAGAACTTTATTAATTACGTAAGAAAATATTCCAAAATATTTAGACAAGCTTGTAACACGGCCAAATCTATTTATTTGAGAAATTAAATAAAACTATCAGAAAACACTATAAAGGCTACCTGGAATGTGATCAACAATGAAACTGGTAGAGCCAAAGCACGCAGCCGCGACTACCTGTTAAAAATCAATAAAGTGAGTATTTCAGAGGACCTGGAAGTTGCGACAGAATTTGAATTTTTCTTTGCTAATATACCTATAGTGACAACAGAGTCGCTCAACTCATCTTCTATGTCTGCTGAAATGCTTCTTAGGGACTGCGTGCCAGAATGTGATGCAGCCTTTGAATTCACTGTTGTTACTACTGACGATATTATTAAACAATTTAAAACTTTAAATATGAAAAAGACAATGGATTTGTGGGGACTGTCAGTGAAGGCTACTTCATCTATTATTAGCATAATTGCTTCACATCTTGCAGCGGTATTCAATGGTTGCGTCGATTCTGGAATATTTCCTGACTTAATGAAATATAGTAAAGTTATACCTTTATTTAAATCTGGTGACACAACCGACCCTTTTAATTTTCAACCAATTTCTGTATTGCCGACACTTAGTAAAATTTTTGAAAAATTAATTCTTAGTCAGTTGCTTAGTTATTTCAATAGACATAATCTACTCCACGAGAAACAGTTCGGATTTACGAGGGGTCGTTCGACTACTGACGCAGGAGTTGAGCTACTCAAAAGTATATTTGCAGCTTGGGAGAAGTCGCAAGATGCATTAGGTATTTTTTGTAACTTGTCAAAAGCGTTTAATTGTGTACACCATGACACTCTGGTCAGGAAATTGTATCATTACGGCGTTAGGAACAAAGCTCTCGATCTCCTGGTTTCTTACTTGGGCAACAGAATCCAGAAGGTCCAGATCAATGACAAGACATCTCCAGGTTCTGCCTTAAAAATGGGAGTCCCGCAGGGTTCAATTCTCGGACCATTTTTTTATTTTATTTATATTAACGATCTACCTTATCATGTAAAAAAGAATCATGAGATTCTGTTGTTCGCGGATGACACCTCCTTAATTTTTAATATTAGACGACAACAGATAAATTTTGACGAAGTAAACAATGCACTCTCTAAAGTTGTTAATTAGTTTAATGTAAATAATTTATTACTTAATGATAAGAAAACCAAATTATTAAAATTCTCAATGCCCAATGTTAAACAGATGGAAACCAATGTACAACTTAAGGAATCCAGAATTGAGCCCGGCGGGACAACTATGTATCTAGGTATTATGCTTGATACCAAACTCCAATGGGGTCCGCATATAGAAAGACTTTCGGGCTAATTTAGTTCTGCAGCTTAAGTTAAGCAGTTAAGACAATTAGACGCCTTACAGATATAGATACAGCTAGAATGGTTTATTTCAGTTACTTTCATAGTATTATGTCTTATGGGATTCTTCACTGGGGGAATGCTGCAGACCTTAACACAATATTCGTTCTGCAGAAAAGAGCAATAAGGAGAATTTACAACCTTGGTCCTCTTGTTTCTCTAAGAGGAAAGTTCAGTGAGATAGGCATTCTAACTGTTGTATCGCAATATATATACGATAATCTCTTATATGTCCACAAGAATATTGACAAATTTAGTATAAAAAGTAATCTTCACACTGTAAATACTAGACATAAGTATAATCTCGTAGTTCATAGCACCCGCCTCCACAAAATAAGTAACTGTTTATGGGGCAGTGTATACGCTTTTATAACAAGCTCCCTCGTTACATAAGAAATTTAACAATAAATTAATTTAAGATATTTGTTAAAACTAAATTGTGTTTAAAAGCATATTATAAAATTTCCGATTATATAGACGACAAAAATGCTTGGGATTGAGCTGCTCTAATTCACCATAAGAATATAAACTTGTACAAATGATAAATTTAAAATTGACGTTTTGTAAGCACTTTATACAAAGTTTACACGAAATAAACAATAATTTCATTTCATTTCAAAGAACACGTTTAAGAGGGAGGCCGTGTTACGAATTGAAAATAACGCCATCTATCAGTGCATGGGAGAACTAGATGAGTGTGACTCTTATAAATGGCGTTGGTGTAAATAGAACAACTACACAAATCTAGAAACACGTTACACGTTCTAGTAACGTTTTCGTGCTTTCGTTCGTAATTTCGTGATTCGTCTCGAAAAGGCTAGTTATGTGTTCCGGCCAGTATAAATACCGCGTAAACGCGCGAGACAGGACAGTAACAATTGAATATCGGGGCGATAATCATCAAGCGAAGGGAAGTTAGTCGGAAGTGTTTAAGTGGTGTTTCTAGTAGTGTGAAATAAGTGTGTTTTTATTAGTTTATAAGAGACGGATATAACAGTTGAAAAAATTAGGCACAAAACGGAAAGAGACTATGCGTCATTTATAATAGGAGTTCCGGAAAGTTTATATGAGATAATCTGTAAACCAGAATGTTGGGCAGTTAACATTGAACTATGTGAATGGGTGTGGTTTCGAAAACCACCCAACAAGCATTAAGAAATCAATAAATTCAGTAGAAATTTTTTATCAGAACGTGAGAGGATTGAGAACAAAACTACACGAATTTTATGTGGGAATCTACACCTATAACTATGATTTTTTCGCAATAACGGAAACAGGATGCAACGACTCCATTTATGATTCAGAACTCATCCCACCTGGATACAAGATACTTCGGTGTGATCGTGCAGACGGGCGCAAGCAGGGCGGAGCGTGTTTAGTGGCCACACCGCGCTACGAGCTTCGACAACTATGTACACCAAGCGATGTACGTATACAAGATCAAGCATTTGAACTAGTAAGCGCTGCGGTTTATTTACATAATAAGTTCATGTTTGTGTTATGTGTAGTATATATTCCACCAAGTTGTAAGGATAATGAATATATGTTGTTGTTTAATATAATAGAAAATTATCGTGATGACTACAATGACTTAATAGTGATAGGCGATTTTAATTTATGTTCTAGTTCAATAAATGTACGCAATTATTTTGAATACTTTAAGACATATTGCGAATTCACCCAGTACAACAATATAGTAAACTGTAATGAACGCCAATTAGATCTTGTTTTGAGTACGCGTTCGGGGGAAAACGGGTTGGAGGTGCACGCGGCGGAGCCGATCGTGCCGCCCGATCCTTATCACCCGCCGCTCGCCACTGTAGTACCACAGCGGGGGCAAGCGCCACGCGGCGAGGAGCCCGTGCCCGCGCCGCCGCCGCCAGCTGACTCTGAGCGGAGCACGGACACGCATAGTGGATGGAACTTTTACAAGGCAGATTTTTCATTAATGTATACGTTAATAGCGGCCATAGACTGGACGCCAATGTATGAGTTAGATGCAAGTAGTAGTTTAGATTATTTTTATGAGGTTTTGAATAAGATTATGGATGACTGCGTTCCAAGAAAAAAGCGAAGACGTGTAAACTCGGAGTACAGTTACCCCGAGTGGTACACGATTGATATTATTCGCAACATAAAATTAAAGGCTAGGCTTCATAGACAGTTTAAGGGCAGTAAATCAGAGACCGATTACGAGGCGTTTACTAAATGTAGGGCGAAAGTAAAACGTTTGATAAACTCTGCATATAAAAATTACAAAAACCGAATGCAAAGTGAGTTCCAGGAAAATCCAAAGGCCTTTTGGGCTTATGTGAACTCTAAAAAAGACAGCCGAAGTCCACGTAAGATTTTAAAAGATAATAAGGAACTATCTAGTGAACAGTGTGCTACTGAGTTTGCGAAGTACTTTTATTCTGTTTTCAGCTCTAAGATACCTAAGCTAGACGTGGAGGCGGCAACGAAACAAGCTGGTGGAGAGAACGCAGCAGCTAGGGTTCACTTAGAGCAACTAAAGCTTGACGATGTACTCAATGCTTTGCAAAAACTCAAGCCAAAAAAGTCATCAGGGCCCGATGGCATACCGCCTTACATTTTCAAAGACTGCCGATTAGTACTATGTAGGCCACTTCTCTACATCTTCAATCAGTGCCTGGCGGGAGCTGTATTTCCAGAAAGATGGAAAACCACTAAGGTCGTCCCGGTACCTAAAGGAAAGTCAGCATGAAGCGTGGACCAATACAGGCCAGTTGCTGTGCTTTCGACACCAGCCAAAGTGCTAGAGACTGCAGTACACAAGAGTATACTCTCGCAGGTTTATGTGCAGCTTTCTGATGAGCAACACGGCTTTAGGCCCGCCAGAAGCACTACCAGCAACCTTATGAACTACATGAGTTACATAGTACCAGAAGTAGATGCTGGAGGACAGGTGGACGTAGCTTTTTTGATTACAAAAAAGCGTTCGACCTTGTAAATAATGATATACTGCTCACAAAGTTGGCAAGTATAGGGTTCACCCCCCATTTGCTAACATTTTTTGCAAGCTACATGCGGGACAGACAGCAGTATGTGGAATATGCTGGATATAGGTCAAAAAATTATTTCACTAGGTCCGGAGTAAATCAAGGCAGCAGTCTCGGTCCATTGGCTTTCATATTGATGGTAAATGACCTTCCGAAGGTTGTAAAAGATGCCCATTGCACTTTGTTTGCAGATGATCTCAAGCTGTATCTTGCGGTTAGGAACAGAGAGGATTGCCTAAAGTTGCAAGGGGATATAGATAGGGTGGTAACTTGGAGCAATAGTAATAATTTAGAATTTAACATCTCAAAGTGCTTAACAATGACATTCAGCCGTGCACTATCTCCAGATATGTACCAATACCAAATTAACGGGGTACCAATAGCAAAAGCAACAGAAGTCAAGGATTTAGGGGTAATCTTCTCTTCTAAACTAGACTTTCGAGATCATATAACTAAAATCTGCAAAAAGGCATATAGAAATTTAGGTTTCGTGCTTCGGGTAGCTAAGGGCTTCACTAATATAAAGGCTATTATTGCCTTGTATAACTCCTTAGTGAGGAGCCAACTAGAGTTAAACGCAGTCATCTGGTCTTCACAGGAAACTAAATATAGTATCATGTTGGAGAGAGTGCAGAATAAATTTATTAGGTATGTAGGGCGATAGGGTTACCAGTGTAGAAATTATAGACTTCTTGGGTAGCTTTGACCGTTTATTCTATATTTCTTCATACATACATTTACCAACTTATACTAATGCATACACGTATTAACCCTATGTGAGGGGCGAAGAGGACTGCGGGGCTATCGCTCTTCACTTCCTCCCTACGCTTCGCGAGTGTCTAAAGAGGACTGCGGGGCTATCGCTCTTTAAACCTCGATACTTAGCTAACCTGATGACTGCGGGGCTATCGATCAGGTTCGCTATGCCTACTGGACACCAGAGTGGACTGCGGGGCTATCGCACTCTGAGTCGCCTAGCGAGCGAAATGAATAAATCAACGACGCGCATGAGCTTATATAGGCGGGTCTTGTCCCACCACTTCGATGACGTCGTATGCGATGCACGTTGAGTGAAACAGATAGTCGGTGTGCGAGCGGGAAAGTATTCGAGTCCGCGCGTAATGATAATATTGTCTTGCTACATTCTCCCCCTCTGGTACTCGTTAGCGTCCCGTGAGAGTACCAGCATTCTTGCGAGGTCGTCCTCTTCGACGGATCGGATTAACAGGTTCTGGCAAGACGTCATTCCTTCTTTCAAACTTAGTTATTGCAGAGGTGTAATATTTTCCAAGTGAAACTTCAGGTGAATCTGGGTGTGCTACTTCATAAGTCGAAGTGCCATGTTTCTTCAATATAATATAAGGACCATCACGACGAGGAGCAAATTTTGCGGAGAATTGTTTATCAGTGTTACTAATAGGATGAGTCTCAACTAACACTAAGTCTCCAATTTTATATCCTGGATCAGGTCTTCTCTTTACATTTGCTTTGAGTCTATTTGATTCCAAATTATTCTCAATATTTTCATTCGCAAGTGCCAAATTTTGCGCCAATTGTTGCAAAGTTGGAGTTATTTCTTTAATGAAGTTCTCAGATTCGATAGTTGAACTTAAGTCGTGTGTCAAATCATATGTGGTTCTTAACTCGCGACCAAATGTCAGGTATGCTGGTGAAAACCCTGTTGTTTGACAGACTGCTGTATTCATAGCAAAACGGATTGCAGGTAATGTAGCTGGCCAATTTTGGTGCTTATCTTTAACCATCATAGCTATTTGTGACTTCATGTCTCTATTCTTCCTCTCTACAGTGTTTGGTTCAGGATGATAAACAGGTGTATAAACTTGTTCAATTTCTAAACAAAATGTAAGTTTCTGCATTACTGCTGATATGAACTGGACTCCATTGTCGCTCAAAATTTTTCTTGGTAATCCATAACGTAAGAATATTTCGTTAATTAATATGGATGCGCAATTTTCAGAACTAGCTTCTTTTAAAGCGAAAATTTCAACCCATCTATAGGCGGTATCTTCTACAATAAAGATCCATTTTTCTCCATAAGGTCCTTTTGGTAGCGGCCCAAACAAATCAATTGATAGAACTTCAAATCTGTGGCTGTTTGGTGTGGATTGAAATAATCCAGCTGGTTTTTGATTTGAAGGTTTATATTTTTGGCAATCAACACATGTTTTAATGTATTTGATTATGTCTTTTCGCATTCCCTTCCAGTAAAATTTATTGGTAACACGCTGTAGTGTGCGCTCAACACCCATGTGTCCACCAGTGGGAGCATCATGATAGGCTTTTAGGATATTAGGTATTTCGTGTCTTGGGATAAGCAGCTTTGCATTATCATCGTCTTGATCTGGTGAGTAACGATACAAAACTCCTTTATGTAACAGAAATCCTTTTTTAACGTATTCTGAATATTTTTCTGATTCGTCTTCATTTTCTAATGTTTTTATTATCAATTTCAAATGGTTATCTTTATACTGTTTTTCTCGTATTTGTTTTTCATTCAGTCTTGGAAGTGCCATTTCTATGCTACAAATCGTACAGTTTTCGTTGTGATTTGGGCATGGTGGTCGTGACAATGTGTCAGCTACAACATTGGTACGACCTGGCGTATACAGAATTTTAAACTCATACTGTTGTAACTGGAGTGCCCATCTTGCAAGGCGTCCGGTTGGGGTTTTTAGATTCATCAACCATTTAAGGGGTTGGTGATCTGTTATTGTTATGAATCGTGTACCTTCTATGTAACCACGAAATTGTGATATAGCCCATACTATTGCCAATGCTTCTTTTTCTGTCACTGTATAATTGCATTCGGCTGGACTGAGTAATCTACTTGCGTATTCCACAGGGTGCTCATGTTCGCCCTCCCCCTGCACTAAAGCTGCGCCAATGGCATACTGACTTGCATCTGTTTTTATTGTGAATGGCAAACTTTCGTCAGCTTGTTTCAGTACAGGAGCAGTAGTTAATGCAGTCTTTAACTTGTCGAAGGCTTCACTTTCTTCAGAATTCCATTGCCAAGTAACTTTCTTTCGTGTTAAGTTAGTTAATGGTCTTGCAATTTCTGCGAACTTGTGTATGAATCTTCGGTACCAAGATGCTGTTTGTAGAAATGAAATCAATTGTTTCAGATTCCTAGGTTCTTGTAGGTTGGCAATAGCAGATACTTTCCCAGGATCTGCCTTAATTCCTTCAGGTACAATTAAATGTCCTAAATATTTTATTTCAGAACAACCAAACTTGCATTTCTTTCTGTTAGCGTTCAAGTTATATATTCGAAGTTTTTCAAATACTTCCCTTAAGTCTTCTATTATGTTGAATAAAGCTGACTGATCTTAAGATCAAATCATCTAAATATGCTATTACACAGCTATCTTTCGTCTTCAAGCCTCTTATAAACTTATCCATTAATCTCTGAAACGTTGCAGGTGCATTTCGTAATCCAAATGGCATACGTTTGAATCGAAACGTTCCAAATGGTGAAACAAAGGTTGTCTTGTCTTGGTCATCTGGATGTACACATATTTGATGGTAGCTTGATTGTAAATCGATTGTAGACATATATGGCATAGCTTTAGCTTGATGCAGTAAGTCATCAATACGTGGTAACGGATATCTATCAGGTTTAGTTATCTCGTTTAGCTTCCTGTAGTCAATACAGACTCTGACATCATTGTTGCCCTTAGGTACAAGAATTACTGGTGCTGACCATGAGGAGTCACATTCCTCAATAATATTATCTTTAAGCATTTCATCTATTTTCTCCCGTAGTTGTTGTTGCCTAGTAGGTGACAATCTAAATGGCCTCACACTAATAGGAGTATGATTGCCTGTGTCTATTCTGTGCTCAGCAAATGAGGTAGGATTTGTGTTCTTACCAAAGATACTACTATATTCGGTAAGTAAGTTATTGAAAATCTGTCGTTCATCTTTGGTAAGTAAAGTGCCTTCATTAGGTTGTAAATGAATATCAATAGAATACAAATAAGACGGGTTTATTGGAACATAATCAACACGTGGATCAAGAAAAGAATTCGTATCTGCTGGTTCACGCGGACGTACTGGTCGCGGCGGTGTGTCCAACTTTTGCAAGGTCCAGCGGGGTCGTTTGGCTTCAGGCGGACTATCTTGATAGGGATCAAACCACCATCTCCACTGAGGGCAGTGGAGATGGTGTTTCGGCCATGGGCGAGACCATAGATAGTTCTCGAGCCCATTTTAAGAAATCGCTAATTTCTTTCGTACCCTTTGGTACAAGCTCGTCAACGAAGTTTATAGCTTTTACAGCTTTAAGCGGAATTTGCTCATTACGTAACTGTAATATTTTATGGACCTTTGCAGGCTCGTCTATAAAATACCAACATCTTTGTGGCAGATTTAGAATCATTCCAGATGATTCCAGGAAATCAATGCCCAGGAGAGTTCTGTTGTCATTTGCGTCCGGCAACACCGTGAATGAGATCGGCAGTGTACGCTGTCCAATTTGAATGTCTACCTGTGTAGACTGCAAGAGCGAAGACATCTTTCTAATCCCATCCGCCAGGATAACTTCTGCTGTGCACTGGGTAAATTGTACACCTTTCCGTACTAGCATTTTGTACAACTGCGCTCCCGCGATGCTAGTTCTGGCAGCTGTATCAATGTGTGCATATGCAACATCTCCTTTGAATCCAATCTCAATAGTAGGAATCTTGGCCCTATTTTCTATTGTTGTCTGCACGGTGTAGAACGAAACTGGTTTCGGTGGCGTTTCCTTAAGCTTACATGTTTCGCATCTGCTCCTGTATACACCCGGCGCACCGCAACCGTAACAGGCAATTTTCTCATTCTTTGTTTCCTTTTTAGAGTCGGCAAGCCTTTTTCGGCAAACCTCAAGAGCGTGACCCCTTTTGCCGCAAAATGAGCACCGCAACGGCTGCTTCTTCTCTTGTAAGCTTACGTCTTCAGCTTCCTTCAGCAAATTTTCGATATGGCGGCCACGTTGCAAGAGCTCTCGAACGATTTGACATCATCGCGGGCGATATCCTTTTTATACATGAGTTTTAGCAAGCCATACACCATATCAAGTTGTTCTTCCTCCTTATGCCGTTTTGCAGGCAACTGCGCCAACAAAGCCCGTTTCTCGCAAACAAATTCATCAATCGGTTCATTCGTTTGTTTTTTCGCAAATAGTTCTAAGTAAATTTCATACGGTTGCTTCTGTGGTGCGAAAGCCAACCGTATTGCACCGAGGGCCGCGTTCCACTTCTTGATAGTTGGTTTCACACCAATCCACCAAGTGGCTGCTTTTTCGGTTAACACTAACGATAAACCCTCCAAAGCATCTTCGTCAGAAATCTTCTCCACCTTCTTGAAAACAGTTATCTTTGTTATAAACTCCTCCACCTTGTCATGACAGCGTTCGCCATTGAACTTAGCGTGGCACTGTGCAAAACTTTTTGTTGTCATGGTTCTAATTTGCAGTTTATCGATTAAATAGTTCAACTGTTTGATAGCGTCTGGTGACAAATTCTTAGATTCAGCCATTATGTATATTTGCAAATACAGGTACCTACTGATTTTTGCAATATGTGGGTATTTGTATCAAATTATTTATAAATGAAGGTAGTTGCAAAATATTATCCAAATGATGAAGGTAATTTCTTGCGATATTATTATTTGCGTAGTGGGTATTTCACAATATCTCAAAATATCCTCTTGACATCTGTAGCTAACTTCATTTACGTTGGGCGCCAAATGTAGGGCGATAGGGTTACCAGTGTAGAAATTATAGACTTCTTGGGTAGCTTTGACCGTTTATTCTATATTTCTTCATACATACATTTACCAACTTATACTAATGCATACACGTATTAACCCTATGTGAGGGGCGAAGAGGACTGCGGGGCTATCGCTCTTCACTTCCTCCCTACGCTTCGCGAGTGTCTAAAGAGGACTGCGGGGCTATCGCTCTTTAAACCTCGATACTTAGCTAACCTGATGACTGCGGGGCTATCGATCAGGTTCGCTATGCCTACTGGACACCAGAGTGGACTGCGGGGCTATCGCACTCTGAGTCGCCTAGCGAGCGAAATGAATAAATCAACGACGCGCATGAGCTTATATAGGCGGGTCTTGTCCCACCACTTCGATGACGTCGTATGCGATGCACGTTGAGTGAAACAGATAGTCGGTGTGCGAGCGGGAAAGTATTCGAGTCCGCGCGTAATGATAATATTGTCTTGCTACAGGTATTTATATAAAAAAATGTATGGAATATATCCATTTTACCCAAATAAGTATCCTACCTTATTCATTTTAGGTATGGTAGGATACCATGAGCTGAGAGTAAGAAGGAATTTAGCCCTAGTTATGT
The DNA here is from genome assembly GCA_944739405.2 of Euclidia mi. Taxonomy (NCBI): domain Eukaryota; kingdom Metazoa; phylum Arthropoda; class Insecta; order Lepidoptera; family Erebidae; genus Euclidia; species Euclidia mi. The sequence goes on from OX123181.2 coordinate 80,494,387, forward strand.
ATATATTTAAGGTGATTAGGGGGGAAATAGACAATCCCAGCATATTGCAACAAGTGTGCATGTGTGTTCCGGACAGATACGTGTGGCGGCGGCGGCGGCCGCGGTTGCTCGCCGTGCCGCGGGGTTGCACGAAGCTGGTAAACGAGGCGCCGTTTACGCGCGCTCTTCGTATCTTAAATGATATAGCTAAAAACATTGATCTGTTTTGTTGTACTCTGGGTGAGTTCACAATAGGAGCTTTGTTTTTTATTAGTTATGGTCCTCCTGTGACATAGGATATGGGGTTAGTTTAAATATTAGAATAGGAAATGTTGTTATTGAAATTATTATTTTGTAAATATTTGTCTGTTGTCTACATTATCGCATTAGGTAATAAACCTGTAATGATAATTGTACTGTGGAAATAAATAAATAAATAAATAGTGTTGGGAATTAAGTGTGTTTTATTAGTGTTGAGAAATAAGTGTGTATAATGTTGGTGTTAGTAAATAAAGTGCAGTTTTTCTGGCATAGTGTATTTAATTTATCACCGAACCCCAGCTCGTAACAATACAAACGCCGAACAAAAATAGAATTTCAATCTTGAATTATTCATTTTGTTCTCGTTGCTTGTATGCAAATTTGCAATAGATGCACTTTTTTATGAAACGTTTTCGTTGAATTTGAGGACAGCGTTTGTAATTTTGTTGCATGGTTTATGCATAGTATTTTCCGTTCTTCCGAAAGGAATTAGAAGAAACGCAGCTTAAAGTTTAAGGACTCCGAAATATTAATAGGTACTATGATTTTACATATGTTATTTTTCATATGGTTAGTTTTGTGTAACTGTCATGACTTAATTTGCAATAATGACACTGGAAAGTTCTCTTTTTAAGTCTCAGTAGTAAATTTTAAAGAACTGACGTGTCTATGATGTACATCCTGGATTTCTAGTTATTTTCAGTTCACATTCCATTTATTTTTATATTGTACTTTGTGTGTTTTCTTACACGCATAGTAGGGTCTTTCAAAAATATGATGATTTTATTTTATCACTATTCTATTTAGAAATCAGATTATTCAATATTTAATTTTAACACTAGAGTGCACGCGCCCATTTATACTCTTTAAGTGCACGCAAGGGCTACAGGTGTAGCCCATTTTGTAGATCAATTATTTCTATGAAGTAGTAAACAAATTAATTAAATTCATAGTTTAATTTATAGATATGTTTATTATAATCAGAATGGAACATAAAATTAATCATGACTTGTCTTCTTAATAATAATATCAAACATATACTAAAACTTCTTAAAAATCTCCATGTTTGGTAGGCCTGAGATGCCATAGTCTTATTTTCATTAAGAAACGTAATATTTACCTTAAAGTTTATCACTAGCAATGGCTATTAACGACATAATTAAATAATTTGCAATAGACTGTTCTATTGGCGAGCAATCAGGACACACATCTTCCTGATATTCACTACAAATTCGCCTCATACATTTGCTGCATTGCTTGCGTGCGCTGCAGAATAAATACCAACCAACTCCTCCCCGAATAGGCATATTTTGTCGCTGGGATGTTCTTTTAATCCTGTAGAAGCCTGCCTTTTAGTTTGATAACTCTTGGTTCCTATATTTTGCTGGGAAATACGACGCTCAATTGGCACACGATCTTGCTAGATAGAATTACACTTTTTAGAAATATTGACGTCAGATCACTTTTATTTGTAGATCATTCGTTTTTTTATATTATAATGAGGCCGTTTATATATGCCATGTTACTGATCGACCGATAATCCCTCATAATAATACAAAAAAATACGATATTTACCACTTGTGCACTGGGCAATTATTTTCCTGAAACGCACGCGCGGGGCACAGACGATTTTTGCGCACGTCCTTATGCCGATCTAATAGGCACTCTACTAGTAGAAGCGGGGAGAACCAATCGAGGAATACACAAGACGATTGCGCTGTGGCATACCTAGTTCCGCCAATATATGACAATATTACCCTCTGGGCTACATATGTAGCCTACGCGTGTACTCTAGTGTTAATCCTCCTATCATGTCTCCTTCCCATAACAATTCAATGAGATTGACCTGATGGCTGTAAACCATAATAAATAGTTTAATTAGTAATGAAGACCATACTACTATTTATACTTAGGTTGATATGTAACAATATGATAAAATGTAAGAAGCTGAATTTAGCCTTCTTCTTGTTATAGTGTCATCATGAATCTTGGAAATAATGTGTAGATTAGACGACGAAAAAATTTAATGATAATAAGCTGGTATCAAGATGGAGCTAGAAAGGCTTTTGTTTTTAATAGTTCTGGTCGCGTTTCTCGATGATGAAAACAGTATTATTTTAGTTTTTTGACTAGACATTAATTATGACCTGAAATCGTCCTACTTCAATTTCTTAGGTGATGACGCTGACTTTGCAGTACTCCTATAACAATATCTATAATTGATGTAGATATTGCTGTAATTTGACTGCAATTTTACCGGTCTTAAACATATATACAGAATTTTGCATTATTTTCTATACCTACTACAAAAATTATATCAGATGACAAGCACCCATTGTCATCGCTGCTAGACTTTATAATATACTAGACTTCACCCGCGGCTCCACCCGTGTGAATTATACAATTAAGCCTTGAAAGCGTGCAAAAATCCGTTCATTAGTTTTTGCGCTTATCGCATTCAGGCAGATAGACAAGAAGATAAAGGGCTTTAATTTTGTAATACGTTTAGATAATTGTAAATCTATCGCTTTTAAACGCTACGGTGTGTCACGTTTTGAATCTACTATTTCTGTAAACGTAAGTATATGTACATATGTAGTGTTAATGTACAACAGCAAAACTTTAAAGACAAATTGACCGGCTGGCATGCCTTTTACTCTTTAATCGTACGACTACTGATGTTCAATGAGGTGCCTTCATGTCATATGTTTGGTCAAATGTTTTAATTCAAGTGAGAAAGCTTGGACAAGGCGCTAGTGCTAGATTTGGGACTGGTTCTATGACATAGTGTCTACCAATATATGCTTTCGCCTTTTTAGGGTTCCATAGTCCACAAGGAACCTTTATAGTTTCGTCATGTCCGTCCGTCTGTCCGTCCGCAGCCTAGCTCAAAGAAGCCTGGTGCTAGAAAGCTGATATTTGACATGAATATAGACATAAAATATTGCAACAAAACTGTAGAATAAAATTTAGGAAAAAAATGTTTTTTAAGCGTATCTCCCCTACATATATAGTGGGGTTGAATTTTTTTTTGGTTGTGTACCCCATTATGTGGGGTATCATTGGATAGGTTTTAAAAAAATATTATTAGCTTGCTCAAATCATTTTTCGATCAAGTGATTGGTTTGTCAAAGATCAAGCTTTGAAGTGAAAAAATTATTTATACTCAAGTGTCCCCCTCCCCCTCTGCCGGCTAAACTATTAATTTGGAAGAGGTAAAAAAAATCACAAATGTAGTACATATAACAAATTTAAAAGGAAAACTATCACGGCTAAGTAGACATCACTAGTTTACGAGTAATCGTCGTTTAACTTATAAATACCTATTTCTTTGAGTTTACATTGGGAGCGCTGGCTTAATCTTAAAGATATGACGTACTTTGGTATGTAAAGTACTACGGGGTACAATGTGGGCCCGTTTTTAGTCCCATGTTAAACAGAAGTTATTATCAATAATGGCCATTATGAGCAACTACGGAACCCTACGTTGCGCGTGGCCCGACACGCACTTGGCCGGTTTTTTTTTTTGGTGTCGTGTTGGAAAATCCTCATGTAGTCCCTCCGCCCTGGGGTAAAAACCAACCCGTGTTCCTCATGTACCCGTGGGTTGGAGGATCGGGTATCGCCGAAGCATTCATCCGCCGAAGTTATTGGACCGCCAGATGGTCAGGCGGGCCCCGAACAAAACCCCCTTGGTGGCGGATGAAGGTTTTGGGCTCCGCCGCCAAAAACACCCAGCGGCCGCAGAGGATAGGGAGGACGTTTTATCATTGCTAAACGTGTTGGTTCGGCGGTGCACCGAAACCGTATGTATTAGGCGATTTGGGAACATATTAATATTGTGGACTGTATGAGGATGGGTTCTGATCGCCTAGAATAGGAAAGGGGAAGAGGATTGTGAGTGAGTTTAGGATATTATAAGGACACGACTTACCTTGACAAAATGGCGGCCTCCTGGTGTCTTCGTCCTGGTGTCTTCGAGAATCCTGAAGATGCACTGATCACTCCACTACACCCGCGGGTGGTTTTGTTCTCGTTTATATTGTAAAGCGGTAAAATATTGCGGTATTTGCATGTATTCGGCGCGGCGCGGGCGGCGTAGCGACGCAACCGGTCAGCGGGACGGTTGAATTTTGACTCCGTCGTAGCGTTGTTGAATTCGGCGACGAATAAGAGCTAGGCATGCCTTTGGGAAAGGGAAGGAATAAAAAGGATCGCTCGTATTGGACGAGCAAGCGAGGAACGATTGACGTTGATGTAATTAATTACCAATAGAAAGGGTTGCCTTTAAAAAAAAATTGAACTTAGCTATGTTGGATGTACCTACTACTGCATAACCCATTAATAGGCTAAGACAGCGATATGATATTAAAGTTAATCTAAATTAGCTTTAGCGAAACAATTATAACGAAAGCTACAAACTAAATACTTAAACTAAGAAGTAGATCCAACTTCAGGCTAGATCTCACTGAGTTGGAAGCGGACAGAGACGTACAAGAGGGCGCACGTAGCTCACCTTCGCGGTTTTCACAGTAACAACTCGGGTTGTACCGTCTTTGGAAGTATGCAGTTTCTCTACGATGGCTAACGGCCATGAAAGCGGCGGAGCATTATCATGTTTTATGACGACCAACGTACCCTCCTGTATAGGGGATGCAGGACTATTCCACTTGGATCTAGCCTGAAGCTGGTGGAGATATTCCGCACGCCAGCGCCGCCAGAACGACTGCACGAGTTTATCCAGCAGAGTATGTCTCTGGAGCAAGCTTGAAGAGTCTGCTTCAGGAGCCGGAAATGACGATAATGGCACTGTGTTCAGAAAATGTGCAGGACTTAACGCGGATGGTTCTGCAGGGTCATTACTCAATGCCGTGAGCGGACGCGAGTTGATCAGCGCCTCGACTTGTGCAAAGACAGTTAAAAGCTCTTCGTAAGAGAGGATCTGTTGACCTATAACTTTGAAGAGATGCGTTTTAATTACTTTGACCATGCTTTCCCAACATCCACCAAAATGTGGTGATGCTGGCGGAATAAACTTCCAGTCAATATGATTTATGGAAAGTTATTCCTGAAGACGAGTACGATATTCTTCCCTGAGAAACTTATAAAGGTCGCGTAAATAAGAGCTTGCGCCCAGGAAACAAGGGCCGTTATCCGTATACAAACACTGTATAGGGCCACGCCGTGAAAGAAATCGTTTCAGGGCTGCCAGGAATGACACCGTGCTTAAATCTGTCGCGACTTCAATATGCGTAGCGCGCGTCGTTAAGCATGTAAAAATACATAGCCAAGCTTAATGGCTTTTAACACCTCGACCACGCACTGGCGTATACTGAAGTGGCGTATGTTTAAACGCTTTATCAACTTGATTGACGCGCTGGCTAGGAAGATCTACCATGGGAGGGAAAGTCGGACGCGGACGAAATTTGAAACAGACGTTACATTTATGTATTCTGTGACGAATTATTCGTCGAGCGGCTAAAACCCAATATTTATGCCTAAGTAATAAGCAACTCTGGACCAGCATGGAGATGCTTCTTGTGATAAAAATCAACAAGAAGGTCGACAACATGATCATGACGAGGTAGAATGCAAGGATGCTTGTAGTTATAAGGTTCATCCGAATTTTACAGACGACCACCAACGCGTATGACGTCGTGCTCATCGAGAAATGGATTGAGCCTAAGAATAGCGGGAGAACAAGGTACATTGTTTTTCAAATTTTGAATGTTGTTACTAAAATGAACAGCCTGTACAGCTCGTAGTAACTTACATTCTGCAAACTCAAGATCAGTACTTGAAACAAAAGTCCCATTAGGTAGGTGCCTAAGAAACCTACAGACATAAACGATGGCGCGGAGTAACTTAGACCACGATGACATGCGTAGTGCGAGTGCATAGATCGGAGATTCAGCAACCTCAGCAATCACGGGATGAGAAACAGACTTCCGTTCGGGTACATCCTCGTCTTCTGCACTGTGGTCAAAGGGTTGCATGGGCCACTCTGACGGATCATGGGAAATCCAAGAAGGTCCATGATGCCACAATGGCTAATGCAGAAGATTAAGTGGAGTAACACCACGAGACAGGCAATCAGCGGGGTTCTCAATACCCGCAACGTGATTGAAACAAGTAGCAGGAACAAGTTCAATCAATTTACTAACGCGGTTGGCGAGAAAAGTCTGCCAGCGGTGAGGAGAAGAATAAATCCAAGCGAGCACTACTTTGGAGTCAGAAAAGGCGTATATTTTATTAATAGGGTAGTGGGGCAAAACTGTGTCTTGAACCTTGCGGAGCAACTGAGACAGCAGAAGGGCCGCGCACAACTCCAGTCTCACAACCGAAATGGTTTTAATAGGCGAGACCTTGGACTTGGCACAAACTAACTGCACCGAGTAGTTAGAACCAATGCGGACTTGCAGATATACGACTCCGCCGTAAGCACGCTCGCTGGCGTCAGCGAAACCTATTAAGTTGATGGTATATCCATCTACCAACCCAAGGTGACGCGGAATAGTAATTTGATTGAGCGCGGTAAGCTCAATACAAAGCTGGCTCCAAGCGGCGAATATATGGTCAGGGGGTGTTTCATTCCACTCACACTTTGATAGCCAAAGTTCTTTGATCAAGAGCTTGGCGTACAAAATCAAGGGAGCCACAAAACCCATTATGTCCCATAGTCGAGCCACTGTGGATAGCATAGTGCGTTTGGTGCACTTATCATCTGGCAGAGAGACGTCAAACCGAAAACTATCACAGGATTTGTCCCAGCGTAAACCGAGAACTTTATGCGGTACAGACTTCTCAAACTCAATGTCCAGAGAAGCTTTATGAGAATCAGGAATGCGTGCGAGAACCTCCTTAGAGTTGCTTGTCCATTTGAAAAGATCAAACTGGCCTCACTTGAAAAGCTGAATAAGCTCTTCACAAAGCGAACTTGCTAGCGGAACGGATATGACACTACAGGCAATGTCATCAATATACAAAGCGGAAGTAGCAACAGTTGCTGCGGCGGGAAAGTGATCGCCTTCATCAGCGATCAACTGGCGAACAACTTGTAACGCGTGATATGGGCTAGACTTGAGTCCAAAACAAACACGATTGAACTGATACACGGATAAAGGTTCCTTATTGTTAAAACGATAAAAAATCCGTTGAAATCTACGGCCAGATTCGCAAACGCCGATATAGAGGAACATTTGGCTGCAATCAGCTGACAGAGCAATTTGGAAACGAACGACGAAACTTTATTATGATGTTAAATAAATCACCCTGTAGATTAGGACCGGCATGCAAAATGTCATTAATCGACTGACCCGATGTAGTCTTACAACTAGCATCTAAAACCACACGAAGTTTAGTAGAGGTTTTATCTTCGCGAACTACGCCGTGATGCGGGATATAATATGAGGGAAGAGAATTGCCCTCGTTGTTTACAACTACACTCAAAAAAGCTTTATTTAGGTAGTCACGAATGACGTCATTATAGGCGCTGCGTAACTTCAGTGATGCATCAAGTTTACGTTTAAACAATGGAAACGTCTAAGCGCAGCAGCGTACGAGTCGCCTAACGAATAAGGGTCACCATAGAATGGCAACGCCACTACGTATCTGCCACTGTCGTCACGAACAGTGGTAGCGCGGAAATGTTGTTCACACTCGAGATCCTTACGGCTCATCGAGGGCGGTGCGGTAATCTCTTCGAGCTCCCAAAATCGCTTGAGAAGAGAATCAATATAATTTTCTTGAAGAACAGGACAACAACAAGACGTAATATAATGAGAAGTATGTAATGTAGGTACGGTACCCATAATCACATACCCAAATACAGTCTCAATAGCGGGCGGTAAATTATATTGCTCACTACGAACTACTTTAGGTAGTAACAAGTGCGGAAATATTGAAGCTCCGATCAAAACATCAATGTCTGCCGGATTCGCAAATCCCGCGTCTGCTAACGGCAGTGTCTCGAGATGCGTGAGTAGCGATACGTCCACATTAGCGTTCGGCAATGTGTCCGTAATACGCTCCACGATAAGCGAAGAAATTTTAAATATAATAATCCTATCATAACGCGAATGTATTTTAATGTCTACGGAAACGTTGCAATGTTTTTCCGAACCCCCGATGCCCTTGACTACCAAGTTAGTATTTCTAAAGTTATCCCACAGTCCGAGGCATTTGAAACAATCAGAAGTAATAAAATTACTCTGTGACGCACTATCGAGCAGACAACGTACCATGTGTGGCGCTTAATTAATATCATAAACGATAACTTGCACTGTCGCTAACAGAAACGTCTTGGACGCCGTACACTGCGGCTTAGCACCGCGCTGAGCACTACAAGCGCGCGAGGGCCGTCCGCGCGTGCACGCCGCCCGCGCAATGGACGTCGTACACAACGATACTTCGCCCTGAGACGTGGAGGGGGAAGCCACCGTGGCGGCCTGCACCTGCGACGTCGGCGCGCTAGAAATCGGGTCAAGGTTACAGGATTGGCTCGACAACGGATAACTTTTATCAAAGTGTAATAATGAGTGATGTCGTTGCTAACATGAACGACACTTCGTTTTACTAGAACAATCACTCGTTTTAAGTTTTATACTTAAACAATTAATGCAAGCTTTGTTTTCTTTTACACATTTGAAACGAGCAGTCGGATTTAAATTATTAAAAGTGGGACATTTATAGAAATGGTCGTGTACTTTATTACTGCACAGACATTTCTGTGAATTATTATTATTAGATTCCGAGCATGCTACGTAAGATTGCGGATTAGGGACCGAGTTATTATTGCTATTTCGCGATTTATTCGACGTTTGTTTACTATTATTATTATTAGACGAGCTAGATGAACTACGCTAGCTGCGTATTATGAAATATTTGACACTGATCTTTGATGAACGAAATAAAACTATCTAGTGTAGGTATTTTATGATTGCGTTCCGTCATCTCGAATGCGCGAATTGTTTCAGTGTCAAACTTTTTTAAAGCGAGTTGAAGAAACATAAAGTCGGATAGATCTTCTAATTTTAAGTTTTTAAGGGAATTAACTGCGGTAACAAAGTTGTCTATAAACAGATGGAAATTCGAAACAGACGCGGCACCGGACAATTTAAGATTTAAAGCTTGATCAAAGTAAGTAGACGCTAGAACACGAGTATCTTGATACCTATCAAGTAGTGACTGGAATATGACCTGTTAGTTCTCAGCACTGGGTGTGACACCTGCAAATACGGACTCGGCCTTCGGTGACAGCTTACCTATTAAATAGTACAACCTGTCAGCATCTGTCAGAGAACCATTATCGTGCACTATAGACTTAAAACTCGCATAGAATAACGGCCAATTTCGTATATCTCCGTCAAACGACATAAGCTCGATTGGTGGTAATCTTGGCGCTCGAACCGCAGAAACGGGCTGTGCTGAATATTTACCCTCCAATTGTGATTGTATGCGCTTGATGATACAATAAAGATCTTCGAATGAGGTGTACGCCTTATAATTCGGCTGTTCATCAGGATTAATAGAAAGCAATCTTGCGTTATAATCGTCTAACAACTTATGAAAATCTGTTCAAATACTATCTGCTCAAATACTGTCATACAATAACTAAGAAATGATTCCCTATTAATATCGGAAGTAGCGGCAGTTTTTGAGCGCTCGTAAATGTTTTGACTACGCTCAAATAAAAAATTGCGTTTAGCTTCCAAGATTGTCAGCTCTTTTTCTTCCGACATGCGTGGCTTCTTTTGTTGTGCCATGTTTACGTAAGTATTAGCTAATAAGACCGAATCAAAATAAGAATACCTGAAGTACCTATTATTTTACCTAAGTAGGTGTTTATGCGGTAGTTATTCGTTAGTAGGCAACACTTTAAGGCGGTGGAATTAAAAGGTGCTTGAAATATGTAATTTACAAGACAACTATGATAGTTCCAGTAATAATAATTGGGTTAGTAGGTAGCTACATAAAGTATATTACCTACGAAAGCGTGCGGAAATAACCACGTAATGGGTATGTAAATGGACTAGGAGTATAGCTAGGTGCTATAACTACCTAGGTAGGTACTTCTAGAAGATACCTACGCAAGATATAAACGAGAGGTTACGTATAAACCCAAATGAATCCGGCTCGAAGGACCAAAAAATGTTTCGGTGGTGCACCGAAACCGTATGTATTAGGCGATTTGGAAAATATTAATATTGTGGACTGTATGAGGATGGGTTCTGATTGCCTAGAATAAGAAAGGGGAAGAGGAGTGTGAGTGAGTATAGGATATTATAAGGACGCGCCTTACCTTGACAAAATGGCGGCCTCCTGGTGTCTTCGAGAATCCTGAAGATGCACTGATCACTCCACTACACCCGCGGGTGGTTTTGATCTCGTTTATATTGTAAAGCGGTAAAATATTGCGGTATTTGCATGTATTCGGCGCGGCGCGGGTGGCGTGGTGACGCAACCGGTCAGCGGGATGGTTGAATTTTGACTCCGTCGTAGCGTCGTTGAATTCGGCGACGAATAAGAGCTAGGCGTGCCTTTGGGAAAGGGAAGGAATAAAAAGGATCGCTCGTATTGGACGAGCAAGCGAGGAACGATTGACGTTGATGTAATTAATTATCAATAGAAAGATAGATGGCGCTACCACGTGTACTTACATGGATTTCTTTAAATCTCGTAAACATAAAATATTAATAAAAAATAACGATCCTTTTTAACGGCGCATTTAATAACCGCTACATTTGACAAAAAAGAAAATATATCAATAATGTACAACGTCCGAAACTATGATACCAATTTAAACTTTACTGTTAAATTAAATCGATAGGTGCTCAATAAAATAACTTGCAAACTCATAATTAACATTAATTAATACTTAAATTTAACCAAGCATATTTAAAGAGCCTTTGATTCACAGACCTAAATAAATGCCGATAACGAATATTATAGGGACTCATTAAAATGACTGGAGCTTAAACTGTAAATACGACGGATATCAAGTAAATACTGAGCCATCTATCTTTCAAAACAACTTTTGCGAAAGCGGACTCTGATATCCAAAAAAGTAGGTTAAAATAATCTAAAAGAAAAGACAAAGAAAGCACCTACGTGCCCTACTTAGGTACCGGACGTTAAATGCGAAACTCTTGTGAAAATCGACGTACACCCTTTTCTTTATCCGTTTGCTTCTCATTTTAACTCAATTTACTGGATGAAGGAGAAAAAGTAATCTCCAGGAACGGGTCGGGATACGCTACAGAGAGATTGGAAGTCATCGGCGTAGTATTGGGACGAACTCATATACTTTTATGGCGGCGAAAGTTTATTATTCGCGGCAGAAGAAAAAAGATTCGCGTACCGCGCAACCATCTTACATGTGAGCCGCATACGTGAATAACTATGAATACGGGTATGAGAAATGAAAACATTAGTAGTCCGTTCGATTTGATCACGGATCAAGTCCATCGGGAGCATCGCAGCTTTCACTGCATAAATATATTTCACTAGCCATTGTCCTTAGCCTACGAACCTATATTTATGAATACGTCAGAGGAAAAGACAGGAAGGTCCTAGAAAAGGGTGAAGTTTGGAATTGAAAATACTTATTTCCTGTGGCTGAACTAAAGATAAGTTTTGTAATATAATTGAAAGGTTTATTTTTCATAACGGAAATAACAAAGTAATTGATTGCCGTAACCTTTTAACGACAACACAGCTAAACCAAAGCTTAATGAAATTGGTGAAGAGATAGATTGTGTTCCGAGGTAAAGGTAAAAGCAATTCCTCTTTTATTATTTTCGTCCTAAAAAGAGTATTTAACTAATTGTTTATTTGAATAAGTACACTCTGTTATATTGTCACTACATTCGACAAACTAAGCGGTTTGGCGAACTAGATGTAAATGCATACCGTACCCGGTAACAGCCCTCTGACAAAAATTGTAATTTGCTACTATTTGATTGTTCAAGGTTATTTATTTGTTGAGGTTTGCTGATAGATTCCCATAAATGTAATATTGTGAATGAAATTCAGAACATGGAAATGTTTATATATCAATAAAAGTTGAAATGGTATTAGGTAGATAAGATAATATGACCTGTTTTTACAAATACTATTACTTTTAAACGAGCGATTCTTGTATATCTATGGCGAATTCAGCGTAGTACTATCATTTCGCAGATGGTAGACAATGGTCATGAAGTACTCGTAAAGTGCTAGAAGCTGCCCGCAAAACCCCGTTTTAGCCTGCCATTCTTATATTGAATGTCTGCCCACATAAATAACTTTTCATTAAAGTCAGAATAAAAAGAGAGAGAACAACCGCTGAGTCACATTTTCAACAGCAATTCCGAATTGTATATTTAATTTACGAGAGATGTTAACACGTGTACTATACAATATGTAACATCAGCACCGATCACAAAAGTTAAAATAAGCTGTGTAAAAACTAGTTAATATTTTAATTAACACGGAGCAGAAATACGACAGAGATTTGCTTGATATTCGGCGCAGGTGTCTGCTGAAATATCTGCAATGAGTGCTAACAATTCGGACTGAGCGGAACAATAAGTTGACCCGGAAACGCGACACTTTGTTTTACGACATTGCAAAGGGGGTATCTAGGATTGCGAGTGCTTCACTTGTGGTGCACTCAACACTCTTAGACACAAGTGCCTTATGAAAACGCTTGAACTAAGTAACAAAACACATTATAAACACTGTGGAGCAAGCAAAGTTTTTATTTGTCCATGTAAAAAGTTTGATAATACAAAGCGTTATCTACGCAGTTTAATCCATTATTGACTGACTTTGACAGTCATCGCCCGGTTAAACACGGCTATGTTCTTAAAATGTGGAAATTGTTATATCCATTGCATACGAATATAAGGTGATAGTCTGATTAAAAAACGAAACGAAGCTAAATATGTATGTTGACAAGGTCTATTAGTTTAATATTAGCTTTCAACCCGTGACGCATGACACATAACATTATAGGGCGAATTTACGCGTGATGAGAAACTTCCATGTGATTAAGCAAAGGGGAGTCATTACGAAGTAATTTGTTATGACGACTAGCATTCTACGCCTGTGTGAAAGCGAATAAGTAGTGGGAAGAAAGGTTCACTTATTATCCACGATAAAGATGAAATAAGAAAATGCCGATAATTTACTTTTGAAAGCTTTTCTGCTCATTGGAATGAGAACTACCACATGTTGTACATAGATTGATGATATAACAGAGTCGCGATTTTGAGTAATTAATGTACATAGAAGTAAAAAAATCAGACAAAGAAAATTACGGTCGATCTAGCTCACGAACCAAGTTTGTTACCGAGTGATGCGTCACGGTCCACAGATGTAAGTCGAACGTAGGAAATTACCTACGCCGACGTGAATAACCCTTTCTAACTCATTTACGTGAAATTCTTGTTACTTACATACTAACAGCGGAAGGCTGAGCGGCAATTTTGCTCTAGATCTTGAAAATGAGTGCTCAGTAGAATAAAAGGTGCTTAACTTGATTTGAATGAATGTGAAAAATTGAATTTTGAAAACCAAGTAAAATAATCGCAAATTCGTTGCAAATATTACATGTCTTTTCACTTTAAATGAATAAGAGACATGACACAGTTAGATTGTTTGGCAAAACCGTTTTCTTTTTACAGGAGAAAATACATCTTTTTGTCTGTAAAAGGGTGGTGAGCATTCTAAAATATGTTTTAATATCTGATAAGAGTGTTTTGGTACTGATTTTTTCCATTCAATTACTTAGGGTTACCATTGAACGAGGTAGATTATTTGAGTTTTAATATCAATTTACAACGATTTAAATGGATGGCAGTTCCGGGTGTAATTGAATGACATCAATGGTTTTATGTAATAATAATGATAAAGGGACCTATTCCCTTTGGGTTCCAAATCGGTGTATCATCATGAATAATGGAAACATGAAAGAGAGCTAAACATTACAAACGAACTCGCCAATTTTATTAAGAAAATCGCCCACGGCTGTTTCTAGTACCTACCAAAATATATCCAAAAAATCATAACTTACGAACTAACATAACATCACTCAATAAGATACATTGAGGCGTGTCTAATCACTAAGCTTATTAATAATCAGATAGATCAATTAACAAAGACTTTGAAAGTTTGACATGAAAGTTTCATAACACGACCGGTGACACAGCAATACCCCGACACAGTTAAACATCCGAAACACATAAGCTTACAACGACAAATGTATCGTCCAAACCATCAGTAGCATTTGAAACGGAGCAATTAATAGTTGAAACCAGTTTTATAAACCAACTTTCGCCGGCTTGTTCGCCAACACAAATTAAACAGAGTTAAGCGACTCGATATCAACTTATCACGAGTTTAGTTTTGTTTCATCAACATACTTGTGCTACACACGATTCGAAACGTTGAGTACGATTTGTCGAGTGCCGGCTCAGCTTTTCAGTTATTTGACACGGAGGAGATTCGATATTGAGACAAAGTTTACAGACTAAGATAACGGGTTCTTGGACCTCTTAGCAAGGTTATTTTTCATGATTGAATTACACGATACCAATTAGCTAACTATGTGATATTTGTGTCTACCAATGTCAAATTCTATTTGAGATTGGTCCCTCAAACAAATGTGAAGTTGTATGCCGCAGCCACGGGTACTCATGTTGCCGATTGTGTTTTTTAACATATACTGTTCCAATGCTGGGCATAGGTCTCCCCTACACTCCTCCAAAGGGGCCTGTCTCCAGCTATTTCTGTCCAAATTTTTGAGAAGGCATCCAGCTCATCTAGTCAATGCTTTCTGGACCAATTATCCGAGAATACTTTCAAATTATTTAGAGTACTGTGTTGTCATGCCAGCCCAGTGCACGCTGCAACACGATTGAAACTGATCGTGAGATTCATGAAATATAAAATAAAATAATTTAAGCGTAATTTTTTATGCTTTTCTTATTTATGTTCGACTTTGTACGACCGATCTCCTCTATCTGTATTATTATTTGTCTTGTAATTGTGGGTAGTGCAATGCATACCATTTCATTTGCCCTTAGGCTGTGTAGTTTAATTTATGTTTGTAAGAAAGAGACAAATGATACACTACCAAAGGCTATTAAATGAACAATATTCTACAATAAAGTATTTGATTTTGGTCCATTAGAAAGCTGATATTTTAACCTTCATTCAATTAACATTTTGTTTCACAACGAATATGGCGATGAATTATAATTCAAAGCGTGTATTGTCGAGTGCTATTTACAAATGGACCCGAAATACAACAATCTGAATCTTGTAAAATATATACTACACAAACAGCAATTACTTTAACGAGATTTTAATTCGTTTATGAGGCGAAACATTTTGTCTTCAGTAAACAATTCTTCTTCTCTTTCTGAATCTGACTTCAAAAATGTCCTAATGCATAATTCTGGCTTACATTAATCCCCTCTAATATATTAAATACAAAAGTGTGTATGTATGTTCCATTTTGACGTGATAAGGCTGACCCGAATTTGAGAAAATTTAGCATTCAAATGGATAAAAGCTTGCATTATGACATGGGTTAGTTTTAGCTGTGTTAATAATGCTTTAAGGGGAAGATTACTATGCAAAGAATATTATTTAAAGATATTTTGAAGAGATGCAAATATATAAGTGGCGATAGCCCAGTGGTGTACGTTGTGGACTGCCGAGACGATGTTCTTGGGTTCAATCCCCAGGTACCTCTCTGACTTTTTGAAGTTATGTGTGTATTAAAAATGTTAATTATCGCTCGCTCAATAATGTGCCCGGTAGATAGCAATAGGCTCGCCCCCTATTACATTGGGACCGAAACATAACTGGCGAAAAGTGGGTGTATAATACACCTGTGCCTATCCCTTCGGGGATAAAAGGCGTGAAGTTATGTTATGTGTTATGCAAATATGATTTTAATATTTAATTCTTCGATATTATGTTAATTTTAATTCGCGGTCAAACACAGGTAACATCTAGTAATAAATATTCATAAACAGCGTTTCAAAGACTTTAAGTATTTTTCTAGTTGAGAATTTAACGTATCACTTCCCCTTGATAGATCTCTAAAATCATAGACTTTTAGAAATAATATAGGCCTGTGTAGGCTATGTAACAAGTTACTTTTTATTCTTCATTACTGTTTGAAAATGAAATAAGGATAATACACGTCAGCTTATCTCTCCGTGTTTCACAAGGAAGTAAGCCGACATAAATTGAATGAAAAGCAATTTGTACTCTAGAGTTTGTCCTCACCTGGGGTCACGGCAGCGGACCCGCCAAGTCGTGCAGAGCATTATTTACCGTTAAGCAAGCGATAATTAAAACTATTTTTTTTTGAGTTATGCTACATCCCAATTTAACACAGTTTAACTCACAGAATTTGCCACACCCAGGTAAAATTTTAGTATTTGATTTTACATACATACATACATATCGTCACGCCTTTTATCCCCGAAGGGGTAGGCAGAGGTGTATTTCTTCACCCACTTTTCGCCAGATATACTTTAGTCCCACGTAATAAGGGGCGAGCCTATTGCCGCACCGGGCACATTTCCAGACACCGTGCTGCTACTGAGAATTTCGTGACAGAAAAACCCAATAACACTGCCCGACCCAGGAATCGAACCCGGGACCTCCCGATCCCACGCGCACATCTATGCCGCGAGACCAACGAGGCAGTCGTATAGGGTTTGATGTCGAGTTTTCCGTCTCTACGCAAAGATGGTATTTGCATCGTGTTATCCCTTAGTTGCCTCTTACGACACCCACGGGAAGATAGGGGGTGGTGACACTTGTATTCTATGCCGTCAACCACACGGCATATTTGATTTTAATTTTATTTATTTAATTAAAAAATAGTCACAAAAAAATTAACAATCTTTAATTACATTTTAGCTTCCATATAAAACCTACGAAGCTTCATTTTTCTAAATAATGTAACATTAGCCATAATAACATTCATATAAAGCAGTGAAGTTAATTGTATAATTAGAATTATAGTTTTTCTTGGTAACTAAGTAGCGTGTTGATCGCTAATGTAGCACATGTTTGTTTGAGTAACTCGGCCTTACTAGCATTTCATTATTCATGCAAATTATACTAATTGCTTTGTGAACTCACTTTTCAAAAAAACTATTATATAACCCCTGAAATTCAAACTGACACACCATTTAAATTGCGCCATTAATATTCTTAGTTTTGTTTAATTCGTCGTAGGATACAAACATTGGCCGGCAGTTTCCGAGGAAATGAGATGTAAAACAAGGAATCTGGGGATGGTTTAAGAGAATCTCTTAGTTTTCCGACGCAAACAAACAAATTGCCCGAATGTTCTCTTTAGCCCCGGCTACGAGAAACAACACATTCCTTCGCTGGTGCGAAATAAGCTTTAAACTATTCCGTAAAACTGGTTGCGCTTTGTTTCGGAAATAACGAGATGGTTTTGAAATATATGTGCAAGTAATATTGCATTACCAGCACTAGCATACATATGTTATACCTGCATAGCTAGCCCCATACATACATACCGTTCTGTTAAGAAATAAAATGTATTTTATTGGCAAATACGAACTAGGCTCAAGAGTATTGAATATCGGAATGAAACACGATTTAATAGCTAGTAATTTCGTGAGTCATTAAAAGATTAACAATCACTGTCTCGACCTCGATTTATCAGCTCAGGAACATTAGTAAGATGCACCGATTTCTTTCCATGGCCTTCATTAAGTGGATAGTTAAATGGAAAAATGTACAATTTGAATAAATTGCACATTGATTTCGTATCAGCAGGCGGAGTACTGCTATTTGATAGCTAGTAAGTGTTATTTCGGATCGTTATGAAATGAAAATCACCCTTTATAATAAGTAGCAATGGACTTTTTGATATCACTACGTCCATTGATCTTGTTTGAGTCTTTATAATGTTGTACAGTATTACGTTGTAGTGAAATAAACAGTGCTTTGCTCTCAATGTATAACTTCTCTTAATATTAGTTTGAATTTGTCTGTCTAAATATCTCGACCTGGCTCGTGCCTATTTCCGAGTATTATCCATGATTTCGATGTTCGGGGAGATGGGCCTCGTTAGCCTTGGTTGGCAACCTGTCTTGGAGAAGGAAAACTCCGAAATGAAACCAAACGTTCGGGGAGATGGCCGTCGTTAGCCTTGGTTGGCAACCTATCTAGGAGAAGGAACACTCCGAAATTAAACCAACTTCAAGGGAGCATACCTGACACAAAAACCCGATCTAAGGTATGAACCGACCCGTGCTGAGGGATTCGTGGCCAGAGGGCAATCTGGTCGTAAACGGAGGGTGCCTGTGTTGGTGGTCACAGGGCACAGCTGATATCCCGCCTTACCCCCGTAAAGGGCTCTGCGAGGGTGAACAGTCTAGATCCCTACATCTCGTGGGAACGTTATGAGAACAAAATCTACTTCTTCTTTATACGGCGGCGACGTGGTTCGCAACCCGTCACGTCTCGTTCCCCGCGAGGGCGAAAAGCGGCCTCCGTAAAGCCGGTTTGCAACGTTGAACGTTAGAGGAGGGATGGACGGCAAATTGGATGAAGTATGTCAGATGATGGATGATAGAAAGATTGATGTTCTTTGTGTGAATGAAACAAAAGGAAAGGGTATGACACCAACCAGCATGGCGCATATACGGCGTATTGGTCTGGGGTAGATAGTACCACTAGAGCCTGCAAGGGAGTTGGTGTAATACTATCTGCGCGAATGAATAAGTGTGTAAAAGAGTTTGAATGTGTAAATGCTAGGCTACTATGGATGAGAATGAAACTAGGACTTACTCGTGTCTTTATTATTGGGGTGTAAGCCCCGGTCAATATAGTTACGGGTATGTCACAGCAAGAGCAAGATGAAAGGTAGGAGTTTTGGAAGAGTTTAAGAGATATTTTGAGGAAATGTAAAGATGACGAAGGATTGATCTTGTTAGGGGATTTTAATGGATGGGTGGCAGTAAAACGAGATGGATTTGGAAAGGTGTTAGATGCATTCGGTGATGAGAATGTGAATGAAAATGGTAAAGCTCTGCTTGAGGTTTGTTTGGAGTGGAACCTTTGTGTGACAAACACCATGTTTGATCGCAAAAGAATACATATGTATACGCGTGAGGCGAAAAATGTTAGAAGAAGTATGATTGATTTTGTAATAGTAGATGAACGATTGAGAAAGAATGTGTTGGATACAAGGGTGTATCGAGGGATTGGCATCCACACAGACCACTTCTTGGTGTTGAGCGGGATAAGTGGGCTCTTTAAAGGATGGTGACACCGAGAGCATAATGAAAATAGAGTCTTGGAAATAATAAAAGTAGAAAATCTGCAAGAAAAAGATGTGAAAGATGAGTATAAATGAAGTTTGATAGCAAGATTTGAGAGGTTCGATGGCATGAATGATATGGATGAATTGTGGCAGTCCTTTAACACATTGACTGCTGGCCTAAGATTCGTAGACGGCCTTATGCTATGCGGCCAGTACGCATATCCGGCGTGTATCCGCACCCGCAGAGCGTGCCCAGCCTCTCGTGCTTAACGGCACGCAACGCGCGTGCAGGTCGAGCGCGTGTCTGTGCTGACGCGACACGCGACATACGAGTTGCTATACAAAAAAAACACACATGAGTGGTCGTCAGCACATGTGTGGTATGGGTATGATTCACGCGTCGCGTGTTTCGGCAGCACGCTTGTATATTTTTTCCCTAAACACGACTATTGTGGGCTAGCCGCATCGCAGGATCCGACACTTGGGACACACCATATACGTTTCCAGCAGTCAATGTGAGAAGAGGTAGTATGTGAAGCGTCTGAAGTATGTGGTGTGATCAAGAGAAGGAAAATACGAAAGGTTAAGAATACAAGGTGGTACAAGGATGTACAATTAGCAGTGTCAGAGAAGAGCTTGATTAGATTGGTTGGCTGTCAGAGCAAATGAAAGAATGGGAAAAAGAACAAGTGAGGACATAGATGAAGCAAGAAAGGAGTTTGTTAGGTCAAAAAGAATAGTGAAAGAAATGGTTAAAAGGTAAAAAGAGGAAAAGAAAGATGAGTTTGATAGCTGATTATCTGACCATTTCCGGAGAAACATTAAGTTTTTCTGGAAATCCGTTTGTGCAGTTCAAGGAAGAACTCAATCCTCAGAAAACACATCGATCAGAGACAAGAATAGAAGGATAGTGAATGGTGAACCGTGCGTGCTGAAGAGAAGAAAGAGTATTTTGAAGGTTTATTTGAAAGAACGGCGATAGAGACACCGATCGATGAAATGAATGATAATGATGAAAGCGTTATTGGCGTTGATGAGATCGTGAAGGCACTGGGAAGTATGAAAGTAGGAAAGGCTGCAGGATATGATAGGATTACAGTCAAAATGCTGAAGGCAGGACAGGACATCATAGTTGGTCAGTTGCAGCGGTTATATAACTTGTGCTGGAGCCCCGGCCGAGTAGGTACCTAATGTCTGGGCCACAGCTGTAGTTGTGCCTCTGTATAAAAGAAAAGGCTCGCAACAAGACTGCAAAAACTGTAGAGGCATTAGCCTTCTCAGCATTGTTGGCAAATTGTATACAAAGGTACTGATTGAAAGAGTTATGAAAGTTACCGACATGAAAATATGAGATGTACATGCGGGATGCAGAAAGGGTATGGGATGTACGGATCAGGTTTTTTCCTTGCGAAGCATAGCCGAAAAGTTTTTGGCCAAAGGTCAAAAGGTCTATTGCGCATTCGTGGATTTGGAAAAGGCTTAAGATAAAGTGGTAAGGAATGAAATTTGGTCGGTGCTGTTAATGAATGGGGTGGACAGCAGCCTCATTCGAGTTCTGAAATCCCTTTATCAGGATTCTAGAGCTTGTTTGAGGATAAACGGGGCATACACTGACTGGTTTACCATCGAGAAAGGTACGGTGAGAAAGGTAAGGACAGGGATGTGTAGCGTCGCCGTGAAGAAGATATTGAAAGAAGAGTTAATGCAGGTAATAGTGTGAATGGATGTTCTGAAGGCGTTTATGAACAGTCAAAACGTGTCCAAAAAGGCACGTTTGGCTGTGCATAGAGGGGTGTTAGTGCCTACTCTTATATTTCTCGATGTTTTGGGCACATGGAGAGGATGGATGTCGAAAGACTGACAAAGAAGATATATAAGGCAAGTGTGAATGGGACAGGACGAAGGGGAATACCTAGGCGGACGTTCTCTGACCAGATTGGAGACATCCTAAAAAAAGGACAGGTCAGAAGAACCCTAAACAGAAGAGCATGCATGAGAAACTTGATGGGAGTGAATGAAGCAAGAGCAAGCACTAAACCACTGTATCTACTGCACTCAATGACTTAAGCATGACGAGTAAAATATAAAATTCATGAGTCTGAACTGGGCGGTAGTAGATAAAAGCATTAAATGTTTCCTCTTACGGTAACGCAAGTTTTAAGTGTCATCTTATGATACGGTTTATGACGGGTACTTGTGGTTACAACCTATTACTATGTATGCATGTATGAGTATTATTACCACCTTAAACCTAAGACATACCATTCTATTTGCGTGTAAAAATGTATAGGGTGATTTTCCAGGTATGCAGTTTGGTCCCAGTGGGGACTTTTGTGATCGGTCCGGGCACCTACTAAAAAGGGGAAAGCCTTTGAAACTGCATCGTTGAGTCGAAAATGCTTGGGATGATGATGGTAGATTTTATGGGGATAGTGTTATGCAGTCAGCTCAGCTTTGGTTGCGAATACGGACTAGTGTTATTGAAGCTGAAGTGCGAAGGCTTGGACAGAAATAGAATTGTGAATGATGTGTTAGCTGGAGCCACATTAGACTCCACATATGGTGCATCGTTTTCGATGGTCAGCTGGTTACAGTCGAAGAGACGAGTGTATGTGTTTTTGTTAAAATGAGTATAAATCACAAATGGAATCTTTGAATCCTCTACGATTTAAGAGCTTACTTTGATCCCTGTATATAATTTATCAAGAAATGGCACAAGGTTTATTTTAGCAATATATTTCTCACGGAGCTTATTTATAATTACAAGCTACAAATTGTCCTCAATTTTTATTTTGTGCAACATTTCATACAAATAAGTTAAGCAGTACAGGCAGAGTTATTCTCACATTTATAATATTAGGACATATTGAAATAATTTCACGCCTACGGCCCCGAGAGAGGCAGAGGTTTATGACAACTAAATCTTGCTAGTTATGTTTATGCTCTACGTGGTAGGGGCGACGGCTATTACCGTTTACCAGGAATGTCCTAAAGTCCTTACATATTACTTAAGTATTTCGTTCCACGCAAAAAAATTATATATGAATATCCGAACGACCATTTAAACAAAAATATCATCAGCAATTTTATTCCCTCCCTGATAAGACTATAAGAATTTGTAATTGAAGTCAGATACTAAAGCAACCGATTTACTCCAAGCACAGTTTAAAGAGGCAATGAAAAATGTTAATGAAGTCTATTACTTAATCGGGATAGCTCGTTTTAGCGCAACTTCGAGGAGCATTGATTACCCGACGCTACTGGAAGTAGCATGCATGTCTGAAGCATTTATGAATCTTAAATGAGAGATGCAGGGAGCCACAAATGTATGAGCAATGCCATTCTACTGTCTCCGCAGTGAGAGAACGTTACTATTGGAATTTATGCAACGTGATTTCGTTTAGACTGCTTTGTTTGTCTCGTGGATCAATTTAACGTTTCCTTTAGTTGTAGAATAAAGATAAAACAAAATGCCTAAAATTTACAGCTAACGATTTGTAAAAGTACTAGTGATTATATAACTAGTTTAAATCGCGTTATTTCTTACTTGACAATAAAGTGTCAAATATTTTTAGTAGGAAGCCCACCGTGCTGCCCTTCAGTGCAAATCGAAGGCAATAATTGGCTTTATTTTAAAATAATTATATGCTCGTGATGCGTTACATAAAATAATAGTATCTATATTTTGCTCTGCCTTCTTTTCATGTTAATGCTTCTTATATTACAACGTGACAAATATGTGGCTCGGTCTGTCACCATAAAGTGTTATAAACTATGAATGTTAGCAAAACTACCATAGTGTAAATATTCATTATATGTTGCAGTTGCGCACTAATGTTGACATAATTTAAAGTCAGTATATCTTATTTATCTTTACATTTTACTACCAAAGTTGTAGAAATCATATTCAGTATACGTTATACGACCAAGTATATACTTCTTTGCTCCTATTCACCTTTGAGTCCATTTCAGTTTGCATTTTGTCGTTTTGTTCAATTCACTGCTCACAGTGTGTTAAACTTTCAATGCTTGTCTCTGAGATTGTGATTTTACAAAAATATTACTATGATAGCGAGCTACAAAGATAGCATTGTTCGCATATGGGTATAGTTATTTTATATGTATAATTATGATAGTTTGTAATTTATCTAACATTTTTATATTTAATGTAGAGCTCATAGCGTGGCTTGGCGTGCTGATCGATATAGATTGGAAAAGTTAATCAAAGCTCGCAAAGGTCGCAATATGGATGGGTGGCCGTGTTTAGCTTTAATATTAGAGCGTTACCTGCTTTGAAGGGCACGCAAAGCTGACAGTATCGGCCCTTGTCTCCGTACAAGAATAGATAGGCTATGTAGGAGGCCTTCGGAAGGCCTAAAAATTCAAACACCAGAATCGTCCACACATTCACATGAAACAAAACAAAATTAAACTATTAATTCGAAACACTATCTAGTTGTATGTTAAAAGCTGAAGGCAAATGTTTGAAGACTTTCATACCATTACCCAGATAGATCATAAACGGAAATAGGTTGAGACCAAAAATCTAAAAAAGCGTCCCATCGTTTTTCATGGAGTGTCTGATAGTTATCCATTAACAACTCAATATGTGCTGTCATATATTAGACGCACGGCATACACGCACGCTTACAATCCACCGTACACTATACATTAAATTAAGTTCTACTGCGCTGTTTTAATTAACTCGTTTCATTTCAACTTTGTTCAATAATTATTAAGGACCATTTTATTAAATATACATTATTATTAAGAGAGCTATGCTTAGAATTTCCCTGCGAGATCGAATCAGTAACAAGGAGATCTGCAAGAGAACCGAAAACCGCCAGCGTAGTCCACGGTATAGACAGGCTAAAGTGGCATTGGGAAGGATACATAACTAGCAGAAGCTAGCTCTTGGGGCAGAAAGGTTCTGGAGTAGCATCCACGCACCCGACGTTGCAGCATAGACCGGGACTGCTGCACGCAAGGTGGACCGGCGATCTTATTGGGATCGAAGCGATCCCGCCCAGTGCCGGCAGAACATACGGGTGTACGAGAACACCTAGTGTCGCTCGCACAATGCTAGGGACGAATATCATCGGCCCTGTACATAAACTGTCCCACTCCTGGGCATTGTTCACAGCATAAATAAAGTATATATCTAACCATCAGCTTATTCAGGTAGCTCCACGCTTAAATACACGTTGGGCGATTACACCAACACATGTTCTATGAAATAACATCGAAATCGGCGATGTTGCTTACCACACTACCTTTAGAGCGTAGCAGCATTTTAATCACTGCACTCCAGCCACAGAAAACAATTTCGCTTACATGGCTTATAAATTCAGATGTAATATACGTACGCAATATGGCTTTCGTAGAAGTAAAACAATAAATATGGCGATTTATAACTTTTTACATAACATCACAAAAGCAGTTGATAATGTCAAAGGCCTTTGACCGAGTAGACCACAGTATTCTTTTAAAGAAACTCTACAGTTACGGCGTTAGAGGAAATGCTCATGATCTATTAAAGTCATATTTGAATAATCGATCACAAGTTACCCATGTACGAAAAATATGCCCTAAAACACGGACAGAGACTGTTTATGCGTCTAACCAAAAATCTATTCGTTATGGTGTGCCACAGGGAAGTGTTATGGGACCCCTATTGTTTTTAGTATACATCAACGATATGCCAAATATGACAAAGCACTTTATAACATTGTTGGCGGATGATAGTACTATATTATTTACAAGCAGTAATATTAATAATCTGGAATCTGACATAACTAATACGTTGACATGCATTGATAACTGGCTGACATTTAATAATCTCAAAATAAATTTATCAAAAACACACCTTATCAATTTTAAACAAAGGCAAATAGACGGTACATTAAACATCTCCTATTCGGGTTCAATAATCCCTGAAGTAGAATTGACACGGTTTGTGGGACTAGCAATAGATGATAAACTCAAATAGAAACTGCACATCGACAATATATGTAAAAGACTAAATCAGTTCTCGTTTGCCCTCTATAAGCTTGCCCTAGTAGCGAATCAATCTACCGTCTTAACTGCATATTACGGCCACATAGAACCTATAATAAGGTATGGCGTCATATTTTGGGGCAATTCAATAGATAAATTGCGGGTGTTTATTGCCCAAAAGCGCTGTATTCGCTCAATGCTAGGACTTAAAAAGAGACAGACTTGTAAAGATAAATTTATAGAACTACGCATCTTAACGGTGCCATGTTTGTATATTATGGAGGTTGCTTCATTTGTTAAAAACAACCTTAACTTATTTAGTGTCAACCCCTCTGGTACTAGACGTGAAGGCAATTTGAAGCATTTAGAAAGCAGAACGCAGTTGCTACGCGCGAGTATATTCTGCATGGCACCAATTATATGCAATAAAATTCCAAGATCCATTCGCGCTGATAGTATAAATATATTTAAAAATAAACTTAAGGAATTACTGATAAATAAAGCCTACTACTCAGTCGAAGAATACCTAAATGATAAAAACATTTAACGCTGTAATACTTGTATATCCATATTTTTTATGTGTAAATGACCATATATATTTATATTTTTAATAATTAATTGACCTATACAATTAAATTAGTTTTTAATGTATGACCTATTGAAAATTTGTACACCACATTGTGGTAGGACATAGCGCACATAAGTATAACATAACTTTAAGAACTGTAAACTAACCTATGATCCACAAATAAATTATTATGATTATGATTAATATTTCGGTAGCAGAAGCAAATTTAGCTACTTTGAAACTGCACCTAAAACACTATTACTAGAGCAGCCAATTCATTGTTGGCACAAAATTGAATTTGGCTAGAGCTAAATGAATCAATGTGGCTTCATCTTATAATTATAATTTTAGAATCTTTTTTAAATATTTCTAGTACGACAGATCCAAAGGCTTATTTTTCTACCTTGAAGCCTACTTCTTATTAAAACTTCGACCGTATTGAAGCAGGCTGACAGTTTATACAGATTCATTTTATAAATATCAGGATTTCGATGGAGTTCTTGTCATCTGATCATAACAATGTTAGGGGATTATAAGATAATTTGACTGTGTTTCAGATTTAAATCAATCACAGTCGTATCATTTTCACAACTATGATCAGAGCTGAGAATACGAACTGGGAACTGTGCAGGTTATCCGATTTACGTTTTTCTTGTCATGGATGCCAATTAGTTAAATTAAGAAAGCCTATAATATTAAGACTTTATAACCGCAATATTTATGACAATGCGCTGTTATATCTTTCATGCTACTATTGATAAGAAAACCAATAACACTGTCTGAACGAACGTTACATTTCGAATCGTCGCAAAATTACACATTCAAATCAACGAAGCAGTCATAACAGATTTTAACAAGAGTTAAATGAATTGTACAACATGGCCACGCCCGCTAATTATAGGGCGCGAGAACTGAATTTTTATTTAACAGCCTTGACTTGAAATATAAATTCTCTAAAAGGTTTCAAAAGTGTCCATTTACACAATGTGTTATTCAAATAGTAGGAAGGTAAGTAGGACTTAGTAAACGCTTTTGGTCATGCTATTTCACCATTCATACTTTAATTATAAGTAAGGAAATACAGTTAATTTCCTTACTTGTAATTACAGTAGTAGAAGTAGAGGCGGCGATAGCCCAGTGGTGTACGTAACGGACTGTCGAGACGACGGTCTCGGGTTCGATCCCGAGGTACCCGGGGCACCCACCTCTGACTTTTCGAAGTTATGTGTGTATTAAATTAATAATGTTAATTATCGCTCGCTTAATAATGTGCCCGGTAGATGGCAATAGGCTCGCCCCCTATTACATTGGGACCAAAACATAACTGGCGAAAAGTGGGTGTGTAATACACCTCTGCCTACCCTTTCGAGGATAAAAGGCGTGAAGTTATGTTATGTTATGAAATATAGTTAAGAGGCGAAAATGTTATAAGTGATTGGATGCATATAAAATTAGTTTTCTATTTTAACTTTTGTCGATTTTTTGTAGGTTTGAGACGCGATGTCCCATGATCGAAGATCGTGTGAAATTTTCAATAGACTACGATACATTTTTAGAAAATATAATTAAAACTTTGAAATTGACTACGAAAACAGTGGGCGAAGGAACATCAAATAATAAAAAGTTAACGTAAACGAAACATTTTTGTAGCTCTCGTTGATTCTTTCATAAAATTGCATTTGAATTCAAATGAAGTACCTGAATTCTAAATTCAACTTTCAACAATGCGAATGCATCATCCCATTTCAAATTCATTTCAATCTCTTAAATGTTACTTTACATTCTGCGTGTTAACTGAAGTGGCCACATTGCCGAGCCAGAGAAACTTTTGTACAAGGCGAGTAAATTAAAAGTGGGATTTGGTAGGTATTAGATGTAATGCACAGATCGTCGGTCCCTTTTTATTCACTATTTCTCGTACAAATGTGAGCACGAACTGTTCAAATGAACATTTTGACGAGTGCGATGAATTAGCTAGGCTTTTAGTCCCATATCCCTAATGAAATCGTGTTTGCACATGTCAGTTGCGGCCTTAATGGTATGCACGTTACATGCCGATATGAAAAACAGATTAGATTGCAGATAAAGCTGTGGAAATAGTTGCTGTATGCTGCTGTGCTCGAGAGATATGTAAATAACGCGTGGAGATATATTACACCAGCTTTGTGGTACGTTGATTCTTAGTATGATACATGAACGTTAATCTTGCGCCCGATAATAATCTTGCTAACGGCCATTTTCAATATTCGAACTATAGATAGATCTGTAGATTTTTTATTCGTGTTTAACATATTTTGTATGGAGCTTATGTCAAAACGAATCTAAAATCTACAGATCTATCTATAGTTCGAATATTGAATTCCGTAGTAAGTCATAGCAGCGCAAGAGTTATCATAAGCACGATGAAAAGCCTTACGTTTTGGGAACTACTTAGCCTGAAAGCTTTTTGGCTTGAACTGGTTTTATTGCTGCTGCCATGTTTAATATTTATAGAATGACAAAGTACATTTTGGTTTTAAATGGGACATTGTCTTTATAGACCACTCCAATTTAAATGAAGCTTACAGCAAAATATTTACTGTCGTATCGCATAAGGTTCCCTTTTTTTGTATAGTTACTAACCGCTAGACCGAGATGAGACATTCACATTGGTTCGGCTTTACACCGAAACCGTAGGGTTCTAGGCGACTTGGGAAGGATTAATGGAATGGACTGTATTAGGGCGAGTTCTGGGTCGCCTAGAAAGGAATAAGGGAAGAGGAGATGGATACGGGAGGAGGTGATTGAGTGGGTATAGGATATTTCAAGGATGGAAGGCACTTACCTTATACAACCTTCTTCGTTTCTTTTCCTCCTGGTGTTTCGTGATGCAGCTGATTGTTTACACTTCAATTCACCGTCACTCCCACTTGCGAGCGGTTTATATATCACATACAACGGTGCGGCGCGGTACGGTATCGAGACGGCGTTCTCAGCGGGAGGAATGTTCTTGACCGTCACTCGCGTCCACGACCGCGTCGACGAATCCGGCGAAGGCAGTGCCCTTCCAGGGAGTGGGATAGAGCGGGACGGAAATATGGTATCGCTCGCACTAGACGTGGAACGATTGATCTTGATGCGATTAGTTATATATAGGAAGGTAGATGGCGCCACCATATCCCCCCGGCCCTAAAGGGTTGCCTTTAAAAAAAATAGAATTGAACTTAGCTATGTTGGGTGTACTACCGCATAACCCATCAATAAGCTAAGACAGCGATATGACAATAAAATTAATCTAAATTAACTTTAGCGAAAGCTACAAACGCAATAATAGCGAAAACTACTAACTAAATACTTAAACTAAGAGGTAAGTCCAACTTCAGGCTAGATCTCACTGAGTTGGAAGCGGACGCGAGTTGATCAGTGCCTCGACTTGTGCAAGGACAGTTAAAGGATCTGTTGACCTATAACCTTGAAGAGATGCGTTTTAATTACTTTGACCATGCTTTCCCAACATCCACCGAAATGCGGTGATGCTGGTGGAATAAACTTCCAGTCAATATGATTTATGGAAAGTTCCTCCTGAAGACGAGTACGATATTCTTCCCTGAGAAACTTATAGGGTTATAGAGGTAGAGGGTAAATAAGAGCTTGCGCCCACAAAACAAGTGCCGTTATCCGTGTACAAACACTGTATAGGGCCGCGCCGTGAGAGAAATCGTTTAAGGGCTGCCAGGAATGACACCGTGCTTAAATCTGTCGCAACTTCAATATGCGTAGCGCGCGTCGTTAAGCATGTAAAAATACATAGCCAGGCTTTACGGCTTTTAACACCTCGACCACGCACTGGCGTATACTGCAGTGGTCCTGCGTAATCACAACCGGTGTGTGTAAACGCTTTAGCAACCTGGTTGACGCGCTGGCTAGGGAGATCGGCCATGGGAGGGAAAGTCGGACGCGGACGAAATTTGAAACAGACGTTACATTTATGTATTCTGTGACGAATTATTCGTTGAGCGGCTAAAATCCAATACTTATGCCTAAGTAAGGACATAAGCAACTCCGGACCGGCATGGAGGTGCTTCTTGTGATAAAAATCAACAAGAAGGTCGACAACATGATCATGTCGCGGCAGAATACAAGGATGTTTGTAGTTATAAGGTTCATCCGAATTTGACAGACGACCCCCAACGCGTATGACGCCATGTTCATCGAGAAACGGCTTGAGTCTAAGGATAGCGGGAGAACAAGGTACATTGTCCTTTAAAATTTGAATGTCGTTACTAAAATCAACAGCTTGTACAGCTCGTAGTAACTTACATTCTGCGAATTTCAGATCAGTACTTGATACAAAAGTCTCATTAGGTAGGTGCCTAAGAAACCTATAGACATAAACGATGGCGCGGAGTAACTTAGACCACGATGACATGCGTAGTGCAAGTGCATAGATGGGAGACTCCGCAACCTCAGCAATCACGGGATAAGAAACAGACTTCCGCTCGGGTACATCTTCGTCTTCTGCACTGTGGTCAAAGGGTTGCATGGGCCATTCTGACGGATCATGGGAGATCCAAGAAGGTCCACGACGCCACAATGGATGATGCAGAAGATTAAGTGGAGTGACACCACGA
The DNA here is from genome assembly GCA_944739405.2 of Euclidia mi. Classification (NCBI taxonomy): domain Eukaryota; kingdom Metazoa; phylum Arthropoda; class Insecta; order Lepidoptera; family Erebidae; genus Euclidia; species Euclidia mi. The sequence goes on from OX123181.2 coordinate 80,525,114, forward strand.
GACAAGCAATCTGCGGGGTTCTCAATACCCGCGACGTGATTGAAACAAGTAGCAGGAACCAGTTCAATCAATTTGCTAACGCGGTTGGCGACAAAAGTCTGCCAGCGATGAGGAGAAGAATGAATCCAAGCGAGCACTACTTTGGAGTCGGAAAATGCGTATAATTTATTAATGGGGTAGTGGGGCAAAACTGTGTCTTGAACCTTGCGGAGCAACTGAGACAGCAGAAGGGCCGCGCACAACTCCAGTCTCGCAACTGAAACGGTTTTAACAGGCGAGACCTTAGACTTGGCACAAACTAACTGCACCGAGTAGTTAGAACCAATGCGGACTTGCAGATATACGACTCCGCCGTAAGCACGCTCGCTGGCGTCAGCGAAACCTATCAAGTTGATGGTACATCCATCTACCAACCCAAGATGACGCGGAATAGTAACTTGATTGAGCGCGGTAAGCTCAATACAAACTCAATGTCTGGAGAAGCTTTATGAGAATCTGGTATGCGTGCGAGAACCTCCTTAGAGTTGCTTGTCCATTTGACAAGATCAAACTGGCCTCGCTTGAAAAGCTGAATAAGCTCTTCACAAAGCGAAATTGCTAGCGGAGCGGGTATGACATTACAGACAATGTCGTCTATATACAAAGCGGATGTGTAGTATAGTATAGCGTAGCATAACGTAGCATAGCGTAGCATAGCGTAGCATAGCGTAGCATAGCATGGCGTAGCATAGCATAGCATAGCATAGCATAGCATAGCTAATTAGTGCTTTATCTTACACACAGTTTTAGCACCAACCTTGATCTCTTGAAGAGCAGAACAACAACAAGACGTAATACAATGAGAAGTATGTAACGTAGGTTCGGTACCCATAATCACAAACCCAAGTACCGTCTCAATAGCGGGCGGTAAATCATATCGCTCACTACGTACTATTTTAGTTAGTAGCAAGTGCGGAAATATTGAAGCTCCGATCAAAAGATCAATGCCTGCCGGATTCGCAAACTCCGCGTCGGCTAACGGCAATGACTCGAGATGAGTGAATGATGCTACGTCTACATTAGCGTTCGGTAATGCGTCCGTGATACGCTTCACGATAAGCGAAGAAATGTTAAAATTAATATTCCTATCAAAACGCGAATGTATTTTAATATCTACGGAACCCTTGCAATGCTTTTCTGATCCGCCTATCCCTTTGATGGTTGAGTTAGTATTTTTAAAGTTATTCCATAATCCGAGGCGTGTGAAGCATTCCGATGTTATTAGATTGGTCTGAGATGCGCTATCTAGCAGACAACGTACCATGTGCGGCGACCCATTAACATCATATACGATAACTTGCGCTGTCGCTAACAGTACCGTCTTAGACGCCGTACTCTGCGTTTTGGCCCTGCGCGGATCATTATAGATGCGCGAGTGCCGTCCTCGCGTGCGCGTCGCCCGCGCAATGGATGTCATACACAACGATACTTCTTCGCCCTCAGACACGGAAGGCGCAGCTACCGTGTTCTGCACTTGCGACGTACTCGTAAGTGTGTCAAGGTTAGCGGCTTGACTTGACAACCGGTTATTTTTATCATAATGTAACAGTGTATGATGTTTTTGTTTACACGAGCGACATCTCGTTCTACTGGAACAATTACTCGTTTTATGTTTTATGCTTAAGCAATTAATGCAAGCTTTGTTATCTTTTACGCTTTTAAAACGAGCAATTGGATTTAAATCATTAAAGGTGGGACACTTATAGTAATGGTCGTGCACTATATTACTGCACAGACACTTCTGTGAATTATTACTATTAGATTCCGAACATGTTACGTAAGATTGTGGATTAGGGACCGAGTTATTACTACTATTTCGCGATTTATTCAACCTTTGTTTGTTGCTGTTAGTGTTAGACGGGCCAGGTGAACCCGACTGCGTATTATGAAATATTCGACACTGATCTTTGATGAACGAAATAATACTATCTAGTGTAGTATTTTATTATTGCGTTCCGTCATCTCGAATGCGCGAATTGTATCAGTGTCAAACTTTTTTAAAGCGAGTTGAAGCAACATAAAGTCGGAAAGATCTTCTAATTTTAAATTCCTAAGAGAATTAACCGCGGTTACGAAGTTATCAATAAACAGCTGGAAATTCGAGACAGACGCGTTGCTGGACAGTTTGAGATTTAAAGCTTGGTCAAAGTACGTAGACGCTAGAACGCGCGTGTCTTGATATCTGTCAAGTAGTGACTGAAATATGACCTGATAATTCTCAGCACTGGGTGTGACACCTGCAAATACGGACTGGGCCTTCGGTGACAGTTTACCTATTAATTAGTACAACCTGTCAGCATCTGTCAGAGAACCATTATCGTGCACTGTAGACTTAAAACTTGCATAGAATAACGGCCAATTTCGTATATCTCCGTCAAACGACATAATCTCGATTGGCGGTAATCTCGGTTTGCGGGCAACGGGCTCTGCCGAACATTTACCCTCCAATTGCGATTGTATACGCTTAATAATACAATAAAGATCTTCGAATGAGGTATACGCCTGATAGTTCGGTTTTTCATCAGGATTGATAGAAAGTAATCTTGCGTTATAATCGTCTAACAACTTATGAAAATCTGTTCGAATACTATCTACTGTTATACAATAACGCGGTTTTTGAGCATTCATAGATATTTTGAATGCGCTCAAATAAAATATTGCGTTTCGCTTCTAAGATTGTCATCTCTTTGTCTTCCGACACGCGTGACTTCTTTTGTTGTGACATGCTTACGTAAGTATAAGCTAATGAGACCGAAACAAAATAAGAATATCTAATGTATCTATTATTTTACCTAAGTAGGCTAAGTAGGCAACATCTTAGAGCCGAGGAATTAAAGTTGATTGAAATATGAGATTTATAAGACAACTATGATAGTTGCAGAAATAATAATTTAATAAGTAGGTAGCTACATAAAAGTTTACCTACTGATGCGGGCGGAAATAACCATGTGACGGTTATGTGAATATATTAGGAGTATAGCTAGGTGCTATAACTGCCTAGGTATAGCGGTATAACGTATATAAACGTAAATGAATCCGACTCGTATGGATCAAAAAAATGGTTCGGCTTTACACCGAAACCGTAGGGTTCTAGGCGACTTGGGAAGGATTAATGGAATGGACTGTATTAGGGCGAGTTCTGGGTCGCCTAGAAAGGAATAAGGGAAGAGGAGATGGATACGGGAGGAGGTGATTGAGTGGGTATAGGATATTTCAAGGATGGAAGGCACTTACCTTATACAACCTTCTTCGTTTCTTTTCCTCCTGGTGTTTCGTGATGCAGCTGATTGTTTACACTTCAATTCACCGTCACTCCCACTTACGAGCGGTTTATATATCACATACAACGGTGCGGCGCGGTACGGTATCGAGACGGCGTTCTCAGCGGGAGGAATGTTCTCGACCGTCACTCGCGTCCACGATCGCGTCGACGAATCAGGCGAAGGCAGTGCCCTTCCAGGGAGTGGGATAGAGCGGGACGGAAATATGGTATCGCTCGCACTAGACGTGGAACGATTGATCTTGATGCGATTAGTTATATATAGGAAGGTAGATGGCGCCACCACACATCGAACACTCGTTTACTCAAATCGCCGGTAATATCTTTGGGTATAACCGAAGTATGTAACACAGAGCTTTTTAGGAATCTCTTTCTTTACCCAGTGAACGTAAGTGGTAGTGGGTTGTAATAGAGGAGGTGGCTTAGAATAATGAATATCTATATATAAATACGTGAAGCGAAATTTAGTGATCTCTTTTTACGAGAATTTCGCGAACGGAGGATTATGAAATTTGGCACACTTATTGCTTACATGTAGAAAGTGTGCAGAATGCTAATATTTTTATTTAATATGCATTAGAAATATATGTTTTAATGAAAATAAACGTTACCAATACTACCTTAGATTCATCGTAACATCGTACGTATAGAATATTACTTTTTAGTTAACGGTTATGAACCCACAGAATGATGTTTAAACTGAAAAGAGATTAATAATACATGTACCCATATACTTTTTTGTTCAAGGTTTGTCCTATTCTGCCTAAGAGATTCTGTAACTTTTGATATAGGTACCTTAAAAAAACGTGGTCCTTTTTCTTTTGACCTTGAATTATTATTAGAATTATTCTTGTGCTTTGTGAAGAATGCGGTAGTCTTAGACTCGGAAACTTTAACATCCTGTAAAAGTTTTGTCTTGATGAAGTTTGATGAGATTTTTATGCCAGAACTTTCTAGAACCATGATCATAGGTTTATAATTATCCGGTAAACCTGCCAGCATGAGTGTTCCCAACCACTCGTCACTGACTTCAAAACCGATATTTCGCAATTTGTACGCAGTACTCATGATTTTATTCACATAATCCTCGACGCTGGTGCAGTTATCTAAGGATGTGTTTATCAAATCACGTAATAAGCCGACTTTTCTGGACATACCCGAGTCTTCGAAGACTTTCTGAAGGTTCACGCATACTTTTCTAGATGTCTTTGCATTTTCGATGTGTTCGTAGTTCATAGGTTCTACCAACAAAATTATCTTGCACTTGGCCCTAATGTCCTTATTGGAGTCAACATCGGTACCGGAATCAACACATTCCCACAAATCTTCATATTCTAGGTAAGATTTTACTGCAAACTTCCAAGTCGAGTAATTTTCCCGACGACCAATTTTTGAATTTGGTGATTGTTGAACGTCGCCATTTTTTCGGGTCGATGTGCGGTGAGATACTCGTATATTCGCGATAACTATATCGAATTTGCTTCTGAATAATAAATATTAAACTTCCGTTCTATTTGAGTAGGTAAATGGTGCGGCCCATAACCTGTAGAAATTATATAAGACCAGTACTCAGATTGCCTATTACATAAAACCTACATGTTTACTATTCCAACGTGGATGTTTTAAGGGACATATTTAGGATTCACTATCATAGAGTATACAAGTCTGCAAGTCATTGTCTGATATAGTTATGTAGGAGTCCTACCGTATGTTTAGTGCAAGACGACTTGCGATAGGAATGATGCGGATCATATTTCCAGCATAAATTGCGGCTCACTTAAATCCTATTAACCACCTTGAGATCCTCCAGCCACAACTTAAATGTATTATAACTAGAATTACGGCCATGCTCTTTAATGGTAAAGAATTGTTTAAACAGATAGCATAATTGATTACAAATAAGCATAGATATCTTTCTACTTTTGTTCAAATGTTTTTTTTGCCATAAGTATATCCAATAGAATACAGTCTTAACTAATAGGTAAGTCGAATGATTCTGTTTGCCATTTATATAAATAAATTATTTATTTAATCCTTTTAATTTATTTATTTCCTATGCAAATTCAGTTCAATGCAAGCTCGTGCATCGCAACGCTTAACACGTTCACTGCGGGAGCTCAAAACCCGTCTCGAATTCGAGTGCGTTACGAGATATAATGCGCCCCGTAAATTACTTCTACATTGTGCGTTACGGGTATAAAAGTGCCCCGTACACCCTTATTGCTTTCTTAGTCTATAACTGGCTGAAACTTTATGTTTACTTGTATTTTATTTTATAGTCTGATAGATTATGAAATGAGCTATATCACAGTCTTTTCGCCAGTAGATTTGGCAAAATTTGACGAAAATAAAACGAAAACAAATTGTGCGGGATCTGGGGAACCCCGTACCGCACTTGAAATAATAAAATACGGGACTGTACTGCCCCGTAACGCACAGAACTCAATTATATCGATAAAGTTACAGTGATGGGAAATAAACGAAACGATAAATTTCTTGAATAAAAAAATATTTCAGCTGAGGAACTTTATTTAGGAACTTAGGTTACACATTTTACAGGTACATATGTGAATCAAAAATATTTAAACTATGGGAGTTATACAGCTTAGCTTACTAGAGACCATTATGACACTAAATTCAAACATATTGGTATGTATATTAATATATTGAAACCGAATAAAGGTGTAATAAGTTTGTTTATTATTATTATAATGAAAATATGATCTAGGCACGAACATTTTAATATTTGACAGTTCCAACATACGTCGCAATCGCTTCATTATCGATAATTAAGCACTACGTGTTGTGCTAATAACAGCATTAATGCTGATGAGCTCACAACCCCGTACGGGAACACAATAATTTATACGGGGTTTTTTGAACCCCGTATCGCACTGGAAGGTATTTTTTTCTATGTGGTCGTAACGGGGTTTATAAGACCCCGTATGTTTTTAAAATATTAACTGATTCTTTAATCGGCGTACATGAAAAATATATATTTATCTCTCTCATACAGTAATTAATTACATAGATACAGCTCCCGCACCAGCGAGTAAACCCTATTTTTTCCGTCCGCACTGAACTACAGCAGTGTACGAGGTTGAAAAAACCCCGTAACGCAGTGAACGTGTTAATAAATTAAACCGAACGGCAAACGAATAGAAAACGTCGATTTAATTTATAAGCCCTGACACAAACAGGGTGGTATAAGACTGACGTGTCTGTGGATCTGTATGTATGTCTCTGGCTTCGTAGCTCTTAAACGAATAGCTCGATTATGATTATTTATGATGACTCGATTTTAAAACTAATGTGATCGAGATCGTTCTTCGCTACAAATAATGAATATTTTTGTCGTGGTTACATGTGGTTACATTAAATGTCGAGAGATTATATGTAATTCATCTGACTGGTTTCTAAAGCCTTTAATCAGCCGATGGTAAAATACAACAATGCTCTAAACTAATACAATTTATGTAAACGCTTTAGTATTTAGTAGCTATGATAGTATTTATTTGCTTTGGTGTAAAATTTGTAATAGTTTTGATATTATTGGTTACAAGTAACAAAACATAAAAATATTTATCCACCTGTATAATAACTATCTCATTTTTTATTTCATTTATTTATAATTATACTTTATTACCTTTAATTATCGAGATAGCCTGTACACAAACAAACCAAATACAAAATTTAATAGTTTATCAATATGAGTACGAGGATACAATTATTATTTCAATTCAATAAAAGCTATTAAAATGTTATACCTATGCCTGACTGGACACGCCTACCTTAGTCTGAAGATAAATTTTAATAATATAAAGCCTCCACATTATGACCGTCGAGCGAGCCAAATATCAATTTGTTCAAGTCCTTAATATATTCGACCTGGTCCATTTACGCACACATATTCTATTACATTTAGCTCTAAAACAAACAGTAGGTAAGCCCTGTCCTGAATTGAAAGTACCTGTTCAAACCTAACTACATACTTAGAAATTGGTATTTTTGTCGTTTTGAGGATATTAAAGCCTACCTATTTGCCATATACAAGTTATTACATTTATACCTAACTATAATGCCGTCACCAATTTTCGTATAAAAGTTATTGTCACAAGATTACCTAATTGGCTGTGGAATATAAATTTGCCGCAAATTATAAGAAAAGTGGGCGTTTAATATGCCTCTGCCTACCCCTTCAGGGAAACAGGCGTGAGTCTATGTAAGTATGTATGTATAAGACACCGTGTACATTCAAATGATCACTATATTGCTTGCGTCAACAGCACGACACGTAGCTATGTGTCTTATAAACTGCTGTTGTCTTCATATGTTTACTGTTTATTTAAGAAATAATATCTACGGTAGATATAATATTACTTCCGTAGTCAGGTTACTCCAACTTGACGGAAATTCTAGTGAAATAGCTTAGTATTGAAAGCTGCTGTAGACCTCAATAGCATATTTTAAGCTTATTTAAACTTATGAATTTGTCTCCACATTGATATTCAAGTGGAATCCTGCAAGGCGGCCTCACACCCCAACACAATTACACTAAGCATATGCTTCATGAAAATATGACGTGGCCGTCCAACTACAACAGTCGTAACTCGTAGGTATTTATATCGGTAAGCTATTTAACTAGTAGCAAACAATTACCTACTACTACGTCGTGTCGCTTTGCTTCACTCCCAGACGTCTAAACCCGTAATACATTACAATTTGTACAACTCGAGTCACACAGAATACGCCTGTCAAAGTTAAACCACACAACTTCCTACTAATGAATGAAGACTTTGCAAACTAATTTGCCGCCACGCCGCAATGACAGCGCTCCTTAAAACTATTAATATTATTGTGCACGTTACATACTCTGTACGTGGCACTCCGAGCATTAGCATGCTCCTGTCTTGTTTCAACTGTACTGTCTTCTGCTTATTTTGTTCAAATATGTTTTGTGTTGAACTTTGACTTAACTGGCGATGTTTTTCACGACGTTAAAGCATTTTAAATGTTGATAATGTTTTTAAATGGCTGGTCTAGACTAGTTATGAAGGTCGGATGGTGGTTTTGTTGCTTCGTTCGGTGAGTGTGAGTGTCGGAAGCCGTATCCCTCTTTCCTTCTTCCACATCCCGCCCTTTTTCCTAACACAAATGACTCCCCTGTTGCTGCGGGTGTCCATGAGAGACGGTAATAGCTTTCCATTAAACCATTTTTTTTTCAAGTTCAATACATATCCAAAGCTTATATAAACCGTCTAGTTAAAGCGACTGTGACTAGACATAAGATTATAATCATTACTAGACCATCTACAATCACCATCAATAATTTTTATTGCTTGCTAAAGCGTATAATTGGTAACTCAATTAAAATAAATTTAGCAAACCAAATAAAAAAATGTCCACCAGTATAAATAATTTATTTTGTTATTATTATTACGCAGCTTTAAAATTGCTAACATTTTATCACAGCAAATTTATATACAAAGTTTGCAGTGTACATTGCAACAGAATGAAAATAGGGTACCACGGTACGACGTAATGCTGAATGGGAAGTAGAAGCAGTAATTAATAAGGTAAATAAGGGTCGTCGTGACATAACCAAGGTTGACTGTTAGAGTATGCCATTGGCATTAAGTCCACCTATGAAAATGATTTTCATTGTGCAAAAAGAATAATAAATAAATTAATTAATTGATCAAAGAAAAGGCACCAAGATATGCAAATATTTAGCGTTTATATTGCTATTCTTATAGTGTCCATTTGAAGGAGATTTCATAAGGTTATCTAATTTAGTAATGACGCACTTTACTGCGCTACGAAATTTTTCAATCCTTTTACATCATGCTCAACCTAGCAATGCGTATAATTTTTCGTAGCTCTACGGTATGCTACAGATACGATATTGTGCGCTACGCATAGCAACAAAACGATATGATGAGCTACGCCAAATTATTCACATTTTTGTCGTCTTTAAATTATTCAGTAGCTAAACCACGTTACAGAATTAATTTACAAATATTAAAATATATATATTTCCCTTACCTGCTTATATAATTACCCAAAACATATACCTACTACATAATAGACTCGGACATATCTCAACATTAATACCGCTGCAGATAAACTAATAAACACCACAGAACCACATGGCTGGAACATCTCGAATCACATGAGCTGATCTCAAAGGTTTATTCGATTCTGTAGATACAGGCTGGCTGCCCGGGTCATATAACTTCACACTGGAGCTGGAGCTCTTTGCGACTAATTAAATTGCGCTAACAGAATGTTGAAAGTAAAGTGTATTTCACGCCAGTTTTAAAGCCCAAGGAATCTTTTGAGATGCACTGCAGAGAACAACGTTAGAAAATGCTTTCAGTGTTTATTTTTCGTATTCGTAAGTATGAGTTATAGTGGAGTGTGATTACAATTTTTTTTAATTGGATGGGTTTTTTCATCGAATAGAGAGCGATAAAAAAGTATACAATTGACTTTTAATGTTTATATGATGAAACACCCAAAGACCAATATACCTACGAGATTTTTCAAAATGTTGAATAATACTTATTTTATGACATAGCGGTTCAGCACAGATACTATGAACCTTAGACAAATTATTGGTATCGCTTCGATATACTAGACACCGCACTGCCTAAGAAACATAGGTCCATAAGTGAGGCAACTCATTATGACAGTGTGTGTCAATCAAAAGCATCAAGACGCATGCGTGAAAAATTGTGTTGTCAGCTTCTCAACAGTTACCCAAGTTAATAGGAAAATATTTTATACTGTGGTCTATTGGATAAGTAACTGGTTATAAATGTAGGTACAAAATTTACAATTATTTAAAAGCATCAATTTATTAGTGTTTGGGTTTGGCGCAGGTTTCATCATCGAAAAAATGGTGGGTATATTATCCAATGATTTGGTAGTATCCAAATAGGTTGTTACATATGATATTTACAAATTATTACGTATTCAAAATAATCTTGTAAGTTATAAGTTATTTAGAAAATAGTGCATTCTATTTCCATTCTAGCCGTCAATTGTTAGTTACACATTATTTAATACGTATACCAGTTTGACCTTTTAAGTTTTACTAAGGTTTATTTACTGTTAATAGTCATGTAGACACCAAAACTCACAAGTAACGATAGACAATATTAACAGACTGCCATGTAGACGGTTTCGAGTTTGAATCTACGGCGTGCCCGCGTGCACCATTGTTTTTTCAAAGATATTTGCCTATTAAATTGCTAATGATCGCTTGCCCCGTGCCTCGGAGAGCAGGTTAAACCGTCAGTCCCGGCTTTCATTAAGATCTTTGAAATTCTTTACGGGAAGTCAGTCCCCTCAAACAAACTGATACTGGTCTAAACCCATGGAATATCGCTATCCCTTTGGATTACGGAGTCAGACAGCAGCCGCTCTGTGGAAAAGCAGATATTCTGTCATATCTGGTTGGAATTGTCCAACCAGATATGACAGAATATCTGCTTTTCCTGAGTACTAGTATGTAAGCGGACCTCAGGCTACAAGTCGCAAGGTCTTGGATGCAACTGGGATAACGCTAGGACGATGATGATGGTTAATGACTGCGATACGAATATACCTAATTATTCTAATAGCATCTACGTGTAACGAGTAGCTGAATGTGAGGCCCAAAAGATATTTATTCTGTAACCACGAGAAGATACTGCGTAAACTGTTGAACTTTTTTTAGATCTTTTTACTAATAATTAAAATACATAAAATTGTTCTAGGTACCAAATTGTGTTGAAAGATTTTAAATTACTTTTTAAGGAATCTTATCAAATCTTTATTGCTTAAAATGAAGTCCAAACGCATGTGCGACCTATCACTACTGTTACTTTGTAAAACAATACGAGCACACATTTGTTCAAGATGACTGCCTTATATATTTACTTCAACACTTTATGTATATAAATTACTAATGTAAACATTAAACAATACATAAATATATTAAATAAATAATAAGGTCAGATAAATGCAATAGATTATATTATAAAATACAATAACAATACATTTATACCTATCATAAAAATCTCAACTACGAGGAAATTGTTCTTCTACGCGCAGCAACACTGAATGAAATTTTTGGTTTAATGTAATTTTAGGGTGAAATTTCAAATTTATTGTTATGTTACAGATGGTATGGGATCCCAGAGTCCTTTTTATTGCTTGCTGACTTATTTTTACAAGGGATAAAAGCGCAACTTGGCATTGTACAGCGAATTATTTGCATAATTAATTTGGTGGATATATGAACCTGACACACGGCTGTCAGTGTGACAGCCGCAAACCATGCCAGCTGGCATGGTTTTTTCTGCCTCATTTTACAAGTATGAGGGCTCCGTCTAGTAGAGCAGAGCGAGACCAATCATTAGTCTATGCTATGAACACATTTTGAACCAAATTTGGTATTAAACAGAAATCTAGAGACGCAAAATAAGTTTCAAATCAAATTTGTCAGGCAAACAAACCATAAAAACATATCGCCCACTCCGAGTGTTCGGAAAGAGTGAATCTACTGGATTTTAAATGAAAAGTAAGGATTAGGCTTTAAATTTGCATGCAGCACGTCGATGGTAAATTATCGGGGTGTTTGGCGAAAAGCCAGCCGACATTTACCAGCCGTATTAAGGACACCCAATGCTCTGTTACCGAAGAGCAGGCGCGTGCCTCTCATCTGAATTTCGTAAAACGATAATAAAATTGAAAGGCCAGCAATTCACCAAGCCGTATTAGCTCTATGAAAATATTAGGATCAACGTTTATACGCTCGTAACTGTAGGTCCTGGGCAATTTGATTGGACTACCCCCAGATAAGCCAACTTTTTAGTGCCCCGACTAACAAAGTCATTGACTTATACTTTTGATTTTCTCAGTTCACGGGTGTTCTGTGAATCGTGAATAGGCAAATTTTAACATTGCTAGTATCAACTTCAGTGTTCAGTTTCGGTACATTCTGACATATCATATAACTCAAAGAGTTCGCATAGTTTGACGTCACTATAGACTCGGGTTGCAAATGTGTATATATACATATTCGGTACCGCATGGCTAACATTTGTATCGCGCTACAAACATTTGCAACACGTTATAATACTGCGATACACATGAATTTGACCTACGTCGGCAGTCAATATTCCTCGCCGTGGAAGTTCTAGTAAGTTATATCTATAAGTTATCCAGAGTCCGCGTATATATACCTAACCTCCCTAACGTACCCAACTTGCAAACTGTTTAACATAATATTGCGCACGTTTTTTACCACAGACTAAATAAAAACAAACCCCGGGGTTCGCGGGTTTTAATTAAATCAAAGCTTAGGTATTACACGTATTGTTAAATTTTAATATCGTAGTGCTACATGGGGCGAACGTTTAATAAATTGCTGTGGTATATTAAACGCCTAAGATATTCATAATTATGTTACCCAACTGTATTGAGGTTAGCAGTTAAGTTATGCGACTACTTGGCGTATGTACTAGTGCGACTAGAACCTTCTTACCTGTGCGAAGAGAATGGAACAGTCGTTTAAGTAGTCAATTTACTCCGACCATGTGTTTGATTTTCGCTTGGAATGAATGACTTTGTTGAACTACTATCAGTTGTATTTTCAACTTGGAGGAAAACATTTAGCGTTGTGCATATAGTTCTTCCTAAGCTTCAGTGTGAATGTGCCGTTTGTTTTTATTTTTTGTGGTAGAATTTTTTCAACGCAACTTTGGACATAGTAAAAAGAAAACACCTATTCTTCACCTCTGCCTCCACTGACCACATACCTTCTCTTTTTATAAAGCACAGCAAACAAGCTTATTGTTTTTGAAATAACTTAAGGAAACTTAAGCATGGTAGAATTACATCATCGTCTCCCCAAGCGCAAAAATGTACATATCTACGGTTTTAGTTCCGCGTACCTAAGTATTCTTATAGTATATAATTGAAATATTTTGCATTATAGATAGAACTCGTTAGATGTGTCAAAGTATATACTTTTTTCTGTGCCTTGAATTGAGAACACAACTCTTATGTTCTATATAAGGTATTTAACCACGATCTATATTATTTTTGGAAACCCAACAACCTCAACACCTATCGTAAAACAGCGCTCAGATTATGGCGTAAAATTTATGCGAAACAACAAATTTTAAGTTCTCCCGGTGAAGGCGATCCCTACACAAAGCATCCACTTTGCACGTCCTTACATTTAAGGAGCGTAAAATTTATCTAGTCGAAATAATCGCGCCAAAACACCCACTGCCATTATGTCTGGCCACTTGCCAGACGTGGAGCCTTACGGCAAATGTACTAAAGCACGATTGCTTATTGCGTTTATTTATTTAAAATCATTATTTTCGGCGAACATGTATGAAAAGAGTAATGAGTGTAGAGGAAGCGCGTGAGGTTTGTAAGGATAGAAGCAAGTGGCGTTATGTTGTCTCTGCCTACCCCGACGGGAAAAAGGCGTGAGTATATGTATGTATGTATTATTTTCACATTAGGACTTGCTAGTTTTTGAGAATAATTTTAAATGAATAGTTTGAGATATTTTTTTATTTTGAGTCTGAGTCGTTAGTTTCACGATTTTTCGATGCCATCATAGTATTTGATTTGGACTAAAAATTCATAGCAATTATCAAACCAAAAAGTAGCACCATATTTATATTTTCATTATAAAAAATGTATAAAAAGAACTTATATAAATATTCATACCGGTGCACACAATCCCATCAGTGCTTCGTATCACACATATATTCACACGAATATTGAACATTTGAACACGCAAACCGCCAACTATCGTATAATAAAGATAAATATGTACAACCCTTCTGTTGTGACATCGCCGATGGACCACGGTATACTCAGCACATGACTAGAGAAACCGGAGTCACATATTCATAGATAATGTATTGCAATCCAAAAATCTCTAACCCACATCGTCAGAAAATGAATTCCAGCTACATCATTATTATTTCTTTCTAGTAATCCCTCAAAGACTGAAATTAGATTTATTTGTTATCAGAATTTCAAATTTTGTCTATAATGACACGTGGCAGTCATTGTCAGTAAAGTTCTCCCTAGAAATTCTCCACGAAAATTTAATTTAACGCATTCTTCTACAAATCATTTAATTTGAGGCAACAGCAGGCATACCAATCCGCAAATAATATTCCTAAGTGAACTGAGACTAAACTAATAATGCTAGTGGAGTTTTAACAGAGTCGCTTATTGTTAACCGACACAGTATTACTACGAATGCATAGTCAACGAATGTAGTAAAGACTTATTGTAATAAAAGCACATGCGTTTTGAAGACTTTGTTCTGTTTGCCATCTAGCATTCAAGGTATTTTATGACATATCGTCAATCAACTTGATATAAGTCTTCCAAGGCAAGTCATCGTGTCCATTGTCATTAATATATAAGTATTTGCTTTTTTATAGAGCCGTCAAATCGTAATATATGGTTCCATATTTTGATCCATGTATAAATTCTGTGTTTGAATATTCTGTCTTTGCCATTTTCCCAGGCATTCAGACAAAATAATGCGTGTCATGTGTGTGACATTTACATAAATATGTTACCTAAGTTTATAACTACGCCGAATCAACGCTCACTTGATTTGTCTAAGAACAAATAGGTACACTTCTCACAAGCCCAATACATAAAAGCAATGTGTCACAGATCAATTGATCAACCAGATCAATTAATTTAAGATAATCGTTATCCGTTTTAGTTGTGGAAATTAGATAGCACTCTGTCCGTAATTAAACCATAATAATATGTTAAATCAGGAACTGGGCCCAATACACTTTGGAATAGAGCTGCGATGAAATAGAACTATTTCGTAATTGGTTATGAGGCAAAAAGCCAACTGCAGTGACCGTAGTGTGAATGCGTTGTTACTGGTGTGACATAAACGTGAACATAAGTCAAACCAAACATAGACTTGATGAAGTTAGTAAGGCAATTTGAATACTATAAATTATATAAATTTTACACGTATAATGTAATATATTGGCGGGGTAAATGCATCGATTTTGTACCTAATTAGAAAAACTCCATATTAACTATGAGCCTATATATATATATATATATATATGCGCTTCGATGCTACAAACAGTACTAAATTAGGAGCGGACGTAAGCGTGTCGATTGTTTTCGCTGCAACAGTTAATTGTTTGTCTACGTTTTTCCGGCGCGATGGCTTATCAGTTCATAATATCCCGGGAGTACGTAGCTATGCTTCGTGCGTACTTTTTGAGTGGAGGAATCGCGAGTGCAGCTGTGTATCCATGGACATCATTTTGTGAGTGTACAAAAGTAAGTCGGTTAGTGTATAACGATTAAAACAGCGCATATTGGACGCTTTTGACGAAGTGAATAGACTGTGATCTGTGAATTGACAATGGTCGTGGACATTTCGAAGGACAATGGAAATACTTGTAAGTTTAGTAAATAATACCTACTTAAGTAAATAATAATTTGAGGCGGGCGTCTCAAAATCGGTCTGTGTTGAGAACCTTGAGGAAGGCCTATGTCCAGCAGTGGCCGTCTCTAGGCTGACATGATAATGATAAGATAATTTGTAAATAGCAGATGATTCTAACTTCATAAATACGCTAAAATTACTCTTTTCTTTTATTACAGAATACCTTCTTTTATTTTGATATGTGTTTGCTTTCTAATTACATACCTTCGTATTTAATTACTTGTAAAACGGTGACTTTTGCCGGTCTTAAGCCCAGATAAACTATGAAGGAGAAGGTAGAATTAAGAAAATTAAAAAGTAACTACCTACACTGATTATTTTATTGTCTAAGGCTACCTACATTAATAAGTGCGACGGAAAGAGTAAGACGGAAAGTACGTACTATCAATGAAGTAGTGAATGGATTGTAAAATATGTCTATGATTTAGGTGAGATTTTCTACAAAAAACAAATGATTATAACTTAGCTATTTATAGATATTATGAAATTCTTATGACACATATATGATAATAATGTATTCACTAATATGTCCTTAAAGTTTTTGTACTAATAAAAAAATAGTGGTGTATATATATATATATCTTTTTTTTTATTTTTTTTTTATTTATAGACTCACGCCTGTATCCCCGAAGGGGTAGGCAGAGGTGTAATATTACACCCACATTTCGCCAGGAATTTTAAGGTCCCACGTAATAGGGGGCGAGCCTGTTGCCGTACCGGGCACATGACTTTGTGCTGCTACTAAGAATTTCCTAACAGAAAAACCCAATAACACTTTGCCCGACCCGGGAATCGAACCCGAGACCTCCCAATCCCACGCGCACATTTATGCCGCGAGACCAACGAGGCAGTCGAGACCAACGAGGCAGTCAGACCAACGAGGCAGTCTATATATATATATATATATATATATATATATATATATAAACTCGACACACAAACAAAGAACATACATGCCAAATTTTACCTACTTGCGCCCAGTACTTTCAGCTGTAGCGTGTCTGTCAGTCAATCAGAAACGCAAGGATTTTATAATATACAGATTATAATCATAGTAATATCCGCTATGTTTATAAACCATCGCACTGCTACGCACGGGTGACTTCTCACGATGTCAAGGGCGATAGGGTGGTGTCCGCCACGCTGGCTAAGTGCGGGTAGGCAGTCTTCACTTGTCCCACGAGAACATTTTAGAGACGTGAAGATTTCTTTAAGATTTATTTAAATGTATCCACCCTTTAGGACACTATGTATCGCTCGTGAACTATGTAAGTTAATACGTAAATAATTTTCAATGGTCGCTTGTACGTGCCAGGGCTTTAAGCTTTAAACCGTCCATCACTCATAGCAGTTAGTTGGCCTACCCACTAGGCTCTCTACATCTTCAAAATATCTTAGGTAAAATTTGTATAGTATTCTTGTATTGAAAAGATATTCCAATAGATCTTTAGGTAGTCGCGAAGTACTGACATATCATTGAAGTTATTGATACCCTTGTGTGATTCGCTTTGACAGCGCAGTGACTCCTTTTGTTGGTTCGCAACGCGAGAATGATATTTATTATATTGCAAGCTTCTTTAGACTATTGGAACTACGTATGCACCTAGTACCTTGCGCACATATTTTACTGTTCATTCAATTTTGAAAACAGATTTGGACCATATTTGTGTTTACTAGGCAAAAAGAGGTTCATAATTGTTTTCAAAATTGAATGGGTTCAGGAAAATTATGTAATAAATGTGCAACGCATTTGCGCCATGAAAAAATCATCACGTATTGCTAATCGCTAGTAACATTATAATATGCATAATTTACTTCTATTGTAGTTAAACTAAAGCTGTTTTAGTCGAACTTGAATAGAACCCATAGTATTTGCAAATCTTAATTTAGTTATTCTCGTATAAATACGAGTCTAGTAGCACATACAATTGCGACGAAGCGGTCCCAATATTCCAAACAGTTACTCTCTCTAGCTCTCCGCGTTGGATCAGTGCCAGTTAACATTACTTATTCTAACAAATTGCAGATTAAGTATGACTTGGCCGCCACCTGTCGTTAATTTACCAACACCGCAATAGCATTTTAATATTATTATCGATAGATATATGTACTTATATATTCACGCTTATAATCAAGTAGTTACTGAGTTGCGGCGGTCAGACGGCAGGCGCTCCATGAAAAAACTAATATTTTGTGAAATATGTTTGGACTAGAAAGTGGAACCCGCGCTCTTCTCGGCCGGCGCGTTGCTCGTGTGGCAAAGCGCAACAGTAAGCATTTGTCCGCTGTCAAACTATTATCAACATTTTCTTCATTAAGGTAAATAATGTCCAAAATCAATGAACACAACATAATTATTGAGCGGATCAAAGCGTCTACGCGCACATATGCTCATATCTGCGCGCTGCTGCGCGCATCCGCTCGCATGCTCTGCACTGCGCTTCGCTACATTATGTGCGCCAGGAAGCAAGGCTTTGGATGCGACCGGGATAGCACGCATTGATGATGATAAATAACTAGCTTAAATCTGCGGTCTCACCCGCGTAGGCGCGTCACCCGTGTTGGCGCTATAAAAGAAAGCGCGTATGCTATTTTTATATATAAGTTATATTAGGTACTGCTTTCATCATAATTTGTTCAGTAGTTTTTGCGTAAAAGAGTAACAAACATCCATCAATTTTGACAAGCATGCCTATTTATAGAAGATAACCGGGCTTTCAGCTCTCTATGGGGTTTGAAAATGTCTGTAGTTTTAAAAGGATTGTCCTATCAATCCTCAGACACTAAAACTCAAAACAGACATTTTTACTAATATTCACAAGCTTTGTTTTCGCTAAGCTGCAGCTGTTGTGTGTCAAAGTAAGCTCCACATGAGTAGAGCAACGAGCGGCGATAAAATTTACTACTCCTTGTTTGCATGTTAACTCCCGAACCACATAATTACTGCTAGACTGCTACTTTTAGCCTCTGTTTTACAATGGTATTTCAGCTATTATACACTATTATGGACTAGCACTATTTTTAACATTTGCTCAACCGCTAAATTTTACATTTTAACACAACACCAATATATATAAAAATATATCCATACTTACCAAATCTTTTCGAAATCGCCTGAAACTCGATCATAACCAGAAAGTTATTGCTTCATTTTATGAACTCGGAGATATCTCGGGTAGTTTAATCCCGAGTAAAAATGAGAGTGGGGAAAACCGATTTAGAAAATAACGACCATTCTACAACTTGATCTGTGAAAAATACAGCTAGACGAAATAAATTTGTTAGGTGCACACTCTCATGAATCGTCGAATTACATTATATTGTCTAAATCGTTTTTCTGATAGCTCTCCGCTAAATGATGATTTATTACTACAAAAATGTTTATAAATAAATATATAATATTGTGTTACAAAGATAATTACTTGAGCCCCTACAAAGTCTAATTAATCTCAGGTGATCTATAATGTTTACACAATAAGAACAATTCTCAGAAGTGCCAATAAATAGGCTCCAAGTTTGATCAAGTTGGGCACAATGTCGTCAAGTTTTGGACAGTTTTGTACTTTATAAACTTTGTATAAAATATGTAACGTCTGACAGAAAAGTAAGGTTACTCGAATCTATTTCAACCATAAATTACTATCGGTATATGTACATTGTAAACGTACCTGCACTATCCACATAAATAACTCCTAGAAGTACTCATGAACTATAAGAAACAAATACACACATATTAAATACATATATAACATATTTGCTTTCATCGTTTTCTAATAAAACATCAAAATAAAGTGGGATATATCGGACTGTAATGACCGATTGACCTTTAAAAAGGTCGCTTTCGTGGGCATTGTCTACACAATAAACTTTCTCTAGAACCTATGACTACATAATTACCTATCTATCGGGTGAACATTTGTAAAGTAAACAATTAAATTTCATTGTATAATGAGAAACAAGTTGAAAGGCCGTCTATCGAGCATAAAAACGTGAATAGCAACCTGTCAGTTAGTGTCGCAGCGAAGTTCATAAGCTGCAGTCATAATTTGAGTTAGTATATGTTAAAAGACAGCGTGCTGCACATACGGAAAGAAAAGGAAACAATCCTGTATCTTTAGGGAGAGTCGCTTGAGATAAAGTATTATAATTAACATTCAAATAACGGATGCAAGTTAGAAACAAGAATTTACAAATTCTCACACACAGTGCTTTCTTGTGTGGGGATCAAAACCACTACACTTGTCGTTCAACATTTTACTTAAACGAATATGCGGTCGCTTAAACCATTTCGCGATCAAGGTATTTAAGCGATTTTTACTGCATATATTTTTATCCCCATCCTATATTTTATGTTCTTACCGATAGTGATGAAATTTAGCAGGGAGATAGACAAATAGTTGATGAGGTCGCAATTAATATTTCAAAAATATGACTTTGTGCCGGAAACAGGGAACGGACGTTTTCTTTAAATTTGACATACACCCATTTGTTACGTGATTATACAAAAAGTACTTAATATCAACATACCACGAGCGCAATCTTGCAACAAAGTTAGTATTTTATCTAAACCAATAAAGTAAAATCTAACGTCCTATTTTCTTATAAGCTATCTAAACATACATACATACATGCATAGTCTCACGCCTATATCCCCGAAGAGGTAGGCAGAGGTGTATTGCTACACCCACTTTTCGCCAGCTTTATTTTAGTCCCACGTAATATGGGCGAGCCTAATGCCGTACCGGGCACATTACCAGACTCCGCGCTGCTACTGAGGATTTCCTAACGGAAAAACCCAATAACACTATGCCTGACCCGGGGATCGAACCCGAGACCTCCCAATCCCACGCGCATATTTATGCCGCGAGACCAACGAGGCAGATATCAGAATTGTTAATAAATGTGAGAGAAAAGAGATAAATACTGATATCAGTATTGAGGAGCTCTTTATTGAAGCGTGGGTGGAGTTTTATTGCTAAATATTCGTCCATGATACACCTAAAGTATGTTACTATTCGATTTAGTAATAAAACAAATAGTAACATCCATACATTCTGCGTCCTACAAGTAACATGCCTTTGCTTACAATGTATTGACTGCAATATTATTTTCATTTTAATTACGCTACACGATATCTTATAGTAAGATGATTAAAGGGCTCAATCATTTTCTTAGAAACTTATATTAATTATAAAATAATTTCAACTTAGTCAAGATATAAATTAATTTGAACGGTCTTCAAATTAAAATTTCAAAATACTGTTATGAAGTATTAACGAAAAATTAAAAGCCAAAATTTACATAAAATTTATTAGTAATAGTTGATTACTTATACCGTAATTAGTTCGGGAATACGATAGAGCTTAAAAAGTAATTTATTTTATGCAATCCTTTTAGTGGAAATATGATTTATTTTAGTAAGTGACGCGTACCTATACTTAGTCTATACTTTTTACATGATAATGCAAAACAATACTGGGAAGGCTTGCTCCTCGATAATTGTACGAAGTACAGTAAGATTGTATACTTGTATAAAATGCAGTCAGCATTCTTGTTGCGTTGTCTATCTGAATAACCCAAGAAATACTTTATTTTACAATTATCATACAACCTTTAGCTGTACACTGTGAGATCCATATGTTATTGCTCATTTAGTGAAAACAGACAAATATCTACAAAAATAGAAAGCGTTAGATAACAATACAATATTTAGGTTGTAAGTCTTTCCTTCGTCTTACATTTTTATTACCTAAATACATTCAGAAACCTTCAAACCGCGTCAATGAATACCCAGACTTAGAAGGAATCATTTGTGGATCACTCAGTGTTATCTTCGCGGCATTAGTGTCAAACGGCTCAGACGATCCAAGCGTTCATACATGTGTGCATACGCATTATATAACTACAGCTAGAGTAATCCATTGCCGAAAATAGTTGTTTGTTCCTAATGAGGATCACGACATCGACGCATAACAGCCAATGTCCAGATGCTGCATTGCTGCCTTACAGGCGCGATACGGCCCTGGCTGATTGCCAATATGGCCCCGAGCGGTGGACATACGCTACAAAATTATTGGCCAATATTTTTATTACTCTATATATCTATGCGGGCGTAGGTATGATTGCATAGTGGTTTGATTGAAATTCAGGGTGCGACTAGCAACCAGAGTACCGGCAGTTCTATCTTCGAAGGGAAATAAAATAATGTATATTAATAGAAAATCTCAGAATTCACCATAGTTAGGGTAGGTTACTATAAATAATTTATAATGCGAGGTAAAATATCTCAATGGGAAAACGAATTGACTGCAATGCTGAAAATTGCAGATCCGATACAAAAGCGCTCGGTTTTCGAGCGCACGTCTAATTCTTCACATCATATAGTTGTGAGTTTCCCTTTATTTAATTGGCACGGGATCGGACATAGGCATTGAATGACAAATTGAAGAGCTTTACAACGTTCAATACGCCTACAACGTACTGTTAACAATGTAAGTTAGTAATTTAAAGGGTATAAATACATATTTTGATACCTCAAATCGTATGCTATGTCTATACGGAAAACATTCTTAGCTACATGTTTTTACGTGATAGGAGGAAAGTGGGATGGCGGAGCGCTTGGCGTAAGCGATTTACGCCGCCGACGCTTTGCACCCACACGCGAGAGGAGTTACAAGTGTTGCCGAGCAGATGGGGAAAAAGTAGGAAGAGGAGCGTGATGAAAAAGTAGAAAAAGTAGAGGGCACCCAGCACTCTTACTCACCGAACGAAACGCAACAATATAAATATGAGTCACTTTACGTCAACATTCTGGGCCCTATCACAGAATGTTGTACATCCCCGGTTGAGTTGGGCCATTCACGCTAAAATCATCAATGCTGTACCTGCTACCTTTCAAAATATTCATGCAGACCATACAGGCTATAATAATATTTCATAAAAGATATAAATCAATTTGTACACTCATCACTCATCATTAATATTTTGAATATTTATATAGATCTCTATCTTCATAGATGCGCTTTAATATTTTTGGCAATTTCAAATGCATTGTACTGGCATTACAACACGGTGAAAAACCAGTTCAGAGCAGAACTTCTGAGGTAGCCACATAAAGTTTTAATTTGATCGAAATAAAAAATACACGAATGCAAACAAAAAATAAACTAAACGATAGATAAGTTGTGTGCCAAACCAATCGTCCTTAGCTGTTGCAAGCTAAATACACACGCAGACCACTTACGTAAACATACGCATATGTGTAGATAGACAGTCCGCAACCAGCCTAGCAAGGCCAAAAAACGCCTGTACTTTTTCACTTTCCTACTGCATGAAATTAGACTTGCCCAATTTACTGGGACACGATCAAATGGACCACTATCTAGTGCTACAAAACTTTGTTATTTAATGAAAACCAACAAACGGTAACTGAATCACTGAAAATGAAACTGCCTAACGTGAACTTGCCAACTGAGTACTCGGGCCGCACACATCTGAAATAAATTTATTGTACAAAAACTGTTATCAATTGCTAATTGGGGGATTTCTTAGGTAGTGATGTTCCTATTTATTTACATATAAATTTTACCATCTACGTAACAAAAGCCATCACTTATCCTTTTTTTATATGAATTCGAAAAATATTAAAATTTAAAGAAGACAGAACTAGTAACGTAAAAGGAAGGGTTCACCAATTTATGAGCTACAGCAGCAGTTATTACTTTTTATTCTGTAGCTCGTTGAAGTATAAACACGTATTCATATCGACGAAAGGCAGAAAAAGGTGAAGTCATAATAGAGTTTGTAACATTAATCACATTTCGTATTCGAAACACAAATTAGCCTTTGAATGTTTCAAATGTCCTTACGAATACGTTAAAAATGCATTATTGGCGTTAAAATAGTACAAGTATGAACCTCGCTTTCAGTACCTCCAAAAGTAAATTTGTAGCCCTTTCTAGATCACGTCAATTAAGTTATTATACAAGAAAATATGACCGCTTTGAGAAATTTACTCAAATTATAATTAACTTTATCTAGTTTTCATATTATTTAATCCATTTGAAACTTCAAAACCAAATTTTAAGTCTTTATTTTATGAATAATTTAATTTCAAATAGGCTGATGAGATCTAATGTGAAAAAAATATTTTTACTGTGACTCAAACAAAACTAGAGTTTAAAAGCTATGATAATAGATCAGAAGGAGTTAGTTCAAAGGTATAATAGGATTAATCTCATTAAAAATAAGTCCACAATATTAAAACACAAAGTTAAATAACTTTGAACGTAGTCTATTGTGCCTATATTTTAAATTAACACTAGAATTCTTAATCATATTTAATAAATATTTATGAAATACAAAATAAAAAACTACACAAAATGCCCCTTATTTTTGGAGTATATCTCCCGCTAAAAGGATAATACTAGCTTGAGAAAATACGAACAATACAATAATAGGCGTAGATTTAAAAAATAACGTGTAATGACCTAAGTTGCAGTTAGTTAAAATAGCCATAAAAGTGACAAATACTTTAGTGATAAACCAGTACAACAGATTAGTAGCAATTATTTATAACTAGTTGGAGTAGTCGTATTCTAGATCGGAGACCGTGCCTTGGCAAACGTAGTGTAGGACGCCCTCCGGCTCGGTGGAGTGACGATATACGCAAAGTGGTTGGAAGCGGCTGGACACGAAGAGCCGAAAATCGGGCTCAGTGGCGTGCCATTGGAGAGGCCTATATCCAGCAGTGGACGGAAAGCATGGTCAAAGTAATTAAAACGCATCTCTTTAAAGTTATAGGTTAACAGATCCTCTCTTATGAAGAGCTTTTAACTGTCCTTGCACAAGTCGAGGCGCTGATCAACTCGCGTCCGCTGACGGCATTGAGTAGTGACCCTGCAGAACCATCCGCGTTAAGCCCTGCACATTTTCTGAACACAGTGCCATTATCGTCATTTCCGGCTCCTGAAGCAGACTCTTCAAGCTTGCTGCAGAGACATACTCTGCTGGATAAACTCGTGCAGTAATTCTGGCGGCGCTGGCGTGCGGAATATCTCCACCAGCTTCAGGCTAGATCCAAATGGAATAGTCCTGCATCCCTTATACAGGAGGGTACGTTGGTCGTCATAGTACATGATAATGCTTCGCCGCTTTCATGGCCGTTAGCCATCGTGGAGAAACTGCATACTTCCAAAGACGGTACAACCCGCGTTGTTACCGTGAAAACCGCGAAGGGGAGCTACGTGCGCCCTGTTGTAAGTCTCTGTCCGCTTCCAACTCAGTGAGATCTAGCCTGAAGTTAGATCTACCTCTTAGTTTAAGTATTTAGTTTGTAGTTTTCGTTGTAATTGTTTCGCTAAAGTTAATTTAAATTAATTTTAATATCATATCGCTGTCTTAGCCTATTGATGGGTTATGCGGTTGTACATCCTACATAGCTAAGTTCAATTTTTTTTTTTAAAGGCAACCCTTTAGGGCCGGGGGGATATGGTAGCGCCATCTATCTTTTCTATTGATAGTTAAGTATGTCAACACCTAGCTAATAAATTCCTCTGCATACCGCAGTGTCATAACGAGCGATCTTTTATCCCATTCCTTCCCAAAGGCACGCCTCGCTATAATTGGTCGCGGAATTTAATGACGCTGCGATCAAGTCGAAGTTCAATCGTCACGCTGATCGGTCGCGTGCTTACGCAGCCCCGAGCCGCGCCGAACGTGCGCAATACCGCAATATTTACCGCTTCTTATACTATAAACGAGAACTGAACCACCCGCGGGTGTAGTGGAGTGATCTGTGCAACTTGGGGCTGGATCCAAGTGGAGTGATCAGTTTGTGGCCCGACTCTCGAAGACGCCGGGGGCCGCCATTTTGTAAGGTAAGGCGTGCCTCCTATAAAATCCTATAGCCATAAGATCGCCCGTTCACCCCTCTTCTACGCGATTTACAAGCCATTCTTTATACAGTCCACAACATTAATATTTTTCCATATCACGAAATCGCCTAGTTCATATTTCGGTGCAACGCGGAACCACGGTGCTTATCCAGACTCCGCGCGTTGTCTCCTGGGACCTTTCAAGACTGCTACTAAGCGCTGAATGGTGGAATACTTATTAGTACAAGCTTTATATTAGGCTTGATGCTCTTCCTAAAGTGGGTCATCATACATATTAGCCAAAACCTGCACACTTCTGTTGGTTAATTGTACACAACCGTGCAGGTTTTGGAATCTACCTAGTACGATGATTCTCGAGCAGAATAAAGTTATTATACATGTGGGAAACTGTCGTCTTCTACGCTTTGCATTAGCTAACTCCGTGTGAATTAGTTATAGCTTACTATCACGTAGGGTGACATCACTTCTATGATTAAAGTGAAAGGAAATATACGAACCATAATGGGAAGCCAACGAGGCATAAAATATACTTTTCTTGCCTTGGTAAACAATTGTCTGCAAATATTGTTTTAGTTCGTAGATCGATTTAAAAGTAAAATAAGGTAAACTAGCAGATACGCATTTTCCTTCGCAATATAAGTTAGTATTCTCTAATATTCATAGCTGGTTAAGTCGTAACACGCTCCAAACCCAAAGTTTTGCGTAAAGTTCCAATTAATTTTGAACAAAGCATCACTTGGAGTAGAAAATTATCTTGAAAATAAAATTTTTGCGTAACGATATAAACAGAACACGCTCATAAACTGACTTGGATAGAAGTAAATTTGAGAGTGGCGCGCTTACAAACTGTTTCGCCAACGTTAGGATTAATCCCAAGGGCGACGCAACTTTTTAAAAGGTTTAAGACCAAAAATCCTCTATATAAAATGTACATAACAAGCTTTACATTCACCTGAGTAATTAGTTAGGACGAGTAATGACTGTATTCCTAATGGTTACGAAATTTTTAATTATACTCATTAATTTTATTTTGCTTCTTCTTTGAAGTAACAGGGATCAACATTATACATTAAGTGAACATTAATGTAGGCTTTTAAACCGGATGCGTGGGTACATAGCGGTTTAATATGCGTCTTTTAGACTAATAATAATGTTGACTTATTGTAATGTAATTGCTTGATGAACGTTTGTGATCTTTTATTTTTATTTTCTTTTTCTTTCGACTCTACGTAGGTACAACGTTATCTAAATTGTCAATATATCATAGGTTACTTAACATAGGTTCGCGCTCGTTTGACGAAGAAGTTATAAATAAAGTCCTTGTTATTTCATAAGATATTTGATGGATTATAATACAGATATTCGTTTTATTTGTTTCACGAGCACGACTTATAAACAAAGATAATGAGCGTAAAAATAAGAACTTATGTGTAACAAAAAATCTAAATCTAGTGATTATCTGACACGATGACAAATATTGTTACTTTTTATATATGTTGACAAGTTTTCTTGAAAACATTAAAAAACAATAGTCAATAAATCATCCTACTGATAACTCACCAGTCATAGAAGACTGACACTAAGTGTAAATTCGTTGGACGAGTGAAAACTTAGGCGACACAAGGTTCTATTTTGGCCGGAGACGACAGAAAAATTGAGTGTAGTAAGGGAGAGTCAATTCTTCTTCCTATTTCTTAGTAAAAGGTTGGCAGCACTAATACCAGTCTGGTTTGAGCGGTATCGATGGCTAATGGTTGCCCCTTACAATCGTAGGTATCATAGGTAACTCTTCTCTATGTTATAACTTAGCGTTAATGTGGTAATCCAAAAGAAATGTGTGAGGTTACTACCACATATAGACAACACACAAAGCTGTTAACCATATTTTACCAAATTCAATATTTTAACATTACCATCTATATAGATATTTGACATAATTGAACATTTGTTTACAGACACAATGAATCATTCAATCAGATGAAAGATATCCACAACTTAATCACAAGCCATAAAGACAGATTATACTTAACTCCCTCAAAAACAAAGATGCTCAATGAGAGCCCCTATTATATGACCGTAAAATATTTAATAAATTACCGCAAGTTATTAAAGATGAAAAAATAGAAATAAAATTTAATAGACTCTTTAAAACTTTTCTAAACGAATAATGCTATTATTCAGTCACAGAATATCTTAGTGGTGAACAAAAATTTGCAAAATCATAATCGATTTCATATGACTACTTTTAAACTACCACGATTTGCACACATACTAAAGATTATGTAACGGGTCTGAATCGTGTTAATGAACGAAAAGAAAGATGAAATACCTTTCTATTATTCCCGACGTTTCGGCATGGGTTACACCAGCCGGTCACGGGATGACTGATGTTCATCAGCTCTGCCTCCGAGAAGTGCGAGTTTTGGAAACTACCCTCACTTGGTCTTCACAATTATTAACATTTATATGTTCGGAACTGTCGGTACTTCGACACACAACACTAATGGTATCTACACACTGGCGCGTAATGTCACCTCGTCGGTGTCTACATTTGCTGATGACAGGATTCCAAGATGTAGATAAACGGTAACCATCCTCCCGGTTGAAATTTGCATGCTTTTTGATTGAAATCAAAACCCATGTCGAAAGTAGGGTGTAACCCATGCCGAAACGTCGGGAAAAATAGAAAGGTATTTCATCTTTCTTTTCGTTCATTAACACGATTCAGACCCGTTACATAATCTTTAGTACGATTTCATATGATTTTTACATTTGTGTCAATATTTTCAGAAAGATGACATCAGTCCCGCCGCGACCAAGGCTGTTGTAAGACGGCTAAAACGCCGGTAAAACAGAGGTATTTATACCTTAAATTAATCAAATATCGCGAATAAGACCCGTTCCCATAAATTGTATGATGTAAAAATCATGTCATCGCCTTCATATTACATTTCAAATAAATCTATCCTAAGGACAAGAAAAGAAACAAAATTAATGGAAGGCTCTTTTTGCCATCATTAACCTAATTTCATTTATGATAAAATGTTTTCACTATTTCACTTCATTATAAGGGATATTTCCTCGCTAAAAATTAATTGATGTAAAGCTCAGTGGAAATTGAATGATAAGTAATTTCACACACCAATCGGAAAGTTCAAAGACAATTTGTTTCTTAATAAGTAATTTAGTTACCTTGTTATTTCATATCATATTACTAAAGGATGTCCGCAGCTTCGCCAGCATATATTCTTCATTTAGCCTTTTCTTCGCGATCGCCTGGGAATTTTGAGCAATCCCTTCTTAGCACCCTTACAGTCCCTAAGGAACATACATGACAAATTACAACTTCTTGCGGCCATTCATTTTAGCTGTTCTAAGTCCAGTTTTCAATTGCGGGAGCACTTTTTTTTAATAACTCTTTGTAAAAATACTACGGGGATAAATCCGGGCGGCAGCTAGTGATATAAAAGTGTACATTGACGCGTAGGCGCATTTAGGCTGTCAATATGTCAAATGACAATAGAATTACTAATTTGTACTCGATCTTACCTTACCAGTGAATAGTATCTATGTAGAAGGAAAGGTCGAGCAGACTTCATTTTTTGAAATTTACACTGCATTTCCTTATTGCTGATTCCACTTGTGGCTCCGGCCGAAACCGAATAACCGAACATTTGGGTTATCGCGACGAAAGATAGCCTATTTATATTTGTGAAGTAAAACTTTATTATTGTAAAGTTTCATCAACATTCGTTAATCATTTTTAATGTGAAACAAAAACAAACAAACACACTTTAATTTACAATATTATTCTTTAGCGTAAAAGAAGAACAAACACACTCGCGTATTTATAATATTACTAGGCATTCGGAGAATTTTTGATTCAGTAGAGAAAGTACACTGTATCAAAAATTCTCCGAATGTCTCTGTAGAGAAGTACAGTCCGTGTGGTGACGGATTAAGAATACGGAATGTCACCACCCCATATGGATGATATGTGTCGGGTGTCGTAAGAGCCGACAGAGGGAGCATGTTATGCAGAGAACAGCATTGTAAGAGAAGGAAAACTTGATACAAACCCTATATCTATCCGTTTGGCCAGCGTGGTACAGTAGGCCAATTCCTCCTTTCAAAGAAGAGGCCTAGTCCAGAAGTGGACTGTTAAAGGCTGATGATGAGAGAAGTACAAAGAAACGGTCGTATCACACATGAATTCCACGCTAGGTGCAATTAAATTCGGTAAGTGGTCCCGACATAAATCACCTACCGATTCGTATTTAAGAGCGCACTCCGAAAGATGTGATTACGTCGACAGACAGCGTTGTGTTACGTGATTAATGTTCCCGTCGAAACATTTTGCTTATTGCTTATTTTTACCACAAGAGAATGGTTGGAAGCAGGAAATGTCGTGAAATATTTTCTTTCTATGCTTGATAATATTATTTATTTGGTAGTAGCGTTAGAGATAGCTTAATGTAGAGTCTAACAGATTGCTACGCAGACGGTCTCAAGTTGCAACCCTCGGCATGCATCACTGACTTTTCAAAGTTGTGTGTGTTTGTAGTTAATTAGATACGGCTTTCTAAACGGTGAAAAAAAATATCGCGAAGAAACTGTGTTTGAAAATTCTCCATCATATTCTTGAAAGACATGTTAAGTCTGCCAGTCTGTGGGAAAGTATATCATGAAGGCTGATGATGATGAATAGTTAGCGGGCTAACGGAATTAATCAAATCATACAATACTTATAATATAATATTCATGATATTGTTCACCACCACATGCGTGTGGCTATTCTGTGACACTATTTTGCCACAGCACTTGTCGCATTTTCAGTCTTGAATAAATATATAAACTATTGCGTCATTTCTTCATAGTACTGTTGGCTAGAATGGCCTATGTTATCCAAGCCTTATATTTATTAAATACTCTCTTCTACATCGGCGTGTTCCTAAATCTAGAACTAAGCTTAGATACTGTTGCCTGCTCAATTGGATGCTTATAATTTCCGGTAAGAATGTGCTACACATTCATATGTCAAAATTTATTTGTTATGTGAGGCCCAAAATACACATAAAGTAAGCGATCGAGACAAATAATGACAGATGTTGTAGATTTTTTCCAAGTTCCACGCTTTGAACATAATTGATTTCACATCATTCATATTATTTTTTTTATTTCTTTCTGTATTTAAGTTTAGTATCTTTAACACGGTTTCACAAAAAATGTATGTAATCTAATGCCTTAAATTTTCGAAGCTTGTTTTCACTTATTCCTGAATTCCCGCAAGGTAGACCTACGTTCATATTGGGATTGCGTGCAACGCATGGGTGTGGGTGGCCATAGGTGTTTGAGCCTTGTCCTTTGCGCAGCAGTGGACTAATATAGCGAATGCCAGATAGACAGAATCAAGTCTCTATCTAAGGAATAAAAAAATAAGTTTAAAAACCCGACTACGTACAAAAGGGGGTCTAAAAAGGAAATAGGAAAATAAAAAGGAAGTAATCATCAAAGTTACCCCGCTATTTGAAAATAGCCACATTTTACGGCACACTACTATACAATAGGTGCGACTACTTGCGGCTCTAGTTTGTTCATTTCTGTATTTCCTTATGTAAGCTTAGTGAGCTATTTTCTTGTTTCTTCCTTTTTAGACCCCCTTTTCTAAGTATCTATAGTCTTTAAACTTACTTTTCCATATCCCGATGGAGCATATAATCTAACCGTGCAATATATATTTAAAGGAAGAAAAAAAGCAAAATCGGTAACGCAAAGCGTCTGAACCGCGCAAATTGAAAGTACAATCGCGTTTTAAACGTATATTTTGACTCAAGCAGTATAATATATGTACCTACATATTTGTAATGTGCTCACCAGTAGTTTTATTTTGATACCAAACACGTAATGATTATCTCAATTTGATTTTTTTGAGGTTGGAATCTGAGGTATTAATAACGAAATAGAAAATTTTGATAAAATTTATATAGCCTATGTCACCCGGGTCATTATTACGTGTCTATTGACACCCCATTCATTTAAATCGGTTCAGTGATTTTGGCGCTATGGTGGAACATACATACATACATAGACTACCAAAAACATTACCCTTCCTTTTGTCTTCGCCGTAGTCGGCTAAAGGTAAGGAAAAAAGAAAAACAGCAAGGTGACTGAGCTTAAGGTGCACCACAATGCAGCAAACAGCGTGCTGTACTCCAGGCTAACCGTGTCGCTAAGATCATGTTGAGGTCCACAACCTACTGAAAGACAGATTGACGTCAGTGATTCGTCATTAGTTTAAGCCTAATCTATAGTAATATAATAAAGCTGTAGAGTTTGTTTGTTTGGTTGAACGCGTTAACCTAAGGAACTACTAGTCCGTGGGCCCATTTATTGAGGAAGGCTATTGGCTAAATAACATCACAAGTAGAGCCACAGGTGTGGAGCAGTAGCCCTAAATAACGCGGTTCTAACCGCAGCCTCATCTATTTATAACAGATGATCCAAAAATCTCAACATATAAACTTTACTGAATTTATGTAATTACATTGCCTGCATTAATTATGTAAAGATAAATTACAGAGTTTCTTGAAATATGTTATTTATTGTTAAACTCTTCGGTTAATCTATCCTGCTGAACATTCTATTTCATACTTCTTACTTTTTGTTTAGAACAGAAAAGAGTAAAATACTAATGTAAGTGTAGTGGACTGTAGGTTTGCTGGTCAATTTCGACAACTTCTTGAAGTCTTAGAACTTCTTGGGTGAGCGATTAAAAGATCAACTGTTCGGTACAATGGTTTAATGTCGAGAGATATATGATTTGCATTTTTCACATAACGTAGGCAAAGCGCCTGACACAATTTAATAGCAAAATGTAAAAGAGCTACATTAAAGTACTAAATCTACAGAAGAGCCATAGCAGCTCGAACAGTAAGGATTGCACTTGTGTTAATTGTTTTAACTGATAACACCTTACCTGGTTAGTAGCCTCGCCTGCGTTCCAAAGGTTCAAAGCCAGCAACAGAAATCTAGAGAGCAAACAAACGTGTATGTCATGAAAGCGTTCGTCAAATCGAGATGAGGAGACAGCTGGGAAACAATTAATAAGAAGATTGCAATAACTGATAGAGCGGAGGTCCGACGGCAGTCGCTGTGTGGAAAAGTCAATATTCAGTCAAATCTAGTTAGACTAGTAAGCGGACCCCAGGGTGAAACTGGGATAACGCTAGAAGGATGATGATTGCAATAACTGATAGACATTCTAAAAGTGTGCTCCGCGGAGCCCCAGGGCTCTTGGGGCTCCACGAAATTAAAATAGCGATAAATTGTAAGCAACTTTTACTGGGTCACTTATATGCTTATTATAGAAAACAACCACCTCGAAAGATTTTAACATAATAACCTGCTAATCACATGAATATTAAGATAATAAAGTTATTCAAAGAAAAGTCATCTTAAGTTGAAAGTGTTACAAAAGGTTTAACGTACCGCCAAACGAAGCACCAGCAAAACGGCGACAGCAGAACTTTCACAAACTTGAAGTGACATTATTATTCCGAAAACACGATGTATCTCGTCGGCTAAACTAAACAAAGAACAGTACATGATACTTTATACGAAAAACGCTAACGTTACGCTTACGTTGTCAGTTTGGCAATTTGCTACAAACATATTTCTATCTTTTTTCTACAAATGGGATTTTTTGTTGCACTGTTATTCACAAACTAGAAAGATTTTCAACTTCTATTACATAAAAGAGTTACATTTTAGTGTTTGCTAGCATACGGGTACTATCCCATTTTATTGAACTGTGTACAAATAAACTAAATTTATAGCCGTATGAATATATAAACTTGTTGTTATGGAGAGTCAGTACCAAGACAGAAAGGACACTTATTCCACTACTTATAATGAAAATACAACACAGTCACGTCACTTACTAGAGGAGTGTCTGGTGCATTCGTATACCGTCCAAGCACTTTGCCTTCAGTTTCTCCGTGGCTTCTATTTTATTCAACGTCAGTAAATCGCCTTCGAAATCCTTCCTTATAATCTGTATTCATTGCTTATACCTTCATGGTGAAGACACAGAGTAATAAACTTGTAGGTATGTCATGGTTACCAAATGCGTGATGGGCATGCAATCGGCAGACATCATCGGTAGCATCATGTACAACCATGTAAGGTAAAAAAACATTCGGAAAATCAATGCCACGAGCGAAATGTCCTCGTAAAACGGCAAATATGTGACCACAGTATAAAAAGGATTAAGCTATGAGAGTGACTTAAAGTTGTTTGCATAACAATAATAAGTTGCAGCGTCCCTTAGAGGGGCTGCCGAGCTACAACTACGATCGATCTCAGTACAAACCTTCTACGATAGCTCGCCTGGCGCTCTCCATTCCGTACGCTGTGAGCGACAGGTACATACACCGAAATGACATACAGAGATATATCGACTGTTGCTTTAGTGTATTGTTTCCTCATAACGTATTCTTTCTCGAGATCCTCCCCGACTGTTGACATTTCGTAGTTTAATTTCCTTATAGCCTTTTTATGATACAGCAACAGAAACATTTTAGTGAGCACAATGTTGTGTATTGCGGCGAACATGACGGTTGAATTCTTTTCCACTTCGGGAAAATTTCCAAACAAAGCGGCGAGATTTTCAAGGAAAATCATGGTTATGTAAATAGAAAATGTTATCGCACTGTACAGCAGATAACGTTTATTTTCTTCGTACCAACAGTTGCCCGCGCCCGCATAATACACATACTTACAAACCTTCCTTAGTAAAGACCAGACATTTTTCTTGTTGAAATAAAGATGTGTCTCAATATTCTACTTTGCCGTAAAACGTGTTGACTACATGAAGTTCGGGTACAATATAGAAGAAAGCGAAAATATTGATACGAATCATAATTAAGGCTCATTAAATATTAACGTGTTTTGTGAAAATAAGAAAAGCTTTTGACGCAATTACCTAATATTTTATTGGATAACAATAGAAAAACTGTTACCAAACCTTTAATTAGTATCATTAGGTCGTTACTAATATAATTATGTTAGCTGAAATATTAATTATCAGTAAAGGTCAGGTCAATACGCATACGGTTCAGCATCTCTTGGAAGTAGTTTCTAGGTGTTTCGAAAAGACCCAACTATAGCAAATCATATTATTACATGCTCATATTTCACAGCATTGATATTTCCTTACTTTGGCCGGTTTTGATAAGAAAAAAACTTTATAGTTTGATAAGGGCATGGAATAATCAGGCAGAGATTATTATCTTTCTTCGTCAGATTTTTCAATACGAAGTTGCAATGTTCATCAAAATTCTAGGAAAAGGATAGTTTTTGTTTAAAAATCTATTTTTTAGGAAATCACTTTCACTAGCAATAAAGCATGCAGCTCCAGACCTTTTACAAATATTCGAATAATGCACACAAATTATACCTATATCAGAAAAACTGACTTTGGAATAGTTTACTGCGATTAATCGAAACAGTTAAATAATCGAAATAGACGACCGGTTGGTGCAGCGGGAGTGTAAGCGACTGCCACGCCGAAGGTCGCGGGTTCGATTCCCACTCAAGTCAAACATTTGTGTGCGTGAACATGGATCTTTGTCTTGGTCTGGGTGTTTCTATGTATAATATGTATGTATTTACAAAAAAAATGTATATAATAATAGATAAGATAAGATAGATAAGATAAAATTTATTTGCTAAAAACATGTGTATACATACAGTTGCATGCAAGATGTTATACAGTAGGTACATTGTTATTTTTGTGCGACATGTTTGTCATATACGATGACGTGCAAATGTTATACATTAATAAAATTAGTTTTATAATGTCAATCAATAAATTGTAAAATAATAGATAGAATATAATGTCAAAATTAATAAATCAGAATTTGTCAGTCAAATAATCATTAACATTATAATATGCTTTATTAATCAAAAACAATTTAATTTTATTTTTAAATTCGGTATTGTTAAGTTCCTTCCAAGTCTTAGGTAGCTTATTAAATATGACTGGTGCCATGCATAGGACACTTTTGCGCATAAGTGCAGTCTTGGACGGGTTCAGACATAATTTGCTGTTATCACGCCGGTTTCGAGGAAACATATCTGTCACCCGTGAAAATAAATTAGGATTCTGTTTTACGAACAAAACCATTTCTAATATATATAAGGATGGCAATGTAAGTATCCTATATTGTTTAAAGTAAGGCTGACAGCTATCCGTTATTCTTAAATTAAACATTGATCTGAGGCATCTCTTTTGTGCTTTAAATATAATGTCTTTGTCTGTTGAGTTGCCCCAGAATATGATTCCGTATCTGATAATAGATTCAGCCAGTGCGTAATAAGCAGTAAGTAGTGTATCTGTACTAAGAGTTCGCGATAAAGTGTTTAACGCAAATGCACAACTGCTTAATCTTTTACTTAAGTTTTCAATATGAGCTTTCCAATTAAGGGCCCTATCGATTGTTAATCCTAAAAACTTCGTGATATTTACTGCGTCAATATTGGTATTATTATAATTAATGTCAAAATTTATAGTTGTTAAACGTTGGCTAAAATTCATTATTAATGTCTTCTTTAGATTAATTTGTAAGTTATTATTATTTAACCAATCTATAATTGAGGTTAACGTATTATTTATATCATTTTCAAAAGTGTCCCGGGATTTACTTGTTATAGTGATTGTGCTATCGTCAGCGAATAATGTCATAGGATGTATAGTAGCCTTAGGAAAGTCATTGATATATAGTGTAAAGAGAAGTGGTCCTAGAACGCTCCCCTGTGGTACTCCGTGTACTACCGTGCGGGCCTCAGATAAAGATATTACTTCTTGTTTTTTTACATTTATACTGCTTATTTGAGTGATTTGTGTCCGGTTACTAAGATAAGATTCAAATAGTTTACGTAGGTTTCCTCTTATCCCGTATGCGTCAAGTTTTTGTAAAAGAGTAGTGTGCTGTACACAGTCAAAAGCCTGGGTCATATCGCAAAATATTGAGGACACCGGTATATTTTTATCCATATTATTCAGTACCACCTGTAGGAAATCATATATAGCCATGTTTATGGTTTTATTTTCCCTGAAGCCCTTCTGTTCATGGCATAGTATGTTGTTTTTTTCTAAGTATTTATTTAACTGTTTATAATAATATTTTTCAAATATCTTAGAAAATACAGGTATTAGAGAAATAGGTCTATAATTCATTAATATATATGTTTATCCATTGTCTAGTACCCATAGTACAAGCTTTGCTTAGTTTGGGACTAGATGGTATTGTGTGAATGTGGTAGAATATTATTATTATTAATAACTTTACAACACTTTAGATGCCGCATGAAACGCATAGGATTTAGAAAACATTTATTTTAAAGTCAACTGAAAACGTTTATAAAAATTCAACAACATACTTGCCTAATACTGAACCATTTCTGGTTTCCATTCCAAACTTTATCACTAAAGAACTTTACTAGTAATTAAATTATAGATACATACATATGTAACGAGTGTTATAGGCTGTAAATTGAAAAGGTTCGCCGTACGTGTAACATATTGTTTATAATTAATTAACGGTGTAATTAACGTGAAAAGCGTTATATTTAAGTGGTTTAATGGTGACGTTTCAGCGATAAACTTTAATTTATTAATATTCGCTATTATGTTACTTTGAAACATGAGGTTGGCTTGCCAAGAATTGATATCCCAAATATTACCAAAAGCATGTTCGATTCCATGAATACGCCATGCGTAGAGTGATTGGGCAACATTTCTCATCACTTTGTGGACTTCGACTACATGAATGACGTGTTGGATTAACCAGCCGCCTCAACGCTTGGCGAGAGATGCTGGTTCAATACCCACGCCATCCGTGTCTTTTGTCTTTTGTATGATTCTTAAGCTTTTGTTTCATTCTCTAGGTCCATTGGTTTGATGTTATACCCACTGCAATGCAGAATTTATTCTCTACATAAAACGAAGGCGAGCTTGCATCCTGTGAAACAATGTTGTAAACATAACCACATCCTTCGTATTATGCTCGCTTAGCTCCGTTTCTGTCGACCAGTATACATGTTCTAGTGTGATACTGATAAGTGTATAAAACCAGACGTACTTACACATTGAAATTACAAATAAACAGCATAATAATACTATTATTATGATACGAATCTTACTTCTCCATTTTGAACAATGGTTTGAAAATAATTTTTATTCCACAAAACCATTTCACTGTCATTTTCTTCGTACGAATATTCAGCATGTCTAGCTCTGGAAAATATTTTTACTATTAAGTAGTAAAAATATTTTAGTAGCACATACATTTTTAAGTCGAAAGCACTGCCGAACCTTTGCTTTTTTTCTGCGAAATGCGGGTATAATTCTCAGCCACCTTACTACCCGAGCATACGTTTAAACGTATGCTC
This sequence comes from Euclidia mi, assembly GCA_944739405.2. Classification (NCBI taxonomy): domain Eukaryota; kingdom Metazoa; phylum Arthropoda; class Insecta; order Lepidoptera; family Erebidae; genus Euclidia; species Euclidia mi. The sequence goes on from OX123181.2 coordinate 80,563,302, forward strand.
GGGGAGGTTGGCAGTGCTTTCGATTTAAAAATGTATGTGCTACACCGTATTAATATACAATCAATACATCTACTTTACTGGTACTAATAATAATTTATTAATTACGAAGTGCAGTCAAAAGCTGTACTTTGCTGCACCAGATGCTTTTACTATTTCAAAGTCCTTTTACAGAGCTGCAAATAAAAATCACTTAGGATTTCGAATCAAATACGACGTAAAAATATTTTACTGTAAATTCAAAATAATCAACTTAAACTTATTGATTTTGATTAAATGGAATAGGACCATCATATTGTTAACCGAATTTAGGTCTCAAGTAATAGTAATTTTTTCCCACCACTTACCATGTTCGTAAGAACCTTGCTGTATAGCATACCCTTTCATTCACCATTTAAGTCGTCATGCTATCCCATTTTGAAGCAGCCATGTTTCGAGAGAATCTAAATAATGGAAAGTGAAGTAAGCCATCACTTGGCAAAACAAATATCTATATGTAATCATATATAGCTCTCGAATGTCGTCATTAGTACTGTCGCTAAACGACTCGAAATGCTGCCATCTGCCGCCCGGTGACGTATCGGTGCGATGAAGGGGCGGCGCTTGACAAGTGTTCCTGAGAACTTGCCTGGCGAGTGACAACAACATTCAGGCTCTGAGCGTCTAGTGAGATGTACCTCGTGAATCCGTCCTCGGTCCGTTACAAGACTTTTAGTGAAAGTGTTATCATGTTCATCATCATATCATCACTATAATTGTGGAGATACTGTATTTTGTAATAAAGTCAGTGAATTGTAGTTAGTGTGTATTCATTGCAAAAAGACCCAGTTGTGCCCACATAGAACTATGAAGCGTTCATACCGGTCAAAAATCAACCTACCCGTCGATATACTTTTATCCCCAGTCTCTTATCACCTATTTTAAGAGGCTGTAGCATTCTGCAATGTTTTTCACCTATGGTGGACTCGCTGCTGGTTATACTGCGGCCTCATGCGCCTTATCCACTCTGCCAGTCGAACTGCCTTGTACTCTGTACGCTTTTATCTAAAATATAAGGCCTAAGAGTAAGCAAAATTCATTTGATCAACAACCTTATTTTTTTGTCGCATGGTGGAAACCTACAGTTTGCGGAATTAAAAGGCTCGGCCCAGGGAGACTGTGAGACTCCCCGGCGACAAGCGCTACAGGGAAGCGCTACTGGGACACTCACTAAATCCAACATGGTATTCCTCTTTTCGATCCCATTCCCAAGTCCACGGGAACTGCGTTAGCATTACTTCCGCGACCGCACTCTGCAACTTGCACCAATCTCTGTTATGTAATGCGGCTACGACTAACTCACCTTGTTATTGGAACACAGGAATTCGATGTCGATTTATAAATTTTGTTGTATAATATACGCATATATTACGAAACACTAATATGATAAATGCAAAAGTGTTCCCGCGTTGGTGGAGCTGCGAGTGGAGGCGCGGGCGAAGCGTAGTTTGATGATATGTATATTTTCAAATCACAAATTTGTTTTTGCGCGTGGGATTGGAAGGTCTCGGGTTCGATTCTCAGGTCGGGCAAAGTGTTATTGGGATTTTAAATTCTCAGTAACAGCACGGAGTTTGGTAATGTGCCCGGTACGGCAATAGGATCGCCCCCTATTACGTGGGACCTAAAAATTCATGGCGAAATGTGGGTGTAATATTACACCTCTGCCTACCCCTTCGGGGATACAGGCGTGAGTCTATGAAAAAAATTGTTTAAATATAGTAAACATCATTATAAAGCTACAAGTTATAGCAGTTCATAAAATATTTTAAGGCGTTACAATGAAATCGACGAGGTGTGTCGATTCAGTGGCTGACCGAGCCAAAGACACGAGGCTTTTTTTGAAAGCTTTCCCCGTACCTCCAAAAGACCGCTTGATTGTCGATCAAAGCATCTTAACAGGTGAGATCAAGGTCAAAGCAAGCTTATTTACAATAAAGAGAACTGATATTTGAATGACCTTTTGAGAATCATCCAAAACAGCTTCGGTACATCACATTATTTACTGGGTAACTAAGGGTGTGACACCAAAATCAATCAATTCCAACGCTAAAGTATAAATAAGCGTATAAGATAAGATAAGATAAGATACTTTATTTGCCAGAAACACGGTTATAAAGGTGTTACAGAAAAGAATTGTACTACATGTCTCACCATATAAATGGCATGCAAAAAATAATGAGTAGTTAAGTACCCACTCAATTAATCTGAACATTAACCCGCATTATAATAATCGTAACAGTATTACAGACATAACACATACATTTAATATACAGAATTATCACATACATTTCAACTATAAATCAATTAAAAATATTCATAAATAACATGTCTAAGAATTAAATTACATTCTATCACTAATTCCATTAATAACTATATAATTATTTTTAATATATAATATAATTAGTTTTATTTATAATTATAATTTAAACAATTTAAATACAATATGAAATGCGACATCAGATAATTCATTGTAATGTTTAATACTCAATATTCTTTATTATATTATACCTACCTACTATCTACCTGTCTTTGTACGACATAAATTCGGAAAGTGTATAAAAGCATCTGTCTATAAGCCAAGTCTTTAATTGAGATACAATATAGATATCTCATACTCACATACTCTTACATTACAAATGTTGAGAAACGAAGCTCTTCGCGGTGTACAGATCGGAAATTTCTTTTCACCTTCAAGAGATGGATGGCTTTTCATAAAGACTACTAAAGTTATATTAGTGATTCTTACTTTATTATTATAACAATGAGTTTGCGGTTCGACGGATAATCGTTGGAAGGTTCCATACAAGATTATATCGGCTAGTGACATAAATGTCTCATCCTTTGTGGAAATTTTAGACGCTATATTTCCTGTAGACATTATTACAAGACAACAACGAAAATCTCTATGTCACTTGGTAAAAAGTAGTACTTAACATCACTGCTGAAAATATTCAAAATATGAATCTAGTTAAATATATTAGATATCACTACTACACAAAGACATATTATTTTAATTTATATTTGATACAATTTTATATACAGTATATATATTACCTACGTCCACTGTCTAGACATGCCATAGACAGATAGGTACAATGTACATAAGCTAACAGGGGCTAGGTAAGCTGTCTAAAGCAAACGTACTAGTAATAAATAGACCTCAACATAAAAAAATTTAAACATTTCAACACAAAATCATAATCGTTATAATGCAAGAGTATTGAGCAATATTTATAATTAGCGCAATCGTCTGTTAATTCCCGAACTGGTGATTCAGTTTTCAACATGCTATTAAAGGAAACCATGATAAACGTTGCTACCCTTCGTATAAAACGTCGTAAGAGCCCAAACTCATCGGGTCCCTAGAGAATCTCTCCACACGGCTACCGTGAAAATTATATATTTTTCTTGAGAAGACAATTTGCTTTTATCTCTTAGCTGTCCCCGTGTGTAACATGATAACTGACACTTTTTGCCTACGGGAAATATCTTTTAGATTCGATAAAGATATTTAGTTTTCACTCCACAATGATAAAAATAATATTGTGTCAATGAGGTAAAAGTCTAGTCTAGTCAAAGGTAAGTTCGCGTCAGGTCACGAATCATATCGAGCTCCATAATATTATCACCTGCAAAAAAAATTTTTAACTCGTAAAGGTTACGTAAGTGTCCTAATTTTTGTAGCGATGTTAATATATAATAATAATAAATACATAACTTTACACCCAACGTGGTTGTGGTACGCAAGGTAGTTTAGATAAAAGCGCGTCGATACAAAACAGGTTCTAATAAGAAAACAGTTTCCTCAAAATTTTACTTCACACCTATAGAATAGAATAGAATGAATTTATTTGCACCAACACAATATTATGACAATAATTACAGTAATAAATATAAATAAGAGCTAAAGATAGACAAAACAAAGAAGTAAGACGCGCAAATTTCTCGCTGGCTGGCGCCACCGCAGGCACGGCTATCTATATCTAGGTATTATATTGTCTTTGATCTAGGTAAGCATCTTCGTGAGCTTCGGCAATCGGCCCGTGACTTGTGAGTTTGTGACACGACGCGCGGGCCAGCCAGTGAGCCAGTGACGCTCGCGCACAGCGGCAACACGCACGCGCGCACGCTGCGCTCGGTCGCCCGCGCGATCGATAACAATATAACATTATGAACGGCGACAGTTGTGTACATCAGGACTACGATACGATATCGTGCAATCAACAGGCATATACAAGTGTGCATACATACAACAATTCATTCCCAGTTGGGTTCATAGTTACAATACGTGAGCCATGAACATTGGGTAAGCACTGCTTATCTTATTACTATGTTATTTATTAAAAGTAATTTAAAACAAAGGTTGTTTATCATCTGAATATGATCTTCTGGTTATAATTATATATATATTTTTTTAATTCACTGTTTACAGGTTTCCGACATGTCATTAAAATCTGCAAGTTACAATAACATAGAATATGAACAATGGATTGCGATATTACGATAGCATTGCACCGCCGACAGAGAAGAATGAGGTACGTGAAAACCTGTATTAGGTATCTACCTATTGCCGCTAGGCGCAAACGTTTGTCCATAACAATACCATACACCTATTCATACATATATTTGCACATACACATTACCTACAGATTTGTTACATTAATGCAATCTTAGTATGAATAAATATAATAATATCAAAAAGCTTAGTATGGTTCTTATTACGTTATTTTTAAATTTTATTTAGTATTGCTAATCTATTCAGTTATTGCTAATTTATTTAGTTATGTCAAAACGAATAAAAAATGAATATGTCAACGAAATGAAAATCAACTGTTAGCTATAAAGACTAAATTATATATCACGAGGATAAAATAATTATGCAATAGGAAGGGTAATTATTAATTTGGTATGTCAACAAATATCATTAAATTAAATAATAAGTCAAAAGATTGTCCATACAGTAGTAGGTATAAATAAATAAAAAAAGGCCTGTAAAGGGGGCTGTGATGTCATCGAATAAAGCTCAATAGGATGAAAGTAAAATAAATAAAATAGTAATAACAATAAAATAATATATAGAATGTCCAATAAATTTACACCTCTAATTGCTGTGTCCTGCAAATTCTTATACACATAAGCTGTAATGCAACTAATTTAAAAAATACACGCTTACAAATGGAATTGTAACTTAAATTACATAAATCTAATTTCGTAGCATCTGTAGCAAAGAGCTACGCCGTAGACTTTGTAGATATAAAGTGATAATACTTATATTATACTTCGTCACAGGCTCCGTTCAAATCCTTATTTTCGTCTCCATCTGAGTCCATGAAATATTTCCCTACTTATGATAATAATGAGCAATTACGACATCCCTGGCTGGAATCAAGTTTACTTATTAAGGGCGTATAAATTAGAAAGTCACCTAGTAATAAGAACTTTATGAAACGGACCTTTTCATTAATATACACAGCCGATTCTCCTAAGTTTCGTACATAGAAGCACACACCGTAGCTTTCGGGAAACAACGCGTCAGATAGCAAATTCTAAAGCCTACACATATAGTGAGAAATGATCGGTCAAAGCCGTACCGGACGAGAACGTTTCCAGGTGAAATGGATGAACTCTGCTGCCATACTGAATGGTACGATAGTATTGAGTTGACTTTGCTCCATTATCAAATAGACACCTCAGAGCACTGGCTGTAAAATTGTAACTAGAAAACGAAGACTGACCGAAAGTCTTTACTGTATTCCAAAGGCCAACCATGCCTGTGAGATTAGAAGCAAGCAAGACTTGTTCAATCAACTGAGTAGTTGACATTTGAATACGAAGGCATTCTTCTGTAAATGTTTTGTACATATAAACTAATGCTCAAGGTTTAGAACTAAATATTATTACATAGTTAATTCAATACAGTATGACAGGAGTGTAGTGTGCTTAGTCTGTTGAAAATATATTCAATATAGGTACATAAACTTTGACATTACGTGTATGCCACGAACAGTGCAACGGTTGTAGTATATTAGATGTACTAAATTTTTCTATACAGTCTGTTTTCGAAAAGCAGCTTATGTTAAATCCAAACAATAAAACAAAGATACCAATGAACCGTAAAACGTAACAAAGAATTGAAACTGCTCTCATTGACGGCCTGAAAACTAAATTCTTACTTCAATGTAGTAACAATAAAAATAAAGGACTCATAAAGAGAATGTCAAGCTGCCGTTAGTACTAAAGAGACGGGCCCACTTAAATAAGCAAGCGCCAGCGTTATTTGCCTGAGACGTACACTTACCGCGGCGATAAAAGGCCGAGCCTTTTAATTGACCCATTACCAAACCGTAAGTATTTCAGTATATAGTTGGCTCACACGGAAAAACACTTAGAATTTCGGCAGTGTATTAAACTACCTGATCACGTAGGTGGAAATCTGCCTGACCAATAATACACCTTTACCCTTTACCTAATTTGTATTAAGGACCGGAACGCGAACCCGGCAAGGATTACAAAACTGTGTTCGCCAAGAGACTGTAAACAGCTTTATCGCCTTGATTGGTGTTAGGCCCAGTTTTCAAGTAGTGTTATATTGAAAACTATGTGGCCTTCAGAACGCCCGCTTTTCAGTCTTACCTTAATGTTTTTGTTCGCGCTCGCTTTGTGATGATGTATGTTGGGGATTTTATTAGCTTTTTAGTGTAAAACTATTTAAGTGGTATCCTAGAGCTTAGGCTTCCATCCGTCCTTGGATTTAATTCTGCTTTAAGTTTGGCTATATCTGGTGCGAAATTGTCAACAGTGTGTAAATTGCAGATGTACCTGTCATATTATAGTAGTAATAGACTCCTGAATACACTGCTTTTAAAAGTAGTTGGCGGTACATGGGTTCCAAATCTTTCCACGTAGTTTTTATGAGAAATATGACACATTTTATACATGGTATTCTCTCGTTTTCCATAAATTCATTTGCACTAATATTGTTTGCCATAATCATCCCCGATCATAATATTTACTTGCAGCTATTATCATTTATACTAATAACGTTTGCCTTAACAACTCAACAGTGATAACTTTTATTTGCCATAAAATGAATTTCTTTAACAACATATATCATAATAATTAGTTTCCATAAGTAACACATCTCATAATCGACTCTTGACATAATCAAAATTTGATATAATTATGAAAATAATACATAATAGTGTTAGGTCGAAATTAATTATCGTTAACACATATTATTATCAACAGCTAGTGCTTAGGGTTAGGTGCGACGAACTAAATAAATAGGTTATGTTAGGTTCTCTTTTGACCCTTAACCCAAAAATAAGAGCCCTGCGAAGCAGGGCTCCGTCAACTTAGTCCACATGCTTCACACTAGTTTAATAAACTGAAGTTTACGGAGCCCTGCTTCGCAGGGCTACTATTTTAGGATTAAGGGTCTAAAGAGAACCTATTTTTATTTATATTATGGTGAATAAAAGTTATGGCAAAATGGCATTAATGAAAAAGAAAATTATAGCAAATACATTTATGGATTTAAATTATTATGACACTTGATCGATTATGACCAATGGAATTGGTGAAAGTCAGTTTATGTCATTTCACGATTACGGCAACTGAAGCGTTATTTCTAATGAAATTATGGCAAATACCAGTATGGCATATGAAATTATGGCATTTTAAATTATGGCAAACATTAGTAAACCTTTATACATAATATTTTATTCTTAGCAGAGTTTATTTCAAATATATTAATATACATCGTCGGTAAAGTTCACCACATAGACTATTACAAGCTATTTATAAATACTGTTTCATATGAAGGTCCCCCAAACTAAATGAACACTGTAGTTAACATTATCATTACCATCTCATGCCCAAATGTCTGAGGCAATTTGGTAGGAACACTTTTACGTTTACAAATACTAGGTCTCACAGTAATATTATAATACGTGTATAATAACATCTAGGACAATCCACACAAAGCTATTTTATCCCAAACTAGGCTTAGCCTAAACTATGGTAAACAGACAACAAATAAACATACTTGTCTATTCTCAAATACATCATAAAAGTCAATATCATTTATAGGGTAAGGTCACGATGTGACTCTTATGAACGCCCAATTTCCAATTTAATTACTTAATTATTCTACATTTTCATTTAGTGTTATAATTGGAAATAAATTACATCCAGACGCAAAAGATTTGTCCTGGGCATACGAAGATTGCCCTGGGACAGAATCGAACCCACGACCTTCGGTTCAGTTAGGCTTACTATTTCGCAGATTAAGTAGTAGTAAACACTATTCTGTATTACCACATGAATTTACTGATGTAGTAGCACTACCTACTCAATTATTTGAAGAAGTATACGCAGAATCGCATATACGTAGTTACATCGATCTTTAAATGAGAAGCGTCACTGCGTCATGTTAATATATTTTGACTGGACAGGTGGCGGGAGAGTCTAATCGTCTGCCTTACCCCTTGACACTACTAGTGTTGTTGGTTTGTTATACGCACGAGAAGACCAAGCGGAAATTGTGACGAATGTGTTATAATGTATGAAAAATGCTTCTACTAAGGTGACGTGCAAAGCGGATATCTCTGTATTCATGAACATTACTTTCCTCATAAAAGGCCTTTTTGTAGTTATAATCTGAATTTTAATACCTGACTTTGAAGATTAGTTTACAGGCGCTCTTTAGTAAACATTTGTTCATAGATGTGATTTTATAAATAAACTTGCAATACAATGCTAACAATATTTACCTACTTCTAATTAAAAGTATCACAAAAGATGAACAAGATCCTTGTTAATTAGATTAGTTTCAAAGTAGTGTCCCAAGGTTTTTGAGCTCTGAATTATACTTTATAAAGTCCTAATTTTAAATCCAAGTAACAATAGAAAATATCAATGTAACGATGTTATAAGTAGGTAAAACAAATATGTTTTATTTCAAAAGCCCAAAACACTATTCGTATGAGATTGTAATATAAGGAAAATATTACCCAGCCGGTACTAAACTAAATATTATATTGATATAGATGAGCCAGCTTTTATAAACTAGACAAATAATTTAGCCGAACAAAGTTAGCCGCGCAAACATTCTTGTTTCAATATGATTACCTAGTTTTTACGGCATCGCTTTTGTACACTGTTTATCGAGCTAATTTATATAAAGAACCTTATAACAGCACAAAGGGGCGCAGCGATACAGTTCGAGACGCCAACTGGGGATATCAATTGCAAGATATTTAGCGGGCTTCCACCTACACATCCCGGTCGGGCACCTATTCATTGTAAAGTTTTAAATCACTGCGCCCACCGCCGGGATACTACCAGTTTAATTCAACTGTGTCGATACTACACCACTAGCTATTGATAGTCCCGTGTGCCACAAAAGAAAATATTTATCGCCGTCGAAACGGCTCCATAATTTCATTCATCGACGCGTCTGCTCAAACAGCACCATTCCCACCGACACAACAAATTCGATATTTAAACGTGTGGACGTAATGTGCGAAATATAAATTAACATAAATAACCGCCAACATTTAAATTATATATTTGTACTCAACTCTCACTCAACTTCAAACCACGTTTTAAATTAAGTAAATGAAAAGCTTTGGAAACAGTTTATTTTAAACAAACAGTTCAAACACATAAATTAGCATTATTTTCCGCACAAATATTTAAGGACTAAGTCGTTTGTTTAGCATATTAGACTTTCAATTTAATCTCGGAATTAAATAGACGTTTATTTTAGGCGTAATGCCTAATTTGTTACATAAAATGCTGAGACGACTGCGTATCAAACAGTGCGTATGGATTTGCTCGCTTTACACAGTTTGGTTAATTTATTTAATTTAGGAATATTTAGATGTTTTTTGTTTCCTTTTAGGGGTATAATAGCTAAATGTGTACTTAGCGTTTAACGTAAGACAGGCAATAAATTGAAGTCGTAGGATCGTAACAACACATGCGGCTTACACACCTTTTAAACTATCCGAATACGTTTAATGAGCAATAATTCTTCGAGCGGGAAGATTTATACACTCCACGAGAATAGTTAGAAGAGATAGGCTCCCGGCGAGAGCTCCATCCGATACTACAATATATCAATGAGAGGTTCCCTAAGGATAAACTGTGTGGATCACGTATCACAAGTGTTTTTCTACAGACCCTAACATTATCTCGAGATGAGAGAAAAGCTTTAGTTCCGGACTTATGGGGATGTTAGATAAACATTATTTAGATTAGGTGCCTAACAGCTAATTTAGGGTCTATTTGCAGCACCCGACCCAGGTAATGGTGCGGTGTCAAAGGAAATTAAAGTTACCTTTACATTTGCTTTGTCTTTATAAATTTTGGCGGTAATCAGATACGTTTGCAGTGGAATAGTTACAAACGAACTGTTTGCTATTGTTCGGTGACAAACTATGTAGAAGGCAAACATGTTACCGCCGGTATTAAAACTGTTATTTTACACAAGCTGTTTCCTAATGGAATACGTTACTGTGAGCTGCTGTGTCTTTTACAGTCATAGCAAACGTTGTTTTGTTGTGTGTGTGTGTGTGTGTGTGTTGGGTTGTGCTCACATCTGCGTTCATCAATAACTTTCCACTACTACCAAAGTCAGGTAAAACTATTTCCTGATTATATCATCAGGCAGCACTAATGTAATTGCTTTATATTCTTAAATAATTTTGAATTTCTGTCTTAATAATAGCAATCTCCATGCTTTATTTATTATACTGGAGTCTACCTAATCTTTGTTTTTTTTAATGATTTAATTTATCAGAATGCCGCGAATTTCAACATGGCGTTATTCTGATAGAACGCTATGTAACTTGGAATAAAAAATAGCCTTTGGCATTATATTGCTTACAAGTAAATATTTTAAGTTATCTTCATAAATAAATAAAACAAAACTGTATTTGTACTTTTGCAGTGTAATCGACTAATAAATACTGAATAAAATAAACCATGGAAACAAATCCAAATGGATTTTGCAAAACTATAAATCAGTCGTTGACCGCTAAAGACAAATATTGTTGTATTTTCAAGCAGATTCCAATCACGTTATGTTCTATAGACTTTTACAGACACTACTACCTACAAAGAGGACCTAACAAACAAATGAAATACCCATAAGAGAGACTCGTTTCACAGTCAACGACACAGATACCTGGTAAACACCTCTCTGTAATCACTAATCTGCTTGCAAAGCATTCTAATTAGAGCGCACTGTGATCGAGAACTGTGTCGGTTTGGTGGATAACCTCAGGATTGGATTATTGCGGTATCTGTAGAATAAACACCAGCGGCTCTTGGGCCATCAACATAATCGTGTAAATCCAATTGACTGTATTGAAGTTGTATTGGTTTTAGTGAGTCGAGTAATTTGAAGACGTTGAATGCTGGCAATAACCTTGAGTGTTGCAGTGCCATGCTTACGTAGGTGTGAGCAAGATGCGAAAGAGCGCCTTAGCTTTCTTATAATATGTATTGTGTGAACTCAGAGCAAGGTAAAAGATAAAAAGCATATAGCAGGGTTTTGTTACTATTGAAGCTAAAAAATTAAGGACAATCAGTAAATAAATTACTGATATATTATAACTAAGGTAACCTACTTAAGTGTTATTTGTAAATATAAAATTCTTGTGTTACTAACTGACTGACAGACAACGCACAGCTAAAACTGTTGAGCGCAAGAAACAGAACCTTGGCATGTATGTTTCTTGGGGATCATAGGGCTGCACTAAGATGAGATTTCCCGAAATATAAACGGCATCGGGAAGAAACAGTTCAATTAAAATTAAATGAGCGGCCGGTAGCTGCGGCCATCATCTAGTCTTGGTGCATGAAGTCTTCACGTATGCGCGGGTATTTATTTACTGGTGCTCGTAATTTTTTTTGGCTTCTAAATCTAAATTTTTTTTTACTTGTTCTGAGTGTATATCTATTTATTGTATTTACATATAAGCTGGTTTATTGAAATATGTGGGAGTATAAAAACACATTGCATCAAGGTAGAGAGACCAACAGACTGTTACGTAGAGCATCTCGAGTACAACTGGCGGGAATTTTCGAAGTTATGGGCATATCATATTGCAATATCGCTTGCTCATCGGTAACAATATAATGAGGAGACCTGCATGTCTAAGAGTTCTACATAATGTTCGAAGATATATGAAGTCTTTAATCTCGCACTTTGGCAAGCGTGGTGGACTATGGCCTAACCTTTCTCAAAGAGCAGAGATGCGCGACCAGCAGTGGGACAGTTTATATACAGAGCTGATGATAATAGCTCGTTCTACGCTAGTCTAGTAAGACACCATTTCTGTCTCTTTCTGATTTATTTGTGTGTTTTGTCCTTGTCTAAGGAAGTCATACTTTGCACCAAATGACATGTTTTCTTTCTATGTAAAATTGCCACGTTTGGCAATTAAGCATTGTCACCCAGGCATATAGTAATTACTGTTATGCTAAAATACATTATCAACATCGCTTACCTAAAACTAATCATTAACATATCAACATTTATACATTAATGATGTTTTGTAATTATGAGTTATAGCTAAATATCACTCAAATGTATTTAATATGAAACAAACCGATATTCATCTTATTATGTGGTTCAAAATGTAATGATATTCGCTTTCCAATGTCCAATTATTTTATTTTTTTAATACTAATGTTTATCTGGCTATTGATTGCATCGAACATGTACTTCCATATCATACAATGATAATTAAAAATACTGCCATTGTGTACCAGAAATCTTTTCTTATATAATCTGTCCCACAACATGATACAGGCCTCTTCTCATTCTGAGAAGGATTAGGCCATAGTCCGTCACGCTCACGAAGTACGTGGTGGCATACTTTACTTTTCTTTCGAGCACGATATGAAAAATTCTTAGACATCCAGGTCTTATCACGATGTTTTTCATATTTTCTTTCACTGTTCGGTAAGGGATAATTGACAACTTAATCACATAATTTTGAATATATAAGCTCGCGCCACGGTTTTGAACCTGAGACACAATGCGTAGTACTGTAGGCGGCAGGTTTCTGTAAATTAACTAGGCTATTGCTGTTTTAGTAAGCTTAGTAGGAGATAAATAATACATACATACATAGACTAACGCCAGTTTCCCGGAGGGGTAGGCAGAGACTACGGAACGCCATTTGCAACGATCCTGACATACCTCTTTTGCTTCATTGACTCCCATCAAGTTTCTCATGCATGCTCTTCTGTTTAGGGTACTTCTGACCTGTCTTTATTTTAGGATGTCTCCAATCTGGTCAGAGAACGTCCGCCTAGGTCTTCCCCTTCGTCCTGTTCCATTCACACTTGCCTTATATATCTTCTTTGTCAGTCTTTCGTCATCCATCCTCTCCATGTACCCAAACCATCTTAACATGCCTTTCTCGATGCTTGTCACTACATCTTCTTTTACCCCACACAGATACATAATAGCTTTATAAAAATTGCTTGATTCCGTGTCTCAGACCACTCCACTAAACTATACCAAAATACGGGCGTAATAATTTATTTTTCTAACCTCGTTTACCTACATGATATATGCATAGGTATATGTTTACACCTACGTTAGTATAATATGACAGGAATAGTTTGCTCCTCGTTCAAGCCTAAGACTATATTGGGAGTATCTTGATATAATATTGAACAAAGTAAAATGTAAATTAGAAGCACAGCAGTAAATAAGTACTGAGGCGCAAGTAACAATGTTGAAAGGCACTTTGTTCGACTTGGTTAGAAATTTGATAAACTGTTTGATATAGTGCTATAACAAAAAGTAACCATCAAGCATCCTTCGTTAAAAGCTGATAAAGAAATAAATATGGGTTCCGAAACGAGTAACAAAGAGCTGGGGCATTCTCATTCGTAATCCATATTTTCTAAAGATCAAATTATGTCCTCAAATCGTTCCTTTCTATTTTTAAGACACAATGCCTGTGCTGTGAAATATATTCTATATCGGAGACTCGAAGCAATCTGTGTACCTACCTACACAAAGTTTTATCACTACTGATTGGTAATTTTAAGGCTAGAACTTGGTGCCAGGCAAGCATAGCACCATTGCACCCACTCACAATCTTATCACAAAACGATACATATCTGTATGAAATAAGTGTCATATCTATCTTCTATTTAAAGGACATCCCGCAGAATGAAAAATAAATATAAAAATATTACATTCGCTTTTGTATGTCTTCACGAGAGATGAGAGCTACCTGTTAAGTAAAGAGCTCTGTAGGTGTTGTCAAAATGCATAAACACGCCAATTTCAGGTCTTTAGTGCCTATACTCGAGTTAAGCCCAAGACGGACAGACAGTCGGACAGCCGGACGGTGGTACTATGCTAAGGGTAGGGAATGTAAGAATTGTAGTTACTATAGAAACCAACATTTCACCCCCAGTGCCATGTCTTAAAAGCTTTTGACACTAAGCTAGTTAATGATCAGACTAAAGACACATTTACCACAAATATCGTAATAGACAAGGTTTCAAACATATAGAAATTCTTCTTACAAACACTACCACCTAATATTTATATATAACATATACGAGCACACACTTTAACAGTTAAAAAAGTTATTTCAATATATTAATTTTGAAGAGTAGAACAATAAGATTTCTACAAAGGTTTCCAATATATACTTACATTCAACAATTAGGAGTTACATAGGAACAATCACCCACGATGCCAGACAGACACACTGGTGACCACACTAAGATGTTATTACTATCAGATAGGATGCCCATCCTCTCGCCGTAATCCCTTACGATCCTAATAGGAAGTCTGGGCCACGAGTAGATAACCTAGATCGAACCGAATACGTTTATTATTTATGGTTGAATCTATTCATATAATCTCAACATACGTGTCTACTTGTTACGCAACAAAGGGACTTAAAACGAGTTGCCAAGGATCATAACTCATATTACGCAACCTCTTAAATCTACATACACGTATAATTAAGTTTACATTACTGAGTAATTACTTGCTTTGCGCTGTACTGTTCGTACGAACAATTAGACATGAATACTTAAAATGTATTTATCAAGGCATACATAGGTATACAAATTCGTACCTAATCAATTTCAACTTTGGTCATTCGAGCGATACAAATTAATGACGAAATTATTACAAATGTAGGCGAGCGGCAGCTGTTGATATCGTAAACAGAGTAATCCGCAACGCAAAACGGAAATTTACAGGTCAACGAATTTCTAATTATGTAGCGAACACCGATGTTTCCTGAATAACAAGCTAAGTTGCCTATAAGCGAGACCATCGATGTACATAGTTCTGACTGTAATTACGTGCGGGCTCGCTGTGTGAGTGCCGGTGGAAATAAACCGAGTTCGGATGTTCCACGGATATTGAGGGGTCAGCCTTGCAGTCGTAAAACGTGCACTTTTAAGCGCGGCTAAGTTTAGTTGAGCGTAGATATGTCTGTAGCTTTGCTCCTTCTAGAAGGTTTTATCGATTATCATAAAATTGTGTATACCTTGTGTAAAACATGGATGAATAAAATATACACATAAATAATGAATTCAGTCCTTTTTAACTAAGCCATTACAATAAAAACTTTAATCATTTATAAACTGTTTTAATTTTGAATATCTTACATGTTATGGAACGGTTTCTTTCGCTGCTGGAAAAAACCAGTTCGGAATTTGGACTCGCCATAAACCGCGATAAAACAAAAATGTTGGTGGTGGATCGCAAGACTCATAATCGCCCTGATATACAGGAAATAGCTAACTGCGAAGTGGTCCAGAGTTACCTGGGATCCACTATCACAAATACTGGAAGCTGTGAAGAAGAAATTAAAAGACGGTGCACCATAACACGATCAGCCGTGGAAAAGCTCGCGAAGATATGGAAAGACCGCCGCATAACTAGGAACACCAAGGTTCGTTTAATGAGATGCTTAGTATTCCCAATTTTCCTATACGGGGCTGAAACATGGACGATCAATCAAAAACATCGTAAAAAGATTGATGCCCTTGAGATGTGGTGCTGGCGGCGTTTGCTGAGGATAAGATGGACAGCTCACCGCACTAACGTTTCCATCCTGAAGGAGCTTCGCATCAAACAAAGGCTTTCGTCAATTGTGCAAATACGAATCCTCAAGATGATCGGACACATAACACGCAATGAAGGTTCATTGGAACGTTTAGTGGTACAGGGAGGAGTAGAAGGCCAACGTTCTCGCGGCCGATCACCCACAAGATGGACGGACCTCATAAAGTCATCTACGAAGTGTTTCCTCACTGAATGTACACGTAGTGCCACCAATAGAGAGAGATGGAGAAGCATCGCAAAATCCGCAACCAATTTAATAGACGATCCATGACCACGACCACTCCGTCAGGAGTGTACGACTGAGAAGAAGACATGTTATGGTGTGAGCATTCACTTGTAATAGAACAGCGAGCATTTGGCGTTTTATGTTTTGTCGAACTGAACAACGAACAGAGCCGAACATTGCTACGGACATTTTCAAGATCTTTCTATCGAACACGATAATTATTAGCAAAATGTCAAAGCCTTACTATCGATTCGCTAGAATGCTCGCCAGAACGGTCGTAAGTATGCTCGCTAAAATACACTCGTTTGTTTTTCTGTTTTGTAACATGAGCAAGAATGCTCAAAATAAGGTATCAGCACCATAACAATTTTGCCTTCGCAATATGCGAGTACAAACATAAATTTCTTATATTTTTTTCTAGCTTTGTTTTTAAATGTACGAAGTCGTTTGATACGGACGACAGGGTGAATAAATCTTCTTACGCCCCAGATTAACAGACAGAAAAAGGTTCTTAGAATGTAACTTAAAGTAAGCAGCAAAATTAATCGCGTGTATGTTGAGTCTAGACTAAAGGTTGAATATATAAAAATGCTATCTTAGACAAGTTCGATTTTTACTCGTTGGGTTCCTCGACAGTTGAAGAATTAATACGGAGCAATGCAATCTTTAATTGTTCCACCGAAAAGATAAACTGATGTTCTGCAGCTGAATAAATTAAGTTAGAACATGTCATATTGTTTGACAGTTTTTTTATTACAATATTCGTGAGAACAGGATTAAGGCAGCAATAACCTAGTGAAGATACCAATAGACTGTCATGCAAAGTAGATATTGCCATGAGATATCCGAATCCACGGCACGCACCATATTTGTTATTTATGGCTTAAGGCAGGAGGGCCTTGACGAACACGTTAAGCGGTCGGTCCTAGCTGTCATGAAGATCTTAGTTTGTCAGTCGTTATGAGGAGTTAGTGTACCTTACCTTGTCCGTGTGGTGACGGATTAAGAATACGGAATGTCACCACCCCATATCAACCCATGGGTGTAGTAAGAGCCGACAGAGGGAGCATATTACGCAGAGAACAGCACTGTAAGAGAAGGAAAACTTGATACAAACCCTATACCAATCCGTTTGGCCAGCGTGGTATAGTAGGCCAATTCCTCCTTTCAAAGGAGATGGCCTAGTCCAGCAGTGGACTGTTATAGGCTGATGATGATGAGTGTACCTTAAAATAAAACCGACACTGGTCTCAATCATATCGTTATCCCTTTTGGTTGTCTCACAATTACCTATATTCTGAAAATGATCTTTTATTCCTTTTTACAGATGAACCCTTAAAAATACAT
The DNA here is from genome assembly GCA_944739405.2 of Euclidia mi. Taxonomy (NCBI): domain Eukaryota; kingdom Metazoa; phylum Arthropoda; class Insecta; order Lepidoptera; family Erebidae; genus Euclidia; species Euclidia mi. Next base: position 80,581,046 of record OX123181.2, read on the forward strand.
AACATTTATGACAATGTAGATGTCAACGATTTGGAATACAAGGGATGCTACTTTCACGTTTGTTATTAATTTGCGAAGGTTAAATTTTTGAAATAAAGAAGGTAACAACATAGGTAAAAGGAAATTCTCAATTTGGAATAAACAATGAACCTTATATTGAATATTAACTAAAACATAATGAATTTGATCAATGTACATCGATAAAGTCCTGTAAGGCCGAGCAAACACGACCTACTTACTTCTAATATGAAGTAGATTGAAAGCCTTAAACCTTATATTGAAGAATAGAATGAATGAAACCTAGAATGATGAAATAAAAAAGTAAGATCTTATCGCACAAATGCGAAATCTAAAAATACGTATTTTTAAGATCGCTACTTAAAAAGAACCACATATATAAAAATATCTTAGGAAGTGGGCGTTTAATATGCCTCTGCCTACCCCTTCGGGGAAACTGGCGAGAATCTATGTATGTATGTATCTTAGGAATTTTAAAATTGCATCAGTAGTAAAAGAATCGACCGTGACCTATACCAATGATTAAGAAGAAATTCTTTGAATTACAATGAAAATTTCGTCCTTCAATTTAACTTACATAGTTTATGTTAGAAAATATTTCAAGTCTAAAATCGTCTCCCATAAAACGAGTATCATTATTCGTGACGAACGAAATATGAAAACATTATTTTAAGAATAGTACGGAATCGTTGGTGCATAAGTCAGCCACTTGCAGATTCTTTTGCCTTGTGTTCTGTCCTGCTCTAAAGTCTATCTAGCATAATGACGGGGACACGAAAAAAACACAAACAGAGCTTATTTGATGTCAGAAAATACAATAAAAATTTAATATGGAATCAAGACTCTTTATTTAAAAAGCGCATAACAGCAATGATTGATACTTGCTGGTTACAGACAGTTATTGGTTTCCATGACACATTTGTCAATACAGTTAGCGTGCCCCATAGAAATATTACAGACATGAGTTTGACTTTGAAAGTACAATGAGAATTACGTATCATAATATAAATACGGAAATGTTATTATTGCTTAACTGTATGGGACAATTTCAGCGGGACATAAATTAGTTTTATTATTTAACTTACGTACTCTGTGGTCGGAGTAAACTCGCACCTAAAATACGTGTGATATACTGACACGCACGTTAAAACAGTAAGAACTTAAAGTAAAGCTAATATTTAATCTGCATACTAACTTTGAACAGAACAATCTATGAATTTAATTTATAGACATATGACGCCAAAACACCCAGCGGCCGCAGAGGATAGGGAGGACTGCAACGCAACACCGTATCTCCTCTTCCTCTGCGGCCCCACCGCGACGCAACGATGGTGCGCCCCCATTTGGTCGCGGGAGATAAGGCGCGCGGCAACGCAACACCGCGCCCGAATGCGAGGGACAGCAGAACTGTCCCTCGCACACCCCTTTGGACGCATCCTGCGCAGGCCCCCGTCAAGCCCACGCGGAGCGTCCACTCCCGGGATATCGCTTACCTTCACCGTGGCCGTGGGTGAGCTAACCCCGGTTACTGAGCTCGACAAGGTGGAGATCCCACGGGGGAGGACAAATGATGACCTGGTGGATAGAGTTTGGACTCGTTTTTGAAAAGCCATGATCGATCTCTATTGATTCAAATTTTAATTTTAAGTTATACAAATTGAAATTCGTCATAACCAATATTAGGTACCTAAGAGTAATTTTATAAGTGAAAAGAAGTACCTAATTTAATTCCCAATAGTGGTAGGTATATTTACAGTACAAAAATAATGATGGATGATGGATGTCGCAGGTATGTCAACAGGAGATTCCCAGATTACTCGGTGAACAGTCCGGAGAGCCTAGAGAGAGTCAAGAGCATTTAGCCGGGGGTCGCTAAGAAGCTAGTCCGTTGCCCGGGGTGAACCACGAGGAGGTAGCTCCACCGCTTCCCTGGCGGTATGTCCGAGTTGCACCAGCTCTCTGCAGCGGCCAAAGACTGGCTAATATACCTAAAAATAGACGTATAGGATCCAACGCAAAGAATGCCATACGAAATGATGATGACATAAATAATTAATATAATATTGTCAGTGCATGAGGTAAAATAATATTATAATAGGTAAAATGCGTTAAAACGTACTTTAAAATCTCTTTTTATTTCAATAGAAGATGTATTTGTTTTTTGTATTTATTTTTGTAGAGTTCTATAATATTGACAAACTCTTTTATATTTCAGGAAAAGTTTAAACATAATTGTAGATAGCATACCATCATCATCCTCCTAGCGTTATCCCAGTTTCAACCTGGGGTTCGCTTACTAGTCTAGCCGGATTTGGCTGAATATTAGCTTTTCCATGGAGCGACTGCCTGTCTGACCTCCGCAACCCGAAGGGGTAACGATATTCCATGGTTTAGACTAGTGTCAGTTCTTTATTGAGAGGTACTGACTATAACGACTATCTACTGTCTATACTATAACGACTGTCAAAGATCATCATGAAAACCGGGACCGACGGCTTAACGTGCTCTCCAAGGCACGGGACAAGCGATAATTAACTATTTAATACGCACATAACTCCGAACGGTCAGTGGTATGTGCCGTGGATTCGAACCCGATACCCTCTGCATGGCAGTCTGGTGGTATCACCACTAGGCTATCGCTGCCCATTGTATAGATAGCATATATTGGAGGTATAATAAAGTAAATAATTTCTGAATAGCACAATTTACTAAAGTTTGCTATTATTGTAGTTGTAGATGTCAGCATTTTAAGTGTTTATCTGTGTATATAATCTATTTTGTATCGGGTGAATATGGAGTCTATTTCTCATCTCCTTCATAGAGCTTCGATTATTATCTATTCTTGTGCGATGCAGAATTGTTTCATCGATTTAATTTTGATATCGCCGAGGGTGACAGATAATAATGACATAAAAAATGTTAATGATCATTATTTCTTACCCTGTTCAGCATATGAACAATTCGACCTTGGTAAGTTGTACAACTGCTGGGCACGTGCCTATCCTCGGTATTGGCAGGCACTATTTCAATGGCAAGGTAGGTTAGCAGAATTCAAGTTTCATGTTACATCGAGAGATTTAAACATCGTTAATTTTTTATCAGAATAATATTTGGTAATTGTATAATCGAAAATAGTTTATAATGAGTAATATGAGGCATTAAAACGCCAGTGACTAAGTACCCCAGCAATGGCTAGGTCACTTAACACCAAAGTTATTAAGCTGATAGCACAAGAAGAATATGGTATACAGTTAAACGGTGAGACGTAGCAGATCAAGACAAATATCATGCATTAATCGCGGACTAATAAGCGAGACGCTTTCGACGTTTACATCAGATAGAGCAAGAGATGTATGGACACGTTTATAGAGTATAATATTGCACGAGGCACAGAAGGGTCACAAAAGCTGCGCGGTTTTACAAGCGGCTGACGTTTGTGGTTCTGGTTGTAGGGTGCAATTGGAGTACGTTGATGGCATTTCCACATTTTTTTAGAAAGATAATACATGCGCAATGTGCTTATCAAAAATAACAAAGATGGTCTGTGCAGTATACAACAAAAAATACTTTTCCAAAAAAACCGACTTCAAAAGCTTCTCAAAACATGGCAACTGAAAAAGTATTATTAAGCATAAAAATAACCAAATGTCTGATATTGATAAGATTTAAATGGGAGACGAGAAGCATTCAAATATCGGTTCACCTCAAGTGAACACGGTGAAAAAATTGCCAGAGTGGTTAAACCGAAACTTTTACATACATTCACATAAAAAATACCGTCGAATTGAGAACATCCTCCTTTTCAAAGTCGGATTAAAATCGATAGAAGACTCAAATAAGTGATATCAACAATAATAATTGCAACACTTCAATTTTGTATCGTTCGCTTAATACTCTTATAATGGTTCATTTAATGACATGAGTGGGAAGCAGCTGTTGCTTGTTAGGTCCCCATTTAAGTCACTAGGAATAGCATAATTGGGTTTCATGTTGTTGGGCTATTTATAACGAAGATCGAACCTTTACGGCCCGTTCACAACCAGCAGCGGCGGGCGGCAGCGGCAGCAATATCGATGTCCATGGCGTGCTTTACTCCGGCAAGTCGCACGCTGCGGCCTATGTCGCGTCAACGTAAACGCGCCATGGACATCGAAGTCGCTTCCGCCTGCCGCTACTGTTCGTGAATGGTTCTTAAGGTTCTCTCGTAGTATTAGTATCCAAAACTTGTCAGGGTTCATTCAGCCTTTTATATCACAGCTAGTGAAACGAGGCAGTAGACCTATGCAGTAGAGCCTTGCTCTTTCCCCTATTTCTAATCCCATCCCAAAGGGCGGCAACGTACTTGTGATTCCTCTACTGTTACTTGTGTCCATGGGTGGCGCTAATCACTTCCTAACCAGCCCTGGACATCGCCCTCTCCCAACACGCGCCACAGTACACGGTCTTCAGCCTTCCGCACCCAGTCTGTCCCAGCCACCTTTTTCAGGTCGTCGGTCCACCTAGCCGGGAGCCGCCCTACCTTATGCCTACCGAGTCGTGGTCTCCACTCTAGGACGCGCTTGCTCCGGTAATCGCTTATCATCAGGCAAATCGTCCTATCGTTTCTGCCTATTACATAAAAAAATATCTTCAGAGTACTCAAGTCGTCGGTGAAGTCTTTATTTAAGTTACTATTTATATTATATATTTAACTAGAGGATGCACGCGGTTACACCCGTGTTATTTAAGGCTAGTGCTCCGCTCCCGTCACTCATAGCGTGATGTTATATAGCCTATAGCCTTCCTCGATAAATAGGCTATCTAACACTGAAAGATTTTTTTAAATCGGCCTAGTAGTTCCTGAGATTAGCGCGTTCAACCAAACAAACAAACAAACTGTTCAGCTTTATATATAAGAGTATAAGATTTGCTAACAGATTTCTACATGTCCATGACGTCAAAACTAGCGGCGAGCACCCAGAAAGCAGTTATAGAATACGGACGACAGAACATTGCTTTAATATGTACTTTATGACATATTTCTGTTACTACTCCTGTTAAAAGATTGAAAGACGTAAGTTGTAAACCAAATGTACACTTTAAACATGATAGAAAGTTTTTTCAGCAACTTGTTTCTTCAATCAAGATTTAAATCCCATCATGTTTTTTAGATTGCAGAAAATGTTACTCAGTTTTATGAGAAGCCTTTATCGTAGAACTCACAGAAAATCGACGTAAAGTAACAGTACTTAAACTGTTGCGTTTTGTTCGGTGACTGAGACTGCCGGAGGCCCTATTCCTTCTCCCTCATCCCACTCCCCATCCTATCCCTTTTCTCATCCCCAAGGGGCGGCAACGCACTTGTGACTCCTGTGGTGTTGCTTGTGTCCATGGGCGGCGGTAATTGCTTACCATCAGGCGATCCGCCTGCTCGTTTGCCGCCTATTACTATAAAAAAGGTTAAATAAAAATATTATATTTAAAGATTGTCAGTAGTTGCTATCATGTAGGTAATTAGGCTCTGTTATTTTCACAGATAGCCTGTTGACATCATCAAACAGGCGATTCGAGTAGTCTGACACAATGCGGGCGCTTCTAATAACTCGGGTGTTTTTGTTCTAACTTATCTTACATGTTGCTTCTAAACATGATGACATGGACTGCATTCGATGAGATTACAGGCCAGAGTTTTTTATTTTGTAAAAAATGATTTTGGCCGTACTAGGCATAATCTTGTTCCACGGCGGATTTTGCAAGCATTCAAGCAACGGCGAATGCAAACACTGGCGAAAAGTGGGCATTTATTATGCCTTTGACTACCCCTTCGGGGAAACAGGCGTGAGTTCATGTATGTATGTATGCCAAGCAACGGACACAAATACTATCCAGACTCAAAGCAACAATATGTGGATTACACAGTGTTTTATTTCATGTGGGAATTGAACATACGACGCTCGCCTCAATGTTAAGCGGCGAGGACCCACTTAAACGACTACGCCTACGTTATCCATGCAGTCAATTTGAAACATTGTTTGCATTCAAATGTTACTTTAAATGATGATAATAGATTATTACAGCATTTTCTTATTTTGTGCGCAGATTTTACTGGTAAATATGTACATAACTTAATTGATAAAGGTAAACGTTATATTTCAATATTATTCTCGGAAATTTTAGATTATCGAGTGAATTAGAAATAAGAACCGTACGAATCTTTACAAAAAAAACTTAAGAAAACAGCTTAATAAAACATTAGTTAATTAATACTGCTACTAGGCCACCTACTAATAACAAAAACGCTTTTAAGATAGATAAATTAATTTCCTCTAGAACACGAATATTTTTCGTAGTACTTTAAAAAAATACGTTATATTTGGTAAAAAATGTAATGAAATGAAAAAAACATTTAATACTGACACTACCATACCAAAACATATGTGAGCATTGTACTTAAGCCATGGACATACTTATACACATAAAAACAATCGATAACAGGTTCATACATATCAGGATGATAAAGTTTAGTCGTGGCAGTAACTAAATGAATGTACCAACTTACCTAAATCCTAAAATAAAACGGCGGCGATAGCCCAGCGGTGTACGTAACGGACTGCCGAGACGATGGTCTCAGGTTCGATCCCCAGGTTCCCGGGGCACACACCTCTGACTTTTCGAAGTTATGTGAGCATTAAAAATTTTAATGATCGGTCGCTTAATAATGTGCCCGGTAGATGGCAATAGGCTCGCCCCCAATTACCGTGGGACCGATACATAACTGGCGAAGTGTGGGTATGTAATACACCTCTGGCAACCCCTTCGGGGATAAAGGCGTGAAGTTTTGTTAAAACAATTTACAATTTATATCAAACTTAAATACCATTCATTCTAATTTGTGGGCCGTTTAATCTGTGGACATTTGAGAAACGTCCAACATTTCCCGTGACCACGACCATGGCCAGTCAGTAAGATAAATGCACCTATCATTAGTTATTCAACCTAAAGATATTATACTAGCGCCGAGTGATTATGAACGTAATATTTAATCCGTGATCCTAATATATTTATTACAAGAAATTTTGGGGAAATATTATGAAAACCCGACATTTACTTGTTACATTAAAATTATTTATATTGCAACCGAGTGGCTAGAGGCTTGTGTAATCGGGGGTTATTAATTAACGTTTAAGTTGGTCTGATCCGATTATGATGAATCCTGAGTATGCACGCAGGTCAATTGGTAAAATCCTTACGCCATAGGAGATATCTGATAGATATGCGAAAGATATGCCTTCACTGGTCATTGATTAGTGTATGAGTGTTACTGCTTGCCAATGTATTAAAATGATAAGTAACAGAATTAGTTTTAAAGCAACTCTATGAAGCGCTGACTTGTAGAGGCCAATCTGCATTTATAAAGTTAATGACTGACTAACAGACAAAACACAGGCGAAACTACTGGGCGCAAGAAGCTGAAATTTACCAAGTATGTTACTTGGAGAGCGTAGGGGTGCACTAAGTAGGAATAACCCGAAATTACCACAGGATCGGGCTAAAACTGTAATATAAGAAATTAGAATGCGCGAGCGTAGCTGCGGGCATCCTCTAGTATTTACTAAAAATGCAAACATTTTGAAACAGTCGCGGCCAGCGAACCACCTTTTCACAAAATATCGACAATTTGTTCAAATTAGTGGACCAGAGACCCTAACATCCAAGTGTTTGTTGTTTTAATTTTTCTTATTTAATATAGCCCGCATTGTGTCAGACTACTCGAATCGCCTGTTTGATGATGTCAACAGGCTATCTGTGAAAATAACAGAGCCTAATTACCTACATGATAGCAACTGCTGACAATCTTTAAATATAATATTTCTATTTAACCTTTTTTATAGTAATAGGCGGCAAACGAGCAGGCGGATCGCCTGATGGTAAGCAATTACCGCCGCCCATGGACACAAGCAACACCACAGGAGTCACAAGTGCGTTGCCGCCCCTTGGGGATGAGAAAAGGGATAGGATGGGGAGTGGGATGAGGGAGAAGGAATAGGGCCTCCGGCAGTCTCAGTCACCGAACAAAACGCAACAGTTTAAGTACTGTTACTTTACGTCGATTTTCTGTGAGTTCTGCGATAAAGGCTTCGCATTAAACTGAGTAACATTTTCTGCAATCTAAAAAACATGATGGGATATAAATCTTGATTGAAGAAAAAAGTTGCTGACTGCTCAAATGGTGGTTCAAACACCCAACTCACTTTGAAACACTGCGTCGACTATTGTGGGTTCAATCTCCACATGGTAAAATACTTTGCGGGATCCACAAATAATTGATTGTTGTGTCCACTAGTTTAATGTCTGTAAAGGCACATATGATACTTGATGTATTCCTAGTATTCCCAAACTAGGAATACATCGTAGAATGTTAGTAAAACAAAATAGTTCTATTATGTCATCGTAACATATATATCTTTTTCTTTTTTTATTTCTGCCGAACAAATTGACTCCATGCTGCCTGATGTTAGCAGTCAGTGAAGTCCTATAGTGATGGCCATCATCCCAGCAGCCAGCATGGCATAATGTTCCTCACCTTGACGGCCTTGAGAAAAGCTTTTTCACGCCCCGCTTAAAGGACCCAGGATCATAAGTGGAGGGAAACACGTGGGCTGGTAAAGAGTTCCACATCTTAATGGTACGGCAGAGATAAGAGGCGCCGAATCGTTTGATGCGTGACGGTACAGGACTCCGAGTTTCCGAGCTGCGGATTTGATAACACCCTCGATGTTGTTCTTCTGGTTGAGATTTCTGCGTATGTCCATACCCAGGATATTGAGGCTGTCTTGAATCGGTAGTGGAGTGTCCAGAAGAGAGTGATGGGGAAGAAATGGAGATACCTTGGCTGAGAATGCGCACACCTGTGTTTTCTTGGCGTTAAACTCGACCAGGTTCTCATCACCCCAATGCGAGATGCAATTCAGAACCCAGTGAAGCTCAGCAACAAGTGTTCGCCTATATTCCTCAGTATCGGCTTGCTTAGCCGCAGGGTGTCCGAGATATCGCCCATGTACAGTACTGTCATCTGCATAGCAATGTATGCCTGGAGAAACATCGATGACTCACCATCACAAAGGACTCGTATATGGCACTCATGCAGGAAGCTGACAACCCAGTTGCACAATCGAGGCGGCAAGCCGTAGGCTGGAAGCTTGGAAAGAAGTGCACGATGCCAGACTCTATCGAAGGCTTTGGAGATGTCGAGACTAATAGCCAACGACTCCCCATGCCTGTCCATCGCCTCACCCCAAAGGTGAGTGACATACGCTAGAAGATCACCCGTTGATCATTTCAAACATTTGATACAAAATTACAGAAATATAATAAAGATTATTATATGCTTATACTCTAGCGTTACATACATATAATATATCATAAACAGTGCTCAAACAATTTCGTAGCATTGCTCTTACTGCTACGATTTCGCTATGAATCTTTGTAGCAACAGCGTCGTTAACGCGTAGCGTATGTATTGCATACTTACGCGTCTTTTTGGTTGCATTTGGACTATAGTTTTAGATCCACATGCATAATGCGCAAAAAAAACAAAAAGCAATGACCCTTCACATATTAATTAACATATAGATTAGCACTCATTTGCTAAATATGGCAGCTATTAGCTAGATTGTAATGTTACTACAAAGATGACTTACACAAATAAACAATAGAAAGTGACTAAACCACGAAAGAGTATTATATTGTAATTTAATGACGAGGGTTGAATGGGAGTGACGTTAGATCGTGAGTGTACGCCTATAATAATAGGAGCGGCGGTGGTGTGAACACCACATAAGTACTAATTAATCTAATATATACTAATTGTACAACGTCGACAAAGTGAACGTATCAAAAATTTACCTTTTTAAGTTCCTTAACGGCCTCAGGAAACATTGCCTTTAGGTTCAGTAATGTCATGTTTGTAGACGGTAAGACTGCCCATTTGCATAATATCTCACCTAACGTCGTCCGAAATTTGTAATTCAATTTAGCCGTTGCCCGAGCACATAGTTTATCAAGATTATGGACATTTGTCTTTTATTATAACATGATTTCGCCCAAAATGTTCTGCTTTATACACTTTTATATTTAGTATTTCGGCAGGGGGTTACGAGATTTGTTGTGAAATATGAAAGTCTCTGTACATTGGCGCGTGTAGGATATTGGGTTTTTTGTACAGCTAACTAACTTTGCTGTAATGAACAATTCTCTGGGAAGTCTTTCATGAAAAGTATCTGAGCGTGTTTTGTCTATTCGTGATTGTAGATTCCATTTTAAAGTGCGATACTGATAAGAAAATAAAGTAGATATGTATGTAGGTATTAATAGTGATATACAACGATAACATTGGGGGAGTTGGTGTAATCTAGGAGTAAAATGCGTTAACATATTTTAACAAGATTACTATTTCATATATTTTTTTAAAAGAACAAAGAACCGCCCAAGTTTTAACCCCTATGTCGTGGAGGACATTACAAACATACAACCGTTGACTCGAAACAATAATTTATGGATCAGACAATGTGTTGTCACATGTGGCAATCGAACTTACAACACTGAACGCAGTGTTAGGTGTCTAGGTGACCGCTTAATCCACTATGCCAACCGTGCAGTCTGATTATTGCTGAATACAGTTATGATGTATGTGGTATCCATGTGTGGTATATTGCATACTTGGCGCAAATACTGCGCTCTGTGGTCACTATAGCACGTATAGTTAGCGAGATGATTATTTTTCACGAAAATAGGATACGAAAAGTTTCAACTGGAACTTCAAAACCGTTTCGGACTGCTGGAAATCTATGGCACTGTTAACGAGAAAACCGACGCTGTGGTCAAACCGCTACTGGATGAGTCTCGAAGGGTGTTTCCCAGAAAAAGCGTTAACAAGCAGAGTAAACTCTCACTCAAGACTCTCGAACTTATGAGGCATAGAAGGGGAATGTCATATGCGCAGACGTCTTCGACGGATGGTAGAAACCTAAACCGGAAGATCCGGAAGCTGGTGCGACATGATCTCCGATGTTTCAATACTCGCGCCATTACGGCTGAGATTGAACAGAATCGAGGCACCAAAGTCTTCGCTCGCCAGCTTGGTAGAACTCATCAGTCGAAATTCAATACTACGGATGGCAAAACCGTAACCTCGAAGTTCGAGATTCTCGCTGAAATTGAGAGTTTCTACAAGGACTTGTACGCATCGCGGATGCCTAAACCCACGAGATCCAGCGATGATGAGCATAGAGCCCAACTCACGCGCCATTACACGAAGGACATCCCTGATGTCAACCAGGGCGAGGTAAGAGTGGCTCTCGAGCAGCTTAAGAACAACAAGTCTCCAGGGGATGACGGAATCACCACATAGAGAGCTCTGTGGTGATTCTGTCATCCCCTCAGAACTTATGTCCCGCCTGCTTTTACTCTTAAAAGCAGGCGGGATATTAGTTCTGAAAGAGCTGGCAAGCCTCTTTAATTCCGTTATTTATTTATTTAAATTAACAAAGTAACGTTACAGAATGACTTCTAAACCGTTACATTGCATACTTAAAAGATACGTAATCAGTTTTAAAATCTTATCAAAATTTTATAAACACAACTAAAATAGAAACACTTACGGTAAACAATATTTAAGACTAAACAGAATAATAATAAGACATAGGATCTAAATACAAAAAAATATTCTGGCCTTCTTCACAAATGTACTCAAATTAACAAAAAATACATCAGCGTCGTGAACTTGACACATGAAGTCATTATACACCACAATTTTTTAATTAGTACAAAAACTTTAAGGACATATTAGCGAAGACATAATTATCATATTATGTGACGTAAGAATTTCATTATATCTATAAATAGCAAAGTTATAATCATTTGTTTTTTGTAGAAAATCTCACCTAAATCATAGCCATATTTTACAATCCATTCGCTACTTCATTGATAGTACTTACTTCCCGTCCTACTCTTACGCATTCTTTCCCTCGCACTTATAATGTAGGTAGCCTTAGACAATAAAATGAAGCAAAATAATAAGTGTAGGTAGTTACTTTTTATTGTTTTTCATTTTACCCCCTCCGTCATACTTCATCCGGGCTTAGGACAGGCAAAATTTACCATTTTGTATGTAAATTAAATACGGAGGTATGTATTTAGAAAGCAAGTTACATATATCAAAATAAAAAAGGTATTCTGTAATAAAAGAAAGGAGTAATTTTGGCGTATTTATGAAGTTAGAATCATCTGCTATTTACAAATATTATTTTATCATCATCATGTCAGCGTAGAGACGTCCACTGCTGGACATAGGCCTCCCTCAAGGTCCTCTACACAGACCGATTTTGAGCCGCCCGCATCAAATTATTATTTACTTAAGTACGTGTATTATTTACTAAACTTACAAGTATTTCCATTGTCCTTCGAAATGTCCACCACCGTAATTGTCAATACACTCGACACTAACCGGCTCACTTTTATACACTCACAATAAGATATCCATAGGTACACAGCTGCACTCGCGATTTTTCCACTCAAAAAGTACGCACGTAGCATAGCTACATACTCCCGTGATATGAACTGATATGATAGGCCATCGCGTCGGGCAAACGTAGACAAACAATTAACTTTTGCAACGAAAAATAGATACGTTCACTTTCGCTAGCAATTTAACACTGTTTGTCGCATCGTCCGGGCGCGGTGTAGGCGCAGAGGGGAGGGGGTGGGCATTTATCAATGGGTCCGTTTACTATGATAGTCCGCGGGTCGGCTATAGTATTAGTGATGCATTTACCAACTATTACGTATTATTGTGGACAGTTTTGGGACTTAGTGTTTTTATTTTTTAACTACATAAATATGATCAGTTAAAGATACTTAGTGCCCTGTTAAAATTTTTGTACTAATTAAAAAATAGTGGTGTATAACTTTATAGGTCTAACAGTTGGGGTACTGCTTAAATATCTGCAGCTCCATTCGGCAGGACACGAAAATAGGTGATGTCTTCGCCTTCCTACGCCACGTATGTAATTTTGAGGAACATATAGTTGCATGCATTCTAGCACTGAAGGATTATCTACCTTACCGCGCAATAACAGATAGTAATGTAGTATAAGCATTACCCTGCGTCTCAACAGCAGCGTGTCAAATCCCACGATTCCAGACACAAACAGGGATGGGTACATGTATGGATAGTACCCAAAGTTTGTTTTATAGAGGTACCGCGCACACTTCTTTTGGATTTTTTCTATCATAAGTGCATGCTTTTTATCATGTGGATCCCATATTATAGCATTGTATTCTAGTTTGCTACGTACATAAGCGTTATATAATAAGACTACTACATTTGTACTGTGAAATTGTGAAGATGTCCTAAGTATAAAACCTAGAGCTCTACATGCCCTTTTACATGTAGTTGAAATGTGTTCACGAAAATCAAGTTTGGAGTCGCAAGGCCTAACACCTCAGGTGGGGAGCGGGAGGGCGGTGGTTCTGTTTTTTCAAAAAAGTTGACAATACCTTGCTGAAAATCTGTAGAGCCATTTCACTTCTGAGCCACGTCTACAAGTTGTTCTCGAGAGTCCTAACAAACCGCCTCGCCAGAAAACTCGACGATTCCCTGCCACAGGCACAAGCCGGGTCTTGAAAAGACTACAGCGCCGTAGACTACATCCATACTGTTCGGCAGATCATATAGAAGACCAATGAGGACAATCAGCCTGTGTATGGCTTTCGTGGACTAAGAGAAAGCCTTCGACTCTATCGCAACCTGGGTGGTTCTGGATGCTCTGCAGCGATGTCACATCGATTGGCGCTACATCGAGGTGTTGAGATGTTCGTATGACACCGCCACTATGACCGTCCAGCTCCAGGACCATAAAACCAGCCCCATCGAGTTGCGACGAGGGGTGAGGCAGGGGGATATATATATCCCCTAAGCTATTCACCAACGCACTCGAAGGCGTCTTTAAGACGGTGGACTTTTTTTTTTTTTCTGCCGAACAAATTGACCCCATGCTGCCTGATGTTAAGCAGTCAGTGAAGTCCCATAGTGATGGGCATCATCCTAGCAGCCAGCATGGCATGATGGCCCTCACCTTGATGGCCTTGAGTAAAGCTTTTTCACGCCCCGCTTAAAGGACCCGGGATCATAAGTGGAGGAAAACACGTGGACTGGTAAAGAGTTCCACATCTTAATGGTACGGCAGAGAGAAGGACTGGACTGGATGCGACATAAACATTAATGGCGAGTACATATCCCACCTTCGGTTTGCCGGCGATATCGTCATCGTGACAGAGAGCCTGGAAGAGCTGAGCGAGATGCTGCACAGCCTAAATGGAGCCTCTCGACGGGTCGGTCTCGGCATGAACTTGGATAAAATCAAGATTATGTTCAACATACACGTTGTGCTGGGACCGGTTTATGTAGACGGATCGATGCTTGAAGTTGTTCAAGAGTATGTTTACCTTGGGCAAGTAGTCCAGCTTGGTAGAAACAACTTCGAGATAGAAATCGACCGCAGGACTCAATTGGGTTGGGCAGCGTTTGACAAGCTACGTCGAGTTTTCTCTTCGCCTCTACCTGTTATGACGTATGGTGCCGAGACGTGGACACTTACAGTGGGACTAGTCCACAAACTAAAATTCACGCAGCGAGCTAAGGAACGGGCTATGCTTGGCGTCTCTATGATGGATTAAATCCACCGAACACCAACCGAACCAAAATATCCGACATAGTGCATAGAATTAGTAAGCTCAAGTGGCAGTGGGCTGGCCATATTTGTAGAAGCACTGAAAGCCGATGGAGCAAGCGTGTCCTAGAGTGGAGACCACGACTAGGTAAGCGTAAAGGCAGGGCAGCCCCCGTCTAGGTGGACCGACGACCTTGCGGAACCGATGCGGAAGGCTGAGGATCGTGTACTGTGGCGCGTGTTGGGAGAGGCCTATGTCCAAGTGAACTGCGATAGCCTGATTGAGATTACACGATTACAACTGAAGTAACAGTATCATTACTATTGCGTTTTATTCGGCGAATGAGAGTGTTTCTTTTTAACATCCATAGTTGTAACCTAATGGAAGGAAAGAGGAACCCACCACGCACCCTCGGATTGACCACCCCAACTATTGCAATAGAAAAAGTTGACAATACCGAACTCCTAAAAGGATAAGGGATATAGGAATGGTATGGGTTCCAGGAAGATACCTGCAGTATCCCGCTGTATGGGACGACTATTCTTCGACACGTGTTTCGCCTCTGCACGAGGCATCCTCAGGAGCGATGGACAACGGCTGAGCCGAATCAACTGTATCCATGGTTGTGTTTTTGCACACAGCCATGTGTATGACCTGGGGTACCACTTACCATCACCCGAGCAACTATATGTAGCCACATGGTAGATCTTTTATCCTAAAAACCATAGTCCTATCGATGTAAAAGATCTTCGTCCCATCAGCATTTTACCATGCTTGTCTAAGGTGTTGGAGAAAGTGGTAAGCAAGCAGTTGTCAGAATATTTAGAAAACAATGAAATATTGCCATCGCTCCAATCTGGATTTAGGAAGGGCCGCGAAACCGCTACCGCATTACTTGACGTCACTGATAATATTCTCGCTGCACAGGACCGCGGCATATGAACTTTGCTGGTCCTGCTAGATTTTTCTCGAGCGTTCGAAAGTATAAATGTTTCTTTGTTACTTTCAAAGTAAAATTATTATAGTTGTGACAATAAATCTATAAAATGGTTTAACAGCTATCTGTCACACCGTTCACAAAGAGTGGAACTGCGTCTTTCTGAAGGTGAATCTGTGATATCTGAATTTTCCCCAGTTGTGAGAGGAGTCCCCCAGGGATCGAACTTGGGACCACTTTTGTTTATTCTCTATTGTGCTGATATTACCAAGTGTTTAATTGATTCTCAGTATCACATGTACGCAGATGACATCCAACTTAACGTATCATTTAAACCTAGTGATTACGAAACTGCTATGGCCGGTCTGTATCAGGACCTGAATAGAGTTAGTGAGTGGGCGGAACAAAACTTCTTAGTACTAAACCCTAAAAAATCTAAATTTATGTTTTTTGGTTCTCTGACTCAGCTAAGCTTAGTACCTGATTTTAGCATAACCGTCAAGGGAAAGACTATCGAAAGAGTAAATGAGGCCCGTAACCTAGGTCTCAATATTGACTCGAGCCTAAGAGACGAAAAACTCGTCGCTGAATTAGTTAGGAATTGCTTTTATAGGTTGCGTATTCTGTATAAAATGCGACCTTATCTGTCAGAAGACCTGCGAGTGCGACTCGTTGAAGCGCTAGTATTATCAAAACTAAATTATGCAGATACGGTATACGGACCGCGGTTATTGGCACGTACTGATAGGCTTATTCAGAGGGTCCAGAACGCTACCGCTCGATTCTGCTTTAAAATAGGTCGCAGAGCGCACGTTACGCCGTTTCTGAATGAAAAATTCATTTTGAAAATGAAATCGAGACGGAAGTTTCATCTGGCATCACTTATGTTTGGCATTGTCAAATATCAGGAGCCTGACTATCTTTATCGCAAATTGAGTTAGGTTGCTAATAGGCGCGAGTGCACGAGCAGGTAATGTTCACAGCAACTTTCTTTTTTACGGCACATAACAGCGACATTTAAAGGCAGTTTCCGCTATGCGGCATCTAAGATCTGGAACAACTTGCTGCCGTCCATCAGATCTCTAAATACCATTGACGCTTTCAAACGACAGCTACGGCGGCACCTCATTGACGCACAGCGGAAACTGAATATGATTAATGTGAACGCGTCTCTTATCTAGATGTGTATGTGTCTGTGCATTAAATTATGCATTAAATTATGTGTGAATCTACCAGCAAAAATATAGAGAAGAACTTAACATAACACAGAGTTATTTTATTTGTGTAATTATTAGATTTTTTTCTTTTATTATAGTGTTGTAACACTTTTGTTTAGTTTACGTGTTTAATAAAATACCTTTATCAGGTTTAACTAAAATATGCTGGTTGACTTTCGTGAGTCACTTATCCGCAGGATATGGTTGAAAATCAGTGTCTGACATAATTTTATGTCAGACGTATACTGAACCGTAACCTATTTTTGCCAGATTCAAAATTAATGTGTTTGTATTTTTACTGTGTTGTGTATATGTATATCTTTGATCCTTTTTTGTCCTTGTAGTGTATGTATATATGGCAAAAATAAAACCTTATTTCATTTCATTTCTTTTGAGACATTAAAAAACAAAACCTCAGAAAAACAGATACTTAGTAAAAAGTTATTTTCTTTGAATTTCGGGATGAAGTATTTATTTTATATAGGTAACTAGTTAACAAAGCGGTATCTGAGATGCCAAGTAACGGTATGTTTGGTAATCATTGCTCTAGCTAACCATGTTTATATTACCTAATACTAATGTTTATATAACGAATGTCAAAACGTGATTTTTTGAAAGGAAAGCTTAAATGGTAATTTGAATACCAAAACGTTGTAATATTTTGTGTACCTCTGTGAGTAAGGTTTATACCAAAGAAATTTTCTACTTTATGGGTTAATGCTCTCAATTATTTCTAATATAATTATTTACAGCTCATTAAAAGACACAAATTATCTTAACAAAATGATGTAATTTATAGCTTTACCCGTTCAAAAAAAAAAAAAAAAAGAAAATCATAGCCTTCAAATGTTTCAAATTACTTGTTATGAAATTTAGTCACATTATGAATAATGTAGGTTTGTAATAAATCTTAAAAAAGTGTCTACATTTATTACATTTGTGAGTTCACTTTGTGTTATTTTAAATGATTTGAACATTCATGTACGTTAATCGTGCGTTTCTTAGAAATGTAGGTAATTAATGAACTGAGTTATAGTCTTTTGATCAATTTATTGTCGTATCCACTCGTTGTGACGGTAAATTACGATAGTGATGTAAGTGTATATCTCCACTTTGCATGTCATGTCATCCTATAAACTCACTGTCATTCAACAAGTAAAGGCTCAGATAATGTACCTAATCGCAGCCGGTCTGAAAACACCATTTTATTTGTCTTCGTGTTTGGTAACTTACATTAATTTATGGCCGAATGAAAATGTGTGCCTGTGTCATATTAAAATGAAAGATAATAATTCAGAGAGCATTATTGTAAGGTAATAATGTTATTACTTTTAAATGTTTTTGTAGCTATTATTTTACATATAAGTAGCCAAAATTTCACTCACATTCAATACCTAATAATAGCATGTATTACAAGGCCACCTTAACTACTTAAGATTAATAATATTATCGAACACATAAGACATTTTCTCGTAAGACGAAAATGAAACTCACCGTACGAAATAGGTCTATATTTATAGCCGAATTACTGTGTTGTCACGGCCCCCAAAGGTTAAATGACGCTTCTAGCAGTTAATAACATTACATAGTTATGTCTCAATTACCCTCTGGGTAAAGGATAACACTTTGCACGTGACCCTTCATTTGAATGACCAATTCAACTACAAAATACAAACAAGGCTTTAAAACGAAAATAACATGAAACATTTTGAAAATTAAACCGTTCATTAATGAAGTTTGAGAGTTTGATATGTAGTGATAAGGATGTTTTCACGGTTGGCGGTGTGATCAATTGATTAAGGTTGTTGCAAAAAGTAATAGGATGATAATTATGACAGTTCCTCAGTCGTGATCAATGAGACGACGCCCTGCGCTTAAGTACCTACATGTGTTATGAAATGGATTAAAATTGCGTTAATCACATATACATATTGCAGACTCGGATAGCTATACCTAAAATAAATAGTAGCGAATGAGTGCTATCAAAGTAAATACCCAGACAGAGTAGATAAATGAAGAGCTAAATTCTGCGGATATTGCACCATGTTAAACTTTCTTTCGGTAAAATAAGAAAGGTAAAACGAGAGCTAAGGCAAACGATTACTACGCCAAACAACTACGTTATATTACACGTAACAAAATTGATCACCGAAATGGCAAAATCTGGTGATCAGTTATTGATTAGCGGGTAAACGCCTGCAATCACTTGAATCATACACTAATTGCACTGTTCGACCGCGCCCTAAAGATTCAGTAATTAATTTGTTCCAATCTTTGTTATCTAGTTTGAATGCTAAAATTAACATTGCGGTTCGGGTTTCCTTGTTCGAAATGAATTGGATGTTCGAGTGTATAACTGGTTTAGCAATAATAGCACACGGAAAGGGTGGCCCTGGGAGGCCAAGCTTTTATTGGAGAGAGAACATGTTTTATAAAAGGAAGTAACTAGTTCTGTTGCAATAGAATGGTGTTCATTCAGATTGAAATGTTGACAATGCCTTTTCCAATTTGTTCAACATATGTTATGTGAATCTGTAATTGACAAAATAGTATTATTATTACTGTGGCTTATTTGATGTTATTATCCATGTCTTGAGTTTCATCTTTTAGCCTGCTCAAAGGCATGAGGTATATATAGGGTGCTTTGCTCGGCGACGTCTCTTTATTACCTACGTAATCTTCACAGTTTGGCTAAGTGCAAAATATAATATGTTGAAATTAAAGTAAATATGTTATAATATTTTAACCAAAAGGGGCTGTCGTAAAATATATAAATTTTAAATCTATATAAATATAAATTTAACTACAACGACACTTTTCTTTCCAGGAAACGTATTTACTGGGAAGCTGTTGTATTCGAACATTGTTAAAGTTTTGGTGTTACTATTTACGCAGAATGAGATCAAAGTCCAAAGTATCTTAAAGGCCTTGTGTTTTTGCTTTTCTTCGATTTCAGTAAGTGGAAGACAAGATAACGAGTTGGCGGAATACTCCAACCAGGTTTTATACAGAAATAAGGATGTTTTTTTAATTAGTGATCTCTAGTGAATAATCCTACCTTGTTTATGTGTTCTTTTGTGATCGTCTGTGGTTTGTCGAATTTCAAGTAATGGGTAATGGTCCTTGCACATTTTTACACATAGCAGATCTTGAACAGCGTTGAATTTTTATGTCTGCTATGTGTTCTTTAACTGAGATGTAGATTAACACTCCAATTAGCTTGTATGTATATTACCTCAGAGCTCATGTCACCTTTTAGACATCAAATAACTCCTACAGTAAGTATGTATATTATAGTATCGAGAGATCCAATTTTGGAAATTAACAATTACTGCGCTTTTTTGTTTATTGGCTAAAATATATAAGCGTAAAAACATAAAACCTCAGATATATTTTTTTCTTTTGTTGATGTAAATAAGTTTGTTAAATGTGATCGGATTATTACAAACCATTATTGGGAAACCGCGTTACACCCGAAGAATGTAAAAAGCTCACTATCTTTAAGAATGTTACTCTTCTTCACAGCTTCGCGAAGCTGAGACCGACTGCAGGATAATCCAATCCTATTATAGCGTGAACGATCAATGTAATCATTCTTCATTAATTTCCTAAACTTAATATTCTCGGTCGTCACATATTATTTAACGGACGAGGTGCTCCTATTGGACAATGTACTTATCGACAAGTAAAATTCTATTCTATAAATAAGAAATACTTTAGTAAATAAAATAGGCGATCGGACATAGACTGTTAAAAATATGATTGAAAATATTTTTTAGTCAGCATGTTAGGTTTGTCAACTAGGTTTGATTTTACGCTATTTTAAAAATAATTTGATAAAGTCATCCTATTGTTTTCTAAATGTTAAGGATTTACGCTATATATGTATATGTTATACATAGTGTTGTTTATATTGACAAAAATTATGTATGACGAAACTCAAAACGTTTTTAAAACGATTTGGATGTTTAGTTTAGCAGTATAGTTGCCACGACAAATGGGTGATTCTCTTGATTATAATTTGTGTGTTTAGACGATCGTAATGTCTTAAAATAACAAAATGAGATCGAATTTTCTATATGAGAATACTGAGTTGATATAAAAAGAATGACGCCATTTATTAGCGTTACTATATAGCCGATTGTAATAGATTATAGCCAGCTACCCTCCATATGCTAATATATAATCTATTATACATGCAAGTTGTAACCCATTCCCCGGTGTCAATCGTAAGCCGGCGCTTCTTACACGAAGCCAAATATACCCTTCCTAATATATATAGGTCAGCCTAAACCGCATAACATGTTACTCGCACCAAGAGCAGCTTTGGTTTGTAAATAAATATCTTCCTTTCTACATGAAATAAGCAGATATTTAGAGATGGAGACTACGAATACAGCATTAAAACTGGCGGACTTCCTCGCTGTCAAGTATATTTTTATTCTTCCAATTTGGCCATTCACACACGAGCCAAATCATGAATAATTCAACGTTGTTGCATGTTTTAAGCGGAGAAAAAGTTTTTTAATACAAGCATCCGTTCGAACCTGGCGTCAAACTTTTATAATATGGTCCAAATGATGTTAATTAATAACTTGCTTAGTATGAAGCCCTGTAATCTCTCAAAATCTAATTTTAGAATACTTAATTGGTTTTGTTAAGACCTGTACTATTTTCATGCTTTATTTATTTATTAGGATAGTTCCATAACTTACAATATAAATTAAGGCCGTTTGGTATTCAAAGTTGTGTTTTGGCTAGGAGGATGATGTAAATTAGATTAATCATAAGGTAAATAGAATAAAAGGGATCATCCTCAGGGAATGAATGGCAGATTAGTGGGTTGATATTATTGTTACGGACGGGGTAACGGAATTGGAAGGAAACACCGAGTAGCACTGATGACACTATATTCGACTTCACACACACGACGCGTTGTTTAATTTCGACACGGACAGCACCAACACTAACGTCTATTGCACTGCACTTCACTGCACTTTACTGCACTTCACTGCACTACACTTTATTTCACTACTACTTCTTTATTCCTTTTACTTATTCCTTTTCTCCTCCACTTTACCACTTTTCAACTCAAACTATACGCCTTGGAATGTTTTAGATCTACTAATTTCGATTGTCATTTCATAATGCAATTGTTTTTTCCATCTCCTGTCTCTTTTTAACCTTTCCATTCCTTCCTGAAGTTTCAAGTTTCAATTTTTACTCGAAATATTTAAATAATCTTTTTTTAAATAATAACTTAAATATTTCAAGTAACAAATATGTCTTAAAATTAAAATAGGTATAAAGAAAAAGTAACTAGTTCTAAAATTACTATACAAAGAAATATATACAGAACATAGAAATAAATATATACAGAAAGAGAAAAAAATAATAATTTAGAGGGCATCATGAAATTCGTCCACATCGTCGTCAACTGGAAGCGTGCCCAGAACGCTGGCAGCATTGCCATGTTGTATGGCGATACTGAACTTCTGGGCCAAATACAACCCAGCCTTCTGGTCACGCGAAGCGTCGACTAGTCTCTTTGCGAGGTCTCTAAAACGAGATCTCGCACTTGGACCCCATGGCCCCAACGTTTCGACCCAAACGGCTCAAATACGTAATCCCCTACTTAAGTTACTTACTTACCACCGTTAAGAGACATAAACTTAAAATATCACTCACTAATAATAAATACTATCTAAATAACAACGAAGATATCAAAATAACAACACAAAACGCTTGACTTTGACACTGTCTAGTTTTTATTATTGTCCGTGGCGGCGGCTTTCGGCCGCCGGCCAGTACGCTGACGGAGGCCGGCATAGCGTCACATCAGCCTTGCTAGCGGAGCGGAGGCTGCACGACCCTGCTCACGCCAGCCAGCAAGAAATTTTCGTTATTTCTTGCCTTCTCTTGCGCCAATTATTGTTTTATTTCATAAGTTATCGATTTCCGAAAAGAAATTGTGACACCAATGACACTTTTTCGTTTTCATCAATAATAGGTGAAAATTATAAACAATTTTCCGAGCAATGAACTCTGACATTGGGATATTTATTCATTTTCATAACAATGTAGGTAAGTACATAATATTATTTAGATATCACTAAATACCTATTTAATTAAACATAACTTAAATGTTAAAATACTATCCTACGAAATATGTATATACAAAACAATCAAAACGAAAAAAGAAAATAATTTAGAGGGCGTCATAAAAGTCCTCCACATCGCCGTCGACCGGGAGCGTGCCCAGAACGCTGGCAGCATTGCCACGTTGAATGGCAATGCTAAATTTTTGGGCCAAGTACAACCCAGCCTTCTGGTCACACGAGGCGTCGACCAGTCTCTTTGCGAGATCTTTAAAAAGAGATCTTGCACTTGGACCCCATGGCCCCAACGTTTCGACCCCAAACGGCTCAAATACGTAATCCCCTACTAGGTTTGCGTATTTGCGCCGTTTGAAGGTCTCCGCTGTAGCAGCAGCAGCGCCCGCACAACCCGCTGTGCCAGGAAGATGAGATGGCGCGAGGGTATCGACACACGTTGCGTCCCACACCAAAGGCCTACCCAACTTCCATGGGAGTAAAGACATACCATCCGGTCTTTTGCCATCGTCACGTGCCAGCCCCTGTGGTTCAAGTTGGGCTGGAACGCCAGCGGTGACAAGAGCCCGGCGAAGTATGTCATTTAGATTTCCGAGTAATTTTTACAATACATGGAGAATCCTTTTGTTGCTTTTTATATTGCCAAGCGTTGGAATATTTTTTAATATATTTTATTTATTTTATATTCATTATTTATTGTACTTCGCTTGTCATAGGTTGTCAATCAATTTATAATTCCTCTTTTTAAAATATTTGCCAAATATTCATAAACATTTTCCAAATTTCATAAAAACCATAATCCACATAACTGTTATAACTGGGATTTGAACCCACGCCCTCAGAACGTGAACGGAATGTGTTATCCGCACGGCCATCGCTTTGTTGTCAACGACTTGTAAATTTGGCGAACACTTGACAGAGTGTATACGTCATCGAACTAAAAACTCATTTCCAAATAATAAAACAGTCTTCAAACCTCTTTGCTAATTATTGTGTTTCGTGACGACGGTTTGACATGACACCGGCCGTCCCCCTCTAAGACATGCGCGTCCCGCGCATCCTTAGACCCATAATACACCGCTCTCCTATCGACACGGACCAAATGATTAAACTTCGTAGCTATAGAAGCCTGTGATCTATGTGTAAGTTTGCTGTCTTTGAGGCACAAAACTTGCCCCTTGCCACCACTTTTCATTGGAATCTCCACATCTCCACACTTAAGGATACCACCTTTAATGTGTAATCTGCACTGATGATCTCTGAAGAAATCCAGTCCAACAATGCAATCGTCTACGATGTCTGCAATCACCGCTCGTTGCCAGTATAGGTTGTGACCGATTTTTATAGCCACCATTTGTTCGTCTTTTACTGGGATGCACTGGCCGGTAGCCGTTGTCAGTCGAGGTGAACTTAACGGTGTTAGAATCTTTCCATTCTTTCTTGTCAAACGAGTTCCTATAACCGTTTGTGTTGCACCGGTGTCCAGGGTCAGCAAACAAGTAACGCCATTGACTGCTCCATCGATAGTTAAACCATTTCCATCTGTGCGTTGTCGAATACGAACTTTCTGAGCTTTCCGTCTTCTGATCAGCGCTTGCATCGAAGTCCTCGCTGTAATTGCTTCCTGGTCATCTTTCAACACTTGAACACTAGCGTCAATCTTACGCCTTTCTGCTACATGTTTCGGACAGCTACGCCTTAAATGTCCAAGCTCTCTACAGTTAAAACACTTTAGGACAAAAAATCTGCGACCAGTTCTTTCTTCTGCTGCAATAACTCTATCTCGATCACTCGTAATTTCTTGTTGAACAGCCTCGACTTCTAAAGCATGTGCTAATGCGTCTTTAACATTGCTGTGGTGTTTCAAGCGCACAACAGCTCTGACCTCATCGTCATAAATTCCGTCGATGAACGCCTGGAGTTGCATGCTTCGAACTTGTTCCGCGGGTGCCGACAGATAAGCCTTTCGCACCATCTTTGTCGCTTCCATCGCCCACTGCTGCAAGGATTCGTTCGGATACTGACGGCGGTTGCGTAACTTGGCTCGGAACACATATTGCAAGTGCGCATCGCTGAACCTGGATTCCAGGGCCTCAATAAGTTCTTCGTAAGTGGCGTACTTTCCCACGGTCTCAAGCACGGATAATGCATCGCTGCGCAACGAGAGGATAAGTGCAAACTTGGCCTGATCGCTATCCCAACCGTTGCTGATAGAAGCGGCCTCAAACTGTATTGTGTAGGCCTCCCAGGACGTGGTTCCATCGAATAATGGCACTTTGAAATAACCACCAGAACTAGATAAAAAATAAATAAATAAAAATAAATAAAAATACGTTTATTTTATAACAGACGAAGGATATAATTATATAAATAATGAGGAAAATAACATACTAGGAACAAAAACTTGCACGCCCGTCGTCTGTACAAAAATAGGAGGCCAGTTCAGCATAATGCCGGACATTTGTATGTGCCCGGCGCTGGTTTTCAACTGGCTCCTTATTAGACGCGGACGTCAAAACCAGAGAGCAATACTTACTAACTATATATAATTGGTTAGAATATAACATTTACACATAATGCAGAAAACAAAAAAGAAAAACGAAAATCCAAAGACAATATTTGTTTTTATACCATAAGTACATTAATAAATGCACTTTTGGGCTCATTTCTGACATTGACACAATTGACACTTATGAAATGACAGATGACAGATACACGATCACGTTACGTAATCGATACAAATCGATATCAAAACAAACGACTAGGCTTCATAATCATTGCATCCTGAACTGTGACAAACAATAACAATGTTTAAAAGAGACAATGCCTTAGAGAGCGAGAT
Source organism: Euclidia mi (assembly GCA_944739405.2). Classification (NCBI taxonomy): domain Eukaryota; kingdom Metazoa; phylum Arthropoda; class Insecta; order Lepidoptera; family Erebidae; genus Euclidia; species Euclidia mi. Next base: position 80,606,882 of record OX123181.2, read on the forward strand.
GTACATAGACGCCAACAGCGGTTCTAGTTCTATCTAAACTACCTTCCGCGCGTCAAACAAACAAAGGTTATGGTTATTTAATAATAAAATTGTAACATTTCAATCCGCACATTACTTATGTTATAATCATGACACAATATTATCATCACCAGTACCGGACAACATCGATTACATCTAAGTAAAAAAAGTACACAAAATAAATAAAATCTAAAAGTGTGTATACATAGGCACAACAGAATGTTCAACCTGATATTAAGATGGGTAAGTAGGTACTAAGGTACTTAATTCTTTATAACATTCTAGTATTGTTAGTTTGCTTTTGCTCAATTACTTGAAACACAATTAATATAAGTACTGAGTGACTGCTAGACAGTGATTTAAAGTACCTATTTCATACCTTTTTTCAGATCTAAATACAAAGCTTATATGTCAATTGCAGTAATAATTTGCAACATTACCAATAAGCAAAAACACCCAACTGGAATGCTGCATGTGTGCTTCTAAATAATCATTAATGTATCTAGAGCAAAGCTAATCACACATACATTAAGTACCTACAATGGAAAAATGACACAGGTTCAGTAAGTATGCTTATCAATGATTATACATCATAATACCACAAGCAGGTACATAAAACTTACACCATGTGGCACTTCAGTATAGGAAACAAAAATGAGTCAAAACTGAAAAGTGGCTAATGGCAGGTTTATAAGCATGACTGTTAGAATTTCTAAAACAGCTCTGTAATACTGGTTTATACCTTGAACTGATTAATACATAATTTTATATTTGGGACATCTGCAAGTTCAATATACTTACACGGTTCACCAAACTAAGCAACGCTGAACCATGTTAGCCAAGCATGTGAGATACTACCTATTTAAATAAATATTTAGTAATGTAGGTAATACTTAACATCTATTTCAGATGAAGAAGAATTTCACTCAGGCTCAGATGGAATGATTGTGATTATCTCACCAGGACCTCTGACTTAGTAGCCAATGTTGCAAACCACTAGACTAGACCAACAGGCCTGGGAATCTTTATAAGGTAAATACAAGTTAACTGACTTTTTGTTTATTTAGTAGGTATTTCCTGAAGTGATATTTAAAATTAAATATGGTTTTTAAGGATCTGAGTGGTGGCGGTATATTGTTCCAGCAGTGAGTAGCTGCATACTTGAAACATCCCCTGAAGGCTGAAGTTCTGTACCGTGGAATAGCTAATGGATTTGTAATGGGCCGTGTGGAGTAATGACTGTTTTCATGGCTCCATTGCAACTTCTTATAAAGATATGCAGGTTTGTTTGAATTAATGATACCAAACAATAAATTAGCCAGGTGTAACTCCCTTCTTGCTGTCATCTTCAGTAAATCATTTTCATTTATGTAGGAAGTTACATGCTTCCGCCAAGGTATATTAAAGCAAAAGCGAGCACATGCATTTTGTACTCGCTGTATCAATCGATCAGTCCGAGACAGTAAACATGGACCATAAACAGTGTCAACATAATTTAAACGCGATAAAACTAAACTATCCGCCAATAGTTTTCTGGTACTGACATTGAGAAACTGTCGTATTCTATATAGTATTTTGAGTCTGTAAAAACAATTTTTTACAACACTAGTGATATAGTATTCAAACCTTAATTCTGGGTCAATGATAAGTCCTAGATTACGCGCAACCTCAACTCTTTCGATTATCTCGCCTCTTATTTTTACTATTGGGTTTGCACTTATAATATCCTTTGTCTGTCTTTTACTACCCATCACTATGAACTGAGATTTATTTGAGTTTAACACCAAGCAGTTCTTTTCTGCTGAAAGATCAGCATTGATTTTTTCAACTGCTAATCGAGTATCTTTGGCTGGAAAGGACAAATAGACTTGTGTATCATCTGCATACATGTGGTAATTGCAGTGTTCAAAGCATCTTGTAATATCAGCACTATAGAGTATAAAGAGAAGTGGGCCGATTAATGATCCTTGGGGAACTCCTCTGAGGACAGGTCGTGGAGGTGAAGTGGATTTTGATCCGGAATTATTGCTAATTTCCACCTGCTGAAAACGGCCTGTCAAATAGCTTTCGAACCACTTCACTGTGTCATGTTCAAAGCCATAATAGTGCAACTTGGTAAGCAGCAGGCTGGTACTGATGGCATCAAACGCCCTGGAAAAGTCCAGGAGAGCCAAAATCGATCCTTCCCCACGGTCCCTTCCCTCGATGATGTTACCCACAACATCTGCCAATGCCGTAGCTGTACTTCTACCCCGCCTAAATCCTGATTGTAAGTCCGGAAGTATGGTATGTTTCTCCAGAAATTCTGAAACTTGCTGTTGTACCACCCTTTCCAGTGTCTTTGACAAGCAAGGCAAGATGCTTATGGGTCTGAGATCTTTATATGTTTGGGGATCATTTTTCTTCGGTATAGGTCGCACAATGGCCCACTTCCACAGGTCTGGCAAGCAATTTGTTATTATTGACTGATTAACAATTGATGTAATGGCCCCCAGAGACTGCGGAAGTGTCAGACGTATCATGTGAATTGATATACCATCTACCCCCTGCGCACTTGTCTTGATGGACTGCAGAACATTAGCTACAGTTTCTTGACTTACAGTCTTAAGGGTGAATCTAGCCGTACCATAGCGATTTTCTGCAAAATTCTTGAGTTCCGACGCACAGACCTTAGAATTTCCAGGCACATCCAAAAATGCCAAATTAATAGCGTCAGGGTCGTCAAATTGCTCTGGAAGCTCACTATTTTTGTGGGTTGGGAGAGCATGCCTTTTCAGGTTTTTCCAAAGGACCTTTGAGTTTTTAATATGATTGTTAATGTGTTTGGCATAAAATGCATTTTTCACTGGCAAGGGCGATAGTAGCTTGCTGTTTTAAACTTTTATAGTATTCTTTATGAGCTTCCAGTCCAGTCCGACGAAACCGTTCACGAGCTGTATCCCTTAGTCTAAACATGGTTTTGATTGTGTCTGTTATCCAGGGGGTCGGGGCATCTTTTACAACTTTTGTTTTTACTGGGGCATGGGCATCAAAAATCTGTGTCACAAAAGTGTTGAACAGACAGAGCATGTCATTAACATTTTGCATATTGCATATTGTATGCCATGGAATCAGCTCAAGGTCACGCTCAAAAAGATCTAAAACAATATCTGTAAACGGACGATAGGTCATTATATTACACCTTGGTTTCTCCTTTTTAAATAAAACTTCGCAGGTAATGAAAGAGTGGTGGCTAAGTTCGCCTATACAATCTACAAGGACAGATCGATACCGCGCGTCAGTACAGATGACATCGATAAGCGAGGCACTATTACCAACAAAATGCGTAGCAACCGGCACTATTTGGGTAAAGTTGCTACAGATAAGAAATTGATTAAGTTTATTTCTATTGCTGCTAGACTCGTCCAGCATGTTTACATTAAAGTCTCCTAATAGGATGATATTGTCATAAGGCGCTAGTGCACAGAAACTTTCAGTGATTGCATCTAAGAAAGTATCTAACTCAAGCCAGGGTGGTTTGTAAGCAGTTCCTATTAATATTTTTTTTTGTTTTAATATTAGTACTAATCCACATTTGCTCCACATTAGGATGATGAGGATGAAGCTGTGTATGTGCACTTATGCCAGTTTTGATATAAAATGCCACACCCCCGCCACGTCCACCATCTATATCCTGGCACCACTGGGGCACGACCTTCTTCTCCCGCTCTTAACCACGTTTCGTTAACGGCCGTTATATCTACTGAATGGCGGCTCATAGCTGAAAGAAATTCATCATGCTTTGTTGAAAGAGACCCGGCATTCAAAAAACCAAACTTCAATTGTTCGCTATTGTTCATTTATGGTATAGTTAGATAAATAGAAGTTGCAATGGATACAATACACAATCATTAATATTAAACCAAAACCAACTAACATACAACTGTGATTCATAAGTAGTACCAGACTTAAAGGGTCTGTTATTTGAATATAATATGTGTATTTTTTTTCATGTTTATAAAAGTATAAGTATATTAATGCAAATTTCACAATAATTTTACAATGACAGTTGTTTGTTTCTTTATATGCATACAAATAATTTGTTCCTAACCTATGTACATACAACCAAATATGAATAAGTACCTGTTTTAACCTTAAAAGTAAAAATAAAAATGAATTTAAAAAGAAAGGACCCAACATAACCATCAAGTAGTCAGAATTTGATGGCAGTATTACTTTACAGAGATAGGCATCAAATCTATTTCTCGCTTTGAGTTTCAGGTCCAAATACTCGCAAAATGTCTTGCTCTGTACGGATGACACTGGCTGAGCCACCTTTCTTCTGCCTAACAAGAATGCGACCTCGCCTTGTCCAGATGTATTGCCAACCGCGGCGCTGTCCGGTCTCCCGCGCCAGTCGAAACAACAGCTGATTTTGTTTCGTAAGACATTCATTTATGTAGAAGCGCTGAGGCGTGCCGGGCAAGTCCAAATCAGCAGTAGTGGCGCCTCTACGCACTCGCGCACTACGCAACTGTTCGTCACGCACATCTCGCCGCGCTAGCCGTACAACTTTACGGCGCGGACGTATCACTTCGGCCACAGTCGAGCTGACAGCATTGACATGCTTTCTGCCGACGCGTTCGGTGCTCACGATGTCCTGATCCTCAAGCTTCATACCGAGTTTAGAAGCTATCGCTTTTACTGTGTGAGGCACATTCTCAGAGACAGGTTCAGGTATGTTAGAGATTTCGACTACATTACATAGTAGCTCCTGGTTGCGATCGTTGAGCTCCTGACGCAACTGGGCCACCATCACGTCCACTTCCACACTTGTATTACCTCTCTGTTCGGGACAGCTTTCGAGGACGTGCAGTCGTACTTCAAGACTGTCTATGCGGGTATTACAAGCGTTCACTGAGTCCTTCAACTGCATAATATCTGTACGTAACAGTTGGAACTCCCTGCGCAATGATCCAAACTCAGCCCGCAGCTCCTCCCTGAACATCCGCAGCTCCATGTTGATATCTGTCACTGTAGATAGCGTACCGACAACCGCAGCTGCTCCCAATGGACTGGAATCTACAAACTCATCAGAGCCACCATCATCGTCTGGCCTTGATCTTTCTCCCGAAGTGTCTTTGTGCATAATCTTGCTACAATCTGGGCATTGCCAGGCAGGTGTCTTTTGACATTTAGGCGGAGCGGATACACAAGTGCGGTGAAACAGGGCATTACACTTAGAGCATTTTATAGCTTCCAAGGATGACAAGAATTTAGCGCATGCACCACACTTAGCTGGAGGCATTTCAAATAAATTAAGATTTTCCGGGCTTTTCAACAAGTAAACAATCGATCAGGTGGTTTGATACAGTTGCGATAGATGGCGTTGTACTAAGTTTGCTGAATTATGCCCTTTTGTGATGAAAATAATATTGTAATGTCTTCGCAAAACTGAATATTTATAGAGTAATACGCGCACACGATTACGGCACTATAGATTTTATTAATTGAGTGTTTTAGCAATTAAGCCAATCTTACTCCACTTGTAGGGTAGCTTTTTTTAAAGTTTTGCACACTATTAGAAGTTAGTTTTTTTTATTGTAATTTTAACACTTGAAAATGCACTTTTAATATAGGATAACGATATATGTTAATTATGCCACTGTTATTAAACTGTAGATAATAAAGTTTTTTCACATAACAAGAAGTTTTATTTTTTTGAAACAATATAAACACAAACAGCTGTTCAAGTTTTGACATCCGCTGTCATTTTCATGAAGATGAAAGATGAAGTAATGGAGACCGAGGGGCTACTAGTTTTCATCTTCTTTAACTTTTTCTCCATTGTAGCTATGCGGGTATCCATCTCCTCCTCTATTGCAGCCACGCGCGATTGCACTTCACTGAAACACGTCTCCATCACGGCAATCTTACGGGCGTTCTCCAATATACCACGACGAATGTCATTCTGCCTCTTCATAATCTCGCTAAGCTGAGATTTAAGATGTTGCGAGTTTTGCTGGAGTTCGGAGTTAAGATGCTGTGAGTTTTGCTCGAGTCGAGATTCGAGTCACTGCGAGTTCTCCTGCAAGATCAGATCGACTTTGGATTGAAGCTGACGGAAGGCTTGTTCAAAAATTGCAGCGAAGCCTTCAAGAGATAACCTATTAGGGTTAGCTGCGCTTTCAGCTGAAGACACTCTTTCTCCGTGACCGCTTTCCTGCGAAAGTGCACATTCCGTTCTCACTTCAACTTCTGGACTTGAGTAATCTTGCTCCTGAACGGGTTTAGCACGTTGACCCTTCCTCGGCATTACTGACGTCTTCGAACCTTCTAATCCCACTTCTGACACCAATTGTTACGGACGGGGTAACGGGATTGGAAGGAAACACCGAGTAGCACTAATGACAGTTTATTCGACTTCACACACACGACGCGTCGTTCAATTTCAACACGGACAGCACCAACACTAACGTCTATTGCACTGCACTTCACTGCACTTTACTACACTTCACTGCACTACACTTTATTTCACTACTACTTCTTTCTTCCTTTTACTTCTTCCTTTTCTTCTCCACTTTACCAATTCTCAACTTAAGCTGGCGCTCAGCGCGTCTACACCGCCTTATATACCCCTAGGAATGTTCTAGATCTACTAATTTCGATTGTCATTTCATAATTCAATTGTTTTTCCATCTCCTGTCTCTTTTTAACCTTTCAATTCCTTCCTGAAGTTTCTAGAATTTTCTAATTTTTACTCGAAATATTTAAATAATCTTTTTTTAAATATTTGCCAAATATACATAAACATTTTCTAAATTTCATAAAAACCATAATCCACATAACTGTTATAACTGGGATTTGAACCCACACCCTCAGAACGTTAACGGAATGTGTTATCCGCACGGCCATCGCCTTGTTGTCAATGACTTGTAAATTTGGCGAACACTTGACAGAGTGTATACGTCATCGAACTAAAAACTCATTTCCAAATAATAAAAGTTTATTCAAAAATAAGCGATACGTATTTTTTATTGTTTAAATAACAAAATAAATTAATATTAGGATAACACAATTAATTATAACTACTTAAATACTACAACTAAAATTAAATTAAAATATTAAAGTAAAATACAAATAATAATAAAATAGTCTTCAAACCTCTTTGCTAATTATTGTGTTTCGTGACGACGGTTTGACATGACACCGGCCGTCACATTATTTATTCACATAGTATATTATATTACCACACGAGTCCCCGTGAGCGTCAGGAGTCGGACTAACGTACGACGTACATGCTACGACTAATACGCATAAATTGGATAATACGCGGATTAACACGATAAGACATGTATTATGCGTGCCACTGAATCATAAGGATATACTAAAAAAACATGTCTGATTCGAGTTTCGTCTATTTGAGAATGTTATTGTAGAGTGCGTTTGTCGTAATTCCGTATATGATTAGTGTAAGTGTGAACGTAAATTTTGAGTTTGACATTTAATCGTGAACACCCATGCTCCAGTCCTAGACCAAAGACAGTGTCTGCCTTAAAAAATATCACAGTATGTCATAAAGATAAATCTTCAGACCACACGGTACAATATATAATAGTTTAGAGCAAGTTTATATATTATTTGAAGATGTGTTATCTTCAAATAATATATAAAGGATCCGCATCAGGTTTTTTTTGCTATAAAGACCACACACTACGACACACCTGCAGTCAAGCCTGCCAAAACTACGCCAATCTTTATAAAATCCAGTTTCCAGCCTTCCAGTCCCCAAGATTTTATTGATGTACTAAATACGTGCAACCTTCTCCAATACAACAGCTGTAAGAATGTTAACGATCGTGTGTTGGACTTAGTTTTTTTGCAACAACCATATTACGGTGGAAAAATGTATGGATCCATTAGTGCCTGAGGACCCCCACCATGTAGCCCTTACCATATCGGCTGACTCCGTTCAATACCACACTTTACCTACACGTCCAAAAGCCACCTTTATGTATCACTTAGCCGATTTCAGCTCAATATCGCGTGAACTTGACAGTTTCAACTGGAGTAATGATCTTAGTAATGGGACGATAGACGCTGCTTTATCTCAATTTTATAACAGATTGGACAAAGGATGGGAGGCATATGTACCTACTAGGATTAAAAAAGCTACAAATAAGTCCCCCCCCCCTGGTTTAAAACACCTCTTATTAAAATATTAAAAGAAAAAAAATAATACCACTCCAAGTACAAAAAAGATGGTAATCTCTGATTACTCGTCTTTTATATTGTTGCGGGATTGTGCTAAAAAATTGGAAACTGAAATTTATGACGAATATATTAGATCTATGGAGTCAGCGATTTACAAATCACCGAAAGCGTTTTGGTCATTTGTTAAAAGTAAGCAGTCCTCTAATGCCTACCCGTACACTATGAAGTACGGTAACTGCTCATCAGGAGATGGTAACGTCGTGTGTAATATGTTTATCTCCTCCAACCCTTAGTTAAGTAATTTATTTGTATCAGCCAAAAGATGGATGGAAATTGTGAGGAATGGATGTAAATAGTGTGTAGAAAATGTTTAAGCATTTCGTTTATAATCTGCCATGTGCTGGGTTCAGGGCTCATCTTATTATAAGAAGAGCCCACCACATTGACCAAGACGTGCGGATTGGCAGACTTCACATGTCTTTCGAGAACATTCTGTAGAACTCTCTGACATGCAGGATTCATCACAACGTTTTTCCTTCACCGTTTAACAAACGACAATTAACCATTTAATGTCTACTTAGTTATGTAAAGTCGGTGGGTGTCCGTGGCGGTTTTAGTCTCTCTACTAGACTATTGCTTTTTAGAGCGGATTGAAAGACAATAATGTTTCAGTTATTTTCCAGTTATCGTAGTTACAAGAAGACTTCGTAGGCACCTTATTTATGTTTTCACATACCTTTAGACGCTTCTGGGCGAGGAGACACTTCTAGAAAAAAGCCATCATCACCTGGATCAAAATCGAGATCTCGCGATTCGCTCCTATTATCGCTAAGATACCGAGGCAATTATCAATACTGATACTGATACCGTGCCGTGACGTGAACCGTGCTGTGACGAGACTTGACCTGTGCCGTGCCATGACATATACCGTGTCGTGACGTGCCATGCACCGTGCCGTGACGTGTGCACTGACGTGACGTGTACCGTGCCTAGACGTGTATCATGCCGTGACGTGTGCCGTGCCGTGACGTGTGCCGTGCCGTGACGTGCGCCGTGCCGTGACGTGTGCCGTGCCGTGACGTGACGTGACGTGACGTGACGTGTACCGTGCCGTGACATGACGTGACTTGACGTGTGCCGTGCCGTGACGTGTGCCATGTCATTACGAGACGCGTGCCGCGCGTCGTTGTACTGTACCGTGAGGTGTCGTGTACCATGCCGTGACGTGTACCATGCCCTAACGTGTACCGTGCCGTGACGTGTACTGTGCCTTCCCTAGGTCATGTCTGACTTGGGACACTTCACCATCGATCGCTGCAACACATCTATACAGTGTGTTGATATGCATTTGCAAAATATATTAAGGGGTTAATATCTTCTATAACTGAATACAAATACATGAAAAAATAACTCACCACATCCTAATTTTTTTTTGCTATCATGAGGCTTACTTATCATGTATAATAGCTAGGAGAAAAATTTATCAACAAGTAACTTTTTTATTCGAGAAACACTGGTATTGAACAAATCTAAATCAACATGTCGAGATACTTCGTTAAACGATCTACACGCCCTTATCAGGAACGAGTTTTGTCTATACGTGGTTTTTACTGGCGGTATATAAAGTAAACTAGGCTGACGTAGATACGCGGTGCGTGTTATTAATCCCAACTTACTTAGTGGTTCAGGGCAGTCAATCGAAGCATTAGCAATATTATATAGATAAACAAGATTTGCTATGCGCCTTCTTTCAAATAGTGGTAGTATATGAAATTTCTTACAGCGTACAATATAGTTAGAGGTATATTTGCGGGGTCCATATTGGCTCACCTAAAGTTCTTTACTCGAAATTGCTCTTCTTAACGATTTGTAATCCGAATGATCACTCTTCCTAAAATGTTTCATCCTAAAGTTTTCATTCATACTATTTGTAGTGCAACCGGCGATGTTCATAACACTCATATTTCCAAAAATTGTAATTAATAATATCATTAATGTAAATATATTTAAACTCCTACTGTTTTTTATCATAACGCTTTTATCCCTAAACATAATTAGCATAATATTTTCACTCATGCTCACAAAGAAACATTTACCAAGTGTAATAAAAATTATATGACACTTTTACCAAGACACATCTAGCCTTATATTTAGGTGTTTAATGCGATAGAATCGAGAAAATAAACGATTTGCAAACATAACACTTTTTTGGCTGATTTTTCTATGTCCTCGCGCCGTAAAAAATAAAACCATAAAACAAGACTCATTTACGGTTATCTTTATGACCTGGGAGTTTATACCGCAGTTTTAACCGTACCTAAACCAATAACTATATGACCGATTCGATTCTGGCACTTCGCCGGCCGCTGCCGCGGCACGCTCGTTCGCTCGCTCGGCTCGTGCGTTGTGGTCACAGTTCTAACCTAACCTAAACCGATAATTATGAATAGGACCGATTCGTTTCTGGAACATGACCATTTTACTCATTGACATATACTCTAAAGTACATATATATCTATGATTGTACTATTATGTATTTGTACCATGGTACTATTATTCTTATACCTATGTAATAAATGTTATGTGAAAATAAAGTAACGCCAAATTTATGTATATACTACTGATTATTATGAATAAAGATAAATCTAAACAAAAAAGATATAACTTTGAATAATAGTATAAAATATGGTTGTGTTGAGAAAATGTAGGAAAACAAATAAAAGTATAATATATGTTTATTGCTACTGACATTATGAAGTGGAATGCTTCGGAATTATGAACATTAGAGACAGAGTAGTTAGGAACTGTGATTGTTAGGATGAAAAATGTTAGGAAAAACATTTTCGGATTTTCAATTATCGGAGTTGAAAATTTAGGTGAACTTTGGCGCACCCATATTTGCGAGTTTTTAATTGAACAAATCGAAGAAAACGCTTCTGAATGCGTTCTATTCAGTCGGCGTAAATGTTAAAAACTGGGTTCCATACCTGCGAAGCGTATTCTAGATGGCGGTCCGATCCTGCGGATCCGATTCTGCGGACAAGTGCACAGTAAAGAATCTTAAAAGTCTGTATGTTTTTGAACTCTGACGCAATCCTAAAAATAAAACCAAGTGCTCTATTAGCCCTGTTTATAATATTTTCATTATGAGCATCAAAAAGCAACTTGGAGTCAAAGGTGATGCCAAGATCCCTCACTGAGTAAGTTCTATTGATTGTCGTATCATTGAGTTTGTAGTCGAAGATTATAGGAGTTGGTTTTCGAGTATATGTGCATACGAAGCATTTAGATATATTTAGTTGTAATTTGTTACGTATGCAGTAGCTTTGTAAGTTATTTAGATCATTTTGGAGACCATCGCGGTGAGCAGGTTGTGAGACGGGACATAATATTTTCATCTCGTCTGCGTACAGGATTATTTTAGAATATGTAAAACAGGAACCTGTATCATCGATAAATATCCCGAACAGCAATGGACCAAGGAGAGACCCCTGGGGAATTCCTGAAGGGATTTTTACGGCCACTGAACTAAAACCAATCAGTACCACTGTCTGGCAGCGATTTTGAATATAGGATGTAAACCACCTGTACAGGTCACCCCTTATTCTTAGATTAAGCAGCTTACGGAGTAAGATGGAATGATCAATGCGATCGAACGCTTTCGTATAGTCTGTGTATACGATGTCTACCTGGGACGGCTCAGACATTTCGTTTGTCAAGTATTCAGAGCAAGTAAGGAGGTTTGACACTGTGGACCTATTCTTGAGAAACCCATTTTCAATCAATTGAGGCAATGTTTTATACCACGACTAGAGGACGCCAGCAGCTACGCCTGCATTTTTTTTAATTTACCCGTTTTGGCCGATCCCGTGGGAATTTCGGGAAATCCCTTCTTAGTGCACCCCTACGGTCCCCAAGGAACACACATGCCAAATTTCAGCTTCCTGCGGCCAATAGTTTCGGCTGCAGCCTGTCTGTCAGTCAGTCAGTAACGCAAGGATTTTATATATTAAGATAAACTGACGTATAGACTATTTTTTCTAATATCTTTGCGGATAAACAGAGCTTTGATATTGGACGATAATTTTCAACATGGTCTTTGGCCCCCTTCTTATGTATAGGCGTAATGAATGTGTTTTCCAAATTTTCGGCACCACTCCTTCTTTTAATGATCTGCGATACAATATGGTAAGGGGTACAGACAAGCTCGTAGCGCACTTACTGATTAGGATTGGCGGTATGCCATCAGGTCCTGCAGACTTGCTTAAGTCAATAGAGTGCAGAAGTTTCAGCACATTAGTCTCATGAATTGCCACTGAGCTTATGTCTGTACTTGTTTGAGAAGGCAGATGTACCAATGTATAGTTATTGTTACCAGTACTGAGGATGTTGCTACACTTTATCGTATAAACACTTACAGGTGTTTGTTATTGCTAATGAGGCAAAATAAAATTGATTTACACAACCTTAAAATAGTTTAAAATTAGTGTAGTTAAAATCGCTGTAAAGCTTTTTGAAAATATGTAAATGTTCCGCTCTCTGGTTGACGTTTACTAAAATATATTTTAGAACTGTTGTGTATATTCATTAAGTACAAGTAATTAATATTTATTGTATAAATATATTACACGAGACAGATTCAAAACACACATATAAAATCAAATTCTAAACATTTATTGAGCAAAGTGCTGTACTGCGCCCTCTTTACACTCATTGCAATTGGAAGAAACTAATTAAAACTCTGTGTCATTTGTGCACAGTCGAGAGTTTATCTATAAAATCTAAAATAAAACTTTTCTCTTTTGAATGAAAATGTTTTGGAATTAAGTTTACATATCGATTAACAATTCTATGAGATGGATTATTAAGAAACTCTACCTTTCACGCTATAATTACAATGTTTATTATATTAAACATTATTATATCTTACCTTTATACCTAATTGTTTAGCGCCAGCTTTTTAGCTTAATGAGTTTATATATAGACTTCTTAACTCTAAGGGATAGTGACATTCTGGTGCCAGCCGTGTTTGAATATTTAAAGGTTCTTTCTGCCCGTATTGACTTTAGTAAATAATGACGTCTTGTAACAAAGCATTTCTCAAACACATGAAATTACAGAAGATTGTAAACAGTCACTCATCTTTTAAAATTAGGCAGTTTACGTTAATCAACCCACGGATCGATCTATAATTTCGTGTGTTTAGATACTCTCTGAATTCTACGTTATGTATATTGGTTTTACACGTGTAACAACTTAAGGAGTAAAGTGTCCTTCAGTGGCAAATTGTAAAGCACGCTCCACACTTCACGCGAGATTCTCACCAAGATTCTCCGCGAGAATTCTCTAGAGAATCTCGGCGAGAACTGTCCTGGGTCCACACTCCCAAGGTTCTCACTACAGTTCACGCGCTCGACGACAATGGACGCTGAAATTGCTACTGCGACAAGCTTGTTGTTGTGCGCATTTGCGTATTACAATTACGCTTATATTAAAGACTAGCTTTCGCCCGCGGCTTCGCCAGCATGAAATTTTAATAAAGGGTAGCCTATGTACTTCCCCGGGTTTCAGACAATTCATGTCAAATTTCATCACAAACGGCTCTGCAGATTAGCCGTGTAGCATACAAATAAACAGATAATACTTAAAAATTACTTATGTTTTCATAATCTTCGAACTTCAGGTAAAGATTAGTGTGTAGGTATATTATTGAAGATATGAAGTGTTTATATACCTACTGAATATAACAGCAGCAAAAATTAAAACTGAAAGCATTACCTCAAAGTACATATCAGACCGTCCCTCTACCCCGCCGTGCAAGCGCGCCAACTCATAGAAAGCTTTTAATGACGCGGCGCTTAGGTCAAATATATCGTGATAACTTTTAAACTATTCGCCTAAACTACATACTGTAAAAGACAAAGTTCATCTACATTAAATACTGATCTGGCAATAAATCTATCAATTTTGAATTTGATAAGTACTCTAGAATGAGCATTGTGAAAAACATAAATATATTTTTTTATGTTATACTGTTTTATTACAATAAAATGATGTAGTTAGGTTATGTACTAAAAGCTAAAAAGTAATTTGGTAAGTCCTAGCTACCAGATCGCACCAATCTTCTCATCAATCTTGGGTATTGATCAGACAAATATAAAATCGTTGGGCAAGAGAATTTTTTTAATAATGTTTACTCTGTATACGTTACGCCCAAAACATTTTTTTAGTTAATTTTATTTCCAAGTTTTTAGTTTTGTTGTTAGTTGATACTTCTCATTCTTTTTCCATAGTGAGCCATTTTCTATCAATCAAGCCCTGTCATTCGATACCCATATTGAGGTATTTGTGGAAAATAGGTAATCTGTCATTTTGTGGTGGCGGCCATCTTAGCTTTTTTATAGTAAGCTCTATTCTACCAATCAAGCCCTTTCATTTGATACCCATATTGAGAGATCTGTGGAAAATATGTTATCCGCCATTTTGTGGTGGCAGTCATCATGGATTTTTCATAGTGAGCCCAATTCTACCAATAAAGCCCTTTCATTAAATACCAATATTCAGTTATTTGTGGAAAATATGTAATCCGCCATTTTGCAGCGACAGCCATCTTGGATTTTTCATAGTAAGCTCTATTCTAAGAATAAAGCCCTTTCATTAAATACCCATATTGAGGTATTTGTGCAAAATAAGTAATCCGCCATTTTGTGACGGCGGCCATCTTGGATTTTTCATAGTGAGCTCCATTTTACCAATCAAGCCCTTTCATTCAATACCCATATTGAGTTATTTGTGGAAAATATGTAATCAGCCATTTTGCGGCGACAGCCATCTTGGATTTTTCATAGTGAGCTCTATTCTACGAATCAAGCCCTTTCATTTGATACCCATATTGAGGTATTTGTGGAAAATAAATAATCCGCTATTTTGTGGCAGCGGCCATCTTGGATATTTCATAGTGAGCTCCATTCTACCAATCAAACCCTTTCATTTGATACCCATATTGAGTTTGTTGTGAAGTAATAATAATATGTGATCCGCCATTTTGTATCGGCGGCCATCTTGAATTCACAATCATTTAAATATTATCTTTTAATCTTGATGACAATATGAGTGTATACCAAATATCAGATCTATCATCAGGAAGGGGGTAAAATTCCAATTACAAAATTTGACCCAAGCAAACAAAAATAAAGATAATACAGGATTTTTGCCGACTTAGTTGATACTTTTCCTTATAGTATGGCAACATTATACAAAATCTTTATAAATTGTAGCCTATGTGTTATTCTGATGTATAAACTACGTCACTGTAAAGTTTCATCGAAATCCATTCAGTAGTTTTTGCGTGGAAGAGTAACAAACTTCCATCCATCCATCCATCTATACATACATCTTCACAAACTTTCACATTTATAATATTAGTAGGACTAGCTGACCCAGCGACCTCCGTATCGCCTTTTTATTTAACTCCCTTTTTTTCAAGCTCCCTTTCCCAAAGTTACCATTGACTTAGCGCTTAATCTCTTATCATTTCAGAGTCTATAAATGATGAACAAACAAACATAGATTTTTATATAATATTGAATTCCCCATTCCTTAAAATATCGAGGACGATACCACAAAACAGGTTCCGCTTGAATCAAAATGCATTCCAGGAATGTCAATTCTAATTCATTAGTCCAACTAACGCTGCTCATAATCAAAGTGGCTCAAACGGTATCAGTATCACTCAAATAAGTAGGTACAACTACTCTCTTCGGCAACTCGCGCGCAACTGAGAAACGTGCGAATGTGGAGCCGTTCATGTTCTCGCCTGTTTCGCGCGTTCTCGGCTCCTTTGTCTCGCGCCAAAAAACCGACACAAACTGGAGAACATTCCGAGAACCTGCGAAGAATATGCAAATCGGCTCCACATTCACGTTTCTCGTGGTTTTCGCGCGTTCGCGCGAGATTCTCGCGTGAATGTGGAGCGGACTTAAAACATCATAGGTACAGTAAACTGTAACTAATACGTAATATTAGTTGTGTTACTAGTGGGACCTTGTCAAGTTAGCTTATTACATATTAATATTTCTTTATAACAATCAGCGTGGAAATCGTAACAATAGATTGAGTCGCCAGTTTGCCTTCGGCGTATTACAGAATAGCGAGCAGCTTTTTAAACGGATGACGCCGTTTATAACATATGATAAAAACATAACTTCACGCCTTTATACCTGAAGGGGTAGGCAGAGGTGTATTACACACCTACACCTACACCTTCGCCAGTTATGTTTCGGTCCCAATGTAATAGGAGCGAGCCTATTGCCGTCTACCGGGCACATTATTAAGCAAGCGATAATTACCATTTTAATACACACATAACTTCGAAATGAAAGAGGTGCGTGCCCGGGGTACCTGGAGATTGAACTCGAGACCATCGCCTCAGCAGTCCGTTACGTAAACCACTGGGCTATCGCCACGTTCGCACATATTATAGTCTATATTATAAATAATTGTCCGATATTTGAGTATATTTAGCTTTGAAATACTAAAAAACGTAATCCTAGTGTAAGGGGCCTAAAAAGAGCTATCCCTAAAAGACCCAGTATACTCGAAATTTGTATTTGTTTTCAGTGAAGTTCCAATACGAGTGCAGTTCTTAACAGATTGCACGGAATTTTGGCACCTGTTGACATTATATCGATGTATTTGTAGATGGACCGGCCGAGAGCCAGATAAAGAATCTCATCCGTTCAAAGCTAGCGAAATTTACATTTTGCTTTGTAAAGCAATGCCCTGAATTCTTTAAGTAATATGGAAGAAAATTGAATTGTTACTTACTTCAGCAATGTTATGTAGGGTGTAAGAGTGAGTGTGTCCAAAATGAGATTTCTGAAACAATATTTATTCCATAACAGATAATATACAGGGTGTAAAAAGACCCTTAACAAAAACTGAAATCCCATGTTGTACCAATCACTACGAACATTTTTTACTTCGGCACCAATTACTAAGGAAACCCCCAATTTCGGGAAATTACTGGTTCAGGAGATATTGAGGCTCAAAGTTAGTATGGAATTTTTCTAATTAGGTACAAAATCGATACATTTACTCCGCCAATATGTTCTTTAGATGCCCTATAACCCCATGGATAACGCGCTTTTAATTGCGGTTTAAAAAATGTGAAAACTTAAAAAAAATATCGTTTCCCAGGTATTATTTTTGGTTAGTACGACTTGGCATGATGTCCACAACGAGTAGACTTCGGCTTGGTGATGGTTCTTGTGACAGCCTGTATGTACCTATGGTATAAATATTTTAGGTATAACAATTTGGTCTATATTGTGTAATTTTTTTAGAAATAAAGATCAAATACCTTATATTTGTCTCGACGTTTCGGTTTCGCGGTATATATCCGTTACACAAATAATACTATCTCTACAAGTCAGTAAAGCTTAACGTATATATATGCAAATATGTTTAGAAATAGGTTACGTTACGATTATCTTATTTTATCTAAAAAAATACAATCATTTGCATTATTTAGTAATAATAATTTAAATCGAGACAAGTAACTTTAAAACAAGCCAGCATTAATTTACAGATGCAACTGTTCACAATAGGTAATATTGGCACAGCCCGAATATTTGAAATCGTGGAGCTTTTATTGCCCACTTCCAAAATTTAAAGTACTCGTACACATTATTTAAGAAAACAGTAGTCATTTCCATGATCGCTATAGGCGGCAGTAAGTTGTGAGAGGCAGTTTAGTATGAAATATAGTGCAAGAGTGAACATTGTTATCTTCGTAAGTCTATTGCGGGGCTGTACCTGAGCCAGCGGACACAAGGGGCATTGCGAACTGAGACAAATTTGTACAACGCTTACTTTTAAAATCTATCTTATCTGGTATTTGTGACAATAAAGTTAACTGTCACTTCGTGTTAGGGTATTTATTTATGCTTTATTAGGTAAACTTGCCCAGCTGCTACATTCGCGTGAATTACACACTTATATGAGTTGACGACGTGTTTAAAGATATAAATGCATGTCATACCGTAATAATAAGCACGCTCATAAATATCTTATCATGCATAATATATAAAACGGGAATGTGTGCATTTTGTTGACGATTGTGTGGGCTACTTAAGTTGTGTTCGAATAAAGTCACTATAAGCGTAGGTAATCCAAATATTAATTGTACATACCTAGACTTTTCTCAAGTTTTGTAGCTGGATTACCGCTGGATCAAGACAGCTGACATTTACATAATTGGTGATGGGTAAAGAAGGATACTTTGCTAGTGCAATCTGTATCGATGAGAACATAATGTTCTCATTGAACCAACTGAAGCAAACAATTTGAGACACACTAATTGAAGCTTCGGGCCAAGTAAGACTTACTAAAAGATAATAGTAATTTATTATCAGGTAGCGACACACATAATAAAGACTATAATACAAGACTGAAAAACTCATCTAATATAAAAACAGGTGTCGTTGTTTACAGTGGCTTCGTGTTACGCTTTGTATTAAAGCACAATCTCCCATAAAAAACGCCGATACGCAACATACTTTGGCCAAAACTCTTCTTGCGGAAAGTCTCGAGATATGGGTCGGAACTGGCATTCTTTTATCTCTGTACTCTCAAAAACCACTTAGTCTTTATGCATATATTCCACGACGTCCTCGTCATTTATGAAGTGATGCAGCTGAGCCACTTGTCATTAGTATAGCGGTATGTAGAAGTATATTAAAGATTTTACTTGTATTGTAAGTTTTTGCTTTATTCTGTATGGAAATGGGAATATGAGTGCCGTCAGAGATAATGAAAGGCAGCTGCTCCTAGCAGTAACTTTTAAATGTCATTTTGGCACAACCAATTGGTGTGCTTCACTTTATATCCAAAGTTTTCACTCTAACTCAACTTAACAATGACTCTGGAACCTGCTTATACAGCCAAGTTGCTTCGGTTGTGGCAAGATCCCGAGAGAGTTAAAGGTCAATTAGCGAGATAAAGTGATAACCGTTTTCATGATAAGCAAGCGCTTTCTTTCAAGTCCATATCCTGAATGTTGTCCTTAGCGATAAAAATATGAAAGAAAGTGCGTGAAAATGCCACGAAGAGTAGGTATCGAATAATAAACAAGAAAACTCATTTAATATCAAGAAGCTATAGGTATATGAAATGAGCTTGAACTATAAAAATATCTCAATTATGTTATCTTGCCAAAAGTTAAGTTGAAGAACCTTGATTTCAGCATCAATTCCAAGATAATAAGATTACTTCAGCAAATATAATAAAGGCATTAAGTTCTTATAAAAACAAAAATAATACAAAATTTATAACCCTTTTAGCTTGTAATAAATGTTATTGTTATTGTTTTAAATAATAGTCTATTATTATCTAATATATAAAATTCTCGTGTCACAGTTTTCGTTCCCATACTCCTCCGAAACGGCTTGACCGATTTTGATGAATTTTTTGTGCTTATCCGGTATCTATGAGAATCGGCCAACATCTATTTTTCAAAAAAAATAAAAAAATTGCAAAACAACGTTTGCCGGGTCAGCTAGTGACTGTTATTTTTAAACCTCGAGCGGTAACACCCTTGCGCCGAACACGAGAAGTCGCGCGCGGTCTGTGATTCCGCAACTTTACGTGTCTATATTGTGTAAACTAATAGATTTATCAAGACATTGTTTGGCACATAACCAAAACAAGTCTTCTTTGAGTAAACAATAATAATTCAAATTCAAATATCATTTATTTCGACCCATTTCGATCATATTATGTTGTACAATGTTATAATAATAATTAATCTTCTTTCAGCCATTGTCGACTACTTTTGCAGTGTAGGCCTCCTTCAACTTCTTCCATTGTTTTCTATCCTGTGCAGTTTGTAACCAATTCTTTCCTGCTACGGTTTTAATATCGTCTTTCCACCTCATTTGAGGCCTTCCCCTTGTTCTTTTCTGCCCCCACGGCTTCCATTCTAGAAGTATCTTACACCATGAGTCTTTCTTCCGGGCTACGTGACCAGCCCATTTCCACTTTAGTTCTGCCACCCTTTTTCCCACGTCCACAACTTTGCACTTGTGTCGGAGCCAAGTATTGGTTTTTCGGTCCCTCAGCGTTACCCTCACCAATTTCCTTTCCATAGCCCTCTGCGCCACTTGAAGTCTGTGGATTACATCCTTCGTTGTGACCCAGGTTTCGGCTCCATATGTTAAAACTGGCAGAACACACTGGTTAAATAGTCGGGCTTTTTGGTGGGATGACAGATTCATTCTGAATACAAAATTCAATTTGGAAAAGGCTGCCCACCCTAGTCTAATTCTCCTGTCAATCTCGTTACACTGGTTATCCTTGCCCATACGGATCTCCTGACCCAGGTACACATATTTGTTCACGCGTTCAATGATGGTACCTCCCACGGAGATAGTCGTTGCATCCTCGGATTCGGTGGTCATGATTTTAGTCTTGTTGAGATTCATTTCAAGACCTACTTCCAAGGATGCTCTGTGCACTTCGGCAACCATACCTTGAAGTTCTTCGGGTCTACTGGAAAATAATACTATATCGTCAGCAAACCTTAAGTTGGATAAGCGTGCCCCAGATATCAAGATACCTTTATCGTGCCAATATAGGTTTTTAAACACGTCTTCGAGGACCAGTGTAAAAAGTTTTGGCGATAGAGTGTCACCCTGTCTGACTCCCCGTCTGATGTTAATAGGGTTCGTTAGTTGCGGTATCGACGCTTTCATCGTAGCCTTATTGTAAATAGCAGCTATGAGGTCATTATATCTGTGATCTACCCTTGCATTTCTCAAAGAGTGGTGCACGGCCCACGTCTCCACACTATCAAATGCCTTTTTGTAGTCAATAAAGGCCAACCAAAGTGGCATTTGATACTCTGTTGCCTTTTCTATAAGAGTTCTCATAGTGTGGATGTGGTCCATGGTTCCGAACCCACTTCTAAAACCAGCTTGCTCCTTTGGTTGATAAAAGTTCAATTTAGTGGTAATGCGGGTTGTTATAATCTTTGAGAATAGTTTATATGTCTGGGATAACAAACTAATGGGCCTATAATTATTCAAGTCCACCTTACAGCCTTTTTTGAATAAAAGAATAACAATGGCACCTTCCCATTCCTTTGGTATTTCACTGGTACACAAACATTTGTTACAAAGCACAGCTAAGCAGTTCATGAGTGTGGAATCTCCCTCTTTTAACATTTCAGGCATGATTTGATCTTCCCCACCGGCTTTCTCATTCTTAACTTTAGACAGTGCCGCTCTTATTTCATCTGCTGTTATATCAGGAATGTCCTCCGATCCTACGTTTAGTACTTTTAAGGAGTTTTTAGTGTTAGGTTCCTGTTTTGTACGTGAGTAGAGCTTACTATAGTACTCTTCTATAACCCTTAGCATTTTTGCTCTGTCTTCGGTTAAGAGTCCTTGTTCATCTTTAAGTTTAGTTATTTGCTGGTTGCCGGGCAGGAGTGCCTTGCTAAATATCTTTGGGCCTCTGTATTTGGTGACGAGCGTTTCCACCATCTTTTCCTTGTAGTCTTCTATATCTTGTTGTAGTTTTCTCCTTGCTACCTTGCAGAGCTTTTTGAAGTCATCCGTGTCATTTTCTCTATTCCTTATCATATCACGCCTTTGGTCTAGTAGGTTTTTGATTTCTGCTGAAACTTTCTCTCTTTGCTTATTATATTTTCTTGCCACAGTATACGCTGCTTCCAAGGTAGCGTTTGTGATATGTTGGCTGAGTTGGTCAACACTATACTCCACGCAGTTTATGTCAGCAAGATTTTCTTGGAGCTTTATTCGGTACCTGTCCGCGTTTGCTCTAAGTTGCATTGTGTCTACTTTAGTGGTTTTGGTCATTTTCAAAGACAAGTATCTTTGCAACTTCGAGTTAATGACGACTTTTGCTCTTAGGAGCCGATGATCGCTCCCAGTGTAGAAGTTATTAAGCACACTTACGTCGTGAACAATACACTTATGACTACAAATTATGTGATCTATTTCATTTTTGAATTTTCGTGGTGAAAGCCAAGTCCATTTCCTCATCGGTCGCTTTTGAAAACATGAGTTAAGATGATATAACTTGCTTTCCTGTAAGAAATTGATCATCATGGTACCTCGCTCGTTTCTTTCTCCGTACCCGAAATTACCCATGACTGTTTCTGATGGTTCTTGTTTCATGCCAATTTTAGCGTTAAAATCACCTACCACGAATGTATATGTGGTCTTTGTTGTATTCATAGCAGTTCTTATGTCCTCATATAGAATATCTACCTGGTCTACTGGTGCAGATGATGTTGGCGCATATACTTGAATTACTTTTATTGTGACTTTCTTTGATATGCTTAAAATGGCATATACAACTCTTTCGGATACAGAACCCAGAGAGACTATTTGATCTTCTAGTCTTTTGTTAATAAGGATACCGACACCATGTTCCCGCTTTCCGCTATCCTTTCCTCTGTAATAGAAGGTGTGACCCGTTCGTAATTTTAAACACTCCTCACCAGGTTGCCTTACCTCCGACAGGCCTAAAATGTCCCATTTGATTTTGTCCAGCCCATGGTGCAGCTCTTCCATCCTGTAATCCTCACTAAGTGTCCGAGCATTGTAGGTGGCAACATATAAAGATGTATTTTGTGATTTATGCTGTTGGCAGCTTTGATACTCCCAGGGATTCTTAGCACCCCTGAACAGGCTAGAACTGGAACCCACGCTGCTGCCGTTGCTGAGTTTTGCCTGTCCGCTGGGAACTCGGGGCCGTTTTTTCTGTTGTATTTCCATGATAGTTGAAGGGATTAGACGTTTAACTCGTCCACCTGCCCAGAACGTCCTGACGAGTGAGAAGTAATCCAGCTTACTAGGACTTTGGGTGCTGCCGTTGATCTTGCTCTAGAAGATTCATCCGCCACCTACCCTGAGTGATCCCCCTCCTCTGAAGACCACTAGACCAATGAGCCAAATTATTATTGCCCCATTGATCCCCCCATCTCTCGTCTGTTTGTTGACCCTACTTCCCACTGGGATTGAGACCCAATCTTCCGTAGAGTTGCTCAACGTAACCGTGTGACGTCACGTCGCGCCCCAGCGACGCGCCGGTAAATAAATGCCTAACTAATGATTCACCATTGTTTACATTCAAAAGGTGTTTACTGGTCGTGTTGTAGTTATTAATTAGAGCAAAATATTTATTAATTTCTTTCCTTTGACATTGAGCGGTCCGATCGTGTCTGCGGCTTATATTATTTTTGTTCATCTTTACGAAAAATCTGTTGTTATACCTAACTATATTCAAAAAGTTTACTTATCTAGTGGCAAAGGCCGAACCCAAGATTTATAAGTCGTAGGGCTAGATCAAGTTTCTTATATCTACAAATCATTATTACCTAATAATTACCCTAAGCGCTTCTCCATAGATTGTTATCTTTAATATTAGGCTATTACACTGTCCTCGGCATTTACATGTAGGTATGTGTGATGAATTATGAATGATAAATGTTTATGTTCAAATTCAGACTGCCGTTGTACGCGTGAAGAATGCAAGGGTCATTATTATTTAGGTATCCTAATTAGCGTATAGGGTTGTCACTTGTTCAAGGTACTCATGCCCTTGTTTTCTCTAATTTCAGGGAGTATCTTCAGGGCTGCTACGCCCGTTGAGCTAGGGAATTTTCCTTAGGGAAAATCCCGGCCTAACGGGGGGGGTGTGTGACGTCGCGCCCCGGCGCCCGCGAGCCTCGCTACGAGTGACGCACAGCAGTGGGCCGCCCCCTCGCCCACTCCCCCTCGCCGGCCTTATAAATACCGGGGACACACGAGGTTTCGCTCCCTTTTGCTCCGGCCAACACCACCAAAGCTGAGTACCTGATCTGAAGACCTGTGAAGTGCCAACGTCCACGCCCTGGATAATTGTCTCATCCGCTAATTTTAAGTGTCAGCTCTTTTTGTATCGAATCAAATAACTAGAATTATAACGCGAGTTTAAACTTTCCTGGTGATATTTTTTTATTTATTTCCCGTAAGTCAACCTAATTACGAGTATCTCTCTATAATTGCTCGGCGAGTGATCGATCCCGGCTACCACGTGGAAATCGATCACTCGTGCGACAACAGGGTTCACCGCGTGAAGGTGAGAGTGGAGTTGAAGTGACATAGGCTAGTGAGTCCTTCTTGTCGAACTCATGTATTGCGCTTAACACTCCCTTAAACCCCATATAATTAATTAATAAGTAGTTCAAATTAAAATTAAAATAATAAATAAAATTAAAATACAAGTAAAAATAACATCAATATCAAATCAAAAATAAAATAAAAATAAAAATGTCAACATTAAAATTATAAATACAGCATTAAATTTAACTAAAATTAAATATTAAAATGTCACACTAACAAAAATTATATACAAATTAACCTTTAATTGTAGATAAAATTACTAAATTAAAATGTCAACATTAAAATTATAAAATCACATTTAATAAATACATATAATAATATAAAAATTAAATAATAATAATAGTTATCAATTCGCCTGGCCCTGAGTCATTTGTTTGTTTGTCATTATATTAACCATATTTAAAATGCTTGCGTTACTGACTGACTGACAGACACGCTACAGCCGTAACTATTGGGCGCAAGAAGCTAGAATTTGGCCAAAACGGATAAATTTAAAAGAATTGCAGGTGTAGCTGCTGGCGTCCTCTAGTATTAACCATATAACAATGGTTAATGTAGTGACAGTCAAACCTGTTCGCAAATACGCTCAGAATGGTGTTGGAGGAGACCCGGAGCCTGCGCCCCAGAGATGCGCACCGCTTGCGCATCGTCGTGTAGAAACAATCGACACGAGCGTCGGCGAACATCCCCGATGCGCTGCAGTGCCGGGGCCGCCCCAACAACACCCTGAACGCATTATTATACTGAACACGGAGAGCGTTGTACTGCTTCTGGGTATATGACACCCACAGGCTGGCAGTGTACATGGACGTACAAAACGCTCTGAAGAGAGTTATTTTGACGGCCGCTGAACAACGAACAAACCTGCGCGCAATCATATTGGCCCTCACAGACAACGCCCACCGCTCCCTATCTCTCAGTTCAGAAGTCACGATATGCCCAAGATATTTAAACTGTTCCACTCTTCTTAAATTGATATTGATAATAACAAGTTACATATTCATTAATTTTACAGAATTTTATATGATACTAGCCGTTTCCTGCGGTTTCACCCGCGTCCTGACGGACCCCCTATTTTTTCTAAAATAAAATAAAGCCTATGTTACTCGCAGATAATGTAGCTTTCTAATGGTGAAAGAATTTTTAAAATCGGTCCAGTAGTTTTTGAGTTTATCCATTACAAACAAAAATACAAATTTTTCCTCTTTATAATATTAGTGTAGAAATGAAAAGTCCTCAAATGCTCAATATTTTTTTTCACAAACCTTCTTTGTGAATCTATAAACACCAAAGAAGTTTCTTTATTTTTCTTAAGTCCTGATAATTAACCGATAAACCATAATATTAATTGAGATTTATCTATATTTATTATCAGTAGAGTCAAGTGATAAGAATATGAAAATCGCACTTAGTTTTCAAATATATGCATGAAACTTTAGCTGTTATTTGAATGCTAAAATAAAAAAAAAAAAACTTTTATAACTATTTTAGATATACCTAGAAATGAAGGGATTTTTTTTTTCATTTTAGTGAAAAATTATCTTCTATTGCAGCCGCCGCTAATATGTGAGATATTCGACATGCTAAGTCTTCGTAACTCTTTTTTATCGTAAGAAGTATTTAAATTTACATAACTTATACCTTACGTGTAAAATAAAATAATAAGAATCAAATAACTTGAAACACATACCAAAATGTTATTTTTATTTACTTATTTGCTCCTACATACTCGGTCACGCGCGATCTCAAAAACCGCAAGCCCAAATAAAAAACCATGTGCTCACGCTTAGAATGACATAAGGCTTTTGATGTGTGACACATCACCCTCTCAGAGGATATCCTAAAAGCCCAATCGTCTTTTGTTTAAAGCTTTAATTAACTGATAAAAATAAGCTTGGTGCGGTCTCAAAGTGACTGCGCGTGACCGCTCGAGAGTCGTTAGTTTTATGTTTTATATATTCATCACCTACTGAAGAGATGAAAAATACTAAAAGGAATATAAGTAATTTAAATAAAATTAAAAAAAAAATCTTTTTGTGTGAAGGCAAAAGTAATTTAAGTTGATTAAGTATATTTTATAAACTAACTCGATAGTTTGTTTTTCCGTGTAGTACAATCAAACATTTATTATACCCTCTTCAAGTTGGAAACTTGGTGTTATTATGAGCTGTTAGAAAAACTTGTTTGTTAAATAATCACCTGCATTTACTTATAAATCGGAGTGTTCAGTGGATTAATGAAAGCTCTACTCGTAGAGGTGGTAAGTATTGTGTGTTATATTAATCTTCTGTGGCGAGTAATTTTGTAATATAATATATTGCATGCTACAACATCGCACGGGTAAACTGGGAAACTTCTTTGTTGGATGTAGGCAAATTATTGAGTATCTATACTTCAATACTTTATTGCTTTTCCATAATGTGTTTGCAGGTGGAAGGTACATAAATTCTTAAGCTAAGATACAATTATGGACCCTGTTGGGCACAGCATAGTTTATAATAAAATCTTTTGTTCATAAATAACATTCAATAGATTGTTTTCTAAAATTAATAAATGGGTCTTAGAATAGTAGAGAGGAATATATTCTATGTATTTAAATATATTTATAATTAAGTCAAAGTACACTCTATATTACTATAAAAATTATAATTGGTAGAGTAAGTAACTATTTATTTTTATATATTTAATTGTTTATTTTTAATATAATAAAATTATTTTGTTTGTGCATTTTAATATTATACTGAATCGTTATGTCAAATATGTAAGTGTAAGCGATAATTTATTATTTAAAATATTAAGCAATGGATTCGATTATTAGATTTTTATTGTGGTGTCATTCATAAAATCTTTGACATTATAATAAGTTTTACTATGCAGAAATAGTTTTAATTTATTTATAAATGAATTGTAATTAGTTTCCTATTCTTCTTTATTGACATTACATACGGGCTTGTGGAGTGCATAGTGAGGTGTGAAGATGGTAATACCAATCTATCTTTGTGTCTTAGAGTTATTCTAGATTGTATATCTTCTCTTTTTGTGAAGAAGTCAGGGTACTTTCGAATAAATTTACTTATTTCTAAAATATAGGTGCAAGGTAAGGTTAGAATTTTGAGATTATGAAAATATGGTTTACATGAGTCTGTTGTTTCTATGTTAACTAATATTTGTAGTAATTTCTTTTGTAGGATGAATATGGTGGCTGCGTCGGTACTATTTCCCCACAGGATTACTCCATAAGATAACCAAGAGTAGGCGTAGGCGTAATAGGTGGTGAGTGCGGTGGTTAAATCAGTGGTCTTTTTTATTTCACGGAGCGCATATGTAAATTTTGCTAGCTTGTTTCTTAATTTATTTATATGTTGTTTCCAATTTATTTGGGAGTCAATAGTGATACCTAGCAGTGTAAATTCTTTGACAACTTCTTTGGTTGACCCTTCAATAGAATAATTTATATTAAGAGGTGTTTTTTGATGGGGGTGGAAACATATTAATTTGGTTTTATTGAAGTTTATTTGGAGATTATGGTTATTCATCCAATCTATAGTTCTGGTAAGTATGGAGTTTAACTTTTCATTGAGGTTTAATTCTGATTTACATGGGGTGAGTAATGAAATGTCGTCTGCAAACAAAACACATGGACCCTGGATGGTGTTAGGCAAGTCATTTATATAAATGAGGAATAATAGGCATCCCAAAACACTGCCTTGAGGTATTGATGTTTTGATGTCTATTGTGTTGGAGTGAATGTTTACTATTTTGTTAGACTTTTGATCGTAGTATTCAATTTCTACAAGTTGTTGCCTATTTGTTAGGTATGATGTAAGCCAGTCATAAGGTTTTCCTCTTATGCCTATTTTGTACATTTTATTAAGTAGTATTGGAAATTGAACTTTATCGTAGGCCTTTGTCATATCTAGTAAGATTCCTAATGCATATTGTTTTTTGTTTATGATGTTAAGCGCCTCTTGTATATATTTAAATACAGCTAGGGAGGTCGACCTGTTTCTCCGAAAACCGTTCTGACAGTCGTTAAATATGTTATATTTCTCACAGAAGGAGTATATACGATTATACATCGCTTTCTCGAAGATCTTAGAAGATGTGGGTAGGAGAGCGATGGCGATAATTATTGGGGTCTAATTTTGAGTGTTTTTTATGGATCGGTTTAATTAATGCCTTTTTGAGTTGGTCTGGCACTACTCCTTCTTCAAACGATTGGTT
Organism: Euclidia mi; assembly: GCA_944739405.2. Classification (NCBI taxonomy): domain Eukaryota; kingdom Metazoa; phylum Arthropoda; class Insecta; order Lepidoptera; family Erebidae; genus Euclidia; species Euclidia mi. The sequence goes on from OX123181.2 coordinate 80,635,510, forward strand.
TATTAAGTTATAGAAAGGTAACGTGAGTTGATCGGCGCAGAATCTTATAAGGTGGGAGGAATTTCGTCTATTCCGTGACTTTTCTTATTTTTAAGATTTTTTAGTATTGAGTAGACTTCGTACGGTTCTACTGGGCTCAGAAACATAGTATTCTCAGTGGTATGTGATATAAGGTTGTCATTTAATTTTGTACTGTCAGAATGGAGAGTATTTATTCCCACGGATGTAAAAAAATTATTGAAAAGATTAGCTATGCGCCCAGGTTCGGTATAAAGTTCATTATTTATTTGTAATTTTATATTTTGTTTTTCTTTTGTTAGGAATTTATTAGTTCGCTCTTTTATGATAGTCCACATTGTTTTTACTTTATTTTCAGACGTTAGTATTTTATTCTTGTAGTACAGTTTTTTTGCGGTGGCTACGGCTTTTTTTAATGTTTATTCGTAATGTTTATAATATTTTGAAATGGTTGGGTTGTTTGCTTTCTGACTAAATATTTTCAAAAGTCTTTTATTTATGCAAGATTGTTTAATTCCTACTGTAAGCCAATGTTTTTTATCGCGAGGTCTTAATTTTATTTTTCGAGTAGGTATGGACTTGTCTAATGCGTTTATTAGTATGTTATGAAATAGTTAATAGTTTTGGTTTATATTGTTGTTTGATGATAAAATTTTATTCCAATCATGATTATTTAATTCCGATCTAAAGTTTGCCATGTTCTTTTGATTATATATTCTTTTCTTTATGTACCAAGTAGTTTGTTTTGTTTTTTGAGGGATTGGTAGATGTATTACCGTACCGAAGTGATCAGAAAGTCCTAATTCTTCTACCGTCGTGATAGCTTTTGTTTCATTGAAGTTTGTGAATATTAAATCTATACATGTTGATGATGTGGATGAGATTCGTGTGGGAGATTTTATGTGTTGGGTGAATTTATATTCTAACATGAAGTCTATGAATTGGTTACTTTTTAAGTTGTTTTGCAAGATATTAATGTTAAAGTCACCTCCTATAATTCTAATCTACTACGGTTGTTGAATGAGGAGCAAGTTTTAACAGTGTTTTAGTAGTGAAGGATCTACATGAGAAGCAGGTGTTTAGTAGTTATATTACACAAGTATGTAAGAAAGGATCTACCGAAAAAAACCTACTTATTACAAAATGTAATGAGTTGTTTTTTTCGGTACATCCTTTCATTTCATTTTTATTTTAACAGCATTTAGCATTTTTAGGGTTATGTGGTAGTACCTAGTAATCAAGTATTTATCTAGTAATGGATGAAAATCTATTTCCAACGATCGAAACGTCATTTTATTTTATTATAGTGTATTAGACAACGAGTGGTCAGCGTTTAGTTTGGCTTATAAATATAGCGGTTTTATCTTGGCAAGGGCGAGGAAAATTTCCAAGCTCCTGTCAGTAAGCAAGAAAAGCTGAATACAGTAAAGCATGTTAGCTTACAGAAAAATAATGATGACTGGACTTCTGGCAAAGGATGCTTCATTGCAAAGTATTGAATTCATATTAAGAAACATAAATTTTCTGTGCACATGAAGTAATATTTATAGTTTTAACCTATAACAAATAGTGTATGTGCACAAAACATTTGTATTTAATTTGCCCTTACAAGCGTCAACTATTACTCGTGAATTATGTAACATTTTGATTATACTTCGTCGATTATACTACTACGTCTTAGCTAGATATTAAAGGTACGAATACATTGGTCTTTCCGAAATTTCGACTGACTTGCGAGGGCTGTGGTCTCAAAGGCTTAATATGGTTTACAACAGTTTTGATGATGACACTGGAACAATATTATGCTCTCTGTTTTTTCATTGTTTCGAAGACATCATCACTTGCTGAAACGTATTAAATATACACCGTGTACTTATTAAAAATGTAAACCGTAAAAAACTTAACAATGTCAAGAGATGTTGTGGCTTTATTTTTGAACAGACAGTCAGGAAATCAGTATATATAATCAACGGTGATAAGTAACCATTTAAATAAAACACGAAGAAAAACACATCTTTGTAAAAATAAAACTTACTACAAAAATGCTATTACCATACAAACGAATATGGGGTTGATATCCACGGTCCACACCATTGACTTATCGGACTTATAAATGTGCGTATAAAATTGTTGACTATCGCTAGACTCAGCTCAGCAACTCGTGGCTTGGAGAGCACGTTAAACTGTCGGTCCCGACTGTCATGAACTACTTTGACAGTCATTACGGGAAGTCCGTTCTCTCAAATAAACTGACACTGGTCTAAACCATGGAGTATCAGAGTGGCAGAAGTCGGCGGTCGCTCTGTGGAAAAGCTGATATTCTGTCAAATCTGATTAGAACAGCAAGCAGACCCCAGGCTCTAAGGCGTATAAGTCTCGGATGCAACCGGGATAACGATATGATAACGATGATGACCATTTAAACGAATATTTAAATGACTGAAATAGACTACTTACGTATGATACAAGAGAAACAAATACCTAGAATATAAAAGAATATTCCTCCTCTCTTCTACACTTGCCGTGCCCAACAGGGTCCATAATTGTTACCTACTTTATTGTTTTTGTAAGACCGTATATACATATATAAGTGCAATAAAATTGAAAACGAAAATTGTGATAAGCAGACTATTTTGTAACCTGAGGAAGTGTCAATGTGCGTGCGTGTACTTTACACGCCGAAAATGTCACATACAGTAGATTTCTACTTGTAGATAGTAACTTTAATGGACTGAAAATGTAAGTATTTCTATACTGCCACCGAAGTCCAGTGGATAGCGTATGCGACTGCTGATCGGGGTCGCGGGTTTGATTCCCGGGTCGGGCAAAAGTGTTACTTAAAGGGTTTTTTTCAAATTCTCAGTAGCAGCACGGAGACTGGTGATGTGCCCGGTAACGGCAATAGTCTCGCCGCCTATTACGTGGGACCTAAAAATTCTTGGCAAATTTAGGTGTAATACTACACCTCTGCCTACTCTTTTGGGAATACAGGTGTGAGTCCATAAAAAAATCTATTAAAAGTAATTATTAAACCTGCACTCGCTGTATCAGCATTTCCTATTAATACTCATGTTAAATTTGCATAGTATTCCTGTTATAGTTAGGATAGAACATGAAATAATTGTCAAATCCCTTAAATACTATGTCATAAACCGACTTCTCCATACCCATAGCATTTCCTATCAATACTCATGTTAAATTTGCATAGTATTCCTGTTATAGTTAGGATAGAACATGAAATAATTGTCAATTCACTTAAATACTATATCATAAACCGACTTCTCCATACCCTTATAGAGATACTAGACATAGTCTAGTATTAACTCAAGATTAGTTTGGTATAAGCAATCTCCACCGCTAAGAATAAAATTGTATTTTACTATCAACCTGCGTAGAATTCTAATGAAATAAGTCTATTGTTTTTTGTATTAATATTTGCTTGCACCTATAGAGCTGGTCGTTACCGGCGGTTTGCCACCGCCAGTAACAAACAAAAGACAAAAAAGGCTACACCAGATTCAGAAAAACAATTTGTTGTCCCTCAAATACATTTAATTAGGCTGGTAAGAACTGGTACAGAACACGTTGAGTGGCTTGAGTACCGCAAGCAACTCCTTTACTTACATTTTCATGTCTTTCGAATATCCATGTGCTCTATTACAGCCAATTAGAGTAGAGGCGAAAAGTGGCCTGTTATAAACTATGACTTTCAAAGTACCCTGTACAGTCGCCAATAGACTCTAATACGCCGTGAAAAACGTAAGCCTTTCATATAATATATTGTAACAATAAAATTTATATTTATTTTACACTAACTGGTTAAATTTCTACTTAAAATAAACATTTAATTTATAGCATTCGCTAAATGTCAACCAATTTAATTTATCTGTCATATTTTAATGAATTAATTTGCGCCGATGATTGTTTAGGATTTAATTATAGATAATTATGATAATCGATGTATTTAAATAACCGGTTGTACTTCTAAATGTTTTTGTTTATAGTTACAATAATGCTATGTTTGTACAGTCATAAAATCAATGTTGGTGCAATGTCTTATTTAGCTTGATGGCACCACATAATTGACTCTTTTTTATTTGCGTTTTAATAGAACTATTATATTCTTCGGCGAGCCCCACAGTTTCAACCACCACATTCTCCATTCTCTCATTCTCATTAACTCTTCAGCTGTATAATATTATATATTAATATTATAGATAACTGGAATTATGGTTCTTTTTCGCTATTGCCAAAGTCCTGCAAACACAAATTGTGGGTTCCCGGGATTAGTAATAGGAGTTAAAGTATGAAATTGCCGTTTTATTGTAATAGGTACTTTGAATTGACATAGAATCTTCATGGAGGTTTTTGAATGAAACTTTTTTCACATGATTTCTATGATGTTCTTCTTTTAAAATGTGAAACATTTGAATATCGACTTTCAATTGTTTTTGTTATTCAACTTAGACAAGAAAGATGGATACTGCGAAAATTCGAGTGCTTTTTGAATACGACTTCCGACGTGGAAGTAACGTGGCAGGAACAGCCCGCAATATCAATGTTGCGTTTGGAGAGGGGTCTGCTAATGAACGCACCGTGCGATTTTGCTTTAAACGCTTTCGCGATGGAAACTTCGACTTGAAGAACGAGCCACGAGGAAGACCGCCCGGCACAGGTGAATAACGATGAAATAAGAGAGATGGTGGAAGCCGATCCTGGTCAAACTACCCAGGAACTAGTGGCATGGTTTAACGTTATCTTACCCACAATATTGACTCATTTGTGTCAGATTAATGAAATAAAAAAATACGAAAAATGGGTGCCTCATCATTCGACTGATCTGCAGAAAGAAACGCGTGTTGAAAGTTGTGTTGCCTTGTTGAATCGGTACAGAAATGAAAGAATATTGGATCGAATTGTGACATGTGATGAAAAGTGGATTCTTTATGATAACCATAAAAGAAAAATGCAATGGCTGACCCCAGGTCAAACGCCACAAAAGTGTCCTAAAGCAAAGCTTACCTATAAAAAGGTAATGGTAACTGTTTGGTGGTCTCTCTTGGTTAGCATGGTGTTATGCACTATAGTTTTCTCCGATCTGGTCAAGCAATAACGGCAGATGTCTATCGTACCGAACTCCGAACAATGTTAGCAAAACTAGCAGTAAAACAGCCCCGACTCATGAATCGATCTTCACCATTTTTGCTCATGACAATGCGAGACCTCATACAGCACGAAAAACCGTTTTGACCCCTCAGGAACTGCAGTTAGAAACCATTCGTCATCGTCCGTATTCGCCAGACCTTGCTTCAACGGACTACCATTTTTTTCGTGATTTGGACAATTATCTACGTGACAAGAAGTTTTCTTTTTCTTTCGGCAGTACAAAATGCATTCACACAGTTTGTGCAGTCTAGATCCTCAGCGTTCTATCGAAAAGGCATAAATGACCTTCCTATTAGATGGCAGTAATGTATAGATAATAATGGTAACTATTATGATTAAATAAATATGTTAAAAATTAAAAAAATAATCAATTTTGATTTTCAGTACAAAACGGCAATTTCATACTTTATAATACCTATTGGCTATCATTTGAACTGCGCTTTTAAGAGTAAAATGCCGTGGGTTTCTGTAGTTTTTAAAATATCCGTAAAAAGGGCACCGAATTTGTTTTAAATCTAAAAAAATTCGCTGGTGTCAAATTTAAATGACTACATACATACATATATAGACTCACGCCTGTTTCCCGGAGAGGTAGGCAGAGACTACGAAACGCCATTTGCAACGATTCTGACATATCTCTCTTGCTTCATTCACTCCCATCAGATTACTCATGTATGCTCTTCTGTTCAGGGTACTTCTAACCTATCCTGTTTTTAGGATGTCTCCAATCTGGTCAGAGAACGTCCGCCTAGGTCTTCCCCTTCGTCCTGTCCCGTTCACACTTGCCTAATATATCTGCTTGGTCAGTCTTTCGTCATCCATCCTCTCCACGTGCCCAAACCACCTTAACATATCTTTCTCGATGCTGGTCACTACATCTTCTTTTACCCCACAACACTCTCTTATCACACAATTCTTTACTTCTGGCAGTCAAAGACACACCACACATGCTTCTCAGTGATCTCATTTCTACAGCATTTATTCTACTTTCATGACTCTTCTGCCATACCCAACTTTCACTACCATACATAAGTGTAGGTACTAATACCCCTCTATGCACAGCCAAACGTGCCTTTCTGGACACGTTTTGTGCAAATTTATACTTACCATTCCTAGTAAACGTACCTAAATATACAAAATTATTCACCTGTTCCACTCGTTGTCCATCGATCATAACATTACAGGTAGTAACACATTCCTCCTTTCCAAAAACCATAACTTTCGTCTTGCTCACATTCACTTTCATTTAGTAGTTCAGTTTACTCGTGAAAACGTTACAAACAGATGTGAGATGAATAAATCTTTATGCATGATGAATACATAAACTGTGAAGTAAAGTATGGCTAAAATGATCTAACGTTTCTGCATAATAGTTATCGTTTGACAAAAATACATATTAATATGATTTATTATCTAAATTATACTACTGATCTTTAATTTCAATTTCAGTTCAACATCAAACTAAAAACACCAAGCCATTAAAGCAAATATCTCATAATGAAAAACTATCATATTCTGAAAACGTACTGCAAAAAAATATTCATAACCGGCAGCGGCAACATTTGGTATGAAGAAAACGAAATAGGTGACGACCGAAGAATACTTTATAGGATCGGCGGCGCTCTTATATACTTCATATACATATTCATGACAGTATTGGAAATTATGGCAGCCATGATGGGAGATTTTCCCGAGGACGAAAAAAGCGACTCAATGACTTTCGCCGTCAGCCATACCATAGTTATGATCAAACTATACTCAGTTATTACCAACAAATCGTTTATAAAAAACCTGAATCGTAAAATGATAACTGTTTGTCAGAGTTACGAAAAAGAGCCTTTGATGGCGGAGAAATATAAGATCATGAAAATAAATGTGCTTGCTTACGTTGTGACCGTTTACGGTTCTTTTGCGTTTTTTGTTTTTGAAGGCCTTAGGAAGGTGTATGCAGGTGAGTTACGTGTTTTTGTGAGTTTTTATGTCGGTAGTATATAATGGGTGCCAAAGTATGATATTAAGGGGCTAACACGATAAAAATAGTGGGATCCCGTGTAATAATGTGGCTTTATGCAGTAAACATGTGGGTTGGGATGTGGTGTTTGTATAGGTTCTTTGGTTTATCGTTGTTACTATAAGCTTTTTCATATCTATAAAATATAGAGTTCTACCAGGTTTTCTATAGCCCTCACTATAACCATAAAGTAAAATTCCAAAATATGTTGTTTTACAGCAGGGTCATAACTTGAGATAGAAAATGTTGGGAAAGCAAAATTAGCATTGAAAAATAAACGCGGAACTTCTTGTATACATAAATTTAGAATTTGTTGTCTTTAAATTGGACTACACGTGTAGCGTTTTGGTTACTTAATTGATCACTTTGTAATAGCATTGTTTCAAGGGGAGTGTTTGAAAATTTATTGTCCTTTGCGATATAAGAACTATGTGAATTGCGGGGATGATGCTGTGAGAACGAAACTACTTTACATTTTGGTAAATTAATATTGTTTACATGTGCTATTACATTTACAATTCATAGAGCAGTTGATTTATAGGTAAAAAAATTTAAATTCTAAAGCAATATGTACGTTTCGACGAGTTGCATCACACTTTTTTTCACAAGTAATCGACAACATTTCTAATCTCATAACTATTAAAACTCACACCCATATTTTAGGGGCGTACGTTAAAAAAAAGCAGTGTATAATACCTTTGTCTTTATTTCACAGGCTCTCATTTTATTACAATAGTGACATACTACCCATCGTTTGAAGATAACTCGGCTGTAGCAATATTTGTACGAGTGTTCACCACTTTCATACTGTTCCTAATGTGTATGACGATGATTGTGTCTGTAGACTCCTTTACAATGGTGTACATTATCATGTACAAATATAAATTTATCACACTCAGACATTATTTCGAGCGTTTGAGAGAAGAAGTTGAAAAATTGCATCATCAGGGAGAGAAAAATTTGGCGGCGGAGAAATTGGCGAATGGGTTAATTGAAGGAATTAAGATGCATGTTAAACTTATCAAGTAGGTATCTTAAGTGTTTCACTTCGTACAATAGAACAAATGCAAGTAGACTAACACCACTTTCAAAGGAGAAACTATATCTATAGTTCTAGTCGACTTTTACCTATATAGATGTAAAGTGAACTTCGAAGTGCCTTGAAAGCTTCTTTTGAAAGGCACGTTCTATCGCGCCGATATATTGCCAGTTATGCTTTGTACATACGTATTCTGTTACTTACTCGTAGAATTTGGGAGGATTTTTGTTTATCAAGCACAATTTCATCTTCATTCTGATGCTAAAACGTTTATTTATTCAAAGATATCAGTTGGTACATCTAATGACTGATCAATGTAATTAAACTTATTTCGATTCTTACAACAGCTATATTGAGACTTATCTCTCATTTTACATATAAGAGGAAGCAATCAAGTGGTATTTCCGAGTCTTTTAACGCCATGCGGCATAGCATTGTTCGATTTACAACATACTAATTTTTACAGCGTACTAAGTTATTTAAGTAGCATTCGTATTCAGTATAATCAATCCCATAATAATCTTTGTGTAAGACAATTGTGTAGTAACTCAGAGGTGAGGTCAGGGCAAACCTTTTTCTCGTTCAGGGCACGGCAGGGTACTTCTAATTTATTTTTATCTCATAAGGTTATCGAAAGAGATCGACAAAGCGTTTGGGACGGTGATGGCACTACAACTTTGTCAAAGCTCGGGTTCTGCCGTCTCTATCCTACTTCAAATTGCCGTAAGTATTCGAATTTTTACGCCGCGCCGGTACCTTTGTTGTGTGCTCCTGAATTTTGTAAAAGTGCGTATTATTTGTCTTGATTACGTATTCATCGTATTACACACGCCCAATCTCTGTTTGTGCGGATAAGGTTCGCGTTTGCAAAGAATAGTCGCGATTTTATCGAGAACAAAGATACGTATATATAATTTTTTTATTTATTTTCCTCGTTTTTATTATTATTAAACGGTTTTTAAACGGTTTTACTTAGCTTGACCTGTTTATTTGTTTGTTTGTTTGGGTCAAATTTAGTAATTTAAATTTTACTCCCATCCTGATGACAGATTGATCTGATATTTGGTATACACTCATAAATGAAATCTTGATGACAATACAACATAATGTATTCCTTATGATTGAAAATCCAAGATGGCCGCCGATACAAAATGGCGGATCACTTATTACTTCACAACAACCTCAATATGGGTATCAAATAAAAGGGCTTGATTGGTAGGATGCAACTCACTATGAAAAATTCAGGATGGCCGCCGATGCAAAATGGCGGATCACATATTTCTTCACAACAACCTCAATATGGGTATCAAATGAAAGGGCTTGATTGGTAGAATAGAGCTCACTATGAAAAATCCAAGATGGCTGCCGCCACAAAATGGCGGATTACATATTTTTCACAAATAGGTACCTCAATATGGGTATCGAATGAAAGGGCTTGATTAGTAGAATAGGGCTCACTATGAACTAACAACAAAACTAAAAACTTGAAAATAAAATAAAATAAAAACATTAGGGCGTAGCGTATCCAAAGTAAACATTTTGATAGAAAGTTCACGCGCCAAACGATTTTATATTTATCTGGTCAATACCCCAGATTGATGAGAAGATTGGTGCGATCTGGTAGTTAGGACTTACCGAATTATTTTTTAGCTTTTAGTACATAACCTAACTACATATTTCTTTACTGTAATAAAACCGTTTAACATAAAAAATGTTTTTATTTTATTTTTTATTATAATGCATGCGCCTACGTGTTTCTTTTATTGAGATAATATTTTTGTTCCATATTATGGATCTTTCTTGATAACTAAAATATTTATTATTTATAATATTTATTAAGTTTCGTAATTTACGCAAATTTAATTATTTTTCTACTTTTGCAGTTATCTAATGACCTAAAATTTGGCGCTGCTGCGAAGCTAATATTCTTTGTAATCGCATTATTCTTTCTACTGGGATTATTTTTGTGCAATGCTGGCGAAATTACGTATCAGGTATGTTAATATGTATTTTATTTAGAGTATTCTGCTGACAGTACATAGGCCTTTATATTGTAAATTAAGGCAAGATATTGATGTCATAGGATTATCTAGTGCGTAATGTGATGTCATAATTGTATTACTTTTGAGAGTACCTATTACACAAAGTAGACGTGATGTTTGGTTATACGTTTTATTAACAGGTCTATAGAAATTCTCAAGCTTGTACTGGGATTAACTAACATCAATCAATATGACAGAAAATCGGGTTCAGTGGCATCACATTGGAGAGGCCTCTAGCTAGTAGGTAGTGGACTCTGGTATTATGATGATGATAATTAATCAATATGATAAATCGACGACCTATGAATTTAACATCAAAACTTATTCCAGTGGATCGAAATCTACATAACTAAACGTAACAAAATCCACACCACGATATATTCTCATCCACATTAAACCAGATTTATACGTCATTGAATACAATTTTGTAAGCAGAAATATGTCGCGTTACTCCCAAATGCGACAGCTGCGAACATTCATAGAAATGTACAGGTCAAATATAATAATAACTTACGACATAAGGTCAGATACCGCAGCCATCAACATAAATCACAAACTTTTGCACAGTTCTGCCCTTGTTATTTATTTTACTGGAAAAAATTAGGTTTTGTTTTATACGTATTAGCACTGGAAAAGTGTTTTAATCTTAATACTGGGTGTAATATATATAAACGTGAAAGTGGGTGAGGATGGATGTTTGATACTCTTTCACGGCAAGCTACATAATTGATTTCGATGAAACTTTGCAGCTTATATATGTATATCAAAATAGCCCATGGGTTACCTTTTATAGAGCGGTAACTTATTCCCTTGACGTAGGGAAAGCGAAGGAAAGTACCTAGTGCTTCATACATACTATGGGGTATGCATGTTTCCCGGAGGCATAAAGTTGAGGTTACGGCGTCCCATTTGCAATGATCGTGACGCGCCGCGCGCCGATTTTCTTTATTCATTCCGGTCACGTTCTTGATGCATGCTCGTCAACTTAGAATAATTTTAAAATAAACGTTCCCCAAATCATGCATTGAATTGGTTTTAGAATCCGCCGTGGTTGTTTTCCAACTTTCATATACTAACTTACCCTACGTGTTTCTTTTATTGAGATAATATAAAACGCTGGCCAAACGGGTACCAACCCGTTTGGCCAGCGTGGTATAGTAGGCCAGTTCCTCCTTTCAAAGGAGAGGCATAGTCCAGCAGTGGACTGTTAAAGGCTGATTATGATGATACTAACTTGGCTGCTTATAATAGTTGAAATATCCCTAATATTTGAGAACGTTTGCAATACATTTGGTGTGTTTTACCATGCATATTAGTTATTTATGTTACTTAATTTCAAAATAGAAAATTCACACAGTATGTAAAGCAGTGCGGAATTATCCACAAATGTGTATAATCTTGAAATGTATTAAGGCTCTGCTTTTATAACGCATTTCATATCTATACTATAATAAAACTGTAGAGGTGAAAAAGTCTGTACATTAAAGATATTTTGACGAAAATTTGCTAAAAAATCTAGGAAAATGCTAAAAAGCAATACTTGATAATTTTTAGAATTTGTCTGTCTGTCTGTCCGACGTCTTTCCCTATGTTGCTAAAGATCTCTAAAATGGCGAAATTGATTTCAATAAACCTTACACGAATGTACAAAGGATACTCAAACCTATAAAATAGTATATGTTACATCACAATCGGTTGAGTGGTTTTCGGTGTACAGCTTGACCTCTCCTTTGTACGTAGTCCCAAACAAAACAGGGTTCATCCAAAACTGGTTATATATGTAGTGCCATCTATGATCATTATAAGTTTGTTAATAAAAGTAAAGTTAGTCTAAATAGGTACTCTTCAAAGTGTTTTATGGCTATTTACCCGACTTTAAAAAAGGAGGCGATTCTTAATTTCATCAGTATATTTTTACGTAATTTCGATAAATAAATTACTGGAACCGAGCATATTTATAGTTATCCTTCCGACCGATAGATGTCACTATTTTCAAATAATTTTCTAGCAAAATAAAATGTTTCTTGCAAAAAAGACAATAATTATGTGTTATCTTTCTGTTATTAAAAAAATAATAGAGAATAATATTCGGCACTTTCATAAACAAAAAGTCTCTGTGTCAAAATTTATTACAATGTCCACTTAATTTAAACGGCCAATCTCATTTTTTTCAAATTATTATGTTTATATAATAGTTATATAATCATTTCATTTTAAATGATAAAAAGAATGACTATAGATCCTTTTTTCAATTAATTGTCGATTAGTCCATATTATTTTCTATCTCAGTCGGTTTGTATATGTAAATATAGATGGCGTTTTCTGAATGGCGGTGTTAAGATTCTCCGTGGATTGAGTAGGTTCTCGGTTAATTTTCTTTCGTTTTCGTCGGATTCGTGTCTTAGTTGTTTCTTTTGAATAATGAATGTGGATGTGTTTCTTTGATTTCTTTCGTTCGTTCGTGTTCTCAGGTGTCTCATTATTCCCAAATTCCCACACCTCACGTACGTGGGAATCCGTGGGTGGGAGACTGAGGCCTGAATTCAGCCGGGACAAACTTGAAACAGCTGGAATCGACCCCCGAACATGTTGTTTTTCACATGGTCAGTTATATGTGGCATGTTCAGATGTAAGCGGTAAAAATAATTTACATGTTCTATATGAAGGTGGTAAAACAGACAATGTTGTGTATAAAGAAAGTCTCTAATGATATCCCTACTATCCCTACTTAATATTATAAATTCGAAAGTGTGTATGTATATAGATATGTATGTATGTATGTTCCGTTTTCACGCTAAAACGGCTGAACCGATTTTGTTGAAATTTAATATAGATATATATTGGACCATGAAGACGGACATAGGCTACTATAAGTTGCAAAAATTAAACTGGCAGGTATTGTGGGGCGTGTAGAAGTTTGTACAGCACAAATTTACCTCTGGGAAGTAAGAACGCATGCGCTAATAATCGAGTGCTGCGCATGTGCTATCGCATATCTGTCAGTACCGATATGCGATAGCACATGCGCAGCACTCGATTATACATGACATTATGTATGATAGACAGTACTGACTGTCACATCATACATAATGTCATATTATGCACTGTAATTAAAATGTTCATTTAAATAAACTAATAAATAATAATTATATTGCGCTTAAACGGATGAAACGATTTGCCCTACCTACTAATATTATAAATGCGTAAATGTTTACAAACATATATATGGACATGTATTAGAACATGGCTTTTACATTTGAAGGTGATGTTATTATGTACCTTTCGGTAGATAATGTCATGTATACTGACCGAGTTACTTTGTGCCCAATAGAGTATCTGAAATCTTTAGAATAATCAGGAGTGCCTTCACACAACTTAAGACTGAAAGTAGATTTGTGTTACTCCGAATTTAACGCACGCGAAGCGGCGGGCAAAAGCTAGTAGAAAATATAACTCACCTTGTTGTTATGTATAGACTATGCAAATTTGAGACAAGCTGCTCCTTTGTTTATTTACTTTGTGCATAATTTTATGATAAAACGCAATCATTTCTATGATATTGCGTGAAAGTCTAAAAAACATTACAGACTTTTCAAAGCATATTTTAGTTCAAAGTGTGTCAAACTATTGAATGAAATGCATGACAATGTAACAAAATATGTAACTTTGGTGTCAGGGAAGTCCTCCGCATCGCAGTCTATTGGGAATTTGTCAAAAAGATTGGCAGCATTGTCAGGTTACATGGCTATGCTTAGCCTTTGTGTATGCCAGTCATTTGTTCACACGAGGCATCAACCATTCTCTTTGCGAGATTCCTAGAAAGATATGTCACACTTGGACCCTATGGCACAAATGATTTGACTCCAAACAAATCAAATACATAATCCTCTACTAGATTTACGTCCTCTTTTGCAAGATGAATACTGAATTATAATTTTTAATTTAAAGGAATAAAACCTTTTTACACCGTAATTCGGCTATCATTCCAGTGTGAATATACCTTTTGTGAGCGAGTGCGCATACAAATGCCCGCAGGGAATAGTTAAATGCTTTTTAGCGGGATTCGTGCGTACAGAGCCAGCGAACCTACGTTGTAGGTTATAAATAAGAAAAATATAAACTTAACCTAACAAACTGCGATAAAAAAGCACCAAGTGATCAAAGTAAAACTAATATTTAACACCAGGGTTTCTTAAACTTTTTGCAGTCATGGACCTCTTTCAGCATGTAAAAATTTCCACGGACCCCTACTAACGAATAACTTAAAGTAAAAAAGAAAACAATTCTTATTTATATTTAAAATTACTTTCGCTGCCCGTGTGAGCTAAAATAAAACATGTTGAGTACCTTATAACTGAGCCACTGCGGACCCCTGTTACTCGTGCTATGGGTCCCCACGGGGTCCATGAACCCCACTTTAAGAAACACTGATCTAGAATATTTTGTTACCTTTATAATAGTTGATGATCTTATTATAATGGTTTAGTTCTTGAAATAAGACAATGGAGTACCTTTGTGTAAAGTGGGAGTACCTTATTGTGTAACAAAATTACAAAATCTGACAACAAGCCTAAAATGAGTACGACGTCATCTGCTGAGAGGGTTGAAAGTATATTTTTGTGGAATGAGCAATTTACAGAGTCAACACATAATGGTAAGCGATTCTGGTTCACTTGAAGATTTCTCTAATTGCTTAGGTGGTTCCACTGAAAAAAATTGCTCAGTGTTAATTAAAGACATTCTTGCCATCTTAATGTAGGCTCGAGTCGTTCCATTACCTACTGAGGACTTGTTGCACCGCCTGACGCCCACGCCAGTGAGCCACGCGTGCTAAACAGCGCTCACTTCCCTATCATAAATTAATTTTTATAATTAACACTCAATGATATCTTGAAAAGCAGCACAGTATAAAGCTTAGGTAATGTGTTTCTTTGCTCTAAGCTTATAATATATTATGTATTCAAAGTGTTTAATAAGGATAATATCGCGAGTAACGTTTTAACTTCAACAGTTTATCAACTATTTTGATTCGGGTTACAGTTCGCCGCATGTTATGTACAATATTTCGAAATGACAACATCTCTGCGAAATATTTAGCTTCTCTACGATGTTATGTATGATAATACCTAAATACTATAACAGCTGTTCATATCTACTGTTTAGAGTCTGGGCTTGAAAACTGGGTAAGGTTTGCAGAGGTCAGTGGAAGCGATTAATTCATCCAGTCTTTAGCCCAGGGCAAAGATTTAACATATATACTGTGTTGCACAGTGATTATATTTCAACTTACCTGAGATCTTCACTGATGTCAGGCTTGAGTTAAATAAAACAAATCATACAAATATATTGGCCAAAATAGATGAATAAAGTATATTATAGCTACCAGGGTCCAGCTCGGCGCCTTCAGAACACGAGGTGCAATTCCAATTCAATTCGCGAAGCGACCATGTGCTTTCCAAAGGGCGATATTTCCAATATATGTCACTAACTTTATCAATCGCTCATAATCTTTGCCGGTTATTCCAATAGCGACAGTTGCAAGGTTATTAACTAAAATTATTCAATTCTTCAATAATACAAAGTTAAAACGCGTTCACAAAGAGGAATTTTCCAGAACGACAAGTGAGAGAATTCTTTGCGGAAGCGACAATGTGAAAAGAGTGAATGATTGACAGTTCATAGTGTGACCAGAGTCAGAAATTTTCAATAGACAAAGTAACACGCTACTAAAGTGATATAATCGATTCAACTTATCATAAACAATATTTCTATTTGAAACATCCACCCGCCCCGGACCGACCTAGCGGTCCGCTAATCGGTTGGTAGATGTGACAATGTTGCAACCGCTCTCCTCAGAATCGAACCGTCCGCCAAGACCGTAGCAAATCGGGGAACTCCATCAGTCCCAGTTACCAAACGAAGAATGCGCCCCCTGCGCCATCTGAGTGGCGGAAGGTTAGTCTCCTTGATCAAAACGAGGTTACCAATCTTGGGTGGATCGGTCTTGTCAGTCCACTTAACGCGTTGCTGGAGTATGTGCAAATATTCTGAATTCCAGCGTTTTCGAAAGCTCTGAGTAATCTGGCGTACCAATTCAAAACGCGAGAGACGATTAGGTCTCGTATCAATATAAGGGTACTCAGGCAAGGCGACAAGTGGGCGACCAATCAAAAAATGGCCCGGCGTAAGGGCCTCCAAATCATTCGGATGTGAGGAGATCGGGCACAATGGCCTAGAGTTCAAAACGGCCTCAATCTTACAAAACACAGTTGCGAGTTCCTCAAAAGTAAGGACTTATTCACCAATTGTCCTGCGCAAGTGTGTTTTGGCCGATTTTACAGCGGCCTCAAATATACCACCCCAATGTGGACAATTTGGTGGGGAAAAAAACCAATTTATCCCACGTCGGGCAAGCCTATTGCCTATATCAGCCTTGTTGGTTTCAAGGAAATTAACAACGTCATTCAAATAATTATAAGTGCCCTTGAAGTTAGTGCCGCAATCGGAACGGATTAAGGAAGGTAGCCCCATGCGGGATACAAATCTGTCAAATGTGGCTACAAACGCCTCGGTCGTAAGCGAGGAGACCAGTTCCAAATGAACGGCCTTTGTGGAGAGGCAAATGAAGACACACAAGTAGGCCTTAACTGTCTTGCTGTTTCAAAGTGTTGAAGTTTTCACTAAAAAGGGACCAGCGAAGTCCGTGCCGACACCGTCAAACGTCCTGCTCTCTGTTACGCGATCTGCCGGTAAGTCTCCCATCAAGGGCTGCTTGGTAGAAGCCTTGAGCTTATAGCAAGAGATGCAGCGAAAGACTACACTCCGAATAATTCTAAAATCCAAAACTCGCGTTGCAAACTGGCCAACAGAGCATCACAACCAGCATGCTAATTACTAAGGTGACGGTCAGTTACCAACAAACACCAAATGACCGTCCTTGGGTAACAACAGGGGGTGACGTGCCCTGTATGGGAGGTTGGCGTTCTTGAGACGCTCTTCAACACGCAAGAGACCCGTATCGTCCAAAAAGGGGTTCAATTTAGATACAGCTCCCGACAATTTTGATTTCCCTGACTTAAGGATAGCAATCTCCTTCTCAAAGTGCGCTAATTGCACAGAATGAATCCAAAAGGTGAGGGACTCCTGTAGTTCCTGTGGTGAGAGAAACGGTGTCAGTCGTTTCTGTTGTGGGTGCCTTAAATTAAAAACAAAACGCTTTATCCAAGCAGTAACACCTAACAACTTGTCAAGGGAGCTGTAGCGATTTAAAAAAAAATCGGGGTCAAAGGTGCATTCCACCTTCTCAAGAGCGAGTGTTCGCAGACTCGGCAAATTTCTAAGTATTCAAGACTGAAGTTCAAGGCCAATCAATTTCTGGTCGATTCAACCGTTCCGGACCCCACCACAGCGAATGGCCTATCAAACTAGGCGTCAAGCATCCGCGCGAGGCACAATCAGTGGGGTTGAGCTCACCTGGCACTTGTCTCCAAACAAGCTTGACTTCAGATTTTTGTATTTGAGAAACGTGATTAGCGACAAATACCTCCAAGGTGTGGACAGAAGCCTTCAACCAACAAAGAACAATTTGGCTGTCTGGTCTGTCCAGGGGTAGGTCCCATTAATACAAATTGTTTTACCCAAAGTGTTAGACACGTGATTCAACAATCGCACGAGTAGGGCTGTTCCCGAGAGCTCCAATTTCGGAATGGTCAGAGATGTCCAAAGAGGTGCAACCTTGCTCTTTGCCATGATCAGGGAAACCCTCACCTGACCTGAGGCGCTGACTTTGCGCAAGTACACCACGACCGCGTGACCACGTTCCGAAGCATCACAAAACCCGTGAAGGGTTGCCTTGTACTTCCCGGGAGGAAGGATGGGACGAGGCAAGGAGATCCCATTTACGGCAGGAAGTGAGGATACAAAAGAGGTCCATTCCTCAACAAGAGTACCGCGTAGAGGTTCGTCCCAGTTCAATCCTGCTGTTCAAAGCTTCTGCAAGAAGCATTTTGCCCAAAATATGACAGGACAAATCCATCCGTTTGCATCAAAGGTTCTGGCGACATTAGACAACACGAGACGTTTAGTCCAAGAACAAGGCAATTTCAAGTCTACGTTATACGTAAATGTGTCTTGGACTGGTCTGTACTGAACGCCGAGAACAGCCATCATGGCGGGGTTGTCAACAATTTCAAACAAATGTGGATCCTGCTGATGATCCTCGGGTAAGCCCTCCAAAAGCGCTGGTGAGTTGGAGATCCATTTACGCAACTCATAACCAGTGGACGCCAAAATACCTATCAATTCGTCTATTTCTGCCTGGGCGGCGACCGTTGGCCAGGACCAGGCAATCAAACAACAAAACTTAATATTTGTTAATTCTTTGAAACCAACGAGGTATTAGCCTGTTGACTGCAAGTGCAGGCAAGTGACAGGTATTTTCTACCCAACAAAATTAAAAGTTTCAATTTATTGAAACAGGAACAAAAGTTATCAAAGTTATAACTTACAACAAATTAAAAGTTGAAACTTCAAATTAATTGATTAATTATTTGCAACAGACAGCCCAAGTGTGTTATTTAAAACTCAAAAATCATGATCTCAAATTCAAGATGAAAATAAAAATGATAAATATAATAAGAAAAATGTGACGTACTTGTGTTAAGTTAGTCTTTTCAGTAAAGCAGATAACTAAAATTCGTTGTTAAGATACATTTTGGTGATAAGAAAATATTGTCTACTGAATAGCTTTGTAATAGGTAAATTGCTAACATCAGATTCCCTCAGCTTTGAATTAGACTTGTTGACGGTCATGATTGAATATTCTGTTTGATTAACCTTCCTATACTCGCGCCAATTTTTGTAACACTAATACTCGCGCACGGTGTCACAGACCGATATTTCGTTCCCCTACCATATATTTTTTTAATATGAAACCCAAAAAATATTGATAAAATTTCAAACTTTAGGATAAATTGAAACAAAAAAGTATGGATAGTAGTTAATTTATTTATTATTTTACTGACTTTCAGTCTATAAAAAATCAGTCTTCAAATTTCAGTTTTGCATTTTACTTAAGTACTAAAACTAAAAACAAAACCTACCTAGCTAAAACAAAAATAAAATCCCAACTTCTTTTTAAAAACAAAATAAACTTCTAAATAATAATACACAACATATCAAAGGACATATTTATCTATGTTTGACTTAATTTTGACCCTCACCGCAACGATCAGGGCATGCGGTTACAGCATGTACCAAAATAAAGTATTTTTTGCAGCCGGCGCAGTTGTAACGCTGTTGTTCTACCTCATACATCTCATCATTGTCGTCCTCTTGCTCGGTGTAGTATGTAAACCTCTTATACCTCCACATAGTCTTCCACCTCACTGTCATTTTTGTCTTTATAACTAGAACCAGAACTTAATTTTTTCAGCAGCAATCTGATTCGACCATCCTCCATTTTAGTATGAAGTATAATCTAAAAAGAATAAGAAAATTAGTCAAAATATAATATGAAGCAACAAATGTACATGCATTTTACTATACGTATGTCATAAATTATTCAAAGTTTGTAAAAATATATAATGTACCAAACATATTACATTAATACTTACACAAAAAGTTGCACCTATACTCGCGTCGGTTTCACGGACCGATTCACGCGCCAAATGCTACGACACGTGCCCTTCGCACAACCGCGCGGCGTGCACTTAAATGAAGTTAGCGACAAATCCGGCAGCTAGCAAGGAACTCGACTTCTTAGGATTGTCGTGCATAAAAATTATCTCGAAAATGTGTTTCGTCGGTCTCACAGACCAACGCGCGAGTATAGGAAGGTTAAATAAATTACAATACGTTTCTATTTAATAGTTCAGCATATTCAAATGTATGCTGTACGTGAAAGAAAATAATAGACTATTCTGTTAGAAAATGATCGATGGTTTATATTTTTATTTCAGGCTGCTTTAGTATCAGACGCAATATTTTACTGTGGCTGGCAGTTGTCTCCACCGCGGTTAAACAATATGCCGAAGAGAAACATTAGACAACTAGTGCTACTGGCGATTGTGCAGGCTCAGCGTCCGCTCGTCATGAAGGCGTTCAAGATGCTGGAACTTACCTACGCAACGTTCTTGCTGGTTAGAATTTTCTAGTGAACATCATCTTTACCATACATTCGTATGGGCGGCCAAGACCCACTGCTTGCATGCTTGAACTTTTTGCGTGCCGTTCTCTCCACCACTTTATAGTCCTGCTTGGGGCTGACTAAGATGTGTAAGACTCTCCCTTAAAGTTGTTCTAGGCTTATTCACTAAAACCATTGTTGTATTTTCGATGTCCCATGGAGCCAAAACAGCGATTTGCGGTTAGCGCATAAAGATTTTGCTAAGACCTCCCCGGGCAGTACTCGTCCTTGAATATAATACAACATAAGGAAACTAGTGGTCTTGAAAGATGTAATTTGACGATAAAGGGAAAAAAATCATTCTCAAAGAGTATTTTAGGTGAATATTCCGATCGACATATATAATAGTTTTTAAATCCATCGGCGAAAGACAAAGAACGTAGTCGACAAAACGTTTCCATCGGTGAATATTGACTCATCATATAGACAGAGCTTATAAAGTATGAGGTTAAACCCTACTTTTCGGTACACATGTCCGAATATTCTAGTGCGGCCAAACTCTAAAAGGTTTTACATAAGCTGATAATAAGTTTCAGTTTAAATCTCTTAGAAACAAACTGAACCTTCGTTTTATTATAATTCGAATATGATAACGGTATGGTCTCTATTATATTCTCGTAAATGGAACTTGTTGATATCATGAATTATGGAAATTCTAGTTTTCGTTATAGCTTTCCTCGTGCGGGATTTGGTTAAAGCTTATCGGTTACTTACGTTGTTGTTGGGGCTGATAACAGCGCGATGAGCAGTATCAAGCGATGTGAATATGTGAGCTTGAAAATTGCTGTATTTACCCAAAGTATCTGCTGAGTGCCGTCATGGCTGAGAGACACGTTGGAGATGAAGAATTTGATATACTCCAAGTCTATTTCAAACATCAAAATTATTGATAGCAAGCAATGATCCGAGGACGTAAGCCTGCGATGAATAATGCAGTCCCGGGCGTGACTGTTTATTGGTGTTAAATATAATAAGGCTGCTTAAGTTATGCACATAGTTTATAAATGAGTCTATTGTTTTCAAATATTGCTACTGAACTATGGGTGTAAGCTTTGAGAATATACAGATTAAGAATACGGAATGTCACCACCCCATTTCATCCCAGGGTGTCGTAAAAGCCGACAGAGGGAATATATTATGCAGAGAACAGCAGTGTAAGAGAAGGACAACTTGATACAAACCCTATACCAACCCGTTTGGCCAGCGTGGTATAGTAGGCCAATTCCTCCTTTCAAAGGAGAGGCCTAGTCTAGCAGTGGACTGTTAAAGACTGATGATGATGATGATGGTGATGATGAATCTCAACTCCATCTCTTATAGATAATTTTATTCGTAATTGACAAAATATAGAAGTGTATTAGACCTTTAATAAATTATCCAGCGATCGCTACCTACAGACTAAGGTCAGCACAATATTTCTTCTACTGAAATTTCTGCTTATTAAAGTTGGACCCTTAATGTCCCTTTAGGGATTAAGCTGACCGCACAAATAATCTAGTGAGGTAAACTAGACCTTAAAAAGAAAATCTAATATTTTCGTAGCCATATGATTAACTTCAATAAATTCGAACTAAAATTAAGCAACACCAAATTATTCGTAGTGAAACGACCATTAGACATAGCTGCTTTTTATAAGCCGGATGGCAGGTATAATATAAAGTTGTTTTAGGGATGGGAAGTGAATGAAACTTACGTGAACCACTAATTTTTATTTATTTATTAAATCTTCATATACACAGCGTATACAGGCGGACTTAACGCCATGGGCATTATCTCCCAGTCTACCTTAGAATGGTGCAGAGAGAAAAGAAGTAGGTGTAATATAATGAAAATTAATTTGAAATAACACATATAAGTTACATATAATATAAGCATAATATAGATGTATTATAAAACTACATACACACATAAGAATATATTTATACATAAATAAATAAATAAATAAGTATATAAGGTATATATTTAAACATATTTTCAACAGAACACCGTGACATTTCAATTAACTTTGCGAATGCTGTCTTGCGTTCAGTCCAGCTATTTCGGCTTGCCCCAATACAGAGTATAGTAAATTTATCTCACAAAAGCTTTTTAAATAATGTTCCACAGACTACAGCCGAGCTTAAAATTTAACGATAATTTGTTTAAAGTGAAATCCATGAACCTCAATAATACAACGACCATTTATTACAGTCATATGACGCGCAGTCGGTATTTTAATTTCACAAACGAAATTAAATGGATTTATAATAAAATGTGCATTAAGCTTTTAAATTCCACAAGTATATAGACAGTCGGTGGAATATGTGAAATGTACGTTAATTTAATTTATTAATACTGGTGACTGGTTCATCAGTTTGTGTTAATTAATCGCTTATGATTTCAGGTGGTGCGAGGGACATACTCCGTGTTCGCCTTGTTTTATGCACAGAATCAATAAATGTTATAAACTTTAAGACAATTAGTCCTGCACAGTATCCTACATTTTACTATATTTTATGTAATTATAGCTTTTGTCACAATAAACAGAATATAAATATAGCCATAACTCTAAAATTAAAGAGTTTTTGAATAATTCAGTATTAAATTATATTTTAACCCGGTATGGTGTGAATATATTTGTTTAAATTTGCTCTGCTACATGGATAGAAATCCATGTCCCGCCCATGTTTTCTGTAGGTCTTATTGCAAGTGGATGTAACAAACGACAAATACCTATAAGTGTAGAATTGAACCTGATATTTTTAACAAGTAAATATTACTGGTTATTAGTTTCAGAACAGTAAATCCTACATAATGTTTGTATATAAAATACAATAATAATTCATCAACATTTATACAATATAAATATATCGAAGCCTCCAAAACCGTAATTAATACATTGTTTGTACCCTTAGGTCTCTCAGTATTCTTTACAATGACAGCAGATTTTTAAGGAGCCGTTCAACAAAATAATTGCTGTTTATACATAATTTATTATGAGAAATATCGAAGATGACAATGGAATAAGTTTATTGACCTAAACCCGGTCAAGCAGCATGCATTGCGAGACATGATTTGTGACTGTGCTGACTGTAGAATATCCTACAGTTTAATATAAGGTGTGATTTGTATCTAGCTTACAAAATAGTTCTTCGATTTATAGCAAATTAACTACACGACCGTCCAAAGCGGACGGCAAATTATGTCAAACATTGAACAAACATCATAGCTATGCTATTTTTATGTCAATGCATAGTTTTAAGTATAAAGAGTAACATACATGAAAATGTCTATGTTATGACATGAGTAAGAGACGATTAAAATACATGAAGCAGGTAATATCCTTGTGAATATACGGGAAACTCAAACCCTATACCAACCCATCTGGCCAGCGTGGTATAAAAGACAAAATATTGCGACTGCGAGTCAATAGGAGGACCGATTGACTCCCAATATTATTGAGACTAAATTGGTAGAAGCCTGCCGCCAGTAGTGGACTGCGAATGGCTCTTTGGTGATCAAGTAATGAACGATAAGTGTCTCCAGTCGCAGATGGTTGGTGTTGCACCGTTAGGTACTTAATAGACTAAGATCCTTAGAAGTCTGTATACTAGATGAAAAGTATTATATCTATGCACATAAATAAAATTGGAGTGTCTGTTTGTAATATTAAAATAACCGCTTTTTACTAAATGCATATGGATGTATACACGGTACATATAACGATATGACATTTTTAAAATTTATGTCTATCTGTCTGTCTGTTTGTTTTCGCTAATCTCTGGAACGGCTGGACCAATTTTGACGGGACTTTCACTGGCTGATAGTTGATGTACCAAGGAGTAACATAGGCTATAAATAAACCGGGTACGCGAAGTAGTTTCCTCAGGACGCGGGTGAATCCGCGGGAAACAGCTAGTCAAATATAAAATGTTAAAAGACACAGTTATTGCACATATCCAGTAGACAGATGGGTGAAGGTAGTTCTTCTACGGATCTCTTACTATAATAGTTTTGGTGCAATAAATCGTTTTAGACTGTATGTAGCCTGTTTATTCCAAAAGCTTTGACTATAAAATGGTAATAAGAAACATATTTTTAGATAAAACCAACAGCAGGTTCTAACAAATATAGATACCGTTATGTGTAGATAATACAATAATTTTCAGCTGAGTTACTGATAACAATAACTTTGTAGGTTGTCGTGACTGAGTTCATACAGAACAAGCCCCATACGTGACCGGTACCTAACAGTACTCTCGGTAGAGAGCGCATACCTATTTGTGTGACGACAGCGTTAGCATTTGGAACAAACACTAAGTATTTCATAGCAGTGATGAATATAGTGAAGCGTATAAATACGCCGAGATTGTCGGTTGATGTATATCCATGTTTGGTCGTTACGTGCTCGACTTACGCAGTCACGCACCTATAAAAACAAGATGGCAAATCGCGATAAATCTGTTATCGTTAAGATTTCTGTATCACATACATACGCAAATCGGGCACATCGCATTGCGTGTTAGGAATATGTCCATGAATAAATAATATGGTGAAAGACTTACCTATACTTAGAGTCGCGGGTAATATGTTGGATATTACCCGCTTTTACGTAACAGCACTGAGTAAATGCAAAAATCAGGTGTTTGCTCTAGAAATATGCACAGTAAAATTGTGAATTATGAACTTGTGTTTTATTGTAGTTACGGGGGTACTTGTGTATATAACCGAGCTAATGTGAAGGTCTCACGTTATTTTGATGCGATAGTAAAAACAAAAGCTTTACAAAAAACCAAAGCTTTTTTATTTTACACCTTTTTCAGGTACGTTACGGAAAATTTATCGAATACTTTTATTAAATGATAGGTATGATTTGGTGGAGGCCTACTGGCTTGCCACGAAAAGCGCCATGATACACAGTTTGGAAAGGCTCGTTTGGATCGATATCGTTGTTGATTACGAATATAAAACCTACTGTTGATATCAGACAAACACTAACATAGGATGATAAAATTGTATTAAATATCATGAAGGACGCTTGTACTAATTGTGTAGGTAGCGCAGATGTGCGTTCTTTCAGGTACATCTGTTCTTGACGTGTTTGTTTTGTGATATTATGTTCAACAGAAACGAACTGGACAAGTCGCCGGGTTTTTTGGATCATTAACTCATTGCCGCTTAAACAGCAGATAAGAATTAAAAACCATAGCTGAGTTTGTCAAACAAAGGTCATTGGGCAAATAGTATGGGAGAAAAACCCACGGCGGACAGACATGAAATTGTGAGTATATATCAGTAAATATCTCTAGTTAAGCATGGTAAGGGTCGCTTTCTTGTGAGTTGTGGGGATTAAAAAAAAACATATTTTTAACATTATTTATTCGGCGTAATCAATGTCTATTGTGATTTTATCTAAAAATACCCCAAACATTTTGATTTCTTGTTGGTGTCTAGCCGAGGATAAAAAATAAATGATACTGGCACTATGCGCGCAACTGCATATGGTACGGAGGCCATGTATACACGAGCAGTAATAATCTTCAACTGTTTGTCTTCATTGTCTCGCCTGGTTTATCAAAATATCTTCGCACGTAGTATTTTCGCGCTCTGACGTAACGACCGGTTGGCGCAGCGGGAGTGTTGACTGCCACGTTGATGGTCGCGGGTTTGATTCCCGCTCAAGTCAAACATTTGTGTGCATGAACATGGATGTTTGTCATGGTCTGGGTGTTTCTATGTATAATATGTATGTATCTACAAAAACAAAGTATATATGTATGTTTATCCATTATCTGCTACCCATAGTACAAGCTTTGATTAGTTTGGGACTCTATGGTGATGTGTGTATGTGGTAGAATATTATTAGAATTAGAATATTAGAATATTTTATTGGTTGTTTAAGGCAGCGATAGCCTAGTGGAGATACCAACGGACTGCCATGCTGAGGGTTTCGATTCCACGGCGCACACCAATGACTTTCGAAGTTAAGTGTGTATGTATATTGTTAATAATAGCTTACCCCGTGCCTTGGAGAGCACGTTAAACCGTCGGTCCTGGCTGTCATGAAGATATTTGACAGTCGTTACGGGGAATCAGTACTCTAAAAATAACTGATACTGGTCCAAACCATGGAATATCGCTATGCCTTTGGGTTGCGGAGGTCAGACGACAGTCGCTCGGTGGAAAAGTTGATATTCTGTCATAGCTTGTTAGACCAGTAAGCGGCCCTCGGGCTCCAAGACGTGTAAGTCTTGGATGCAACTAGGATAACGCTAGGGTGATGATGATGATGATCAATATTTTATTGTTTATAAAATCTTAGTCTCATATGCCCATGACAGTAGGACTTGTCCAATCTTTGATGATAATAAAATTATCAGTTCTTCGTATGGCAACTGTGGGAAATCTCTAAAATCTGGTTTGTTTGCATCTAATGGCATGAATGATCAGGTAGGCACATGTATGCACTCGACAGACCCGATTTGTAGCTATTTTTAACAGTACCACAATTTATATTACTTAAATAGAGTATGAGATTTTTGCTTTTTTTATAAATATATTTCTAGCTCAAACTTTGTTCTCCCATGGATTAAAAAAAAACTCGTATTTACTGGTAAGAGCATTCATGCTCTTTCATTTTATACCAAGTTCGTCAATGTCCGTGACCGGGTCGGAATACGCCCAATGTCCTTTTCATTTTTTCTTTTTCTTTCCTATTTCCTTTTAAAATTCCATCTGACGTATAAATTAACAACAACATAAGATGTGCGCATTGGAGCGGGCCCCGTTCCGAAATATACGAGAAAATCTTATCTATTTATAATATTGGTAAGATAACTTGTGTACCGCCGTTAATATTTCTCGGTTCACATAATGATATACGGCACAAACATAGGTACGTTTCGTTTACGCTCTATGCGGTAACTTGGAAGGGGTTAGATTAAAGTTTTGCTTCTGTGATTTATTACGTGCCGCGTGTTGCATATTCGCTATTCGGGGTCCAGTGTACTATATTACTCTTACTTTCTACCGCCAAATAAATTTTCCTCACAGGAAATATAAGAAAACGCAAGGAAAGACCCGAGGACGTAACCCCGATGCATACGCTCTATTCTTTAATCGTGCGTATATATAATATTTACTTTTGGTATTATTGATCGTTAAAGGTCAAGGAAATTGCACGACTAAGTATTCGAATTGAGTTTTATGAGTTATTCCTCTTTTGATGTGCTGTTGAATGGAGTGGAACTTACGCTAATGATTTATATTAAAAAAAATACTGTTTGAACGTTACCCGTCATTAGGACGTTACTACGTCTTTGGAAAGCTTTGATGTAACAATTGAATTTTGTAACATCGTCAAGTGAATAGAATGTTTAATGAGGCTATTAAAATATATTGATTTAATAACGTTCGAGAAATCCTCCAGGCTTTGGAGGTATAAACATCTGATATGAAGATGGCTCTTACAAATAGTACAATTATGAATTCTACGAAACGCAATAAAGTGTTCGTTTATTTCATACTTTAATATTATTAAAACAGAGTAACTCTAGCTGCTATTATAATACAATATAATAATATCTATTAAAATAGATCCAATTTTACGTATTCAATACAAAACATTCCTGGTAACAGCTTGTATCATAATAAACCCATCGTTATTTGCTTTATCCATAAAATATTAAATACATATATCAGCTATACTAATATTTTAAATTTTCGGCTAGACACAGGCAGACATATTGTAACGTAATACTACACGTATTCC
The DNA here is from genome assembly GCA_944739405.2 of Euclidia mi. Lineage (NCBI taxonomy): Eukaryota > Metazoa > Arthropoda > Insecta > Lepidoptera > Erebidae > Euclidia > Euclidia mi. Next base: position 80,663,722 of record OX123181.2, read on the forward strand.
GTTATAATATCTCGAAGGCGCTTAACGCCAGCTTAGCCGTTCGCAATATTACCAAATATGGTCATGTTCACTAGCCAAAGGCAGTTGTGAGTCATAGGCCTATATCTATATAAGATGGGTGCGCGATCTAAGTCGATCACTTGCCCTACACACCGTCTCGCTGATGGTTGTAGTAACTACAACTACAATCCTACTTCTCTTTCTACTGTCCCGCTGGGGGTAAGTATATTCTAGTTGTCTGTGTGCCTATACGTTCTGTATGTAGTATCTGTGTCTCCTAAGCATAACAGCCGATCTAGGGACCGCCTGTTCCTGACCGGTTGTTGTGTATTCTCTATGCTGTTTCCAGTTCTTCCTACGGGCTCACTGCACCTGTCTTCTCTCTACGGGCTACAAGCCACGAGCTGCTGGCGCCGTGCCGCTACTAGCCAGCTGCCACCCAAGCCTCCGTTCCTGCCTACGAGCTCCTACAGCCAGGCCACGGACGCCTGAGCCTGATCGCTTGGCCCACATCGGCTGCATCGCCTGAGACCCCGCTCAGCCTGAACCTCGACCACAGAGCTGCCTGCGCAGCGCACCTTGGCCAGCTCATCGGCGACCTTACGAGCAGCTACCCTGCGAGCGTCGGAGAGCAGCAGGAGTCTACGCTCCAGCCCTCAGGCCAGTACTTACCTAGTTCGGTCATACTGTATGTAAGCGGTAGTGAGACATAATAAAGAACCTGTTCAGCCTAGCAGTGTTTCTCTCGAACCCCGACATCCTACCTGAGATCCTCCGTCTCAATATGTTAGCAGTGTTCTCATTGCCAACCTTATATCGCCTATAAAAAATAAATCTGGCAAAGATGATTTTATTCCAGGAACTATTCATCCTCGTCATTCTGTATATAAACTGTCTCTCAGTTGGGCATGGGTCTCTTCTCATTACTCTAAGAATGCGAAGGGCTAGTCCACTAGTTCACTACGCTGACCAGGTTCTAGTTGGCAGATTTCACAAAACTTTAAAGATCATTTCGAAGAGCTCTCAGACATGCAGGTTTACTCACTATATATGTATTTCCTTCACTGTTAAGCAAGTGATACTTACAATATTTTACACATAAAACTTCGAAAAGTCAGTGATGCGCGACGTGGATTTGAGCCCGGGACATTACGTGTAGAAGTCAGTATGTGTTTCAACTAGGCTACTGCTGCATTTTTTTTTGCATTTTGGTAATATTTTTCAGGCCCAAGGAGACTATCGAATTTTTTTACTTTTTTTTATGGTAATAGGCGGCAAACGAGCAGACGGATCGCCTGATGGTAAGCAATTACCACCACCCATGGACACAAGCAACACCACAGGAGTTACAAGTGCGTTGCAGCCCCTTGGGGTTGGGAAAAGGGATAGGATGAGGAGTGGGCTGAGGGAGAAGGAATAGGGGATAGGGCCTCCGGTACTCTCACTCTCCGAACGAAATGCAACAGTTTAGGTACTGTTACTTTAAGTTGATTTTCTGTGAGAGGGTAGTACTTCCCCGGTCGAGCCGGCCTATTCATGCTGAAATCAGCAAGGCTCTACTACCAAATCAGCAAGGCTTTAATACCATTGTTCGATGAATATCTAGAGGCAGTCCTTATAAATAGCAATTTTACTAAACTATCTATCATTCACTTTATAAACAGCGGTCTAAACTAAAACGTGGTCAATAACGCGACCAAATCTAAGAATTAAAGATTTAAACGCCGAACAAAAATAAAGATTCCATCTTGAATTATTCATTTTGTTCTCGTTTGCTTGTATGCGAATTTACAATACACTTTTTTATGAAACGTTTTGGTTGAATTTGAGAACAGCGTTCGAAATTTTGTTGCATGGATTATGCATAGTATTTTCCGTTCTTGCGAAAGGAATCAGAGAAAACGCAGCTTAAATTTTAAATTGGACTCCGAAATATTAATACTATGATTTTACCAATGAAATTCGTATGGTTAGTTTTATGTAACTTATCTGGCTTAATTTGCAATAATGACACTGGAAAGTTCTCATTTCGTGTCTCTGTAGTAAATTTTAAAGAACCAACGTGTCCATGATGTACATCCTGAATTTCTAGTTATTTTCAGTTCGCGTTCCATTTATTTTATACTGTACTTTGTGTGTTTTCTTACACGCATAGTAGGGTATATGTCTTTCAAAAATATGATGGGTTTATTTTATCACTATTCTATTTAGAAATCAGATTATTAAATATTTAATTTTAATCACCTCCTATCATGTCCCCTTCCCATAACAATTGAATGAGATTGACCTGATGCCTGTAAACCATACTAAATAATTTAATTAGTAATGAAGACCATACTACTATTTATACTTAGGTTGATATGTAACAATATGATAAAATGTAAGAAGCTGAATTTAGCCTTCTTCTAGTTATGGTGTCATCATGAAACTTGGAAATAATGTGTAGATTATTTGACGAAAAAATTTAATGATAATAAGCTGGTATCAAGATGGAGCTAGAAAGGCTTTTGTTTTTAATAGTTCTGGTCGCGTTTCTCGAAGATGAAAATAGTATTATTTTAACTCTTTAACTAGTCATTAATTATGACCTGAAATCTTGCTATTACTCAATTTCTTAGGTGATGACGCTGACTTTGTGGTACTCCTATAGCAATATCTATTATTGATATTGCTGTACTTTGAGTGCAATTTTACACGTCTTAGTCATATATTCAGAATTTGGCAGTATTTTCCATACTACAAAGATTATATCAGATGACAATCATCCATTTTTATCGCTCCTAGACTTTGAAATTTACTAGACTTCAGCCGCGGCTTCACCCATATGAATTATACATTTAAACCTTCTTATATTGACGAAAAGCATGCAAATATCCGTCCATTTGTTTTTGGAGTTATCGCATTCATACAGATAGACATGCAGAAAAGGGTCTTTAATTTTATAATACGTATAGATTATTGTAATTAAGTCGCTTTTAAAGGCTACGGTATGTCACGTTTTGAATGTACTATTCCTGTAAACGTAATTTACAGAAGCAAAGCTTTAAAGACAAATTGACCGACTGGCATGGCTTTACCCTTCAATCTTACGACTACTGATGTTCAATGAGGTGCCTTGATGTCATATGTTTGGGCAAATGTTTGAATTCAAGTGAGAAAACTTTTAAATGGCCTTCTTGTATTTATTCTTGTAAAATAAAATAAAATAAAATAAAATAAAATAAAATATTTTAATTATAAATTTTATTTTATTTTTTAATAAAATAAAATAAAATAAAATAAAATAAAATAAAATAAAATAAAATAAAATAAAATAAAATAAAATAAAATAAAATAAAATAAAATAAAATAAAATAAAATAAAATAAAATAAAATAAAATAAAATAAAATAAAATAAAATAAAATAAAATAAAATAAAATAAAATAAAATAAAATAAAATAAAATAAAATAAAATAAAATAAAATAAAATAAAATAAAATAAAATAAAATAAAATAAAATAAAATAAAATAAAATAAAATAAAATAAAATAAAATAAAATAAAATAAAATAAAATAAAATAAAATAAAATAAAATAAAATAAAATAAAATAAAATAAAATAAAATAAAATAAAATAAAATAAAACATGTAAAATGTATGTATTTTGTTGTTATCGCTAGATTTGGGACTGGTTCTACACCGTACACTTGACATAATGTCTTCCAATATATGCTTTCGCCAACCAATCGATCAATCTACAAAGGGCTACTGATATGATACTACACTAGACGTCACCAGCGGCTTCGCCCGCGTCAAATACAGATATAAACCTTCCTCTTGAATCATTATATCTATAAAAAAAACTGCATTAAAATCCGTTGCGTAGTTTTTAAAGATTTAAGCATACATATGGACATACAGACAGAAGTAGTAAAAAAAATATTTCATTCATCCTGATCACTGAAATAAAATCGAAAACTACCAGTATCGATCCTTTGTTTTAGACAGTATAATTAATGAAAATGATCAAAAATAATGAAAAGCTGCGACCCGATAGAACGGTTTCTAATCATGATTGTATGGCATAGTTAGTTGAAAGAGAATAGCATATGGAAACTCTAAAATTTAACGAAGGCATTCCTGGTATATGTACTGGTTATAGGGCGCTTGGTAATTTTCACAACATTTTCATCTCGGGTTGGTTAGGTATCCTATCAACAAGTAACCTTTTCTGCCGCTTTGTATTATCAAATATCCTGCCTAAGTTGCTTATAGCCTCAAAGCCCTGAAGGCCCTTTAGGGGTTATGAAGCAAAGCCATTCTTTATGTAAAACCCTGGGGAAATAGCTATCGCCTTAGTAAACTTTGATAGTTTAGAAACAATTTATTTGACTGTACTTATTGTGATATAATGAAATTTCAAAGGTTGAGGAAATACATTTTGAGATGATAAATTCTCGATTGTATACAATAGCATCTCGAAAAAAAAATACTCCAAACACTATCATTAATATATCAACACGAAACCAAATGTTTTTTTTTTTTTTTCCGGCACGGAACATAAAATACCTGGAAATTTAAATGTGAAACTAGAAAGGTCGGGAGAGGATGTAATATTTACATTCACAAGAAATAAACGTGAGACGTTTTATCATTGCTAGACGTGTACATACATGGATTTCTTTAAATCCCGTTAATATTAAATTTTAATTAAAAATAACGATCCTTTTTAACGGCAAATGTAATAACCGCTACATTTGACAAAAGAGAAAATATATCAATCATGTACAACGTGCGAAATTATGATATCAATTTCAACTTTCGTGGTAAATGAACTGGGTACTCAATAAAATAATGTGCAAACAAATAATTAACATTACTTTGATACTTAAAATTAACCAAGCATATTTATAATACATCACTATCACTATGAAAGAGCTCTTGATTGACATACTTAAATAAATGCAGATAACAAATAATATAGAGACTCATTATAATGGCTGAAGCTTCAACTGTACGACAGATATCAAGTAAATACTGTGCCATCTATCTTTCGAAACAATCTTTACTAAAGCTGACTCTGATATCCAAAAAAGAAGGTTAAAATAATCTAAAAGAAAAGACAAAGAAAGCACAGGGCACGTAGGTAGCGGTCGTTAAACGCGAAACTCTTGTGAAAATCGACGTACACCCTTTCTTTTATCCGCTTGCTTCTCATTTTAATTCAATTTACTGGATGAAGGAGAAAAAGTAATCTCCAAGGTTGGGTCGGGACACGCTACAGAGAGATTGGAAGTCATCGGCGTAGTATTGGGACAAACTCATATACTTTTATGGTGGCGAAAGTATTTTATTCGCGGCGAAGAAAAAAGATTCGCGTACCGTGCAACCCTCTTACATGTGAGCCGCATACGTGAATAACTATGAATACGGGTATGAGGAATGAAAACATTAGTAGCCCGTTCGATTTGAACACGGATCAAGTCCATCGGGAGCATCGCAGCTTTCACTGCATAAATATATTTCACTAGCCGCTGTCCGTAGCCTACTAATCTATATTTATGCATACGTCAGAGGAAAAGAAAGGCAGATGCGAGAAAAGGGTGAATTGTGGCATGGAAAATACCTATTTCATGTGGCTAGACTAAAAGGCACTTTGTAATATATTTGAAAGGTTAATTTTTCATAACAGAAATTATAAAGTAATTGGTTTCCGTAACCTTTTAACGACAACACAGCGTATAATGAAATTGGCGAAGAGATAGATTTTGTTCCGAGGTAAAAGTAAAGGCAAGTCATCTATTATTATTTTCGCCTTAAAAAGGGTAACTAACATAATGTTTATTTAGGAAGATAGTAGAATATATGACATGTTTTTACAACCCATATCTTTTACTTTTAAACGAGTGATTTTTGTATATCTATGGCGAATTTAGCGTAGTACTATTCCATATTCTTAGGTAGCTTAGGTAGTACTATCCTTTCGCAGATTGTAGACAATGGTCAAGTGGAAGTATTCCTAAAGTGCTGAAAGCTCACGGAAAACCCAGTTGTAGTCTGACATTCTTATACGGGAAGGGCAAAAAATTATTGAATGTCAGGCTGCATAAATAACTTTTCATTAACTTCAGAATAAAAAAAAGAGAACAACCGCTGAGTCACATTTTCAACAGCAATTCCGAAGTGTACATTTAATTTACGAGAGAGGTCAACACATGTACATATTATCAATAACTAACATCAGCAGCGGTCACGAAAGTTAAAATAAGCTGTGTAAAAACGAGTAAATATTTTAATTAACTCGGAGCAGAAATACGGCAGAGATGTGCTTGATATTCGGCGCAGGGGTCTGCTGAAATATCTGCAATGAGTGCAAACAATTCGGACTGAGCGGAACAATACGTTGACCCGTAAACGCGAAACTTTGTTTTACAACATTGCAAAGAGGGTATCTAGGATTGCGAGTGCTTCACTTGTGGTGCACACAACACTCTCAGACATAAGAGCCTATGAAAACGCTTGAACTAAGTTACAAAACACATTAATATAGAGTGTTGGGAAAACAATGCTTTTATTTATCCATGTAAAAAGTTAGACAGTACAAAGCATTAACGACGCTGTTTAATCAATTTTTGACTTACTTTGACAGTTGTTGCCTGGTTGAAAACGGCTACGCTCCTAAAATGTGGAAATCGATATATCCATAGCATACGAATGTAAGGTGGTAGTTTGATTATCGGGAAACTATTTGTTCGTTCTCGAATGGACAAGGGAAGTGAAATATGTTGACATACATACATACATAGACTCACGCCTGTTTCCCGGAGGGGTAGGCAGAGACTACGGAGCGCCATTTGCAACGATCCTGACATATCTCTCTTGCTTCATTCACTCCCATCAGATTCCTCATGCATGTTCTTCTGCTCAGGGTGCTTCTAACCTGTCCTGTTTTTAGGATGTCTCCAATCTGGTCAGAGAACGTCCGCCTAGGTCTTCCCCTTCGTCCTGTCCCTTCCACACTTGCCTTATATATCTGCTTGGTCAGTCTTTCGTCGTCCATCCTCTCCACGTGTCCAAACCATCTTAGCATACCTTTCTCGATGCTTGTCACTACATCTTCTTTTACCCCACAACACTCTCTTATCACACAATTCTTTACTCTGTCAGTCAAAGAAACACCACACATACTTCACAGTGCTCTCATTTCTACAGCATTTATTCTACTTTCATGACTCTTCTGCCATACCCAACTATCACTACCATAAGAGTAGGTACTAACACCCCTCTATGGACAGCCAAACGTGCCTTTTTGGACACGTTTTGGCTATTCATAAACGCCTTCAGAGCTCCATTCACTCTATTACCTGCATTAACTCTTCTTTCAATATCTTCTACATTCTTACCATCTCTTGTAAACAGCGTACCTAAATATACAAACTCATTCACTTGCTCAACTCGCTGTCCATCGATCATAACATTACAAGCCGTAACGCATTCCTCCTTTTCAAAAACCATAACTTTCGTTTTACTTACATTTACTTTCATTCCTTTCCTGTCTAACGCACCATGCATGATTGTTACCATCTCCTGCAACTCCTCCGCTGAAGACGCAAGTATAACCTGATCATCAGCATAAAGGAGGCATTTGACAAGTAACTCATTCATCCTTAATCCACAGTCACTATTTTTCAAATCTTGCAAACAACTGTCCATGAAGAGGTTGAACAGCCACGGCGACGCTACACATCCCTAACACCTGTTTCGATGGTAAACCAATCCGTGTACGACCCATTTATCCTCACACAAGCTCTAGAATCTTCATAAAGGGATTTTAGAGCTCGTATGAGGCTGCTGTTCACCCCATTCATCGACAGTACCGACCACATTTCATTCCTCACCACTTTATCGTAAGCCTTTTCCGAATCCACGAATGCGCAATAGAACTTTTGACCTTTGGCCAAGAATTTTTCGGCTACGCACCGCAAGGAAAAGACTTGATCCGTGCACCCCATACCCTTTCGGAATCCTGCTTGTACATCCCATATTTTCTTGTCAGTTACTTCCATAACTCTTTCAATCAGTACCTTCGCATACAATTTGCCAACAATGCTGAGAAGGCTAATGCGTCTATAGTTCTTGCAGTCTTGTTGCGAGCCTTTTCCTTTATAAAGAGGCACAACCAATGTTGACATGGTCTATTAGTTTAATATTGGCTTTTAATCCGTAACGCATGTGTGTGATATTTTTTTTGATATTTGTTTACGTCATATTTATATACATTAGTTACTACCTGAAAGGCGAAACCAGCAAACGAATTTCTGTATTCAATCATCATTTATATCAGCCTGGACTAAAACACTATAGGGAGAATTTACGTGTGATGAGAAACTTCCAAGTGATTAAGCAAAGGGGATTCATTCCGGATAAATTTTTTATGACGACTAGTTTTTCACGCATGTGTAAAAGCGAATAAAGTGCCTTGCTGATGCTTTGCAAATAGTATGGTGGGAGAAATGGTTCAGCTAATATCCACGATAAAGATGAAATAAGGAAATTTCGATACTTTACTTTTGAATGTTTCTGATCGTTGGAATGAGAACTTCCTCATGTGCCTAAACAGAGTTAATGATTTAACAGAGTCGCAAAATTGAGTAATTTATGTACATAGAGTTAAACAAAAATTGAAGCAAAGGAAATAACGGTCCATCTGGCTCATGAACCAGGTTTGTTACCGAGTGATGCGTCACGGTCCATATATTATGTCGAACGTAGCAAATTACCTACGCTGACGTTAAAATCCTTTTCTAACTCATTTACGTGAACTTCTTGTTACTTAGGTAGATACTATCAACGATACACTGAGCGAAAATTTTTGCTCTAGATCTTAAAAGAAAGAAAGGACCGAGGCCACTGCTTGCCAGCCCTCCTCGTTCGCCAGCATGGCAGCAACAACTGCTGGCGGGGACAGATCGCGTCCGATCTGGTCGACAAGTAGTTAACGTTCGGATGCCCATGCCGGGCAATCCTCCAACGTATGCTGGGTGGAGTCTAGATCGCCTGCACAGTGGTGGCATTGTGCCGTCCGTTCGCGTCCGATTCGCTTCAGATACTCACCAAAGCACCCATGCTCCGTGAGTATCTGTGTCAATCGGTAGGTGACGCGACCGTGTTTCTTTCCAACCCATGCCTCAAGGCTTGGCAGAATGGCACCGACAGCCCGTTGGCGCGCATTCTGTGGCAGTTCCAGCCGCGCGCGCCATAGCTGCAGTGCCTGTCGGTGAGCATTGCGCCGAATTTCGAGCGCGTCCTGGACGTCCCCGTTCGCTTCCCGGTGAACTGCGTGAGTTTGGTCATAGATCTTCGCGTCCATGTCCGCCAGGATATATCGAAGGGCGGGAAACGTGCCAGAACTGTAGCCGCTTCTGATGAGATTGTGAAGACGGGGAACTTCTTCTCTGGGTCCTCCGAGATTCGGAGGCAGCCTTTGAAGGGCGCCTGCTGATCCACGAACTCGGGGGACCATCCTCTAGAAATGCTCCTTAAAGCTCCAGCGGCTATCGACGGTGAGGCCGAGGTACTTAATGTACCGGCCTACTCGGACCTCCACACCACTCACTCTAATAAGTGAGCTAGATGGAACCACGGTCTGTCGTTTCCAGTGAAACCACAGAGCCTCGGTCTTATGAGGCGCTACTTGTAGGCCCAACCCCCTAATCTGTCGGACGACACAATTCACTCCTAATTCGGCGAGCTGAGTGACATCTGTGAAGCCATGCCCTGTCGCTAACACCAGAGTGTCGTCCACATAGCAGACGACACTAACGCCAGAATTGGCGGTCCGATAAGTCGGGGCCCACACGTGATAGATGCTCAGTGATACGGGCGGCGAAAACTCTCTCGAAAAGTTTCGCAGCCTCATCCAACAGGCATATGGGTCAGAACGCCGAGGGAGTGTCAGCGGTCCTGCCGGGCTTATTTAGGAGAACAAGCTTAGCTTCCTTCCAGCTGGTGGGGAATACGCTATACTGGAGGCAGCTGTTGAACAGCTGCCTCAGTCTATCCCCCAAGATGGCCGAGGTGCACACCCAAACCCGACCCGGGATCCTGTCGGGACCCGGAGCAGTGTTGCGGGCGGTCTAGCTCAGCCGCGGTCACCTTGAAGTTTTCGGACCATATTGATGTCTCCAACGATGTTGGGGAGTCTGTGAGATTATCCTCGATCCTGGAAAAGAGGGTTTCCACGACTCTTCCCACGAGTTGCGGGTCTAGATTCTGTGTCAGCGGCGGGACCCATGGTCTGAGCTTCCCCAGTACATTTTTGTACGGACGCCCCCATGGGTCGCTGTCCAGCCCCTCTATAAGTTCTTTCCAGGATCGGGCCTTGGCATCCGCGATCGCAAAACTGAGAGCCTTTGCAGCGACTCCACACTCCCGCCTTATTTCGACAACCTCTTCGGCTGTGGCTTGCCGTCTCGGCGGCGGGCCCTGACGCACTCTGTGCATAATTGCGCTATTTCGGGTGACCTCCAATATTTCGAACGCTTCTTCCCTCCTGACCGGACCCGTGGCACCTATGCGTCACATACGTCTGTCATAATCCGACGGAACCAGGCCGCCTGTATTTCCACTTTAAGCCGCTTGGCTACCGCTAACTTACGAACCGCTGCAAGAGGACAGCGGACACAGGCCGTACCTAGCCGCGATGGGGAGATACTAATAGCCCCGACCTTTATGTCAGATCCAAGACATCCCCCTGCCTACAGCGCAGCTACAGCTTCGGCGACTTCGGCTGGGATGACGGACTTGTCCAAGTCCTTCACCCGCACCTCGCCGATTTTGCAGGGACGCGCTATAATCGCGCCCGTGCCAGTGAGGACTTGCCGCAGGCGGGCCACGAGGGCGTCCGCCTTAGCGATGTTTCCTTCTGCGGGGATCTGTAAAATCAGAGCACCGGTGATCGCCCTCTTAACGCGGACACCTCCTGCAATGCCGAGGTCGGCGAGCCTAATATTTGCCTTGGCGGCCTCCATTACCTTGGCTATCGACGTCTCTGAGCCACAGGGCAAGGAGACCGTGATGGCAGCAGTCGAAGGGGGCCGCGGAACGGCCTTTTCCTTTGGCCACGGAGCGCCGCGTTCCGCGTTCCGCGCGTGCGCTGGGTTTCCACTGTCGTCGTTTTGGTGATATTGGTCTTAGCCTTTCTGCCAACTACTGTGGCCTAGACCTCTGTAGCTGGTGGAGCTGCCTGTCGTTGTTTTGGTGCGGGGCAATGGAGCAACGACGCTGGCGATTCCTACGTTCCCCGCCGCCGCTTCTTTCGCCTGCGTGTCCCTTGCCTCCTCAAACCCAACCATGGTGTCCATGTCTAACATCCGACATACGCGGGAGGTGGACACGCGACTGTACATATTACTGGCGCGGCTAACATGGCAACGGTACGGTCTGGGTGGCCTATGGCCACACGCCAGGACGGAAGCCTCCTCTCCACATGTCCCTCTGCAGAGTCAGAGGTTCTGTGGATGAGCTGGGCTATTTGCGAGGGGCGACGGGACTGCCGTTGGTTACGATGCCGACGGTGGGTATAGCCTTACAAAGGGAACCGTTTGGCCCGACCCGTAACCCTGAACGGACAGGATCGGTAGTCTTTCTCCTGGACGTGGGGTGGAGACAGACTGCGAGGAAGAAAACTTCTTAAAAAATAACCCGAACCTCAAGCTCTGACGCCCGGTGAGGAGATGCGTGGCTGGGGGGAACCCAGTCGCTAGGGCGTTACAAGGGGAGCTCACCCTTAAGGAGCAAAAATAATAATGGCGACGAAACAAAATAAGATATCACCCCAGGAGGGTACCACCCGCTTAGCGGGTGGAGAATCCCTCGGCATTCCGGCTCCTGCCGTGGTGTCCAGCCCCTCGTATTCTGGGGGGGGCAAACCGCGCCAATACCCGAGTTCGGGTTCTAAAGATGCGGGCCTGCACACGCCCATTTTTGTGCGCCCCAAAACGCCTAGTTCGGCGTCGTCCCGAGTCCAGTCGGGCGAAAGGGACGCAGATAGGAGTAAGCCGACTACTCCAGACGGAAGAAAAAGGTGACAACGAGGTGTATCGGAGGAGAGCGACAGTTCATTCATCTCCGTCTCCTCGCTGTCGTCCCAGACCCCCAAAGAGGGAAGGGGGCACAAAAGGAAACCAAATGTCCCGGCCGATGTAAATCTGCCAACTAAACTGCCTTGGTCTAAGAGGGTGCCTAAAAGCACCGTTAGTGGGAGAAGCGGGAAGGCAACAGGGACGGAGACGGAGCGCGAAGACGCGCATGGCCCAAAAGTCCCCTCGGGCAATGATCGGTCTCGCGCGGAAGAAGTTGCGGTGGAACTGCAAGACCAACCGTCCGCTGACGTGGGTTCCAGAGTTCTGGAGGCACTGTCGGTGGTGGAAAAATTTTACAGGGACCAAAGGCCTCAGAGGCCAAAGAAAGCTGTCCCTGAGAGAGGCAATCACAGTTGTTAAGGTCGGAGTATCAGAGCTCCACGGGAGAACCGATAAGATAGTCTCGGCGGCCTTGTCCGGGAGACTAAAGCCGGAGAATCGGGAGCTCCGATCCCAGCTAGAAGCTTTAGGAGAGCAAGTGGCTGTCTTGACCAGAGAACTGGAAGAACTCCGCCGCGGTGATCATCAGTTTCTTGAAAGACCCTAAAGTGACCAATACAGTTATGTCGCCCGGCAAAGGTACCCATTCCCATACCTACCACATATAAAAAAAAACATAAAAAACAATTATGCCCTTATAGAACACTGGATAACAAACACCAGATTTTTTGATATTAGATATTCACTCAATAAGGCACGCTGAGATGCGCCTTATAACTATGCTTATTAATTGTCATCATCATCATATCAGCCAAACGACGTCCACTGCTGGACATAGCCCCCCCCCCAAGGTTTTCCACACAGACCGGTCTCGCCCGCATCCAACCGCCTCCCGCGATCTTGACTAGATCGTCGGTCCACCTTGCGGAGGGCCTACCTCTGCTGCGTTGTCCGGTACGTGGCCGCCACTCCAGAACCTTTCTGCCCCAATGGCCATCGGTTCTTCGAGCTATGTGCCCTGCCCACTGCCACTTCAGCTTGGCTATCCGGAGAGCTATGTCGGCGACTTTGGTTCTACTGCGGATCTCCTCATTTCTGATTCGATCTCGCAGGGAAACTCCAAGCATAGCTCTCTCCATCGCCCTCTGAGTGACCTTGAGCCTTCTGATAAGGCCCATAGTGAGCGACCACGTCTCTGATCCGTAAGTCATCACTGGCAACACACACTGGTCAAAGACTTTCGTCTTGAGACATTGCGGGATATCGGACGAGAATATATGTTGTAGCTTCCCGAACGCTGCCCAACCGAGTTGGATTCGACGATTGACCTCCTTCTCGAAGTTGGACCTACCTAATTGGACTACTTGTCCCAGGTAGATATACTTGTCGACAACTTCGAGCGTAGAGTTCCCAACCTGAATAGGAGCAGGTACAACATGGACGTTCGACATGATTTTCGTCTTGTCCATGTTCATCTTAAGACCTTCTTGTTGGGAGACTCTACAGAGGCCATCGAGCATTGTGCCTAGGTTTTCCATGGTCTCAGCCATGACTACGATATCGCCTGCGAATCTAAGGTGAGTGATGTACTCGCCGTTGATGGTGATGCCAAGTCCATTCCAGTCCGGAAGCTTGAAAACATCCTCCAGCGCAGTGGTAAACAGTTTCGGGGATATAACATCCCCCTGTCTCACTCCTCACTGGAGTTGAATAGGTTTCCAACTCTGGTCCTGGAGGTGGACTGACATAGTGGCGTTTTTCATACAAGCACTTCAGCACTTCGATATATCGGTAGTCAATCCGACACCGTTGGAGAGACTGTAGCACCGCCCAGGTATCGATCGAATCGAAGGCTTTCTCATAGTCCACAAACGCCAAGCATAGGGGCTGGTTATACTCCTCAGACTTCTGCATAACCTGCCGCAGCGTATGTACATATGTGGTCTATGGTACTATAGCCTTTACGGAAACCGGCTTGTTAGGGAGGCTGGAAGTCGTCGAAAACAGCTTGTAGACGTGGCTCAGAAGTGTGATGGGTCTGTAGTTCTTTAAGAGGGTTTTATCCCCTTTCTTAAAGAAAAGCACCACCACACCTCTGTGCCATGCCTGTGGCGTTTTACCCTTGAGAATGACGGAATTAAATAGCTTCCGAAGGGCTTCTCTAGCGGGTGCACCGCCAGCCTTCAGAAGCTCGCTCGTAATTCCGTCATTACCCGGCGCCTTGTTGTTTTTGAGCTGTTTGAGAGCCACACTAATCTCTTGCATGCTGACGTCCGGGATATCTTCAGTATAGTGTCGGGTCAATCCAGCTCTAGGGTCTGACGCTGGAGTACTTGCGGGTTGTTGCGTTGTCGTGTATAGCTGTCCATAGAACCTTTCGATCTCCTCCAAGAGCTCAGGCTTGGACGATACGATTCTGCCATCCTCCGTCTTCAGCTTTGTCAGCTGACTCTGCCCAACAGACAGATCCCTCTGGAACACTTTGGATCCTATACACTTTGGATCTTAATTGTTAGACAGATCAAATAAGACTTTGCAAGTTTGCCAAAAAATTGATCGTCCAACCCGTCAGTAGCATTTGAAACGGAGCAATTAATAGTCGAGACCAGTTTTATTAACCAACTTTCGCCGGATTATTTGCCAACACTAATTAGACAGAGTTGAGCGACTCGATATCAACTTATCACAAGTTTTGTTTTGTTTTATCAACATACTTGCGCTACACAAGATTCGAAGCGTTTAATACGATTCGTCGAGCGCCGGCTCAGCTTTTCAGCTATTTGACATGTAGGAATTCCGATATTGAGAAGTTTACAGAGAGATAACGGCTTCTTAGACCTCTTGGCAAGGTTATTTTTTCATGGTTGAAGGACACGATACCAATTAGCTAACAAGTCAAATTCTATTTGAGATGGGTCTCTCAAACAAATGTGAAGTTTTATGCCACAGCTGCGTGTACTCATGAAGCCGATTGTTTTTTTTAACATATACTGTTACAATGCTGGGCA
Source organism: Euclidia mi (assembly GCA_944739405.2). NCBI lineage: Eukaryota > Metazoa > Arthropoda > Insecta > Lepidoptera > Erebidae > Euclidia > Euclidia mi. The sequence continues at coordinate 80,678,792 of OX123181.2, forward strand.
TAGGTCTCCCCTACACTCCTCCAAATTTTTGAGAAGGTATCTATCTCATCTAGTCAATGCTTTATGGGCCGATTATCTAAGAATATTTTCAAATTATTTAGAGTACTGTGTTTTCGTGCCAGCCCAGTGCACGCTGCGACACGATTGAAACCGATCGTGAGATTCATGAAACGGAAGAAAATAATGTTTGAACGGATGAAAGTAATTTGCTTCTCTTATTTATGTTCGACTTTGTATGACCGATCGCCTCTATCTGTATTATTATTTTTCTTGTAATTATGGGTATTGCGATGCATACCGTTTTATTTTTCCTTAGGCTGTGTAATTTAACTATGTTTGTGAAAAAGAGACAAATGATACACTGCCAAAGGCTATTAAATGAACAATATTCTACAATAAAGTATTTGATTTTGTTCGATTCCAAAGCTGATATTTTAACCTTCATTCAATTAACATTTTGTTTCACAGTGAATATGGCGATGAATTGTAATTAAAAGCGTGTATTGTCGAGTGCTATTTACAAATGGCCCCGAAATACAACAATCTGACTCTTGTAAAATATATTATCATTTATTTAATCACTTACAAATTAGCAATCGTTAAATACATTTAGCTTCCATATAAAACCTACAAAGCTTCATTTTTCAAAATAATGTACCATTAGCCATAATAACATTCATATAAAGCAGTGAAGTTAATTGTATAATAAAAATTATAGGTTTTCTTGGTAACTAAGTAGCGTGTTGATCGCTAATGTAGCACATGTTTGTTTGAATAACTTGGCCTTACTAGCATTTCGTTATTCATGCAAATTATACTAATTGCTTTGTGAACTGACTTTTAAAAAAACCTATACCCCCTTAAATTCAAACTGATACACTATTTAAATTGCGCCATGAATATTCTTAGTTTTGTTTAATTCGTCGTAGGATACAAACATTGGCCGGCAGTTTCCGAGCAAATGAGATGTAAAACAAGGAATCTGGGGATGTTTTAAGACAATCTCTTAGTTTCCCGACGCAGACAAACAAATTGCCCGAATGTTCTCTTTAGCCACGGCTAGAGAAACAACACATTCCTTCGCTGGTGAAAAATAAGCTTTAAACTATTCCGTAAAACTGGTTGCGCTTTGTTTCGGTAATAACGAGATGGTTTTGAAATATTATGTGTAAGTAATATTGCATTTAAACAGAATTTATTTTATTTGTTTCTGTGAAATGTTATGGTTTGAACTACAAGATATTTACGAGATATACTCGTTGTGTCAAAGGACGAAACAAGTAGGTTAAGCAATTATTTTGCAAGAGGTAGAATTACGGAAGTAGAATCCTAATCTCGGTTTATCGCTTAGTGAGTGCTCTCGACCCTTGAGCCTACTTTTTACTATGTTTTTTACTTTTTACCACATGGAGGATGTAAATTCCTTGTTTATGCAGACAGAAACCTATTGAATGTAAACTGAGCGTAATATTGATCAAAGTTATTTTTGAAACATATTTGCAGCGTGTCAATGCTTATAGTTTTAAACCTGTCTCGCAGCTCAGCGTTTTAGATTTATTTGACTATTGCAAATCCTGAAATTGTTCTATCTTTTCAAATATTTAGTAACAGTTGGTGATAGTTATAACGGGATATTATCAGTTACTCTTAATTAGTAGAGCTTTGTACATCTGATCCAAGGTTTCATAACTTGGAACTAACTCGTGCTGCACAGAGTTTGGTGCAAAATGTCGCGTCTCTAATTTGGGGCACTTGGTAGTCTGTAAATATACAAGCAATTTTCAAACCTGTAACATCTTAGTACTCAATTAGCTTAAAGCTACGATGTCTACTAAATGTCAACGCCACACCAGCGCCAGCGCAATACATCCGCCTTTTTACAAATAAAAAGTATCTTGTTGGTAAATACCAGCAAGGCTCAAGTGTATTGGATATTGGAATGAAACACGATTTAATAGGTAGTAATTTCACGAGTCATTAAGAAAAGGCAGCAATAGCCTAGTGGATATACCAACAGACTGCCATGCAGAGGGTATCGGGTTCGAATCCACGGCGCGCACCAATGACTTTTCGGAGTTATGTGCGTATTGAATTGTTAATTATCGCTTGTCCCGTGCCTCGGAGAGCACATTAAGGCGTCGGTCCCGGTTGTCATGAAGATCTTTGACAGTTATTACAGGGCGTCAGTACCTTCTAATTAAACTGACACTAGTCTAAACCATGGAATATCGCTATCCCTTCGGGTTGCGGAGGTCAGACAGGCAGTCGCTCCGTGGAAAAGCTAATATTCAGCCAAATCCGGTTAGACTAGTAAGCGGACCCCAGATTGAAACTGGGATAACGCTAAGAGAAAGAAGAATTTCACAAGTCATTAACCTTTCGTATGCTGGATTACCAGACATAATTAAAATCTATTGTGTCTCGTGCAGATCTGCTCTTAAGCATACGAAAGGTTAAAAGTTTAACAATCACTGTCCCACCTTCGATTTATAAGCTTAGGAACATTAGCAAAAGGTTCCGATTTCTTTCCATGGCCTTCATTTAGTGGATAGTTAAATGGAAAAAATGTAAAATTTGAATAAAATTGCACATTGATTTCGTATCAACAGGCGAAGTACTGCTATTCGATAGCCAGAAGTGTTATTTCGGATCGTTATGAAATGAAATGTTTCGTTTATTTGGTTTAACAATCACCCTATAAAATAAAGAAGCAATAGACTTCTTGAAATTTCTGCTACCATTGACCTTATTTAAGTCTTTATAATGTTGTACAAGTGAAATAAACGGTGCTGTGCTATCAATTTATAACCCTTCTTAATATTCGTTTGAAATTTTCTGTCTGAATATCACGAGATGACACGTGCCTATTTTCTGATATTATCCATGATTGCAGCGCATGTCAAAGTTTCGTCAACGGTTGTGCAATTTCAAACTAGTGTTAATGGCAACAAAAGCTTACATTATTTTCTTAATATTATCAAAAATATAGAGAAACAAAATTGTGCTAAGCTATTTTATATCAAAAATCATAATATTAAAAAATCTTTAAGACCTGTATCGCTTCGCATACGACATCATGCGAGACCACTTAAAGCACTGTATCTACTGCACTTAATGATTTAAGCATGACAAGTGAAATATAAGATTCATGAGTCTGAACTGGGCGGTAGTAGAGAAAAAGCATAAAATGTTTCCTCTTACGGTAACGCAAGTTTTAAACGTCATCTTATGGTACGGTTTATTATGGTACTTGTGGTTACAACCTACTACTATGTATGCATGTATGAGTATTATTACCGCCTTAAACCCAAGACATACCATTCTACTTGCGCGTAAAAATGTATACGATGATTCTACGTATGCAGTTTGATCCCAGTGGGGACGTTTTGTGATCGGTCCGGGCACCTAATTAAAAGGGGCAAGCCTTTGAAACTGCATCGTTGAGTCGAAAATGTTTGGGATGATGATTGTTAGATATCAGGGTTTAGTGTTCTGCAGTTAGCTCAGCTTTGGTTGCGACTACGGACAAGTGTTATTGAAGCTGAAGTGCGAAGGCTTGGACAGAAATAGAATTGTGAATTATGTGTTAGCTGGAGCCACATTTGACTCCACATATGGTGCATCGTTTTCGATGGTCAGCTGGTTACAGTCAAAGCGACGAGTGTTATGTTTTGTGTTGAAAGTGACTATAAATTACAAATAGAATATTTGAATCCTCTTTGGTTCTAGAGATTACTTTAAATCCCTGTAGATAATTTATCAAGAAATGGCACAAGGATTATTTTAGCAATATATTTCTCACGGAGCTTATTCATAATTACTAGCTACAAATTGTCTCAATTTTTATTTTGTGCAACATTTCATACACATAAGTTAAGCAGTACAGGCTGAGTTATTCTCACATTTATAGGTAATATTAGGACATATTAATATCCCTCCCGTGGGATCTCCACCTTCTCGTGGTGGGGGGCTTAGTAACCGTGGATTTGATTTTCTCCCACGGTGAAGCTAAGCGGGATCCCGGGAGCGGACGCTCCACGTGGGCTTGCGTGAGGCCTGCGTAGGATGCGTCCATAGGTGCGGGTGCGGGGGACAGTTCTGTCTGTCCCTCGCAGTCGGGTGCGGTCGCGGGAGGAGAGGCGTGTCGGTGTTGCGTTGCCGCGCGCCCTATCTCCCGCAACCAAATGGAGGCGCACCATCGTTGCGTCGTGGTGGGGCCGCAGAGGAAGAGGAGATGCGGTGTTGCGTTGCCGTCCTCCCTATCCTCTGCGGCCGCTGGGTGTTTTGGCGGCGGAGCCCAACACCTTCATCCGCCGCCAAGAGGGTTTCGTTCGGGGCCCGCCTGACCATCTGGCGGGCCAATACCCGTCGGGAGGTAGAGAGGAATGCTTAGGTGAAACCCTACCCCCCGACACATGGGTACATGAGGAGCACGGGTTGGTTTTTAGTCAGTAAGAGTCTGACAGTCCCCTTCGTCCTTCCCCCCAGGGCGAAGGGACTCCATGAGGATTTTCCAACCCAACACAAAAAAAAAATAAAAAAAATAAGGACATATTAATATAATTTACCGCCTGCGTTCCCGAGAGAAGCAGAGGTTTATGACACCTAAGGCTCAGTTCACACCGAAATGGCAGCGGTCGGAAGCGAAGTGGAGAGCAGTTTCAGTGTCATATAATTTTAGTCTTTATCACCATGACTATAATACATAGAATCACTTGACAAACTTGAAAACGTCGTGCGCACGACCGCTCTGGCGGGCGCGAGCGGCCGCGAGCATGCGCTGGAAGGCGCGGGCAGCCGCGAGCATGCGTGGGAAGGCGCGGGCGGCCGCAAGCAAACGCGGGAGGGCGCGGGCGGCCGTGTACCCAAGAATTTATTTTCCTTCTTAATCTTATCCACGTTTCCTCTTCTTCTCCTTCAATTATACGTGCAATAACGATTAAATCCAAAATACTCATTTTCACAGCGAATTACACACGTGTTTCCTCGTTATATATGTAGAATATGAACTGCGCATAGGAATAGCGTGAGCCTGAGCCGTGACGTGAGTTGCGCGCGGGCGGGCGCGAGCAGTCGCGCGCGGCCGCGAGCAGTCGCGGGCAGGCGCGAGCAGTCGCTGACTGGGATTTACTGGCAGACCGAAAGATTTAGACCAACTATGCAAATATTCAAGATCCCTGTTCACACGGGCTACAGCAGAAGATATGGTATCAATACTTGCTTGAGCATAAAGCTGCAAGTCATCGGCATACAGATGATAGGCGCATTGAAGATTCTGGGTTAGGAGATTGATAAAAATTGAAAATAGAAGTGGGGAAAGAATACCGCCTTGTGGAACGCCAGAGCCGATCTCACGCCAGTTTGACGGGGATTCGCCGACGCGAACCGACTGCTGACGTCCACGAAGATATGACGAGAACCATTCCAGAGCTTCGGAAGAGATCATAAGGTGGGAAAGGATAGCTAGCAGGATGTCGTGACTGACGACATTAAAGGCATTAGAGAAATCAACTAAAGCCAACACCGTGACTTTGGTGTCCTCCATGCCTGACCTAATGTCGCCAGTCACTTTAAGGAGAGCGGAAACAGTACTGTGGCCAGGCCTAAAGCCAGACTGCATGGGACTTAAGAGATTATTTATGTGAATATGGCGAGATAACTGCTTATGGACACTGGCCTCAAGTACTTTGGACAGAAAAGGAAGAACGGAAATTGGACGGAAGTGATTGGGTAAGGAAGGATTCTGGATCTTGGGCAGAGGTGAGACAAAGGCTTTGCGCCATAAGTCAGGGAAAACGCCGGAGTCAAGGGAAAAATTAATGATGTGCGTGAGCACAGGGATAAGGTGTTCAAGGATAGTCATGATCATGCGGCGACTGATCTGATCAAAGCCCACCGCATTTGACTTTATGGAGCGGATAATCCTTATGATCTCGTCCGGAGCTATAGGAGAAAAACTGAAAGATTCGATGTTTGGGTGGGTCAAGTAAAAAGTTGTATAGTTTTATAAGTGTTTTTTGGCTTCGTATAGGTTTGAAATCATTTCTAGATACTTTCTTATTACTAGTTATTACCTTATATACTTAAAATAAACATAATAATAAACATTTGCATGTTTATCATAAACTTTGCTTATGTACGATAGTGTTTACTTAAGAAATTCTGTAATTTTTCTTATGCATCATAGGTTTTCATGTAATGAATTCGAATTAAATACAGATATTTTCATGGTGTTTATTTGAATATATGCCCCATATAGTTGCACACAACGGCCTACCAAAATTACATATATAAATTTAGTATATAATAGTTATTCAATAGAAAATATAGTGGGCGGGCCCTTGTGTGACAGCATTTTTTGGGAGTTTTTATGGAATAACTTATAGACGCTAGTAGTTAGGTTTAGGTTTTGTATACCGATAGATAGAACTTAATGAGACCTATCTAACAATGTATAGAACATGTATGTATGTATAATAGAAACGAATATAACGTAACATTTGTACTGTATTTAAAATAAAAATAAACGAAAGATTCTCTGTGCATGTGTTCGGTGCGATGGTCCTCGTTAAGGTAAAGTTTCGAGGTACTTAAGCGACCATGTATTCGGCCAGTTCGTTGGCGTCCCAACCACCATCTTGTGACCTATGTAACCATCAAGCACCGAACACCTGAACAGCATCGCTCTCAACTTATGAAGATGTTTTATTTCTGAAGCCCCAACACATCGAAGCCATACAGTCCACACACATAGAAGAACACGCATCGTCGTAGGCACACGTCAGCTTTGAAAGAATACTGTTCCAAGGGAACATAGTGAAGGATGCTATCTTCACGTTTTATACATATAATAGTAGCCATTAAAAAGATAGCACGTTTCATACATTCGGTTTTTTCTTAGGAACTTGCGCCAGGCTGGTTATAAGCATCGGCTTGATTACTAGACTACTATAATTTCAAAAAAATTAATTGCAGTCTATTGAAAATTTCACACGATCTTAGACCATGGCACATCGCGTCTCAAACTTACAAAAAAGGAAATTTTAACCACGACAGAACGTTACGTTCTTCTAACAATCTACTTCTTCTCTGTCCGACACATAACTCTGATTTCCTTCATTCTTCTTTTCCTGTGCAATCTATTCTTCTGTGGTATGCCCTCCCTCTGGAAATCAGGATGGCTACTAGCAGACATACATTTAAATTGAAAGTGCGGCAACTACTGCAGAACGAGTTGGCAGGATCATCACAGAGTTGACATCTCTATTCAATTGTAGTTATTATATATATATATATATATATATATATATATATATATATATATATATATATATATATATATATAAGTGCGTGTGTGTATGTATATAGCGTATTCTTATTTATGAATATTATTTATATGTTTATATATTTTTACCATAAATTATCTTTATGTATACCTATATATTATCTTGATTAGTTTTACTTAATACGAAGAATTGTCCTTCTCTACTAATAGTAACTTCAATTTACACCTACTTTGTTCAATCTCTGCACCACCCAAAAGGTAGACTGCTAGAGAATGCCTTAGGCATTAAGTCCGCCTATACATATATCTCTACAGTGTATGTATGAAGTTTAATAAATAAATAAAAAAAATAAAAATAAAACGAATATGTAAACAAACAGCTGTTTTATGAAGTACTAGTCGACGCCAGCAGCTACGCCTGCATTTTTTTTAAATTTACCCGTTTTGGCCGATCCCGTGGGCATTTCGGCAAATCCCTTCTTAGTGCACCCCTACGGTCCCCAAGGAACATACATGCCAAATTTCAGCTTCCTGCGCCCAATAGTTTCGGCTGTAGCGTGTCTGTCAGTCAGTCAGTAATGCAAGGATTTTATATATTAAGATTAGTTCTTATCTGTTACAACTGATAACACTATTTATGATCGATATCTAGGTCTCTACAGTTAGCACAAGTTTTAGACTAATGTTCATGTACTGTATAGTACTTTATATTAAAGATTTAACTATTTATGTCGGCGAGGATTTGGGCGCGCCGCCAGTGCTTGTTGCTGTTAGGTCAGCCTCGCTGAACTCGCCCAGTGGAGGGAGGCGAACAGAACCACCGAACAAGATGTGGTTCGGGGTGATGGCCTCGCTGTCTGCTGCGTTGACGGAAACGTGTGTGAGGGGTCGACTGTTTACTGTGTACTCGACCTCGCACAGTAGTGTAGCTAGGACTTCTTCGTGCGGGTGGCGCTCGTGAAGGACCGTATAGAGGGCGGTCTTCACGCACTTGACGAGGCGCTCCCAAGCGCCCCCCATGAATGGCGCTGAGGGGGTGATGAAGCGCCATATGATGCCACGGTGACTCGCTTCTTCGGCGACGGCGTCTCTCATCTCTCGGTCGGTATCGTGCATGTTGGTGCCGTTGTCCGAGTAGATCTCTGCGGGGCAACCTCGGCGCGCTGCGAACCTGCGCAGCGCCAAGATTGTGGAATCGGCGCTCAGGCTGGCGGCGACCTCCAGATGAACTGCCCTGGAAGTGAGACATGTAAACAGTGCCACATAACGTTTGTGACGCTGTCTACCGACGGTTACGGAGAGCGGCCCGAAATAATCAAGACCCGTGTAGGTGAAGGGCCTCTGATGGTGAGCAAGGCGCGTCTTCGGATGGTCCCCTGTGGCTGGCTTAGGCGGCTGCGTTTTTCTAATGCGGCATGGTAGTCATCTATGTACTATTTTCTTTGTAGTCGGCCACAGACGAAGAATCCAATAGTGTTGGCGTATTTCATTGATTACCAACTCTGTACCGCTGTGATGTAATTTTCTATGTGTCCAATCTATGTATTGCTGCGTAATACGATGATCGCCGTCTAAGATTGGCGGTCTCTTTGTCTGTTCGGAGATTTCTTCTGTAGCTATTATACGACTGCGTAGAGTGATCATTCCGTTGTTCATCTCCACGGGTAACGAATACAGGCGGCTGTCTCTGGCGACACCTCCTCCGCGCCGCAGCTCCCGAAGGTCGGCGCCGAAGGAGTCCTCTTGTACCGCCTTCACAAGAAGGTCCTCGGCGCCGCGGGTGTGTTCTGCGGAGAGAAGCACGAAGTTTCGGGAGTCAGCAGCTGGACGAGGTGCCGCTCTGCCCGACTTGATATTGTGCTTCGTCTTCGTCACGTGAAGCCAATCTCGATCCTTCTGTCTATTTTTCTGCGTTCTTTTATATAGAACCTTCTCGTTCTTTTATATAGAGGTTTTCTTACACAAAGCTATAAATTGTAGAACTCTCGCTGTTGCTCGTAAGAGCCTTTCCCATTTGGAAAATCTATACGGGTCCGGTACGGCTTCTATAATTCTATGTGTTTGACGTTTCTCTACAGCTGTCATTGTGCGCTCTTCGCCAGTCGCGTCAGGGGCGATGTGCTTCTCTACGGGCCATAGTGACGGGTCTTCGTACAGGAACGACGGTCCGATGTACCACTCGTGTTCGGAGTTAAAGCTGTTTGGCACGTCGCGTGTAGCCGCATCCGCCGCGTTCATCTTCGTAGGTACCCAGCGCCAATCTTCATTTTTACTATGCTCTTCTATGGCGGCTAGGCGGTGTGCGACGAATGGTTTGTTCGCCCGTGCTCCTTTTCTGATCCACGTCAGTACGGTCTTGCTATCCGTCCAGTACACGACGGCCTCGGGTTTGACACGATGTTCTTCTATTACCGCTTGAGCGACTCGCGTACCCATGACGGCGGCTTGCAGTTCGAGTCTCGGGATTGACACCACCTTAAGCGGTGCCACTCTCGCCTTCGCCATAACGAGCGTCACGTGTACACGCCCATCTGGTGTAGTCGCTCGCCAGTACACCGCTATTGCGTAGGCCGCTTCACTGGCGTCCGTAAAGACATGTACTTGGAGTGTACAGGCGTCACTGTACCCGGGGTAACACCGCGGGATGCGTATCGACTTCAACTGTTCTAAGTGCTGTATCCACGATGCCCATTGCACTCTGAGGCTTTCGTCAAACTTCTCGTCCCAATTTGTACCGAGTCATCAGGCTTCCTGTAGTATCTGTTTGGCTCGAACAGTCACGGGCGATGCGAGGCCGAGTGGGTCGTATAGCGACATTACTATTTTCAACGCTTCTCGTTTGGTAGGCGGTTCGGTGCCGATGAGGCCGTCTGGAAGCTGTGCGATTTTAAGGTTAAAGCTCAGCTCGTCCGCGCTCGTTTTCCACATCAAGCCGAGAATTTTCTCTTCTTGCCCCTTGCTGGCGAGGCCAACTGTCTCCTGGCGATGTTGACTTGGTTCTATTGCTTCGATGACGTTTCTAGAGTTCGACACCCATTTCGTGAGGTGAAAGTGCGCTGGTCTGTGTATGTCTCACACCCGTGACGCTATGCTCGTCGCTTCCTGTTCGTCCCTGAAGCTGTCCAGATAGTCATCCATGTAATGGTTATCTATGATGGCTTCTGCTGCTTCTGGGTACTCTTCTGCGTGCTTGCGAGCGTTCCAATTCTTCGCGAATATAGCTGTACACGGTGAGCTTGCCGCGCCTAAGATAATGAACTTCATACGGTATTCCTGGGGCGGTCCCTCCCGCCAGTCACCTCTCCACAGGTAGCGCAGCGCGTCTCGGTCTTCTGGGTGTACTCTCACCTGCATAAACATCTCCGTTATATCAGCTGAGACGGCAACGTGGTGTCGACGGAACCTCATTAACACCCCCGGCAACGATTGTAGCAAGTCCGGTCCCGTGAGCAGGAAATCGTTGAGTGACACACCTCTGGTTTTCGCGGCGGCGTCGTGAACTATACGAATCTTCTCAGGTTTCATTGGGTTGTGTACATCGAAGTGAGGTAAGTACCAAGTCTTCCCTGGCGTACTATTCATGGGAGCTTCTTCTGCGTATCCCTTTTCTATCAGCGAGTTCATCTGTTCTGTATATCTTGTTTTCAACTCTATGTTTCTATCAAATTTTTTCTCTATGTGTGCGAGCCTCCTTGCCGCGTTCTCGTAACTAGCTGGCATGACGATGTCTTCTTGTTTCCACAGAAGAGCTGTCTCTATATGTCTATCTTCTAACTGTTTCGTATGTTTTTCTAACATATCTGTAGCCTGCTTCTCGGGGTCCGAGTTCGGTCGACGTGGGTTCACTATGAGCGATTCCAGAGCGAATTATTCTTTCAGTTGCGCTTCTATGTTTTCATCTGTAGCGAAGAGACCGTTGACGAAGTGTACGGTGTTTCCCAAGGTGCGTGAGCGTGCACCGTGCAGCACCCATCCCAGCGACGTAAGCGACGCCACCGGTTGATCGTTGGGTCCTCTTCGTACTGCGTTCGCTATGAGCAGGTGCCAGTTGTCTTGTCCTATTAGCACCTTCGGCACGCCTATGTCGTACACCAGCTTCTTCTTGATGCCTTCGAGGTGTTTGCAGTCTATCAGGTCCTCTTCGGTGATCTTCTGCGGCGATAGGTGTAGGCTGGCTACGGTGCGCGCACACAAAGGCACTTGTTTGCTGTCGGCGCCGGCTCCTCGTATGTGTATGTCTACGCGTCGCGACGTTGGCATGTCGATCGACGTATCGCCTATGGCACGGATCGTAAACGGGTCCAGATTCCCTTCCGCGCCGACTTCCTTGGCTATGTCTTCGTCTATGAGCGATACGGTGCTTCCGTCGTCGAGTAGGGCGAACGTAGACGCCTCTCCCGCCGGTCCGACTATCTGCACGGGCACTATCTTTAAGTATGCTTGAGCCTTTGCACGTATGCACGAACTGGCGACCGTTTCTTGCTTTTCTATGTTCACGTCTTCGGTCCTATGGGCTCCTCTATCATAGTGAAGCAACTGGTTGTGTGTAGCGCGGCATCCCTCTACACCGCACTTCTTGGGCTTGCACGAGTGTTCTATTCGGCGTATGCGTAAGCAGCGAAAACACAATCCATGCTGCTTAGCTAGCTGCCATCTCTTCTCTGCGTTGGCGTTACGAAACGTGCTGCAGGCCGACGAGTAGTGTCCTTCGCGTTCACATATCCTGCACTTCGCGTTAGACGTGTCCATATGGGTTCGCTTCTCCGTCGTCGTCGCCGTGTATGTCCCCTGCACGGTACGTCTGCTTGGCGGCCCATCGGTGATGTTCTCAGCCGGTGCGAACGCGCTACAGTAGCGCGCGTACTCCGTCACGAAGTCACGGAATCGGCTGAGGTCCGGCTTCGACTGGCACTTCCCGGTGTACGTCTTGTACCACTGCAAACGTAGCGAGTTCGGTAGCTTCTCGGTCAACACACGCACTAGCTCCGCATTAATGAGGTAGTGTTCCTTTTTCAACGCACGAAGTATGACGACGCCGCTTCTAATCTTGCTCGCGAACGCGCATATGTCCTTAGGTGCTTCGCTACAGCGTGGCAGGGTCCTCAGCTTGTCCGTCTCTGCCTGTGCGATCGAGTCTGGTCGTCCGAACTGCAGCTCCAACTCCTTCATGATTTCATCTGGTCGCGCATGCCCAATCAGTTCAGAGCTAACTGTTTCTAACGCTCTTCCCTTAAGACTTCTTCTCAGTCTCGCTGTATTCTCCACGTCGTTGAAGAAATTCTTGGTGGTGTCGTATATCGCCTTGAACGACAGCCACTCGGTGTGCGCGCCGCCGAACGTCGGTAGCGTCATGATGACTTTCGAAACCGCCGGGTGTAGTGCAACTATCGATGTGTCCGGTGGCTTCCTGTCGGCGAGCGCGGCGATCGCGGAGGTGAGATCCGTGATGAACGGCTTCAGCGAATCACCTCCCTGTTGATGAACGTCCATCTTCTGTGAGGGCGGTCCATCTTCTATCTTCTGTGCCCCGTCGACGTCCCTCTTCTTAGTGGGCGCCGATATTACTTCTATATCTTCAGGAACGGGCTGGGGTTCCGGAGCCTCTTCCAACCACGAACATACGTAGTCTTGTTTCGACTGTCCATCCTCGTCGTAGTCATCGGAGTCCGCCTCCTCTTCAGCCTTCTGTAGTGCTAACTGTGCTAACTGTAGTTTTATCTTCAAAACTTATTCTCGAGCCAACATCACATTTCTATTGGAGCGTCCCGTAGCTGCTGAGCGTTGGTCGCGTTCCCTCGTTGGCTTCTTTCTATCTCTATTTTCTATAATAATATGTTGCGCTGTACAAGCGATCTATCGGATGGTTGCAACGTCCTTTCCTTGCCGTCTTCATTTTTCGACTGCACCTCTGTTCGCTCCCTTGCATCTGGAGTGATGTTTCGTTCGTCCCTCCCCGCGGGACCCGACTGTTGTCGACGGCAATCGCGGTGGCCCGTCGTGACGGACGACCGCGGCGGCTGGGTTGCGGGCAGCGGCGGCGCGGGCAGGGGTACTGGAACTAGGCCCGGCGCCGGCCGCTCCCCCGACGACCTCGGGAGCACGACCTCCTTAACGCGTCGTAGGCATTCTTCTATCTTCGATCCGTCTTCGCAAGGACCAACAAATGTAACGGATGCCAAGAATCGAACCTTTGCTAGTCCGCTACAGTGCGCTGGTGGTGTGTTGCTGACGAGTGCCTACGACGATGCGTGTTCTTCTGTGTGTGGACTGTATGGCTTCGATGTGTTGGGGCTTCAGAAATAAAACATCTTCAAACGTTGAGAGCGATGCTCTTCAGGTGTTCGGTGCTTGATGGTTACATAGGTCACAAGATGGTGGTTGGGACGCCAACGAACTGGCCGAATACATGGTCGCTTAAGTACCTCGAAACTTTACCTTAACGAGGACCATCGCACCGAACACGTGCACAGAGAATCTTTCGTTTATTTTTATTTTAAATACAGTACAAATGTTACGTTATATTCGTTTCTGTTATACATACGTACATGTTCTATACATCGTTAGATAGGTCTCATTAAGTTCTATCTATCGGTATACAAAACCTAAACCTAACTACTAGCGTCACTAAGTTATTCCATAAAAACTCCCAAAAAATGCTGTCACACAAGGGCCCGTCCACTATATTTTCTATTGAAAAACTATTATATACTAAATTTATATATGAAATTTAGGTAGGCCATTGTGTGCAACTATATGGGACATCTATGACAACAAACACCATGAAAATATCTTTATTCAATTCGAATTCATTACATGAAAACCTATGATGCATAAGAAAAATTACAGAATTTCTTAACTTTATAGTGTTTACCTATCGTACATAAACAAAGTTTATGATAAACATGCAAATGTTTCTTATTATGTTTATTTTAACTATATAAGGTAATAACTAGCAATAAGAAAGTATCTAGACATGCTTTAAAACCTATATGAAGCCAAAAAACACTTATAAAACTATAAAACGAATATGTAAACAAACAGCTGTTTTATGAAGTATTAGTTCTTATCTGTTACAACTGATAACACTATTTATGATCGATATCTAGGTCTCTACAGTTAGCACGAGTTTTAGACTAATGTTCATGTACTATATAGTACTTTATATTAAAGATTTAACTATTTACACTATTCTAGCTGTATTTTAACACTTTGACGCGTCCGGGAACCGAACCCGGTGTACCGCACGATTAGCTAACACTAATTTTATACGATTTTCACTCGCGGTTTCGAATACACTATTCACTATCATAGTTTTTTGATGTCTGTCGCGAACAATGTGTGTGGCAAGCATTTTAAGCCGAAAGACTTAAAAAAAAGGGAACTCAAGTCAGAAAAACAGCTGTGCCTTGTATCTATAGACATTTCTTTAAATCCTATTACAGATGAAATGTTAAAACCTTTCCATTACATGTACATACATATATCTTTCAGTTCTGCTTATTTTTCTTCGCTAATCTAGAATAGATTTATAGAATAGGCTAATTTGTTTGAATAAACACATAAATATTTAATACATATTTTATTTGTGTTGGAAAAGTATAATTCTAGTCGAAACATAATTATAATTATTTCTTACCGAATATTATCGATATCGATATTTCGTTAATCACTAGAGGGTACATCTATTCTATATTGACAAATATGACAATGCTGACAACATAAAACCGATGTCAATTAGTATCTTTATGTTGGTACGAGTTCTCCCTGCACGTTTCATACAAAGCTGAAAGTCTCGCATGATCTATGGCACATCCGCCTCTTCTTACGTAGTATTTGTATACTCTTTGCTTATAACTTGGAATGAACAACTTTGAAATTGCCTACGGAAACAGTGGGCGGAGGAACATCAAATTAATAATAAAAACTTAACGTAAACGATACCTTTTTGTAGCTCTCGTTGATTCTTTCATAAAATTGCATTTGATTTCAAATGAAGAACCTGAATTCTAAATTCAACTAAAAACAATGCGAATGCATAATCTCATTTCAAATTCATTTCAATCTCTTATGTGTAACTTTACATCCTGCGTGTAAACTGAAGTGGCCACAGTGCCGAGCCAGAGAAACTTTTGTTCAAGACGAGTAAATTAAAACTGCAATTTGGTAGGTATTAGATGTAATGCACAGATAGTCGGTCATACAAAATTTACTACAAACAACACTTATTTGTGAACAAAGCGAATAAGGGAAGTCTGTTTATTATTATTGGATTTTCTTGAGTTTATCGGAGAAGTAGTTTTTTTACGACGTCATCACTCGTTAACACTATAAAACTGTTCACTCCACGATCAACCATTACCTGTCCCTTTGTCTTAACAACCTAAGTTCTGAGTTTGATATGGGTGTGACAGTTTTTGATATATAGATACGCATTACAAGTTGGCCGCTTAAAACTCGTGTCAACTAACTAGTTTTGATACATTGGAACTTGTTGAGGTATTATGTTGACGCACAAAAGCCTTGGTCTCGCTACGAGCTATATTTTAAATAAATTGTTGGAATAGTGCTTTGGAAGCGGACAAAAGAGATTTTCTAGGCTATTAAATATTCATACAAAAATGGGTACTAAATATTACACAGAAATTTTATTTTACTAGCTTTTACCCACTGCTTCGCCGGTAGGGTTTATCAGGGACAAAAAGTAGGACATATGCTCTTCTAATGTATAAGCTATGTTACTGAATAAAATCACCAAAACCGTTCAGTAATCTTTGCGTGAAACAGTAACAAATATGCCACCCCACAAACTTGTGCGTTCTCTCTGTTTTTTTCGCGTGAGCGTGGCGTTTCGTGTTTTTAATAGTAAGATTTTTACATGAATTTATAACATTGAGTAATAAATTCATATGAATATGTTTTTGAATATATTTATTAAATCGCGGTATATTGGTAATTTTAAGATAAAAATAATATACTTACATATTTTTATATTATAATTTGAAATATCAAAAGGCAGAGAAAAATTAAAGGCTGTGGAACAAGCTTACTAGTTCATAAAAACTTAAACATCTTCGAAGACTAGATATAGTTAAAGTATTTTCTATTCATTGAACTGTTTTAAATCTTTTTTGAAGTTGATCTGTTGTAAATGGTAAGCTGCTGCAGTTCTACTGCCTTGTAGTCGACACGTCCTAATGCGCTACGAGCCCTGTGCTGGCCGGAGGTCATCACGCGCTCCCCAACGCGTAGACCTGAGGTCAGAGAAAGAAAGAGGGAAACGTGAAAGCATCACATTCTATATCTGTAGTTTCACCATGTACTGGCATAATATCACTGCCTGGCAAAAAGAGACGCCGCTATTTCTTAAACACTTATCTATATCAGTAATAACACAAACATGCGGCGACCCACACTCAAGTTACCCATGAAATCTTTTTGTCGATAAGCAATGTCAAATATCTAAGTCTACGAAGCCTCCGTATGTATATAGATACGATAGCAGGTACAATATGTTAATTTATTTTAATACTGTCTTTGCATATTCATCGATAGTTTCCAATACTGAAGAAGCTCAACTAGAAAATTTATATTATTACTAGAAGATGCTCGCAGCTACGCCCGCACATTTTATTTAAATTTAAATGTTTCTGCCTAATCACGTGTGAATTTCCTGAAATGTTTCCCTAACGGTCGCCAAGGAACATACATGCTAAATCTGTTATTAACCCTAGAACACTAACAATCGCCTGAGAGGCCGCGTGCGGTTGATTTTTAAGAATATTTTTAAATTACGTCTATGTACGCGATACATAGCGTGCGTTCGCGCCAACACAGTGACACAGAGTGGTCTTGCGTTCATCGGATCCCCCGTTTTGACTCAGGTATCGAGTTATTGACCTCACGTTCGCCTGGTAGGCGATCATTAGTGTTAAAGGTAAGTTTTTTACAAATGCCATTTTTAGTTTTTTTGCAATTATCTCTATATTTATTTGTAACAATAAGTTTGATTTAACTGAGAATTGATCATTTTGTTTCATACATGAATCTCGACGAGAACCACATAACAAACTATTTGGAATACGAAGATTCGGACAGTGATACTGAAGATTACGTTGAGGATTACGATTCAGACGACAGTGTGGCTGATCCTACCCTTTTACCCGCGTGCCAGCTTGAAGCTGATATTCCAAATATTGCTCCGAACAATCTTAATATACCTACTGGAACATCTCAAATACAAGCTAGCACAAGCACCGAGTTTGAAGCCGCTCTTCAAACCCAGTCTCGATCTCCAAACTTCTGAAATTGTGATAGAAAATATAATCTCTCAAGCCAAATATCTTATAATTACAATGGTTTTTTTACTTATATGTAATAAAACACTTTAACAATACTTTTTAAGATAATAAATAAGAAGCCATATGTGTATTATAATTATTCTAAAGACTGTTCAAACAAGGTTAACGTTAGATTTAAGGTTGATTTTAAGACTGAAATTATAATTTTAAGAAAAATATGGCATTAAATTTAAAGAAACGAGGTCTTTCTTCATATTTTTATTTTTATTTAATACAAATTTTAATAGAAAAGACTTTCTAAAACCTTGTATAATTTATGATGTAGACTCCCGATCCTTAGTAATAAGCAGTAAAAAAATTAGATAAGTACTATAGGGTTAAGTCAGTAGCGCAAAAATGTTATAAAACAGAAGAAAACTAAAGGCTAAAACCTTATATATTTATTTACTTTTGAGTGTACAAAGTAAATTTCGCATGCTATGAGGCACCTGTTAGTCTAAAGTAGAATATGTTGTTCAGTGCTCAGAGCTCGTAGACTTGGTGAGGTGTAATGCAGAAATGTATGAGTCTCTGACCAATAAGCTCTCATGTTCTTGTACTCATACTCTTGTACCAGCAGAGCCATTGAGTACCGTACTACCTGAGAATTTTTCTAACAATCCACAAAACTCACACTCATTACAATCAAATTTAAATAAATCTAGGTTTCCAACATCTATTAATAAAACTTTTATTTTTTCTGATAGGCTAGGTCACAATTTTGGTAGTCTTCTCAGTGAATATACAAATCAGTCTGTTATAAATTATTGTAGGCCAGGGGATAGTTACTGTAGTTTAGTTAATCAGATTAAGTTACACCCCTTAGATGGGAGTAGTACTGCAATATTATTGTTTGGTTACAGTTTAACTGTAAAGAGACAGGATATCATAGAATGTGTTGAATTGTTGATAGAACTTAATTCTAAATTTAGTTGTAAATTTATTTTAGGTGCTTTACCTTACTCAAACAACTTAACACAGACACAAAATATGCACATACACTCATTAAACATGTTATTGTATAACATAACTTGTCGTCATAGTGACGTAATATTGTTTTTTGACGCTAATAAATGTATTAGTAAATTTATTTTAACTAAAGATACAATGTATCTGCCATTTTATATTAAGCGACAAATTGCTAAGTTATTAGCATACAAATTACAGCAAGGCAGTGAGCCTTGTGTTGACAATTTATTTGATAGTGTTAGTACATGTACTAACAACGTTTTTATTGACACATCTTGTGATTTAAACTCCAAGATAGGACAACAGTTAGGCTGCAGTATTTGAATATAGTACATCAAAACATGCAGGGCCTATCTGGCAAAGAGTTAGAGTTAAGTTTATTTCTAGAAAAATATGACGTTAAGGTTTTGTGCTTAACTGAACATTGGTTAAGCACCCATGAGGTTATTGTTATAAATGAATATTACACAGTGCAGAGTTCGTATATAAGAAAGCAGGCTATTAGAGGCGGTTCTCTCATAATGACTTCAAATTTATTAAAATGCAAAGAACGTAAGGATATTGTAAATTTATCTATTGAGCGCACTATTGAGTTGTCCTGTGTGGAACTAGACTTATATATTATAATTTGTGTATATCGACCCCCTTCTGGTGATTATAATCTATTTGAGACTGTTATGGAAGATGCTCTTAATAAAATTATAGGTAGTCATAAGAATATTATAGTATGTGGTGATTTTAATATTAATATTTTAGAGAATTCTTCACAGTGCACTAGATTTCTGAATCTTTTTAAGTCATTTAATTTAAGTAATTTATTCTGTGAACCTACTAGAGTCTCTGAAACATCTTCTACTTGTTTGGATAACATATTTAGTTCTTGTGTTGCTAAAAACCCAGTAGTTATTAGTTCTCTTCCTTCTGATCACCGTGGACAGATAGCTAGTTTTTATGTACAACATATGATAAATCACATACAGTAGAATGTGGGCCTCAAACTACCAATCGTCTTATACAATTTTGAACTCAGAAAATCCAAATACAATTTATAATTCACTTTTTGGAATAGTAAATAATGAGTTTCAAGATACTTTCAAGAGTAAAACTGTCACATTAAAGGGTACTACCGGATCTTTTAACCAGTGGGCCACTATGGGTATATACAGAAGTAGAGCCGAATTGTTTGAATTATATGGTTTGAAACAACATAGATTTGACACACCTTTTCTAAATTATGTAAAAAACTACTCAAAAATTTTTAAACAAGTTTGTGTTATGGCAAAATCTAAATTTATTAGTAGCAAAATTAAGCATTCAACAAATGTAATTAAAGAAACTTGGAGAATTATAAATAATGAAACAGGAAGAGCACGACCACGGGAAAACCAATTTGAACTAAAAGAAAACAATTTATTAGTCACCAATCAAACTCAAGTAGCGCATATGTTCAATAGTTTCTTTGCGAGCATACCTTTAATAACGACTAGCTCTTTACAATCATCATCTTTAGACGCTGGAAATTTTTTGCTTAGCAGTGTACCTGAATGCAAGAGCGTGTTTAGATTCGAGCACGTTACCCCGCGAGATATATTGATCGCATATAATTCAATTAATATTAAAAATACCGGCGACTTTTGGGGCATTTCAATTAAAATTATAGGTACTATAGTTGAGACAGTTGCGCTTTACCTCTCTATAATTTTTAACCAATGTTTTGACTAAGGCGTATTACCGGATTTAATGAAATTAAGTAAAATCATACCTTTATTCAAATCTGGCAGTAAAAATGACGTAAATAACTTCAGGCCCATCTCTATCTTGCCGGCATTTAGTAAAATATTTGAAAAGATTTTATTAAAGCAGCTACTAAGACACTTTAATTTAAATAGTCTGCTTCATAAAGATCAATACGGATTTACTAAAGGTAGATCCACTACTGATGCGGGTGTTGCTCTCATAAAACACGTTTATAATGCTTGGGAGTCATCTAAAAATGCTATCGGAGTATTCTGTGACCTCTCAAAAGCATTTGATTGCGTTCATCACGACACACTATTGCGTAAGCTCCGCCACTACGGCGTAGAGGAAACCGCACTTTGTGTTGTCGAGTCGTACCTGCGGCAAAGATTTCAGTGCGTCGATGTAAATGGGACTACATCCTCTAAATTACCTATACAGTTAGGCGTTCCACAAGGCTCTATTTTAGGTCCTTTTCTATTCCTTGTATATATTAATGACTTACCTTTTTATTTAAAAAATATCTGTGATGTCGTACTTTTTGCAGATGATACGTCACTTATTTTTAAAGTAGATAGGAATAGGAATCAATTTGATGATGTAAATAATTCACTTATACAGGTTACACAATGGTTTACAGCAAACAACCTAGTGCTTAATTCTAAAAAGACTAAATGCGTTAAATTAGTTTACCTAACGTTAGACAACTGGGACCTAATATAAGGCTAGATAGGGAGGAACTTGACACAGTTGACTCGACAGTGTTTCTAGGCATTACACTAGATAATAAGTTACAATGGGGTGCACATATAGCATGTCTTGCAGGTAAGCTCAGCTCTGCTGCGTATGCTGTCAAAAAAGTTAGACAACTTACTGATGTTGACACAGCTCGTCTAGTTTATTTTAGCTATTTTCATAGTGTCATGTCCTTCGGTATTTTGTTATGGGGCAAAGCTGCGGATATTCAGAATATCTTCGTTCTACAGAAACGAGCGGTACGAGCAATATACATGTTAGGTGCAAAAGATACTCTTAGGGAACGCTTTAAGTCTATAGGGATTCTTACAGTAGCCTCGCAATTTTTATTTGCTAATATATTGTATGTTAGGCAAAATATAGGTTTATTTACTACAAAAAGTACATAACATAAATACTCGAAACAGGCATAAGTTATATGCCCCTTTTCATCGTTTACATAAAGTTAATAATTCTTTTGTAGGGCTAGGTATTCGTATATACAATAAAATACCAATTAGTCTTTTAGAATTGCCATTTAGTACGTTCAAAAGTAAAATAAAAGACTGCCTTATTAGGAAAGGTTATTATACCATTAATGATTATTTCAGTGATAAGGATAGATGGTCACTTACACTAGCCAACTCTTGATTTTTTAATTTATATAGATACCTTACTTTTTAGTTTTTTTTTTTATATAATATCTCTAGTTCTATTAATTTAATATTGATGCATTATTAGGTCATTCAACTTACTACATTTACATTTTCATTGTTGTTCCACAAATTTTATTAAAATTTGCTACAGTGTTAGATGAAGGTAACTCGTTATCATGGGCTGGATACTAACGTTTTTGTAATTTTCGTGTATTCATATACCGTCACTTTCTGTAACATACTTTTCCACCATAGTTCTGAACATGATCGCGAGTTGCCTACATTATAAAGCGTAAGTGGATGCTCCTGTTACACAAGATTCACATTTGAAGACTACTACAGCACTTAATTTAATAACTACATATTTTGTATATATCGCCGTCCCCAGCGAATAATATCGTAATCAACTATTGCGATAGAAGTGCTTTTATGGGGAATTATTGTTCTAGAGGTGCGATTACACCTTGTGAATTTTTTTCACGTGATTCGTACGATTACTTTTCGAGTTAGACATTTTGTAATGAATTTACCTGTACTATTCGTCTATAAATAAAAACAATTTTTTGTGACGAATATCATCATAATGAATTAATACTGACCCCTTGAAGTTATCCTTTTTCCAGTAAACTGTAATTACAATTTTATTCGGGTACAATAAATATAACTTATTTCGGTAAAGTATATTACCATTCCGTTTGCTATGGAATATTAATGTTAACCAATTTCTGTTACCACAATATATTGTTTTGAGCTATGATTAATATGGTAATAATAAGTTATCATTACAATCAATCTCGCTACTTAACAGTCAAGACAATCGCAATTAACTATTGCTATTTTAGGTCACTGTCAACAATTTACTCGAATAAAATCGTATTGTTGCATTACGGTTTGAAAATGGTGTTTACATTTTGGTAATTTGATTTTTTGATTATATTTTTATGGATGTAAAACTAATATATTTTTAAGTTAAATCTCTTTACACAACAAAAAAATACCTATCTGTTGGTATGCCAACGAGTTTGCTATGTAAAACTGATTAGAAGTTATAAGCAAAAAACGGTTTTTTATTTTTCCTGTAAATTTTACTTTTTTTGATTACGATATTATTCGTTGGGGACGGCGATATGTATATTCTTATTTACTATTTACAAGTAATTAATTACAATGTGAAACAGTTGCAGCTCCTTACAAAAACAAAATATGTACCATAACACTGGCGATTAAAAAGAGTGGCCACGAGTTTTATTGCCCGTTCTTTCTCGTGGTTCTACCTATTGCTTTGCGAATGGGCAGTAAATGTAAATGTAGAAGCATTATTAGAAGCATTATTAATTTACTTTAAAAATTTGACGTTCATAAGCGTCACGTTGTGACCTAGATGAATAAATGATTTTTGACTTTTGAGTACTAAATAAAAATATATAGCTGGTTCCTTTGTTTAGGGGTAAAAGGCTAAATATTATCTCGAGTATGTTTTCTTAGTCTATAAACGTATTCTGAACTTTTTGTCGAGAAATTCGTGACACAGAAAATGATATAATATAGGTTTTGCGTCTGAGGAATGTACATTATACTTTTATATATTTTATATGAATTTTGAATAGAATAATACTAAAAACACCGCATGTGACACAAATGACGGCAGCGATAGTCCGTGAGGAGACTACACAGCCAAGCAAGAGGTCCCGTGTTCAAACGAGTAGTACATTTAGTAATGTGTGTATACAATGTTATTTTTCGCTTAAGTTCTTAGCTTATATCGAAAATTGTATGAGTAAAGCTGTATGTCTGAGAGCGCTCGATAAGACAAAATAAAAGACATATGACGTGTACCAACCGCACTTGGCCAGCATGGTGGACTATGGCCTAGATATTCTGATAGGACCTTGCCGAGTGGTATGACAGTATTATATAATTACAGGGCTGCTATTATATATAAAATATGCATCAACAACCTTCATTTTTATCTCACACTAGAGGACGCCAGCAGCTACATCTGCATTATTTTTAATTTACCCGTTTTGGCCGATCCCGTGGGAATTTCGGGAAATCCCTTCTTAGTGCATCCCTACGGTCCCCAAGGAACATACATGCCAAATTTCAGCTTCCTGCGCCCAATCGTTTCGGCTGTGGCGTGTCTGTCAGTCAGTCAGTATCGCAAGGATTTTATACATACATACATACACATACACATCGTCACGCCTTTTATCCCCGAAGGGGTAGGCAGAGGTGTATTTCTACACCCACTTTTCGCCAGATATACTTTAGTCCCACGTAATAAGGATTTTATATATTAAGATAATAAGGTTGAGGATCTCAATTTGTTGGTATTTTTTATATGTGTTGTCCCAGAACTTTTCACTAACTAGACCGATTTTAATGACCATTATTTTATTGCTTTGACTTCTCGTGTTGTACCAAATTAGATCATGATCTGACGTGGAGTTATTGGATTATCCTTGAGAAGGCGTTTTTTAAATTAAAATGTTTTAAGGAGCTTTTGAAATGGTTTTTTAAAGTTAGTTTCGATATTTATCCATAAGCCATTGCCCGTTCACATATTATTGAATCATTCTGTTTCACTGTCATCGCTAACCATATAAACTATTTTTCGACATAGTTTGATAACGCACTATAAATGAATTTATGATGGCTAAAAGCTGCCTAAAAATTGTAGAAAATATATAAAAAGACCGCAGGCAACACCAGGCTAAATTTTAAAAGGACTGAGCACGGGGATTTAAAAAAACAGTTTTTGTAATCTATTTTAAAAAGCGCTAGAGCGTACGCAATATGATTAAGCAACAAATAACGGCTAGTGGACGTCAGTATGAGGTTTAGCTTTTCATGTTGGAACATAAATGTGGCCTAAATACATGTTAAAGGATGATAACTATCCAAGGTCTCTTCCCTAGTTTATCTATGGAGAAACTTCTATCTGACTTATACAAGTCAGGAGGATAGCGATATTGAGGTAGTGTCAAGATATTTGAGGGTACTGAATCCCGGTAGCGATTGTCAAAATTTTCATGACAGGCCAGACTAACGGCTACGAAAAATGATGGTGTGCATGGAAAATGCAAACAGATCGCAAGTGTTGACAATTTCAGAAGCTATACCACAAAATCAGCTTATGCATACTTACTTGTATTCCTCCGCACAGTTTACAACTTATCTAAATGTACAAGCTTTAGACTACCTTAAAATGTCTCCCATAATCAAATAGAAGATATTACATAGAAAAAGACGCCCATCACGTTGCTGACGTTTATTTAAGGTGAAATAAAAATCATCCGTAGGAAACAAAACAAAATGAAACAAATATCTACCCAAGCTATAAAAATCAATCTCAATTTTATGTCCAATAATCTTGCGAAGTATGTACCGCTGCGTCAAATACAAAGTTCTTAAAATGATTCCACTATCTTAGTAGTGTTACACTATAATAATATGAGCTTATTGATATTACTAACGGCAATAGTATTAAGATCAATCCTTGACTTAATATTTCAGTTCTACTGTATCATCATCATCAGCGTTTAACAGTCCACTGTTGGACTAGGCCTCTCCTTTGAAAGGAGGTATTGGCCTACTTTACCACGCTGGCCAAACGGGTTGGTATAGGGTTTGTATCAAGTTTTCCTTCTCTTACAGTGCTGTTCCCTGCATAATATGCTCCCTCTGGCGGCTCTTACGACACCCGTGGGATGATATGGGGTGGTGACGTTCCGTATGCTTAATCCGTCACCACACAGACGATATCAGTAGTTTTTGAGGATTCTGTTGTATATCAGTAGTTATTACGCCTACATAATAAAATGCCATATAAAATAAGTTACAGACACTGTACTGATCTAATTTATATTATTAAGCTTATTTTCTTCTTATTTATGTTAATAGCAAGCGCGTGGCAACCAAATAGGCTCAGCGGTCTATATATACGCTATAAGTGTCTTCTAATATCCAATCTGTCCCTAGGATAGAGAGTAAATTTTACGTCAAGTCCATTGCAAGTGTTCCCGACGATTTTTTAATATTGGGTGAACGAATTTAGTATCTGGGGAGATATAAAAGGAAATGAAGCTAAGCCCTTCGGAAATCTCAGAAATTGGTCTTTTTCTCAGAGTGCGTATGAGGACAATGGTACGACTCCGATCCAATGAAACAGAGTTACTTTATTTGCTCCAGGGAACAGTTTTTACGATCGACTGCGAGATTTACGCTTCAATAGCATTTCAAATACTTGAATATTTTAATAAGTTAATAATACCTTTTTTCTGGGCGAAGAATAATGGTTTCCTTTTCATTAATAAGGGCCCGATTGGCATTCTTGATCCCCCGTTTATTGGAAGCGACCCTACTTATCACGATACCTTTGAAGTAAAGCATTGTTATTTTGAAAAAATGTTTTAATATGTTTCGATTCCCTTGAGAATTAGCAATGAAAGTAGAAAGCTTCTCTACCAGTAAAATTTAGTGAAATTCGTCTCCAATGAAGCTTGACACAGGTCTGAGCGCAGGTATTAACACAAGTATAAGTATAGTTGATCGTACCCGCGGGTCCCATTGCAAGTTTAATGGTGAAGTGGGGCTTCTAATGAAGCGACTGAGCGGGCATGAAACTCAAAGGACAGCGACGTCAGAAATAAAACTATAAAAATAAAAAACAGGTAATTGCATCAGACGTTTTCCTCAGAAGATAAAATTACTCAATCAAATACGAATGGGGCTGTTGACGTACGGCTGTCGAGAGGCGAGGTGACGGAGTAATCACATTAAACAACATCGTATTATACTGACCAAACAAACAATTTGATCGTTGAGTTAAATGCTATAATGAACTCTAGTACTGGCAGTAAATAAAATCTGCTACGTCATAGGCAAACTTTTCGCCGATCTCGTAGCCATCGCCCAAAGTCTCTGTTGGAAACAGTGGCTCTATATACTTTGCGGCATATTAGAATGTGGCGCTCACCTATGCTAAAATATGGAAGTTTACGCCGCGAACACGCACCGTTATTTGTACAATTTGGAGTTTGATAACTTCACCCGAAACTTTTACATTGCCGGGTTGAATTTAGTGAGGCAGGTAAAGTTTTGACAATAACTGGTCACTTCTGTGTATACGGCAAAATCTGCGACTTTTCTCTTCATTAATTAATATAAGCGTCGTTGAGGGACTAGCAGCTCAGTTACTAACGTATGAATCTTAATTTCGAAAAACTAAACTTGTATTTCGCAACTAGAGCCGAGAGGGCTGTGGGTGTTATTTTATGTCGCTGCTAAATTAATATACATTCTACTTAATTTAGAATTGTATTATAATGAATTTAATAATTTCATTTATTATTGTAATTTAATTTTTTATATTGACTGCCTCGTTGGTCTCGCGGCATAAATGTGCGCGT
The DNA here is from genome assembly GCA_944739405.2 of Euclidia mi. Lineage (NCBI taxonomy): Eukaryota > Metazoa > Arthropoda > Insecta > Lepidoptera > Erebidae > Euclidia > Euclidia mi. Next base: position 80,705,922 of record OX123181.2, read on the forward strand.
GGGATTAGGAGGTCTCGGGTTCAATCCCCGGGTCGGGCAAAGTTTTATTGGGTTTTTCCGTTAGGAAATTCTAAGTAGCAGCACGGAGTCTCGTAATGTGCCCGGTACGGCAATAGGCTCGCCACCTATTACGTAGGACCTAAAAATCATGGCGAAATGTGGGTGTAATAGCTATTAGACATCTGCCTACCCCTTCGGGGATACAGCCGTGAGTCTATAAAAAAAAATTCAATACTACACTAAAGTACTGCATCGAGGCTTCATATAAATACATACATACATACATACATACATACATAGACTCACGCCTGTTTCCCTCACAGACATCTGCCTACCCCTTCGGGGATACAGCCATGAGTCTATAAAAAAAATTCAATACTACACTAAAGTACTGCATCGAGGCTTCATATAAATACATACATACATACATAGACTCATGCCTGTTTCCCGGAGGGGTAGGCAGAGACTACGGAACGCCATTTGCAACGATCCTGACATATCTCTCTTGCTTCATTCACTCCGATCAGATTCCTCATGCATGCTCTTCTGTTCAGGGTACTTCTCACCTGTCCTGTTTTTAGGATGTCTCCAATCTGGTCAAAGAACGTCCGCCTAGGTCTTCCCCTTCGTCCTGTCCCTTCCACACTTGCCTTATATATCTGGTTGGTCAGTCTTTCGTCATCCATCCTCTCCACGTGCCCAAACCATCTTAGCATACCTTTCTCGATGCTTGTCACTATATCTTATTTTACCCCACAACACTATATAAATAAAACGACCAATAGTAAAATTTACGATCACGTAAGTAAAATTTTAGTATCCAAATAAAATTGCATTTACCTACATGCCACGGTTGTAATTTTAAAAGGTATTTAGTCACGTACGATAGATCATTAAACCTTCGATATAGAACGATAAATCTGTTTGGATAGTGTGTTATGAGCAAGAAATGTAGGTATATCATTAAATGTATCATGATTTCGGTGGTTGAATATGTACTGCACTGAATGCTGAATTATCAACAAAGGATAGACATAATGTCCACATCCACATTTTATTAGAAAAATGACTTAATGAAACAGAAAAATCTTGTAGAAATTTTCTATTCTTTTATGACAACTACTTATTCAATAATTAATAGAGCAGTAATTTTATGAACTGGAATAAAATTTTATGATATTTTGTTAAAATTATTTTAAAATTATGCTGTATTCTTGCTATCCAGAGTATAAAAGTCTATTAAAAAAAGCAAGTTCGTCTATAATCTTTGAACATAATCTTACTTCCCACTATATCACTACTCGAGAACTAAGTACTAATATAGAATCCGTGGTTGAATAGAGCAGCTATAAGCGCATTTACAAGATCAATGCACGTGGTATCATACATCACCATGGCAGCTTGTGGTGACATCGATCAGAATAGTTTGCTTGCAAATTTGGCAGCTGCAAACCAAACGGGATTATGTGATACTGGGTACGAGATTCGACAATAATCTGATTTATGTACCATACGTGTATTATGAGAGGTGCGCTCAACGTTCACCATATGTCACCTTATATTGTATGTGAGATCATTATAATTCATGCGAGATGATTTAAGCCGTGTTAATTGACCGGATGAATCATTAGGTTGACGCGGGACCAATAACTGGTGTTTGCAGTCTATTCAGCAAATGCTGATTGATATTGGGACAATAAATAGATGAAATCAAGAATGTATACTGGGCGTCTGTTGTTAATATTATTTTTAATTAATCATAGTTTACAGTTGGTAAGTTTTGGTTCTATAAATATAAATTCATTATAAATTCTAAAGGTTTTAATGTATGCCTACTATTTAGATTCTTTGATGAAATAGGCGCAAATTGCTCACTTAATAAGTTGGCCTTGCCAAACAGTTGGGTCATAACAATAATAATGTTATTAGAAGCATGAGCATTTGAAAATGGTGACGACCGAAACTTTATACATTGACAACATTGCTCCTTTTCACACAAGCTTAATGTTATATACGGCAAAGATACGTTGAAAATAATAAATGTTGAAAACAAATAATGAGAAATATTTGAAAATAATAAATACATAATTGCAACATAGTGCAAATCATCAATCAATATAATATATAAATTTCTTCTGTTACTTACTGATTGACAAACAACTCACGGGCACAGACACCAACACGGAATCGGGTAAAAACTGATAAATCCAAAAAAAAAATCTACGAGCGTAGCAACAGGCTTCCATTGTGCTGAACATACATATATATCAGAAAATATCGACTTTTTGGAGTACTGCAGCTAGGCTCACGATAATAGTATCATGAGCATAGCTGCACTACTCAGTTTATAGAAACTGCTCACCGAAGATCAATGCAAAGTAAATAAGTTTGCCTACTGCGTCGAGAGAGAGTATGAAGAAAGAAAGGGGCTTTTGAAAAGAAGGTGAAGATAGTTTTTGTCTATTGCAAATATTGGCAATACACTGTGATATCTAAGTAATACTTATTCATCATCAACTTTGCTGTATATATCCAAGATAACTGTGCTGGGAACTGAGAGCTGATATATTGTTGCATTTTATTTTGAGCTGCCACATCGGGCACTTTTCGGGCTACTACCGATAATTCCGCTAAAATTTAATGACAATATGCCAGTCCCTTGAATTAAATTCAAAATTTCAATATCGTACGCATACATAAACGCAAATATATTTAAACATTTCTCGCAAATAGTTTGTAGAAAAACTTCAGCAAAACTTATACTAAACTCTCTTCTTACACAAACAAATAAAACTTTAGATTGCCCCTGAGCTTACTCACACATGTACATTTAAATCATTGAACCACAATAATGGCGAGAGCATAAGACGTCTCCACATAAAATTATATTCAAAACTACAAAACTAGCATTAAGTCTGTACCAAATTTGAGTTCGTACCAGTGAAATGGAAATTGTTTGACATTTATAATAAAAATATTTCACCAAAATAATTTTCATTTTACTTTACAAGCAGAATATTTTTAACCAAGCAGTAAGATTATAATTATTTCCATCCCGTTTTTGTAAGCGCAAAATTAAAGACTAAAAATGTAAATGGTAACGCAGAATTGCTAGCCACCAACGTGGTGGCTACCAAGTGTCCCAATTAGACAATCCTAAACATTTTTATACTTCCCTTTTCTGTTGAAAATACAGACATAATAGGATTTAATTCAGTTTAGTTTTGCAAGAGATGGTTTCAAATTTACGAATAACTTTTACCACATTATGGTGTTTTTTTAATAAATTGTTAATTATCGCTTGTTCCGTGCCTGAAATAACACGTTAAGCCGTCGGTTCCGGGTGTCATAAATATTTATGACAGTCGTTATAGGGAGTCAGTTGTCCTTTGAATAAACTGACCCTAATCTTTTTTTGTTAAAAATGACAACTCCCGCATTAGGAGTAATCCTGTGTCGCGGGGGACTTTACAAATATACAACTAAAGGACACAATGAACACCCAGACACGAAACAACAATTTGTCAATTTCACAAAGTGTAGCCTCGTATGGGGATCGAAACCACAACACTTGGCGCACTGTCATACGGCGAGGCGACCGCTTAAACTACTACGCCAACAGTGCAGTAAAAACTAGACTAGACACTAGTGTAAACTAAGGAAGATCCCTTCGGGTTGCGGAGGTCAGACAGGCAGTCACTCTAAAAGCTAATATTCCGCCAAATCCTGTTGGACTAGTAAGTGGATCTCGGGTTACAACTAGGATAACGCTAGAAGGATGATTATGACGATTCTGGACATTCTCCTTGGTTTATTATGATGCATATTAACATATTAACGATGCCGATATACTGACCTTTGAAGATATTAATTAAAGCTTGCTGATCTCTAAAGGAAACCAACGTGAACAAATCTAGATGTCTGTAAATTCTTCGTAATGTTTTTTGCAGAAACTTGAGGCCTGCCTAACTGAACCTAGCCAGTATGGTAGACTATGGCCTTACCCTTTTCATAATGATAAGAAATCCATGTCCAACATTGGTAAAGTTTATTATAAAAAGGATTGAAATTATTATTAAGTACCGACAAATTACAACACTGAAGCGAGTACACAAAATCTAAAAACAATTTCTAAAGTATCACCATGTGACAAAGCGGTGCTAATTTTTGTGGTACCTCAAAAAATTATTCGCAAAAGAGATAAAGGCAAAAACTGATTTTGTAAGCCTTTGTTTCACTAAAACTGAGGCGTGAACAGTAAAGTTACCAGGGGAGAATTCAAGTGAAAATGAACCAGCCTAGTGTATGTTCCGGAAGGGTTCTGTAGTATCCCTTACTTAATTTCCTTAGAATAAATAACTTTTGTTTTTACACGATATTGCCTGATTGACCAACATCAGTACCTAACCAGTTGAAACGTTTTGCTAAAGGATTATTACCCCTTAAATCAAAATACTTCCATTACATAATAATATAAAATATAGGAAAATGTGTTTGTTTGTTTTATGATATAACTACTATACGACTTTTGATATTTTGCTATAATTTAGCTCATACTTAGGCCAATTCATAAACTTGAGATGCGTTTTAACGGGTCAAAAGACAGCCCCAGAGGCGAAGCCTTGGGCGGAATCAATCAAAATATACCAAACTACTACACAGCTTTTGATGACATTTTGCTATAATTTAGCTCATACTTAGGCCAATTTGCAGACTGCGTTATAACGTGATAGCCAAAAGACACCCACACCGGTGGTACTTTGGGCAGAATCTATTAAAATATACCTATGCCAAACTTCCTAGTATACTTTTTAGACAAGACTTACTCGTACTTAAATCCTATTTCCATAGAATTACTAAAACCGCCGCCTAAGCCAAGCTCGATTAGCCCGAACAAGCATTACCTATCAGTCTTTCAACGATCATAGACAGGCAATTATGTATTCGTATTACCAAGTGTCCGTGTGGTGACGGATTAAGAATACGGATTGTCACTACCCCGTATCATCCCATGGGTAACGTAAGAGCCGACAGAGGGACCATACTATGCAGAGAACAACACTGTAAGAGAAGGAAAACTTGATAGAAACCCTATACCAAGCCGTTTGGCCAGCGTGGTATAGTAGGCCAATTCCTCCTTTCAAAGGAGAGGCTTAGTCCAGCAGTGGACTGTTAAAGGTTGTTGATGATGATTACCAAGTGTAAGCCAGACTGTGATAACGAATGCAAACAAACTGTTTTCCTCAGATATGGAACATGAAATAAAAATACTATGTATGACAATAAATAAAAGTAATGCTTGATTTGATAATTATCACCGTTTGTACGTTATTCCAGACGCAATTTACTCTTCCACCTTGGCGTCCAAGGTCCAGTTACTAGTTTAACTTAATTGGGCAGAATACAAGCATTTCCTCAGAGCGACTGCCGTCTGACCTCCGCAACCCAAAGGGATAGCGATTTTCTTTGGCGTAGACGCTTGAGATGACATTGTCTGGTGCTTCAAATTTTCTTTCAAGATGCCCACGTCTTTTTGTGGCTTCTTTTCTAACGAAAATGTTCGCATTTCTACGCTCCTATCAGTAAAAATACGCATTCGACCGGTTTAAAAAAAAATAGAACGTGTATTATTTAGTACGAAAATTGTATACTTTTGAACCTGACAGACACTGTTGCAACCATCCAGAAAAAGATCACAGTAAACACCTCGTATTATACAGTAAAATATGAAAATATTAATTTTTCTAATAGCAAAGTTTGAAATATAGGATCGTTCCTGCACCCAGTGAGTCAGCTCAAACGTCTGCAACAAAGCAAAATTAATTGCTTACTTAAGCTTGACTTCAGATTTCTGTATTTGGGCAACGCGATTAGCGACAAATACCTCCAAGGTGTGGACAGAAGCCTTCAACCAACGAAAAACAATTTGGCTGTCTGTCCAGGCGTAGGTCCCATTAATACAAATGCTTTTACCCAAAGTACTGGACACGTGGTTCAATAAGCGTACAAGTAGGGCTGTTCCCGAGAGCTCCAATTTTGGAATGGTCAGAGATGTCCGAAGGGGTGCAACCTTGCTCTTCGCCATGATCAGGGAAACCCTCACCTGACCTGAGGCACTAACTGTGCGCAAGTATACCACGGCCGCGTGACCACGTTCCAAAGCATCACAAAACCCGTGAAGGGTTGCCTTGAACTTCCCGGGAGGAAGGATGGGACGAGGCAAGGAGATCCCATTGACGGCAGGAAGTGAGGATACAAAAGAGGTCCATTCCTCAACAAGACTACCGTGTAGAGGTTCGTCCCAGGTCAATCCTGCTGTCCCAAGCTTCTGCAAGAAGCATTTTGCCCAAAATATAACTGGACAGATCCAACCGTTCGGATCAAAGGTTCTGGTGACAGTGGACAATACGAGACGTTTAGTCCAAGAACAAGGCAATTTCAAGTCTACGTTACACGTAAAGATGTCTTGGACTGGTCTGTACTAGACACCGAGAACAGCCATCATGGCGGGGTTATCAACAATCTCAAATAGATGTGGATCTTGCTGATGATCCTCGGGTAAGCCCTCCAAAAGCGCTGGTGAGTTGGAAATCCATTTGCGCAACTCATAACCAAAATACCTATCAATTCGTCCCGCAGGAGGATCGCCTCGTCCGCTGTGGAGGCGCCAGAACAAATGTCATCCACGTAAATATCGTCTTTCAAGATGGCGGAGGCTCGTGGGAAACGTAAGCCTTCGCGGTCTGCGAGCTCCCAAAGAGAACGTATTGCCAAGTAGGGGCTCGACCTTAACCCGTACGTATTGGTATTGAGCTCTTAGACGACCATGAGATAGCGAGGAGTCTCTCTCCAAAGGATCAACCGGAAACGACGGTCATCAGGGTGGATAATCGTCTGCCTGAACATCATTTTTATATCGGCCACAAAGACAACCTGATGTCGTCGGAAGCTGGTGATGACGTCACAAAAGACCTTGACCAACTTAGGATCAGAATGCAAGCATTGGTTCAAGGATACGCCCGTAGAAGTCTGCGCAGAACCATCAAACACTGTGCGCAGCTTGCCAGTCAATGGCTTCAATACCGCATGATGCGGGAGAAAGTAGTGCTCCACCGAATGCCAATCCAAAATTGACACCGACATGTGTCCGAATTGTTCATATTCTCTCATGAACTCAATATATTTCTGTCTGAGCTCCGGATCACGACCCATGCGACGCTCCATAGCCTACAATCTCTTTTCGGCTAAAGGTCGTGACTCACCAAGCGGAGGCCGAACAGATAGAAAAGGTAGCTTCGTAATGATCCGACCAGAACACTCCGTTCTGGTGACCGACCAGTGTTGTTCTGGAAGAACAGCTCGCACTCCTCATGTTCTGGATTCAAACGTGCAGCTTGAGGGGGCTCCTCTACCTCCCAAAACCTCTGAACCGCATCAGAGAGAGCGGAGCCTACAACCAACAAATTATCAAGTCCGTTATAAGTTCAAATACCTAGGTACTTTAATAACCAGTAACTCCAGATGCACTCCCGATATAGTGGAGATCAAGAAACGATTCATTAAATCCTATATCTGGAGTATAGCACTGTATGGATCAGAGACATGGACATTGACACAAAGGGACAGAGAGAGATTGGAAGCGTCTGAAATGTGGCGTTGGCGTAGGATGGAAAGAATAAGTTGGACGGAAAGAAAGACAAATGAGGAAGTTCTAAATATGGTAAAGGAAAAGAGACATATTTTAGAAACAATTGAGAACAGAAGAGGAAAAATGTTGGCCCACTTGATACGACATGACACTTTTATAACAAACATCTTGGAAGGAAAAATAGAAGGCAGTAGGGGTAGAGGAAGGCCAAGAAGGACGTTCATAGATCAAGTGAAGGAAAAGGTTAAAGTCACGTCGTATCAAGAAGTCAAAGCACTGGCTGAAGACAGGATATTATGGAAGGAACTCCACCGACAAGAGCTTGGCTCTTAAATTGAAGAGTGTGGATGGGGTCCCTAGGTACAGGTCCCATCAAAGCAAATCCAAATATGGTCGGGATGGCAGTCAAACCATTGAGCACCAAGACCCGTTTCCCACCAATCAAAATTCCACCGACGACATCAGAGCCAATCAACAAGTTGATTTGTCCTGGTGTGTCAAATTTGGGGTCTGCCAGTTCCAATACCGATGTCAAATTCACCACAGTAGCTGGTAGCTGTTTCTGTGGGTGCATACCCAAAATATTCTTCAGCACAATAGCCGAGGTTTTAATCCTCGGGTGTGAAGATTCAACAGAGGCAAACAAAACCTTAACTTGCCCTTCAATATTAGATGCTACGTCACCTATTCCCCGTATACAATTTGGAAAAGAACCCATATACAATTTAACCTGCCCTACCAAATAAGTGGAAACAATGCAACCTTGTGAACCTGTGTCCAATATAGCACGGACAACAACAGAGGTCCCCGTGGGTCCCCAGATCCTAACAGCAACCGTTGGTAGGATAACGGTCTCAATGGGGATGGTTGGCGTTATAGGGCAGGAGTCAATGACCTATTGTTGTCTGGGCGGCGACCGTTGGCCAGGACCAGGCAAATCAGAATGAGGGTGCGGCTTGAAGTCCTCAAAGGCGCGATGACTCGACCCGCGCGCCATCTGTGGGGGGTCATAATGACGCACCCGCCCAAAACGAGGTGGGCGCGAGTCAAGGCGGGGACGCTCCGCCAAAGGAGGGGAATACCTGGGGCAGCAGTCATGGTGCTGGTAACGTTGAGAGGTCGCACATTCAGGTGCGCGAGAGAGAGGAGGCGTGCGCACACTACGGTTCTCCAAACGGGGTGAGTGGCGATCCAATGAGCAAGGCGAATCTCGGCTACGCGCCGGTGGGCTTCGGCTGCCACCTTCAAAACACCCGCCCGTGCGCGGAGTCAGCTGGTTGGACATGCGGCCTACCTCTCTGGCATTCATGCAGAGAATGTCCAAATGGTGTCCTCCACAGTGAGGACAGGGGCGAGAGTTTGGGCAGTCTCGCTGGTAGTGGGACCCCAAGCAAGAGAAACAAAGGCGGCGGGCATTCGCGATGCGCCTAAGAGAGGTGACATGAAGGTCCAAGAATGCTCTACAACTGGCCGTTCTGTGCCCCGTGACCTTGCAGTAAGAGCACTCCGCTAGGTTCTGCGTGACTGCAAAGCGAGGAGGGCGCCGGTCAACATTGGCTCGGGTGTGAACGTGAGCCTGCTCCTTGACCTTGGGTGGCTGCGACTTAGCCGGCATGTCACCACCGGAGTTGTCCAGGACCCGGCACTCATCCTCGAGAAACCTCTCCAAGTCAGCAAAGGAGGGCAGGTAGGTCGCGCTATCCCCACCAAAGCGCTGTTTAAAACACGACCTCAGGTTGGCAGGCAGCTTTTTGAGCACAATGTGCACCAATAGGTAGGACCATTGGTCCACGGGCAGGTCCAAGCACTTAAGTGCGTTGATTGTCACCAAAAGCGGGTTCAAAAGTTGGGTGCGCAACCCAAAGACCCGGGTGAGGGTGGGCAAACCCAAAATCTGCTCGATGTGCGTGTCTGCGAGGCCACGCTTGTTGTGGTACCTACGGGTAATTAAGTCCCGAGGCGTCTGGTACTGGCCGTAACACACGCTCGAACTTGGTCCGAACAGACCACGGATTTGCTCCGCCTCCCGACCAAATCTGCCCGTCTGTAGAGTAGTCCGGCGAACATAATTATTATTAATTGAGTTCGCCTCGGTCCGCTAGTTTGCAGATCGGTCGGATCGGATATGGCTTACGTGAAGCAACTGTCCGATCCGGTCGTCTGTAGCGAGAGCGGATTTGGTCCGCCGGACCAACGGGTTTTGTCCGCCGGACAAGTTCGAGCGTGTGTTACGGCTATACGCCTCGTCAGACACGGGCAGATGCTGGATGAGGCCTTTGGCCTCCCCATCCAGAACCGTCATCAAATAGGCCAATTTTTGTGCCGGCCGAAGGTCAGCCCTGTCATCGACCAGGCTGTCAAACAACTTAACGAAGCCCAATAGCTTCCTAGGCAGCCATCAAAATGCGGGAGGTCTAAAGTGGGAAGCCTACTCACCAGTCCCGGTGCTGTCCTAGGAAGCTCCTGTTTCAAGCCGGGTTGCCCATACCTTTCGGCAATTAACTGTCTTGCACAGTTGGAGACAGCATCATACAGGTCTAAGACCTGGGCATAATCCTCGCTGACTCTATTTCGCTGGTCAGCGGTGAAGTCATTAACTGACACTTCGAGACAGCAAGCGCTGAAAGTACGAAATTTCTGTTCCACTGTAGTGTGTATGACTTACGTATGTATGCATGTATCCTAATATTAAGAAGCAATAGTATATAAATCATTGTAATTCGATTATAGAGGGCAGTAATAAACATTAGTCCAATGCATAAACTTGTATTACTCATCTCCCCGAACTCACAACCTTACATGGCGACCCTGCCATCCGAGACGGGTCGTCGAGTTCGGTCGCGTATTATTGAAAGACAATGATGGACAAGTACCTAACTATAGACAATTTCTTTTGTGTGTCAAAGTGACTTTTCTTTTTTTGAAAAATGTGTCGTTCTAACATCGAAAAAGAGGACGTTTTCATTTCGCAAAGTGCATCAGGTGGTTCGAATTCGGCCTCTATGCAAGAATACCACTTATCTAACATTAGTATCGTGATGTTTATCATTTGCACGTTACTCGCAATAGCCGGTCTTTATACGGTATATAAGCTATACAGAAATTGCCACTATGCGTGGATAAGGAATGAAGTTTTCGCACAAAACCTATCGCGCTCGTTTCGTCGACCGAACCCGGAGACTCGTGTCTGCTACGAGTGCCGCCAGCAGCGCCTGGAGGCGCGCCAGGAGGCTCGCCACGAGGCGGGTACCAGAGAGGTATAGGTACCAGAAACCGAAGTAAGTGACTAAAGTTACCTATATATTCAGTGATGAGTGTAGTGAATCGTGTTCTATCGTAAAGTGAAACATGAGAATTTACGAAACGGTTATTGTAGTGAATCGCGTTCTATCGTAAAGTGAAACATGTGAATTTACTAAACGGTTATTGGACGAATTTCTAGTTTTAATGTCTATTAGTTTTTTTTGATAGAGTTATTATTTCCTATGTGGTTGTTTTTTCTTTATTTTGATTGGTAATGGCAAATGAGCTTATCCTGTTGTATGACCAATTAAAAAGTATTAAAGATAATTTGATATAGCTAAGTTATTCTAAAAGGACAGAATCTGTTCTAAAACAAAAGTTAAAGGAAGCTACATTGTTGAAATGCCAATTTGATGAATGTATTAATACCTTATCAATACAGATTGAAAGGAAACAATTTAGTACAAGTGTTTTAAAGGAAATACAATCATACTGAGATTTATTTAAAAATATTTTTACCCAAATAGAATCTTTTAGCTCTAAAACGTACAGTTCTCAACCTAGTACGTGTACGGTCAAAGTTAGAACCGAAGTAGACAATATGGAGCCTTTTAATTATAGGACTGCCGTGGCTTTGCTGCCAATTATGAATGGTGATGAAAATGTAGCGAAAAGTTTAATAGATGCCATAGAGTTATACAGTTCTTCACTCACAGAAAAAGGTAACAAAATGCTTGTTAAGTTTATATTAAAAACCCGATTGAACGAGAACGCCAAATTGAGACTGTCTAACTCGTATGATATTGTGAGTCGCTTATTATAGAAATGCGTCAACACCTTATTACAAAGAAGTCGAGTACGGCTATCCACAAGGAATTGACACAAATCAACCAAAACGGTTCTCCTTTAGAAAAGTATGGTTCTAAGGTCGAGTAACTTTTTGTGGATTTGACGGTCGCGCAAGCTGGTGATGACCAAAGTGCGTATAAAATTTTGCGCCCTCAAAATGAGAAGATTGCGATTAAAAGTTTCAGTTGATTGAATCAGGCGTTACTTGGCGGAACTCCATTGTAACCTAATGGAAGGAAAGAGGAACCCACCACGCACCCTCGAATTGACCACCCTAACCATTGCAATAGAAAAAGGTTGACAATATCGAACTCCTCTAAAAGGATAAGGGATATAGGAATGGTATGGGTTCCAGGAAGATACCTGACTTGCAGTATCCCGCTGTATGCGCCGACTATTCTTCGACACGTGTTTCGCCTCTGCACGAGGCATCCTCAGGAACGATGGGCAACGACTGAGCGCTTTCCAACCGTGGGCATGTATTATAAACGATTGTACTTTCTAATCCCCTCCCTCCGTTGCTCGACTGATGTGAGTCATTATGACGGTGTGCGAATATATTCAGCAATGGGGACCCGCTAAAGTTGGTTTGATCGTTCAGTAATGTATGCTTGTCCCGCTTTAAAATCTCTAATTGTTCCAATACGCACATTCTAATACCCTTTTGACAAGTGTGTATGACGTCAAATGAATGTCCGCTATTTAAGGTATGACCCGATTCAAGTAAATGTTCGGCAAAATGAGACTTTTCCGGCTGGTTGTTTCTAAACGCCGCTAAATGTTCTTTATATCTCAGCTCAAAACTTCGACCCGTCTGTCCTATGTATTTATTTTGGCATTGGTCGCATGTTAAGCAGTAAATACCGGACTTTTTGTTCTTGCATACTTTATCTTTACCATTGCAAAGAAATTTTAACGTTTTGTATGGTTTATAGGCTGATCTGATACCGTTCCTCCTCAGTATACGCGCCATACGGTCAGTTATGCTTCCAAAATAGGTAAGAACAGCGGTATTATTTATAGGTTCTTTTATAGAGGGATATAAAAGTGACTTGGACATTCTAAGTTGTTTTCCTCTAATCATCTTGTCAATTAGGCGTTTACTATACCCGTTGGATTGAGCTATATGATAAATAATATTTAATTCTCTGTTATATGATTCTATATTCAGTGGTACATTTAATAATCTATGAATCATACTGTGAAATGCTGCCATTTTGTGTTGCGATGGATGACAGGACGATGCTGGTATTGTACTATCTGTATACGTCGGTTTACGATAAATTTCAAATGAGTGTGAGGTACCCTCCCTTTTGATAGTCAAATCTAAGAAGTTTATTGAGCTGTTTTGTTCTATCTCCAATTCGAACTTAATTTTGGGGTGTATACTATTAATTCTTGTAAGAAAACAGTGAAGCTGACGTTCTGTGCCCTTCCAAGCCAGCAAAATATCGTCCACGAATCTATAATAATATAAGATGTTCGGTTCTTTTACCAAATGCTCGTGTTCGTAGTTATTCATAAAGATATCTGCTAACAACGGACTAAGCGGTGAACCCATGGCCAAACCCTCCTTCTGTAAGTAGTTTTCGTTGTTGAATTGAAAATAATTTTGTTTACTGCATAACTCGGTTAATTTCAAAATATTCTGAATCTGTTCTGGGTGTATTCTATTTCTTCCCAGCAGATTTTTAATTATAACTAAACATTCTTTATACGGGACATTTGTAAATAAGCTTTTTACATCCAAAGACACGAGTTTTGTGTTTCTAGGTAGACAGATGTGTTTTATTTTGCTAATCAAATCATAACTATTTTTCAGGCTGTATTTTGCGGTGAATGACGTCTTCTCTTTAATCAATCCGTTTAAATATTTCGCTAATTTATAAGCTGCAGCGTTGACATATGAGACGACTGGACGGATGGGCACCTGATCTTTATGTATTTTTGGTAGTTCGATATTGTCAACCTTTTTCTATTGCAATGGTTAGGGTGGTCAATTCGAGGGTGCGTGGTGGGTTCCTCTTTCCTTCCATTAGATTAAAAGTTTCATTGATGGCTTGCGAAACCGCGATATCCGCACTATTTTATCGGCCCGTAATTACGACAATTTGAAAGATACAATAAGAGCAGCTAAAGATGAAGAATTATCATACAGTCGTTATAATTCTGACGCTTCTGTGTACGTCGGATACCAATGCAATTCCTATAATAATCGCGGATGTTATGGTTACCATAATAATAGACGTCCTAATCGATTGAACAACAATCGATTTATACAAAGAGGTAATGGCAGAGGTTCTTTTCATAATTATAGGCAATATCAAAACCAAATTCAGCAGCAACAGCGTAACACTAATCGTGGTCATATGCGGGGTTCATCTCGCGGTAGGCCAGCACGTAAGTACAAGGTGCCAAATATGGATTGCTTATAGATTCTGGAGCTTCACTCTCAGTATTGAAATACGACACTGTGGCACGTTGGAATATTCCAATCCAAACCGAATGCATTTCTATAAATGGCATTGGAGGCAAAGTGCAAACTTTAGGCTATGTTTATGTTACATTGATCGTAAATGGACAGGAATTTGTACACAAATTTTACATTATGCGCACCTTGCCTGGTATACAACATGGAATAATTGGTAGAGATTTTATGAGCAAATATAGCGCTATTTTGAACTTTGAAAATAATACACTAACGTTAAAGACTAGTAATAATACTTTGACCCTGCCCATGATTAATAGTTCGCTAAGTAAAACTTGCTTTTTAAGCATTCCGCCGAGATATGAGAAGATATTTATGTTAGATAGTAGTTTTAACGAAGACTGCGTAATACTGCCATATCAATTATGCGACGGTGTTTTTATAGCTGGAAGTATTTGTAAACCAAATAATGGACAAATTAGTATACAGATACTAAATACTCGCGAAACGCAAGTAGATATTAATTATTTTAGACCGGAAATACATTTATTATCAGACTATGACAGGTTCAATGTATTTTTCACAATTAGATTTATCACAAGCATATTATCAAGCGAAATTAAATCCAGAAAGTAGAAAGTATACAGCCTTCACTACGCCTTCGGGCCAATATCAAATGACCCGTTTACCTATGGGATTGAAAATAAGCCCAAGTGCATTCTCTCGTCTAATGACAATTGCCATGTCGGGACTTACATACGACAAACTATTTGTTTATTTGGATAATTTGATTTGCTTTGGACGTAATTTACAGATTCATAATAAAAATCTTATAGATATTTTAACTAGATTGCGAAAAGTTAACTTGAAGCTTAACCCAATGAAATGCGATTTCCTAAGAAAGGAAATGCAATTTTTAGATCATGTAATTTCATCTGAAGGAATTCAACCTGATTTAGAGAAAATAAACATAGTAAAAAATTATCCAGTTCCAAAAAATGCTGACGAAGTAAAAAGATTCATAGCATTCGTCAACTTTAATAGGAAATTTATACCAGACTTTGCCGCAATATCTTTACCTCTTAACAGACTGTGTCGAAAAAACGTTAACTTTGAATGGTCATACGAATGTCAGAAATCTTTCGAATATCTAAAAGAGTCGTTAATTTCTCCACCAATATTACAATATCCTAACTTTGATGAAAACAATACATTCATTTTACAAACAGACGCGTCTGGCTATGCAATCGGATCCGTGCTATGCAATAGTGATAACAGACCAATTGCATATGCAAGTCGTAGTCTTAACAAAGCGGAAATTAGGTACCCTACGATAGAGAAGGAGTTACTCGCTATCGTATGGTCTGTAAAGTATTTTAGACCCTATCTTTACGGCCGAAAATGTGTTATCAAAACCGACCACAAACCCCTAGTTTACCTCTTTAATCAAACGAATCCATCTAGTCGTTTGACTAAGTTCCGTTTAATATTAGAGGAATATGATTACATCATAGAATATGTTCGAGGTACTGACAATGCAGCTGCAGATGCCTTGTCACGTATCCGAATAACAAGCGATGAATTGAAGGAAATTAATCAGCACGTTGTATCTGTATTAACTAGAGGACAGAAAAAGCGTAGGTGTGAAAGAAGTCAAGAATGTATGACTGACAACCCTATGGTTGCTAAGCAATCTACACACGATTGGTCTGATCAGCCAAGAGTTATGGAGTTGCTTAAAAAACCAAAGGATTGCACAGAGCTAAGGTTTGTGAATGTAAAAGAGTGGACTAGTTTAAAAGATTCTAACCAATCGAATATGTTATTTAATTATGATGCATCAAGTTGTATATTAAGAGTAAACCCATCCTACCGATTACAATGCGCACGAGATGCCTTTGTACGGGAGTTGGCTTATTACTGTAATCAATTGAAACTCGATAGTGTGTACATTGCACAGAGTAATGAAAACATTGAGTTAATAA
Source organism: Euclidia mi (assembly GCA_944739405.2). NCBI lineage: Eukaryota > Metazoa > Arthropoda > Insecta > Lepidoptera > Erebidae > Euclidia > Euclidia mi. The sequence continues at coordinate 80,722,075 of OX123181.2, forward strand.
AAGATTTAATTAATAGTATATATATTACACCTAATTGGTCCGGACCACGCTTATATGTGTTAAAAGGTGTAAAAGTTATAAGTGATCACGATACAAAACGTATAATTTTAAATGACTACCACTTGTTACCGCCTAGCGGTCAAGCCGGTATACGACGCATGATAAATAATATAAAACGGCGTTACTTTTGGCCAAAATTAGAAAATGACGTCACAGAATTTGTCAATCGCTGCGATAAATGCCAGCGTCAAAAACATTTTAGGCATATAAAACAGCCAATGATCCTGACGGATATAGGTCATTCGGCTTTTGATAGAGTATTTTTAGATTTAGTTGGGCCCTTAGTTAAGGATAGTGATAATTACAGGTATGTAACTCACACTACAGTGTGCTCTTAGCAAGTACGTAGAAGCTTATCCGCTTAGAAATAAAGATACAATTTCAGTAGCAACAGCTTTCATTAATAACTTTGTATTACGCTATGGCATTCCAAGAAACATAATATCTGATCGCGGTACGGAGTTCGTTTCGAAAGTTATGAATGAAGTATGTAAGATTCTAAATATAAACCAAATAACATCCACTGCATACCATCACCAGTCCATAGGAGGCTTAGAAAATACTCATAAAAATTTGCTTTCATTCCTTCGCATACAAACAGAATACCAACCCCAAAATTGGAGTTTATGGCTTCCGTATTGGTGCTTTGCTTTTAATACGACCGTACATACAGAAACTAAATACACTCCCTATGAACTTGTATTTGGAAAACTGTGCAATTTACCGAGTAATTTAACTTCAGATATTGAACCGCTGTATAACCCATATGACTATCCGAAACAACTCAAGTACAAACTTCAAAAATCACAGTATGACGTAAGACAAAATTTAATTATTAGTAAACAGATTAGAAAATGTAGATATGATTCATATACAAATCCTGTTACGTATAGTACTAGTGACATGATACTACTTAAGAATGAACGAACTGTAAACAAATTTGATCCGTTATATATAGGGCCATATGAAGTAATAGAAGATTGTAACCCTAATTTAAAAATATTGTATAAAGGTAAAGAATTAATTGTTCATAAAAATAGAACCAGACCATATATCAAGTGATTTTTTTGTTAGCTGTTGACATTGTTTCATAAGTTCATGTAACTTTCTATTATTCTTTTTATTATAATGAATAATGTTTTCTTGTATGTAACAAAATACTATATTATTTTGTTTTTACTTGTATTTCTTACATCGTTTGCTTATTGCATTATACAATATTATTGGATGCCTACAATATAACATAAAAATAAAAATAAATGTATCCATTATTTTTATTTATTTTTTCCGGTGGGCGTGTAGTGTGTATGACTTACGTATGTATGCATGTATCCTAATATTAAGAAGCAATAGTATATAAATCATTGTAATTCGATTATAGAGGGCAGTAATAAACATTAGTCCAATGCATAAACTTGTATTACTCATCTCCCCGAACTCACAACCTTACACCACACTTGCCAGGCGATCATCGATCCGCTCATATCTTTGTAGTAAGGCCTGCTGGCGATCAGGCCGGTTCACCAAGGCATTGGCTGAGGCAAACCAGCGCAAATCTGATGCAATCGCACCAGCAGCCGCACGCAAGTCCTTGATAGCTGACATATTAAGTTTACAAAGGAGCTCGGACAAGCGTTAAATAATGCTATCAATTAAAACTTAATATTTGTTAATTCTTTGAAACCAATAAAGTATTAGCCTGTTTACTGCTGGTGCAAGCAAGTGGCAGGTATTTACTGCCCAACAAAATTATATTGACAAAAAAAAAACAAGTTATAACTCACAACAAATTAATAAGTTGGTACTCCAAATTAATTAATTAATTACTTGCAACCAGACAGACTGGCTGTGTTATTTTAGATATACAATAGTAGTAGTATGTGTTACCTAACAATATTATCAATATATTACAACAAACAAAGGTTTATCAATGTGATCCGCCAAAGCAAGGTCAAGTTTGAATGTTATAATGTTTCAAACTCAATATATGCAATTAACTAAATTAATTGATATATACAGCTGTCATGTATCCAAACAAACTGACTTATTAATGCTAATAACAACAAATTTAAGCTAGATTTCAACAATTCAAGTCAAACAATTACTGATTTGAGGTTATGTATGGCATGTGTTTCAAGTTAAATACGTGAACTTATACAAATAAATTTATATATTATAGGCAAAAACTGACCTGATAAACACTACAATACTGTCTACAAGGTGATAAGATACAAGATTATAATATTAATCTGAAGTTAGTACTCAACAATGCAACAGCGGTGAGATAATCAACTACGCTCTGCTACCAAAAATTATGTCTAGAGTCTGGGCTTGAACTGGGTAAGGCTTACAGAGATTAGTGGAAGAGATTAATTCATCCAGTCTTTAGCCCAGGCCAAAGATCTACACACTTATACTGTGACTGCACAGTGATTACATTTCAACTTACCTGAGATCTCCTAGTGATGTTCTTGAGTGGACCTATAAGATTACACTCATAATTTTGGCCAAAATAATGACGAAATCGTTATAGTTACCAGTCCAATGATCAGGGTTTTCTTCAACGAAATCCTCGGGCACCAACACGTGCACGGATTCACACAAGTTTTACAATGTTCAAAATGGTACAAATTTTATCACAAATAAACCGATGCCGGCAGATCAATTAGCGGCAATTCACTAGGGTTTTAAGTTTACTTTAATATCACAAAGGCACGCGAGTTTACAAGATACGGCGTGGACACAAGACCAAATTTTTGTGAAAAGAGTAAATGAATGACAGTTCATAGTGTGACCATAGTCAAAATTTACAATAGACTAAACAAAACGTTACTAAACCGATATAATCGATTTGACTTATCATAAATAATATTTTTATTTCAAACACCATCAGAAATTCTTGAGAAGTGTTTCAAGTGTTGGTTTTACCACTAGCCAACTTTTTGCGGTATAATTCTAGTGCGAATCGGCATAATAAAACCAAACACCGCTCACATTGTAACTGATGACAATATTATTATTAAATTTTATTATGTGACGTCGCTGTGACGTCGTGATGACACCGCCTCCCGGCCGCCTGCATCTTCGCCTCCCACCGCACCTCGAGCTGCTAAAAATGCTGAAGCGCTGGCTGCGCCCGGTCCCTTTTGGCTGCACTCGATGACATCGGCTCGAAAAGCTTCGCGATTAGCTTTTTTAAATGCCACTATGGTAATTAAGTTCTACATTTTATTGCAATATTGCTAACCATACTAGTTTAAGTTTATATATACCTACCTCAGATATATTATGCACTTACTCCAAATCTTCTAGATTAAGAACCTATTATTGTTTTTCATTAACAAATGAAAAAGATTCAAATGTATATTATATTAGGCTATAAGACTACACCTGATCTGATATAGGGAGCTACATCTGCCAACAAACTGTTTTGCAGTTTGGCAGAAGTTTTTGTATTGTTGTAAACGATGTGTGTCAGAATAAATGCTTTTTCATTCATTTTTTCATTTCATTTTTCAAGTGCTACTGGTTATTATTGCTAATAATCTGCTTTGGCTGACTTATGGAACGAATTCACACCCTTCTCTTTTTCATTTCTTCTAATTTTTCTACTATATCCTTCTGCTAGCGGTTTTGTACGGCGATATGTTTCTATATAGTCGGTATTATTTAATACGTTTACCGCCTACTACGGCGATTATCTTTTAAAATTAACTATTCTTTTCTTTCTTACTAAGAAAGTTACATCTTTATTATACCGCGTGTACCTACCATAATTGGACTGGCTGAGAATGAACGTACCTAAAGATGCTATCGTATTATATACTAGTTATTTAGCTAGAATTCCGCGTTCATTTATTAATAAAATGTACACGTGTCACATGCAGGTTGCTCACTAACAATAATGAACGAATGTAATCCTTGTCTATTTTGCATAAAATACATATTTTGCATATAGAATTATTGGTTGTTCGTTTTGTCAAATGTTTATTTTGCTACAATGGTTGTTTTTGGTCTTCGATTTAATCTCCTTGATGTCTGGTTTCTATTGAAATATATAAAACATATAATGTTGAAAAAATGATAAAATTAAACCGTTGACAGCCGGATAAATACATAATTATCAATGTGTAACTTGTTTCCTTTTTACTAAATGCTATGCATCTGGTTTTACTAAACCAGTTTAAGTAGTGGTTATAATGTTATTTTATCAAACTGAATTTATCAAACTTAATTGAATTGAAACTAACTTTAACTAAAGTGGGTATTTGCACATACATTGAATCAATAACTTCTATTCTTGAATAAATAAGTGGCTATTTACATACAAATCAAATAAATAATTGTTATACCTCATTAAATAACTAAAGTGACTGTTTACACACAAATTAAATAAATAATTTCAATACTTAAATAACTAATGTACCCACATTAGTACTTATACATAAATCAATAATTTATATACTTTAATAACTAAAGCGAATTAATTGATGTACAAGTTTAAGAATACCCTTTTGTATTTCTCAATCAACTATTTTAAACCCAAAAGCTGAATAAAATAATTGAATCTTATTCTATTACAGCATAAATAAGTTTATAAACAATTGGGTACAGTGTCATTAACAACAATGTAAGACGCATATGTATGCGAAGTTATAATTACCTACATAATTATTTGTGCAGGCCAACAATAGTGCTATTGTTTCCGAGTTGGAGCTCACAAGTCGCAAGATAACGCATTGTTGTGTTAACGATTTATGTAAACATGCTAACATAAAATGAATAAATATTTCAGTTATAAATTGTCGCAGAAGTTTATTGTTTGTAATATTGTTGCACGAATTTGTTATTTATCTAACTAAATATCTAACTATCAGTTATGGTTTGCCAAGCAAAAACCTCTTGGTGATTTCCATATAAAAGATCTTAAATTAACTCACTACAAAGTTTAAGAATGTAATGATTAATGCTCATCACTAATGATCTAATCACTAAAATAACTTAACACTTTGTTACAAATAATATAAAATCTTTAACTCCCGATTACAGCTAAATCATGTACCCAAATATATTGTTATATATAGCTTTAGTAATGACTGATCGAAATATAATAAAATATTTTTTCCCTTATGGCTCAGTGGCTGAAAGGTTGTTGTCGGATCGGTCTGTGGTTCGATTCTCGATTGTGTTTTTTTTTGTGTTTTTTTTTAACTATGGTAGTGTATACTATGTCGTCGACCGTCTCCTTCGACGATGTATTATACATTACATCTTGCTGAAAATATTTTTTTTGAGTTTTTTAACTATGGTAGTGTATACTATATCATCGATCGTCTCCTTCGACGATGTATTATACATTACATCTGGCTCCGAACATTATTTTTTTGTGTTTTTAACTATGGTAGTGTGTACTATACCATCGACGTTCTCCTTCGATGGTGTATTATTCATTACATTGTACTAAGAATTGTGCAATTGTCTTTAATTAATTGTATCGTGTACAGAAACTAGATAATGACTCGCGTCAATGGAATTCGGTCAGCGCCAAGCGCGCAGTGATGACTCACGTGTTCACCGGTTCAAACTTTCGATCGCAGAAATCATTGTTAATCCATTTTAAATAAATACAATTTGTCCTTGCAATATTGCATCGACCTTGTTAATGAGCAATTTGTTTGTGATATTGCCAACTAATCGTATGATTGTTAGTATCGTAATATAGTAAGATCGTAATATTTGTTTACGACTTATACATTTTCAATTAATTTCTCTTATCGAGCCCGTATCACGTATAATACCTCTTCGCGCGTCGTGTTATATAATGAATGCGACTCGCATCGTGAATGAATGTTGGCTTGTTCATGCGTATGATTGTGTGTAGGCCTTTTGAATGTGATGAATGTCAAGTAATAGGAACGTTCAATGCTTGGTGACGTATGAATGGCCGAGGGTTATACTTGGGTTTTTCTTTTCTTCCAGGGTTAGTAGTTGCTTGTACTTAGCTTACTGAAACCACCACTCATCTGTTTCAGGGTTCCGGAATGCAGTTGCCGCCTACCAGCCTCAGAATTTTCCCTCTAGGAAAATTCTGGCCTAATGGGGGGAGTGTGTGACGTCGCTGTGACGTCGTGATGACACCGCCTCCCGGCCGCCTGCATCTTCGCCCCCCACCGCACCTCGAGCTGCTATAAATGCTGAAGCGCTGGCTCCGCCCGGTCCTTTTTGGCTGCACTCGACGACATCGGCTCGAAAAGCTAAGTACATCAACTGCGACTCCTGAGCGACCATCGGCAGGCGGACCCTCAACAAATCCTTTACCATCGACGAATCACGCGACCCTGTTTAAATCTTTGCGAATAACATTATTTTAGTAATTTTTTGCTAGTGAAACGCTTGCTAAATGATGTTTAGATTTACTTGAGAAATAAATCAATTTTTATTGTATCATTTAACCACGTTTCTCATTTAAACACACCCTAAGTAGGGATAACGTTACAATTATTATTATTTAAGATATCACGATAAAATAACGTTGTTGTCTACAACGTATTAATAGCTTGAAAATGACTTAGATTATCTTTAAAAATTTATCATTCATTTAGTATATATTAAACGTATAATTTAAAATAATAATATATATTGCTATGTAACGGCTATACGCGTCTCTATTTTTTCAACAATGTTTTTCCGAAAAGTCTGTACTTAGCCCATGATAATTATAAAAGCTTCTTTTAGCATTTGGCTAAAAATATTTAGATTAAGATTTAGTGAAAATATAATTAAACAGATTTAGTGATGTATAAAAATAAATGAACTAGTCGAAAATATACATGAATAAAAATGTTATTCGTGTGTTATTTTGACATGTTGTCTACAGGTGTATGTTGCGTAGGTAGCTGCTGATTATCATCAATACAGAAGATCATTGTTATAAAGCTAGCTCAATATGAAGGCAATTAGGCAATTACTGTGTTGTTTTGCTGTTCAATGTAGATTTTATATTAAAATTAGAAATTTATTTAATTATCAACCCTATTACCTTTCATCTTGGTAGTTTCATGTAAGTAATTCGCATCTACGATTGAAAATTGTGACCTACATAGTTTTCGTATTGAACAAAACCTTTTTATCGACGTTTAAATGTTTTTCAAAACTCACTGACGCACAAGGGTTGTCGTTCGCGTGGGAGTTGTACTATATAAAACAAAAACATGAACATTTTCTCTTCATTATATATCTTAAATAAATCTTTTTTATTCTTTGTGCGAAATAATTCGATTTTCTTACTGTTCAGTGCAATAAGTTTGCTTTCTGAAAAAAAACTCAATGTACGTCCGTTCTCAACAATATTTTATTTGTACTAAAAATAATTCACATTACCTAAGTATATCTTAAATGGACTGTATTTGAATGTGTGCATCTCCATTATGAGTGCGTGTGTATGCGTGTGTTCAACGATTCCTATGATAGTTGACTATACATATTTAGACATGCCGCCCCCCAAAGTACACAGTACTTTAATAAATAAAACTTATATCTAGGCAGCCCTTTATGGAGACGCACTTAGTTGAAATATCAATTTTACATATTTTGTAACTTATAAATTATGTTGAATTACTCTCTTATTTACAACTCACATAGGTACATGTTAGCTAGTTGGTTTTACACATATGTATATTGTTTGAAATAGAATTAGTTTTTATTATAAGTCAAATCGATTAGATCGATTGAGTAACATTTTGTTTAGTCTATTGAAAATTTCTGACAATGGTCACACTGAACTGTCACTTACTTCCGTTGGCGCGTTGAAAAATTACCACGTTGTCGTCTCTTATTGTGAGCACACCTTTTTGCATTTCGTGTGAATTGATTAATTTTATTGAACTAAATTGAGTAAACTCTCGTGAAACTGCCGCTTTTGATTTGTCCGGCACTGATCAGTCCGCAGTGTTGATCAATTTGTGATATTATATATATGGAACACTGGCATTTTGAGAAATTGTGAACCTTTGAACTTGCATCGTGCATTGAAGACGCTGCGTGGAGTCTGGTAAAGTAAAGATAATTCACTTGCTAATATTGGCCAATTTTAGTCTCGTGTGTGTCTAACTTGCCTCCAGGACTCCACTCAAGAACATCACCAGGAGATATTTGGTAAGACATTTGTTTAATTCTTAGCGCCAAGAAACTTGGCCCATGTGTTAGATCCTTTGTCTTGGGCTAAGACTGGATGAATTAATCGCTTCCACTGAACTCTGTTAAAAAATACCCATTCTTAGCCCGAATTCTACACATAATTTTTGGTGCAGAGCTGTAGTTGAAATTTAGCCGCTGTTGCATTACTGAGTATAAACTCAGATTGGTATGAGCTTGTATCTTATCACCTTGTAGACAGTATTGTAGTGTTTGTCAGGTCAGTTATTGTCTAAAATAGATAATATTTAATTGCATAAGTTGACCTAGATAATTTGAAACACATTGTCACATAACCTCAATCAGTAATTGTTGATTTGTATTGTTGAAAAATCTAACTTAAATTTGTTGTTGCATTAATAAGTCAGTCTGTTTGGATACATAACAGCTGTATGTATCAATAAATTTAGTAAATTTAGTTTATTGCATATATTCATAAACATTGTAATAATCCAACTTGACCTTGCCACTTGGGCGGGTCACATTAATAAACTTTGTTTTGTTATAATATAGATAATATTGCTAGGTAACACATATTCTGTGCTTACTTACTATTGTATATCTCAAATAATACAGCCAGTCTGTCTGTTGCAAGTAATTAGTTAATTTATTTGAATATATAACTTTAATTAACTTATTCGAAGGTTCAACTTGATAACTTTGACTTTGTTTTGTGTCAATATATTATATTGAAATTATTAATTTTGTTGGACAGTAGATACCTGTCACTTGCCTGCACTTGCAGTAAACAGGCTAATACTTTGTTGGTTTCAAAGAATTAAGAAAAATTAAGTTTTGATTGTTAATTGTATTTAACGCTTGTCCGGGCTCTTTTGAATTTTGATTATGTCAGCTATCAAGGACTTGCGTGCGGCTGCTGGTGCTATTGCATCAGATTTGCGCTGGTTTGCCTCGGCCAATGCTTTAGTGAACCGGCCTGATCGCCAGCAGGCCTTACTACTAAGGTACGAGCGGATTGACGATCGACTGGCAAGTGTGGAACAGCAATTCCGCACTTTCAGCACTTGCTGTCTTGAAGTGTCAATCAATGATTTCACCGCTGACCAGCGAAATAAGGTCAGTGAAGACTATGCCCAGGTCTTAGACCTGTATGATGCTGTCTCCAATACTGCGAGACAACTAGTTGCCGATAGGGAAGGGCAACCCGGCCTGAAGCAGGAGCTTCCTAGGTCAGCACCGGGGCTGGTGAGTAGGCTCCCTACTTTGGACCTCCCCCATTTTGATGGCTGCCTAGGAAGCTACCTGGGCTTCATTAATTTGTTCGACAGCCTAGTCAATGATAGGGCTGACCTTCGGCCGGCACAAAAGTTGGCCTATCTAATGTCGGTTCTGGATGGGGAGGCTAAGGGCCTCATCCAGCATCTGCCCGTGTCTGACGAGGCGTACCAGACGGCTCGGGACCTAATTACCCGTAGGTACCATAATAAGCGTGGCCTCGCCGACACGCACATCGAGCAGATTTTGGGTTTGCCGACGCTCACCCGGGTCTCTGGGTTGCGCACCCAACTGTTGAACCCGCTCTTGGTGGCCATCAACGCACTTAAGTGCCTTGACCTGCCCGTAGACCAATGGTCTTATCTATTGGTGCACATTGTGCTGAAGAAGCTGCCTGCCGACCTGAGGTCGCGTTTTGAACAGCGCTTTGGTGGGGATAGCGCGACCCATCTGCCCCCCTTTGCTGACCTGGAGAAGTTCCTGGAGGATGAGTGCCGGGTCTTGGACAACTCCGGTGGTGACACGCCGGCTAAGTCGCAGCCCCCCAAGGTCAAGGAGCAGGCTCGCGGTCACACCCGAGCCAATGTTGACCGGCGCCCTCCTCGCTTTGCGGTCACGCAGAGCCCAGCGGAGTGCTCCTACTGCAAGGTCACGGGGCACAGAACGGCCAGTTGTAGGGCATTCTTGGACCTACATGTCGCCTCTCGTAGGCGCATCGCGAATGCCCGCCGCCTTTGCTTCTCTTGTTTGGGGTCCCACTACCAGCGAGACTGCCCAAATTCTCGCCCCTGTCCTCACTGTGGAGGACAGCATTTGGACATTCTCTGTATGAATGCCAGAGAGGTTGGCCGCTAGTCCAACCAGCCGACGCCGCGCACGGGCGGGTGTTTTGAAGGTGGCAGCCGAGGCTCACCGGCGCGTAGCCGAGAGTCGCCTCGCTCATTTGATCGCCACTCACCCCGCTTGGAGAACCGTAGCGTGCGCACGCCTCCTCTCTCTCGCGCACCTGAATGTGCTGTTCAGCGTCACCAGCACCATGACTGCTGCCCCAGGTATTCCCCTCCTTTGGCGGAGCGTCCCCGCCTTGACTCGCGCCCACCTCGTTTTGGGCGGGTGCGTCATTATGACCCCCCACAGATGGCACGCGGATCGAGTCATCGCGCCTTTGAGGACTTCAAGCCGCACCCTCGCTTTGACTTGCCTGTCCCTGGCCAACGGTCGCCGCCCAGGCAACAATAGGTAATTAACTCCTGCCCTATAACGCCAACCTCCCCCATTGAGACCGTTATCCTACCAACGGTTGCTGTTACGGTCTGGGGACCCACGGGGACCTCTGTTGTTGTCCGTGCTATATTGGACACAGGTTCACAAGGTTGCATTGTTTCCACTTATTTGGTAGGGCAGGTTAAATTAAATATGGGCTCTTTTCCAAATTGTATACGGGGCATAGGGGACGTAGCCTCTAATGTTGAAGGGCAAGTTAAGGTTTTGTTTGGCCCTGTTGAATCTTCACACCCGAGGATTAAAACCTCGGCTATTGTGCTGAAGAATATTTTGGGTATGCATCCACAGAAACAGCTACCCGCTGCTGTGGTGAATTTGACATCGGGATTGGAACTGGCAGACCCCAAATTTGACACACCGGGACAAATCGACTTGTTGATTGGCTCTGATATCCTCGGTGGAATTTTGATTGGTGGGAAAAGGGTCTTGGTGCCAAATGGTTTGACTGCCATCCCGACCATATTTGGATTTGCTTTGATGGGCCCTGTACCTAGGGACCCGCCTCTACCCAAACTTGATCATTTGTTGGCTGTAGGCTCTGCTCTCTCTGATGCAGTTCAGAGGTTTTGGGAGGTAGAGGAGCCGCCTCAAGCTGCCCGTTTGAATCCAGAACATGAGGAGTGCGAGCTGTTCTTCCAGAACAACACTGGTCGACTCCGTTCTGGTCGGATTATTACGAGGCTACCCTTCCTGTCTGTTCGGCCTCCGCTTGGTGAGTCACGACCTTTAGCCGAAAAGAGATTGTTGGCTATGGAGCGTCGCATGGGTCGTGATCCGGAGCTCAGACAGAAGTACATTGAGTTCATGAGGGAATATGAACAGTTGGGACACATGTCTGTGTCAAATTTGGATTGGCGTTCGGTGGAGCACTACTTTCTCCCGCATCATGCGGTATTGAAGCCATTGACTGGCAAGCTGCGCACAGTGTTTGATGGTTCTGCGCAGAGTTCAACAGGCGTATCCTTGAACCAGTGCTTGCATTCTGGTCCCAAGTTGGTCAAGGACCTTTGTGACGTCATCACTAGCTTCCGACGACATCAGGTTGTCTTTGTGGCCGACATAAAAATGATGTTCAGGCAGACTATTATCCACCCTGATGACCGTCGCTTCCAGCTGATCCTTTGGAGAGAGTCTCCTCGTGATCCCATGGTCGTCTACGAGCTCAATACTAATACGTACGGGTTAAGGTCAAGCCCCTACTTGGCAATACGTTCTCTTTGGGAGCTCGCAGACCGCGAAGGCCTATGTTTCCCACGAGCCTCCGCCATCTTGAAAGACGATATTTACGTCGATGACATTTGTTCGGGCGCCTCCACAGCGGACGAGGCGATCCTCCTGCGGGACGAATTGATAGGTATTTTGGCCTCCGCTGGTTATGAGTTGCGCAAATGGATTTCCAACTCACCAGCGCTTTTGGAAGGCTTGCCAGAGGATCATCAGCAGGATCCACATTTGTTTGAGATTGTTGACAACCCCGCCATGATGGCTGTTCTCGGCGTTCAGTACAGACCAGTCCAAGACATCTTTACATATAACGTAGACTTGAAATTGCCGTGTTCTTGGACTAAACGTCTCGTGTTGTCTACTGTCGCCAGAACCTTTGATCCGAACGGTTGGATTTGTCCTATCATATTTTGGGCAAAATGCTTCTTGCAGAAGCTTTGGACAGCAGGATTGACCTGGGACGAACCTCTGCACGGCATTCTTGTTGAGGAATGAACCTCCTTTGTATCCTCACTTCCTGCCGTCAACGAGATCTCCTTGCCTCGTCCCATCCTTCCTCCTGGGAAGTACAAGGCCACCCTTCACGGGTTTTGTGATGCCTCGGAGCGTGGGCACGCGGCCGTGGTGTACTTGCGCACAGTTAGTGCCTCAGGTCAGGTGAGGGTTTCCCTGATCATGGCGAAGAGCAAGGTTGCACCCCTTCGTACATCTTTGACCATTCCGAAATTGGAGCTCTCGGGAGCAGCCCTACTTGTACGCTTGTTGAATCACGTGTCCAGTACCTTGGGTAAAAGCATTTGCATTAATGGGACCTACGCCTGGACAGACAGCCAAATTGTTCTTTGTTGGTTGAAGGCTTCTGTTCACACCTTGGAGGTATTTGTCGCTAATCGCGTCTCCCAAATCCAAAAATCCGAAGTCAAACTTGTTTGGAGACACGTGCCAGGTGAGCTCAACCCCGCTGATTGTGCCTCGCGCGGATGCTTGACGCCTAGTTTGATAGGTCATTCACTGTGGTGGGGTCCGGAATGGTTGAGTCGACCAGAAACTGATTGGCCTCGAACGCCAGTTTTGAATACTTCTAATTTGCCGGGTCTACGAACACTCGCTCTTGAGAAGGTAGAATGCGCCTTCGACCCCGATTTTATGTTGAATCGTTACAGCTCCCTCGACAAGTTGTTAGGTGTCACTGCTTGGATAAAGCGTTTTGTTTTTAATTTTAGGCACCCACAACAGAAACGACTGACACCGTTTCTCTCACCACAGGAACGACAGGAGTCCCTCACCTTTTGGGTTCGTTCTGTGCAATTGCCGTGCCCAAAAGGGTCCATAATTGTGACTTATTTTATTTTTTATAAGACCTTTATATACATTGTGGAGTGCAATAAACTTGAAACTTGAAACTTGAAAAGGAGATTGCTATCCTTAAATCAGGGAGATCAAAATTGTCGGGAGCTGTCTCTAAATTGAACCCCTTTTTGAACGATACGGGTCTCTTGCGCGTTGGAGGGCGTCTCAAGAACGCCAACCTCCCTTACGGGGCTCGTCACCCCCTTTTGTTACCTAAGGACGGTCATTTGGTACGCTTGTTGGTAACTGACCGTCACCTTAAAAATTTGCATGCTGGTTGTAATGCTTTGTTGGCCATTTTGCAACGCGAGTTTTGGATTTTGTCTGCCCGAAGAATTATTCGGAGTGTAGTCTTTCGCTGCATCCCTTGCTATAAGCTCAAGGCTTCTGCCATGCAGCCCTTGATGGGAGACTTACCGGCAGATCGCGTAACTGAGAGCAGGACGTTTGACGGTGTTGGCACGGACTTCGCAGGTCCCTTTTTGGTGAAAACGTCGACACTACGAAACAGCAAGACTGTTAAGGCCTACTTGTGTGTTTTTGTTTGTCTCTCCACAAAGGCCGTACACTTAGAACTGGTCTCCTCGCTTACGACCGAGGCGTTTGTAGCCACATTTGACAGATTTGTATCCCGCAGAGGGCTGCCTTCCTTGATCCGTTCTGACTGCGGCACTAACTTCAAGGGCACCTATAATTATTTGAATGATGTTGTTAATTTCCTTGAAACCAACAAAGCTGATATAGGTGATAGGCTTGCCCGACGTGGGATAAATTGGTTGTTTTCCCCACCAAATTGTCCACACTGGGGTGGTATATTTGAGGCCGCTGTAAAATCGGCCAAAACACACTTGCGCAGGACAATCGGTGAATCTGTCCTTACCTTTGAGGAACTCGCAACTGTGTTTTGTAAGATTGAGGCCGTTTTGAACTCTCGGCCATTGTGCCCGATCTCCTCAGATCCGAATGATTTGGAGGCCCTTACACCGGGCCATTTTTTGATTGGTCGCCCACTTGTCGCCTTGCCTGAGTACCCCTATATTGATACGAGACCTGGTCGTCTCTCGCGTTTTGAATTGGTACGCCAGATTACTCAGAGCTTTTGGAAACGCTGGAATTTGGAATATTTCCACATACTCCAGCAACGCGTTAAGTGGACCGACAAGACCGATCCACCCAAGATTGGAGACCTTGTTTTGATCAAGGAGGCTAACCTTCCGCCACTCAGATGGCGCAGGGGGCGCATCCTTCATTTGGTAACTGGGGCTGATGGAGTTCCCCGATTTGCTGAGGTCTTGGTGGACGGTTCGATTCTTAGGAGAGCGGTTGCAACATTGTCACGTCTACCAACAGATTAGCGGACCGGTAGGCCGGTCCGAGGCGGGTGGATGTTTGAAATAGAATTAGTTTTTATTATAAGTCAAATCGATTAGATCGATTGAGTAACATTTTGTTTAGTCTATTGAAAATTTCTGACAATGGTCACACTGAACTGTCACTTACTTCCGTTGGCGCGTTGAAAAATTACCACGTTGTCGTCTCTTATTGTGAGCACACCTTTTTGCATTTCGTGTGAATTGATTAATTTTATTGAACTAAATTGAGTAAACTCTCGTGAAACTGCCGCTTTTGATTTGTCCGGCACTGATCAGTCCGCAGTGTTGATCAATTTGTGATATTATATATATGGAACACTGGCATTTTGAGAAATTGTGAACCTTTGAACTTGCATCGTGCATTGAAGACGCTGCGTGGAGTCTGGTAAAGTAAAGATAATTCACTTGCTAATATTGGCCAATTTTAGTCTCGTGTGTGTCTAACTTGCCTCCAGGACTCCACTCAAGAACATCACCAGGAGATATTTGGTAAGACATTTGTTTAATTCTTAGCGCCAAGAAACTTGGCCCATGTGTTAGATCCTTTGTCTTGGGCTAAGACTGGATGAATTAATCGCTTCCACTGATCTCTGTTAAAAAATACCCATTCTTAGCCCGAATTCTACACATATATATACAATATAAAAAATAAGTCTCGATTTCAATATACAAACATCAACAAAATAAAGAATTTTGTTTATAAATGTACTTTGTCGTTTCTATTACATGTTCATACACTTATTTTAAATCAATATAAGTAACAATAATACTGAGTGTAAGTAACACTCAAAGTGGATAAATACATGCACAATAGGAGAACAAAATAAATTCATTTAGGTAACACACATATTTTAGTAATAGGGCGTATAAACTCACCATTTTTACATTTAATAGATACAACACGCGTTATGTTATCCGGGCCTTAATACATATTTGTTATCTTACCCAGAATCCATTTGGCCGGTGGAATATTATCATCTTTTAAAATAACTACATCACCTACTTCTGGCTCAGACCTTTTGGTGTTCCACTTATAATGTTGGTTTAGGGTGACTAAATATTCTTTGTACCATCGTTTCCAAAAGCTATTGACAATTTTTTGTGTTAATCTCCATCTATCAAGACCTATAACATTACAATCAGAATAATCCATATCAGGAATACTTACTAGTGGCTCTCCTACGAGAAAATGTCCAGGGATTAAAGCCTGAGAGTCGTTAGGGTCGTCACTCATAGCAGATATGGGACGAGAATTAAGGCACGCCTCAACCTGTACTAAAACAGTGGATAACTCTTCGTAGGTGAGAGTAGTATCTCCTATTACCTTGTACAGATGTGTTTTAACGCTGCGAACGCCTGCCTCTCATAAACCACCAAAGTTAGGTGCATATGGAGATATGAAATGCCATGTAGTTTGTTCTAAACTTAATAACGCCTCTATTTCCTGTGGAATGGTAGATTTAGCACTATCAAACATCTCACGAAGATGCTTATTGGCACCAACAAAGTTAGTGCCATTGTCGCTATATAAATGCTGACAGTGACCTCTCCTTGCTGTAAATCTTTTGATGCTGCAATAAAAGCCTTCGCGGTAAGACCTGTTACTACCTCTAAATGAATTGCTCTAGTGACCATACAAATATATAAACATACATATCCTTTATATGACTTAGCTCCTCTACCAGGTGAGAATCTTACACCGATTGGACCCATGTAATCACAACCAGAAATTTTAAAAGGTCTTGAAGGTTTTAATCTTACCTCAGGAAGTTGCCCCATTAGCTGGCTACCTTTTAACTTAGAATATCTCACACATTTGACACAAGATCTGTAATATCGTTTGACTTCATCCTTGCCTCGTAATATCCAATATTTGGTTCTAATATAATACAACATAGCTTGTGGTCCACCATGAAGTGTTCTGATATGAGCTTCACTAATTATCAGCTTGATAAAATGACTTTTATCAGCTAAAATTATTGGGTGCTTCATGTCATAATGGACTTGAGACTGTTCAATGCGCCCTCCTACTTTTAAAATTCCTTTTTCATCTAAAATAGGACAAAGAGTGCGAAGCTTTCTTTGTCGGCTCACGAGTTTCTGCATTTTTAACTGCTTTATCTCATTGCTAAAACTCTCTTCTTGCACTTGTCTAATGCATATCTCTAAACTTTGATTAATTTCTTCCTGTGTTACTAAATTACTATACAGCTTTCGCTTTTCCTTTGGTAACTTTAAATAACTTAATACTCTTCTCCAATAAGATATAGCCTTTAATGTTTTAGTTAAAGAAGAAAACATAGTCCATATGAATGTATTACTTGACTCAGATGTAACAGTTAAACATGCTCTTCTTTCTTCTTCATGTGTATCCTCTATGCTGATAGTATTGTCCATCTCTATAGTTGGTTGTGAAAGCCAAATAGGACCTGACCACCACATTGACTGTTTCGATAAACTAAGAACAGTTATCCCTCTTGATGTGTAGTCAGCTGGATTCATGTGTGTAGCAACGTGCCTCCATTGCTCGCAGTCTAGAAGATTAAGTATCTCAGACACTCGATTGCTCACAAATGTATTCCAGCGGCTCGAGCCCCCTCTCAACCATGCTAGAACTATTGTTGAATCTGTATAAGCGAATAAATTCTCCTTAGGCACATTCATTATTTGTGATACTTCATATATCAATTTCGCTGCTAATACTGCACCACAGAGCTCCAGCCTCGGAATAGTCAACTCCTTTTCTATAGGCGCGACCTTACTTTTAGCCGTAACCAAACTGACCCAAACCTTATCTTCACCATCAATTATACGAATATATACTGCTGCACCATACGCCGATTTTGATGCATCAGCAAATGCATGCAGTTCGACCTTTGACTCTGGACTAAAGTGTGACCAACGAGGTATGTTTACCTTATTTAAATGTTCCAAATTAGCTCTAAACTGTATCCATTCTTCATATAACTCCATGGTAAGTACATCATCCCAATCAAGGTTCGACTTCCACAGCTTTTGTATAAATATTTTTGCTATTATTATCACGGGGGTAAAGGGTCATAAAGACGGGCCACGTCTGCTAAAACCTGTCGCTTAGTCACAGATTCCTTTAAGTCTGGTACGTCCAATGTGTACTGAAACGAATCTATCTCTCTATGTCATACTAAGCCTAGTACTTTAATAACAGAAGATGTTTTTAACCGAAACGAATCATTGCTTCTTTGTTTGTCTTTTTCAATGTGTGTCAATAACTGCTGACAATTGCTGCTCCATTTTTGTAGGTCAAAGCCACCACTGCTCATCAATCGTGTCATTTCCTCATAAATGTGTATAGCCTGCTCAGTAGTCTCACAGCCGGTCATCAGGTTATCACAATAATAGTCTCTCTTTGTTATCTCAGCGGCTACTGGAAATTGATAGCGTTCTACATCTGCTAATTTTTGAAGTGACTTCACTGCTAAGTATGGTGCGCAAGCTGTACCAAAAGTCAATCGTAATATTTTGAAATGTTTCAATGGCTTGTTCACATTAGTACTCCATACAATTCTTTGGTAGTCTGTATCCTCATCTCTTACTCTTACCATTCTATACATCTTTACTATATCTGAAACTATACAAATTCTGTGATTTCGCCATCTCATTAAGATATGTCGCAGATCCTGTTGCAACTTGGGGCCAACTAAGAGATTATCACTAAGCGAATAGTTGTTAACTCCTTTGCACGCACCTTTGTGGTATCCTTATCCGCTCTCACCACCGCATGATGTGGGAGATATACCGCCTTGGGATTATCTATGTATATATGCCTTCAAATGAAGGTGAGCATTTATTTCTGGAAGTTGCATTAAACCACACCAAACTCCTTCTCGGCATTTACTACTGTCCTTCATTACGTATAGATTATTTTTCTACTTTTGAAACCCTACTGGTTAATCTCGTGCCCTCTTACAGTCATACTATCATAATGGGTGATTTTAACACATGTCTGCTTAAAAATGATTCTCGTTCTTCGTCTCTTGTTTCTATTTCTATAGCCTATAATCTTACAATACTACCCTTAAGTGCAACTCATCATTTCCCACATTCCACACCTTCCCTTCTCGATGTAATAATGGTTTCTTCTCGGGAACATGTTGCTACGCACGGGCAATTTCCAGCAGACATGTTTTCTTACCACGACCTGCTCTATATCTCGTACAAAATTCGTCCTCCTAAAATGAAGTGGAACGTACTAATGCAGCGCAATTTTCGTGGCATAAACATCGATTCTCTTCATAAGGATGCCAGTGATATTAACTGGATTCCACTTCTCAGTGCCGAATCCATTGATGATAAGGTTAGCATCTTTAAAACTCAAATCACTGAATTGTATGATAAGCATGCACCCATTCGACCGGTGAAGATTAAACACCCTCCCTCACCATGGCTTACTGAAAGCATCAAACAGCTTATACACAAGAAAGCTGCAGCAAAATTCAGGTATAAAATTAGGCCCGATGATAACAACCTGCAAAAATATGTTGCGTTTAGGAATCACTGCAATAGGGTGTGTAGGGACGCACAACGCCAAAATATCCATAATTCTGTGAAAAACGGAGATCCAGCAAAGGTCTGGAAATTTCTTAAAACCCTGGGGGTCGGCAAATCACGTCAACTTACTACTCCTAATGACTTCAATATTGACTCGCTCAATCAACATTTCGCTGCCTCGTCCAATATTGATAGGACTACTAAAGAAAGCACTCTTAACTATCTTTCATCCCTGCCAACCCCCAGTTATTCACCATTTGTCTTTAATCATTTCACCGATAGTGATGTTAAGAAGAGCATAATGTCAATCACATCCAACGCAGCTGGTAGTGACTGTGTCAACCGTAATATGCTCCTTCCCATCCTTGATTGAATCCTACCCATCATTACTCACATCATTAATTACTCCTTGTCCAGTGGTGAATTCCCATCGATGTGGAAGGATGCCCTAATAACTCCAATTCCGAAAAAATCACATCCTTTATCCTTTTCTGATTACCGACCTATTTCTATTCTACCATTCCTTTCCAAAGTCCTCGAACGTCTCGTTTACAATCAAGTCAACTCGTTCCTCGTTACTCGTTTACATCCGTTCGCCGTGTGGTTGACGGCATAGAATACAAGTGTCACCACCCCCTATCTTCCCGTGGGTGTCGTAAGAGGCGACTAAGGGATAGCACGATGCAAATACCATCTTTGCATAGAGATGGAAAACTCGACATCAAACCTTATACGACTGCCTCGTTGGTCTCGAGGCATAAATGTGCGCGTGGAATCGGAAGGTCCTGGATTCGATTTCTGGGTCGGGCAGTGTTATTGGGTCTTTCTGTCACGAAATTCTCAGTAGCAGCACGGAGTCTGGAAATGTGCCCGGCACGGCAATAGGCTCGCCACTTATTACGTGGGACTAAAGTATATCTGGCGAAAAGTGGGTGTAGAAATACACCTCTGCCTACCCCTTCGGGGATAAAAGGGGTGACGATATGTATGTATGTATGTATGTATGTATGTCAACTCGTTTCTTTCTAAAAATAATCTCCTTAATCCATTCCAATCCGGTTTCCGTCCAGGCCATAGCACCGCTACAACCCTTATCAATATTACGGATGACATCAGGGCTGGTATGGAAGGCGGACAGCTCGCCGTCCTTGCTCTGCTAGATTTTAGCAACGCCTTCAACACAGTGGATTTTGACATTCTACTTGGCCGTCTTTGCTCTCTTAACATATCTCCTACGGTGATTGATTGGTTTCGTAGTTACCTGTGTGACCGCCGACAGCGTATACGAGTTGAAAATTCACTCTCTTCATGGTGTAACACGACTGTTGGCGTGCCCCAGGGCGGCGTGCTGTCTCCTTTACTCTTCGCAATTTTTATAAATTCTATATCAAACAATCTTCGCTCTTCCTATCACCTTTATGCAGATGATCTCCAAATCTATACGCAGTCGACATTGTCTCAGATGTCACACTCTATAGGTACCATCAACAGTGATCTTGCACAGATTAGTAGCTGGACCAAATCCTATGGACTAATAGTGAACCCCTCGAAAACGCAGGTCATTGTTGTTGGTAGTTCGAGAATGGTATCGAAGATCGACTGGTCTCAACTTCCTGACGTTATATTTAATGGCACTGTAATTTCTATACAGGATAAAGTAAAAAATATGGGCTTAATCATTGATTCTACCCTTTCTTGGCGCTCACAGGTCCAAGAAGTGAGTCGTAAGATATTTGCTTCGGCAGGTTCATTGCGAAAACTTAGGAATTTTCTTCCTACTACCACCAAAATTGCACTTGCAAACTGTCTTCTATTACCCATTATTGATTATGCAGATGTCAGCTATCCAGATCTCGCCGAAAACCAACTAGACAAACTTGAGCGCCTTCAAAATCTCTGTATACGATTCATATTTGGATTACGCAAATACGATCATGTCTCACAATTTCGAACACAACTCAAGTGGTTGCCTATACGATTTCGCCGGAATACTCACATACTTTCTCTATTATACAACATATTGTTTAACCCTTCAACTCCCTCCTATCTTAAAGGAAGATTCGAATTCCTACATGATACGCATAACCGTAATTTAAGGTCATCAGAAAATTTAAAGCTGAAGATGCCGGCTCATTGCACGGATTTTATTGATAAATCGTTTTGTGTCACTGCTGTTCGCCTATGGAACGCACTCCCATTACATATAAGACAGGCTCAGACGGTAACAAAGTTCAAATCCTTAGTCAAGGATCACTACCTATCACTATGATATTTCCCGTTCTAATATTATTTTAAGTATTATTTATTACTTATGTATGTGTATGTATTTATGTTTGTATGTATAAGTATTTATATATGTGTAGTATATTATTATAATATTACATAAATGTATATATTTAAAGTATTATCATCTTATTATGATATGTTGTACGCCGATGATCAAGTCATCCTTGCACCATCGGCGAATGAGTTGCAAGAAATGATTGACTGCATGAATGAGAGCTTTAAAGCTAAAGGTATGAAAATTAATGCAAGAAAGACGAAAGTGATGGTGTTTGAAAAAGATGAAAGTTTGACTGAGTGTAATATTACGATTGAAGATGAAAAAGTAGAGCAAGTAAAAGAATTTGTATATTTGGGTAGCGTGTTTACAAGAGACGGAAGAAGTGAAGAAGATATTGAAAGGAGAGTGACTGCGGGCAATCGTGTAAATGGAGCACTGTATGCCTTTATGAACGGCCAGACTGTGCCGAAAGAGGCGCGATTGGCGGTTCATAATGGAGTGCTTGTCCCCACGTTGATGTATGGAAGTGAGAGTTGGGTATGGCAGAAAAGGCATGAAAGTAGAATTAACGCAGTTGAGATGCGATCACTGCGTAGTATGTGTGGGGTGAGACTGATCGATAGAATTCCGAACGTAACCATACGAGAGAGCAGTGGTCTCAAAGAAGATGTCGTGACTAGGATTGAGAAAGGAATGCTAAAGTGGTTTGGACACGTGGAGCGAATGAGTGAAGAAAGAATGACGAATAAGATTTATAAGGCAAATGTGTGTGGGCAAGTCGGTCGCGGCAGACCTCGTCGGACATTCGTCGATCAAATTGAGGACGTCCTAAAAAACGGCCAAGTCCGAAGTACCCGAAACCGGCGAGCATGTATGAAAAGAGTAATGAGTGTAGAGGAAGCGCGTGAGGTTTGTAAGGATAGAAGCAAGTGGCGTTCTGTTGTCTCTGCCTACCCCGACGGGAAAAAGGCGTGAGTATATGTATGTATGTATGTGTATCATCTTATTACTGGTGCACTTACAACTACCATTTCTTTCCTACCAATAATATCTCCATCCAAAGGTTGCCTGGTAGAAAACGCTGTTAGCGATAAGGCCGCCCTTTGTACTCTATTTAATATAAAATTCCTGTACATATGTTCTTAAAAGTGTACAATAAAGTATTAAATAAATAAATAAATATGTCCGTGTCACGGGTATCATATGATTCATAATTAGATATTCTCGTAAAACATTATTGTATTCTTCTTTTAAGGTGTGATTTTTTTGTAGTCTCTTCTCTAACAGGTTCCATCTTCTTGTTGCTATAACCACTGACTGACCACATTGACACTCTGGATCTTCTTTGTCAAAAGGTAATTTGACAACATACCTTCCGTCTTCATCTCGTTTTGTTGTTCTTTCGTACAATTCCTCGCACGCCATTTCTGTTGTAGACATTCTTTTCTGTAAACAGTTGGGTTCATTTTCAATCTCCCAATACTTCCTAAGCAGCTCATCTCCACTTAAGTGTAAATGCATACTAATGACCTTTCTATCGACAGAACTTGAATCTGAAACCGTCCCCGATAATATCCAACCTAGGGTAGTGTTTTGTGCCAATATCTTCTTGTGGCGTATGACACCATCCAATAAAACTTCACTATTAACTTCAGCACCAAAAAGGATATCTATTTTACCAGGTTTGGAATATCTAGGGTCAGCTAGTGATATTTCATCTAAGTAAGGCCAATCAGGTGTTTGTAACTCGGTTGAAGGAAGAAACGATGTAACAGTGCGCAACACGTAAGCATTTACCTGGATTGAAAAGGCTGGGTTATGACGCGATTGTACTTGAAGAGAAACCATGTGCTTAATATTAGTACAGCCACCATTACCTATACCCGAGACAGTACCACTAACACGTTTACGTGAAAGTCCAAGTAATTGTACAACAGACTCACTAATGAATGATGCCTGCGATCCTTGGTCTAATATACCCCTCAATTGTTGCCTGTGCCCATGCTCGTTGTACACCCAAACTGATACAGTAGCTAATAACACTCGACTTGTATTCAATTTACTGGAGAAATTGGTTGAAATACTTACATTATTATTTAACTGGCCCGGTGAAGGATTATCCTCGCTCTCAGCCGTACTGCTTACCCCTTTATCGTAGTGAATGATGCCTACGTCCACATCTCCTGCAGCTCACAGACTTCCTACATTTTAAAACTTGATGCGATGGGGAGAAACAATTAAAGCATACATTATTTTTCTGAACATAATCTTGTCTATCTTTTACGTTAAGTTTACTAAATTACTTGCATTGGTATAAATAATGTTCACCTTTACACATATCACATTTAATATAAGATAGTTTAGAATTATTTGTGTTTTCAATAGACCCGTGGCAAGATGTAGATTTCGTTATGTTCGGCTTGGCCTGAGTACGTACCTTACTGGTATCTATAATCTCCAACGATCTAAATCTCGATTCTAGAAAGTTACATAATTGTGACCACGTCGGTAGGTCATCATTAATCATGCTAAGTTGATATTCCCACAGCTTAGTGGATTCCGTATCTAATTTAGAAATAACTAAATAAATAATTCATGCGTCCCAGTTGTCAGTATTAATACCCATATTACGCAAAGAATGTAAACACGTTGTCGTTGTATCTAATAAATATTTTATGGCACTAGCCGACTCACACGTAATTTGTTTTTGTGAAAACAATGATTTTAATATCGCATTACAATTAAAACGCTTATTATCGTAACGTTTTACTAATAGCTTCCAAGCCTCATCATAATTCGATTCAGTTGTAGAAAAGTTACGTAACAAACTTAGCGGTTCGCCTGAGAGATTACTTTTTAAATAATGTAATTTTTGTACACAAGACAATTTTTTATTATTATGAATTAGCGAAAGAAACATATCATAGAAACTTTGCCATTCGAAATATTTACCACTGAATGTAGGCAGCTGTATACGCGGTAACTTAACCTCGCACTCACGAAGCAGGCGTTCCTCCTGGTCGGCACTCGATCCTGGCTCCGTGGCTGATTTTCCAGTGTTTGATGATATCAGAAAGGGCTGCAGGGCTTCCTTGAGTGAGGTCTTTCTACGAAATATACAACTCCTCGAACTCCTCATACATGTCTTCCGTGAAATAGGCATCTTGCTTCTCTTGAAGGGTCACCTTGACAATTATATTTTTGTGACCGACTTTGAATTCATTCCATAACTGCTCCAAATTTTCCAACCTGGATTCCAAGTACGGTTTTTTGATGCGATCTTTGGGTGTCTTCTTATAGTTTTTCTCGGCTTTCTTCAGTTTTTCCAAAATTTCCTTTTGGTAAGCCAGTTGCGTATTCATTTTGTACAGATATGTGTAGACGTTGAAGCTCAAATATCCCAAAAAATGACGAAAACAATCTTGATTTGTGTGATTTTTAAGTAATAAAGCTCGTTAGGCTCGATATAATCCCCTCTGGAATTCTTTTGTTTTCTCGCCGTAAGCCACTCGCTTGAAGTAACTCACAATATCCGCATCGATTTTGGACCATATGTTCAGTGCAATAAGGTTGCTTTCGTGGCGTTGGGTGAAAAAATACTCAATGTACGTCCGTTCTCAACAATATTTTATTTGTACAAAAAATAATTCACATTACCTAAGTATATCTTAAATGGACTGTATTTGAATGTGTGCATCTCCATTATGAGTGCGTGTGTATGCGTGTGTTCAACGATTCCTATGATAGTTAACTATACATATTTAGACACTTACCCTCTTTGTACAGCGGATGTCATAAATCTTTAACAGGAAGCTTAACTCAAATTCTTCAGACATTCAATACGGTACTTACTGGTTTAGAATTATTAGCTGTTGAATAAAATATTCAAGTGCTTTTTGGGGTTTCGTACCTTAAAAATAATACAGAACCCATACTTTTATATTTTTGTCATTCCGTCCGTCTACCTGACTGAAGTCCTATCTGGTCTGTTCGACCAATACCATTTTATAGAAATTGGTTTGTTCATCCTATCTACAGTTGCAAAACTTCTGAAAAATTCGGAATAATTCCGGAATACTTCTGGGAAAGTTTCTTTAAATCAGAATTATTCAAAACGAATTTAATTAATATTTTTATTTTATTTTGCTGAAAAATCGTAATTTGCATCGATCGTCGATAGCCGCCGCCCCTCTGTGCGCCGGCCGGTGCCGCCGCGCTGGCGCCGCGCCGCGCGCGCCTAACTACCACGAGTCGTGCGTGCAGGCGATGGCGGTGCGGGGTGCGGTAAGAGGAGAGATGCTTTCCGGAGAAGTTTCCCCCCCGCGAGAAAGATTCGTACCCCGCAATCGAATGTTTCCGCCGAATATTTCGCCCGAATAATTCAATGGGAATAAACGTATTTATGTGTTGTGGATTTTTATTATAAATGGTATTGAATAAGTATATGTTGATGTTTTTATAGGTAGATAGGTTAGCCTGCGATTAACAGGATTTATACTTATATATACTATATACTTTTGTGTTTAGGTAGGTACCTGCCTATTTCGAAATCGAATGCTATTTTTATAAATGTTAGTTGTGGAATAAAAAACTAGGCCTAGCATATTTGATTTGTTTTTTGAAAAAGGGTTACCTACCTATGTTTTTGGTTAGTTTGTATGTAGTTCTGTACGCATCGCAAGTATTCGCGGGTCGCATAGGTAGGTATTAATCATTACCTACCTACCTAACGCGTGTAATAGCCCAGTCAATAAAAACAAATAAAGGTAAACCTTGCAAGCAAACAAAGAAAATATAATTTACAACTTCCAAGCGCGAAATAGTTAGTAAGGTCGATTTTGCTGGTTTTTTTTACAGTTGAAATATTCCCAAAGTTTCGGAATATTTCGGAATACTACCGAAGTATTCGACGGGAATGATTCGGAATTTTTCCCGCCAGCATCTATTCCTATCCTATAAGTATTACAAACGCGAAAGTTCCAGTGGATGAATGTACCGCCATCGCCACCGACATAGATAAATTTCTAGTACAGTCGTGTACGAGTTGATGATGTTGACTCGGAACAATCGAAAAACATCTCGATTGTTTGATGACAAACCGAGACAATCGGCGACTCGATGAAAAAATTTAACGACTGCGATTGTTTCGACTGGACAAACATCTCGACATCGCCCATCGCTACATCACACACAGTTGACATGACAATAGACATTGATGACAGATGGAATCTTTGGCCTACGGTGAAACGTCAGTCTGTCAAGTACAAATAACGTTCGGAAACGCATTACTAGTTCCTATTTTAATTTTTATTTGATTGTAACTGAGGCATGCATTGTGTATTGTATAATTATAATAACATGTATATATTTATTTATAACCTATTAATAATTTGAACACTATATACGTATATATTTTATATATAATTGTGTGTATATATATAATAATTTTTCGCTATTTTATTTTTATTTCATTTACTTATAGGTAAACTTAAGCTAGTAGGTAAAATTATAATGGCATATATAGGCCTGCAAGAATACCAGCGTTGCAGTTATACAACTGCAACAATAGCTGACGCAGTTGCCTAATTTGTTCTCCTCATACCGTTAATGTTAATCTTAGTAAGCAAATATAAATATGTATGTAATGTTATGGAGAAACAAATAAAATATTTTTTGTTTTTTGTTTTGTTTGTTTTGTTTGTATGATTGTTATTCTTTCACGCAAAACTATTTAATAGTTAACATATAAGATTTGGACACGATAGCCACGATACCACCGCGGGCAAACCTAGTATTATTATAAAAGTTTAAACACATCAAATATTTATTTAATATACACACATTCTTTATTTAGAAGGTAGTAAAAACCGGTTAAAATCATACGATATAAACTTTAAACTGTAGAGCGAAAGAACTGTTAGAAATATCAATGAGTTAATTTTGTCACAACATTGTTTCATTCGCTATCGATGAAAATTGAATATCGAGCTGTACCGAATTCGTTGTCAATGTTGGACATTCAACGAACGTTTACACGTCACAACCGGATTTCACAATAGTTTTGTAGTATCTTCAAATATTAGGACTTGGGTCACATAATTTGAATATTAAGGATTGACAAATATTTGTAACTAAAACGCTGATGTTGCTGAGTATCATTTTTAATTTTCTTCTATAACTTATGACATCTGTAGTAGAAATTTTCGTAAAATTTCTACCGCACGTATACCGTAGGTATTACCTACTAC
Organism: Euclidia mi; assembly: GCA_944739405.2. NCBI lineage: Eukaryota > Metazoa > Arthropoda > Insecta > Lepidoptera > Erebidae > Euclidia > Euclidia mi. The sequence continues at coordinate 80,749,857 of OX123181.2, forward strand.
CTACTCCTATTACCGGGCACATCACCAGACTCCGTGCTGCTGCTGAGAATTCGGAAAAATCCAGTAACACTTTTGCCCGACCCGGGAATCGAACCCGGGACCTCCGATCAGCAGTCGCATACGCTTTCCACTGGACCACGGAGGCAGTAAAAATCTTTACTGTGTACTAAAGAAAGATTTAGTAATCCCATACTTTTAATTAGTTCCATTACCTAGTATATTGAGTTACGTTGCTAGAAAACTGAACGTAAAAGAAATAAACAACTTTTCTTTGTCTCGTCTGTGCAGTCAAAACATTACATAGTACATATAACTAAAGAAATTAATTACCAACGGCCGTAGGAGACGCAGAAAGAAATATCAGAGGTAGTTAATAAGAGAATAATAAGATTATTGTTTGTCATGGATACAATTAACTACTGAAATGCAAATGGTATTTACTAATGAGTCTTAATAGTTTAGTTATTGGTTTAATAAGCCCTTTTACTTACACAATTTAGACGAAAAATTAATTATGTTAGGTTAGTTTAGACCACTTTGACATTTCGATTGATTTTTCATAGGCACCAGTCGATATATTTATTTCAAACGCCCTCAAAAATGAAGGTTATCAGTTTATCCTGTAATTATATGCTATTGTTGGAATTGGGTAATATTAACACATTAAGTTAAAATACTAGAAGTCTAAGAAGTCTTAAATAATTCTATTTTGTATAATATACCTACACTAATAAATACATTGGTGTGACCTTTTTTCATATTTTTAGACAAACTATAGAGACATAATACTGATTTGCAGAAGCTTTTAATAAAATTACACTTTTGGTCAGGCAAAATAAAAATCCCATATAAATAAAAATAACGATTAAAACTATGTTCTTTGCTATTTTGTGCGTGCCACAAAAAATCCAACAAAGGAAAGCATTATCCTTGCAATACAGCGTTTTTGTAACGCCCTCATCCCCCTTCCAATCAGATATCATTTGAAGAGATACAAGTCACTACTTACGACATGACCGGCTCACACTTGACCTCTTTTTGTTTGACGCGTTCTTTACGAGCCGCTGCGTTAAGACGGCTAACCAGCGAGTACATCATTAGGCTGGGTCTTAATGAGCGCTCTGACCTGGACGAAGAGGATTATGGCACACGGGGAACGACATGACATGTACCTACTCGTATGCGTGGTATGTGTAGCTGCGAGATATGGTGTTGACGGATGTATGGTGTGTGCAGTGTGGAAAAATCTGAAGGCTAGGCTATTATAATGCTTGCAATGTATAACGCATCGCTTGTGGAAGGAATGATTAATTAATATTTTTTCATCCCAGCCTTTAGCAGTTATTTGCTGGATATACACTTCACCTAAAATAACAAAGACGATATTTTAATCATTAGAGGGTTTATGTGAACTACCTCAAACTCAAACAGCTGTTGTTTCGAGGATAGGTGGTATTTGTATCCGTTGCATAAACGATTGTAAAGTCTACCGTGGAGTGGATTCCTGAACAAAAAAAGGTGAGAATATTTTCTTATCCCATTATTTATAGAGTGTGATTTTCAAGCTGGGTTTTATTTTCTGAGCATAATTATGAAATAAATAATCATCAAGTGATACAGTACTTATTACTTACTTTTACTTTACTATGCTATGATTTAAAATTAGATCCACAAACAGAGAAAGCTCTCTGCACGTCGCCATGACACGCCCCTTAAATTAAATTAAAGAACATGTAAAGGAGTTTAGAGGTGTTTAAGGAACTTATGAATTAACAGCAAACTTCTCAAAGCAGTGCCAAAGCCATAATTTAATCGAGACCAGTGTGGCTGACTACAGTTCTGACCTTAGACAACGAAATAATAAGGTGTGCTTGGTCTATAATATAGTTGGAAACTATAATATAAGTCCATATTTCTAAAATAAAGGTCATATCCAGAGTTGACATGCCGAGTAGACTGGCAAAGTTAAGTAATGTTTACAGAGGTGTTCACTCGGATGGCTGGCCGCTTGTGTGGCATTTGCATCAGAGCGCTACTGTGTTTTGAAGGGCATAACAAATATATCCGTCGGCCTTTACTCCTGTCAAAGGACAAAAATAGACAGACGTTGTCGGGGCCCTTTCGTTGATCTATAAACTTCGACACCAGAATTGGCCACACTCACATGAAGAAAGAAATAAATTAGGTGATAGCCTATAGTTACGGTATAAAAAAAAATATTAATAGTAAAGATGTATAACGTATGTTTAACCAAGTGTATGATTTACGGTCATTTTCAATATTCGATCCATACATGGATTTTAAGATTCGAGATTCGTTTTTGACATAAACTCCATACAAAATATGTCAAATATTTTGTATGGAGTTTATGTCAAAAACTAATCTAAAATCTACAGATCTATCTATAGATCGAATATTGAATTCCGTAGTTAGTGCACATCAACAATTTTATTTTAGCTTCGACACGAGTGTTTCAGCTGAATTTAAAAAAGGAGGTTATCAGTTTGACATGAATGTTCGTAACATTGTTGGAATTGGATTTATTGGATTACGATTATTAATTGATTAGCATACCTTTACAGGTTTATCAAAAAGGCAAAAAAGGTTGATACTTTGAATCATTGCATTAGGCACTGGTAGCGCCATCTATCTTCCTATCCATAACTAATCGCATCAACATCAATCGTTCCACGTTCTAGTGCGAGCGATAACATATTTCCGTCCCTGTCTCCCATTCCCGAAGAAGGGGCACTGCCTTCGCCTGATTCGTCGCCGCGATCGTGGACGCGAGTGACAGTTCCAGAACATTCCGCTCGCTGAGAACACCGTCTCGTTCGTATCGCGCCGCACCGTTGTATGTGATTTATTACCGCTTCCACCAAGGATAACCCGCTCGCGAATGGTGTAGTGTAGTGAAAACAAGCAACTGCATCACGAAACCACCAGCACGAAACCACCAGGAGACTGCCCTACGGAAACGAAGAAGGTTGTATAAGGTAAGTGGCCTCCATCCTTGAAATAGCCTATACCCACTCAATCACCCCTTCCCGTAACCATCTCCTAGGCGGCGAAGAACCGCTATCCTCCGTATACAGTCCATTTCCTTCTCCAAGTCGCCTAGAACTCTACGGTTTCGGTGTAACGCCGAACCATTTTTTTGGTCCTTCGAGCCGGATTCATTTACGTTTTTATACGTTATATCACTATACCTAGGCAGTTATAGCACCTAGCTATACTCCTAATATATTCACATAACCGTCACATGGTTATTTCCGCCCGCATCAGTAGGTAAACTTTTATGTAGCTACCTACTTATTAAATTAATTAATTCTGGAACTATCATAGTTGTCTTATAAATCTCATATTTCAAGCAACTTTTAGTTCCTCAGCTCTAAAGTGTTGCCTACTTAGCCTACTTAGGTAAAATAATAGATACATTAGATATTCTTATTTTGGTCGGTCTCATTAGCTTATACTTACGTAAGCATGTCACAACAAAAGAAGTCACGCGTGTCGGAAGACAAAGAGATGACAATTTTAGAAGCAAAACGCAATATTTTATTTGAGCGCATTCAAAACATCTATGAATGCTCAAAAACCGCATCTATGTCTGACAGTAATAGCGAAGCATTTCTCAGTTATTGTATAACAGTAGATAGTATTCGAACAGATTTTCATAAGTTGTTAGACGATTATAACGCAAGATTACTTTCTATCAATCCTGATGGAAAACCGAACTATCAGGCGTATACCTCATTCGAAGATCTTTATTGTATTATTAAGAGTATACAATCGCAATTGGAGGGTAAATGTTCAGCAGAGCCCGTTGCCCGCAAACCGAGATTACCGCCAATCGAGATTATGTCGTTTGACGGAGATATACGAAATTGGCCGTTATTCTATGCGAGTTTTAAGTCTACAGTGCACGATAATGGTTCTCTGACAGATGCTGACAGGTTGTACTATTTAATAGGTAAACTGTCACCGAAGGCCCAGTCCGTATTTGCAGGTGTCACACCCAGTGCTGAGAATTATCAGGTCATATTTCAGTCACTAGTTGACAGATATCAGGACACGCGCGTCCTAGCGTCTACATACTTTGACCAAGCTTTAAATCTCAAACTGTCCGGCAACGCGTCTGTCTCGAATTTCCAGCTGTTTATTGATAACTTCGTAACCGCGGTTAATTCTCTTAGGAATTTAAAATTAGAAGATCTTTCCGACTTTATGTTGCTTCAACTCGCTTTAAAAAAGTTTGACACTGATACAATTCGCGCATTCGAGATGACGGAACGCAATAATAAAATACCTACACTAGATAGTTTTATTTCGTTCATCAAAGATCAGTGTCAAATATTTCATAATACGCAGTCGGGTTCACCTGGCCCGTCTAACACTAACAGCAACAAACAAAGGTTGAATAAATCGCGAAATAGTAATAATAACTCGGTCCCTAATCCACAATCTTACGTAACATGTTCGGAATCTAATAGTAATAATTCACAGAAGTGTCTGTGCAGTAATATAGTGCATGACCATTACTATAAGTGTCCTACCTTTAATGATTTAAATCCAATTGCTCGTTTTAAATGCGTAAAAGATAGCAAAGCTTGCATTAACTGCTTAAGCATAAAACATAAAACAAGTAATTGTTCTAGTAAGACAAAGTGTCGATCATGTAATCAAAAACATCATACACTGTTACATTTCGATAAAAATAACCGGTTGTCAAGTAAAGCCGCTAACTTTGACACACTTACGAGTACGTCGCAAGTGCAGAACACGGTAGCCGCGCCTTCCGCGTCTGAGGGCGAAGTATTGTTGTGTATGACATCCATTGCGCGGGCCATGCGCACGCGAGGACGGCACTCGCGGATCTATAATGATCCGCGCAGGGCCAAAACGCAGTGTACGGCGTCTAAGACGGTACTGTTAGCGACAGCGCAAGTTATCGTATATGATGTTAATGGGTTGCCGCACATGGTACGTTGTCTGCTAGATAGCGCATCTCAGACCAATCTAATAACATCGGAATGCTTCAAACGCCTCGGATTATGGAATAACTTTAAAAATACTAACTCAACCGTCAAAGGGATAGGCGGATCAGAAAAGCATTGCAGGGGTTCCGTAGATATTAAAATACATTCGCGTTTTGATAGGAATATTAATTTTAACATTTCTTCGCTTATCGTGGAGCGTATTACGGATGCATTGCCGAACGCTAATGTAGACGTAGCATCACTCACTCATATCGAATCATTGCCGCTAGCCGACGCGGAGTTTGCGAATCCGGCAGGCATTGATCTTTTGATCGGAGCTTCAATATTTCCGCACTTGCTACTAACTAAAATAGTACGTAGTGAGCGATATGATTTACCGCTCGCTATTGAGACGGTACTTGGGTATGTGATTATGGGTACCGTACCTACGTTACATACTTCTCATTGTATTACGTCTTGTTGTTGTTCTGCTCTTCAAGAGATCAAGGTGGGTGCTAAAACTGTGTGTAAGATAAAGTACTAATTAGCTATGCTATGCTATGCTATGCTATGCTATGCTATGCTATGCTATGCTATGCTATGCTATGCTATGCTATGCTATGCTATGCTATGCTATGCTATGCTATGCTACGCCATACTATGCTACGCTATGCTACGCTATGCTATGCTAAGCTACGCTACGCTACACTATACTATACTACACATCCGCTTTGTATATAGATGACATTGCCTGTAATGTCATACCCGCTCCGCTAGCAATTTCGCTTTGTGAAGAGCTTATTCAGCTTTTCAAGCGAGGCCAGTTTGATCTTGTCAAATGGACAAGCAACTCTAAGGAGGTTCTCGCACGCATACCAGATTCTCATAAGGCTTCTCCAGACATTGAGTTTGAGAAGTCTCTACCGCATAAGGTTCTCGGTTTACGCTGGGACAAATCCTGCGATAGTTTTCGGTTTGACGTCTCACCACCAGATGATAAGTGCACCAAACGCACTATGCTGTCCACAGTGGCTCGACTATGGGACATAATGGGTTTTGTGGCTCCCACAATTTTGTACGCCAAGCTCTTGATCAAAGAGCTTTGGCTATCAAAGTGTGAGTGGGATGAAACACCCCCTGACCATATTGTCGCCGCTTGGGGCCAATTTGTATTGAGCTTACCGCGCTCAATCAAATTGCTTTTCCGCGTCATCTTGGGTTGGTAGATGGATGTACCATCAACTTAATAGGTTTCGCTGACGCCAGCGAGCGTGCTTACGGCGGAGTCGTATATCTGCAAGTCCGCATTGGTTCTAACTACTCGGTGCAGTTAGTTTGTGCCAAGTCTAAGGTCTCGCCTGTTAAAACCATTTCGGTTGCGAGACTGGAGTTGTGCGCGGCCCTTCTGCTGTCTCAGTTGCTCCACAAGGTTCAAGACACAGTTTTGCCCCACTACTCATTAATAAATATACGCATTTTCCGATTCCAAGGTAGTGCTCGCTTGGATTTATTCTGCTCCTCACCGCTGGCAGACTTTTGTCGCACACCGCGTTAGTAAATTGATTGAACTTGTTCCCGCTACTTGTTTCAATCACGTCGCGGGTTATCGTACTCGTCTTCAGGAAGAACTCTCCATAGATCATATTGACTGGAAGTTTATTCCACCAGCATCACCACATTTCGGTGGATGTTGGGCAAGCATGGTCAAAGTAATTAAAACGCATCTCTTCAAAGTTATAGGTCAACAGATCCTCTCTTACGAAGAGCCTTTAACTGTCTTTGCACAAGTCGAGGCACTGATCAACTCGCGTCCGCTTACAACTCAGTGAGATCTAGCCTGAAGTTGGACCTACCTCTTAGTTTAAGTATTTAATTAGTAGTTTTCGCTATTATTCCGTTTGTAGCTTTCGCTAAAGTTAATTTAGATTAATTTTATTGTCATATCGCTGTCTTAGCCTATTGATGGGTTATGCGGTAGTACACCCAACATAGCTAAGTTCAATTCTATTTTTTTTAAAGGCAACCCTTTAGGGCCGGGGGGATATGGTAGCGCCATCTACCTTCCTATCCATAACTAATCGCATCAACATCAAACGTTCCACGTTCTAGTGCGAACGATATTATATTTCCGTCCCTGTCTCCCATTCCCAAAGAAGGGGCACTGCCTTCGCCTGATTCGTCACCGCGATCGTAGACGCGAGTGACAGTTCCAGAACATTCCGCTCGCTGAGAACACCGTCTCGTTCGTATCGCGCCGCACCGTTGTATGTGATTTATTACCGCTTCCACCAAGGAAAACCCGCTCGCGAATGGTGTAGTGTAGTGAAAACAAGCAGCTGCATCACGAAACCACCAGCACGAAACCACCAGGAGACTGCCCTACGGAAACGAAGAAGGTTGTATAAGGTAAGTGGCCTCCATCCTTGAAATATCCTATACCCACTCAATCACCCCTTCCCGTAACCATCTCCTAGGCGGCGAAGAACCGCTATCCTCCGTATACAGTCCATTTCCTTCTCCAAGTCGCCTAGAACCCTACGGTTTCGGTGTAACGCCGAACCATTTTTTTGAAGAAGAACTTCTCATTGAAATTCTTTGATTATTCACTTTTTGATTGAAATAACTTTAAAAGCTTACGGGTATTTTACCAAAAAATGAAATCGAAACTCAGTGAAACTTACTTGAATATAGAATCAACTCGAAATAAAACATAACTATTGTGTACCTTAACCAAATTACTTTCAAACTATAGTTAGTAATAACAGAAATTTATATTGCTCTGTATTTATAAAATCTGAAATTAAACCTAACTTTTGTATTCCCACAATCTAGTTGGAAACTATAGGTTTAGTCAAGAAATACAAGTAGTCTGAACTGAAATATTTAATCCAGTAAACGACCAATTCATAATTTGTTATAATATATCCAAGTTTAAATATCACTTCATATTGGTCGCATTTCTCTGAAGTGGTTTAGCCTGACTACTGATAATAATTTCACATGCCAAGACATGTTGTCTTGACATGTTAAATTATAATAATAATAATAATAATCTTTCATCATCATCATCATCATCAGCCTTTTACAGTCCACTGCTGGACTAGGCCTCTCCTTTGAAAGGAGGAATTGGCCTACTATACCACGCTGGCCAAACGGGTTGGTATAGGGTTTGTATCAAGTTTTCCTTCTCTTACAGTGCTGTTCTCTGCATAATATGCTCCCTCTGTCGGTTCTTACGACACCCACGGGATGATATGGGGTGGCGACAATTTGTATTCTTAATCCGTCACCACACGGACGCTATAATAATCTTTATTGTACACCAAATTAACACAGAAATTACAATAGATAAATATATGTTGCACAAACGACGGCCTTATCGCTAAAAAGCAATCTCTTACAGGCAACCCTTATGGAAAAAGAGAAGTAAGGAGCCAGACATTATTATCAGTTTAAGTCAGTTAAGTCAAAACTTGAAAAGTTATGTATAACATAATTTTATTAATAATATTATACAATAAGTAGGTATAATTCAAAAGCTTCCACACAAAAAACCTTCTAATTCTTTAAACAAATCAACAAGACGTGTTCGCGCCATGGCTGCAAGATTACAAACACTGCCACAAACAAGACAGGAATCATCCAGTGATGAATTACCTTTACTGCCTGTCTTATTTGCATCATAAATAATTAAAACTGTAAAATTAATTAAATTAAAAAAATCAAAAGTTTACACCTGCTGTATGTCATAAGAAATCAATAGTTTTGAATATGAATTTGAACAGATATCGACTCATTTATAACAAACTATAAACATTACTAGAGTAACTGTAAACTGTTGTACTCACGTATTATTTTTGGTCGGAGTAGCCCGACTAGTTTCGGACCATACAGAGGTCCTTAGTCATGAGCAGCGCGACCGTCCGCGTCGGTGTCGAAAAATAATACGTGAGTACAACCGTTTACAGTTACTCTAGTAATGTTTATAGTTTGTTATAAAAAAGTCGATATTTGTTCAAATTCCTATTCAAAACTATACTCTTATTACGATAACTCACGATAGTTTTTACTCTAATATAAACATTACTACACATCATGTTATGCAAATATAATCTGACAACGGAATGAAAACCAAATTAATTACTAAGAACCGGCAATAAATGAGAATTGAAGAAGTAGAATGCTATTAGGCTAATACAGCAGAAATCCGCATTTGGCCCGCAATGGGCCATTTAGCTACCGCTGGATTTACAAAACATTGCTCCGTAAGCCGAGACCGGAATAACGTTTATTAGGAAAAATGTGTTTACCCACAATGTAACGCATGCTTATTTAAATAACTACCACGACGATTAGAGGTGCCTTTGCCGAGGCTCAGATTTCTCTTTGTTTGCGTAATGATATGCTACGACCGACGACAGATTTACTCGTGTTGCATATTTGAATTTTCTACATTACGAATTAAATTTCAGTGAATATTTTATCTTCTTAATATTGTTTCTAGTATGTATATCCCTGAAGGGTTTCTGATTACATCGTAAATGTATACAAACAGTGAACTTCACGCTTTCTTCACCCGTCGAGAGAATAAAAAATCTGTAGAAATGGAATATATTACAACTTCTAGTCTATCGTATAAAAGCAATATCAGGGTAATAATACATTGTCATTCATGTCTTCAGAAGTCTAGTCTAGTCTATGTATACATTGCAATGCATTTGTCATTTATATTTTGTTGTGCACACTAACACCTGTTGTCAAGGGTTCCAATTTAACATATAATGCAGAGCTTGCAACATTTACGAATATCGAGTATATCTAACTAGCGCAAGAAGAGTGTATTTTTAAACTTTGTCACCATTTTATAAATTGTAACGCATCGATTTTATCTTGCATTACAGTTTCGCCAATGCGCGTTAGATTTAGTACAGTTCAAATATAAATTCCGATGTTCCTATTGTTTACAGACACATTGATACGTTTAAGGAATGCTTCAGGCATTGTTTTCATTCGCCTGAAGGCCTGTGATCAAGAATAAACAGTGAGTTTTGAATATTTTGGTCGTTGGCCAAACGTGTCATTTGTGTTGAATATGATGGCTCAAACATTTCTATGTGATCTTTCCAGCTATAAATGCGTTTTTTGGATATAATTTTGAATCTTGCTTGCAATCTGGAATGGCTCTGGCACGCGTAAATCGTGGATTGGCTTGAGGAGGCACTGTTCGACATAACCGCATGGACGACAGTCCCAGATAATTATTTATTAGTATTTATAAGAAGATTTTTTGAGGTAAGGTCATTTATTACTAACTTACCTATGGACGCAGCCTTTTTGATGTAAGGTCATTTTTTACTTACTTACCTATGGACGCAGCCTCTATTTCTTTTTCAATAACCTCAATTTTTTTTTCACCTTTTCACTCGATTTCAACCTCAATGTATGTTAATTTATATTGATAAAGTGCCATCGACCAAACAAAATTGTTATCTCCAATAATCTCGGCCTGGTCACCCACTTTGAGATTAAATCTCCATATGTTCTACCACTGATTGTTATCTGCCAAATTTAGTAATTTTGATTCGCATCTGGCGCCCGAAAATAACTTTAATTCTATCTTAAATCTTAATATATAAAATCCTTGCGTTACTGACTGACTGACAGACACGCTACAGCCGAAACTATTGGGCGCAGGAAGCTGAAATTTGGCATGTATGTTCCTTGGGGACCGTAGAGGTGCACAAAGAAGGGATTTCTCGAAATTCCCACGGGATCGGCCAAAACGGGTAAATTAAAAAAAATGCAGGCGTAGCTGCTGGCGTCCTCTAGCTTAGTATATTTTTAAATGTTGCGATTGCTAAATGTTTAACAATAAATAGTTGTTAATTCCACAAACTGGTTTGATTTCTACACTATATTTTTAATTTTAGGTTATGTCCTTTATACATACCAAAAACACACATTTCGTTTCATTACTTTATTTTTTTAAATAAAATATATTACAAAATCAGTTTTGCAAATGAATCTTTATAGTCTCATTTCAAAATAGAACAAGCGGTAGTTTATACTTTAAAAAAATTGTCACGACTACTGATAGCGAATCTAATAAATATTTTGTCGGCAAAGTAAGTTTTGATATAACAACTTTATTGCCATGAACAGTGCTGTGTTAATTACTCGCAAATAGCCTACATTGCAGATGTAACTACGCATTTCTCTAGGTTGTCACATGCCATAGTCGCATTATTTATTATATGTCGCATATTACACATAACGATATCCCAAAGCCATAAGGATTGATGAAACACATGAATTGAATGTAAACAGCCACCAATGATAATCCCGTTTGCAGTATATATCAGATAAATTGACGAATTTGCGAACCCCATCTTATTCGCGAAACCCAGATCCAGCAAATTGTCCAATTGGTTACCAAAGTCTTGAATGCAATGCCGGGATTGATAGTATTCCCAGTAAATCCTTAATTCACATGCCAGCCTCAAGATGAAAGGACTAGCCCCCATAACATCGGAATCCATGTGAAGGGACATGTAATTAGCCGCATACTATGTGGGTAAAACTTTCAAAGATCCTTTCAGAAGATAAGGATTTTAATAAAATATTACATTTTATTCTGGTTACAGATACTTGCCCTATTTGTAGTTGATGACAAATAGCCGGGGTAAACAAACAAACGTTTTAACGAAAGTATAATAATGTTATAAACATATTAATTTGATCCGTGTGGTGACGGATTAAGAATACGGAATGTCACCACCCCATATCATCCCATGGGTATCGTAAGAGCCGACAGAGGGAGCATATTATGCAGAAAACAGCACTGTAAGAGAAGGAAAACTTGATACAAACCCTATACCAACCCGTTTGGCCAGCGTGGTATAGTAGGCCAATTCCTCCTTTCAAAGGAGAGGCCTAGACCAGCAGTGGACTGTTAAAGGCTGATGATGTATATTAATTTTAATATATTTTAGTTATTTTAGTGAGTTTTAGTTTTAGTGAGATTTAGCATCGAGAGGTTTCCTATTAATTTGTCTTATTGGCTGTAGCTGTTGTAGGCTCCACAGATCACCCGGTACACTAATTTATGCAAACTTTAAATAAGTTCCATCAACAGGTATTAACTTGTTAAATCATTGGAAAGTTTAAATCGGATCAATCTTAAATTGTTTAATCTTTATTGTTTACTGGTGGGACTATCACAAATTACTTTAGATTAATTGATTTTGTTACAATGTTAAAGTTAAACTAAAAGAATCAAATTCTTAACCTAGTTAAAAGACCCTATTGTGTGATACGTATTTCAATATAAAAACTAAATTCTGCTTAAAAGAGAACTTTGTTGATTATTTTCTGCTGCTGCTGTTTAACTTTTTTGCTAAGAGCACACGTTTTTCCGGTGCGAAACAAAATTCGGTATTCCTACTTGAACTTAATATTAGAAACAAGAATTTAATGTTTTTACTCATAGACTATACTATTTTCTTAGGTTAGTAGTTATTCATATTTGTTCTTTGTGAAAAAGCTCCATTTCCTATCCAAATCATAAAAAGAAATTTATTACATTAGAACTAGTTTTTCGTGCGCTATAATTTGTTTCAGACTTCTCAGTGATGCTGCTAAATGAATGGTGGACTAATTTTACTTGCTCATTAGCAAATTAAATATTCGCTAATCTTAAGCGTGTCTTTAAAACAATTTTGTGGCCCATTTATTAATTGTACCTACTAATATTTTTCTTCTTAGTACCTGTACAATTATTAGGTAGGTATATAAATTCATCACCAACAACCTTGCCTATAATGTGGCCCACTGCTAGTAGAAGCCTCCTGTCATTATGAGAAGGGTTGGCCATAGACCACCACGCTAGCCAAGTGCGGGTTGGTAGACACATGTTTTTCGAACATTATGGAGAACTTTGAGACATGCATGTTTCTCCAAAATGACTTCCTTCAGACAGCAGTGATAGCTTAGTGGAGAGACCGACGGACTGCCACGCAGAGGGTCTCGGGATCGAATCCACGGCGCGCACCAATGACTTTTCGAAGTTATGTGCGCATTAAATTGTTAATTATCGCTTGCTGAACGGTGAAGGAAAACATCATGAGGAAACCTGCATGTCTGAGAGTTCTCCAAATGTTCTCGAAAGACATGTGAAGTCTGCCAACCCGCACTTGGCCAGCGTGGTGGACTATGGCCTTACCCTTCTTATAATGAGAAGAGGCCCGTGCCCAGCAGTGGGACAGTATAAAGGGCTGATGTTGATGACTTTCTTCAGTGTTTAGCAAGCGATAATCAACCAACCATTAGTTCCCCACCTAACTTTGAAAGAGTGAGTCTATTCTCGCGTACGACATTGTGTGTTGGGGTGGATGTTGCAAAACCACGCTACTACTCTTAGAAAGGGCACAGCGTGCCGTCACAGTCAAATAATCCATACAGTCGTTCGACGAACGCGTCTAGACGGGTCAATCGTGCGGGGGGCAAGAGGTGAGACGCGGGAAGAGCGGTACCTACTTACGTATGTCGCCTTAGTTCCCAACTAGATACATGTTTTTGGGGGCTGGCGCGTGCTTGTTTTTTGTTCGTTACTTATTTATTTGCTTACTAATATTAATTAATGGTGCATACGACTTGTGCTGTGAGACATTGCAATTCTTCATGCATCACATTATAGATTTAAAAATAAGCATTTAAAAAATCTGTGATTTCATCAATTTACTTACACAAAAAATGAAAATTTTATTAATTATAATTATTTATATTATTTTGAAACGTAGGTACCTATAGCCACTTAAAATAATGTGCACGTACCTACTAATCTACTAACTTTTTACAATATCTCATGTCCAAATCACAGTATAAAGTAGTACCTAATTACTGTACGTAAACAACATGGCAGACGTAAGAAAATAAGCGTTGTAAGTTAATATTCGATTCAAGCGTGATTTTAATTTCATGTAATAAGTACCTAACCTAGTACCTTCGTATTAGGTAAGTGTACCTATAAAATATTTATAAGTAGGTATCTTGGTAACGGCGCGTCCTAGCTAAAAAATAACCATATTGTTGGCCCCCTTTTATAAACCAAACACATGTTCTCAGTAATCTCATAGCCCGGTCACCCATCCATAAAATGACCTTGATGTCTATTGCTTTACCTTAACGTAGTTTGCTCGAAAATAAATCTGCAAAATACTTCATATCGATAACATAGGCTCTGCAAGCTGATCCCATGGTTGCCCATCCATTAAACGACCGCTATGTCAATCGCTTTATTTTAACTTGGTTTGTACGATAACCACCTAGTATACCTGAAAAAATGCTTGATATCCTTAACCGCCTCCTACGACACTTGCGGTATGAAAAAGGTGCTGACTGACACTTTCTATGCAAAGCTGTCACCGCACGAAAAAATGCAAACTGTTTTTTAATAATTATTTATCGTTAATTATTGTAATATAATAAACTAGAGGACGCCAGCAGCTACGCCTGCATTTTTTTTAAATTTACCCGTTTTGGCCGATCCCGTGGGAATTTCGGGAAATCCCTTCTTAGTGCACCCCTACGGTCCCCAAGGAACATACGTGCCAAATTTCAGCTTCTTGCGCCCAATAGTTTCGGCTGTAGCGTGTCTGTCAGTCAGTCAGTAACGCAAGGATTTTATATATTAAGATAAGTGATTTACACTATAATATTCATGTAGCGTAGCAATTGTAATATTTCTCTAAAATAAATAGACGGTGTTTGAATAAGTAGGTATTGTTTAAATGTGGCAGCCCTAGCCTCCTTACCCTTGTCGAGATGTTGTCGGCTTTTTCTACGAGATCAAAGGCGTCAAACTACTGTATGTCTTTATACTGTGGTGCCGTGCTCAAAGTTATGAATTTTAAGCCTTTTCTATTTCCTACCACACAAATATCGGAGACCCTCACCGTAAGACAAATATTTATACTACAAACTACACTAGAACAACACAAAAATGTCTCCCATGCTGCATCCCTTATCAATAAAAGGCGCAGGGACAGAATTTTTACGGCCTCGCTCTGCAGAATAGCTTTCGCACAAAGATCAGTCATGTTTCTTGGACCCTTTATATATAACAGACTTTCTAGAAATATTCCAAATCTTTCTAAGTTAACCAAAATAAAATGTAAACGAGCTATTTTTAATTATCTTAAATCTCTAGACTATGATTCCACTGAATACCTTCTCGATACCCTAGGTTATAAGTTCACCGAATCATAAGGATATTATGTATTAGGCTAACCTACCACTAACACCAAGCCTCTGGTATGCCTCTGTGCAACAGGGAAGAATTTGTACTTTTATATACCACCTCCACATTTGTAACTTAGGACATTATTAGCACCGATGAACAGCTACCTTCTGAGATACAGTATACACTAGTTCAGAAGGTACGGAACTCTAAGGCAAGAATAACCTATAGTTATAACTTAATTACAACAGTTTTTATGTTAGCGGAAACACTTTAGCTTTAAGCATAATATAATGTAGTATAAGTTTCTCCCTCTCATATTGTAATAGGTTTATTTTCTGAAATAAATAATTTGAATTTGAATTGAATTTTGAATTTGAATTTGAAAAGTCATTAGTGCGCGCCGTTTGATCTGAAACCCTCTGCGTAGCAGTCCGTCGGTCTCTGTACTAAACTATCGTAGCGTTATCTAAACTTAATCCCATTTATTTACTCGTATACGTGTGGAAGACTCCGTAATACAAAGGGATGATAGTTCGCCCACTACCTAATCAAGCTTATTTCCGCAACCTGGTACGGGCAAACTGAATCGTTGCCACCCTAATAAAGTGTACCAACTTTCCGGGACATATCAACAGTATTACATAACGATATTCGGTCTAAAAGATAAAAGATTTGAGAAACATTGTACCGGAAAACGGAAAGTTCAGTGTTAAGTAGATTGATTACAAGACAATACATAATATGCTTTATATTTTCACATTGGAATAAAACGTTTTTATCACCCATAATATAGTGTAAGTATGTAGGTACAGATGAAAAAGTTACGTACGGTTTTTCACAGAATGATTTGATCTGACTACATACGAGAAAAAATATAATTATTACTTACTACATTTCATAACACACGTCTAGTAGGTGTAAAATATCAATATCAGAAGATGACACATCCACATTTCATAGATTTTAGACTCCTAGTAGATTTAAGTTCTCGTAGGATTGATTGATTGATGAAATAACTAATATTAAGCTTTTAGCTCCAATTGTAAGCTGTCAGGCAACGTCAATCAGTACTATCAACCTGAAATGTCCTTATCACAACATTTTGGCTGAGTTCCCAGATATAACGAAACCCGTTTCTTTTAAAGAGCCGCCTAAACACGAGGTGTACCACTTTATAGAGACCAGCGGACCGCCTGTACATGCCCGAGCCCGACCGCTGCCGCCGCATCGCTACGCCAAGGTAAGGGAAGAATTTCGAATCATGCAGGAATTGAGGATTTGTAGACCATCGAAAAGTGCGTGGGCAAGTCCTCTACACATCGTAGTTAAAAAGAACGGTCAATTGCGCTTACGAGTATGTGGCGATTTTATAGCCTTAAACGCTATAACCAAGGCCGACCGTTATCCTATACCTAGATTGCATGATTTTACATATCTGTTAGCTGGTAAAACCTTATTTTCGCGTATTGATGTCTGTAGAGCGTATCATTTTATTGCTGTAAATCCTAGCGATGTGGAGAAGACTGCTATAACAACCCCGTTTGGATTATATGAGTTTTCGCGGATGACCTTCAGTTTACGAAACGCCGCGCAAACTTTCCTACGGTTTATGAATCACACCGTTCTTGCTGGTTTAGACTATGTTTATTGTTATATTGACGATATTTTGTTATTTAGTGACGAAAATAACCATGAACAATGTTTACGTGAAGTTTTCAGCCGTTTAAATAAGTTTGGCATTACTATAAATTTAGATAAATGCGTTTTTGGTCAATCTAAAATCGATTTTTTAGGTTTTGAAGTATCCACACAAGGTATACGACAAGGAGAAAGATGACGCGATTACAAATTTTCCTAAGCCCGAAACAGTAGACCAACTGAGGCTTTATTTGGGCATGGTCAACTTTTATAGTTTACACTTACCTAATGCCGTAGAATACCAAAATCATTTAAATCAATATCTGCAAAATTCTAAGAAGAAGGATAAAACTAAGTAAGTTTGGACGGAAAAAACCAATGAAGCTTTCTCACGATGCAAAGCTAGCCTACAAAGCGCAGCGACGTTATCGTATCCGAAACCAGATACCTCTTTCGCGCTCATGACGGACGCATCTAACACGTGTGTAGGAGCTGTGTTACAACAGTGTATAGATAATACTTGTGTTCCGTTAGCTTATTTTTCAAAGAAAATGTCACCTTCTCAAACTAAATACAGTACCTATGACAGGGAACTTCTTGCAGTGTACATGACCATTAAACTGCTAAAAGCTAAACTAAACGCCGCCATATTCTTGACAACATAAATTCCTCTTCCCCTGCCAATATTTGGAAGTTCCTTGGAACCCTGGGTATTGGCAAACAGCGACATTCTGATCCTCAGTGGACGGTTGGTCTGGAGGATTTAAACCATATTTTCACCACTACTGCTTTGTTGGACCCTCGGACCAGGCGTCACACTATTGATCACTTAGCTGCCCTTCCCCGTCTCAACATAAATCCTTTTGATTTTTCTCCAGTTGCTCCGAGTGAGATCAAGAAAATTATCCTTTCTATCAAGTCCAACGCTGTGGGATATGACGGCATCAGCCGTCGTATGATCACACTTATCCTTTACCACCTCATCCTTCCTATATCCCACATTGTCAATTTCTCGATTGCCAATGGTTCCTTCCCTTCTTTGTGGCGTAAGACTTTTGTTATCCCACTGTCCAAAATTCCCAATCCTACTCTCCCTCAACATTTTCGTCCAATCTCAATC
Organism: Euclidia mi; assembly: GCA_944739405.2. Classification (NCBI taxonomy): domain Eukaryota; kingdom Metazoa; phylum Arthropoda; class Insecta; order Lepidoptera; family Erebidae; genus Euclidia; species Euclidia mi. The sequence continues at coordinate 80,767,834 of OX123181.2, forward strand.
AAAGGTGCTAGAGTCTTGTGTGAATAAACAGCTGTCCAGTTTTGTGTACAAACACAATTTATTAAGTCCACTTCAATTTGGCTTTAGGCCTGGACATAGCACAACCTCTGCACTCCTTAAAGTGACTGGCGATATTAGAGCAAGCATGGAGGAGACTAAGGTCACAGTATTGGCCTTAGTTGACTTTTCGAATGCCTTTAATACCGTCAGTCACGATATCCTTCTATCAATCCTTTCCCATCTAATGATCTCACCTGGCGCACTGGTATGGTTCTCTGCTTATCTTCAGGAACACCAGCAGGCAGTTCGCAGTGATGACATCTCATGGAGTTGGCGTAACATTTACTCTGGTGTTCCTCAAGGTGGCATACTCTCTCCTCTACTATTTTCAATTTTTATTAATTTCTTAACCCCTAAGCTTCGATGTTCGTACCATCTTTACGCCGACGACTTGCAGTTATATTCCCAGGCGAGAGTGGATGATGTTACAACTGCGATAGCTGATATTAATAGAGACCTGGATATTATTCAAGCTTGGTGTAATGATTTCGGATTGGACGTAAATCCTGCTAAATGTCAGGCCATTGTTGTCGGCAGTCAGCGCATGACATGGAGATTAGACCTGACTACCTTGCCTCCGGTGATGTTTAATGGTCTTATCATACCCTTTAGTCCAGTGATTAAAAACTTGGGATTGCTAATTGATTCCACTCTCGACTGGCAGGCACGTCAGAGAGTGACTGGTACCCTTTGAGCTCTATATCGCCTCAAAAACTTCCTACCAATCAGAACCAAAACAATGCTTGCACAGACCTTGATATTCCCTTTAATCGACTATGGTGATGTGTACTATTATGACCTGAATGCAGAGTATCTCAACAAATATGACCGACTTCAAAATAACTGCATTCGGTTCATATACAATCTTCGTATGATCATGTATCTACTTTCCGTTCCGATCTTAAATGGCTACCTATTCGTCAGCGCCGGAGTTTGCGTGCTCTCACAACTCTTTACTCTATTCTTACTTCTCCTTCTCCTCCTTCTTATCTGACTACATACTTCCAATATTTATGTTCCACACATGACAGAAACCTTCGTTCCTCTCATAATCTACTTCTTCACTGTCCCGCTCATACTTCTGATTTTGTAAACTCTTCTTTTGTTGTCCAAGTTGTTCTGCTATGGAACAAGCTCCCTACTGAAGTCAGAATGGCCACCAACCGTTATTTTTTATTTATTTATTTAATCACACATACCACTATCATCACAGGTCTTAACCTAATACAATTGTATTGTTCTAGTACATACCTATATCTAGTTATATCTAAAGTAACTGCTGTATTAAATTATTTTATTAATACCTATGCATTTAAAACGAAAGTACGGAATCTTCTCTTCGCTAAGTTGAAGGAATCGGCTCATCACTCTCATCAGCTGTAGCATCATTATGTATTTATATATGTATATATTTATGTGTGTATCATATCTATGAATAATTATATATATTTATAGTATATTTATGGTTTATAATATGTACCTATATAAATTATTTATATGTATCTAATACATATCCTCTTTTCACCACATGGCTAATGCACCGTCCTACCACATCTATCTCTGTACCACCAAAAGGTTGACTGGCAGAAAATGAAAATATTTTTGTGCATAAAGAATAAAATAAATAAATAAATATTTTAGAAACATGGTAGCCCTTTCCAACCGACTCTATACGAGCGTGACGATCGATAAAAAAAAATCTAAATCAAAATTACATTTGCTTTTGTGAACGCGACCGGCCTCGAATGATCGAGTTGATATAAGCGATTATTAAAAAAAATAAAAGGACCCGTTTCGAGTCGTCAGTCGTCGGATAACCACCGTTAAAGATGGCCGTGCATTTTGGGCGAGGATCACGCTCAGGTAACTATATTTATTTCCCCTTTTTTATAATATTATAATAGCTTTTTGTTTTTAAAGTTAAGAAGATATACCAATCAGTACGAATGTGCAATTTTTATAGTAATAACATAGCAATATCTCCGTGTGTGATCAGTTAAACTCACATTGTCACGATTGTGACGATCCGGGTTTTAATGCATTTATAAAACCCTAGAAAGCATATTTCTCAATGCTGTTTTTTTGTATTTCAGCGAAGTTTGAGCAGTGTTTTTCCTTTATTAAGGCGCAGTTTTGAGAGACGCAAGTCGTTTTGGATCTGTTGCAAGACAGGCATATCTTTAACATTGAAGATTTGGAAGATGAGGGTGACCAATTTGATCCAGTATTTTTTAATAGTCTGCTCGAGGAGGAAAACCATGAAAGTACCGTATGTGATTCTGAAGCAACTCCATCTACATCTGCACCGCGTTGGATTCCTCCAGTATCTTCAAATGCGGTAATCACTGATAACTCATCGATCTGGTATGTGGAGACAATCAACTTGTACTGATAAAAGCCATGACTATCCAAGTCTTCCTCGCAGCCAGTAAGGACACAGTGAATACGTTCAGAACTATTTTGACGAGGAGTTCTTTGAAATTGCTGCTCGTTGTTCAAATATTTACCTGTGTTATTATGAAACGGAACTAAAAACAACCCCTATAGAAATTAGAAAATTATTTTCTATTGTTTTGATTATGTCAGTAATCCCGTTTACCTATGTACTGGAGAGAATCTACCAGATTGCTTCTTATCAGTACCTAATAATATGAGCCGAGACCGGTTCCTACAAGTCAGACATTCGTTACATGTGATCGATGAAGAATCACCACCATAAAATACACCGCCTAATCCTCGGTGCAAAGTACAACCAATCAATGACCGACTACAAGTAGCCTGTTACAAAATAGAAAGGGTTCCTGGCTATTATAGAATTGACTAGCAGATGATACCCGTCACAGGCCGATGTGCATTGAGGCAAGTCGTTAGAAATAAACTACGACCTACAGGATTAAAGAACTTCGTCACAACTACCAGCAACGGCCTTATGGTCGATTTTAAAATTTACAAAGGTGCCAAAACAATGTTTGGAAATACTATGTTTGGTGTAGGTCCATCTGTAGTCGTGCATTTAATAAAAACTATCCCGCCCGGTTGTTGTATTTACCATTATCACTTTTTCACAACTGTCCCTTTGATTGAGGAAATTAACCATTATGGTGAATCGAATCCCTGGACGAGCAGCACTAAAATTTAAGAAAGCCAGCAAAATGTACTGTTGAAAACATCATCAGTTTGTAAGAGATTCAGTATCCTTGGTCAAATCATCAAATAGATAACAAAGCGGCTCTAATGGCTTCCAATTGTACTGGTGCCAATCAAATTGACTTCGTTAAACGATGGGACAGCAAATCAACTCCTAGAAGAATGTTAATATTCCCAAATTGACTGATTCTAAGATGTTACACAACGATTATGATTAAAACATAATATATGCTGATTAAACGCGACTTTTTATTTAATTTACACTACTACTACCTGAAAAGTCACGATCGTGCGGATGTCAACTTATTCCTAATCGTCACGATCGTGAGGGTACTTTGGTGGGAAAAGGGGGGGTATGGGATTTTTTTTACTATTTTTTTTAAGCTTCATGAAGCCTAAATAACCGTACGAGCTAAGTTAAACATGCAAATATTAAGATTACGTCCATCGGTTGGAAAGGGGTAGAGGGTCGACATTTTATTATTTACACTGATCATAAGCCTTTAACTTTTATGTTTAAAAAAACTAGTTCCGATAATGAATTACTGCGTCTTGTGAGGCAGATAATGTATATAAGTGAATATTCCACTGATATACGTTATATTCATGGTGATAAGAACGTCGTCGCCGACGCTTTATCGTGAGTAGAAACAATAGCATGTCCCACGGCGTTAGATTACCGAGCGATCGCGCAGGTGCAGGCCAACGATGGACACCCGGCTAAATTGCGGAATCAGAGTAATGGTAACAAATGTAATATTAGATTCAAAGACGTAGTGTTAACTGGAAGTGATTTCACAATAACGTGTGAATCTTCTGGTAACAGAATGCGACCGTACATACCGCTTCAGTTTAGGCAGCAAACTTTTGAATCTGTACACAATTTATCTCACCCAGGTATTCGCACCTCTTGGAAGTTAATTAAAGAAATATTTTTTTGGGATGGCATGAACAAAGATATCGGTACTTGGGCGAAGGCCTGCGTCAAATGTCAGCGCGCCAAGATACTTAGGCATAATAAGTCTGAATTAGGTTCATTTCCATTAGCTAAACGGTTCTCGCACATACACGTTGATATTGTAGGTCCATTACCAACTTCCACACAAAACTATAGGTATCTACTCACGATTATTGATCGCGAAACTGGTTGGCCAGAGGCATACCCTACCAAGTATATATCAGCGGATACAGTTGCAAAAGTTATAGTCGAAGGGTGGATAGCTCGTTTTGGTTGCCCGTCCAGACTAACCAGTGACCAAGGGCGACAATTTGAAAGCTGGGTGTTTAGAGAACTTATGAGATACCTAGGAATAGATAAAAAGCGTACCACAGCCTATCATCCCCAGTCGAATGGGAAAGTCGAGAGGTGGCATCACACTTTAAAGGCCGCTCTTATGTCCAGATTTGATTCTAGTACCTGGGTGGATGAACTTTCATTTGTCTTATTAGGCCTACGTGCAGCAGTGCGGAAGGATACTGGTGTTAGTGCAGCACAACTTACATACGGCCCATACTACGTCTCCCTGGAGATTTTTATAGCGCTTCTAGTACAAAAGTATTAGATCATTGTCAATATATTGAAAGATTACGCAATAGTATAAGCGCACTGAAACCGAAGCCATTAACACAAGGATGCGCGCACAGTGTTCGTTCACGCGGATTTGAATAAGTGTTCACATGTGTTCGTACGGAATGATAGTGTAAGAAAACCTTTGGCACCGCCGTACGATGATCCATTTGAAGTCTTATCGCGTAAACCAAAGGCATTTTTAATACAGTTACCGGGTAGGACTACCTATGTATCAATTAAACTCAAGGCTCAAACCCGCTTATTTTTCTAAGGATATAGAGAATAGTAATATTCTAGGCTCAGATAAAAGTAGTAAACTAGATAAGGAATTAGATTTAGGTTTGAAGCCGAACATAACGAGAAGCGAAAATCGCTCTCCGCCTGTGAATAAGCCCGCCCCCGTACGTATCACTCGCACAGGCCGAGTCAGCAGAAAAACTGGGCGCTTCAATTTATAATTACGGTAAGTTATAGTTATTAAGCATTTACTTACACTTGTGTTTAGACGCTTATTGTATTTCTTTTGTATAATTTTGATTAACTTACCGAAATAAAATGGGAAACACGTTAGTCAAGGACGATGTAGTTGTGGCTAAGGTGAATACAGACGAGCGTTTCAACAGCCCTCCTAGTATCACCGTCATTGGATAGAGTGTGGTGTTAGTACTGATTGCCGTCGTGATAATATTCGTGATTTTACGCTACTCCACAAATCGCTGTAGCAAATGGTTAACGAAGGAGATGCAGTCGCTGCAGACAGCTGCTTTCGAAGCAGCTAGAAAGACTTTTACTTACCTATATTGTTAACAATTCTGTAAACCTTTGTCCAAAATCTTAAATGGTGTATATTGTATTCTATAATAAGTAGTGTTTAGTGAATGTGTTTTGTGTTTTTATTCGTTTATTAAAGGGCGGGATGGTGTAACGGCATAGGATGACGTATACTAACGATTATGACTATCCATCATCAGCACATTCAATAGACCAGCATACCTGTCAGTATCCATTTGCCGTTGCATTCCACTTGCTTCGTATATCAATTATTTATCATTTGAGCCAACCCTGTAATATGACGTCTATTTTCTACATTCGAGGCAATTCTATTCACTACTGCTGAGAATAGATTACATGGAAATCTAATCATGTGTTACCTAGTGGTCTATTTTAAAATATAGGTTCTGGAATATCATACCTACGTATGTGCATATCATTATAATGACTTGTTTATTTTATCGCTGGCTCCGTGCTTCGGAGAGTGTTAAGCCGCTTGTCATAAGACCTTTGGCAGTCGTTACCTTATAATAAACACAGATACCCTGTAATAAAATAATACCTCTAAATTCACTGACACTAGTCTAAGCTATTGGAATATCGCTGTCTCTTTGGTTGCGGAAGTCAGATAGGCAGTCGCAGCCAAATTTGGTAAGACTAGTTAGTCGACCCCAGGTAGCAACTATTATAATGCTAGGCGGATGATGTAATAGCATAGTATTATAGGTAACAAACAATACCGATATTTTGCAAGTTGTATTACATGTCAGGCGTAACAGCGTATCGGGCAAATTACTATAAAGAAAACCATGACCAATTTGGGTATCTAAACGTAAAACTTTTAGTGGCCATATAATGTAAATAAGTACAAAATGTAACGAGACTACAATACTAATTCACTAGTTACGTATTTAATTTACAATATCACCTGCATAATCCTGGAATTAATCCTATGTCATGGTGGACTATTAAAAAAACGGATTCAAAACACACACTGACTCGTAACAACAATTTATGGATCAAGCATAATGTTTTTCAGTGCTGCAGTATCGGTTAGTCGAATCAAAGGTACGTGGTAAAAATCCCGAAAGACAATTTAAAATTACTGATAAAGACAACGAAACTTAAAATATTGCATACTACCTACTTAATGTTTTGTTGCCACTGTACCCTAGTCAATGCAGAAGAAACCATTTAAAATAATATGCCTAATCGCCCTCACTGAGCTTATAATTGAAGACTCAAAATTTACCAAACCTACCTGAACAACATCATCATCAGCCTTTAACAGTCCACTGCAGAACTAGGCCTCTCCTTTGAAAGGCGGAATTGGCCTACTATGCCACGCTGGCCAAACGGGTTGGTATAGGGTTTGTATCAAGTTTTCCTTCTCTTACAGTGCTGTTCTCTGCATAATATGCTCCCTCTGTCGGCTCTTACGACACCCATGGGATGATATGGGGTGGTGACATTCCGTATTCTTAATCCATCACCACACGGACAACAACTTGGCTAAAAATCAAATCAAATCTGCCATGGGTTTGTTTTGTTTTTCGTGTGAGTGTGAGGCCAACTCTAGTGTTTGAGTTTTCAGACCGCCTGAAGGCCTCCGATATGGCGTTACGATTCTTATCCTGAGACAAGAACCGGAACCGACAGCTTTACGTGCCCTCCGAAGCACGGTAGCGCTCAGATGTAAATGGTCACCCATCCAAATGGCGACCTATGCAAGCGTTGTTTAACTTTGCTGATCTGTTACGAACGGCAAGCCAAGTCTCGCTATAAGCGCTACATCTGCCTTGGGGACATAATATATCCATCCAAAATTGTACTCAATTGCAATGTTTCCATGATTAGCAGTACAATTTAGTGTAATTTTGCTTTAGATTAGAACTCAGGACATAAGTGAGTTCGACCGTCGTAATGATCTTTTTATTTGGTAAACATAGAACACTTTTGCTATCAACAATATTTGAGCTGACAAGTAATTGTAATCGGACTTTGCAATTATTGATACCTACATGTGGTTTTATGAATTTACTTTCGTATATATTATTAGATAGCAAAAAAAAACCACACCAGATGATAATTTTAAAGGTCAAATAGAAAATATTGAAATGCATTCTCCATATATTTTTCTAATAATTGACCCTACAGCATTTCTCAAAACTGCCCCTAATACTAAAACCGGGAGTCACCGCCAGTTGCCTATTTGTGAACAGTCTAACTGGAGCCGTAAAGGTTAAAGGGTGGCCCGGAAAACGAGTATAGAAATAGACTATACACGAACTTTACTCTTTATTAATATTTTCTCCTTACTCGCAACTAATAATATTGCTTATTATCAGTTAATCTAGTAGTTTCATCATATCATTGACGGTAAATGAAAGCGGAGAAGTTTTCGATCTTATATAAGTTTTAGCTATCAGCTAGAAACTATTTATGAGTTGTGAGTGTGTGCACATACTTTATTCAATTTTGTATCGACTACTCAATTATATATGAAACATTAAACAAAAATACATACATACATAGACTCACGCCTGTTTCCCCGAAGGGGTAGGCAGAGGCATATTAAGCGCCCACTTGTCGCCAGTGTTTTGATCCCACGTAATAGGTGGCGAGCCTATTGCCACTTATCGGGATATTTTGTTTGCCAGAGCCTCGTCCGTTGATCGGCAGGTGCACCACTTGCAGGTGAGGTTGGCTTGGGACCCTAAGTTCTTGGTGGGAACCCTATGCACCCTTTAATAAACAAAAATGATGTTGATTATACTGTTACAAATGCCTCTCGTTTTGTAAACAAGAAAGAAATAAGAGATGGCAGATCTAAGTCGGTAGACTAGTCGACCCTGACACTCCGAATGTATATGTTTATAGAAATAATTCTTTTTCCGCTAAATATCATAAAAATGTCGCCCGCCACGTGTCTTGATGTAGTAGCAAGAATTCTCCTGAATTGTGATTCGAAATCGGTATATGTAAAATCATTGCGTTACTGACTGATTGACAGACAAGGCACAGCCAAAACGATAGGGCGTAGGAAGATGAAATCTGGCAACTATGTTCCTTGAGGACTGTAGGGGTGCACTTAGAAGGGATTGGTCCGAATCGCTAACATTAAACTTAAAATGTGCAAGCGTAGCTGCTGGCAATCTCTTGTGTAGTATAAAATTATGATCAAATTCTTACTAGCCTCACTAATATCCAAACAAAGGACGCAAAAATAAGCCTAGACTCGCATCTTCGTGGATCTCAAGAAGTTAGTTTCTGGGTGAAAATTGGTCCCGTAATACTCCGCGAAATATCCAGCAGCGAAACGGGAAACGGGTGCTGCTGTATAAACCGCTGAGTGATACATGGGAGTAGTGCTTTGTTTTTTTTTTTGACTACGGTGGAAACTCTCCTTATGAGCCATCTCAACTCGACGCCAACCCAGCCAGAGTGTGATCGACCGAGCTTGGAACTGGCGCAGGAGGTGTGTGGAGGCTCTCCCCTAAAGGCGTTCGGGGCTTACTCACTAAAACCACCGCGGTGACCCTACGGGTCCCGTGTAGTGGCGGAGTCACGTAATTTGCGGATAGCATACTTTTCCGTGACCCCGCTCGGGATTGGCCTGCCGTTGGTGTTGGCGGGCCCCGTCTTGTTATGCTACTTGGCAGGCTGTGCGGACACTACTCCGCCTCCTTGCCTTTTGTCGGACGGGGAGCAGCCCCAGCGGTCGCCGTCCGCAGGCACTAAAACCTAGCGGCCGCAGAGGATAGGGAGGACGGCAATCTGACAACACCGCATCTCCTCTTCCTCTGCGGTCCCACCGCAACGCATCACATGGTGCGCCCCTATATGGTCGCAGAAGATAGGGCGCGCGGCAACGTAACACCGACACGCCTCTCCTCCCGTGGCCGCACCCAACTGCGAGGGACAGACAGAACTGTCCCTCGCACCCGCACCTTTGGACGCATCCTACGCAGGCTTCACCCATGCCCACGTGCAGCGTCCACTCCCGGGATCACGCTTAGCTTCACCGTGGGTGTCCAAGCCACGGTTACTGAGCCCCCCCACCAAGACAAGGTGGGATCTCCATCCCACAGGAGGGACGTGGAGTAGTGCTGCATACTTTTTCAAAATAATAAGCAACGGAAATTTATAACTCGACCACCACATTACGGCCAAGTAACTAGCCATATTTTTGTTACAGTACAATTTGAGTATTAATCTAGAATCATTCTTGTCTCCAGCTTTCTTTTTGGAGAAAAGGATTCGTGTCAAAGATTTCAAATAAAAGTCAGCAAAGTAAGATTTTAAATAAAAGTCAGCAAAGTATGATATTATTTAAAATAATAAAGCCCATTTGACACGACGTCAAATAATAATAATTATGCCTTAACATTCTACAGAATTACCATAAAGTCTGTCTCAAAAATGCAAATACAATTTATTTATGTTCTGAAGATAATATGAAAATTCGTGCTCGAGGGACTTTAAACATTTTTCTTCATTGTATATACGTTCTTATTAAAATAACAGATGCAATAAAAATATTTGTGGTAACATTTGACTCAAATAGTAACCGAAAAGTGATGTTCGCCAAAATTCCGCGTAGTAATTCTCCATGACAAACTGTTAAAAATTTGCCTTTTCGGCGTGACTTATCCCGGCGTAGCTCCGCTGAAGCATTTTATAATTATCCTTCGCCTTTTGCGACAATCATAAACATTCTTTTATAACCTTCGCCAAGTTTTGGAATTTTTGCGGCTGTGCTGAATACACTTTTACAATATTGTGTCGGATAAGTAAAGGAATAAGAACACGATAAAATTATGAAAATATTTTTGTTGGCACCGCTTTTTCGTTTCATTTTGAGCTCTATTTACTTGGTAATAAAATGTCATATTGTCTCCTGTATTTAGGGCAAAGAAGTATCCTATGTAGTCAGTTGACTCAACAAATAATTCAAGTAGGCACTCATCCTCATAACAGATTCTTGTACCCGCAATGAAATATTTGTAATCCAGACTTGCATTTCATTTTATTCTAAAATAACAGTCTTACCAAACAATAATAAAAACTTTTTTGCGATATTACAGACCTTCAACATCGTATGATTTATTATACCTTGCTATATTGTAAAGACATAAAGTAAACAGCAAGAAATTTGCAAATAAGATCGACCGTCCTGAGTTAATAAGCCGCATGGAAACGACGTCTTGGCAAACGTAGGGTAAGTCACCCTAGCCTACCTACGGCTAGGTAGAATGAAGATATACGTAAAGTAGCTGGCAGCGGCTGGACACGAGAGCCGAAAATCGGGTTCAGTGGCATGCCACCTGAGTGTACTAATTATATCCAGCAATGGATTATGGCATATTATGATGAAATTACTAAACAAACAATCTTTATACGGACTGAAACAAATCTTATACTTGTCGACCAAGCCAACTAGACGAATGTCAACGTGACAAAATTCAACATAATTCAATAATTATAATCCAGAAATTCCTAGTACCGATTGCAGGCGCATAGTGCGTTCACACGCCGCGTTCGCACGTTACGATAAATGATTTCTGGATTATAATTGTTGAATTATGTTGAATTCTGTCACGTTGAAATTCGTCTAGTTGGCTTGGTCGACTAGTATCAGTGGCTTGCAAGCGTATTAAAATAAGAAAAATAAATATATGAATTGATCCTTAATTTTAGAAAATGAGTTACTAAAATGAAAAATAACACATCTAACACTGATTACTCATATTACACTTCTACAAAACATGCTATAACACCAGGTATTTAAACATTGCACACAGAGAAATAATCTAACGTACTATGCATGTTCCTATCTAATAATAAGCAATTTTTCTCCATTATACTTTTAACTTTAATAAAGAAATGTACAAAAGCGAATACTAAAAATAGCTCATTCATACATCTCTTTACAAACACATAACTGAATGCGCTACATTCAACCTCAAAAAGCAATTCTGCAACAAAGGGAATGTAAGTTTATCTAAAATAGAATGAAGTAGGGTAGCAAGCTTTTAAAAAAGACGGGGCTGAGATCTATCTGAGTGGAGGCGACGAAAGCTAAAGTTTTGTTACAAGTGATAGTCACCTGCGGACCTCCGACAGAGGTGTGCAACCTACCAATTATCCCGCTCTCAACGATCACTCCACTTTTGTCGTTTAGTTTAGTTTATTTCCTCGTATGCGGAACTACAAGTCATTAATAATTGCGATGGGAGGTCTATTTTGGTGTCCAGTTTTTAAGCTTGGCATTTTTAGATGTTGCTTTTGTTTTACTTTTCATTGTGCGGATTGACTTAGTATTTTTGACTCATGAGAGATAGCTCTCATGAGTCATTTAGCTAGCTAAAAGAATACATTGCAGACGTCGTGGTTTGGGCGAATGTCTCAATATTTAACAGCTCATCGAGTATCGGGGGTTCGATCTCCATACAAGACAATACTATTTGAAACCACAAACGGTTGAGCACTTTCCTCTTTGTATGATCTATAAAATATTGCACTACAATGAGCTTTATTTTGTATCAGTTTATTTGTATGTTAAATTTTTGCAAGCACACAGCTGTCATTAGTCAAAAAAAAAAAAGAATAAATCTCAATACACGACGATGCGCAGTTTGTATGTTGCAGTTACGCTGGTGTGACCGCATACTTGAGAAGGCAATACATAGACAGAAGCTTCAACTTTTATAATTATGATTACATACATTTTGTGAATCAGGTCAACCGATCACAGATAGTATGTCGTAAATGATGGCAACGCGATATCGTGGGGAATATTCCAATCATTCAACGATGGACAGTGACACGGGGCAACCCGTGAGAAGAACGATCAATTGATCTAAAGATATATTAAATTCTTCATACTCTAGATAATTTTTATAGGGTAATGTTTTTGTGAAGCAGATATAGTTTTAATCTATTCAGCATATTCAATAAACACATTTATAAGTACTGCATAAAACACTTAATGTACCGAAATTATTATAGTATTGAGAGCAACAAATATACAGCATACTAAAATATTTTCCGCTACTCCTTACCGAGGCCACACAAACCGACATTCCAGTACCCTGGCACTTAGCCTGTTAGTCACAAAATATTTAGAAGGATTATTTGTTGGTATTTAGGCTAAATTATTTTAAGAATTTAACTCTTGAAAGTACGTAGTCGTTGACAAAACCACGAGCGTCAGCTTGTTTAAAATAATACCTCTAATCTACTAGGTACAGCTACCAGTCCTGTTGTCGGTCGACATAATTATAACATTTCACTCGGCAGAATTTTGCCATTACACGTTTTTATGACGACTCGGCATTTTATTTGATTAAGATATTATGTACCTATAGAAATTGATGTGCTTTAAATAATGTGATATAGGTCCTACATTAGATAGAAGTTTCATCAAAGGATCATACGAGTTAGAATATTTATTCCATATCCATTTTTTTTGAAATCGTTAATATAGCGTAAGTTTATTTTTCAAACTTACGTAGTCAAATTATACATATTAGGTCGTTTAGAAGCTTGTTGGTGTCGCAGAAGAAAAATCTGATTCTATTTTCTTTACACGATGTAAAAGAACCACGTTAAGAAATGATTACTTATACACGTAGTAACAAGTAACAGAGTAATGCATAGTTATATGGCAATGTTGTACATAATTATTATTAAAATATCTATTGTAATAAAGTATTTTTTAATAATTGAATATAACTTGCAGCCAAAAAAAAGCTTTCGCACACAATCTCTTCTTCGATCAAAGGCACGAGAAGAAAATCACTAGGTTAATCTTAACATAAAATTAACATTTAATCAAGCAATATTAATGAGCTTTCTAGTCAGAAAGTTTAGCTAAGTTAGTCCCCGAATATAAGAGAACATGTATAATAATTCTCTTGAACATTATAAATATTTAACACGCACGTGAGCTTAATCTTAATACATTTCTTACAAAATTGTGACGGATTTTCGTTAGCAAAACGTGAATAGAAACGACGAAATGTCGAAGCGCCACAAATTGAATAATATGTTTCCAAATTTTATGGTTTTCCTTTTTTGATGCAGAAATAATACTCGCAGCTTTGAATCAATAAAGGTGAGGTTTGAAAGGGCGCCGCCTGTGGCGAATTACCTCAGTAGATTCATTGAATGCAATAAAATTTTCTGCACAATTGAAACCATTAAAGAGCGTCGCCACTGCGCCGGCGCCGAGCTGAATGTTAATCACGAGCTCGTGTGAATGGAACAATCACATTGCGGGAAAGACCTCATTTTTATCCAATTTTCATTCGAAACAAAGAAGACTTCGTAAGAACAGCATAGAATTAAAATAATTGAATATATTTTTTCGAATGGCAGAGCAACCAATATAATAAACAAGCTGGAAATGAAATGTGTGTATTATACCTACATACAAAAATGTTACGTGTTTTATCGCCGACGCAATAATATTGTTATTTAATTAAAAGAAAACACGTACAAAACAAGAATAGCGGGCATCCTCAGCTCATACCTAGTATCCTTAGGAGAAATTTCTTTAATTTACAAGGAGTACCTGCAGTGCATTGTCGAGAATTCCTTTGGTCACAAGAAAAATCTTATTTTCTCAGAGTTCCTTTGTCATTGAGTGAGCAAATTGTTTTTCCTGTACCATAACGTCTTAGTTGGATCTAGATAAAGCGACAAGCTGGCCAATTCCGTCCACTTTTTACTTTAAGACTGTAAAGGTCCTACATACTCAGTAGTTCTGGATCAAAAGGAAAATATTTAAAGAGCTCTATTGTGCCTCAGAGCTATTTGTGTCAGAAATAAATTACTTTTAGGCCAAAATTTATGTTAATCTTGATACAGTAAACAAACTAAAAAATAACGATTTATCAAGTAACCTTTTATTTTTACTAAACTATGTACAAAACTGTGCTAGCGTACATAATTGTATTAAATTAAACTGAAACGGATGCAAAATTAAATTTTACTATGACTATAATACTGTTCATGTAATTTTTGTTAAGATAATATCAACATCCATTATTCCACCTTCCGCTCTTTGCAATATGCATAAGCAGTGTTTGACTATTAATTACCTCACCGCAGATTCTATACTCGTTACACGTATTACTAAGAGTATGTATACTGTTGGTACACAATGTCGCTACTAGTGTAGCAGTATGAGACTAGTTAATTATCGCTTTAATTTGTACGTGAAGGATGAGGTAAATCATATTAGCTGTTCTATTTATTCATTAGTTACTTTTATATTCATTGAAGACCATAATCATAGCCTTGCATAAGCATTGATTTAAATTATCCCACTGCTGTACACAGACTTATATTCACCAAGAGAAGGTGACGACCGGCTGGCGCAGCGGGGGTGTAAGCGACTGCCACGCCGAAGGTCGCGGGTTCTTCGATTCCCGCTCAAGTCAAACATTTTTATGCATGAACATGGATGTTTTTCTTGGTCTTGGTGTTTCTATAAGAACTACCCTGGTCAAGTACAGGTTGGCAGACTTCAAATATCTTTCGATAACTCATAGGAATGGGAGTTTCTTCACGGCGTTTTGCTGCAATGTTTAGCAATAACAAATAATTGATTATTCGTACCTTTGAAAATTCAGATGCACGCCCTGAGAACCCGCACCCACCATGTAGCTTATATTATATTATTTATCGTATATAAACAGAGGTCACCTATGAACTAAAGTTTAAAAATGTCTGTAATAAACTTCAGCAGTTTCGTAAGATTTTCTACAGAAGCAGAGTAGTGCAAAGATAAGCCAATATACATACATAGACTCACGCCTGTTTCCCGGAGGGGTAGGCAGATACTACGGAACGCCATTTGCAACGATCCTGACATATCTCTCTTGCTTCATTCACTCCCATCAGATTACTCATGCATGCTCTTCTGTTCAGGGTACTTCTAACTTGTCCTGTTTTTAGGATGTCTCCAATCTGGTCAGAGAACATCCGCCTAGGTCTTCCCCTCCGTCCTGTCCCTTCCACACTTGCCTTATATATCTGCTTGATCAGTCTTTCGTCATCCATCCTCTCCACGTGCCCAAACCATCTTAGCATACCTTTCACGATGCTTGACACTACATCTTCTTTTACCCCACAACACTCTCTTAAGCCAATATAACCAATAAAATTTCATGAAAACACCACGAGAGTGCGAAACTAATGGAATGCCATTGGTTGCATGCTTTGCTATTCGGTTTGTGAATTTCTGTTGGTTATATTGGCAAAGTTCACTATTCTTTCTCCCAGTGGACAGCCAGCCGTAGTCTCGGAAAACTTCTGCAGTGAAAAGAGTATCTAATTAGTGTAATTCGTTATGATAATTCAGTGTATTAAAAAGAAATACTATTGTCACACTACAATTAAAGAAATACAATGATTCATCGTTGTCTTGGTGTTATCTCAGTTGCATCCAATACATACACTCCTTGGTGGCCGGGGTCCGCTTACTAGTCTAACCAGATATGAGTGAATATCTATCAGCTTTATTAGAAATAAAATGATTATGTAGAGCAAATCAATAACAGTTCTCGCTTGAAACAACACATCGAAGTTTGAAACAATCAACAGCGAAGATAAAAAGGTAAACTAAATTGTGTATGTATAAAACTATAACCAATACAATCGGAAGAGAAACATTGCTGTACAAATTGCTTTATTTAAGAAATGAGTATTCCATCAGGCAGCGTACAAGTGTATGTACAGTCACGAGCGCGATAAATGTCCCATAATCCCATGTCTCCAGTAACAGAATAAAATGAGTTTCGTTCATTTGTCGGTGGCGGTCGCACGTCCCCGCAAAGGCTATTAGGTGTAACATTTTTCGTACGATCGGCCGACGACTTTCCCTTCATAAATCAAAGGGGTGCGTGACATCACGTTCCCCGCTCGATGTGTTAGTCATGGACGTAACAAAACACTTTGTGTACTCTTCTCCCGCCGTTGCATACACTATCGATGCATGGGCTTCTCTATTGACACGAAGTTAAATGGGCTCGTCTTTGCTAGGGCGGTGACACTATCGATATGGATTTCGATCAGCGTACTCAACTCGACGTACGACATTGATGAGTTTCGCAGCCGCAGTTAATATTGCCGCATCATCTACTGTAGTAAACATGTTAGTGTTGTGTTTTATGACGTCATCAAGTGTAACGATTCCTTCCTACATTTGTTAGTCCTAATCCGTGAGATGTAATACAATACCGATACTTTTATTACACCTGTAAATGAGGCCGTGAAAAGGCAAAACGGATTTACATAATTCTTTTTTGTTGAGTTGCCCAAAACCAAGGACTAAAAAGATTAACCTTTAAAAATTAGCCCTACCGCTCCTTTTTCATCTGTTATTCAGTACAAATGGTCTGTTCTTATTTAAATAAAATCCGCAAATTAATTTTAACAGTTTCCCTGTCCCGTGTATCATATATGATTCATAACAATTGATTTTCTATTGTGTCTCGCGCCGGACAGCGAATGGGTTAACGTTGCTTTTCATTGCGATTATTTTTTTAAATAACCTCTATTGTAATACCGCTGTATATTGCGTTGGTAATTTTGATTAAAAGGTCAAATATTTGAAAGCTGTCATATAACTTATTCTCAAGGCATCGACGGAAGTTGCTTCCACATCAAGTAATTCCGTAGTATGAAATTTTCCTGAACTGTACTTTTCATTCATAAATCGAATATGGAAATACGAAATACGACATCGTCTAGCTAAATTAGTGGTACAAAATGGCGGATGTGTCATGTCAGTCTATAGTACGAGCGCGACAATTCACTGAAGCGACGTTCTGTTTTTTTCGCGTAATACTACTATCTACGTCACACGACTTCCGCACGGCTTATTCACGACTTTCCGACACGACTTGGTAATTTAATGCCAAATGCAGTCTATAGCCGCAACAAATCAACTGTTTCACTTACCTTTATTATTCAGTTGTAATGTGTTGCAAAATATTTGCGAACACATGTTACCCATGTGTTCGCAGATACTAAAATTGAGTTGAAGACTTTTTTACGATTTGACTATGAAACGAAGTGGTTTATAACAACGTTGCACAGTGTGGTATCCCGGTTTTTGTGTCATCCTGTTTTTATTGAATGCATCGATAGAGTCTACAATTCTGAGGATTAGAGTGTTAGAAACTATATGAATAACTCGTATAATGTACACATATATTGTGTTAGTACCTACTCTTATGTATGGTAGTGATAGTTGGGTATGGCAGAAAAGTCATAAAAGTAGAATAAATGCTGTAGAAATGAGAGCACTGAGAAGTATGTGTGGTGTCTCTCTGACTGACAGAGTAAAGAATTATGTGATAAGAGAGTGTTGTGGGGTAAAAGAAGATGTAGTGACAAGCATCGAGAAAGGTATGCTAAGATGGTTTGGGCACGTGGAGAGGATGGATGACGAAAGACTGACCAAGCAGATATATAAGGCAAGTGTGGAAGGGACAGGACGAAGGGGAAGACCTAGGCGGACGTCCTCTGATCAGATTGGAGACATCCTAAAAACAGGACAGGTGAGAAGTACCCTGAACAGAAGAGCATGCATGAGGAATCTGATGGGAGTGAATGAAGCAAGAGAGATATGTCTGGATCGTTGCAAATGGCGTTCCGTAGTCTCTGCCTACCCCTCCGGGAAACAGGCGTGAGTCTATGTATGTATGTATATTATATTGTATAATGGTTATGTTCTACTTCCGGTGTTATTTATTAATATAATATAATACTTATACCTGATACAAAATAATATTCTATAATATAATAATAATAATATTCTACCACATACACACATCACCATCTAGTCCCAAACTGAGCAGAGCTTGTACTATGGGTACTAGATAATAGATAAACATACTTATATACTTTTATTTGTAAATACATACATATTATACATAGAAACACCCAGACCAAGACAAACATCCATGTTCATGCACACAAATGTTTGACTTGAGCGGGAATCGAACCCGCGACCTTCGGCGTAGCAGTCGCTTACACTCCCGCTACGCCAACCAGTCGTAAAATAGTTCTGTTATATATTAATATAGGGTAGATAATGATTGTTACCGTTGCCAATATTGTATTTTAAGAGCGCTCACACCACTTCCAGCAATGTTTCGTCAGTATAAAATACCTACGTCCTTTCCGGTTTAAGACCACGTGGTGGGAAGTGGCATGAGCGCTCAGGACAGTATGTATGTATGTATGTGTATGCGATCATTATCGCTCTTGGTGAAGGATTGCACGCCCGCAAAAGGTATTTGTGATGAAATGAACTAATATGCTATAAATAATTTGTCGTAGTATTCTTTTTAGCTGGTAATATTAAATCATTACTGGTAATATTACTACATAACATTGGCTCAGCAAAATACTGTTTTTTTTTTATTTTGTTGGTAATAAGATACAAAACAAACCGATTATAACATTACTAAGTGATATGATTTATTAGGTATCAGTGACACAAAGAAAAAAAAATTTTTGAGCTACCTTCGTAAATTATCTTCGTTTTTTTTATAGGTACTATGTAATACTTATTTTATGTACAGACAATATAACATTGATGTTAAGTTACCTTTCAAATGTCTGTTGATATATAACGAACAGAAATGGTTCAAATTTGAATGCATTTCGTCAATTTGAAATTCTGAATCAATTCCACAGCAAATACTATGATTTTTTTTGTATTAAGTACTAGTTTATCTAGCTTTTATTGTCTTTTGGTTGTATTTAAGCATAATTGATACCCCAAGATAGTCACTTTGATTTAGGACACCCACTTTTGGTAATTTATATCAGTTTCAGACATAATGAAACGCAAAAGAAAGTCACTGCAACGCCCGAGGCTGTCACCTGAGTCATCACAAAGTGACTCGGAGTCTCCTGTGTCTCGACGCCGCAAAATAAGCCATCAATATGATGCGCCGCAACATCGCAGAGGCTACCGTCGTCGCAGCGAGTCAGTCGAACGTGGGGAGACGCGAGGGCGTGACAGGTCACGTGACCGCGCTGCATCTCGTGGCATCGATGCGTCGCAACGCCGCAACGATATCGCGTGTACGCGATATGCGGCAAAGTTGCGAACCGTCGGCGGTTCCAAGGCATCGCGAGGTGTCGCTGGCCATAAGCGTGGCTCGTGACCGCAGCGTGGCACCTAGCCATAGCGTGGCTCGAGACCGCAGCGTGGCACCCAGCCATAGCGTGGCTCGTGACCGCAACGTGGCACCCAGCCATAGCGTGGCTCGTGACCGCAGCGTGGCTTGTGAGCATCACGTGGCTTGTGACCGTCGCGTGGCTTGTAGCCGCAGCGTGGCTCGTAGCCGCAGCGTGGCTCGTGGCCGCAGTGTAGTGCGCAGCCACGGCGCAGATTGCAGACATCATGCTGCGAGTGTACCCCAGACATCTCGAAGCCCTGTTGTTTCTGGTGCGCGTGATGCATCACGTGACCGCGACGGGTTGTGTGAGAGCGACTCGATGTACGACGAAGCGACATCGAACAATCGAGAACATCAGGGCTCCACGAGCAATCGCTGCCCAGGTGAACCAGCAGATGCTTTAAAAGTGAGTTACACCTTTGATACTAAGAAAGATGCAGACACGAATTCTTATATCTTAGTTTCGGCATTTAAAGAGTTTATGCAGACCATGAAAGCGGAAGGTGGTAGCGAGCGTTATTCGGTTTTGAATGTGATACCAGAGTTTGATCTTAGTAAAAGAAACCAAACGGTAGAAACATGGATAAGTAAGGTAAATGAATGTGCCCAAATTTATAATTGGACTGAAAGGCAGATATACATTATGCCCTGCCAAAATTATCCGGATTAGCTCAGAAATGGTATCAGGGTTTACCTAGTCTTCTGTTTTCATGGGCTGAATGGCAAAATAAATTAAAACTAGCATTCCCAAGTCACGAGAACTATGGTCAGCTGTTAACAGAGATGCTTGCCTGTAAGGCTGGATTTGGCGAGTCCTTAGAAGAATATTTCTATCAGAAAGTCATGTTATTGAATCGTTGCAAGATATATGATAAAAATGCAATAGACTGCATTTTATTTGGCATCGAAGACAGGTCCGTAAGGACTAGCGCAGAGGCGGCTCAGTTTACGGAACCAGATAAATTATTAGTCTATTTGAGGAATATTAGAGTCACAAACAAATCTGATATAAATCTTTATTTGAAAACAGGCAGCACTGGCAACAAACAGCCGCACAGTAGTAGGATACATTAGAACGAAATTCCCAATAGAAATTATAATTGCGGCAAAGAGGGTCATCCGTTCTCTAAGTGCAAACTCCCAATAAAGCGTTGTGACAAATGCCATAAAATAGAACATTTAACTGATAATTGTTCCAACAGCGTAGAAAGCCAATAACCGTTTTAAGAATTTAAAAGGGAACCTGACAGAAATTCAAATATTTTAAGACGGCTATTGTAAATTGACAGGATTTAGATTGTTTCGTACAAGGAGCAATTAATAATTGCTCCTTGGTTTCGTAGATTTAGGTAGTCAGTGCTAAATGCCAATGGTAAATGTAGTGTAGAAATACAGGTAGATAAGGCCAAAGCTGTCGTAGAAACTCTTGATAATTTATTACAAGTGCCTTTTTGCTTGGACAAATGTTAACAGAGCAGGAGCATGTTGTTGTGTTAATTAAGACAATTAATAACCAACTTATTATTACTTCAAACTTAGGAGCAATACTAATATAATTATGTACGTTAATAAACTGTTTTTCTACATGTACCTATACACCCCAGTTCATATAATATACTATCCTAGCCAAATTATTCGGGCGATCTTCTTATTAGACCTAATTTATGTCAAAACCCAAATAAACAGTATGAGATTCTTCAATGCGTATTACAAGTAAATAATGGTCACGGTAGAATTGATTAAGGGTCCAGAATCTATATTTGAATTAACAAACGAATATTTATTAACCCGAGCAGTTCCATTGATTGGAGTACAGACAATGACTGTCAGTAGGATAGAAAACTGTCCGGATAGTACAGTAACACCCCGAATCAAATGTCACAGCGTGCACCTAGATGATAATATTACATCTGATTATAAAACCCAATTAACTGACTTACTAAATGAGTTAAAGGGATTGTTTTGTCTCTTCTGACAAAGAGCTAATGCTGAAATGACTATAAATCTTAGCTATACTCTGCGGTTGTATACGTATAGATCTTCTCAACTATCCTGTTCTGACCGAAATGTGGTTCGCTATGATTCAGGAAACAACCGACTCTTTTATCATCCGAGAGTCTTCTTCAAATGATGAGTCCCCAGTCGTATTGAACAGTCTACTATTTAGGTTGTGAGATCAGTGAATCTGTAGTTAAGCCCGGTAGAAAGAAAATGGAAGCAGTAGACCAATTCCCTGTTGCGACAGACCAGCACAAGGTTAAACAGTTTGTAGAATTAGCAAGTTTCATTCGTAAGTTTATTCGTGGATTTTTAATTTGGACGTTCTAGATAATGATCGATATGTAACTGAAGACATACCACTATCTAGAAAGGACATGAGATAATTTTGTGGTATCTTTTCAGTAGACAAGATTCACCCTTGGGTAGTGTTTAACAGTACGAATTCAGATTAAAGTGTGTCGAATACTGATGGTATTGATGATACGGAATAATTAAGCAGTCTTGTCATGGTTCAGCTAAGCTGAACAGTAAGAGTTGATTGATGCGAACTATATTGAAGTAAATTATAAATAACTTTCAAGGGGACGTGAATAATTTCAAAATCCCTTATACTAATGGCTATGTTATCTGTTTCAGTTACTACAGATGTTAAGGTTGAGTTGTGGCCTTAATGTCTTACTGTAGAGGGCTTGACCGGGGATGTGTCAGAGGTCTCGGTCAGGATTGATGCTAAGGATATGTATGAGGCCTTAATATCTTAATTTAAGTGGCTTGACTGAGAATATGAAGGAGGTCTCAGTCGAGACAGGTATTAAGGATGTGTATGAGGCCTCAATATCTTAGTTTAAGTGGCTTGACTGAGAATATGAAGGAGGTCTCAGTCGAGACAGGTATTAAGGATGTGTATGGGGCCTTAATATCTTAGTTTAAGTGGCTTGACTGAGAATATGAAGGAGGTCTCAGTCGAGACAGATATTAAGGATGTGTATGAGGCCTTAATATCTTAGTTTAAGTGGCTTGACTGAGAATATGAAGGAGGTCTCAGTTGAGACAGGTATTAAGGATGTGTATGAGGCCTTAATATCTTAGTTTAAGCGGCTTGGCTGAGAATAGGTAAGAGGTCTCAGTCGAGACAGGTATTAAGGATGTGTATGAGGCCTTAATATTTTAATCTAGATGATCGACATATATATGTATGAGGTTTCAGTCGAGACAGATATTAAAGATGAATTGTTTCGTATAAGAGCCTAACTGCATATAGTGGTTTATTTTACTACGTTATATTTGTTATATTGACGAATATTGTCAGTTATGTCTGATGCAGATTGATTATATTTATAAACTATTGCTTTAAGGTTACTTTTGATGTATGTTATATTTTCCCGGGACGGGAAATTTGCCAGGAAAGGCCGACTGTTAGAAACTATATGAATAACTCGTATAATGTACACATATATTATATTGTATAATGGTTATGTTCTACTTCCGGTGTTATTTATTAATATAATATAATACTTATACCTGATACAAAATAGTTCTGTTATATATTAATGTAAGGTCCCCATTTTTATTAAAATTGATATCGATTGCAATTTAATAATTTGTAGTCGATTGACTCGTCCGAGTCACATCACTATCGAAAGAATTCAAAATGGTGGTTGGCGAGAGTGGGCATTCTATTCCTGGCGACGGTACGGAACGGACGGTGGCTCTTCGGCAATATTATAATATATTTACAGTGTTATATCTGAAATATAAATATATAAACTATATTCTAATAAGTATAACTGGAGTTTTACTACAAATCAGAAGTGGTAAGTACATGCTCACATTAATTTATATTCGTTTTAGTTCAAATTATGATTTTACGTGTGCTTTGTTAAATATATATTGGAATAGAAATATTTTAAATATTGGTTGAACGCTAACAAATTTAAAATTACCCTCTTCATAGTGTAATAATTGTCTAACGGATTATTACTGTCTCGTTGGTCTCGCGGCATAAATTTTCTCGTGGGACATATCCCGGGTTCGATGCCCGGATCGGGCAATGTATTGTTGGGATTTCTTTGGTCTGGTCAAAGTGAGTATAGCAATATCTAGCTCTGCCTAGCTCTTTGAGGATATAGAAGGGAGACTGTGTATTTATATAACAGATAATTACGAAAAAAATACTACTTGATTATGGTTAGCTTGTGCCGTGAACGTAGGGTCAAGGTCACATTAAGGTGCCACCATAGTCTTGAGGAGGAAGCTCCAAGACCGTCTATTTTTATTATTAAATAAAATGTATCATTGGTTGTGGTTCGGAGGTCCAGGGTCAAGGTCATGTTAAGGTCAGAAAAGGGTTCTAAGAAATATGCTCCGGGGTTTTATAAAGGGGTATGAATTTTTCATGATTTTTGCGCTAACGCGCACCGTTTCCGAGAGAGACGATTTTTTTTTTAAATAAATTTACCGTATATTTAAAAATACAAATTCAAACCGAACTTTTCGTCTCTGAGTTAAAGGAAATGGACCAAGTCGACACCTGGAGACGCCAGAACCCGGTGGATCAGGACGCGATGGCGAAGGAGCTGGGCTGGTCAAGGTCATGTTAAGGTCAGAAAAGGATTCTAAGAAATATGCTGCGGGGTTTTATTTAGGGGTATGAATTTTTCATTATTTTTGCGCTAACGCGCACCGTTTTCGAGATAGAGGATTTTTTTTTAATAAATTTACCGTCTATTTAAAAATACAAATTCAAACCGAACTTTTCGTGTTTGAGTTAAAAAAAATGGAGCGAGGCGGGAATGGACCAAGCCGACGCCTGGAGACGCCGGAGCCCGGTGGATCGGGACGCGATAGCGAAGGAGCTGGGCGGGAGTCGACTGCGCAGCGAGGTGGACTGTGGAGGTCGCACTCGCTATCGGAGCCGTGGCCCTGCTCGCGTCGCGCATCGCGGCGTCTGCAGCCGGAGCATCCGGGACGGGGATCCTGAGTCGGAGGGAGAACGAGACTGATTCGGGCGCTTGGAAGATGAAATCAACTTGCAACGGAGTCGTCGGCGACCAAGTTCCCGACGGCATAACTCTCGTCGCAACGACCGTAATACGTCGCATATTTGTTATTTATTTAATTATTTGTCATTCACACATTCATACAGGAATAGTGCAGTGTCCCACAAAACTGTGTCATCGGTTTGACTGTAGGATCCAGTCTCCGTACAGTAAATTAGAACGTTTACATAAATAAAATTACAATAACTACTTATAGCTAACTTCACTCTTAAATTCTAGCACTTATCTAGGTAATATTGCTTAAGTCTCCTTTTAAATATAGTTTTATTATTTTCGTTCCTTATGTCCTCTGGGACATTATTTGGCGGATATGGCAAACGTTTTTAAAGTTCTACCACCGTAATAATTAAACACTCTTGGTACAATATATTTACCAGAGGCCATCGATCGGGTGTTAAGATTATTTGTAACATGTTCCAAGTTATGCTCAAGACTGCCATGGTTGTTTACAGCCAATAAGTATTTATGTTTTAGGGAAATTGGTAGTATTTTACAAATTTTAAATAATTTTGTGTAGACAGTTTTATGCTGATTTCTAGTTTTATTATTGACAAGAAGTTTAAGAAACTTTGTTTGGATTGATTCTAATTTATTTACATATGTTTTGAATGTAAGACCATGGCAATCTAAAGCATAACCGAGAATAGACTCCTAGAGTGACTTATATAAGGATTTCAATGTTCTTTTAGGTACTTTAAAGCTTAAATGATAGAATTTTCCAAGTAATACTCTGTTTGTCACAAAGGTAATCTAAATGATGGGACCATGAAAAATGTTCATCTATTTTCATGCCTAAGTAATTAAAACAGTTTACTTTTTCAATAGGTTTACATTGATGGTTTGATAAAATATGAAAGCTTGAATGGTTGTGTGTATACAATACTGCTTCTACTGATGGTCGCAAATATGTATAGTGTATTATTAGCAGTTTGGTTATCGTCGCATAGACCAACATCATTGAGACAGGATGAGATGCGGTCTTCACAAAGAGCTGCCTGATGACCCCTCCAGAAGTTTTCGTCTCCAAGTACTCATGGATCTCAGAGTTGCGAGTGGGCCGGGCGGCGCCACTTGTAGTCCTGAGGATGTTATTTTGGGCTCTGAAGGCATTGGATGTTTGATTTGCAGGCTGAGAACCACAGTTGGAATCCATAAGTCCATATGGGTTTTATAACTGAGCTGTAGACTCTGGGTTTGTTACTCAGGGAGGAAGCGGATTGTTTACCGAGTAACCACGATAGGTTTTTAAAACGAAAGTTGACTTCGTTCCGTTTATGTTTTACATGCTCCTTCCAGGTCATACGTTGATCCAAGTGGAGGCCCGGGGCTTCACACATGTAGATTGAGGTAGCGGTACTTGACCGGGATTTGCTGTTGGGCATAATTCTTTTGCGGCGTGAAAGTGATGTGGTGCGATTTGGGGGCACTCGCTCTAATTCGCCATTTTTGCAACCAAATAGGTTTGGTCTGGTTGGATTTGTAAGGGTCCCCTGGCTTCGTCTGGGTCACTACTAGATGTCAGAAATGCAGTGTCATCCGCAGGCGTCGCAATAATTACGTTTAGGAGCTTGCGGGAGGTCGTGAGTAAATATGTTATACAGCACTGGGCCAAGGACCGAGCCTTGAGGCGCTCCTGCGTCGCAAGTGTGCGGAGGGGATCTGGAGCCGCGTTGCTTGACTTGGAGGGTTCTATCTTTTAAATATCATGTCAAAAAAAGGTAGAACGTATGGGGCAGGGTCCTCTTTATTTTGCACAATAGGCCTTTGTTCCAAACCCGATCGATAGCCTGTTGGACATCGAGAAATGCTGCTGAGCAGTACTCCTTATTTTCGAGACTTCGTCTTATCTTTTGGTAGACTCTATGCATTTGCAACCTGTGCGAGAGCAGCCTTTAGTTCAGTGATCACCCGGTTGAGTCGTGTTTAGTCTTCTCTATTGCGTGAATGTTGCCACACTCTGCGAAGTCTGCGCTTTTCAGATATCTCGCTGCGGATATCGCACAGATCATCACACAGACACGGTATTCCTTACGATCTTTTTAATATACAGGTTAGTGAAAAAATTATACCACTCGGGCGCAGTTGGAAACAGAGGTATTTTATAAACTGAATTTATTCTTAGGCATGGATCAGCAAAACCGACATCATCGTTAGTACTGATAATAACTCCCTTAACACTGTTTTCAAAGTAAATATTGACTGAGAGATCGAATCATCGAATGGAAAAATTAAGTGCTCCTTAATCTTTAAAATTTCAATATTTAGTTTACAAACCGATTATCCGTCTATTTATTAAATGGCTAGGCCATTGAATAAATAGACGCATAATCGGTTTGTGAGCTCTGGTATAATTTTTAACAGACATAGTAATTATTTTATCATAGCTGTTAAACTGAAATGGTTTACGTTAATCGATTTTGGCATAAATTGGTGTATATTCATCTACTCTTACGACAAAGATAGCTGTAGGGGTATCAGAAAGATGTTGTGTTGGGTGAAGGAAGAAAGATGCCAAGAGAAGAAAATATATACTTTACTGTGGTACCACATGACGATATAAATAAACTACATAACTACGACCTAACTATACAAGAGCAGGAAGACGACTGCCGCGCCGCACTTACACAATATCGTGCCTTGTCTATAATTTGTAGCGTCAGCAGCCGCTACAATAGCTATGTTAATAAAATATAAACATTATTTCCGTACTGTTCTCGTAGTTCTTCCATCTACTTTCTTTATTACTATGTTTTCATAGACCAGCAACATGCGGGGGAAATATTGAACACTGCCATCTTATTCCGTAAGATGACATTATTAATTATTTGCAATAAAAAGGTCCACTTGGAACGAGAAGTGTCAATCAGTTGTTCCCTTTTTTATTCTTACGTCAAAGTCGTCGTAACCATGAAACAGTTCTTACAACATAATAAACTACCATAAATTAGATTGCTTCCTTCCCATGACCGAAGGTTACACTGCGCTTACGACCGATCGTGAAACCTTTGTTTTAATTCCATGTAATTTGGCATAGACTCTGCAAACGCATTCGGCACATGATAATAAACTCGCCTGCTATTATATGAGATAAAATGAAGACATGATCTTCAAATTACATTTGTCGCACTAAATAATAAGAGGTACTGGAAACAGCTTCTTAGGATACACTCGGCATATCGAAGTATCTAAGTAATAGTTTCAACCATCGTGCTTTCCGTGCAAACAGTCAGTTCAACTACGAAGAGATTACGGGAAATAATATTCTCATAATAAAATTATTCTAAGGTTCTATCACTTTGCACGCGTGACGCGGCGCTTCGCTCACCTAAAGCACTAGGTAAGCCTGGAGTCATGACCGGGCCGTGCGTTTCACTTCCTATTATATATATTGTACTGGTTCAAATAATTTACAATAATGTTTTATTTATTGATTGGACTAACTGTTTAGCAGGGTTATAAATTGTAAAGTTACATCTAAAGGCCTAAAAAAAGTGTGACGTCGCTGTGACGTCGTGATCACACCTCCCACTCACCTCAGACGCCACACCGGGCTTCGCGCTTCCTTTAAACACGGAGGCGCTGGGAGCGCGGCCCCTCTCTTTCTGCATTCGGCTGAACAGCGGCGAGCCAAGCTAAGTGCACCAGGTACTCTGAACAACCACCGGAAGCGTATATACAAGACCCCTTACTATCGCCGAATCATGCGACCCTGATTCTATAGAATATCTTAATAACGTTTTAATTAGTGTTTTGCTAAAGGATGTATTAAATTCTCTAATGAATTAAATTAATTTTTCATTGTAACAGCAATTACGATTTTCATTTAACCACACCTAAGTAGGGATAACGTTACAGTGGCGCCCACGGGAATATATAAGTAGGGTTTTGTTGGGAATCCGTTTCCGGTAAGTCCTTTTTATTTTTATTTTTTTAACTGTGTATGTGTGAAATCGTTCCAAAGCAGTGTTACATTGTTTTAATTGTGTTCAATTTTTCTTACCACGCTTGGTAAGTGTTTTTTTTATGTTATAACTGTTTCTGTTGCCGCGTGTGATAATTAATTGTGTATCAACCGCATAAGCAACAAGTTAAAGGTTTTGCTTGCGGTCACGTGTCAACTAAACGACGCGCTAAAGCAACACTCGTGTATCGCTTGTTTTGTGATAGCCTTTTTAATTGCCTACTACGGTAATTAATTACTACTACTAATTATTTTCTTATAATAACTGCCCTTCGGGATTAATTTTTTGGAACAAATTCATACCTTTTCTGCATTTTTTTACAATTTTTGATTGTTCGTATAACCCTCTTTGTGTGACCTTGACTGGTCGAGTTACACCTTATAGTCGATATTATTAAAAAAATTCTACTGCATATTGCGACGATGTCTTTTGAAATCAAATATTTGCTACTTCAAAAGGGCGAACTAGAGTCGCAATGAAGATGAAGAATATAATGGCAATTCGAGGTATCGAGCCATCGGCTACAGTTTCGGAAGCCCCGGCTGACACCATATGCGAGTCTCATCTTTCCTTTTCCGAAGACATATCATGCATAAAAATAACTCTCATTAAGATAGTTAATAATTTAAAAATACTACAAATCGAGTTTGAAAATAATTTGTTCTCGCGTACAGAATATTTATTGCACCACTTATATCACAGGTTAAATAGAGTGACCGTGAACGAACCTAAAGATGCCAGTGTTTTAGATACTCTTTGGCTAGATTTACGCGGTCAATTATCGGCTCTGCGAGCTATTTCACCTAAACCACAAACAAGTTGCTCACACGTTATATCAAACGAGTCATTTATTAACGCTTTTTCTTACGACCTTAAGTTGTTTTCTGAGTTGTCTAAATTTAAATATAATGGCAAAGCGTGTGTCCGTGCCTTTATAGAAAAGGTCAACGAGTTTATGGTTTGTAGGTCTGTTCCCGACGAGAAAATTCTCGCATTCTCGTTTGAAATTTTGACTGGCGACGCACTAACTTGGTACCGCAGCGTTAAAGATAGTGTCAATTCTTGGAATCAATTGTGTTTGTATTTGAAAAGAGACTTTAGCCCTCGTAAAACTCGACTACAAACTTATGTCGGCGATTAGACTTCGTCACCAAGGCGAGAATGAAAATATTACTTTATACATTGCAAAAATGAAGGGTCTATTCTCTCGTTTGGATGACCCCATTAGCGAGGCGCAGAAATTAGACATAATTTTAAATAATATAAAACCTTGTTACACAAACTGTTTACTTACTACTAAGGTGGTTGACATTCCTAGTTTGGTTGCTGTGTGCCAGAAATTTGAGAAGCTGAACAGCCATAGTAGGGATCGTGGTGCTTCCTCTTCTTCTTCTAATTATTTACCTCCTGAGTTTTTAGATAATCATACCTCCCCTAGTCGTTCTTATTGAAAATTAGGTGGGCGTAAATAAAAGATTGAATTTGTAGTGGAATATTTCAATATACACCGCTATTTTTTAATTAGTACAAAAACTTTAAGGACAGATTAGCGAAGATATTATTATCATATATGTGACGTAAGAATTTCATAATATCAATAAAGAGCAAAGTTATTATCATTTGTTTATTGTAGAAAATCTCACTTAAATCATAGTCATATTTTACAATCCATTCACTAATTCATTGATAATATTTCATCCTGCTCATTCGCATTCTCTCTGTCGCACTTATGATGTAGGTAGCAATAGAAAATAAAATGAAGAAAAAGAATAAATGTAGGTAGTTATTTTTTAATTTTGTTAGTTCTACCCTCTCCTTCATACTTCATTCAGGCGTAGGACCGGTAAAAGTTATCGTTTAACAAGTAATTAAATACCGAGGTATGTAATTAGAAAGCAAACAAATATCAAAATAAAAGATGGTGTTCTGGACTAAAAGAAAAGAGTAATTTTGGCGTATTTATGAAGTTAGAATCGTCTGCTATTTACAAATTATTTTATCGTCATCGTGTCAGCCTAGAGACGTCCACTGTTGGACATAGGCCTTCCTCAAGGTGTGTGGAGAACACAGACCGATTTTGAGGCGCCTGCATCAAATTATTATTTACTTAAGTACGTATTATTTACTAAACTTACAAGTATTTCCATTGTCCTTCGAAATGTCCACCACCGTTGTCAAAAGCATCCAATATGCACTGTTTTAATTGTTTGACACTGACCCGGTCACTTTTGTACACTCACAATACGATGTCCATGGGTACACAGCTGCACTCGCGATTTTTCCACTCAAAAAGTACGCACGAAGCATAGCTACATACTCCCGTGATATGAACTGATATGATAGGCCATCGCGTCGGGCAAACGTAGACAAACAATTAAGTTTTGCAACGAAATTAGATACGCTGACTTTCGCTAGTAATTTAGTACTGTTTGTGGCATCGTCGGGGCGTGGCGCAGGCGCAGAGGGGCGGGGGGGGTTATTTATCAATGGTATGATAGTACACGAGTCGGTCATAGTATTAGTATTGCATTTACCAATTATCACGTATTTTTGTGGACAGTTTTGGGACTTAGTGTTTTTATTTTTCAACTACATAATTATGATCAGTTAAAGATACTTAGTGCCCTGTTAAATTTTTTGTACTAATTAAAAAATAGCGGTGTATAATCCTTTACTATTAATTCATTTGGAAGCAATGTCTCTAGCTCCTGACACAGAAGGGCTGTCACATAGAACATAATAAATTAAGAAACAAACCATATGGCCAATAGGCGAGCGATACAAACCTTATTAAGTTATTAGTTAAAAACTTACAGATAAATTTTTGTACCTAATATTCAACAGTTCTGTCCCCAATTTTAATAAAAATTCATATCAAAATTATTCTAACTTTAAAAACAGAAATAATATTTCCTATCAAAATAATTACAAAGAGAAACCGATTATTAATGCTGTCAGTAAATTCCCTAATTCTAGTAATCAATTTTGCCCTCGTTGTAGAACATCGTCGCACTCCTTGAATACTTGTAATAAACCCATCTGTTGATTTGTTTTAAGTGTGGTTTGAAGGGTTATCGTGTTACTAATTGCCCCAATTGTAAAACTCCTAGCAACAATAAAAATTAAAATAATAGTCCAAAAAACTAATTAAATCGGATTGGAGTAATAAAAAAGTCTAATTTTGATAAACGCGATTGGCATAACTGGTTGAATTATATTGCTAAATTCTTAAATTCTTATCACTTGTCTTCAATCCGAGAAATTAATGTTGAATATAATCCTTATATCGCAGTTAATATTAATGGTAAGCGTGCTGTGGGCTTGCTCGATTCTGGCTCGTGCGTCACTATTCTGGGTAACAATTCGCACAAATTCTTGCTTGACATTGATTGCCAGTTGATAGATTCTCAACCGTTGAAACTTATTACTGCAGGTGGTGAAAGGTTGTTTTCTGCTGGATCGGTTTCCCTTGCCTTTGAATTTCAAAATAAAGTAGTTCCCCTAATAGTTCATATAGTCCCTGGCATCAAGAACTCGTTAATCCTAGGTATGGATTTCTGGAGGGCTTTCGGTTTGTTCCCAAATCATTTGGACTCCGTCTTACTTTTAAATAAGTCTGACGCTGAGGTTGCCGAGTTAAACACCACAACATGTTCTAGTCATATTATCCCCTACGATAATTTGACCTTAGAACAGAGACGTATCGCCGATGACGTTGTTTCAAAATTCAAAAATATATCCTACCAAATTCGAGGTTTAGGTTGTACTCATTTAATTACCCATTCTATCGATACGGGTGACAGCCCCCCTATTCGTCAGCGTTATTATCGTATGTCTCCCGATAAACAAAGCATATTAGTTAAACAACTGGATGAAATGCTTGAGGAGGATGTCGTCTAGCCTGTGAAAAGTCCTTGGTCCAACCCTGTAATTTTGGTTCCGAAAAAGAACGGTGAACTACGTTTTTGCTTGGATAGTAGAAAATTAAATTCAGTGACGAGGAAAGACGCTTATAATTTGCCTTATATTTCGGAGATCCTTGATAACCTTAGTAATGCTAAATATTTGTCTAGTATTGACATTTCTAAATGTTTCGGGCAGAAATTAATCAAAAAAGAGACGTCGAGAGATCGTTGTAAAACAGCTTTTTATGTTCCATCTCGCGGAACATTTCAATTTAAAAAAATGCCTTTTGGGCTTACTAATGTCCCTGCAACTCAACAAAGATTGGCTGATATTATGTTCTATGGGCCTGAATTTGAGAACAAGGTGTTCTGTTTTGTCGACGATATAATCTGTATTAGTTTCGATTTTTCTGAACACATTTCGCTTTTACTACGCGTTCTACAAAAATTAAAATCTGCTAACTTAACCATTAACTTCGATAAATGCAATTTTCGAGATAAGTTAAAGTATCTTGGCTATGTTATCAATTCTAAGGGTCTTCATGCCGACCCCGATAAAATTGCTTCCATGAAAGTGTACCCGACTCCTAGTACTAGAAAGGAGGTTCGTCGTTTCTTGGGCGCGGCCTCGTGGTATAGGCGCTTTATACCCAATTTCAGCACTATTGCAACACCCTTGAACAAACTAACTTCTCAAGGCAAAAAGGCACCGCCTTTCTGTTGGTCGGCAGAGGCTGAACAAGCATTTATAAAATTAAAAGAAAGCTTGGCCTACCCAGCGATTTTATCCTGTCCCGATTTTTCTGAACCTTTTGAGATTCACACGGACGCTAGCGATTATGGTATAGGAGCCGTTCTCTGTCAAGTGTTGAAGGGTGAAGAAAGGATAATTGCCTATTACAGCAAGTCATTTTATCCAGCCAGGAAAAAAATTATAGTGCTACTGAGCGCGAAGCATTAGCAGTCTTGTCGGCTATTGAGCATTGGCGCTGTTATATCGAGAATGGTAGGAAGTTTGTTGTCTATACTGATCACGCTGCATTACAGTGGTTTTTAAAATTAAATAATCCCACAGGCCGTTTAGCCAGATGGGGTGTTCGTCTCTCTTGTTATAATTTTCAAATTAGACATCGTCGTGGTTCAGATAATGTTTTGCCTGATCTTTTGTCTCGCTCTGTACCTGTCTCTGCTATTATCAACGGTTCGCAAGATGATAGTAATGATTCGAATACAATTGTACCGGTTTCTACTAATGATTCTTGGTATCTAAACGTATTTAACGCTTGCTTAAAGAGGCCATCGTCTTTTGTTGACTATCAAATTATTAATAATTAATTGTATTGACTTAAAAAGTCATTAAACCCACTTACTAGGGAGTTTCAGTGGAAGGAGGTAATAACATTGGAAATGAGACCAAACATCATATCCGACAATCACTCCTTGCCCACTGCTGGCCATTTCGGCATTTTTAAAACATACAAGCGTTTATCGCTTGCCTACTACTGGCCGGGTATGTACAGCGATGTCGTTAAAGCCGTCCATGCGTGCGATACTTGTACGGCCCACAAGCACCAAAATCATTCCATTCTCGACCATATGGGTCAACCTAAATCGTGTCATAGACTATTTCAGATGTTGAGCATAGACCTCATCGGATCTTTACCCCCCTCGAGGAAGCAGAATACGTATGTTTTCGTAGTATCTTGTTGTTTTTCTAAATATTGTTTGCTTTTTCCTATTAGGCGTGCCTCTGCCGAAATTTATAACCAAAATTTTAGAAGAAAATGTTTTCCTTGTTCATGGTATTCCGTCTACCATTGTCTTAGATAACGGTAAGCAATTTATCAGCACCACCTTTAAAAATTTATTATCCAAATACAAGGTTCCTAACTTGCATTACACACCGCTGTATACCCCACACGTTAATCCGGTCGAGAGATATAACAAAACTATTATAACAGCTGTTTCAACTTTTATAGACCGCGATCACCGCGTATGGGATTTGAACTTGGCAAAGATACAATTTGCACTCAACTGTGCGGTGAACGAATCAACTGGTTTTACCCCATCATTCTTGGTTTATGGTCGCGAATTGGTTACTAGTGGTTCTTATTATATTCATCACGAATCGGACCCCAATATTGTATTTGAGCCGCGGGATGAATATGCCCAAACGCTTGGCCATCTGTCTACCATATTTGACAAGGTGCATGCAGAATTGCACAATGCTCATCAGAGGAATAGTCATTCTTATAATCTTCGCTGAATATCGGCTGATTTCAATGTTGGTGATGTGGTTTGGAAAAAAAAAATTCTATTTGAGTGACAAGGATAAGTATTTCAGCAAAAAATTAGCACCGAAATTTATTAAATGTAAAATTGTGGAAAAAAAATCTCCCTTTGTGTATAAACTATCAGATATGTTTGGCAAACCCCTTGGTGATTTCCATATAAAAGATCTTAAATTAACTCACTACAAAGTTTAAGAATGAAATGATTAATGCTCATCACTAATGATCTAATCACAAAAATAACTTAACATTTGGTTACAAATAGTATAAAAACCTTTAACACCCAATTACAGCTAAATTATGTACCCAAATATCTTATTACATATAGCTTTAGTAATGACTGATCGTAATGTAAAAAATATTTTTTTCCCTTATGGCTCAGTGGTTAAAAGGTTGTTGTCGGATCGGTCTGTGTTTCGATTCTCGCTTGCGTTTTTCTGTTTTTTTTTTAGGTATGGTAGTGTATACTATATCATCGACCGTCTCCTGCGGTGATATATTATTCATTACAATTAACTCCGAATTGTGTATTTGCCGTTAATGACTTTGTATCATGTTCAGAAACTAAATAATGATTCACGACAATGGAATGCGGCGCGGCGCCTCGCGCGCAGTGATGACTCACGTGTTTACCCGAGCCACTCGCCGGCTCAAAACTTTCCATCGCCGTAATCATTGTTTATTTTATTGTAAATGAATACAATTTGCCCTTGCAATTCGCATCGAGCGTGTTAATGAGCAATTTGCTTGTGATATTGCCAACTGATCGTAATATTGTTAGTATCGTAATATCGTAAGATCGTAATATTACTTTACGACTTACACATTTTCAATTTAATTTTACTTATCGAACCCGGGTTGTCAGGTGGTGCCTAGCAGCCTAGGCTGGGTGGCTATTTACTCTAAACTTCACTTATAATACCTCTTCGCGCGTCTTGTATTATAATGAATACGACTCGCATCGGGAATGAATGCTGGCTTGTTCATACGTATGACTGTGTTTGAATGTGATGAAT
Organism: Euclidia mi; assembly: GCA_944739405.2. Lineage (NCBI taxonomy): Eukaryota > Metazoa > Arthropoda > Insecta > Lepidoptera > Erebidae > Euclidia > Euclidia mi. The sequence continues at coordinate 80,803,826 of OX123181.2, forward strand.
GTCAGGTAACGTCCAATGCTTGGTGACGTATGAAGGTCGAGGTACTTCCTTTGGTACTTGGTTTTTTCCTTCAGGGTTAGTAGTTGCCTTGTACTTAGCCTACTGACACCACCACTCATCTGTTTCAGGGTCCCGAAAAGCAGTTGCCTTCTACTAGCCACAGAATTTTCCCGGAGGAAAAATTCTGGCCTAATGGGGGGAGTGTGTGACGCTGACGTCGCTGTGACGTCGCGATCACACCTCCCACTCACCTCAGACGCCACACCGGGCTTCGCGCTTCCTATAAACACGGAGGCGCTGGGAGCGCGGCCCCTCTCTTTCTGCATTCGGCTGAACAGCGGCGAGCCAAGCTAAGTGCACCAGGTACTCTGAACGACCACCGGAAGCGTATCTCCAACAAGACCCCTTACTATCGCCGAATCACGCGACCCTGATTCTATAGAATTTCTTAATAACGTTTTAATTAGTGTTCTGCTAAAAGATGTTTTAAATTCTCTAATGAATTAAATTAATTTTTCATTGTAACAGCAATTACGATTTTCATTTAACCACACCTGAGTAGGGATAACGTTACAAAAGCTTGTCAAAATAAATGATTTAGATGTTAACTAAGAAAGACTAAATATCCGTAATATTTAAGTTATTGTACTACTCGAGTAACTAGCACAGTTCTTAATTTTATGTCACCAGATATATTTAAGTTTTCTTTCCGACAAAAATGTTTGTTTATTCGCCACAAACTAAGCAAAAATTTGGCACCTTCTTCTTTCAATAACGCGAACTTGTTTATTGAAATGTGTCCCAACTATAAATACAAATATTATAATTTTATTAACAAAACGTATAGTTCTCACAGTATTACGTATACATTCGAAACCCCATGTATGAACTATAACAATTTATCATACAAATTAACAAGGTACTTATTGCCAAACCCGTTATACAAATCAGAAACTATCTCGTATCACATTCACGGTTGTATTTTAGTACCTTGCCTAAAACTTCGGACGTTATTACCATTAATGCGACGCTAAGTACAGATACTACATGTTATTTTGTGTAGTAAAGCACCCGAAGTGTCTATTGTCTCAGCTAGTATAGACGTACGATGGAATAGCGCCCGCATCCTGAGAATATTGCACCGAACTTACTCACTGTTGGTTTAAACAAGTTTCAACATAGAGAACGTTGATACAGTTATGCCTAGCTACCATATTACGTAATAGATTCTATTTTTGTTTATTTTGTTTTAAATAGTTTTGTTTAACTATCCGACGTCATAATGGTAACAGTATATATTCCGCAAAGCACTTATTTTAGTCATTTCAAAAGTTGCATATTATAAAAAAACCTTATGTTTAAACTTCTAGCTTCTGTGGTTAAGTCATTGTTATTATACGTCATTCAGTATAAGTGTATATGATGGTGATGATGATGAGGAAGAAGATGATGATTTGCCCTAATCGTGAAAAACTTCTGCTCAATATTTGTCCACAAATTTAATTTTATTTAAAATGTAGTCCGAACATTTACTTGCCGCACTTCCATCCGAAAATCTATTTAGTCAACATGGCAAATATTTATGATAATAAAATAACAATCTATTGGAGCTTTCGATAATCACTACTATCCATAGTTTAAATAAGGCAGCGTGGTCATTTCTCGAGACAAAGAAATTATCATTTCATATAGGCTTCGGTAGCCTAGAAGCTTATATTAGACAAGATTACGCAATCAATTCTATTTATGGCTTAAATTAGAAATTAAATCAAGGGAGCCATCATGATTTAAATAAATTATTAGTATTTTTGCTGGCCCACATCGCAGGCCTAGATTATTTATAAAATGAAAAAGAGTAATGGCAATGTAGCGGTGGACTACAGAAAATTTAACTTTGTAGTACTCATAGCTTGGCTTGCCATCCGTAATAGGTTAATAAAATTAAGCAATGCTTGGACAGTTCACCACTTAGATGGGTGACCGAGTGTGCCATTAACCTGCAGGCAGTGCTTATATTAAACCTGCCCTGTAAACTTTTTTTTATCAACTATTTTTAATGTTCATCAAAGATTCTAAGGAAAACTCACCTATCACGTCATACAAAATGCTATCGACATTAACTTGCATCAACGTGAAAGATAACTATACAATCTAATATGATATGAGATGTATAAAAAATATCCTATGGACGCATTTTGCTCTCAATAAGTAAACAAAAGAAATAAATCTTTAAAGTTACGGCCAAATGTACCGAAGAATGAATCAACTTCCATTCGTCTTTGTAAAAGTATCTTCGTTACTTACGAAGCACGGAACGATTTAATATCTTACCGAAGAGCATCTTTGACAAAGTAATATCACAGTAACAACGCTTCGTAATTCTAACAGCTCCACAATTTGGAAACGAGACACGCCGCATTCCGTCCATAATAACAACCTTGTTAGCATTTAATTAAATAATAGACGATATCTATTACAAGTTGATAGTACTAATATTGCCAAAACGTACTGCAAATGTCCTCGGTAATCCAATATCGGTCTTAGCGATAAATTTACAACTTATAGTTTATTCAGTACGACGATACTCAGCTTCATTTTATTTGACCTTACATTTTATTACTGAACGTATCCCAACTGTTTTTTTTTCTTTTCCCCTTTGTTTTAAACGAACAAAAGCATTTTCTGAAGCCGAATATGCTCTAAATCCAGAAAGGCCTAACATCGACAGAGGTGCTCTCGGTAGTGAGTGTTAAGCTGATTTTCCAGCAGAGTGGCGAGACGAGGCCAGGCGAGGAGAGAATTGAAATTTGTATGGCAAATTTTCAATTCTCTCCCAGCGCATCTTTGGTGGAAACAGTGTGGATTGACGAGAATATGCGAGGCGTGAATTGAAATATTTGTTTGTGTAAAAATGAACCGTATTGCTTACAACATAGAGTATAAATTAACTTTGCAACAGAAACACGCTTCTCGCGATAGAAATTGCGTGTGTATTGAGTACTGAGCTCGCGCGAGCCCGCGCGAGCTCGTGCGAGCTCGCGATGGCTATTTTTAGTGGAAAAGGGTCAGTGCGACTTCAATTCTCTTCTCGCCTAGTCTCGTCTCGCCACTCGGTGGAAAATCACCTTCACGCCCGAAGCGGATTGGAGGGTTTTCCGATTTTCCGATACAACGCCACGGCTGTTGTATTCATGCCTCGATTTTCCATGTCATCGCCCGAATGGGGACCAAGGTTACCCAATACGCCAAACAGATGGCCCGCTTTTAACCTAAAAAATACACTCTCGAATTCGTTGTCAATAAAAACATTTAGGCAATTTAGCCAACGCCTGATTTACACCGGGAAAATTCAGGTTAGGAAATTGGAAATAGCATTTTCTGTTGAAAAATAGACCACATAGAAGATTTATCTAAGCGGTGAAAACATTTCCTGGTGTGTTTCGCACTTAATCTCAATGCTAACAGGTAACTTAGACTACCCAATGAACGTTAACAACACCTTCAATATGCCACAATAAAAGCTCAGAAACCTCTTATTATATACGCAGCGCCCCTACAAAGCAACTATCGAACAATGAAAATGGAAATATAGTGCAAACGAAACAATGCTAATACAGAATAAGGGTAATATTTTCCTTGGAGAGGAGTTCCCTTTAACGAAATGTAGAAAATTAACGGTTAGTGGGCCCATAAAGCGGCCGACGCCACTTTGTAAGCATTGAATGCTTTTGGCTATTAGGTTAACTCGTCCATTAACTACGCTCAGATTCGGCGCCTCGTGTTGACTTTCTTGAATTGCTTATGTTCTCTCACTTTATTGGTCCACGCCCACTGCTCACTATCACGCAACCCTGTCAAAACCGTCCCGATCCGCTTTATTCAACTGTAGCTTTCATTCCCAGTTTAATTGTACTTTTTCCTCAATCCGTTATTCACAGTATCACTTGGTTCTGAGAAAATTTCTTTATAGAATCGAATATAATTGAAATAATACATTCCGTTATTGTGTGTTCAGAAGCCATTGGAGCGGCAATCATGAATAACATGTCAATAACTTCTCGGATTATAATAGACAGCGACATAGATTAGGTGGTTGGATGATTTGGTGATCGATCAATCAATTAATCCAGTTTGGGTATGATAGACGTTTACTAAACTCATACAAAAGCCTACTTTATCCATTTCAATAATATTGTGATAGCAAAGTGTCATAAAATTTTCAACGTAAATAATTAATTTAAACGAAACTTATCTTATTCATACAAATTATGCACAATATAAGAAGTTCTATTGCAAAACAAATTGCAAATCTTAATTTGTATTCGTAATATAACAATATTTATATGAGTTTTCTTGACTATCACCGATCTAAACGATGAATCACAAGACGAAGATTATACTTTATTTGTCTTTTATCAATTACATCGTTATTTTCATTAAAAAAAACTAAGTTGAGACATTTATATTAGACGTAGAATATTCAAATGTAACGGCTCAGAGTTCAAAGCCATTGACGTATAAAAGCCTTGCTGGGATTGTGTGTGTTCTATAAATACTTTACTAGAAACCAACAACCGCAGAGTTCACACTCCTTAAGAAAACATTCATGTCAAGAGATCAGGTTAGTGGCAATGTTGTCGGGGGATAAATAAAAGTGGAATGTAAAGTTTTGTGTGAAGGACATTAGTGATGTCCCGATTGAATCATTCGAATATTAGGTACTGAAAGGTTAAATTGAATCGTTTTTGTACTTTATAACTCAATATGAACAACAAGTAAAACAATACAATTATGGAATTTTTATTTAGTTCGATCCTTATTTTATTCTAACATTAAACTTTTTTTTTCGTTTGATATTAAACTTTCTAAATTAAGAGGAAATTTAATTGAATATTGCAAACATATTTTAATGATATCCTGAAGATCGCATTTCCAGTGGACCCATCTATAAAGTCTTTCATAATTACCACTAAGTTCAATTGATACTTTTTGACATTAAAGAGGAGCGAATTTCGGTTTGCGGGTTCGTTATCTGATCAATAACTGTTATTTTGTCACTTCGAGCCTCTTTAGCGCATTAATTAACTGGCGTATTTTAATGTTACTGATTAAATTGTTTTGGTCAGACGAATTTGTACGTAATATATTTTGTTCATAGTATAACTGAACAGATAAAAGAACATTAATGTTGTCTCTTTTGATTGTGTTTTCTGTTCTCCTTGACAAGTAACCGATACATCAGAATACGTATAATCGATTCCCGTAACCATCAACTCGGTGTCTCGTGTAGAGTTGTTTGCTTGGGTTGTAGCTGTTTGTCGACTGGTGGTGTCCTCTGGCGAAGATTGAATTTTGAATTAGGCCGGGTCATGCGTGTCGCCAAAAGTGGAGTCCTGATTGTAATTCAATCATTAATCATTACTGTTGAAGCATTCGTGAAACGTTACATCTGTACTAAATGCGCGGCAAATGGCGGGCTTATTTCTTGTTCCGATTGCATGGAGCGGAATACCGAGGAATTATCGGAAATTGTTTTTTTGCTGACGGCATGAGACTCCGTAGGCACCACCCTGATTCGGATTGGAGTTTCATGAGACTTGATTATAATTGTAGGTATTCATTCGTTATTTGTACGCTTGTGCGTGTTTGTTATGCATCTCCAATTCTTTAATGTACCTGTGATTTTAATAAAACCGTACAGATTTTTTTTTATTTCGATACTGATATTTTGTTTTTTGCCGTTCGGTGTGAGCATAACATAGCCATAACTTAATCACGTGAACACCTGGCAAACTTCTTTAAATTATTTGTAGCCTGGAAGATGATCAAACTATGAATATATTGATATTTATTTTAGATTATAACTCTATTGCAAGAGGGGATGTTACATTTAAAAGCAGTTTCACTGACTAATTTAAACATCTGTCTAAATCAGTGTTGTTTTATGAGTGGTTTAATTGAATTCCATCTTACCGACCTTCACAGTAGCCCATATAATAATCCAAAAACCCATTTAATTATAAATGACTCCGTAAATAAAAGAATAATCGACACCCCAAAATAATAAACAACACTTTATTTCACATTTATACTCTAAAATAAACAGTACAAAGCCGTGCGCGTGCCTTAGATTGCCGACAATACGTTCTTAATTATCGCCCCGTTTTACAGAATACATGAAATATACAGTGCGAAATTATGTGAAATTGCCTTAAGGCCCGTTGCAGAGCAATAAGCACGTTTTGCTGTTCGCCTTAGCCGTTTAAAAGGAGCTTAGCCCAACGCCTGCAGTCATCGGCGAGCTCTTTACACCACGTTTTGTATGAAAATACAAATTCACAATTTTCCACGTAATTTATATTATTAATTGAAATTAATTTAGCTCATTTATTTCGTAAATAATTTATAGATGCAATAAACAAACTTTAAAATAAATTATTTGGTTAAATCTATTTATTTTATTTTAAATGCCTTGAGACGCTGTTGGCAGCTGCGGCGACCAACAAAGTAAATCAAAACTACGTAAGTGCAATGAGCTAGTTGCTTCGAAAATATTAAGCTGCAACATTTTTCGAAATAAGAAAGTCCAACAAAAGGGAACATAGTAGGTACCTAAATATAACCTATTGTTCTTTGACCAGATTGGAAACATCCTAAAAACAGGACAGATTAGAAGTACCCTGAACAGAAGAGCATGCATGAGGAATCTGAGGGAAGTGAATGAAGCAAGAGAAATATGTCAGGATCGTTGCAAATGGCGTTCCGTAGTCTCTGCCTACCCCCCTCCCCCCTGGGAAACAGGCGTTAGTCTATGTATGTATGTATTGTGGCGGTAGTTGCTACAGTTAAAAAAAATACAACCCAAATTTGAATTTTTAAATTGTTTGAAAAAAGAACAAACAATAATTTTAACAGACTTTTGAGGTCACATTTGATGTAGGTGGTGTTGTACCCATCTAGACAGAAAATAAAAGTTCGAGTCTAGTACGTTAGTAGCGGGGCTTACACGAACATGTTTCCTCGTTGCTGTATGCTCCTGTCAGTGACATTTTTTCATTAACTATGAATAATGTTTCTCTGACAGCGAAACGTGGTACGTGGTGTCTGTGTAAGCGTGCTTTTATATAAATCAAATATGCAGTGGAGCGATGTGCCTCCTACAATATGGGTACATACATACATATGCTCACGCCTTCTTCCCATCGGGGTAGGCAGAGACAACAAAACGCCACTGGCTTGTATCCTTGCAAACCTCACGCGCTTCCTCTACATTCATTACTCTTTTCATATGGGTACCTGCATAATAATTAAAATTAAATTCGCTGTTTCAAAGCTTCCTTCACATCAGATTTTATGTTATGTTGAACACGGCACTTATTGTTTATTTAATACTAGCTTTTGCCTGCGGCTTCGCTCACTTTAAATTTGGGGTAACACAGAACTCCTTCATCGTTCGATAGTAATTTTCGTTTTAATTCTGTTCATAGGGACTAATAAGAAATATAACCGCAAGAAATATTTAAAACATTTCTGTAAACAGTATTTTTAGAGTTCCGTAGTTAAAAATGGCTCAACAAGGGATCTTGTATCTATGTCTGTCAGTCTATCCGTATGTCACAGCCACTTTATGCCGAAACTATTCAGTTTACACATTTGAAAATTGGTAGGTAGATGTATTCTGTGTACCGCTTTACGACGTTATAGAAAATAAAAAATATTGAATATTAAGGGGGGCTCTTCTTACATGGAACTGATGTAGAAAATGGGTCGTTAAAAATCACTTTGAGGTTCCTAAAACCATTGTTTCTCAAAATCAATCGTTTGAAAGATATACGGTTCCAAAGTGGTAAAATATGTGTGTGTGTCCCTCTAACTTTTAAAGTCAGAGAGTGACAAATCTAAAAAAAAACATATGCTGTAGATCGTTATAAAAACTTCCTATGAAAATTAGTTTGAACGATATATACTCAGCAGTTTTTTAATTATAGCACATCTTAAAAACCGCAACTATAGCTTTGTCGTTTATACAAATACTATTAATAGTTAGTTTTTTCATTTTTTTTTATTGTTAAAGAAGGCTTATAGACTAATATCCAATCAAAGTATAAAAAAACGTTTGATTACATTGCTATTAACAAGCCTCCACAGTTAGATTCAACATGTCGATTTAACATATCAAAAATGTAAAGTAAAAATAAAAAAACACAAATTACCAAGAAAAATTACCAAAAATGAACTAATTAATTAATGTCGAAGATAATGACTAGGGTAAGTGGATACCTCCACTACGGAACCCTTCATGAGCGAGTCTGACCCGCAATAGCGAATAGCTTTTATGATGTTTCGTCCAAGGTGTTACTTGTAGCCGTTTGTCATTTGCTTTGGTGCATTAAGATTCCGCATTAACAGGACTGGAACACCAACGTTCAGTCTCAAGTTGCGTGAAGGTACTCCTGATAATTGTAGGGAGTTCAGAAACTCTATAGGGTACCAAGTAACTTGGTCAGTATTCATGACATTATCTACCGAGAGGTGCTTAACAACATCACTTTGCATACAGTCAAATGTCAAAGCCATGGTCCGATATATCGATAGACACTTTCGCGTTTATGAGTAGAGAATATTGATTCAGCCGGCTTAGCGTGCAATCGGTACATACGTACATGCACATTTTCGCATTTATACCTAATATTAGTAGGGATTAGCCAAGGCTGTTACAATAATTATTATTAGTTTTTATAAGTAAGCGAACGAAGTAATGACAGTGTACCATATGACAATGTATAATGTGACAGTACTTACAGATATACGATAGCACATGCGCAGCACTCAATTATTACAGCGCATGCGTTCTTACTGTCAATATGTAGTAGGTTTGTCCATACAAACTTCGACCCTCACTAAAATCCCTCCCAGATTATTATTTGCAACTAATTGTATTCTATGTGTTTTTTCTGGTTCTGATCTACCTTTCCACCAATTTACGGCCAAATCGGTTCAGCCATTCTTGAGTTATAAATATTGTAACTAACACGACTTTCTTTTATATATATACTGTTACGGACAACACATTATTTACGGAAACACCAAGTAGCACTGATGACACTTTATTCAACTTCACACACACGACGCGTCGTTCGATTTCGACGTGGACAACACCAACGTCTTTTGCACTGCACTTCACTGCACTATACTTTCACTTCACTTTATTTCACTACTGCTTCTTTCTTCCTTTTATTCTCCACTTTACTACTTCTCAACTTAAACTGGCGCGCGCGTCTACACCGCCTTATATACCCCTAGGAATGTTCTAGATCCACTAATTCCGATTGTCATTTCATTATTCAATTGTTTTTCCATCTCCTGTATCTTTTTAACCTTTCCATTCCTCCTGAAGTTTCTAGAATTTTCAAATTTTTACTCGAAATATTTAAATAATCTTTTTTTTAAATATTTGCCAAATATTCATAAACATTTTCCAAATTTCATAAAACCAAAATTCACATATCTGTTATGACTGGGATGTGAACCCACGCCCTCAGAACGTGAACGGGATGTGTTATCCGCACGGCCATTGCCTTGTTGTCAATCACTGGTGAATTTGGCGAACACTTGACAGAGTGTATACGTCATCGAACTAAAAACTGTCATTTCCAAATAATAAAATAGTCTTCAAACCTCTTTGCTAATTATTGTGTTTGACGACCGGCTAGTTTGTCGTGTAGACGTCAGTAGTCCTTGACGACCATAGTGATGACAGTTTTACATGACACCGGTCATCACACTACCCTCTCTCTAAGACATGCTCTTCCCGAGCATTGTTGGATTCATGATATACCGCTATCCTATCCACATGAATAATCTTAAGTGGTCTTCTAGGTGTCTTCCGAATTCTGTAAGTAACGTCGTTAATTTTCTTTATTACAGTATATGGTCCTTCCCAGCTTGGCTGTAATTTGGGAGATTTTCCCTTACATTGGACCGGATTATGAAGCCACACCAGAGTTCCCTCTTCGAGTTCTCTTGCATTTGCGCGTCTGTCATATCGAGTGTTCATTCTTACTACCGCTTGTAAATTCTCTTCTCTAACGTGTTCATGAATTTCTTCCCGTCCCGTCCCCGGAGGACATCCAGCAAAAAGGTCTACTGGAAGTAGTAACTCCGTTCCTAAATTTGTTCGTGCCGGAGTTGTTGCTGTACTTTCATGTACAGCGGCTCTGTAAGCCAGAAGAAATAGTGGGATATATTCGTCCCAGTTTCTTTGATGGCAATCGACCACTTCAGCAAGATGCCGCTCCAATGTCTGGTTAAATCTCTCCACCATTCCATCCGATTGAGGGTGATAAGGAATCGTCCTGGTTTTGTGGATCCCCATCATCTTGCAGATTTATTGAAAGAGTTGCAATTCAAAGTTTCTCCCTTGGTCGCTGTGGATTTCTAACGGTAAACCAAATCGGCAATATACTTCATTTTCTCATTTTGTCGCAACTTTAATTGCTTCCTTCCTGCAGGGACTACAAAAGCTTCTGGCCATCTTGTGAAATAATCCATCACCACCAGAATACAGCGATTACCACTTTCTGTCAAAGGAAATGGTCTAGCTACATCCACAGCAGTCCGTTCCCAAGGAGCTCCCACAGTGTATAGTTTTAGTGCTCTGCGGCTCCGAGTTTGCGGCCCTTTAACTGAAGGACATTTAACGCATTTCCAGCACCACTCTTTAACGTCTTCCCTACATTGCAGCTAATAAAAACGTTGACGAATCTTCAGTAAGGTTCTTCGCACTCCAAGATGTCCGCCAGATGGGCCATCAGGACAAACTCGCAAAGCTTCAAGAATTATTGATTTTGGCACTATTGTTTGAAGATAACTGTCTCTTCCAGAAACACTATCCCATTTTTGACAAAGTAGTTCATCTTGTATTATTAGGCTGTTCCAATAACTTTTCGTCACCTCACTTCATTCTGGCCGAAGAGAGTTATTCCTTAGCCGCTCCAGTATAGGTTTCAAATCTTTATTTTCTTCCTGCGATTTAATAATGAACTCCTTGTTCCATCGCCCGTCGATGACATCCGTTCTAATTACCTTGACGGCAGCTTCTTCTTTTCCTTCTTGTCGCACGCAATGCTTGCAGCTGTTATCACAGGGACGTCTTGATAAGGCATCAGCATCGAAATCGTACTCTTGAAGTTGTTTAATCCAACGAGCTACCTGACCCTCACAATTTTTTAACTGTAAAAGCCACTTAAGTGCTGCTTGGTCCGTCCGGATCCGGAATTTTCTTCCAATCAGGTACTTTTTAAAATGCTGGAGAGTTTTCACTATCGCTAGATGTTCCTTTCGTGTGGTACAGTAGTTCCTTTCAGGTCAAGACAGCGATTTGCTAAAGTAGGCAATAACAGCCTCCTGATCGCCTTGTCTCTGTGAAAGAGTTCCACCAATACCCACATTGCTTGCGTCTGTATCAACAATGAATTGACGTCAGGATATGCAAGAATTGGCTCTTCGCATAAACGTATCTTTAACTCCTTGAAAGCAGTTTGACATTTTTCATCCCAATTAAATGGTCGTTTTTGCTCCGTTAGCTCATGTAAGGGTTTTGCGATGCTTGAGAAATTCTTCACAAAACGTCTGTAATAAGAGCAAAGCCCCATAAATAAGCGCACCTGTGTCTTGTCCTTAGGCATGGGCCAATCTTTAACCGCTGAAATCTTGGCAGGGTCCTTCTCGATGCCTTTTTCAGAGACGACATGACCCAAGTAGTTAACTTGACGCTTGAAAAATGATCATTTTTTCACCCTTGAGGTGCGATCAAACTAAAGGCAAAGTGCCCCAAGTGCAAAGGGTCTCGTTGCTGCAAATTTTCATTGGCATAGGTTACCGGAAAAAAAATAATTATGACACCTTAATATAATTATATCACATAAATTGCATATCATTGTGTTGGTTATGAAATCAGCTATGATAATAATAACATAAATTACTACTAAATACTCATCTTTCCGGCAAAACAAGCTTACAAACTTAGAAGTTTGTTATTTTTCACTGGTTCGCACAAACATTTCATCACATATTAATGAATTTCATTACTTGTTTGGTTCATAAACACAAAAACATTATCACATATACCTTTAGGTTTTCACACAATACATTATTTATTTGTAACAAATGAATCTAACGCCACTAAAAAAATTATAATCCGAACGCGTAACAAAAAGTTCGCCGTGCCGGGCCGCCATGTTACTGTAGCGAACACTGTGGCTGTGAATTATTTACCATTTGAAACACGATAACAGTGAAAACGTACAACAATACTAGTATTTAATTGCTAAAATATGTTTTCAGAAAAATTATCTGGGTACTTTTATGTCTTTCATAACTATTAAAAGAGTATTTATCATAAAACTATTACGAAAATAGCAAGTTTCAAGAGTAGAAATAGCCGTTCTTAAAAGTTTTTGCCTTTTATCACTGTATTTCTTGTCTCTGTCACGAATAATGTCACTTCACAATTAATATTTATTTATTTCTGAGTAAATCTATATAAGTATCTTTATAAAATATTCACCGGTTTCTTCCACAAGACAACTTTTATTATAAAGATCGCGGATAAAAACACAACAATGGCGGACGCTTTCGCAACTGAGACACAGATAATTATATTTCAATATTTTTTGGCACGTTTCGTTTCCCTCACCCTTCTAAAACGATTTAGTTGCATAGAATATGAACTATTCTAATAGTTACTACTTTCGTTTCTTGGTTTAAGTTAAACAAAACGTAAAAAATCCGCGACCAATAGGACGACTTTTTTATAGCACGACCATGCGTGCTGTAAACACATGGGACCACTTGAATTAGAGCACGACCGTGCGTGCTGTAATCACGTGGGGGGTTAAGACTGAGCTTCAGATTTGCATTTCTCAATCTATTGAGTACACTTTCTAGCTTCATGAGATGATCATCGAATTCTCAGCCCATTACAATTATGTCATCGAGATACACCAGACAAGCTTCCCTTAAAAGCCCGGCAAGGATGTGTTCCATTAACCTTTCGAAAGTAGCTGGTGCGTTGCACAATCCGAAAGGCATAACATTGAAATGCCAAAGCCCTCTTCCCATTGAAAAAGCTGTCTTCTCTTTGTCTTTTGGGTCCATTTCCACTTACCAGTAACCACTTTTTAGGTCTATTGTTGTGAACCACTTTATTCCGCATAACGTGTCGTCTATTCTAGGCAAAGGATAACTGTCTTTCTTGGGTACAATATTCAATCTTCGGTAGTCAATACAGGATCTAGGCGATCCATCCTTTTTCTTTACCAATACCACCGATGAGCACCACGGGCTATTCGATGGCTCAATAACCCCGTTTTTCCTCATATCTTCAATCATATCCTCTAACTCCTTCTCCCTGGCAAAAGGCACATGTCGCGGGCGTTGACGGATCGGTTGTTTATTCCCTGTATTGATGGTGTGTTTTACTACTCCTGTCTTTCCGATGTCACTGTGGTCCTTTGAAAAAATGTCGACGTATTGTTTTAGCGATTTCTTTGCTTTCTCTGATTCGATTTCTGTTAGATCGTCTTTGCAACTTTTCAAAACACTATACACGTTAACGGTAGTCTCAGACTCTTGGTTTCCTTCTCAGCGACTTCCACGGACTCTCCTATCTCAGATCCCTTCTTCAAAACTTTTTCTTCATCACTTAAATTTAGGACAGGTATAACTGCCATTTGTGAAGAAGCAACAACTACACACGCCGGCAACCATGGATCATGATCTCTATTGTCTTCTATCATTATGCAACGTCGCTGACTCGAAGTGGCAAGTAATGTGACAGGAACAAAGGTCTGTGAACTAGGTGCCAGCTTGCTCTCCTTGAGGCACAAAACCTTTCCCGTGCCTCCACCTCTCATTGGAATCTCCACGTCTCCACACTTTAGGATACCACACTTTATATCCAATCTAAATTGGTGATCTCGGAAGAAGTCTAGCCCAACAATGCAGTCGTCGACGATGTCCGCAATCAGTGCTTTTTGGCAATATAATTTGTCACCTACTTTGAAAGCCACCTTTTGCTCTCCCCTGAATGGGATGTGCTGGCGGGTAGCCGTTGTCAGTCGAGGTCGAATTGACTGTTTTAGAATCTTCCCATTCTTCCTTATCAGATGAGTTCCTATAACAGTTCGTGACGCACCGGTGTCCAAGGTCAGCAAACAGGTAACGCCATTGACCGCTCCATCAATGGTTAAGCTGTTCCCATCCGTGCTTTGTCATATACAAACTTTAGGGGCTTTTCGTCTACCGGCCAGCGCTTGCCCCGCAGCCCTGGCTGGAATTAGTTTTACTGGTCGTGTTCTGACGTTTGAACAGTAGCGTCAGTCTTACGTTTACGTTTCGGACAGCTACTGCTGAAATGTCCGGGTTCCCTGCAACTATAAAATTCTGGGACAGATCTTCGGTCTGTTCGCTGCATTTCTACAGCCACAAATCGGACGCGTCCACCCTTAATGTCTCGACGGACAGCCTCCACTTCTAGAGCATGCGCTAAAGCGTCCTTAACGTTGTCGTGGTGCCCCAGACAAACGTCAGACCTGACCTCAGCGTCATAAATGCCATCAATGAACGTCTGGAGACGCATGCTTTGGACTGTGCCGGGGGTGCCGACTGGTGCTTACCAGTGTGCACCCCCGGCACACAATCGTACCACCACTGCACTTCACAGCACTATACTTTCACTTCACTTTATTTCACTACTGCTTCTTTCTTCCTTTTACACACTTCTCAACTTAAACTGGCACTCATTGCGTCTACACCGACTTATATACCCCAAGAAATGTTCTAGATCCACTAATTTCGATTTCATTATTCAATTGTTTTTCCATCTCCGGTCTCTTTTTAACCTTTCCATTCCTTCCTGAAGTTTCTAGAATGTTCTAATTTTTACTCAAAATATTTAAATAATCGTTTTTTTAAATATTTGCCAAATATTCATAAACATTTTTCAAATTTCATTAAACATAACAGATATGTGGATTTTCCACATATCAGTTACGACTGGGATTTGAACCCACGCCCTCAGAACGTGAACGTGATGTGTTCTCCGCACGGCCATTGCCTTGTTGTCAATCACTGGTGAATTTGGCGAACACTTGACAGAGTCGTCGAGACGTCATCGGACTAAAAACTGTCATTTCCAAATAATTCCTTATACTAATGGAGTGAATACAATACGGTTTTGTTCGGAATCTGACGTAGTCGTGATAGTTCAATCACAATTTAGGAAGACTGGCTGCAAGTTCAGCCTACTAATTTAAGCGGATGCCTTAGGCTTGACAGCGCGCCAAGGGTCATGTCTTCGATCCCCACACGAGACGATTTTTTGCATAATATATAATAAAATATGTTGTTTCGTCTATGTTCATTGTGTCCGTTGGTTGTATGTCTGGGAAGTCTTCCGCGATACAGGATTAATGTCTAGTGCCAAATTTTTCATTAAAACGAAAGTTATTCTTCTTCTTCTTTCGTGTCAATGACGAGTCTCAAGTTGTAATGCATTAAATTTTGTTTGCCCAGTACGCAGCCACCCTTACTGCATTTTCGGAGGCGTTCATTACGTCTTGAAGCGAACATGTGTCTGGGCAGTTAGGGCACGATAGTAGATGGAGCATTGACTGTATGCTAGTGCCACACTCACACATGGTTTCGGATTCGTCCAAGAAACCCCATCTGGCTCGGTTTTCCTTGCATCGTCCAACTTGGGTCCGCAATCTATTTATGGACTTCCACGTAGACCTGGGAAGCTCGTGACCAGGGAGCAGGTTTTCCGAAATAGGGACAAAAGGGGAAGGAAGTGAGCTTTGTGCCGTCCATAGGTCTCGTCTGGCTTGGGAGACTTCATTGTCGATCGCCGCAACACATCTATAGAAACTCTTTCGACTTTTTAGCCTTGGAGGTACTGGTTGATAGTTGTGCATAGGGTGCCGTTGGTCGAGTTCTAGTCTAGCTCTCTCCACGGAACTTCCTATACTGCTGCGAACACTGGGTGGAGCTATGCCTGCAAGTGGGAACAGCATTTGAGTCGGGGTCGCCTTAAGACAGACCGTAATAATCCGACACGTCTCGTTTAGTGCTGCATCCACTTTCTGTGCATGAGCGGAACGGCTCCAGACGGGTGACGCGAATTCACCAGCAGAATAACTTAGTGCTAATCCAGTAGTGCGTAAGACCTTTGGCTGGGCACCCCAGTTGGTGGTTGTTAATTTTCGCAGGAGGTTATTACGAGCTGTAACTTTTTGCTTGATGTTCTCGCAGTTTCTTTTAAACGTGAGTGATCTGTCTAACGTTGTGCCCAGGTATCTAGGGTAGTTACAGTGGTTGATGGGTAAACCGCGCCACTGAATATTTAGCTCTCTGCCTGCTTCTTTGTTGCAAAGATGAAATGCACATGACTGCGATTTTGAAGGGTTTGGTTTAAGGGCATTCTCATCGTAGTAGACACTCAGTGTCTGGAGAGCACCGCTGAGATTGTCCTCTACCTCTTCAAAGGATCCCTGTGACGCCAATGCCAAATCGTCGGCATAAAGGAAGCGGGTTGTATTTGGGCTCGTAGGCTGATCATTAGTATATATATTAAAGAGCGTTGGCGCCAGGACACTCCCCTGGGGTAGACCGTTCTTTTGGGTTCTCCAACGGCTTTTATTACAGTTTAAATGTACCTGAAAACGTCGGTTTTGGAGGAGCTCCCCGAGAACTCGAACAAATTTGCTATCCTCTGTCATATTCTGCACTTTCCATAGCAAACGTTTAACGTTAACTGTGTCGTACGCGGCTGAAAGGTCAACAAAGACCACGCCCGTCACTTTACTC
Source organism: Euclidia mi (assembly GCA_944739405.2). Lineage (NCBI taxonomy): Eukaryota > Metazoa > Arthropoda > Insecta > Lepidoptera > Erebidae > Euclidia > Euclidia mi. The sequence goes on from OX123181.2 coordinate 80,820,695, forward strand.
ATCTCAAATCCGTCCGTCAATATGCTGGGTAAGGTTAGCCTCTGGATAGTTTGCCAAGCTTTCCTGCTGTTTTGGGTTAAGTTAATATTTGTGACGGTGTCTATCCATTTGGCGCAACGCTTTTCTTTTATTTCTGCAAGGAGTTTCTCACCCAGCTCAATGGTGTCTTCAGAGAATGGATCTCTGTTGAAAAGATCTTCGTACTGTCTAAGGAGTTCAGCTGATGTAGCAGACATACCTGGAATATAGGATGAACGACAACCCCTGGGGATATACCTTCTTGATACAGTCGTTACTATTTCTACAAATTTATTGTAATTTTTCGAAGTCGGTGCTAAATTTGTAAGCTTCTCGTCTCTGACTCCGAAACAATCGGAGTATTTGTCCCAGTTGGCCTTGTTGTAATTAAATCGACGCTTGAAAGGTACAATTGTTGGTCGAATAATTGGTTCAATGGCGCACATTATGGGTCTGTGCTGAGTCCGAGGGATTGGCAGGCACACTGTTTTTTTGCATTGAGCATCAATATTACCACTGACGAAGATAAGGTCTGGGTTATAGCCAAGGCGCCAACGTCCGCTATTAAATGAAGATGGATCCTTTGGGCTATGAATTAATGTAAGATCATCCAGTTCAGCCCATTCTTCTACGGCTTGACCGTCGGCATTTGAGTTTCGATAGCCCCATCTAATATTATGGCTGTTAAAGTCACCCATCACAATCTTAGAGCTTTGATGTGCGAAGTTTTCCGGAGCGTAGAATCGAAAAGGTGTATCTGGAGGCTTATAGACTGAGCTGACTGTACAGAATCCAGTATCTACAGTAATTATCTCCATGCCATTCGTGGTTACGCACTGAGCAGAGGATATGCTTACGCCTGGAGCAGGAAACACTGCGTTACCGTGCTTTGGGTGACAGATCTCGGCGATAAGCGACAGTCCGGGGATGAATGGCCTTCTTTGGTTGACACTTCGATGGGTTACTTGTACGCATAATACGTCACACATAGTACTTCGGCAGAGATCGGATAAGATCTCCGGCTTATCCTGCGAAAAACCTTCTATGTTAATCAAAATGACGCGCAGAGCTGGCTTGAAGAGAGGACTGTCAGGGTGATTGCAACTTTGACTTTGACTTGTCATTGTGAAGTAGTAATTAGTTTCACAACATCGGTCGCTACTTACGGGGAAGGCCCGAGCATAGGTATCGCTCTACGAGAAGGCTTACTACGTCTCCCCCAAGGAAAGTTATTATCTTGATAGATATGATATAATTACGTAAAAACTCTTTAGTTAAAAAAAATATTTAAGATAATGGACTCGCTTGCTACAACTATAAATCAAGTGTGCTTAGTTCACCTTTGTCAACACTTGCCAGATATTTATGTACAATTCTGAACTCAGGTAGGTCCTACCAACATAATATATTACATCACATATATGCGCATACTTTTTGAATTAACATCACATGGGGCAATTCAAGAGCGCCTTTTCAAAAAATGACGTTTAATGGATTAGATCCTCGTACGGAATAAAAAAAAGCTTCTATAGATTGGGACGTTGTGTGCAGCGACAGTATTTGAAAGGTGCCGAACATCAAAGAGTTATTGCTTACTGCTGTTGGTATTTTCTTTTTGATGTAAGCTCTCCGAAAGATAAATTATTGACGCCAGAATGCAAACGATGCAATCATGAGTTATGACTCAGTGCGATTCTTAGAAACAGAGATATGCTCTTTCATAGTTCACTAGTCATTTTGCTCGGTCTAAGGTTGATTGGTGGCACTTTTATTCTATTTATATTATGCTTCAAGGTATTAGAATGAATATAGATCGGAATTATTTTTTAAGACACTCATTGTTATCAGAAAGGTTACACAACTTAAAATAATCTGCTCTAGTTTATTTTAATGAGTTCGTTCGTATACTATTAAAACATGTTATCATATAATTACTTCATAAAATCTTGTCGAGTTATCCGTTCCAAGGTATCTGCTTAAAATGAGGTTAATTGTCGAACAACTTTTCTCTTAACTGCCGTACTTGAGCACATATAAATTCTCGCGTTACTGACTGACTGACAGACAAACTATGTATGTTCCATGGGGACCGTAGAGGTGCACTAAGAAGGGATTTACCGAAATGCCCACGGGATCGGGCAAAACGAGTAGATTAAAAAAAAATTGCAGACCTAGCCGCTGGCGTCCTCTAGTACCCAATAAACAATACCGTTATCAAAAATGTATGTTTGGGACAATCTGCACATCTTTGCCGATAGATATTGGGCAAGAGGCACTTCCAACCTCTTCGAACACCATAGGAGCTGATCACAATGGTAATATTATGAACGTAAATATCTAAGATGTACCTATTCAAATACCCGTCGAATATTAAACCACCCCCACACATTATAAATTATTTGGATACTTTTATTTCTACTAAAAGGTTTCTCTAACATTCTTTTTGTTTCATTCTTTTATTACAGTCTTCCTCGGCGCTTTATATATATAATATTTTACTATTGAGTTAACCATTGTCAATAAGTTAATCCACGCGTTTTCAAAGGGTGTATTCGTATTTTTTTTTCAAACTGAGTATCAGTTCATAGTTGGGAAGATTTTGGGATATATAGCCGAAAAAGGATTTTACGTATGACTGAAATATGATCTTGTCGCAGGGTTTATTGACCTGAAAACGGGGCGATCCAACTAGGTATTTAGATTTTTTATAATTATATTTAGACAATACGAATTTCACAACGTTAATAATAATAAATTATAAATAAATAAAATTTTATTGTGCCAAATAATTTGTTTACGGAAAGTTGTGTTCAGAATCTTCTTTTAAGCAAATAATGCTTGTAGTAGAAAACTCCGCTCCTCCATATTTTACATTGCGTGATAATAAACACAATAATTTTAAAAGAACTCTAGGATATTATTTTAAATACAAAATTATTCTTGCAATGTGTGTGTATGTGTGTGTGTTGTGTGCGTGTGTGTGTGCGTGTGTGTTTGCGTGATTGCGTGCGTGTGTGTTTGTGTGTGTGTAATATATATAATGTATGTCATACAGCGTATTGTAACAATGCTTCAGTCTCCTCATATATAAGTGGTTTTATCCATTCAATTAGTGTTTCTTTGCACTCATAATATTTTTTTGTGTGTATGTATATCTTTTTATTTATACTGTTATAAAGTTGAGCTGATCTTTTGTTATATTGCATACATCCAAATTTGGTCTTTGTTGAGGGTATATCCGCTATATCATACTTCCTTCTTTTCGAACTTAAACCCACATTAAAAGGCAAGGACTTAGGCTTCTTTAACACCGTTTGAATGATATACAACTTTCTGACAGAGAGTACATTACTAATCTGATAAAGACTCACCGTAGAAAATCTAAGTTTTTTTTCAATGCATTATCTTAAGGAGTGCCCGTTGTGCACGTTCAAGTTGTATAAATTTTGTTTTTGCTGCACCTCCCCAGATCGGAATACAGTATACGAGCACAGATTGTACGAGTGCAAGGTATATCTGTGTAAGTAGATTTTTAGAAGGGCTTTTGTTATGTTCTTTGATCATTGGTGCTACATGTCTTAGAGTCTTGAACAACCAGCTGAGCTTCCTAATTCTGGCAGCAACCAGATTTAGACATTATTTGTACTTCGAATTGCATACTACTCATTTTTCACCTGTAAAAATTCAAATATCATAAGCACGAATGATCGTGACAGCCATTAGATATGTTCGTTTGTCCATAATACCATCACTCACCACCTCAATATTCCTTCTATCGAGTGACTGTCTTCGCTTCCCGTCTATTATGATTCCATTTAACATTTGTGTGCATAAACATGGATGTTTGTATTGGTCTGGGTGTTTGAACTATGTATAATAATAATATAGTATAATAATAATATAATAATAATAATAATTTATTTATCCCTAAAAATACAAAAAGGTACACTAAAATTTGCCTTAAATTAGATTAATTGGTATACTAGCCTAAAGTCGTACATTTAGTTTTACATAATATCATACATGGCTGAATAAACAATAGTGTACACAAGGCTAAAAATAACTATTTGCACCATTGGCAAAAAAAACTAAGATTGCGTTATAATACATCTGCTAACTGCTCGAACTAGGTTATACCTGATATTAATATTTATATCACCTGTCAGTATAATGTTCTGAAAATGTGAGAACCTTTTTAAATGTGTGTCTAGCGATTCCAAAAATAATTTATTATTTTGATCTTAACTATCAAGCAATTACTGCCCGGAAATAAAGGTTCCCCTACGGATATATTCAAATTATTTTTAGAGTAGACTACTAGACCATCATTTTGATTTAACTAAGTTTCCGTTTTGTGTACACAATATCAATCAAGAAGTGGAAGAGCAGTTGTTTGGTTTGACAGCCAACATTATGTTAACACTATAATATCACAGTTAACCTCGAGATTATGCAATAAAACTTCAAAACCATTTATATTACGGTTTATGCTACGAATATTTTGTGTCAGCAAAGTCAGCACCTTTTCACTACTCACACGCCTATATTTACACGCATCGACATCACATATTTTTGTTTCAGACACAGAAAAATTGTCTAGGTCACCGATCAATTGATTGGTCATTTATAATTATTACGTAAAAACTGTATACAAGTAAAATATGTAAGTAAAAGCGCTTACTAAGTACAACAGAAAGTGACGCTCTTGGGCGTCCTCATAATCTATGGATTGTATGTATTTATCCTCAGTATACTTACGTGCAGGACAGTTTAGGTCACCAGTTTGATGGTCGGATTTCCTCTTAAAACGTTTGCACGTTGCACAATTTGGCGAGGCCAACTTGCTGCTACATTCTTTGAAGGAATGACCAAGTTCGCCGCAATGGTTGCAAGTGGGGCTAGTTTCTCGGCAATACTTAGCGGCGTGACCGAACTGCTGGCAATTGTAACATCTCGTGACAATCGTAAAGTCTCGCACCGGGCATGACGTCCAATTGATGAATACGCGACCTTGATTTACCAGTGCCTTTCTGATAGAGGGAGCTACTTCCAAAACAAAGTTACAGGTAGGAAGGTTCTTCTTACCTGATTTATGGCTCAACTTAACTGCGGCTAAGAAAGGATCACGAGTAGATTTTGGGAATTTGTCGGCAAGGTTTTGCTCATATACGCAGTCGAGCACTTCCTTTTGCCAAGGGATACGGGAACACCCACGATGGTAATTCTTGGGCGACGTTTCGTTGGTTCCTCAACAGTAAGGCCCGATGAAACTAGCTTATGCGAGTTCTCAAGCTTTTCAATGTCCTGCTTAGTTTCGGTGCTGATTAGGACGCCTCCATTACGTACTTTCCTCAGACCGCATACGTGAAGTTTTAGTTTCTCTGGTGAAATAATCTTTTGGACGAGGGATTTCGTATCGTCGCTAGATTTAAATTTGTCGCTGGGATAAATTGCAATGGTACTCAGGTTATTAGGACATACAAACTGATCTCTTCCTTTCTTCACTATATCTGCAAAAGAGTTACTGCTTGCAGGTTGTAATTTATCCTCGACTGTCGCCTTAATTTCCTTGAGAGAGCTACTAAGGTCCAGCTGGGTATTTAGGTGTTGTATGTTCGAGTGCGCAAGGATGGTCTTTTGTTGCAATGATTGATATACTACGGCTATATGGGCTGTCACACCCATAACTTTACGGCACAGACCTGAGACCAGCTCTTTCTGGTTCGAGTTCATTTTTCCTTCGGCAACGACGGTGCATAACTCATTAAGGGAAGTCTCCACTGTATCCAACCATCTTTCAATCTCCGGCGTAGGCACGACTTCCTGGGGCATCTCATTCTGGATAGCTTTTTTGAGCGGCTTGGGCACATTTTCTACTACTGGAAGGGAGGGCGGAGTTGGTGTTGACGGAGGATTTCGTCCTGTTTCTTGGCTCCGACCAAATGGGCTTAATCCTGGGATCGACATAACTAGCACAAGTATTCTTTGTGTACTTAGTTAATGCAGTTCATATTTGCAGATTGTTATTAACACACACGACACAATTAGGGTCAGACTGCTGACACGACGTCGCGAAATATTGTTCGTAATTATTTAATTACTTTACAACAAAAAACAAGAATCACGTCTGCATAGTCAAACGTCCGTTGATTGTTGTTCATAATATGTATGTATTTACAAAAAATAGGATATATGTATGTTTATCCATTATCTAGTACCCATAACACTAGCTCTGCTTAGCTTGGGACTAGATGGTGATGTGTGTATGAGGTTAGAATATTATATTATTTGTATATTTAAAAAAAAAATGCTAGGCTATTCTCATAAACTTTAAGAAACTATTTGGAAAGCGCCATACCCATACACATAGTACATATTCTTGTGTCTGCATAAGACAACTAGCAACATGTTCTCATTTCCTGGTATTGAACAACATCCGGAGCGGTTACAAGACATTACAATTACATGAGATCGTGCACTATTATTGTATTAGGCAATAAGACCTTAAATGTATAGCATTATCTACAATAGGGTCAATGTTTATTCTGTGGTTTAGATATAGATACGATGCCTTACGGCCACAAAAGGCTAACCGCCACTTTACAAACTTTACAGGAGAGTAGTTTAAAGTTCAAAATAAGTGAAAAAAAATCATAGAACATTTTCTGCACGTTCCAAAAGTTTCAAAATTTAACCATATAGTTTTTGATTAGGTCTCTACGAAATGACATTGTTAATTAAAACAAATCACACGCCTAACACTATTTACTGTCGCTTACCCTCAAATGGTCCTAATTATACTAACAGGAAAAAACGTCGTAAATGAAAACAACTCAATTAATGAGTTCCAACCCCAATGATTTAACTGCACCATTTATTTTATTTTTGTTGAAGAAAAAGAGCATATCTGTGCTTTTTCTGTTCATCAAGTGGAGCCAATATGACATAACTGGCTATTGGTTAATGGCAGAAGAACAAGGAAATTGTAATAAGTTAATTATCTATAAAAATACAATAAGCTCTTTTATACAACGCGAAAGCACATTGTGATTAATTCTTATAAAATTATACATAGATATTTACATACATACATTAGACTTTTATAAGTTTTTAAACTGGCTAACCGACTAAGGTATGAATTAAAAAAAGAGAAATTGTGCTCAATCAGTCTTATTTTAGAAAATTTTACAAAACAATTGTTATTCATTGTAAGTTAGTCTTGCATTATACATACATGCTGACATTTTATACTCCATTTGGCTAGGTATTTAACTAAAGGTAAACTATCTTGATGTGACATTTTATATTATCACATGTTAAACAAATAAACTACTGCTTAAAATAATGGTTCAATTGATTTAGTAATCATTATAGTTGTATTTACCTTGATCTTTAGCAGCATGGTGATTTTAAACACATTTTAGATAAAAAAGACACATCAAGATTGTTTACCTTTAGTTAAGTACCTAACCAAATGGAATGTAGGTATGACAAAAAAATATAATATATAATAATATAATTATTAATTCCTTATTGATTCCAAAAGTTACAAATACATATTATGACTATAGGTAAATGCTAAATACAGTTGTTAAGTTACATTAAGTTAGGTAAGAGTTACAATAAAAGATTAACATAATACTTTTTGAGAACCGTTATTACAGAAATCTGTATACAATTATTTTGAAACCATGTCTCTTAGACTAGGATAGGAACTGTTTTATAAGAGACAGTGTTCGGCTATTATTTGTTACGCAAATTAGATCTATAGATACAATTTATGGACTGTGTCTAGCGTTAATTCTTTAAATTAAAATACATTAAGTATATAATTAATATGTAACTTGGGTGTGTACATGCATACTTGAATGTGTGTGTGTGTGCGTGTGCGTGCGCGAGCGTGTGTGTGTGTGTGTCTTTTGGGTGAATGTATAGAGTTGAGTGAATGAGTTAACATTTGTGTTAAGCGATGTATGTTAAAAGAGATTCAGTTCCATGTGCACCTTTTTGTATACACCGCTATTTTTTTATTAGTACAAAAAATTTAACACAGCACTAAGTATCTTTAACTGGTCATATTTATGTAGTTAAAAAATAAAAACACTAAATCCCAAAACTGTCTCAAAACTGTCCACAAAAATACGTGATCATTGGTAAATGCAATACTAATACTATGACCGACCCGAGTACTACGAGTATCATAGTAAAATGAACCATTGATAAATTCCTCTCCCCCCCGCCCCTCTGCGCCTGCGCCACGCCCCGACGATGCGACAAACAGTACTAAATTGCTAGTAAAAGTGAGCGTATCTAATTTCGTTGCAAAAGTTAATTGTTTGTCTACGTTTGCCCGACGCGATGGCCTATCATATCAGTTCATATCACGGGAGTATGTAGCTATGCTTCGTGCGTACTTTTTGAGTGGAAAAATCGCGAGTGCAGCTGTGTACCCATGGACATCTTATTGTGAGTGTACAAAAGTGATCCGGTCAGTGTCAAACAATTAAAACAGTGCATATTGGATGCTTTTGACAACGGTGGTGGACATTTCGAAGGACAATGGAAATACTTGTAAGTTTAGTAAATAATACGTACTTAAGTAAATAATAATTTGATGCAGGCGGCTCAAAATTATTGGTCTGTGTTCTCCACACACCTTGAGGAAGGCCTATGTCCAGCAGTGGACGTCTCTAGGCTGACATGATGATGATAAAATAATATTTGTAAATAGCAGATGATTCTAACTTCATAAATACGCCAAAATTACTCTTTTCTTTTAGTCCAGAACACCTTATTTTATTTTGCCGTATTTAATTACTTGTTAAACGATAAATTTTACCGGTCCTAAGCCCGAATGAAGTATGAAGGACAGGGTAGAATTAACAAAATTAAAAAATAACTACCTACATTTATTATTTTCTTAATTTAAATTCTATGGCTACCTACATCATAAGTGCGACAGAGAGAATGCGAATGAGCAGGATGGAATATTATCAATGAATTAGTGAATGGATTGTAAAATATGACTATGATTTAAGTGAGATTTTCTACAATAAACAAATGATAATAACTTTGCTCTTTATTGATATTATGAAATTCTTACGTCACATATATGATAATAATATCTTCGCTAATCTGTCCTTAAAGTTTTTGTACTAATTAAAAAATAGCGGTGTATAAATATGCACTTAGTACATAAAACTGATGTTTTGCGAAGATGGTTCTATGTCGTATACTATAAACTTAACATTTCGTACCTAAGGACCACTTTTAGATATGACTGCGTTTGGTCCTCGTCGTCCGCGTCTACAGTTGCCGTAAAGCACCTCGCGACGTCCGTTGCCGGGGGAGTCCTCCACAGCAAAGAAACTACTCAAAACAAACGTGTCCGGTGAAGACATGCGTCAGGCGGAAGGTGAGGACACCGTGGTGGCCTCCAGCCAATCCACAAAAAGGGTTCGTACTATCGCTTTTGCCGTGTATCCATTCATTCGCACTCACCCATCCATTCACTCAATCGATAAAACAATAATGATGAGACGTGTTAAATCTGTCACGGTGGCAAATCTTGAGGCAGAATAACAATTTGCTAAAGAGGGACTTACTAACGTGCGCTAATATATGTGCAAAACAAACGTGCAGTTTTTATTCTCTCACTCTCATAGTCCCATAGGCAATTCGACACACTGTTATTGAAAATTCATCAAAAATCCAATAATTCCTTGCTGGCCCAACCTGGGATTCGAACCCTTGATTATGACCCTAAGCCAGGCCAGCCAACAAAAACTCTGTAGGTACTTATTTAACCATTCAGTATTGTCTGAACAACAAAGCAAAATAATGACTTCTTACATTTAAAACTTAAAATAACAAATTACAATACACAATTATAGATGAATATAAAAGTCTATTAAAATAATCTTACCGTTTTATTTCCTTCGAAAAACTTCGCGCCAAAATGACTCGCAAGCACGGAGGTGCTTAGGCCGCGGTGAATGTTCGCTGTGCAACGCTAACGACATTTTGTTCGAACGATAGAGTGAGATAACCGATGCTGTTTGTCACTATTCTGTAAGCTGACCGCCAAACCTTTGATTTACCTTGTTATCTAACCACCATACCAGATATTTTTTTTTTGGGAGGGAAGAAAAGGGTAAGCGACAATGTAAGGCGACATTAGTTTGGATGATGCGCCTTCGATGATTGATTTGGTGACTAGGGAAAATAAAAATAAGCGCCAAATAAAGTCACGGAAATGAGACCTAAATGTAATAAATGACTTATATTTTATCCAAAGAATCTGCCCTAATATCCTAACCGAAAGTTTGGTACACAAAGATTCAAGTAAAATTTGGTTAATGTATTGTTACAAAAAAATATTTACAGACCGAACTACTTAACGTTCAAGTAAAGAAAAAAATATTCAAAGCCAAAATTGCTTATCTCACAGTTTTGAAATATTATTTTTATTAAACCACCATAATACAAAATACACCAAAAATAGCTGTCGTTTATGACGAAAAACTTAGTGTTAGAACCTCAATTCCTTTACCGCCTAAGTGACAAAAAGTTTGTCCTAGAGCCACGAAACTTAGACCATTAGACGCAGAAAAAAAAACCGAATCTAACCATGTATATGTCGCAGGCATTTTGTATGATTCCGCCGTTTACATACGGCGTCGTCAGTTTACAAACGCTCGCGGTTATGTAATATGTCGAAGGCAAAATGACAACTCGTACGATTGTTATGCGCGACTGTAATAAGTAACTAAATAGGTTATGTTAGGTTCTCTTTTGAACCTTAATCCGAAAATAGGAGCCCTGCGAAGCAGGGCTCCGTCAACCTTAGTTTATTAAACTAGTGAATTTAGTGAAATTATTAGTGTGAAGAATGTGGAAGTTGGCAGTGCCATACACACCGATGTTCAACCAACGTCGAAATTATAACAATCGTACGAGTTGTCATTTTGCCTTCGGCATATTACATAACCGCGAGCGTTTGTAAACTGACGAAGCCGTATGTAAACGGCGGAATCATACAAAATGCCTGCGACATATATAAGTCGGTTTCACAAAAAATGTCGCTTTCCCCCCTTTTGGCCGGAAGGCATCGAGGATATCGTCCTATTTTTTAGCTCCGGCCAAACGGGCTAAATAATATATAAATCCTGGGATCGACATAACTAGCACAAGTATTGTTTGTGTACTTAGTTATTGCAGTTCATATTTGCTGATTGTTATTAACACACACGACACAATTAGGGTCAGACTGCTGACACGACGTCGCGAAATATTGTTCGTAATTATTTAATTACTTTACAACAAAAAACAAGAAACACGTCTGCATAGTCAAACGTCTGTTGATTGTTGTTCATAATATGTATGTATTTACAAAAAAAGGATATATGTATGTTTATCCATTATCTAGTACCCATAACACAAGCTCTGCTTAGCTTGGGACTAGATGGTGATGTGTGTATAAGGTTAGAATATTATATTATTCAGGGTGTAAAAAGACCTTTATCGAAAACTGAAACCCCATGTTGTACCAATCACTACGAACATTTTTTACTTGGGCACCATACCTGGGAAATTACTGGTTCCGGAGATATTAAGGCTCAAAGTTAGTATGGATTTTTTCTAATTAGGTACAAAATGGATGCATTTACCCCGCCAATATGTTCTTTAGATGCCCTATGACCCCATGTATAACTAGGTATTTCGAGCATTGTACGCGCGCGCTTTTAATTGCGGTTTAAAAAATGATTGTTTTTTTTTTGTTGTTTATTTACTACAAACTGTCTCCTTCGTGGGACATTCAGAAGTATGTTGGTTAGTGCTTTCGCTGACTCGCTCAGTATGTGACCTGTGTCACAACCTCATTGTTTAAACAGTAGTTATATTTACTGTTATTGGATTAGGTCTTGGGGTATTTTACGCTTTAATCGTCGTGCTTTGTTGTGATTCTCCATTAGTGACCGAGCCAGGGTAATTGGGTGTTGTTGGATTCGTTCTTTGTAGGACTTGGTGTGGCGTACGATTTCCTGCTTCACAGTGGACATTCGTAGGTCGTGGTGTAGTAGTTCGTTGGGAACAATCCAGGACGCGTTGGTTATCATACGCAGAGCTTTACTTTGAAACCTCTGTATGATTTCTATGTTTGAGTGAGATGCGGTGCCCCATAATTGGATCCCGTACGTCCAGATGGGCTTTAGTATTGCCTTGTACAATAGTATTTTGTTTTCAAGAGATAGCTGAGACTTTCGCCCTATGAGCCAGTAAAGTTTTCATGTTTGGATACCAAGTTGCTTCCTCTTAGTGAAAATGTGCTTTTGCCAGGTAAGTCTTTTGTCTAAGTGAATCCAAGATATCTCACATGATCTGCTTGTGGGACTTTAATATTGTTAAGTGTGACTGGAGGACAGGATCCTCTTCTTTAAGTAAACGTAACGTTGACTGATTTGGTTTCGTTGGCTTTTATCCGCCACTTTTTAAGCCAGCCTGATATGTCATTTAGTCCTTCTTGGAGTATTTGTGAGGCATTTTTGGGTCACTATGTGCAGCTAGTATGGCGGTATCGTCAGCGAAGGTCCCAGTAGTTAGTGATTCGGGTGTTGGCAGGTCTGCAGTGAACAGTAAGTAGAGTATGGGACCCAGTACACTACCCTGTGGTACTCCTGCCTGTATGGGACAAAGATCAGACAGTACTTCCCCACTTTGTACAATGAAGTGGCGCTGTTGTAGAAATGATTTCAGTATTCCGTACAGGTGATTTGGTAGGGTGTTTTTTAATTTAAAAAGCAGACCTGCAGGCCAAACGCTTGCGATATGTCTAAAAATGCACTAGTACAGTAAGATTTTGCCTCCAGTGATTCCATGATCTTATTTGCTAGTCTGTGTACTTGGTCGACAGTGGCGTGTTTATTGCGAAACCCAAACTGATGGTCAGGAATTAGTCATTTTTCTTTGATTATAGGTAGAATTTGTTTACAAAATGTGAAATTTAAAAAAAAATCGTTTCCTAGGTATTATTTTTAGTTAGAATGACTTGGCATGATGTCCACAACGAGTATACGAGTAGACTTCGGCTTGGTGATGGGTCTTGTGACACTCTGTATATTAAATGCTAGATAATTCTCATAAACTTTTAGAAGCTATTTGGAAAGCGACATACACATAGTACATATTCTTGTGTCTGCATAAGACAACTAGCAACATGTTCTCATTTCCTGGTATTGACCAACATCCGGAGCGGTTACAAGACATTACAATTACATGAGATCGTGCACTATTACTGTATTAGGTAATAAGACCTTAAATGTATAGCATTATCTACAATAGGGTCAATGTTTATTCTGTGGTTTAGATATTGATATACCTAATTGTAATTATTTTTGTTACTGAAAAAGGACCGCGATTTCGTGAAGACTACTCGGCAATATATACATCTACCATTATTGATAAAGATTCAACTTGTTTTCTTTATAATTATGTCAATATAATTTTTGTAATATAATTTTAGTAATGTTTCACTTTTTAGGGTTCCGTACTTAGAAGGTAAAAAACAGGACCCTATTACTAAGCCTCCGCTGTCTGTCTGTCTGTCTGCCTGTCTGTCTGTCTGTCTGTATGTCACCAGGCTGTATTTCATAAACCGTGATAGCAAGAAAGCTGATATTTCCACAAACTTCCGTAGTTTTGCTCAATATTACTAACGGTACCAGGTAGAGGGATAAAATGTTTACAGAATATGAACTTGTATATTACCTTTCAAAATAAATACTTAAATAAAAATAAAGTAAATATTAAAGGAGGGCTTCCATACAAAAACCTTAAATTTTACGCATTTTTTTCTCGATCTTAATAAACAGATTGTAACTTAAAAAATATTTAAGTATACATGCAACAAACGTGATTTTCTTTTATAGATGATTGTACGGAACCCTTCGTGCGCGAGTCCGACTCGCATTTGGCCAATTTTATTGGTAGCTGTTGTCAAAACTTCTATGAGAACAAAAACATCTGCAGAAACATCTTTCCTCAGAAACTTTATAAATAAGACTTAGTAAAATCTGAAGTTTAAATATACACAACTTACTGTAAGTTGTGTATATTATAACTTCAGCTTTTTAGTAAGCCATAACCACAAAAAGCAAGGGGTAAACAACTTTAAAAACAGAGCCAAAAACAATGATTTATGTACTCATAAAGTTATAACGAAGAGAAACCTCATTAATATAAACTAGATAGTAAATGCAGTAATCTTAGTTTTAATACTGCTCAATATGAAATCAATTTGCTCAAGATTAATCAGAGAGGCTTATAATTAAAGCGGAAAGTAGTTAATAATTTTTAGTAGCTAAGCTGTGCATCAATATCGTTAGATATAAATTGACGCTGACGGCACGATTGGCGTGATTAAAGTCTGCGTCATGCCGCTTCTATACCGTTCTGTACAATTGCGTACTCATGTACGTGTTCGAGACACTTAATATATTTGCTTTAAATTAATAGGACATCAATTCGCTTTTATTGTATTTTTGTAGTGGACTAGCTACTACGGAGCATGTAGGGTAGATCTCATACAATGGGTGTAGCGGACGAGTAGAATTGATATTTTAACACGTTATCTGTTAGTGCATTATATATAATGCACTTTTGGACCAGCCGGCAGCCGTGACGTCCGTGCATTACATGTAATGCATGAGCCTATCCTTTTTAATTAAGTAGGTTTTATAGATTCGACGTGGGAGCTTCTTTATTATTTTGCAGACGTATGAGAATTGAATTCAAGTATCTATCTGTTGTTTTTTTCTTCAAGTTTTTAAAATGCTCTTTCATGTACTTCTTATGTGCATTAAATGAAACAGTTTTGCCGAAAAAAGGATCGTTGCCAATAACGTTCCAAAGTCTGTACCTACCCCTCCGGGATACAGGCGTGAGTCTATGTATGTATGTCTATCCTAAAGGGGGTTTAATAGTCCCACGAGTGGAGTCGTGGGCAAAGTCTAGTGGGTTATATTAGTTGCCACCAAATTTTACTGAAACTGACTAGGCACTGTTTCTCGGATGAAAATTTGGTGAAATTCAGATGACGAATCAATAGTAGGAACCAGTTAAAATACGCTGTAATTACGTCATGTCTCGTTCAATTTTCGTTTAGCCTCCAACCAGAGCCCGGTGCTATGCGATTGAACTCACTTACTATTGTTTCGGAGATTCACAAAGAGTTATCAATTTCACATAACTATAATAACATACCTTTACGCCTTTTATCCCTGAAGGGGTACACAGAGGTACACCTCTGCGTACCCCTTCTACACATAACTGGCGAAGTGTGGGTGTGTAATACATTACACACCCACACTTCGCCAGTTATGTTTTGGTCCCAATGTAATAGGGGCCGAGCCTATTGCCATCTGCGGGGCACATTGTTAAGCGAGCGATAATTAACATTTTAATACACACATAACTTCGAAAAGTCAGAGGTGTGTGCCCGGGCTAACTGGGGATCGAACCCGAGACCATCGTCTCGGCAGCCCGTTACGTACACCCCTGGGCTATCGCCGCCGCTGTCAATTTCCTAAGAACAAAACAGTATGTTACATACACGATCATACAATCTTCTGTAGTTCACTGCTGGTCGTAGAGCTCTCCTAATTTGCATCAAAAAAGCATTGTTAGTCAATAGGAGGAATAATACGACGCTGGCCGGACGGGTTGGTAAAGGGTAAAATGTCCAGTTGGCTGTCTCTTCCCAAATATACTATTCGTTGAAACGATACGAGTAGAATTTAAAAGAAAATACGTGTTTTATAAAGTTATTCTATAATTAAGTGAGTTCTGTTCGCTCATAGTCCTTCGTTCGATGTTGTTTTCGAAGAAATCGGAACAAAAGATAAAATTCTAGGAAGTGCTCTCTATGTAAAAATCTTCAGATCACAATAACGAACCTTAAGCCGATTTATAAATGGTGAAGATTTTCTTGGTACACACCATACCTATACAGTCAAAGATATGACGACAGATTTTCTTAAATTATTCAATAAAGACACTAAGTAAAGCAAACACTAGAAATGTAGGTATGGTTATTTTCTGAACATTACAATAGTCTGCTATTTTATTTATGTGTTTGTATTATTATATCATAAAGAACATTGCTATGTGAAACTTCTTACCTATGCTATTTTCGAAACTTGGACAATTTTCGATCAAACTTCATAACAATAATGAAACTCCCTAGTACCATTCTACATATACGCTACGATAACTACCTACCTTATGCCAGGCACTTTCGCTGATTCCAAATAACAGTGTCTAGTCTATACCTTCGAAAGCCTATTTTACGTAACCCTGTAAAGACTAAGCTTGAATGTTATATAAACTTGTTAGATAAAAAGAGGGAACTACTTTCTTTCATTGCGACAAGATAGTTGGAACAAATCGAACCAACTCTCACGTTTCGCAGTGACCCAAATCCTCTTAATGTTAGTGAAGCCATGCACCAAATATGTAGTTCTTGTTTGGGTGTTCATGAGCTATGTGAATTAAAATGTAAATCATAGGTAGAGTGAGTGTTAAGGCTCAGAGACTTGAATGTAGTTAATAATACTAGTTAACAATATTAAAACGTTACAACAATTAATCTCATTGACAATTGGAGTGGAGCTACAACTTGTAGTCCCTTCCTTTTAATTTTGAAGTCCATCGTGTTACTTAATGGAAGGACGCAGTCAAACAATGCAATAATGGACCTTAAAACTTTAAATGTCAAATAGTAATTCATAAGTTCATGTTGTTACTTGAACTTGAATATGAACGTCTCTACGAAAAAACACTATCAAAACATGGACAGAATAATCGTAGCGCTTTTCAAATAAAATACAACCTGGAAAATGTATACAAAGACGTAACATAAAATAATGTTATGTATTACAGAGTATTCTCAGTACAAAATACCCAGTTCAAATCCTTCAAAAACAGTCCTTATAACAAGACGTTGACATACTCTTTGCGAGCGAAAGTACACATCCCAAAATCCGTCAGATACGCCGACAAACTTGACATCAGAAAATTCGGAACAATTTGTCCGAGAAATCGCGTACATCTTTTATTGTTATTGCTTCCTTATAGTTTTTTATCTGGAGCTTTCAGTTACGCCTTCGAGTGGGTACTTTGTTCTCGAAGTTTTGCGTAGTTAGCACATTAAACTTGAACTATTCATAGCGCTACTTCAACTCTTATTGGATTTTCTTTTACACTGTCTATTAATTTCGTTAACTGTCTTAATGGAGAACAATCATTAATCTAAAAAAAAATTCAATTGATGTATTCAGTGTCAAAGAATTACAAATACCTAGAATGAATTTATCTTAATCTAGGCGTTGGAATAAGTGTTGGAAAACTAGGTAACTTTGAAATTACTTTATGGAGAATAGTGTACAAAATAAAGAATTATATGGTAAGGGAGTATTGTGGCATAAAAAGAGACGTAGTGACAAGCATCGTGAAAGATATGCTAAGATGGTTTGGGCCCATGGGTAAGATGGATGACGAAATTATTGACCAAGCAGATATAAAAGGCAAATGTGAATGGGACAGGTGGAAGGAGGAGACCTAGGCGGATTTTCTCTGACCTGATTGGAGACATCTTAAAAAAGGGTGAGGTTAAAGTACACTAACCCGAAAAGCATGCATGAAAAATTGTATGCGATTGAATGAAGCAAGAGAGATATGTCAGGATCGCTGCAAGTTGCGGTCCGCAGTCTCTGCCCTTCCCTTCGAGTAACAGACTTTGTATGTATTTTTTGGATAATATTGCCCTCAGTACTTCATTTTGATAATTTAGTCGTTACTAAAATATCTTTAACTGTGGTAGTCTGGATAAAAAACAAATTTTAATTGAATAAATCAAATAGGAATATTTGTAAGAACACAAAAACACTTCTTTAACAAAGTAAGTGAAAATTGTAAATAAGCACATAGAGACCCCACAAAGTTGAAGGTGGAGTCATGTAATAGCACTTTTCACCATAAAAATTGTTTCATAATCTGTATCAAAGTCTATAATCATATTCCACGCCCAATACGAGAACTAACTCTTACCCAATTTAAAAGGCGATTGAAGCTTTGGCTCATCGAAAAATGTTTGTACACGTTACAGGAATTTCTAAATTAATAAATTAATAATATTGCATTATGTAATGTAATGATGAGGAAATTGAAAATAATTATATGTAATTCTCTATTTTAAAATATCTATCTAAATGTTATAATATTATGAATTATACTATGTTTAATATTATTATGTTGACATTGTATAAGTACCAAGCATGTTTTCTGTTGTTCATATAAATTGTGTATATACATACACATACATATCGTCACGCCTTTTATCCCCGAAGGGGTAGGCAGAGGTGTATTTCTACACCCACTTTTCGCCAGATATAATTTAGTCCCACGTAATAAGGGGCGAGCCTATTGCCGTACCGGGCACATTTCCAGACTCTGTGCTGCTACTGAGAATTTCGTGACAGAAAAACCCAATAACACTGCCCGACCCAGGAATCGAACCCGGGACCTCCCGATCCCACGCGCACATTTATGCCGCGAGACCAACGAGGCAGTCGTATAGGGTTTGATGTCGAGTTTTCCGTCTCTACGCAGAGATGGTATTTGCATCGTGTTTTCCCTTAGTAGCCTCTTACGACACCCACGGGAAGATAGGGGGTGGTGACACTTGTATTCTATGCCGTCAACCACACGGCGAAAATTGTGTATATTTACGGTAAAATTTACATTATACTTATATTTTTAAAAAGTAACAATAAATTAAAGATTCAGTACATTACTCATCATCATTTTCGCATGCCTACTGAGGGCGAGATACATATGTTAAGGACAAATAAAAATGTAACACCTTTGTAACCAGATCTCTGCAAATGACGATTTCATTTAATTTCAATAAAGGTCAGTGAGTTAAAATCATTAAAATTTACCAAAGTCCTTGGTTTCAGAAGTATTTTGAATATTATCACTTTAAACTTGGGGCTTAAATAGAATCAATCGTTCCAAAATCACTATGTTTTAAATTCAATCCCCAAGTCATAACCGCAATATAGAAACCGACGTATTTTGTCACCGCAACAATAGTAAACAAAGCTCGGCATTTAGCAAGCGGCCTTGTACAGCGACATGTCGTGACAGAGATAAGCAACTAACAAGATAAGCGACGGCGGTGTCCAAACATGCGACCTGCCTCGCGCGACCGTCGCCCGTCCGACCTAATCTCCTTCAACCTACCACAACTTGCGACACCGCATTTATATCGGCTTTGCATCGCTCTCACTTGTCAGAATACTCATCTTAAGACAGCTTTAATGCTTCGAATTGTTTGTAAGTCAATTTCTTGCCACTGAATTAGGCTGTGAAGCCGCTGGAGACGTGCCGGGCACCTGAGTGACAAAACATTTACCAATACTATCACTTTGTAGTCTTGCTCGCTCCTTGTTACACCTTTGTCGAAGATACAATTTTATGTCAGCTTTAGATTCAACGTTTTCAATTGTTTGAATATAAAACTATTCTTTAATTCTTAAAGACGGTTTTAATTTTTCATGTAAGTACCCATTGCTCGGTGGTCCATTTTTGCTACTTAATAATTCTGTGAATCTAAGAAAGAAAAGAAAGGAAAAGTATTTATTTCTGTCACATAATACACCAAACACAAAATAAATAATACACAGAAAAAATACTAAAGCTAGATAGATATATAGGTAATAACACATTTTATTAAAACAAGCAGACAATAACTAGTTAACAGCATTATTGAAAATTAGGTATATAATATCCAAGGTGTAAAAAGTGACTGAAATAGGACCCACTTCAGCATAATGCCAGGCCGAAAGCCTGACGCTGGTCTTCCAGAAGGTCCTCTTAGCGAGTCACGAACATCATCCAGTGTCTCATAAAAATATATACGTAAATAGACATACTTATATATAATTTTAGAAATATACGTCTAATAGGTACTCTTACAAAAAACACCGCAACATTACGCTAGTTTGTAGCATTCTATTCCCATTAAATAATAAATTTATATAAATGAAGCGTTCACATTTATCATACCTAGCTCCCGCTGTGCGTCAATGAGGTAGCGACGAAGTCGAGTTTTGAACGTACCGATCGTTGTAAGCGATCTGATAGGCGGTGGAAGATTATTCCACACCTTTGATGCCGCATAGCGGAAGCTACCTTTAAATGCCGCCGTTTTGTGAGGCATAATAGAAAGCTGCTGTGAGCACTGTCTGCTATTACAGCCACGGCTACCAGCAACCCACCCAAGTTTATGAAGCAGATAGGAAGGTATCTGATTTTTAATAATACCAAACATGAGCGATGCTAGGTGTAGCTTGCGTCGAGACTTCATTTTTAAGATAAATCTCTCATTAAGGTATGGCGTCACATGACTTCTACGACTCATGTTGAAGCAGAATCGGGCGGTGGCATTCTGTACCCTTTGAATCAAGTGGTCTGTCCGAGGTAGTAGCCGTGGTCCGTATACCG
Organism: Euclidia mi; assembly: GCA_944739405.2. Classification (NCBI taxonomy): domain Eukaryota; kingdom Metazoa; phylum Arthropoda; class Insecta; order Lepidoptera; family Erebidae; genus Euclidia; species Euclidia mi. The sequence goes on from OX123181.2 coordinate 80,841,278, forward strand.
TGTCCGCGTAGTTTAATTTGGATAGCACTAACGATTCAACCAGTTGCAAACGTAAGTCTTCCGATAGATATGGTCTCATTTTATTAAGAACGCGCAATCTATAAAAACAGTTACGTACCAATTCAGCTACATGCTTTTCGTATCTCAGGTGCGAGTCAATATTCAGACCTAGGTTGCGAGCTTCCTTTACCCTCTTAATGGTGTCCCCCATGAGTGTAATTTTAATACCAGAATATCATCAGCGTAAATGTGATATTGTGCTTTATTTATATGTTTTGTGATGTCTGCACAGTAAATACTGAAGAGCAAAGGTCCCAGAATTGATCCTTGGGGAACTCCCCTCGACAGAGAGGTAAGCTCAGAAACAACTGAATCCCCACCCGATAGCCGTAGTTCCACCCTTTGTTTACGCTGGGACAGATAACTATCGAACCAGTTTACAGTTTTACTATCGCAACCGTAGTATTTTAATTTGGAAAGTAACAACGAAATATTAATGCTTTTGAACGCACGGGAAAAGTCCAAAAGCACCAACAGTGTGCACATACCCTGGTCCTGTGCGTAAAGAATATTATCGGTCACGTCTAGCAAAGCCGTAGCAATACCCCTTCCCTTTCTAAAGCCCGATTGAAGAGAAGGCAAGATATAATTTTTCTCCAAGTAATCAGACAACTGGCTACTTACCACTTTCTCCATCACCTTGGACAAACAAGGGAGGATACTAATGGGCCGCAGGTCTTTTATATCATCGGGACATGTGTTTTTCGGCAAGGGCCTAACAGTGGCTAGTTTCCAGGTATGAGGAAAAGTTGCTGAGCCTATCGATGTATTGATAACATGTGTAATAGCTGTGAGCGAATGGGGTTGAGACATCAACAACATTTCTAGGTTAACTCCATCACAACCTTCTGCATTTGATTTAAGGCCCAAGAGGATTTTAGAGACAATTTCAGGTCCAATAGGTGATATGGTAAAGACGGCGTCACTATGACGGTGAAATTCGTAGAATGTCATATCCGAGATCAGAACAACCGCGTTGCCAGGGACGTTCAGGAAGTGCCTGTTAATAAGGTTAGGGTCTGAAAAATGGGACGGCAGGTCTACATATTTTTTGTTAGGTAGTAGGGTACTTTTAATGTTTTTCCATAACATTTTTGGGTTATTTATTTTATTATTTATATTAAATTTAAAATAAGCTACCTTTTCATTGAACAAAGCAGAAGAAACAAGTGATTTAAGCTGTTTGTAGTAACTCTTTTTACTCTCTGACCTACTTTTGCGGTATGCATCAAGCGCTTCATCCCTTAATTTCATCATTAATTGTACGGTGTCCGTAACCCACGGAAATGATGGTTCCATAATCAGGCAAGACTTAATAGGCGGGAAGGCATCGAACACTGAGATGATGTAAGCATTGAGCGTTTCTACCATTTCGTCTACTGTGCTCAGTTGTAAAATAGTGCTCCAGTTTACACGAGACAGAGTTTCGTGTAAATGTTCCGTATTAACATTCTTTAAAGGTTTAACGTTTATTTTATATGGCTTGAAGCGTTCTCGGCGTATAAGAAACTCACATACGATCAAATCTCTATATCCATTGGACAATAGTATGTCAGTATTGCGTTATTTGTCTAGTCTCACTCGCTCATCTGACGATCTGGCTCAGCTAATTTGTATGTATTTGGTAAACGCGATTAACTTTATATCATTCTTACTTATCAAAATATATTTTAAGACAAGAATTCACTTTTGAAGCTGTCAAATGCTCCACGAATTGTTTGTTCAGGTCGATTTCTCCTCCCTTAATTATGGAGCTACATAATTTAGTATTATTATATCAATTTAATTCAAGTAATGCCGCTTGACTATTTCAATTAGCCCTAATCTAATTTAAACCTTCATTGTAGGATTGTATCGTTTCGTAGGAGTCAAATTGGCTTGTATTGTTATAATTGAAGGAGGACAATAATAGTCTGATATTTAGTTTATTCAATTTATCACTTTTCGCTTAAAAGTATGAATTAGTGGTTGAAGAATTTATTTTTGAGATTTGATTGGATTCACTCCTTTGTATTTGTATTTCCAGAAGAGGATGAAACAAAATATAAATCGACGTATAAAAATATATACCTACGAATATCAGGTAATAGATAGAATTGCGAGAAAAAGTTTTTATCGATGTGAGACTGGCCAGTTATAATTTATTTAACAATATGATTATAAGTAAAATAGGTACGTTCTAAATTCAAAACTTTCCTCCACATTGTTTGCGAGCTAATTAAAATTACCGTGTCTCACAAAGAGTAACTTTGTATATAGGAGGAGTGTCTCATTGAAAAATGGATTTGGGTCGGGAACATTTTCGCGCTATGATTTTTTACGATTTTAAGTGTCGCCTGAAACCGGACGAATCGTACGATAGACTTCAAATGGCAATCATGGATGAAGGCCCTTCTAAGGCAACGTGTATCCTTGGTACAATGAATTTAATTTGCGCGGTCAACTAACTTTTGGGGACGAAGAAAGATGTGATCGCCTTTTGACGGCTGTTACGGAAGAAAACGTGCTAGCAGTGAAAAATTTGATCCAAGACAATAGACGAGTTACATACCAAGAGATTCAGCATATACTGCAGATTGGATCAGGAAGCCTTCACGAGATTCTACACGTGCATCTACGGGTGCGGAGGATAGTTTCGCGCTGGGTGCCGCACAATCTCACCGATGTTCAGAAACACCGATGTTCAAGGGTGGAATGGTGCCATGATATGATAGACAAAAGGGCGCCGCGGGCTACTGCTCCACCACGATCATGCGCCCGCCCACACCGCAATCAAAACAAGAGTCTTCTTAGATAGCACACCGGTCAAACTCCTCCTTACAGCCCTGACCTAGCACCGTGTGACTTCTTCTTATTCCCAAAACCAAAAATCTGCTCAAAGTAACGGGTAGTGGGCGAGCAACCTGTCCGTGCTTAATGCATGGTGCATTAAGCCATTAGACCTAATAAATTGCTGCTAGATGCTTTGTGGGGCACTTGGGAAATACCGAGATCTGATGCTGTATTGATCGGGTTGTATTGACCAAAAATTCAATATACTAACGTCGGACGTATTTCTAGGTAGAAAATAGGATTGCAGTTATGCTTGATTCGCTAGTTTTGAGTTAGTCAATGGTGAACCGTGAATCATTACTGTGAAAAGTGATCCATTGAATACGATTTGCGTACTAACGCTTTTGCGTATTATTTGAATTTGAATGAAAATAAATAATTTATTAATTATGAAACTTAGCAATGTAACATTTTACTAACTCAATATTATATAAGGTTTTATTCATTCGTGTTATTTAAATATATGACAAGTTTTCTCTTCAGTGTAATTTTTATGCTATTAGTTACATAATTTTCATCCTATTTGTATTAAGCCGCACAGAGATATTGCACTGCTATTCGGGCTCGTTTCAATACGACATGACACTGTACGTACCGCCATATTCATAGATCACCCCTAGCCATACATACCAACATTTAAACCATGCCTCCTGAGCCTCACTCGATTTTAGTCTAAACACTATTGGTTTAAGACAAATCCATGGTTCGACATGAAACATGGCCGAACTGCGAATATATTTGAATATACTCTCCTACTTCAGAACGTCGAAGTTTCCTGTGTTCGATATACTTGCTTTTATCAATGAATTATATTTACTAAGAAAATGCTGTCTGAACGCAATATTTCTCATGATATAGGAATTATCTTTGTTGCATTTTATTACGCATTGTAACAAGAGAAAGAGTACAATTTTATAGTGATACATTTTTAACAAAGTTCATTCATTGATTACGATTATTAACGTATAAATTCATATTTTTCTTCATAGTTATAAAGTCTATGTGCCTTTCGAGAATTTTAAGTCTTATATTATTATTTTTCGAAGACTTGTTTTATACTTTTGATTATCTCAGAGTTAAGTGAAGTACTTAACATTAAAGTTTTAAACGTGTGATTTAGAGTTTACTCTTTACTCACTTTGAGTGTAAAATTGTAGATTTATAAATATGCATCGTAAAGCTTATGTTATATAAAAGTAGCAAAATATTGACAGAAACCTGCAATCAATTTTGGTTTTAACAGGAAAGTTAAACATTTTAGCAAATACTTCAATCTACACGGAGTCTTTCAAATATTTTTTTCAATTATGAGTTGCGAGAAAATGCTACGAAATTTCAGTTTTAATAACGCAAAATAAAATATATAAATACCATGTAGGTAAATTCTTGATCGGCTTAATATGAGTAGTCAGTAACGTGTACTTATATAACTCGAAAACGATTTACATAAGGCACTACACTGTTGTATTGTGTGAACATTTGTCTTAAATTTTAGTATTTCGGAGATTTATAATATCAAGTTCGGTTGAACTAATGAGATATGAAGGCTTGGTTGTAGTGCGGCCTGTATTAGTATCACAACGTAATCCCACTCCCCAGTTTCATGGAAACCCGATTTTTGCGTTTGAAGCCCGGCTAAGTATTTTGAGTTCGGACACAGTACACCACAGCGTAGCGTAAATGCGGCACACAGCAAATAAGTACCTTATAATTCACTTACTTACAATTAGCTGATTAAGATGACTGTGTTCGTAATATGCTTCTACCAACACTTTCAATTTTCAAAACCGTCAAAATATATATAACAACTTGATATAAATTCATTATTTTGTCTTTTCAAATACGAACAAAATTATTAATTTCTCAGTTACTTAATTATATTTGTCGCGAGTTTACCTAAAAGCTCACATAAACTCGTTTAATACTTGACTACAAACTTTATCTTTCCTGTTACCGTAACGTTTCTAATTAAAATAAGCAGAAAGTATTGAAAGTACGTAAATTGTTGTTTTTGTTACGTTAATGGGTTATCTTAAGGCTTTCGAGTGCAATTTAATTGTTGAGGCTCTGCTGAGAACCGTTAACAAATTGATTTGTTTAAATTAAATCACGCGTTCTATTTGGCAACAAAGTACTTAGAAAGTTTGCGTTTCGGGAATAAATTTTTCTTAGTGATTTTCGAGTACCGCGATAATCTATTGAAGGCTTCAGTTATTGGGATGATTGAGAAGTAATGGGGTCAATATCTTTTTACAAGAACAAGCATTTTATTGTTAGGTAAGTGATAGATGTTAAGGAAAAAGGAGACTTATCACATGATAGGGGGTAGCTGTAGGTACGGATAGTAGCTGCCACTTTGTTTAAAAAAGAAACTTTAAGAGAAGAGAACAGAAACCAAGATTGTTAAAAATGGTGTTCATGGTGAGTAGGCTATCTATAAGCGGGCCGTCTCCAGTGTGTGGATGGGTCTTGATTCCTCCCATACTTTGCTGTCATATCCCGTCTCCAGCCCGGACATGGCTATGTGCAGACGTGTTCACATAAATTGTACACACTGAACACGAACAACATTACAGCTCTGGTCAGCTCCAAACACACAGATAGAGGCAATCGCAGGTGCAACGGAGGGCTTTGCGGTTACCAACCCGCCTACCAAGCTTGGTAACTACGGGCAATAACGGTACATCACAATAATTCAGCCATACATATTGATATTTTATTGAGTCTCTGTCAAGGCACGGTCCATCCACGTACCGGGCACGGCCCTAATTGGTCGACCTTTATGAAATTGAGATTAGCAAGCTTTTGATTCTTAGTATAAGAAGCAACCGATGATACCATGACTTATTAATGTTTTTATATTAGGTACCTACTAGACTTCAAACGTAAATTATATCCCCAGGAATCAAAATCTCGCGTCAATTATGTCCTCAAAACCCGTACGGTACTATTTGCGGTTATCGGGTTCAATCAAATAGGCAGGTTAAAAAGGGGCGTTCATTTTATGCAATTCAATGTAATTCGCATATTATTACTATAAATAGTAAATAAGATAAATTTTATTGTTAATAGGTACGCATTTTTTAACTTAGCAACAAGTGCAAGCCTACCTTACAAACAATATTTTTCATTAGTACGAGTACCAGAATAATAATTAGTAAGCTGTAAAACTACACTGAACAAGTTTGAACTTAGGTGAAATCACTCTTACATACATTTACGTAATTGCCTATGCCTCACCCATCTGTGGGTTTAATCCAAGTGCTGTTTAATCAAATATAAACATAAATAAAAAAATAAAAAATTACAGACTTTACCTACTACACTTCTCCTGCGGCTTTGCTCACGTGAATTAAACACCTAAATCTTTCTCAAGAATCAGACTATTGGGGCTGGTAGCGCCATCTACCTTTCTATCGAGAATTAATTACATCAACAACAATCGTTCCACGCTTGCTCGTCTAACACGAGCGATCCTTTGATTCCCTCCCTCCCAAGGCACGCCTTGCTGATTAGTCGCAAGGATTCAACGACGACGAGAACAGGCTAGAATAATCCGTGTCGCGCGAACACATGTACCGCACCGCCATATTTTTTACCGCCTTATACCAAAAACCCAACAAACCGCCCGCGAGTGAAGTGTAGTGAATTTGTATAATTCTGGGTTGGATCCAGACGGAGTGAGAAGCGCAGCTTCAGGATTCCCGAAGAGACACCAGGAGGCTGCCATTTGCAAGGAAGAAGACAGACGTGCAAGGTAAGGTGTGCTCCCATACTCCCGTCTTTTATCCCTTCCCATGAACCCATTTTCATTCACTTTCTCCTTTCCTAGGCGATAAGAACCCAAATCCCTACAGTCCACAATATTAATAATTTTCCCAAATCGCCTAGGAACATTCGGTTCGCCGAACCATTTTTTGATCCGTACGAGCCGGATTCATTTCTCGCTTATCTCGCTAGCAGTTATAGCACCTAGCTATACTCCTAATCCATTTACATAACCGTTACATGGTTATTTCCGCACGCGTCAGTAGGTAATATACTTTTATGTAGCTACCTACTTACCTAATTATTATTTCTGGAACTATCATAGTTGTCTTGTAAATCTCATATTTCAAGCACCTTTTAATTCCACCGCCTTAAAGTGTTACCTACTTAGGTAAAATAATAGGTAATTTAGGTATTCTTATTTTGATTCGGTCTCATTAGCTTATACTTACGTAAGCATGGCACAACAAAAGAAGCCACGCGTATCGGAAGACAGAGAGCTGACAATCTTAGAAGCAAAACGCAATATTTTATTTGAGCGTATTCAAAACATTTACGAGCGCTCAAAGACCGCCGCCGCTTCTGATATTGATAGGGAGTTTTTTCTTAGTTATTGTATGACAGTAGATAGTATTCGAACAGATTTTCATAAGTTGTTAGACGATTATAACGCAAGATTGCTTTCTACTAATCCTGATGAAAAGCCGAATTATCAGGCGTACACCTCATTCGAAGATCTTTATTGTATCATTAAGCGTATACAATCACAATTAGAGGGTAAATATTCGGCACAGCCCGTTTCAGCGGCTCGCACGACGAGATTACCGCCAATCGAGATTATGTCATTTGACGGAGATATACGAAATTGGCCGTAGTTCTATGCGAGTTTTAAGTCTACAGTGCACGATAATGGTTCTCTGACAGATGCTGACAGGTTGTACTATTTAATAGGTAAACTGTCACCGAAGGCCCAATCCGTATTTGCAGGTGTCACACCCAGTGCTGAGAATTATCAGGTCATATTTCAATCACTACTTGATAGGTATCAAGACACTCGTGTCCTAGCGTCTACTTACTTTGATCAAGCTTTAAATCTTAAACTGTTCGGTGCCGCGTCTGTCTCGAATTTCCAGCTGTTTATAGACAACTTTGTTACCGCGGTTAATTCTCTTAGAAACTTAAAATTAGAATATCTTTCCGACTTTATGTTTCTTCAACTCGCTTTAAAGAAGTTTGACACTGAAACAATTCGCGCATTCAAGATGACTAGTTTTATTTCTTTCATCAAAGATCAGTGTCGAATATTTCATAATACGCAGTCTAGTTCATCTAGCCCGTCCAATAATAACAATAGCAAACAAAGGTCGAATAAAGCGCGAAATAGTACTAATAACTCGGTCCCTAATCCGCAATCTTACGTAACATGCTCGGAATCTAATAATAATAATTCACAGAAATGTCTGCGCAGTAATATAGTGCACGACCATTTCTACAAGTGTCCCGCCTTTAATGGTTTAAATCCGACTGCTCGTTTCAAGTGCGTGAAAGATAACAAAGCATGCATTAATTGCTTAAGTATAAATCATAAAACGAGTGATTGTTCTAGTAAGACGAGATGTCGTTCATGTAATCAGTGACACCACTCATTGTTGCACTTCGATAAAGGTAGTCTGTCTTCAAGCCAAGCCGGTAACCTTGACACACTTACGCGCGTCACAGAATGAAATATCGTTGTGTACGACATCCATCGCGCGGGCGACGCGCACGCGCGGACGGCCCTCGCGCATCTATAATGATCAGCGTGGGGCCAAGCCGCAGTGTATGGCGTCTAAGACGGTACTGTTAGCGACAGCGCAAGTTATCGTTTATGATATTAATGGATCGCCGCACATGGTACGTTGTCTGCTCGATAGTGCATCTCAGAGCAATTTCATAACTTCGGATTGTTTCAAACGCCGCGGATTGTGGAATTACTTTAAAAATACTGACTTAGTAATCAAAGGGATCGGCGGTTCAGAAAAACATTGCAAGGGTTCCGTAGATCTTAAAATACATTCGCGTTTTGATAGGAATATTAACTTTAACATTTCTTCGCTTATCGTGGAGCGTATCACGGACGCATTGCTGAACGCTAATGTAGACGTAGCATTACTCACTCACCTCGAGTCATTGCCGCTGGCAGACTCGGAGTTTGCGAATCCGGCAGACATTGATGTTTTGATCGGAGCTGCAATATTACCGCACTTACTACTAACTAAAGTGGTACGTAATGAGCTACATAACTTACCACCCGCTATTGAGACGGTATTTGGGTATGTGATTATGGGTACCGTACCTACGTTACATACTTCTCAATATATTACGTCTTGCTGTTGTTCTGTTCTTCAAGAAAATAATATTGATTCTATGCTCAAGCGATTTTGGGAGCTTGAAGAGATTACCGCACCGCCCTCGATAAGCCGTAAGGATCTCGAGTGTGAACTACATATCCGCGCTACCACTGTTCGTGACGACAGTGGCAGATACGTTGTGGCGTTGCCATTCTATGGTGACCCTTATTCGTTAGGCGACTCGTACGCTTCTGCGCTTAGACGTTTCCATTGTTAAGAACGTAAACTTGATGCATCACTTAAGTTACGCAGCGCCTATAATGACGTCATTCGTGACTACATAGATAAAGGTTTTTTGAGTGTAGTTGTAAACGACGAGGGCAATTCTCTTCCCTCATATTATATCCCGCATCACGGCATAGTTCGCGAAGATAAAACCTCTACCAAACTTCGTGTGGTTTTAGATGCTAGTTGTAAGACTACATCGGGTCAGTCGAATAATGACATTTTGCATGCCGGCCTTAATCTACAGGGTGATTTATTTAACATCATAATAAAGTTTCGTCTTTTCCAAATCGCTCTGTCAGCTGATTGCCGCCAAATGTTCCTCAATATCGGCGTTTGCGAGTCTGACCGTAGGTTTCAATGGATTTTTTATCGTTTTAACAATAAGGAACCTTTATCTGTGTATCAGTTCAATCGTGTTTGTTTTGGACTCAAGTCTAGCCCATATCACGCGTTACGAGTTGTTCGCCAGTTGATCGCTGATGAAGGCGATCACTTTCCCGCCGCATCAGCTGTTGCTACTTCCGCTTTGTATATGGATGACATTGCCTGTAGTGTCGTATCCGCTCCGCTAGTAATTTCGCTGTGTAAAGAGCTTATTCAGCTTTTCAAGCGAGGCCAGTTTGATCTTGTCAAATGGACAAGCATCTCTAAGGAGGTTCTCGCACGCATACCTGATTCCCATAAAGCTTCTCCAGACATTGAGTTTGAGAAGTCTGTACCGCATAAAGTTCTCGGTTTACGCTGGGACAAATCCTGTGATAGTTTTCGGTTTGACGTCTCACCGCCAGATGATAAGTGCACCAAACGCACTATGCTGTCCACAGTAGCTCGACTATGGGACATAATGGGTTTTGTGGCTCCCACAATTTTGTACGCCAAGCTCTTGATCAAGGAACTTTGGCTATCAAAGTGTGAGTGGGATGAAACACCCCCTGACCATATTGTCGCCGCTTGGGGCCAGTTTTGTATTGAGCTTACCGCGCTCAATCAAATTACTATTCCGCGTCATCTTGGGTTGGTAGATGGATGTACCATCAACTTAATAGGTTTCGCTGACGCCAGCGAGCCTGCTTACGGCGGAGTTGTATATCTGCAAGTCCGCATTGGTTCTAACTACTCGGTGCAGTTAGTTTGTGCCAAGTCTAAGGTCTCGCCTGTTAAAACCATTTCGGTCGCGAGGCTGAAGTTGTGCGCGGCCCTTCTGCTGTCTCAGTTGCTCCGCAAGGTTCAAGACACAGTTTTGCCCCACTACCCTATTAATAAAATATACGCATTTTCTGACTCCAAAGTAGTGCTCGCTTGGATTCATTTTTCTCTTCACCGCTGGCAGACTTTTGTTGCCAACCGCGTTAGTAAATTGATTGAACTTGTTCCTGCTACTTGTTTCAATCACGTCGCGGGTATTGCGAACCCCGCTGATTGCTTATCTCGTGGTGTTACTCCACTTAATCTTCTGCATCATCCATTGTGGCATCGTGGACCTTCTTGGATTTCCCATGATCCGTCAGAGTGGCCCATGCAACCCTTTGACCACAGTGCAGAAGACGAAGATGTACCCGAACGGAAGTCTGTTCCTTATCCCGTGATTGCTGAGGTTACGGAGTCTCCGATCTATGTACTCGCACTACGCATGTCATCGTGGTCTAAGTTACTCCACGCCATCGTTTATGTCTGTAGGTTTCTTAGGCACTTACCTAATGGGACTTTTGTATCAAGTACTGATATCAAATTCGCAGAATGTAATTTACTACGCACTGTACAGGCTGTTCATTTTAGTAACGACATTTGTTGGCAACCCAACATTTTTTCTGTGTTGGTACACATGTATATTAGTGTGTAAGATTTATATTTTATGTGTTGGTAACGCTATGCGGCCCCGCCCGCACTTCTTCCCTAACTGTGGTACAAGCGAATACACGCATTTTTACCTCACGGACCTCGTTTAATTTAAACCAGCCCCAAAAACAATTAAACTTCTTTTCATGGTCCTTCGAATGGTGAGGTACCGCGAGTGTAAACAAATAAAGTGCAAGATCGTTGTTCAGGACAGTTTTTACGACGCCCGAAACGGTTACAATCTCCACGTGCGTCTGTTGCCGTCGTGTGAGTGATTACCGATCAAACTCGTCGACAGCTGAAGCCGTCAACGGTGTATTCAATACTCATCATATATTATTTCCATTACCTACAAAAGAAAAACAGCGGAACTTCCAATTTTAACCGCCAAAAGGAAGATTGGAGAAAATCGGCGTTTCCAGAAAGAAAGAGATCTTTCTGCTACTCGCCGCTGCACGGCGCTGTGTGTCCCACTACTAGTGTCAGTGTGCAGTGAAGTCACGGTATTGGTCAAAATTTTTTGTTGTAGCGGCCGCGCCTCAACGTCATTGGCCACACTACCATTGCCGATTGCGTGTAATTGCGAGCGTGGCGCCACCATCTTCCATCTTGCCGTCGAACGCCACGACAGGACGCCATCCCGCCATTTTTACCTTCAACAACTTTGTGTAAAAACTTTAAGTTTTTTGTTTAAGTTCTGTCTTGCCAAGTGCGTATTATTTTAGCGTCATAATTATTAATTCAGTGAACGTGTATAAGTGCGTGCGCTGCAAATATGATCGAGAGTACGAATATAGAGGCAGAGCTATCTGCTTTAATTAGAAAGCGTGCCGTTCTGAAAGGGGCACTAACAAAGTGTTTTAATTTCTTTTCTAATGCGGATATCGACATTAATCCGCACATGTTAAGTGTCAAAGAAGAAAGGTTACGATCGTCCTTCGAAAAGTACGAGGCGCTTAATCTCGAAATATGTGCTTTAGAGCCGTCAAGTGATGATTCGGAGGCTGTCGAAGCCAAATATGTTGAAACTTTATCTATCATCAAGCGTTTGTCTGTTGAGGCATCTTCTGCGCCGCATCCAGCGTCTTCAAATAAAGACCAGTTTGCATCAACACGCTTACCTAAAATAAACATTCCATCGTTTACGGGTAAATATTCTGAATATAAACCCTTTATAAGCTTATTCAACGCTTTAATTGATAAAAATAATAGTTTGCAAAAAATTCAGAAGCTATTTTATCTACGTAGTTGTTTACAAAACGAACCTCTTGAGTTAATAAAAAACCTACCACTCCTGCCTGAAAGTTATGATGAGGCTTGTAAAATACTCAATGATCGATATGATAATGTATATAAAATAACTTCTGAACACATTTATATCTTATTAGACATGCCAGCAGTCATAAAGTCAACGGCTCAAAACATTAGACAGTTTGTCTCGATAATTAAACAACAGTTAGGTGCTTTAAAAAATTTAAAACATGATGTATCCTTATGGGATCCATTAATACTTTGCATATTAACTCGAAAGTTAGATAATTATTGCAATAGGGAATTTCAAATGTTGCATGATGAACGCACAACCCACTCTCTAATTGAATTTCTAGAGCGACGTGCCTTAGCGCTTGAAAATGCAGAGAAACAACAGGTACAATACAATGCTGTTCCAAAGGCCTCTCATGTGGCTACAATGAAAGGTGTGGCGGCTACTTCCATGAAGTCAACCTCAGCCTGCTTATTATGTAAGTCACCTCACAAATTATTTAGTTGTCCTAAATTTCAGCTTCTTTCAGTTGTGGACCGACTAAAGTTTGTTGCAGACAACAATTTATGCAAAATCTGCCTTAACAAGCATAATAATAAATGCAGATTCTTTTTCAAATGTGACATCTGCAAAGAGAAGCATAACAAATTGCTTCACCAAGAAAATATTCAATCTCCCGTCACTTTATTTTTAGAAGTGAGCGACAAACAGGTTCTTTTACCAACCGCTAGAGTAAAAATTATAGCGAGTAATGGAGTTGAGTATAATGTAAAAGCTCTTTTAGATAGTGGATCTCAAATTTCATTTGTTTCCAAGGAGCTTGTAAATTTATTAGGTGTACAGCCACAGGCTATTGCTACTCCTGTAGTTGGAATTGGCAACAAAATTTATAATGTAACAGAGCGAGTAAATTTAAAATTGCAGTCTCTCACTAATGACTTTGCAATCTCTGCTACATGTTTTGTCTTAGATACTATCACATCAAAATTACCTCAAAGAAAAATCAGCATGAGCAAACTTAAGCTCCCCCCAAACATTGAGCTGGCCGACAAAGATTTTAATATGCCAAGTATAATACATATACTTATAGGAGCTGATTTATTTTTCCAGCTGTTGCTGCCTTCTGAGCATCAAGCCAGTCTCCATGAGCAGGCACAGGAGGAAGCCAGCCCTAGTGCACCATTTGTTCCAGTACTTCGCACTCAATTTGGTTATGTAATCGCTGGGTCTTTGCCAGCCTCTCAAGGGCCACAACAAGTAACCTCTTTATTTTGCAAAACTTGTGACAATACTTTAAATGACTGTTTAACTGATTTTTTTAATACTGAAAGCATACCTGAATATTTTTCTGAATCTTTGCCAGAACATGATGCTTGTGAAAAAATATTCAATGATACAGTAACTTTAGACACTAAAAATAATAAATTTCAAGTTAGTTTGCCTCTTAAATTGCCACTAGAATCTATTAATGAAAATCTTGGTAACTCTTTTAATTTAGCACTAAAACGATTTTTAAACTTAGAACAGAGACTTCAAAAAGATGACCTAGTTTTCCAACTGTATAAAGATTTTATTCATGATTACATTGAGCAAGATCATGGTACTATTATAGACATCAGTCAATATGACCTCCATTCAGATCCTGTCTATTTTTTACCACATCATCCTGTACTAAGGTTTGATAAAAGGACTACTAAGTGTAGAGTTGTTTTCGATGGGTCCATGAAAACTAATAAAAAAGTGTCATTAAATGATATGTTACTTAATGGGCCTGTGGTTCAAAACGAGTTATTAGACATTTTGCTACTTTTTAGACTTGATGAGTATATTTTTATAACAGATATAAAAAACATGTTCAGGCAAATTTCATTAAATCCTACACACAGAAGTCTTCAAAATATTCTATGGAGGGACAATGCTACTGATATTATTCAATGTATACAGTTAAACACAGTGTCATATGGACTTAAAAGTTCATCCTTTTTGGCTACACGCTGCCTTAAGGAGCTAGCCATGAGGTATAAAGATGAGTTTCCTTTAGCTGCTTTCATTATTGACAATTCTCTTTATGTGGACGATGCTCTTGTTTCACAAAGCACCCCAGAACTTTTATTGCAATCAAAGCGCCAGCTCTGTGATCTCCTAAACAAAGGTGGATTTCAGTTACACAAATGGTTCTCAAATTGTCCAGAATTATTAAATGAAATTCCTAAGTCACAGCAACACTTTGATGATATTGAATTACAAAGTGATAAAACTTTCTTAAAAACTCTAGGTATTCATTATAATATAAGCACTGACTCCTTCATGCTTTCGTCCCCTAATAATGTCGTTAATATGCCTGCTACTACTAATAATTTTGCTATTGCTACAAGAAATGCTAATAATAATGATAATATGCCTGCTACTAAGCGTGAAATATTAAGTTTTATTGGTAAAATGTATGACCCGCTTGGTCTTGCTGGCCCAGTGGTGTTAAAGGCTAAAGTGATCATGCAACAGCTATGGCAAGCGCACATATCATGGGATGAGCAGCCTCCTGAGCACTTGCTAAATGCTTGGAAAGAGTTCTATTGCAGCTTAAGTATCATGCCGCCTATACAAATATCGCGTTATGTTAATTTAAAAAATGCACGCTTAATTGAACTAATGGGTTTTTGTGATGCCTCCAGTTCTACTGCTTATGGTTGTTGTATTTATTTGCGTGTTACTGATTTTAATGGTGATGTAAAAACTTCTTTATTGTGTTCCAAGTCACGAGTAAATCCCCTTAGTCAAAGCTTAACCGTACCAAGGCTTGAACTTAACGCGGCAGTACTTCTTGCTAAGTTAACAGCTCGAGTGAACAGAATATTGCAACTTAAATTAAAAATAGATAAAGTGGTTTTACACTCTGATTCTCAAGTTGTTTTAGCATGGATTAATACTAATGTAAACACATTGAATGTGTATGTGGCTAACAGAGTAAAAGTAATATTTCAGCTTACCCAGTCCTATACTTGGTCGTATATAGGTACTGAGAATAATCCTGCAGATTGCTTAAGCAGAGGCATCCTACCGCATGAATTGCACAGCCACGCTATGTGGTGGTCTGGCCCAAGGCTTCTTCATAATAGTGAGTATAAAATAGGGACTCAAACAGAGATTTCTCCTCCTGACTTACCTGAAGTTAAGGCCTCCTCTGCATTCTCACGCGCTATGGTGTGTACGGTAAACGAAGCATATATGTGTCTAGATTTTTTAGACAAATTTTCTGATATTAATAAAATGAAACGTGTTTTAGCCTATATACTGAGTTTTGTTGATAACCTTAAGTCAAACTGTAATAAAAATAAATTAAATTATCTAACTAGTAAAGAATTAGAAAACTCATTGTTACTAATTGTTAAATATGAACAGCAAAAATATATGCAAGATACTATTAAGGATTTAAAATGTAATAATAGTACAAAAGGTACTTTAAGACAATTGTGTCCTTTCATTGATGCCAATGGTCTAATAAGAGTAGGTGGGCGCTTAGAAAATGCCTCCATACCGTTTGCTCATAAGCATCAAGTTATTTTGCCTAGACAATCTCGAATCACACACTTAATAATACAAAGTGAACATATAAAAAACCTGCATGCAGGTCAGAGACTCGTACTCTCAACTATTAACCAAAGGTTTTGGATAGTACATGGTTTAAACGAAGTAAAGAAGGTCATATATAAGTGCATTGTATGTGTAAAACTAAAAGCAAATACAGCTAAGCAGCTCATGGGGTCTTTACCCAAAGATAGAGTGAATGTAAGCCGGCCATTTCAAAAAATAGGTTTAGATTTTGCCGGACCAATAATGATAAAACAAAGTCGAATTAGAAAAGCTCTAGAAACTAAAGCTTATGTATGTGTATTCGTATGTTTTGCTACTAAAGCTATACATCTTGAGTTAGCTTCTGATTTACGAACTGTAACATTTCTAGCTTGCCTCAAAAGGTTTATTTCACGTAGGGGTCTTCCAACTGATATATACAGTGACAATGCTTCAACATTTAAGAGTGCTAATACCCAGTTAACTGAACTGTATAAGTTACAAAATTGTAAAATACATCAAGGGGAAGTTCATAATTTTGCATCCCATCAAGGTATAAATTTTCACTTTTTGTCCTGTTATAGTCCTATATTTGCTGGTTTGGCAGAAGCTGGGGTAAAAAGCATGAAATTCCACTTGAAGCGAGTAGTACAGAAAAATTTACTGACTTATGAAGAAATGAATACTGTAATATGTCAAATTGAAGCTATTTTAAATAGTAGGCCGTTAACGCCATTATCCAATGATGTTACTGACTTTGCATGTCTTACTCCTGGTCATTTTCTTATAGGATCTGCTTTAAATACTTACCCTGAACAGGATGTGCAGGATCAGAGGAATAAATTGCAATTTTGGAAAGTTTGTACTCAAATAAAATGTTCATTTTGGAAAGTTTGGCATAAGAATTATTTAAATATTTTACAAACACGCAATAAGTGGAGAGATGGGCATCCTAATGCAAAAATAGGTTCTTTAGTTATTTTGAAAGAAGATAATACAAGTCCTCTGTATTGGCCTTTAGCTAGAATTGTCAATGTATTCCCAGGTGCTGATAATAAAGTAAGAGTTGTTGAAGTACAGACAGCAAATGGTAAAAAACATAAACGTTCAATTGTAAAAGTTTGCCTATTACCAGTCGAATAAGCTAAGCATTAATCAATCAACATTTCAAAAATTTGTTGTTAACTTCTGTTTTTAATTTAAGCAATAATCCTTTATAGGAAGGCATATTGCATAGTAGTAACTATGTATTCAGTTTTCTTTAACGAATTTTCTGTGAAATTTACAATTCTTCGTTGTGTTTGGTGCCTACATACATAGCTTATATTATATACATTAATGTACCTTATTTTCAGACTTACCTATTTGCTAAACAGTGATTTTATTAAAACAACAATTTTATTTACTGTTTATAACAATAAAGATTTGCATTGTGTGTCAAGTTTAACTTGAATCTGTAAAAATAGTTTCTGTGTAAGCTATTGTTTTTGTTTTTCTCAGATAGGCAGTATGTTGGCAACCCAACATTTTTTCTGTGTTGGTACACATGTATATTAGTGTGTAAGATTTATATTTTATGTGTTGGTAACGCTATGCGGCCCCGCCCGCACTTCTTCCCTAACTGTGGTACAAGCGAATACACGCATTTTTACCTCACGGACCTCGTTTAATTTAAACCAGCCCCAAAAACAATTAAACTTCTTTTCATTTTGTTTTTCTCAGATAGGCAGTATGTTGGCAACCCAACATTTTTTCTGTGTTGGTACACATGTATATTAGTGTGTAAGATTTATATTTTATGTGTTGGTAACGCTATGCGGCCCCGCCCGCACTTCTTCCCTAACTGTGGTACAAGCGAATACACGCATTTTTACCTCACGGACCTCGTTTAATTTAAACCAGCCCCAAAAACAATTAAACTTCTTTTCATGGTCCTTCGAATGGTGAGGTACCGCGAGTGTAAACAAATAAAGTGCAAGATCGTTGTTCAGGACAGTTTTTACGACGCCCGAAACGGTTACAATCTCCACGTGCGTCTGTTGCCGTCGTGTGAGTGATTACCGATCAAACTCGTCGACAGCTGAAGCCGTCAACGGTGTATTCAATACTCATCATATATTATTTCCATTACCTACAAAAGAAAAACAGCGGAACTTCCAATTTTAACCGCCAAAAGGAAGATTGGAGAAAATCGGCGTTTCCAGAAAGAAAGAGATCTTTCTGCTACTCGCCGCTGCACGGCGCTGTGTGTCCCACTACTAGTGTCAGTGTGCAGTGAAGTCACGGTATTGGTCAAAATTTTTTGTTGTAGCGGCCGCGCCTCAACGTCATTGGCCACACTACCATTGCCGATTGCGTGTAATTGCGAGCGTGGCGCCACCATCTTCCATCTTGCCGTCGAACGCCACGACAGGACGCCATCCCGCCATTTTTACCTTCAACAACTTTGTGTAAAAACTTTAAGTTTTTTGTTTAAGTTCTGTCTTGCCAAGTGCGTATTATTTTAGCGTCATAATTATTAATTCAGTGAACGTGTATAAGTGCGTGCGCTGCAAATATGATCGAGAGTACGAATATAGAGGCAGAGCTATCTGCTTTAATTAGAAAGCGTGCCGTTCTGAAAGGGGCACTAACAAAGTGTTTTAATTTCTTTTCTAATGCGGATATCGACATTAATCCGCACATGTTAAGTGTCAAAGAAGAAAGGTTACGATCGTCCTTCGAAAAGTACGAGGCGCTTAATCTCGAAATATGTGCTTTAGAGCCGTCAAGTGATGATTCGGAGGCTGTCGAAGCCAAATATGTTGAAACTTTATCTATCATCAAGCGTTTGTCTGTTGAGGCATCTTCTGCGCCGCATCCAGCGTCTTCAAATAAAGACCAGTTTGCGTCAACACGCTTACCTAAAATAAACATTCCATCGTTTACGGGTAAATATTCTGAATATAAACCCTTTATAAGCTTATTCAACGCTTTAATTGATAAAAATAATAGTTTGCAAAAAATTCAGAAGCTATTTTATCTACGTAGTTGTTTACAAAACGAACCTCTTGAGTTAATAAAAAACCTACCACTCCTGCCTGAAAGTTATGATGAGGCTTGTAAAATACTCAATGATCGATATGATAATGTATATAAAATAACTTCTGAACACATTTATATCTTATTAGACATGCCAGCAGTCATAAAGTCAACGGCTCAAAACATTAGACAGTTTGTCTCGATAATTAAACAACAGTTAGGTGCTTTAAAAAATTTAAAACATGATGTATCCTTATGGGATCCATTAATACTTTGCATATTAACTCGAAAGTTAGATAATTATTGCAATAGGGAATTTCAAATGTTGCATGATGAACGCACAACCCACTCTCTAATTGAATTTCTAGAGCGACGTGCCTTAGCGCTTGAAAATGCAGAGAAACAACAGGTACAATACAATGCTGTTCCAAAGGCCTCTCATGTGGCTACAATGAAAGGTGTGGCGGCTACTTCCATGAAGTCAACCTCAGCCTGCTTATTATGTAAGTCACCTCACAAATTATTTAGTTGTCCTAAATTTCAGCTTCTTTCAGTTGTGGACCGACTAAAGTTTGTTGCAGACAACAATTTATGCAAAATCTGCCTTAACAAGCATAATAATAAATGCAGATTCTTTTTCAAATGTGACATCTGCAAAGAGAAGCATAACAAATTGCTTCACCAAGAAAATATTCAATCTCCCGTCACTTTATTTTTAGAAGTGAGCGACAAACAGGTTCTTTTACCAACCGCTAGAGTAAAAATTATAGCGAGTAATGGAGTTGAGTATAATGTAAAAGCTCTTTTAGATAGTGGATCTCAAATTTCATTTGTTTCCAAGGAGCTTGTAAATTTATTAGGTGTACAGCCACAGGCTATTGCTACTCCTGTAGTTGGAATTGGCAACAAAATTTATAATGTAACAGAGCGAGTAAATTTAAAATTGCAGTCTCTCACTAATGACTTTGCAATCTCTGCTACATGTTTTGTCTTAGATACTATCACATCAAAATTACCTCAAAGAAAAATCAGCATGAGCAAACTTAAGCTCCCCCCAAACATTGAGCTGGCCGACAAAGATTTTAATATGCCAAGTATAATACATATACTTATGAGCTGATTTATTTTTCCAGCTGTTGCTGCCTTCTGAGCATCAAGCCAGTCTCCATGAGCAGGCACAGGAGGAAGCCAGCCCTAGTGCACCATTTGTTCCAGTACTTCGCACTCAATTTGGTTATGTAATCGCTGGGTCTTTGCCAGCCTCTCAAGGGCCACAACAAGTAACCTCTTTATTTTGCAAAACTTGTGACAATACTTTAAATGACTGTTTAACTGATTTTTTTAATACTGAAAGCATACCTGAATATTTTTCTGAATCTTTGCCAGAACATGATGCTTGTGAAAAAATATTCAATGATACAGTAACTTTAGACACTAAAAATAATAAATTTCAAGTTAGTTTGCCTCTTAAATTGCCACTAGAATCTATTAATGAAAATCTTGGTAACTCTTTTAATTTAGCACTAAAACGATTTTTAAACTTAGAACAGAGACTTCAAAAAGATGACCTAGTTCTCCAACTGTATAAAGATTTTATTCATGATTACATTGAGCAAGATCATGGTACTATTATAGACATCAGTCAATATGACCTCCATTCAGATCCTGTCTATTTTTTACCACATCATCCTGTACTAAGGTTTGATAAAAGGACTACTAAGTGTAGAGTTGTTTTCGATGGGTCCATGAAAACTAATAAAAAAGTGTCATTAAATGATATGTTACTTAATGGGCCTGTGGTTCAAAACGAGTTATTAGACATTTTGCTACTTTTTAGACTTGATGAGTATATTTTTATAACAGATATAAAAAACATGTTCAGGCAAATTTCATTAAATCCTACACACAGAAGTCTTCAAAATATTCTATGGAGGGACAATGCTACTGATATTATTCAATGTATACAGTTAAACACAGTGTCATATGGACTTAAAAGTTCATCCTTTTTGGCTACACGCTGCCTTAAGGAGCTAGCCATGAGGTATAAAGATGAGTTTCCTTTAGCTGCTTTCATTATTGACAATTCTCTTTATGTGGACGATGCTCTTGTTTCACAAAGCACCCCAGAACTTTTATTGCAATCAAAGCGCCAGCTCTGTGATCTCCTAAACAAAGGTGGATTTCAGTTACACAAATGGTTCTCAAATTGTCCAGAATTATTAAATGAAATTCCTAAGTCACAGCAACACTTTGATGATATTGAATTACAAAGTGATAAAACTTTCTTAAAAACTCTAGGTATTCATTATAATATAAGCACTGACTCCTTCATGCTTTCGTCCCCTAATAATGTCGTTAATATGCCTGCTACTACTAATAATTTTGCTATTGCTACAAGAAATGCTAATAATAATGATAATATGCCTGCTACTAAGCGTGAAATATTAAGTTTTATTGGTAAAATGTATGACCCGCTTGGTCTTGCTGGCCCAGTGGTGTTAAAGGCTAAAGTGATCATGCAACAGCTATGGCAAGCGCATATATCATGGGATGAGCAGCCTCCTGAGCACTTGCTAAATGCTTGGAAAGAGTTCTATTGCAGCTTAAGTATCATGCCGCCTATACAAATATCGCGTTATGTTAATTTAAAAAATGCACGCTTAATTGAACTAATGGGTTTTTGTGATGCCTCCAGTTCTACTGCTTATGGTTGTTGTGTTTATTTGCGTGTTACTGATTTTAATGGTGATGTAAAAACTTCTTTATTGTGTTCCAAGTCACGAGTAAATCCCCTTAGTCAAAGCTTAACCGTACCAAGGCTTGAACTTAACGCGGCAGTACTTCTTGCTAAGTTAACAGCTCGAGTGAACAGAATATTGCAACTTAAATTAAAAATAGATAAAGTGGTTTTACACTCTGATTCTCAAGTTGTTTTAGCATGGATTAATACTAATGTAAACACATTGAATGTGTATGTGGCTAACAGAGTAAAAGTAATATTTCAGCTTACCCAGTCCTATACTTGGTCGTATATAGGTACTGAGAATAATCCTGCAGATTGCTTAAGCAGAGGCATCCTACCGCATGAATTGCACAGCCACGCTATGTGGTGGTCTGGCCCAAGGCTTCTTCATAATAGTGAGTATAAAATAGGGACTCAAACAGAGATTTCTCCTCCTGACTTACCTGAAGTTAAGGCCTCCTCTGCATTCTCACGCGCTATGGTGTGTACGGTAAACGAAGCATATATGTGTCTAGATTTTTTAGACAAATTTTCTGATATTAATAAAATGAAACGTGTTTTAGCCTATATACTGCGTTTTGTTGATAACCTTAAGTCAAACTGTAATAAAAATAAATTAAATTATCTAACTAGTAAAGAATTAGAAAACTCATTGTTACTAATTGTTAAATATGAACAGCAAAAATATATGCAAGATACTATTAAGGATTTAAAATGTAATAATAGTACAAAAGGTACTTTAAGACAATTGTGTCCTTTCATTGATGCCAATGGTCTAATAAGAGTAGGTGGGCGCTTAGAAAATGCCTCCATACCGTTTGCTCATAAGCATCAAGTTATTTTGCCTAGACAATCTCGAATCACACACTTAATAATACAAAGTGAACATATAAAAAACCTGCATGCAGGTCAGAGACTCGTACTCTCAACTATTAACCAAAGGTTTTGGATAGTACATGGTTTAAACGAAGTAAAGAAGGTCATATATAAGTGCATTGTATGTGTAAAACTAAAAGCAAATACAGCTAAGCAGCTCATGGGGTCTTTACCCAAAGATAGAGTGAATGTAAGCCGGCCATTTCAAAAAATAGGTTTAGATTTTGCCGGACCAATAATGATAAAACAAAGTCGAATTAGAAAAGCTCTAGAAACTAAAGCTTATGTATGTGTATTCGTATGTTTTGCTACTAAAGCTATACATCTTGAGTTAGCTTCTGATTTACGAACTGTAACATTTCTAGCTTGCCTCAAAAGGTTTATTTCACGTAGGGGTCTTCCAACTGATATATACAGTGACAATGCTTCAACATTTAAGAGTGCTAATACCCAGTTAACTGAACTGTATAAGTTACAAAATTGTAAAATACATCAAGGGGAAGTTCATAATTTTGCATCCCATCAAGGTATAAATTTTCACTTTTTGCCCTGTTATAGTCCTATATTTGCTGGTTTGGCAGAAGCTGGGGTAAAAAGCATGAAATTCCACTTGAAGCGAGTAGTACAAAAAAATTTACTGACTTATGAAGAAATGAATACTGTAATATGTCAAATTGAAGCTATTTTAAATAGTAGGCCGTTAACGCCATTATCCAATGATGTTACTGACTTTGCATGTCTTACTCCTGGTCATTTTCTTATAGGATCTGCTTTAAATACTTACCCTGAACAGGATGTGCAGGATCAGAGGAATAAATTGCAATTTTGGAAAGTTTGTACTCAAATAAAATGTTCATTTTGGAAAGTTTGGCATAAGAATTATTTAAATATTTTACAAACACGCAATAAGTGGAGAGATGGGCATCCTAATGCAAAAATAGGTTCTTTAGTTATTTTGAAAGAAGATAATACAAGTCCTCTGTATTGGCCTTTAGCTAGAATTGTCAATGTATTCCCAGGTGCTGATAATAAAGTAAGAGTTGTTGAAGTACAGACAGCAAATGGTAAAAAACATAAACGTTCAATTGTAAAAGTTTGCCTATTACCAGTCGAATAAGCTAAGCATTAATCAATCAACATTTCAAAAATTTGTTGTTAACTTCTGGTTTTAATTTAAGCAATAATCCTTTATAGGAAGGCATATTGCATAGTAGTAACTATGTATTCAGTTTTCTTTAACGAATTTTCTGTGAAATTTACAATTCTTCGTTGTGTTTGGTGCCTACATACATAGCTTATATTATATACATTAATGTACCTTATTTTCAGACTTACCTATTTGCATATTGCATAGTAGTAACTATGTATTCAGTTTTCTTTAACGAATTTTCTGTGAAATTTACAATTCTTCGTTGTGTTTGGTGCCTACATACATAGCTTATATTATATACATTAATGTACCTTATTTTCAGACTTACCTATTTGCTAAACAGTGATTTTATTAAAACAACAATTTTATTTACTGTTTATAACAATAAAGATTTGCATTGTGTGTCAAGTTTAACTTGAATCTGTAAAAATAGTTTCTGTGTAAGCTATTGTTTTTGTTTTTCTCAGATAGGCAGTATGTTGGCAACCCAACATTTTTTCTGTGTTGGTACACATGTATATTAGTGTGTAAGATTTATATTTTATGTGTTGGTAACGCTATGCGGCCCCGCCCGCACTTCTTCCCTAACTGTGGTACAAGCGAATACACGCATTTTTACCTCACGGACCTCGTTTAATTTAAACCAGCCCCAAAAACAATTAAACTTCTTTTCATGGTCCTTCGAGCCGGACAAAATTTGAAAAACAATGTACCTTGTTCTCCCGCTATCCTTAGACTAAAGCCGTTTCTCGATGAACACGGCGTCATACGCGTTGGGGGTCGTCTGTCAAATTCGGATGAACCTTATAACTACAAAATGGTGTGCTCCCATACCCCCGTCTTTTATCCCTTCCCATGAACCCATTTTCATTCACTTTCTCCTTTCCTAGGCGATAAGAACCCAAATCCCTACAGTCCACAATATTGATAATTTTCCCAAATCGCCTAGGAACATTCGGTTCGCCGAACCAGGGGCAAAATAGCCTACTAATGAAATATAATAAATACAAACAGCCAGAATATGATTATTTTCATGAATACGGATTATATTAAATTTATTACGTGTCGGATGATACCATTTTGTTTTATATGGTTTGGTGTAGCACCTTCTTCATGAAATTCGTTACTTTACCTCTGGAGCGCCGGCGGGAGATACGTATGTCCCAGGAAAATTTGTTCCGTCCAGCGCTTGCGGGAAACACGTATGTCCCGCAACGACAGCAATAAGATTATGCCCCACTATTGCAAAGTATGAATATTCTTTTTAATTCTGCATTGTAATTGGTTGTCATTTTATAGACCTTTTTTTGCAAAAATAACGACTGAAAATTGTTTGCCACAAGTTCGACTTCGCGCGCGTTAAGGTGGATACAGACTTTGCGAGGCATGCGCTACGAACGGCGCACAACGAATGCCTCTGTTTGAGGCGTGCGTGTTGAAAAATTATACCAACATATGCTCGGGTCGAGCCATCGCGTACGAAGCAAACGCCTCGTTTGTCTGTCTTCCGGCCCTGTCACGACCTACAGCGGCGGGCGGCAGCGGCGAGCGTTTTCGATATACATGGCGCGCGTTACTCCGTTGCGGCCGCGCGCCGCGAGAATAAACGCGCCATGTACATCGCCCCTGCCGCGCCGCTTGCCGCTTAGACCGATCTCGTGAACAGGCCCTTCATGTTTGCTGCGAGGCATGTGCTACGCACAGACGCGCGCGTGCGAGCCGCGCGTGTGCGCCGCCTCATTGCGAGCAGTGCGTTGCGTTTGGACGGTTGTGTCCGCATCGCTGTGATGTTTGCACGCATTATGAACGAAAAATTAGAATTATACGAAAATAACCGATTATCCAAAACATCATTATTATTATAATAAAAACAAAAGAGAAGACATATGGCATTTAATTGCGAATGAAGTAATGTAACCGTCGCTGAGCTGAAAAAAAAAATATGTTCTAGGATCTTATAGAAGGAAAAATCTCGAGAAAATAAAATATATTATAAAAGCAGCAGCGGGTACGCGCACGCGATGCAAAGGTGCCATCTTGACTGCTGCTGTGTGGGTTGGATCGGCCCGAGCATGCGCTGCGCGCTGTTTGGCCCGAACAAACGCAGTTTCATTTTAGCAGTCGAGGCGTACGTGGATATTGTACGCGGCGCATACCTCGAACGTGCATGCGCGGCACCGTCCACAACTAATGTAATGCTCGCACTGAGGCACTTTGATCTTGTAGCATTTGCCGACATTCGTTGGCTCGCCCTCGCACGTGCGTAGCACATGCCTCGCCACGAATATAAAGGTACACACCTTGCGAGGCATGCGCTGTGCGCCGTGCGCAGCGCATGCCTCGCAAAGTCTGTATACGGCTTTAGAGTGACGACAGCTCTGCTTTTAAAAACGTGTAGCGTCGTAATCTCGTAATTTCACTATATGTATTATATGTCATTAAACTCGGAAACTATACTATGTGCGCATGATGAGCATGATGCGGGTGGCAGTTTCAGTAACGTTTCATTTCACTTTTGAAAGTTGCCGCGATTTACAAATTATGACTTAGTATTTCAGTTGTATCACATTCGTAATATTTGAAATCATTAATTACTATGGTACATTAAATTATACCCAACCAGAATGTTCTAGTCTCCAAATAAAATCTAATGGAAAGAAAAAATAAGCAAAATGTTATGTGTAATGTTAACGTCTATGACGTAATGTGTATAACATAACGCCGTAGACGTATTTAGTGATGGGATGTACTGCTACGATGGATATTCAATGTTTTTATAATAAAAAAACGTATATTGGACGTACTTTAAATCATATTGTAAAAAGTCTAAAAATATATTAATGAAACAACAGATCATATATAATTATATATATTATATATATATAATAGATTTCATTCGTCTAAACTCATATCAGAGTCAGCTACATCTGAATTGTCACTAAATTCATTATCTGAATCTGTGACGGATATTATCAACGATGACTCCATTATATTGTCAATGTGGATGTCACGATTCCAATCAGACTTAATGTCCCTCTTTGTTTTATTCACAACCTTCGACCAGTCTTTAGGTTGAACATTGTTGATGGCCCATTGCAATAGGACCAACATTTAATTTGCCGTAAATGGCGGCGAAGTATTATTTCTTACGGCGTGACCTTTTAGCAATGGTATGGTGGTAGTCGACGGACCTGGTGGCCTTTTTCTTTTGCTATTTCGTCCAGAGCATAGGTAGACGTTGGTGGCTTATGTCGCCGTACTAAGGCAATAAGAGGCAATAAGCTCTGCCTTTAACATTTTTATATCTGCTGTAACTACGTTTTCATTCAGCCACTTCACCAACTCGCTTTTGCGGTTGGATTGGTTTGGGGGTTTATTAACTTGTACCGAATGGTAGGGTGCCAACTAGTTTTATATAAGTACAAATATATTATTATGTAGCCATAAAACATATATAATGACAAGTTTATACACGTAGTTACACTGCGAAACCGAATAACACTCAAATTAATGTGAACTAGATATATGCTGTGAGTATCGTTAGATCGATTAAAATGAATTGCATAACGTCACATCTCTAGTCATGTGGTACTGACGGATGTCAACTTCATATAGGCAACTATCATCCGCACCATGCTACAGCGGACAGGGTATAATCTTGGTTGCTATAAAATAAAGTTAAGATATCATCATTGTATAAATTATAACGAAAAACGATTTTCAAAATAATTATCATTATCAAAAATGGCGGCAAGTTGTAAATACACCTGTTCGCATTTCAGTTTTGTAAGATTAGGTAGTTAAAAGTCGGTACTATTACTCATAACCTTTCTTATTTATCACAAACCAATGAGTAAACAATAATAAAATAATAAACTTATGATTTTGATATTTACGAAAGTGTATCTAAATCGGCACAGTTTCGCACGATTATGGCGGCCGTTTCGTATTCCGATGATGTGTTGAAACTTTTGTTGATCTATAAAAATATAAGTGAAGTTGATATTATTAACTGTTGATTAAATTCAATAATTAATTAAGTAAGGTATATAAAGTGCTGTGAATAACTGCTAAAATGCTAAATATTTGTGAGATAGTGTGTGTTAAAAGTTTTATTGAAGAGGATTTTTTCGTGTTTTCAAGTTTTATTTCAACGAACTGCGGAGAAAAGGTAATTATATAATATATATCTATAATAAGTTTTAAAAACATATTTCAAGGATGCAAAACCCATCATTATTTTGTGATACGCTTTAAACTAACTGAGATATAGGTAAAATAATGACGCCGGTCGGCTGTTGCTTGATCAAGAGGTAAAGCAGCCGGCACTACCGGCCATTTTTTATTTTTACGCCCTGCGCGGGAGGGGTTATACACTTAATAACATTCTAACCGGTTCAAAACGGTTTTTTTTTAATTACTAAGTAAATAGTTCATAAAATATTTCTTCTCACATCAAACAATTACATGACAGGTTATGGCATGATATTTAAATTTTAAAATACAAAGATGACTTAGAACATTTCAAGTCTGACATTCAGACGATGTTTAGTCTCCAAATAAATAAAAAATTGTTCATTGTTGGTCTTAGAAAAAAAATAGTACCAGGCTCTTTGGCAATTCTTCAAAATTAAGGTTCTTCATTTTCATCTAATGGTTATTATCTTGCGAAATCTACGCAAATACTTTCTTAGAACCTGCAACAAAAACATTTTTACTGTAAACAAGTGTTTAAAATGTTTTTACTGCAACATTTATCGGTTTATTTTTTTTTCTGACGAGTTTATTTTATTCCATTTCCAGTTGATTTTCTGCAAATACTAGTATGGCCTTTATCTCTGAAGGGTTAGACAGAGGTGTAATAATACACCCACATTTCGCCTTAGGTATTTGGGTCTAATAATTTTAGGTCTTAAGTGAAAGAGGGCAAGCCTATCGGCATTACCAGCAACATTACCAAACTCCGCGCTGCTACTGAGAATTCAGAAAAACTCAGTATCACTTTTGCTCGACCCGGGCATCGAACCCGGTACCTCCCAATCAGTAGACGCTTACGCTATTTACAAGACCGCGGAGGCAGTAAAAGCACGAAGTAACAGAATTAAAATAAATGTGACCCAAACTTCACAAATATGTATAAAATTTGAAGAGTTCCGTCGATTTTGTCAGAATCTCATCATCAGATCCCGACCTAATGTCAATTGAAACAAGTTATTCATAAGCTATATCAATTCCTATTCGTATACGACAACAATATTAACTCTACTTATACAAAGCAGCCACGCTACAGTAAATGCTAAACATTAAGATTCAAACAATACGGACTCTGTACAAACAACACTCAATGTTAAAATCTTTACCTACAAACACTATGATAGCTGTAACAATTCGACGTATTTCGAGCAAAACGTCGCAACACTTTATCATCACACGATCACACACGATTATCACACGATCTTTAGAAACAAAGACCAATCGAAAGCAATTTAAATTCAAGACCCCACTCGACCGCAATTACTTACAAAACGACACTACACTATCCTTAAAACTGTATAAATATTCATGCAACTGTTTTATAAGGAGACCTTTGCTCTCTTTGTAAACGAAACTGGAGTGACGCCTCGGTTTTCCTTCATCGCCTTGCCGCTGTATCACACCCAACTTGTAAACTGGTTTAGCATAATATCATATTATTAAGACTGACTGTACACACTTTTCGGTTGCTAAATTTACTTCAAACGACACAACTTAAGTGCTATTATAGGAGATGATTCTAATTGAAATGTAAATCGCTTTGAACTTGTTGTAAGGTTTTTATTCGTTTATGGCGCTTACTGAAACATGCATAGCCCTAATGGTTTCATTTTATTTCAAAGATTGCAGAGGTGTTTTTAATGAATAAGTAAAGTATAAATAGTTTGATTAATGAATAAGCTAAGACTGAAACTGATAGTATTCAATTATTGTTTTTAATAACTTAATCGACAAAAACCATCACTTGTCTTAATGAATTATCTTTGATGTCCTGTTTAAAATAATTAAAAATGAAAGTGCTAAAATATAATAAAATTTAAACAACTTTACCGGCAATATAACTTTTATCTGTTTGCCACGGGAATGAAATACCAGTTAATGGCCACTTGCAATTAATATTTAATCATATTAATAAAATTAATAATTAAATGAAAAAAATTGTGCGTGCTTTTGAGAACTGGAAGAAATCAAAATCTTCTGAAATCCTGTTTATATATTTTAAGGCAGATGGACATGTCATACGCGTGATAGAACGAGATTACCGTTGCCTGCCACCCGCCGCTTATATTATTTTTCTAAAATATTTTTAAACAATTATAAAAACGTATGGTCTTTATAATTGTTTAAAAATATTTTATCTTCAGGTATACAATAAATTTTTTTTTAGTCAACAAATAACCTTTAATTAGTAAACAATTAAATTATTATAAGTAGTTTATAATTCAAAAGTTGCTGATGGGTATTGTTTATATATTTTTTCTTTCTGTATTATTTTAGCAAATAATTTATGAGCATTTATTAAAACAGAAAGAAAATAAGAATTCCCAGTTTATTAAGCCTTAAATTAAAAGGTCAAACAATAAAATTTCGACCAATGGAAAACGTTAGTGGGCCTAACTTATAGTACCATAAATATGTCAAAAAAGGTAGATATAGTATACCTTTCACCACAAATAGTAGCCGTTCACGACCCATGGAATGGCCATCGTACCGCCTCAAATATATAACAAAGTTTATGGAATTAAATAAAGAACTGAAACCCAAGACCCTATCGGGTTGTTGTACTCGTATTAATAAGAGAAAATATTACTTAAGTTTGATACTTAGCCGGGTTTGTGAGTACGCAGATGAGCCCGCAAAATATGACGACGGTCTGGTGTCGGATTGTTTGCGCGGGTAAACAACATTTTAATATCTCCGCTGTCTACATAGGCTTATTCACAATTTGCTTACAAATATAACGAAGCTTGTACTCAATAACTGTTCCAGTTTCTACAGCTAATTGTGTATAATAATTTTCAATTTATTTATGAAGTAGGCAGAAGGTTTTTGTTGTTGTGTTTACGTCACAGTATTGAGCGTTCGTGACCAGAATACTAGTTGGCAGGATTCCTTTAACAGCCAACGCGAAATGTATTTGAACAGATTTTTTTGACCCGCCGTACTTTTCTTAGTCCTGCGGCAAAAGTTTGCGCAATTTGAGGTCGGGTCAACTATCAAATATTGAGTTTTCTGGCGGCACTGAGCGTGGCAATAACTGAGCTCTATACTGGAAAACTTAAGTTATAGTTTACCTTAGGTATAGTATATGCATGGATCACAACAGATTATTTGTTTGTTGGAAATTGTTTTGTTTGGTTGGTCCATGTCCCTTTCGTTTCACCGTCTCTGTTTATTTTGCGCAGGCATTATCCCTAGTACGTGAGCCTTGTGTATTTCAGGAAGGGAGATTGACGGATGGCACTTTTCTTAGATTGGAAAATACTTGATATTATCTATTGTTGTTTGTTAGTTAAACATTTGTAATGTTCTCATTCCTTCTGTAATTATATAATACTTAAATTATTTTTAAATCTGCTTCTATTATTTTTTATCTACTAGAACTATTTCGGGATATACATCCAGGCTTCCGTTTCCCAGGGGAGCTCTTAAGCTTCCCGGTTGTCGCTCCACGTCCCGAGCTTAAATGCAAGAATGCAGCCACGGAGTTTAAAAGCACAATATTTTATGCTTGTGTTCTTCTTATAATCTGTTATCTTATCTCTACAGAAAGTTAACTTTTCTGGTCTGATTAAGCAAAACATTTTAAATAAGACTATAAAAAATAATACCTGACACGTTAAACGATAAAATATAAATATAGTAAGTAAATTACACTCCCGCCTACATATTCACGAAACTGCAAATAAGCGTATTCCGCCTTTTATGAAGACAAAATTGGATATTGCACCGTCACATATACCTACAAAATCATATTATGAGTAGCAATTAACATAAAGGAAAATCAAACACCTCTTAAGTTTCCCGGAGGTGATGATTAGCGCCACTCTTGAACATTGGTCGTCCCGTCACGTAACCCCCAATCTGCTTAGCGGGACACCTTTGTATCGACCCTTTTATTTGGGGCGCAAAGTCCTTAGATACACAGAAACAGATTCACAGATAAACACTCCCTAGTCGTTAGCAAGATATACAGACCTGCTCTTACACCATTATTTATTATGAATAGTTTGATCAATATTCCAGACATTGAACAATCTACCTCCGCATTCTATACAGTTTCATTATTCTTCAAACGATGCATCGCTGTAAAGGGCTTTACACGAGTAAGCGTCGAGTTACAATGACAAACAATACTTGTAACTCGAGTCAAAATTATGAGAACGAATCATTCTAAACTCGACTAAGTACTTCACAGCTTATCATCGAGGGACAGAATCGTTTTAGTTGAACAAAGTAATCGTGAGGTGTCTGAATGAGTAATGAGAATGGTTAGTTCAAACGAGTTACGCGTATAGTTTGAATCACATTCTCACTAATCGCCAGCATCAATTATGAACCGAATACGAATGTTACAACCGATGAAAACCGTTGGAGTGCGACAAACGGCCATTAAAATTCGGGATCAGACCGGGGATTTGGGTGAGATCCATCAGAAATTAATATTTGAGACGTCAGCTGTTCCACACCTGGAAATTGTCTAATAAAGACGCTTTATGAACTTGGCTTTTATAAACTTTGTGAGTCTTCTGCGTTTTAAGGGCCTTATCTCGGCGTGTAGGTAGGAAAAAAGTTATGTGGCTTACGTCCTTTGTTATGTACCCACGTCATATTGTAAGAATTTGATGAGCCTGAAGGGAAATTGTTACGGTATGCTTGAGCGTACTAAACGTGTATGTATTATGGAATCTGTAATGAGGTTTGTTTAAATATTCTTATTCGTTGTTAAGAGTATAAAAATGGATGTACATTTAAAAATATTATTTCGCTGCCAACATTGAGTACTTCAAAGAAATGGAATGCCAAGATACGTTCACGAAATAGCTCGAAGGGTTCCGACGGTATTACAGTCTCGCTATACAAATTTCTTGGAAAATATTACAAGACACCCGAGGGCCGCGCCAGATCTACCGGCTGTTCGAAGGACCGTTGAACTTTGCAGCTCTTTGTAAAGTTGCACACTCTACATCCCAGTTTTGCATGTTCGCTTTATTTTAGATACAATTTATTCCTTGTTTTTTTTTTACAGCAGCAAAGCTACTAAGTAATGATTGTGCAATTAGTAAATTGAGATAATGATGACAAATAAAATACATTGATGAAATTTTATTCATGATATAAATATTAATTTACATGTATAATTTTTTGCGAGGAATATATAATACCCATTAGGGTATAACGCGTTATCATCGGGTCACTTCGAGCCGAACAAGTATGTCGTATAGATTTTAAACTCCATGGTGACCAACGGCTTATTGCAGCAAATTAAAGAGACGAACATTCGCAAACAACCGCCATCCGACAGCTTTTCTGATGCCCATACATAATAGCGGCTCAACAATTCGGTTCTACAGCGTAGTGTATCGAATGCGTAATTACCGTACTATGACTGTACTCTATACTCTTTAAAGTACTTACTCTTAAAACTACTCTTACGCTGACGTCGCACTTATGGCACAAAGACGAAGACAGTACATTACATAGCAACTATATTATTGTACATAGTACATTATTGTAGAAATACATTGAGTATTTTATTATTTAGCTGCTACTACCTTTCACAAAAGCGACACCAATTAGTCGCGAAGCACGATTCTAGGATTCAGTTTTAACAGTATTATTCTTTAAAAAGCTCCAACCTGTCTTCTCTCTTACGCTATTATATCGTAAAAATAATACGGAGGGGAAAAATATTGGTGACATAGCAAGGTCGCCTTCAGTAAGTGATTGATATATAAGTAATTAGTCAATAAGGAATAATCAATTTTACCTTGAATTCGGTAACGTGCCACAATACAGTGTAGCTGTAGAGTAATTTGAAATACCTATAAAATGTAATTTCATCTACATTATTAGTATAGGCATATATTTGAAAAGAATTTAAGAGTTTCTTGGAATACTAATAAAATAAAACCAGACATGAATATATGTCATAAAAAGGCAAATGAAATACGGCTTCTATTCTAAGAATACTTCTTATATTGCGGGGACTTTATGAACATTAATAATTATTATACATTTGATCTTACAAGGGTGGCAGCCCTGCGCTAAGCTGCCATTACTAATATTCAAATTCGAAATTCAAATAAAGTATACCCAGACTCGGAACGAATCGTCTGTGGAGCGCCCAAAGTTTGTCCTGTATTGGGAGAAGGCCTTATTAGTTTTCACTTCGCACATCGCACTGCTGGATCGCATTTGTATGATAACCGAAATAGATTTGAGATTATTTATCTAATCGTTTTTAGGAGTATCGGAATGGTGTCATATTCTTTAAAGAGATCTAAGGATATTTAAATATAAGAATCAGTTCAAGTGTATGTGAATCACACATTTGGTTAATGTACACAGACAACATAATGAATGTGTACAATTAACGTATTAATATTTTTAATATATTTTCCGAAATCTATCGACACGTAGGTCAAACTGAGTATCCGGCTATATTAACATAAATAACATATATCATAAAGCCTCTTAAGCTCGCAGGGGGACGATTAATGAGTCGTAATTATTAGGTAAGGGCCTTACCCCGTACGAGCTCAGTCAACCTCTACATACCTACAGTTGTAATATATTATATATTATAATATATTATATAATATAATAATATTAATGTATGGTACATGATTGCTAATTGACTTGTGATATGGCTTCAGACGAACACATACATACATGCTTAGCACATGTTAGCTATATGTACAGGATATAAGATAAAGAAATGTTATTTAATGGGATACGAAAAAAAACACTTTACACAGTATTTGAACATTTCCATTTCAATATAAAAAAAATACAAATACTTTTTGATTTGATTAGAAGGTTCCACTCTGAAAGAAACCTGTGTAGCAGTGACTTGACAAACACAAAATATCGCATTCAAAGAACAGCCGAATTAGAAAGAACAATTCGAGAAGCGCAGAGATTCCGTCAGCGGCATAGATATGGTCAGCGGCATGAGAGGTTAGAATCCTCTACGCTCAGCACAGCAGCCCAATCCCATCTTGACCTTTACACCGTCCATGCAGTCGGATAATCTATTGCTCTGAGAACTGAATATTAAATATTTCCACTACTAATAGGCTATATAGGTATGTCAGTCATCTATGTATATTTCTTTCTGTAAACTATAACACACAACTATCGCTAAAACGTAGGTCCTAGCATAATTTAATTTATTAGTTAACATTAAAACATAGTACTAATTTTTTAGGGTGTGTCATTTCTATGCACAAATCATTTCAATTTATTCAATAAAGCATAGTGGAATAAGAAATATCTCAAAATGGCACGATCGTAAAACTCATTAGCAAATGGTTTTCAGTATATCCATACATGTGAGAGACTGAACAAACACCAAACATTTCATAAACAAACCAAAGAAACAGTGATTTCTATTCGAATGTTGCGAGGTCTCTAAAATAAACCCGTGATATTCCCGAAAGTCAACATTTACCGGAGTGCGAACGTGCGATGCGCAGTGCACACTGCTATCATGTAAATGAATACAATACATGTAAGGGAATATTCATGAGCTTGTAAAACTACGGGGCTGCTATATAGCGGGTCTAACGGTACCAAAATATGAACCAGTAAGCGTTTACGGTAAGCGCGGTGTATGCTAGCATATATCCGTTAGGTGTTCACTTTCGTTCGTGCATCGTCGTGTCAACAAGTCTCAAGTAGATATATCGCAAAAAATCTTTTGAAATTCTTATGAATTATTTATGAATACTTTAAATTTTTGTTTAAATGGAGCATTAAAAACATGAGAAGTAGAAGTAAGTTTCATGAGAAGAAACATAATAAAAATTCACGTTTCTCTCAATCACCAAGCTGTTTATTGATCATCATATACGGTGCAATAGAATATACTCGTACCTAATCTTCTAACACGATCATTATCCTACATTGATCAAATCACAAGGAAACTATAACGGATCATACCCAATCTTTTACTTTTTTGGAAACCTATTCCGGTCCATAGATCGGCATATATCAGCGTTCCTCATAAATTAAAATTAATATTTAATTTAGGAAATTGTTACAGTACGTTAGACTCACTACGGGCAATTACTCATATATCGCACAAAAGGAGACAAATACAGAAACAGTTTCACAGAAATTGTTTCATTTTGGACGAGTGCCCTGCTCTGTATAACCAGTTTCTCCATAATACATGAATAATTTAAGTGTTCCTTGTAATGAAGCACCTTTCGTCGAAACATGCTATTCGAGATGCAATGTTGCAATTCTGACTGCTGGTAATATATTGAGTGCATATTCTTTATTTTTAGGTACCTATTATAATAACACTTAAGCTGGATACTATCATTTCCACGTATTTGTTACACATATACATGCAATTATCAAGAACAATAAAATATGGTTTGGCTGCGGGGCCTTTGGCCTATAACCGCCAATACTAGAGTAGGCCACATACAAACGAAAAGAAAAGATAGAACCATATTATATGGTTGTCCTTGCAGTCATTGCTTTAAATTTAAAGCAGTACATTTGGGTTAAAATTATTGCTGACGACCGGAACCTATATTTCATCTATGTATGGATTTGGAGATTTGAAACATACGCTCCATACAAAATATGTCAAATAATTATGTATCTCTAACCCCCAAATTAATAGATAGATCTAATATTGAGTCCAGCTGTTAGTAGCAATATCGAGAAACTTCTTTATCAAGGAGGATTTAATAATAATGAGAAATAAATGAATAATAATAATAATCTTTATTGTACACCAACTGGTAAATTTAACACAGGAATTACAACAGATAAGTGCATGTTGCACAAACAGCGGCCTTATCGCTAAAAAGCAATCTCTTACAGGCAACCCTTATGGAAAAGAGAAGTAAGGAGCCAGACATAGGGCAGTTTTGGCGTAGTAGGATACTAATGAAATTATACCAAACAAAATAAATACGAATACACACTATACTATACAAATACACTAATATATATACTATAATATAAATACATACATACATACAATAATATAATGAATTAAGTAATGGGAGTAGACAATAGTAAAAAAGGGAGAGAAAGAAAGTGTGAGTTTGACAATATTATGGAAAGTTAAAGAGATAAGTAGTGGTTTTTCACTAAGTTTTTAAAAGATATCTTGAGCCAGTTTGATGGAAACAGGCAATGCATTCCACAACCGTGCCGCTTGTACAGTAAAGGATTTATCGTAAAAAGTAGTGGAATGCATTGGAATTTCCAATCTCTAATTTACCGATGACCTAAGACCCGATCTTGTACGGCCTAAATGATATACTTATCTGCAACTAATAGAATCGTCAAAATAACAGAATGGCATTACCTGGCAACGGGCCGGCATTTCCAAAGAATTCTGCTTTTCAATCATAGTAATCATTTCTCCGTATCAGAGATTCTATCGTTTGCTACCTAGCATTTTCAGATGAAAGTAAATAGGACAATATTTAAGTATATAATTTTTCAAATAATTAGTGTTATTTGTTGACAGAAGCTTCTTAAACATAACACACAACTATAGTTTATTGTGTGAGCTTTAGGGTAAACCTTTTCAGAAACGATACTGACTTCATCAGATTTCTTGACCACCATGACTAAATCAAACAATGCATCAGTAAAATAAAAATACACTTCACTACAAACTTAACGAAATTTAACTCGCTTTTTATAATGACAATATGGAAACGGCCTTTTGAAGTAAAAGCGATCTGAATGGTGCTCGGCTTGGCTTATTCCAAATTGATTAGCACTTGAAATGTGGCATGACATCATAGCAATAAATCAGGCCGTCAATTCAATTGATGTATCAACCAGGTGCTCCTTAATTGTAGTAATTGTACGATCGACATGAACAATCAACTCAAATTACTATCATATTTTGTTTGTGTTATTGTTTTCCTGGAAAGCATTTACTGTGTCGTGTACGTAAATGAATAGTTCACATGTTGCGATCAAACTGATTGACTTGATTCATTGATTATATCGAATACTAGAGGACGCCAGCAGCTACGCCTGCATTTTTTTTAAATTTACCCGTTTTGGCCGATCCCGTGGGAATTTCGGGAAATCCCTTCTTAATGCACCCCTACGGTCCCCAAGGAACATGCATGCCAAATTTCAGCTTCCTGTGCCTAATAGTTTCGGCTGTAGCGTGTCTGTCAGTCAGTCAGTAACGCAAGGATTTTATATATTAAGATTATTATTATTATTGCAGTGACAGTAAAGTGGTTACGCTTACATAAAATTCTAACTGTCATTCAACAGAATGTTATGTGCTTATACTCTACTAATGAAAATTGTCTAACTAGTTACCAATTCATGTACTTAAGTAAAAGTTATGACCGAAAAGTAATTTTGTTATTTGTTAGTAGCTGTACATTATTCTAAGGAGAAAGTTTTATTGACATAAAGACATATTTATTTCTGCATTTTGGTTGTTTACAACACTTATACATGTCAAAACTCTATTCTATATGATGCCGGCTTTTCCTAGCTAAATGACTTCTTGAGAAGAAAGGCCGAAACAAACTCAGAGTCATTGTTTTTTTTTTGTCACTTCAATTTCTTTAGTCTTTTCTTCATCTTTTAAAGTCCAGACAAAAAAAGGGTTTAGTATGCAAGTACAATGCAGGAAATTATCTGACGCTTTTGACTGACTCGGCCCACTGATGGCCCGCATTCAACAGCAATCGTACGGCTCAACCTTGATTGAGGGTGCCAGCACAATCTGTACCACTATGCCTCCACGCCATCAGAAGGTGTACGCATAAGCATGTCAGCCTAAGCCATCAGACAGGTTGCTACACAATTTGTTTATATGTTTAATAATGCCCACATCGTACTTACAACTTTGCATGCTAATACACAGTAAAATACATGTTGCAAACAATAAGTAAAAATAGTAAAAATTTAAACAATAAAATGTCATATATTTAAAATTTCAGAAAATATTATTGAATGTCAATTTAGGAATAGTAATATATTACTTAAGTAATTATAAATGTCAAAAGAAAATAAATAAAATAACAATGTCAAATCAAACAATGACAAAACAAAATAAATAAAATTACAAATGTCAAATTAAAAATGTCAAAATGTAAAAATATAAGTATTACAAATGTAAATAAAAATATCATGTCACTAATTTCAAAATGTCAAAATTCATAATTTTTAAACTCAATTCCAGGCATTTTTGTCCGCTAAATAATCTTTAACTGTGTAACAAGCTTTTGAACACAAGCTCTGTTTAATGAATACTTTGAATTTGTTAATACTTAGTTCCTGAATATTGCCTGGAATTTTGTTGTAAAAACGTATGCTTTGACACTTGTATGAGTTACTTATTTTTTGTAGTCTAGTTGAAGGTAGAACAAGTTTGTTTTTATTTCGAGTATTTAATTTATGAATGTCGCTGAATTTAGAAAACATATTTATATTGTTCCTGACATATAACAAGTTCTCATAAATGTATTGAGATGCGACAGTCATTATCTTAATTTATTTAAATTTTTCCCTCAGTGAATGCCTTGAACCAAGACTGTAGTTTGCACGAATAGCCCGCTTCTGCAGTCTAAATAACACAGTTTAAATGTCAGCTGCGTTGCCCCATAATAAAATGCCATATGACATTATGCTGTGGAAATAACTAAAATATACTAATCTGGCCGTATCTATATCAGTTAACTGACGAATTTTGTAAACCGCGTACGCTGCAGAGCTAAGTCTATTCGACAACTGACCTATATGTGGGCCCCACTGTAGCTTAGAATCTAAGGTTATGCCTAAGAATACGGTGTTATCTACAAGATTCATCTCTTCTCCATTCAAACATATGTTAGGTTTAACTTGTTTTACATTCGGTCTTGAAAATCGTATACATTTTGTTTTTCTTTCATTTAACAGTAAATTTTTAGCTGTAAACCATTGAACCACTTTGGAGAGAGCGTTATTTACATCGTCATTATCTGATTGTTGTCGTCTTAGTTTAAAAATAAGTGATGTATTATCAGCAAATAACACTATCTCTTCATTATTTTCATAATGTATGGCAAATCATTAATATATACAAGGTAAAGGAATGAACCAAGAATTGAACCCTGCGGCACTCCCATTGTGACCACTGAACCCATAGAAACTTTTCCATTTACCTCAACTCGCTGTATCCTATTACTCAAATATGATGTTAGGAGATCCAAAGCAGTGTTCTTAACTCCATAATAATGTAATTTCCTGATCAATGTTTCATGAAACACGCATTCAAAAGTCTTAGATAAGTCACAAAAGACTCTCAGAGCATCATGCGACTCCTCCCAGGCATCAAAAATACTATCTAAAAGCTCAACTCCAGCATCGGTAGTTGAGCGACCCCTAGTAAAACCAAATTGCTTTTCATGTAACAGCTTATTGTTATTAAAATGAATTTGAAGCTGACCTAGAATTAATTTTTCATAAATTTTACTAAACGTGGGTAGCACAGATATTGGCCTATAATTTGTGGGGTCAGATGTGCTACCTGATTTAAATAACGGAATTACTTTACTACTTTGTATTTGATCAGGAAACACACCACAGTCAATGCATCTATTGAAAATCATTGCCAGTTCAGGTGCTACTGTGTTGATTATGAATTTCGTAATCACAACAGAATTGCCCCAAAGATCACTAGTCTTCTTCAAATTAAGGGTATTAAAAGTTTTTACAATATCTCTGTCAGTGACATAACTAAAACTAAATTCAATGTTACACCTATAGACATTTTGTTTCAATAGAGATTCGGCGTCATTAGGGGACGAGTTGAGGGATTTAGTGGTTGAGACTGGAATGTCTGTGAAGAAATTTTCAAATGCTGTGGCAACCTCAAAATCTGACTTTAATATCTTTTTATTTAATTGAAGAGTGTAATCGTTACTTTTAATCTTGACCCTTCCAGTCTCATTGTTTATAATATCCCACGTTGTTTTTATTTTACTGTCACTGTTTTTAATTTTTGATTTTAAATAAAGTGTCTTAGCTTCACGAAAAATCTTTTTAAATAACTTGGAATAATTTCGTACATATTGACAAAATTGTTCATCATTTTTATTAATTATTTTCTGTTCATATAATTCGTAAAGCTTATTTCTACTTTTATAAATTCCAGTGGATGCCCATTCACTGAAGTATGTAGTACCAGCAACTGAGATCCTCTTAGGGACAAAGATAGAATTGAATATAGTACAGTACATGTTAAAGAAAGAATTGTACAACTTATTAGGATCGTTATTATAGCATTAGTATGGTAATGTACTTGTGAGTTTATCCTTAAGTCCCTCAAGACGACGCAAAGCTTTTGGCACCACACTCAATTCCTTTCTACCTACTTTTTTAGACTGCATAGCAAATGTTATAGATTGTTGAATATAGTAACATATACTTTTGATTAAATTACGATGATATCACTAGCAAAAACTAGTTTGAAATTACTACTTAAATTAATATAATAGTATTAGCGTAGGATATAAACTTTCACACTGGCTGGACACAGGACTCTACTCAGTTTGACAAGGGGTAAGCCGCCACGTTAGCCCAATGTGGGGTGGCAGACTTTTCATATCTTTCGAGAACATTCTCGAGGATTCTCAGACATTTCTTCGCGATATTTTCCTACACTATTAAGCCAGGGAATATTAACATGACTTCGAAAAAGCAGTGATGCTCGCTGTGAGGTTAATCCGAGATACTGCGTAGCAATCTATCAGTCACTCCACCAAGCTATCGCTG
Source organism: Euclidia mi (assembly GCA_944739405.2). Lineage (NCBI taxonomy): Eukaryota > Metazoa > Arthropoda > Insecta > Lepidoptera > Erebidae > Euclidia > Euclidia mi. The sequence goes on from OX123181.2 coordinate 80,883,043, forward strand.
CCTGCTTATTTCAGCAATAGTTTGTAAATAATTATGTCATTGACATTTATTAAAAAAGCAAAATATTTGCACCCCGATCATTTAATACGATAAAACACATTATTATGTACAGCTGTATAAGCCGTTTCACGCAGACTCATTTGTTTTGTTTATTTTTAATTGATTGGAGCTTATACCTTTAGCTATTGCTAAGTTTATAATATACTAGTCGACGCCAGCGGCTTCGCACGCACATATTTTTATTTCCCGTTTTGCCCGATCCCGTGGGAATTTCGGGAAATCCCGTCGTAGTACACCTCTACGGTGCCCAAGAAACATACATGCTAAATTTCATCTTCTTTCGACCAGTAGTTTCGGCTGTAGCGTGTCTGCCAGTCAGTCAGTAATGCAAGGATTTTATATATTAAGATAATAATCAGTTTGAAATAAATTCAAATATTTTATAAGCCTTCTTCCAAATCTACTACACAATAAATCTGGCGCTATGTGCAGTGGATATGAATCACAAAACTCTGAATACAATATTGAGGAAAGGTATTAAAAAAAATCCTCGTGGTACATTATGCCTCAGTTTCTTTGTTCCGTTTCTACATACATACATACATAGGCTCATGCCTGTTTCCCGGAGGGGTAGGCAGAAACTACGGAACACCATTTGCAACGATCCTGACATACCTCTCTTGCTTCATTCACTCCCATCAAGTTTCTCATGCATGCTCTTCTGTTGAGGGTACTTCTGACCTGTCCTTTTTTTAGGATGTCTCCAATCTGGTCAGAGAATGTCCGCCTAGGTCTTCCCCTTCGTCCTGTCCCATTAACACTTGCCTTATATACCTTTTTTGTCAGTCTTTCGTCATCCATCCTCTCCATGTGCCCAAACCATCTTAACATGCCTTTCTCGATGCTAGTCACTACAGTCTTCTTTTACCCACACCCACACACACCACTCTCGTATCACACAATTCTTTACTCTGTCGGCCAAAGACACACCACACATACTTCTCAGTGCTCTCATTTCTACAGCATTTATTCTACTTTCAAATCTCTTCTGCCATACCCAACTTTCACTACCATACATAAGGGTAGGCACTAAAACTCCTCTATGCACAGCCAAACGTGCCTTTTTGGACACGTTTTGACTGTTCATAAACGCCTACAGAGGTCCATTCACACTATTACCTGCATTAACTCTTCTTTCAATATCTTCTTCATCCTTCTTGCCGTAACACATTCCTCCTTTTCAAAAACCATAACTTTCGTTTTACTTAAATTCACTTTCATGCCTTTCCTCTCTTACGCACATGAATGTTACCATCTCCTGCAACTCCTCAGTGAAGATGCAAGTATTACCTGATCATCAGCATAAAGGAGGCATTTGACGAGTAACCCATTCATCCTTAATCCGCAGTCACTATGTTTTAAATCTTGCAAACAACTGTCCATGAAGAGGTTAAACAGCCACGGCGACGCTACACATCCCTGTCTAACACCTTTCTGGATGGTAAACCAGTCAGTGTATGCCCCGTTTATCCTCACACAAGCTCTAGAATCCTCATAAAGGGATTTCAGAGCTCGAATGAGGCTGCTGTCCACCCCATTCATTGACGGCACAGACCACATTTCATTCCTCACAACTTTATCGTAAGCTTTTTCTAAATCCACGAATGCGCAATAGACCTTTTGACCTTTGGCCAAAAACTTTTCGACTATGCTTCACAAGGAAAAAACTTGATCCGTACCCTTTCGGAATCCCGCTTGTACATCACAATCAGCCTTTAACAGTCCACTGCTGGACTAGGCCTCTCCTTTGAAAGGAGGAATTGGCCTACTATACCGCGCTGGCCAAACGGGTTGGTATAGGGTTTGTATCAAGTTTTCCTTCTCTTACAGTGCTGTTCTCTGCATAGTATGGTCCCTCTGTCGGCTTTTACGACACCCATGGGATGATATGGGGTGGTGACAATCCGTATTCTTAATCCGTCACCACACGGCCATCCCATATTATCTTGTTGGTTACTTTCATAACTCTTTCAATCAGAACTTTTGCATACATTTTGCCAACAATGCTGAGAAGGCTAATGCCTCTATAGTTTTTGCAGTCTTGTTGCGAGCCTTTTCCTTTATAAAGGCACAACTATAGCTGTGGCCCAGTCATTAGGTACTCGGCCGGTGCTCCAGCATAAGTTATATAACCGCTGCGACTGACCAACTATGATGACCTGTCCAGCCTTTAGCATTTCGACTGTAATCCTATCATATCCTGCAGCCCTACCTACTTTCATACTTTCCAGTGCCTTCACGATCTCATCCACGCCAATAACGCTTTCGTAATTGCTTTCGTTAGCATTAATTTCATTCATCGGTGTCTCTATCGCCGTTCTTTCCAATAAGCCTTCAAAATACTCTTTCCATCTCTTCAGCTCGCACGATTCACTATTCACTATCTTTCCATTCTTGTCTCTGATTGATGTGTATACTGAGGATTGAGTTCTTCCTCGAACTGCACGAACGGATTTCCAGAAAAACTTAATAATCTGCTATCAAACTCATCTTTCTTTTCCTCTTTTTTCCTTTTTACCATTTTTTTCCCTGTTCTTTTGACCTAACAAACTCCTTTCTTGCTTCATCTATGTCCTCGCTCGTTGCTTTTCCCATTCTTTCATTTGCTCTGACAGCCAACCAATCTAACCAAGCTTTCTTCTTCTCTGATACTACTGATTGTACATCCTTGTCCCACCATGTATTCTTAACCTTTCGTATTTTCCTTCTCTTGATCACACCACATATTTCAGACGCTACACATACTACCTCTTTTTTAAAGGACTGCCATAATTCATCCATATTATTTATGCCATCGAACCTCTCAAATATTGCTATCAATCTTCGTTTATACTCATCTTTCACATCTTTCTCTTGTAGATTTTCTACTTTTATTCTTTTCAAGACTGTATTTTCATTATGCTCTCGGTGTCGTCTACACCAAGAAGTGGTCTGTGTGGATGCCGATCCCTCGATACACCCTTGTATCCAACACATTCTTTCTCAATCGTTCATCTACTATTACAAAATCAATCATACTTCTTCTAACATTTTTCGCCTCACGCGTATACATATGTATCCTTTTGTGATCAAACATGGTGTTTGTCACACAAAGGCTCCACTCCAAACAAACCTCAAGCAGTGCTTTTCCATTTTCATTCACACTCTCATCACCGAATGCACCTAAGACCTTTTCAAATCCATCTCGTTTTACTCCCACCCATCCATTGAAATCCCCTAACGAGGCCCATCTCCCCGAACGTTTGGTTTAATTTCGGAGTTTTCCATCTCCTAGACAGGTTGCCAACCAAGGCTAACGAGGCCCATCTCCCCGAAAGTTCCCCGTAGGACTTTATTATATTTTATCGTTGCTCTTTAATAAATTCGAGTTTAGTCGGACAGAGAAATTTCGACAAAAGCCAATAAAAATATAAGCAATAATAAGATTGGCTTTGGGTATATTAATGGGTGGAAGGAGATTAGTACGGTGGCAGCAGCGAGATAAGGACCCTTGGTTTTATTTTAGTACATTAGTAATTATCTTAATTACTAATGTACAAACCTCGATACCCTCTCTTCGATAGATCCATTACCGTTCTGAAATAGCCTATAATTGCCGTGGGATTATTATGGGGGCTTTGGGAGAAAAAAAAACGTTATTTCAAAATATTGCTGTTCTTTTATTAATAGGTACTTTCTGGTGAAGCTGATAATACGATGCTTATGGATAATTAATCGAGACTCGTTATTTATTTTGTGACGCTTATTATGTAAATATTTTTTTTTCCATTTTTGTTAGCCTGCCGCTGAGCCAACAGTTATAAATAACACAGTTTTCTTTAACTGCTGCGCATTAACAGTGACAAAATACAAATGCCACTAAAACAATCCAAACCTTCGGTTATAAACGCAAATGCGTAAAAAAATTAATGTGAAAAAGTAATTGTTGTAAATTTATATTATTCCACTGCACTCAGTGTAATGACAAAGGCATGATTTTCAATCAGAACGCACTGCAAAATTATAACGAACTTTGATCACAAGCCCAAAGGTGTCACAGATTTGACATTTTGACTTTACGTCTTATGATATTACGAGCATATATTCATGTATATTTCTCCGCACATTCAGCCTCATAACAATTTTCACAATATTTTGATAATTAAATATTAGGTACTTAATACTCGGTCAAACAGTAAAGGTGTTGTTGGTAAACTCCATAGCTTGTAAGGCGGGTTGCTAAATTACCAAGTAATTAAGACAATAATATAATGGTATTAAAGTAAATAGATGGTTGGTTCTTAAGATTGTGCTGCAATTAGCTATAACAATTTATGTCCACTTGTATATCTATATCATCGTAACGAAATAATCATACCAACGAATTGAGAAATTTTTATTCGCAAAGCGGTCGAGGCCACAGTGACAGCCACTCAAAGTAATACCTATTTTTGCCAATGTATCTAGGTACCCGCACCTGAGGAAATAATACAATATTCATGTTCCTCGCCAAGGTTATCATGGTATTTCTACGAGTACAGTGACTAGGCAGTTCGTAAATTATGCCTTAGTGTTGAACCTTGGTAATTTCACAATAAATTAAACATACATTACGATTGTACCATTAGGACGTGCCTATGTAAGGTAGGTAATATAGCGTTTGCGATTGCTAGACTTCAAATAATGAATCAGCGTGAAAACTTTGTATAATACCGTGTTGGTGTTTTTGGGCAAATACTTCTTTCTTGGAGACTACTCATCATCTTCCTAGCGTTATCCCAATTATACCCAAGACTTAGAGCCCAGGGTCAACTCATTAGTCTAAGCAAAATTGACAGAATATTAGCTATTCCGCTAGGATAGCGATATCCCATGGTTTTAACCAATATCAGTTTATTCATTGAGGGTACTGTTTCCCCGTAACGACTGTCAAAGAAGACTGCTCTTCGCCTTCGAGTCCAACCAGATGTGGGTCTCCGATGGGCACGGGGCACGCGATAATTAACAAGTTAAAACGCTCATAGCTTTGAAACGTCAGTGGTGCGCGCCGTGGATTCGAACCCGATACCATCTGCATGGCAATCTGTTATTATCTCGACTGGGCTATTGCCGCCGCTTGAAATCGCCGAAAATATTTTTCTCTCAATATATTTCGTATCGTATTAAAAATTTTACTACTTAGCAGTGTCTAAATTCCCAGAAGTAGCATTTGCAATGGAACATACTTGAAATTTCATTTTAATAAATAATGCATAAAGCTACTACAACAAAACATACGTACCGTATGGCTTATATGTGAGCTTGTAATTATTTAAATATTATTATATTTAACATCATCAAGTACCAGAGAACATACGTGTACATGTGTAGTACAGTGTGCTTTATATAAAACAGTAAAAAAATAATAAAGGTTTTCCCTATTTTACCACCTTGTAAAAAGTTTGTTTAAATATGTACTTTGTCATCATAATTTACCTGCATGCTAATCGAGAGGCAATGAAACTACACACACAATAGTCCGTTCGGTAGTTTTTGACCTATTGCGTTCATAAAGACAGAGAAGACGAAAAGGGGACTTCATTTTTTTAATAATAAGTATAGAAACAACAGAATCCAAAATACTCACTAGAAAGTCTTATGAAAATGGTTAAAAAGGAAAAATAATGTTTTTACTCTATTGAAAAGCAATATTGCGACTTAAAGTCTGAAAGCTTTTATATTTTGAAAATATACACATTCAATTTTCATTTGATTTATATCAAATGTATTTTCTTTCCCAGAAATGTAATTTTCCAGCTTTGAATGTCATTTTATTGTACAGACAGAGTTGGCTACTTACTCGTGGGTACCTTCGTCAAAGGTAATTAATCTCTTTCCGAAGAGAAACAGGTAAATAGTATTTATTTTCTACTTACGCTGTAAGGCAAATAAAATAAAAATTCCCGTGTAAATCTACGCTAAAGCATAAGGGTTTATATTTTATCTATTAATCTCAAGAAGTATCAAGCAATATTGATATGCAAAAATATGTTCTATTTTGTACCGTGTTTATTTAGAAATTTACAGAATACCAGTGCCCGGTTTCTTTTAATACTTGGTGACTGGATGTGACGTTGAGCCACGGGTCAGCACTAGCGGTCCGCAGGCGTCTTTATAAACAGCAGCGCGGTGTCGGCTCGTCCTCTTTCGGCCAGCGACTCTAACGAAGATAAGTCTGCTATCTTGAATGGAAGCTACCTTAATCGTCTATACATAATAATAATAATACAGGACTTACCCCGCTCGCTCTGGCTAAATAGAACAGGCACAAACCTGCAGTACTTAGTACTGACGACCGAAGAGAAATATGGAAGGGTAAGGAGCTGCATGGACGGTTCTATGGAGCTTTACACGACCCAGACGTCAATTTTAAAGCTTCTGTAGCCTGGTTACGTTTCGGTGATCTCTTCGGAGAAACCGAAGGTTTTGTCTTTGCAATTATGGATAAAGTTTTCATGACAAACAACTACCGAAAGTATATACTGAGGGATGGTACGGTTGACATATGTCGGGCGTGTCACCGGCCCGGGGAATCTCTCAGGCATATAGTATCCGGTTGTTCGAGTCTTGCCAATGTTCAGTATTTGCACAGACACAACCAAGTGGCCAGGATAATCCATCAGCAACTAGCCCTTAAATATGATCTCATTGGTTCTGAGGTACCGTACTACAGATATGTGCCCGACTCAGTTCTCGAAAATGGTCGTGCATTGTTGTACTGGGATCGGTCTATCATTACTATTGACTATTGTAGCCAATAAGCCTGATATTGTAGTGATAGACCGAGCAGAGCGACTCGCAATGATAATCGATATCACTATACCGCATGACGGCAATCTCGTAAAAGCAGAAAAAGAGAAAGAGATTAAATATTTGGACCTAGCTCACGAGATTGTTGACATGTGGGATGTAAATTCGGCAATCATTGTGCCGATAGTCGTGTCGGTGAATGGATTAATCACCAAGAGCCTCGACCAACACCTAAAGAGGCTCACACTAGGCAGCTGAACTAAGTCTTTGATTCAGAAGGCAGTTCTTCTCGACACGGCGCGCATCGTGAGGAAGTTCCTGTCTCTGAGGCCCTTACCGCCGGTGGCTTGGTCCCTGTACCCGACACTGGTGGGTCTCCATGGTCCCTTTTATATTTCTAAACATATCTTTTTCTAATGAAATGTATTTTATTTATATAAAAAATTTATATAAAGAAACTATGAGATAGGTAATAAATGGAGTGAATAATAATAAAATTTAATTCAGAATTGCTTCCATATTTTGTTAGTTACAGTGTTCTTAACGTAGTGTTAGTGAAAACATTTATACCGGCGCCATTAAAGACGCACTTCGCTTGCGTATGACGGCGTGAAAGCCGTCTACGCGCGCCTCCGTGAACATACCACTCGCGCTGCAATACCGCGGCAGCCCATCATCACCGATCATGAACGCGTTATTATATTGCACACGCAGGGTGTCGTATGTCCTCCGCGTGTATTTGGCTCACAATCTGCAGGTGTAAAAGGTCTGGCAGAAAGCTCTGAATAGTGTGACCTTCACTTGTTCAGTACACCGTGCGAATCTGCGAGCCAACATGTTACAGCGAACAGACAACGCCCTGCGTTCCCTCTCCATATCCATATCGTCTTTAAGGTCCTCGGTAACCCAGTGGCCCCGATACTTGAAATGAGTGACTTGGTTTAATGGTGTACCATAGAGTGAAACGGGAGGTACCACTGTGACCTCTTTTTTAGGTGCTTTAAATACCATAACCTCACTCTTTTTCACATTGTTTCTGAGCCCCTGGGCCGCCGCATAATCTTCACATACGGAGTAACTTGCGCAGCGCACCGATTTAAGGGCTGAGCAGAACCATGTCATCCGCATAGCTTATATTATTTACGCAAATTCCTTCTATGTGACATCCGATGCCGGTGCTGCTCAGCTCTCCAATCAGGCGGTCCATATATAGATTAAATAATTTCGGTGAGATCAGCCCCCCCTGCCTCACTCGACACTCCAATACATAATCGTCCGACTTACTAGCCGCCCACCTAACAGCATTTTTCTGATTTTTGTACCAGTACTCAATTATAGATACAATTTCAGGGGGCAAACTAGTGTCTTGGTACATTTTAGTCCACAAAAGGTAATACTAGACCAAGTCGAATGCCCTGGACAGGTCCAGGAAACATGCGTATACTGGGGTTTTACGAGCTGAGTAGTATTGCACAGTCTGTTTGAGGCACAAAATCGCACTTTCAGTAGATAGACCATTTCGAAAACTGAACTGGCCATCATGCAGTTTTATATGTTTTGTTAAATGGCCATGAAGCAAACTGTCCAATACCTTTGCTATAACCGTGGCTAAGGAGGTAGGCCTGTAGTTAGACATGTCCGAGACATTTCCGGTCTTATTTTTAACAATAGAGACAACAATGGTATACATGAAATCATCAGGCAGGTAGTAGTGGTTAATACAGAGATTAAACAATAGGGCCAAAACTCGTGTACCCCAACAAGTGTACCCCAGCAAACCACTGGTGCTCAATGCTGAGGCCATCATGACCTGGAGATTTTCCTCTTTTCATAGATTTGATAACTTCATCAACATTCTTTGCAGTAAATCTTATATTGATATCTCCAGGTATAGCCCCAGCATCAGGCACCGGCCTCCTCTCAGACTGTGCAAGATTGCCAACCGGTTCAACTCTGAAATGTTGCCTAAATAATTCTGCAATGGCATCTGGCTCGTGTTTACTCTGGACGCTTACGGGCCGGCTAGGCTTTATATTCAATTTATTCGTTGATTTCCAACATTTTGCAAAAATGATTATTGGAATGGTGTCGTGCAATTATATCCATCTTAATTTGTTGTTGGTTATTTTGACACCATTTAAATTTTTCCTTGAACAGACGTCTAGACTCGGTCATTCCATTGTACAGCTGACCAGAGTTAGGTCGCCCATATCATAGCCAGTTATGATAACACTGCCGAGCCTTACCGTGAGCCTCCCTCACATGTTTATTCCGACCTATTATGCTTGCCCCTACCGCGATTTGAATTCGCACTAGAGGAAGATTTCGCACCTTCTGTCAATATACGTACTATATTTCTATACATATTGCTAATTAAGGATTAATGCTTATCAGAGTTACATTTTTTATCAGCACAAGTAGCAAATTCCGATGGAAAATCAATAAGCCGCAGATTTTCGTGACAATAGTTATGGTACATTTCAATTTGACTAGGTTGCCTTTCACCCCATATTACATTATTTTTTTATTCATTTGATATCTCAATTTTAGGTTTTATTAAATTCAAATTACTTGTTAATTGCATTGGATTGTGATCCGACCAGTAGATATCATATAATATGGTCACATTATCGATGGTGGCGCGCGCGGCGCTCGTGACTACGCAGTGATCGAGCCACCGCCGACATCCGTGGGCGTCGCTAACAAAAGTGTGTGAGTCGTTAGGTAACAATTCGAGAACAACACATGTCCATGATTGTTCTACGCAAAAGTCTAAGAGTTGCATTGCAAATGACTCACCCGGGTGCGCGTTGAAGTCTTCCAACACAAACACAGACTCAACATCACTAATTGCAATTATAGAATTTATTTCGCCTAGACACTCCGTAAACTCGATCAAATTGTCTTTAGAGTCCGTAGGCATATACACCGATATGATTAGCAAAGAAAGATCTTGTAGCTCAAGCTTAATAACTGCTATGCGATCACTGTTACACTTTAACACTGACACTGAGGGAAACACCGACTTACTCCACAGCAATGCCACACCTCCGTATGGTCGACCACGGAGCACACCTGCCGAAGTATCCACGGCAGACTTGCCAGTGAACGCAAACTTGTCACTGATGCTGTCCAGGAATGGAATATCGTGTGGCAACAGCCACGTCTCCTGAAGAGCCACAATATCAGCTGTTTCACATATTTTTCTTACACATTCTGCAGATCTTATATATATATTGCAATTAAATGTTACAAACGTCGTGTGATTATTCATACGCTAGGTGGGTATAATGTATGATATTTTCTATTTGAATGGATTTAGTATTATTTTTATGAACATGTTATTGTACTTTAAGGTGTTTATTCAAAAGATATCCTCACGCGATTTCATCTCGTATTGAAACTGAACTATCCAAGGGTGACCACAGACAACTCATTATCAGAATCTGTGTTAGCTTGCATGAGGTATGCAGTGACAAGCATAGACGATGTACTGTGGCAAGTACAGAATCGTTAAATACAAAATTATCCGCGCGCTTCTAGCGGCGAATTTGGAAGTAGTCCGGGTACAACACTTTTGAAAGTTTGCAATACAACTTCGCTTCAAGGTTATAGTGGTAATTGTATTGAGCTGTCAAAAGTGTCGCACCCGGACTTCCGAATTTGCCACTAGGGTCGTTAGTTAGAATCTTAGCATCGCCAATAGAATTATTATAAAATTATTATAATTTATAGTGATTTGAGTATCAAAATCTGTTTGCTCGTGTCTCAGCCACCATCAAATAGCTATACATATGTACTTATATTAATTTCACGATTTAGTCGCTACTTAGATTTTACAACTGTATATATAGGTTAGTAGCAGAACAGCCGCTTGTTTAAACAACTGAACATGGGCAACACAAGGACAACCGTTATATTTTTCTCTCGCGTCTCAAGACCTTCAAACAAAACGAATCTTTGATTTGTACTGGCCGCAAAGGAATTGAAGTCAAAAGTGAATTCTCCATCCTCTTGGTATTGTATCGCCTTTGAGAAACGTTGTAACGGGGAGTGATCTGTAGCGCTCACTTTTGAGTTCTCACTTATATACTCGACGGCGTAGTATCAAAGGGCCTCGAGTTGCCGACTCAACTCAAAGTGCGGCCTCCTTTTTAATAACTTTGGGCACAAGTGCGTTGTTGAATTTATTAGTACGGCGATGACGCGGTAGTGTATCTGGGATGTACGTTTATAAGATTCAGATACAGTGTCATTGATCCTACCATCAAACGCGTCTAATTTTAAATAGTTGGGCTTGATAAAAGCACATTGGTTGATGATATTTCGAGATCGACTATTCTGTAGAAAAGGTGAATAAACATATAAATAAATAGTTTTTTGATAAATTGTATTTCAAAATGGGATTAAAAATAATAAAAAGATGCTGAAATCAAGGTAATATGATGACTAGCCGACGCCAGCGGCTTCGCACGCACATATTTTCGAAATTCCCACTTTGCACGATCCCGTAGGAATTTCAGGAAATCCCACGGGATCGGTCTTAGTGCACCCCTATCGTCCCTAAGGAACATACATGGCAAATTTCAGCTTCTTGCGCCCAATAGTTTCGGCTGTAGCTTGTCTGTCAGTCAGTCAGTAACGCAAGGATTTTATATGTATATATAAAATCCTTGCGTATATGATACAAAAGAAACGTTATCTGTATAGATAACGTTTCTTTTGTGCTAAAGTTCGACATTTGTGAACAAAACTTTCAAGGTATTCTTATTTGTAAAGTCTAATTTTGTATCTTCACGCTCTCTTAGCTTTAGTTTATTTATTAATTTATTATACGTCTCATTTTATGTACTAAAATAGCGAGAACAATCTGATACCATTTGTTATGTCACAATTAAGTTTACCTTCGCTGGTAAGTGCAATACAGAGTCAAAAGTCTTCATTAGAACTTAATATATTTGTAGCAAACGTACAAAAGAACTGTTTTATTTAACTTAATATGATTTATTGTAGACGTACTTTCTTGCGAATGAAACAAATGCTCTAAGAGTGAGAAAATATTTAAAACATTAATAGTATAACTGCCTTGACGTCGAAAAAAATACAATCATGAAATAGTGTCTATATCTTCTTACTCGACTGCCTCCGTGGTCCAGTGGATAGCGTATCCGACTGCTGATTGGAGGTCCCGGGTTCGATTCCCGGGTTGGGCAAAAGCATTACTAGGTTTTCCGAATTTTCAGTAGCAGCACGGAGACAGGTGATGTGCCCGGTAACGGCAATAGGCTCGCCCCCTTATACGTGGGACCTAAAAATTCTTGGCGAAATGTGGGTGTAATATTACACCTCTGCCTACCTCTTCAAGGATACAGGCGTGAGTCCATATAAAAAATCTTTGAATTTGACTCGATTAATATCTTTGTAATCCATTGCTTAGACTTTATTAGTACCAAGGTGAAATCTAACACAGGCAACGAACCATTGATAAAAGAAATTCGTACCGCAATTTCTTTGAGGAAAAGTAAATAAAAGATCCAGCGAGAAATAGTACGGATACATCTAAAACTTACAGAGGTAAATAATTAGTGCCGATCCCTGTAATCTAGTTAGCCTATATCAACAGATTGGCAACCAAACATAAATTACACATGTTTTCCTTACAGTCTCACGTTACACGAAATAAATTTTCGGGGTATTTACAAGACCCCTGCCCGTATAATTAAGGACTAGATAGCATACCTATTTTTTTATTTATAGACTGAAAATTTGAACATGATACAGGGGGGCGATCGTGCTAAACGTCAACGTATTTACCAAAACCAAACTTCAAACGAAAACGTCACGTTATGCACATTTCGTATCGTGCTAATTATTTGAACGTAAACGATTTGGTTTTTGTAGGGCAGATACGTTCAGTGACAGCTAGGTGACAGCGTGCGAGCGAACTCTCGTTGTTGCATGGTATCGCGCTATTATTTGACAACGTTTTAAACCAAAACCGTTACGTTCGCGGACGTCTCATACGTTGTCAAACCAAAAGTTCGTATCGACGAACTTTGCAAATATATAATATTTTAATTTTGAGAAAATTATTAAGATAATTTTGTATTATTTATCAATTTAGTGGCATATGCTTATAATATCATCCCATGGGTGTCGTAAGAGCCGATAGAGGGAGCATATTATGCAGAGAACAGCACTGTAAGAGAAGGAAAACTTGATACAAACCCTATACCAACCCGTTTGGCCAGCGTGGTATAGTAGGCCAATTCCTCCTTTTAAAGGAGAGGCCTAGTCCAGCAGTGGACTGTTAAAGGTTGATGATGATGCTTATAATACGTTTGATTGCAACTTAAATGAGTGGACAACATTCTTTCATATAAGGCAATTTTTATAGATATCTCTTTGGTATAGCTTATTGTTGCGGGAGAATTCATTATTGCAAGATTGGCGTCAAGTTTGCTTGGCCCTATATTTATAACAATGTCTAGGAAGGCTTCTCATTAAAAAGGCTACATCTCGACGCGATGTCTTCCTAGACATTCGCTTTTGAAAGGCTGAAGCAATATTATGGGGATATACGTATACCATACACATAATACTGTCACAATTGTAGGTTCTTTGGATGGCTTAAGCCAAAAGACTGCCTACTCGGTCACTGCGCTCTCAGACGCCTGTAAGTATACAGCAAGTAGACGACTGATAAACGTTCATTTATAATTATTTTCCCTAAGTACCTAGATAGGTATTGTAATTATTTAATTTAACCAAGACACAGACAAAAGCGTAGTGCTCATCATACAAAGATTTGTCGTGTTAGGAATCCAACCCACTACCTCGGGTAACAGACCTAAGTCTTAGATTAGGGCTGTGTGGCAGCGAGTTGAATGTGCGTGCGTGGGAAGCGCAATGCGGTGCCGACACAGAATTGTAAATTTCATATAATCTGTGGGTGCCTAATAGTTCAATGAGTCGGTCAGAGCCTAGTCTCTGGCCAGCCTATTTTGACTAGTTGGTTCAGGGCTCTTAAATTTGGCTTGCTTTGGCCGATCAGCGAAGGGAAGGCCACAGGAGCTACTCGCTTGGTGAAATTTCAAAGGCATAATCACGGGAAAACCTGCCCCGGGTCTTTGTTGCCACGAGACCCGCCATGACAAAACATCACTGTTGCCCAAAGTAATAAGCCTTGGAGTCTGTTAAGAGAATATCTATCTAATAAGTTCGCCCATCAAGTACCACCTGCCCATACTAGTATGAGAGTGGTTAGGGTAGGTGCCGCCTTTCGTGATTCGGGTGAATTTCTAAGTGAATTGTAAGAAAATATCCGTGAAGAAGAGAAACATAAGAATAAATTAATTCTCTATGACACCTGGCGGTGTGGTCCCAAACTAGGCACAACCTAGTGGCATGGTAGTCAGCCAATTGATCAATATATATATATATATATTACTTTTATACACAAACAAGTATTATCGTTATGGTAATTTGCTCATCGCACAAAGAGTTCTCCTGGGTGGTAATCGAAACCATGACTTTCGTTTTATTGGTCTAGTGGTACCTAACCATGACTGGGTTAGGTACCACTAGACAAATAAGCCGATCTACAAGGGAGACTAACCACTGACTCAGCAGGATGTGATACAAGTGTGTGAGCTAACATAAGCGTACTTTCTAATCGGGTATCGAGTCCAACATCTGATGATCCAGTGTTACCCAGACTACCGCTGGACCACTTCTATAGATAGTTAAAGGAATAGAGTAGGTGTGTATATTAAAAGGCAAGCTCCAATTTCACATTTCGATTTTATTTATTCAGTGTGTTGAGATGATGAAATCTGATACAAAATATAATTTTAAGTAGAGTTGAAACAAACAACATCTGTTAGGCCATTGTTACAACGTGAACTTCACAGTAATAATTATGTTTTTGATTTGGCTTACATTATGTTAGTAATCTAATTAATAGTATATTCTTGTTTAATGTCCAAGAAGTGATGATGGTCTCGATTTGGCTCATAGCAAATTGCTCATTTTTGTTAACTTGCAATTATGTCCATGTGGTTGTGCTAACGAGCGGCTTATTATTTTGCTTACTCCTCGGCTACTGTGAACAAAATTAAAACATAAATTATTCAGTAATTATTTACTCAAATATAAGTCCTATCAAAATAACTAAACCCGCTGACATTTAACTTAAGATTAATATTGTTCTCATACGTGCGCTATATCTTGTGTTTGAGTTTAATATACTTACATTATTTTGTTGGGTATTTATGCATATTATGAGACAAGTTCAGAATGAGAGTAAATACTGTTGGATCTTACGTAATGATAATTGAAATGCGTACCTGAAAAGTTAGAAAGTCAGCCAAGTGCAAATTCTGCAGCTTTTCGTCTATCTCTTCTTTTATAGCAGGGATGACTATTATGCCAAACACTGACGATTCGGGGTTTGTTTAGCATCTTTCTCTGCTCTATATATTATCCCAAATCTGAAAAATAGGTGTTGTTTATTGTAACGATCATATAAAATTCGTATAGGGCTCGACAAATAGCAGAAGAAGCTGCAATTGCGGTAATGTTGTGGTGCATCATCATTTGAATTCACCTTCGTTACTCTAGTGAAATAAAAACCACTTTAACATAACCAAGTGTGATCATTAATTATTTTTTGCATAAATCACTTATTACAGTAAACAATATTTCGGTACTTACCGTATAAATGTATGTAATAAAATTATTTCATGATTTTATATTATAATATTTATTGACATTCAATGACATTCACTTAATGACATTAATTGTCTTTTTAAAATAGTGCTTGCACATGGTGCGATGTCGCTACAGCCTCTTTAGTATAAGAATAGTACTTACTATTTTCAAAAACCGGTGTCAAGCACTAAACGTTTGACGTAAGCCCAACGTAAGGGTTTCGTCTACAGTCCGTTCACAGTTATTTTACCTCTGACAGATGTCGGTGTTTATTTTCTTTATGTTGGAATTGTACTCTGTGATGACAGGAATGTAAAATAGGGTTACCCGTGCATAACATTTTACCCAATATTAGTGGAAATGCTTCAAAAATTCAAATGCTTGAAGCTCATGGCCGCAAAGTGGTAAGATTACCGCCATACCACTGCGAGCTAAACGCAATTGAACTTATGTGGAGTCTCATTAAAAGACGAGTCACAAGCAAAAATTTAGGACAAGAGGCAACCAACATTGTGAATTTACTTAGCTGAAGAAGCTTTTCAATCTATCACTGCAGAAGACTGACAAAAACAATGCAAACGTGAGCGCCACATTGAAGACAAGCTTCGTGAAACAGATGGGTATACGGATGCTGAAATGGACAGGTTCATAAAATAATTAAATTCTGAGTCTGATACAGAATATGACAGCAGTTACGAATCATCATAACATTGGCAGTCCACATGAATCATTCTTATAGACTCACGCCAGTTTCCATGCAGGGGTAGGCAGAGGTGTGATATTACACACACATCATTCTTATTCAAAATAAATATGAAAATTAAATTTACACTTTTTGTATTTGATAATTAGAACCTCACGTTGGCGTAATTATGATGCGTTTACCTTTATATATTAAATAGACAACATTTTTATTATAACTACTTATCTTCATAGGAAATTAGTTATTTCGTAAGAAAATAAACGTACATGCATATAGCCATGCCAATATCAAGAGGTTTTGTTACAAACATTACTTCCAAATATTTAATACGATCGCTTAGGCAATAAAAAATAAGTAAATTTTTTGAAATAATGTATATTTAAAACGGGAGTATTATATACCAAATATAGCAACACAACGCCCATGTTGGCCAATCTAACAGCTAGAGGTAAAATAACTGTGAACGGACAGTACGGTTCGAACGCTCAATACAATTAGCACGATACCATGTTTGACATCAGCCAAACTAAAACCAAACGTTTACCAAATACGTTACGTTGTCAACGTTTGAACTTTTGAAAATAGCACGATTAGCCCCCAGGTCTCCCAAAGTGATAATGCGCATAGAAATCTTCGTCACTGTTCGGCAACGGTCGTATTCCCCGAGCGTCGGAAGACGATATGTATATAGAGTTGTTAAGTGCATAATTTAGTAAAATTATGTTATATGTGCTAAAAAAAATAAATATTGATTTATCAGTAAAGAAATTTGATTCGATAGTTCCATATAAGTAAATAGTGAAGAAAACCACACGATAGCGAATATGCTACAATTTTTGTTGAATTGATTTACTTCGATTATAATACTTTTTAAGTGTCTTGCTGTAGCTGGTGTAATGATGGAAGAAAAGAAGGTTTAAGTAATACAAGGTTTATATTAGAAGAAAAAAAATGGTTTTCAAACACAGGTTACATTAAAATCTTAGAAATCTAATCATAACATCTCAGTTCAAAAGTATTTACAGCAGTGATCATTCCAGAATAATATTACAATTACAAAAAAAAATAATCAGAATCAGGGAGGATCTTTATTCCTGACATCGTAGATTCATCAGAAGTTTCATTATGCTCTTGTTCATTGACACTTTCCTCACTGCTATCACCTGTGTAAATAATCATTTCATCAGAAAAACTATCGATTCTTGGGTCAAATTTTCTATATTCATCTTCGCATTTAACAGCATGTTCACAAACTTTTTTCCATTCTTCTGGTCCTATATTATTGATTTTTTCTAATATAGCATCTTTAACTGACGTGACAGTCATTGCAATATTTTTTTTGGCTACGTGTTGCTTTATTTGGGACCAAATATTTTCAATGGGGTTAAAATCGGGATGATATGGTGGCAATCGTATAATTTGATGCCCACGTTCCTCCATTATGGTCAATGACAAATTCTGTGTATTTCTCTTTATGTCTTTTTATAATTTCATACAAATCGGGTTTCAGTTTCTTTAGGTCATGCGGAATGTTGTGTTGTTGTAACCAAGCTATCCTTTGTGGTTTAGGTGTGTTTGAGTTTGGTGGTTTCACAGACAGCTTATTATGATATGGGGCGTTGTCAATTACCAACACACTATTAGGAGGCAAGTTAAGAATCAATTGATTGCGTAGCCAAGCTTGATAACGTTCCGCGTTTATTTCTTTATGATAATCACCTTCTGAGTCGACACATTTATGTAACATTAGAGCCCCTGGGACGAAGCCTTTTTCATTGCCTGCGTGTACAATAATTATTCTCTCTACTTTGGAAATGGGTTGTTTGATACCTTTCCTGCTGCTATCTTGCCAAGTTTTACCCTTAGTATGTGATGTATGCACGTATGACTCGTCCATAAACACTATATTTCTACCAGAATTCCTCAGCTGTTGTATTTCTCTGATATATTTGATCCTTTTTAAACGTATATCATGCTTTTTCATAAGTAACCGTCTGTTATTATCAGTTTTCAGAAACCTAAACCCCATTTCTTTCAAGATCAGCCTTAAAGTCTCTGCACAGCCTTTGAAATTAATAGCTTCGATCAACTTTTTTCTCAAATTATTTACAGTTGGGAGTTCTTTGAGCGTCAAGTGAAAATTTTATATCATGTTACGAATAACACAGTAGTCGAAATCATCAAGTCCCAACCGAAATCTACTTTTAGGTTTTCCTTTTTTCGGTGTGGAAAATTTCATTGATTGATTCTGTTTTTTTTTTTCGTTAAAAATATTAGTCAAAGTTTGTCGTGAAATTCCTGTAGCTTTTGTAACACGGTCCTGAATTTTTTTTAAATAACCATCATGGTCTTTTTTGAAAACATTGGCTTCATTTAAGAAATAAAGGTACACATTAAATACCATTTGCCGTGCTTGTGACTTAAGTGGCTTTCCACGTTTAAATTTATCCATTCTGGCAGAACACGTCTGAAAGAAAATGGTATGGGCAGAGTTAGACATATTTTTATTTATTTGTTGTATTATTGCATTATGTACTAATATACTTTATAATATTATTTATTCCTGTATCTATTTGTTTATTGTGTGTATCTTTTTAAAATGTTTTTTCTAGTACTTAATATGTATTTAAAGTAGGTATTTTTAATTTTTTAATATTAACAAGCCGTGAAAAATGTTAGTATATTTACCTATTTTACAAAATAAAGTATTTAAATTTGAATAACATAATTAAATTCACCTTTGAAAACAAAACCAAGAAGGGTGTGTAATAGCAGCTCTATATAATTCCACACAGAGAGAACACGTGCAGTCACCACCATTATATAAAGACGACTGACGGACCTTTGACGGACCGGCGACCGCCGCCGACCGCCCGAATTGTTTTCGATTGTGTACACATAATATTCACTCCCATTCCTTTCGAACAAGGTGCAAAATGCAAGTGCATTGTTTAGGGCTCTTACAATTCAATGATTCGGGTGTTTCCGGGAATACGACAATTAACGAAGATCTGCATGCGCATTATTAATTTGGGAGTACTGTACATTACTATCACCCGCAAACGTAAGTAAATTTTACATGTTGTGTTTGACACTTAGTCGTATAAAAATATATTTAACTAGAGAATGCCTCCGTGGTCCATTTGATAGCGTATGCGACTGCTGATCGGAGGTCCCGGGTTCCATTCCCGGGTCGGGCAAAAGTGTTACTGGGTTTTTCCGAATTCTCAGTAGCAGCACGTAGTCTGGTGATGTGCCCGGTAATGTCAATAGGCTCACCCCTATTACGGAGGACCTAGAAATTCGTGGCGAAATGTGTGGGGATACAGGCGTGAGTCTATAAATAAAATAAAAAATATAAACGAGAGAATGCTATCCCCGCACATTTTTTTTAATTTAACCGTTTCTGCCCAATCCTGTGGAAATTTCGGGCAATCCCTACTTACGGCTATTTTGTACGAGATTCGTGTTTGACATATTTTGTATGGAGCTTATGTCAAAAACGAATATAAAATCTACAGATCTATCGATAGATCGAATATTGAATTCCGTAGTTAGTGCAACCCTACGGCCCCCTAGGAAAATACATGCCAAATTTCAGTCTGCTACAAAACCTCACAAATCATCACTGGCAATAAGCAAAGCCAGTCTTTGTTTATTGTATGTTTATTCTTTTCTTATGCTTTTCTGTTATTTATCACGAATTCTTTCAGACATAGACAATTTGTACACACCATCCGTTTTTCAACGGCAACTAGCATTAATTAATGTCCCATTTAAAGCAAAACCAAAAATAAACATACAGCTTATTAGAACCACTGACAAAAGCAAAAATAAAAAGCCCTCGCCAGATTTAAATCGATTTAGTTCCCGCCACCAAAACGGTATTAAACTCGAGCGATGATATGACATCCGCTGAAAATCGCTTCATAAATTAATAACAGTTTTAGCCAGCGCTTAGCACATATTAGTCAGTTTGCATCTCTAAAGTCTAGTAACTATCGCTAATTTGAATTTAGTCCACTGATACATTACTCGGCTAGTGCGTCATATGGTAATGGCGAATTAACTATATCTTTTGAGCGGCGTTTGATGAGACAGATCACGCTTTAATTTAACCAATATGGAAGTCTCTATTTGATGAATTGCTTTAAATCTATACATATTATAAATTAAAGTACCCGTCCCGTCCGTGTCTATGAACGCGATAAACTTAAAAACTACCTAACGATTTTTTGTATTGCTTGCACTTTTAGATAGAGCGATTCCTCGGGAAGGTTTAAGTATATAATTCACGCGGGAAAAATCTAGCAAAACTTGTACTTTGTATAAAAGTTTACGTCTCGTCTATAATAAAAAAATGCACTATGAAGACCTATGAAAATTCATTGGTCAATATAAAATCCCAATGATAATATTTTAACAAAATCTCAAAATTCATTCAACATCTATAATTATAGGAAATATTGTAACAAAATAATTTTAAAAATAATTAGGCTTTTTTGCCAAAAAACCTACAATATATATTACAATGGTAATGTATTAAAAAAATATAAGCACCTGGCATGCACCATTAAGCGACCTCCATATGAAAGGAAGGACCATTACTGCTTGCAATCCGCTTACGAGAACCTCGCCGCAATTCGCACATTACGTTCATTTGCTGTGCCACTAACGATATTATGATGTCAGCTTTTGTTAATTCAAGATTAATATAATTACATTTGTGTTGTTCCTACTTTAAAATGGACAGGATCGTTATGACCACATAAAGACTATTTTACACAAAAGTAACACTGACGTAATAATAATGTATAACCTAGCAAGTTAGCTACATGTTGATTTGTACGTAAAGACAGCTAAATCGTGTTTAAGAAAACCCTTTTGAATAGCATTACCTACTCTAAACGACGCTAGAAAAATAATGGGGTTAAATATAATGACCACCATAAAATGCTTTGATACCTTTAGTTCTTTAACCAAAAATCTATACTTAACACCAGAAAAATAAAGTCTAAAATTACAATAGTACTAGCTATTTTAGTCATGACTGCACTTCACATTGTATTCGAACACCAAATGTAGTAAATGATCACCAAATAAATAGGTTATGTTAGGTTCTCTTGTGACCCTTAATTCAAAAACAGGAACCCTGCGCTCAGGGCTCCGTCAACTTAGTTTATTAAAGTAGGTGGTGTAACCAAATCCAATTTATGTGTTGGTATTTCATACAACTAACAAAAAAGCTTTGGTTATAATTTCTCTTTTGTTTTGGTGCTTTTTAATTTTGGTAATTATTTACTACTTTTGGGTTAGCAATGATTTATTTGGAGTCATTTTGCTTAAATAGGATAGCGAAATGTTAAAACTTTGGTTATAATTTTACATTAAAATGCGGGTTTCATTTTAGTGATAGTTTACTATTTTTGTCTGTTATATGTTACTATATCCAGTGGTAAGTTAAACATAAGCCAAAAATAATTATTTCCATATTGATCAGATTACAAACACAACAAGTATCTTTTGTGGTATTGGTTTTGTACTCCGTATTGGTTTCTTATTTCTCGTATTAGTGTCAGTACTTGTAATCAGATTTTCGACGTAATGCCCGTCCGATGTCAGCAATCGAATGGGCTGCAACGTTGAGTAGTGTAGTATCTATTTCAGACTCCAAATTAATTCGGGTCCCTACTCAAAGGTAAGCTGTTTAGTTTAAGGCCATAAAACAAATTAAAGTGTGATCATTGTAGTAGAAAGATTATAGAGTAAAATCATGTCATCAATTTCTGTTGTTACGATATTGTTAATAAGTATCTCAAAGGCATTAAAACCAAATTTATGCCTACTAGATAAAAACTTCTAGACCCAAAAAAATTGCTGTTATTCTTAGTTGAATATTGTCTTTCGGGTTATATACCACGTACCTTTGTTTCGAGTTACCGATATTTCGGCACTGTTGCAAGCACCATGTTCACGGATGTACTGATGGCGCTGGCAACACGGTACGTGGTATATATCCCGAAAAACAATATACACTTAATATTAAAGTCCCCGAAAGTTTTAAAATCAATTGCCGTGTTTGCTTGTATGACTCAAATATCTTAAAAATTAACATAAAATAAATAGACGTCTTCAATTATCAAGATGTTGTTCTGACTTAAATATTTTTACAAGTTTCGTACGAGTCAGATAGGTAGAATCGTAGCGTATTATTAAGCTTGACTTTCTGTTGAACAGCTTCACCATTTAATAGAAAGCTAAAGCAAAATGGTCTTCTCAGAACTTTCTAGGTTTCAAGTGCCAACCGCTGACTCCAGAAACTTTACAGAGTTCAACGTTTGTATGAAGAAAACACGACCCGTGCTAAATTCGACGCGGGCAAAATCAAGGTACAATCAAACAAGTCGGCGCTGGCCCAGTTTTAAAAAAAAACCCTTGGCTCGCTTATAGAGACCAGGAACTAGAAACTGGTTTTGTATACGAGTGTCAATGTGCGTGTAAAGTAGCACTGGAAGCGGCGATGTCTTGCTGAGCGATTCTCGCCCTTATGGTGGTCTAGCGGGAAGTTGTTCGACTGTACCTGTAAATAAAGAAGCCCTGGACATTAACGTGTCCACCACTGTACCAACTGCCTCCGTGGTCCAGTGGATAGCGTATGCGACGGTTGATCGGAGGTCCCGGGTTCAATTCCCGGGTCGGGCAAAAGTGTTACTAGTTTTTTTTTTAGAAATAAGACTGCACTACTCTTGCTTTGTAATATTATATAGCTTGTAAATTTCTCTTTTATGGCTCAGTTGGCAAACAGTTCAACAATTTCACAGCTTGCACTATGCCTAAAAATATTCAATATTGGATTAAACATGTTCTTACATGAGTAATAATTATAGCGCTAGTATTTTCGAAATCCTTGGATCTGCATGGTTTGAAATCATTTTATATTTATCATCAACAGTCTGACTGTTCACGGCTGAACATAGGCCTCTCTTTGTCCTTGCCATTTTGTTTTCCTGTTTGATGTGGATAAAATTTATTTTGAATATATTGGGTTTTAACTGTTTTATCAGGACTGCAAAATATGGGTATCCTGATAACTTTATATTTGATTATCTAAAATGGCACTGTCAGACAGAACCTGAGAAAATTCAGAATGTCTCTTGTATTTTACCTTACGTGTAAAATATGGGCTCCAACACTGTTGTAGCTAAGATAACTATAGACCAATAGACAGGTTGAACATGCCTGATATATAGATATAGCTTAATAGGCCGGACCACTTTGTAAGAGTAGAATTTTATTTCATCTACAGTTACGAAGGTTCATAGAACTAATATTTGGGTGGGAAATGTTGCCCACCACCTGTCTTTTGAGTGTTGCAGGTTGATGATGACATCCTGGCAGATGACCTGACCTTGGTGTGAAGAGAGGATGGACGAGCGGTCCTTTACTGATTGGTATGTATGGATGACGGTGGCCCGCCCTTTTGACGTCAGTGGTTTTGTGTGTGGGCTACGCGCACACATGCCGCATGAGTGCTGCACTGAGCTGGAGTCAAGCATTGTTTGCTAACCTTTGTTGCTGATCAACATAAACAACTGTATGAGCAGCTTGACCGTATGGGCGGAGGATTCGTCAGATACCGATTTATGTGGGGGGGTCCTCTACCTCCTCCACTGTCGTTGTTGGACCTATGTAATTGCATTGTATTGATATAACTGATCATGACGAACGATGATGATTATTTTATGTATATGCATTGATGTGTTTATGAGGCAAATTTTGCATTTATGTGTTTGAGTAAAATTTTATTTCTCCTATCCAACATCCTTCCCAAAACGCTGGCTGGCCACCATGCGTATCCTTGATCCTGGTCTTGTTGGCTAGATCCCGTGATGGGTGATGCCGTGTGTTGGCTAGATCCCGTGATGGGTGATGCCGTGTGTTGGCTAGATCCCGTGATGGGTGATGCCGTGTGTTGGCTAGATCCCGTGATGGGTGATGCCGCGTGGGCTAAATCGACCCTATGTGGGTGATGCCGTTTGTGGGCTAGATCCCTATGTGGGTGATGCCTGTGTGTGCTAGATCCCGTAATCGGTGATGCCACGAGTTGGCTTAGCCATGGGTGAAGCAATGTTTGTTAGATCCCGTGATGGGTGACGCATGCCACAGCTAGATCCCGTAATCGGTGATGCCACGAGTTGGCTTAGCCATGGTTGAAGCATTATTTGTTAGATCCCGTGATGGGTGACGCATGCCACAGGCTAAGATCCTATGACTAGGTGAAGCCTTGTAAATAACTTTTAGTTCATTCTGTATGATAAACGCTTATTTATGTAATTTTTGTATTCATTCTTTTTGTTTGTTATGCTGTTTATTCTGTAACCGTTAAATAATCAGCGATGTCTTGCTGAGCGATTCTCGCCCTTATGGTGGTCTAGCGGGAAGTTGTTCGACTGTACCTGTAAATAAAGAAGCCCTGGACATTAACGTGTCCACCACTGTACCAACTGCCTCCGTGGTCCAGTGGATAGCGTATGCGACGGTTGATCGGAGGTCCCGGGTTCAATTCCCGGGTTCAATTCCCGGGTCGGGCAAAAGTGTTACTGGGTTTTTCGGAATTCTCAGTAGCAGCTCGGAGTCTGGTGATGTGCCCGGTAACGGCAATAGGCTCGCCCCCTATTACGTGGGTCCTAAAAATTCATGGCAAAATGTGGGTGTAATGTTACACCTCCGCCTACCCCTTCGGGGATACAGGCGTAAGACAATAAAAAAAATCTACCAAAAATAACACTTAAACGTCAATTTATCTTCGGTTTGTACATATGGGGGCAAATTAATATATAATGACTATATTGTTACGAAAATATTAATAATATTAAAGATTTATATTTAAACAACTATTTGTGAACACAGAACTGAGAACTTCACTACTTTACAATATGAGACACTGTATTGGCTGCTTAACTGTTTTATAAAGATTGGGTATTTAATTTATCGCTTAGTTATTAAGATAACTCCAGAAACTTTCAAAGTAAAATCAATTAGTATTAAATAACATTATTCTGACACTTAGTTTTACGGTAATAAATAACATGTGTTTATATTTGCATGTAACATATATATAAATAAAGGACATAAGTATACACACATAAACTATAGGAATGTCTTAATTATAGAATATTTTAGAGTGAATAGTAAATTATAATAAAAGATATTAAACAATATATTTAACAGTAAAGTGAGAATGAAAGCATTTATTCATTTGTTTTTAACCTTTCTATTCCTTCCTGAAGTTTCTAGATTTTTTAGATTTTTATTCGATATACTTTTTTTATATTTCCCAAATATTAATAAACATTTTCCATACATACATGCATAGACTCACGCCTGTTTCCCCGAAGGGGTAGGCAGAGGCATATTAAACGCCCACTTTTCGCCAGTGTTTTGCGAGCCTATTGCCGCTTATCGGGATATTTTATTTGCCAGAGCCTCGTCCGTTGATCGGTAGGTGCACCACTTGCAGGTGAGGTTGGCTTGGGACCCTAAGTTCTTGATGGGAACCCTATGCAAACAAACATTTTCCAAATTTCATAAAATCCGAAATCCACATAATTGTTATGACTGGGGTTTGAACCCACGCCCTCAGAACGTGAAGCGGATGTGTTACCCGCACGGCCATAGCCTTGTTGTCAGTTAATGGCGAATTTGGCGAACACTTGACAGAGTGCTTACGTCATCTTGTCATTTCCAAATAATGAAATAGTCTTCAAACCTTTTTGCTAATTATTATGTTTGACAACCAGCCAGCCTATTCAGTAGACGTCAGTATGACTTAAGCCAGGACCAAACCAACGCGTTCAGCTTGCGTCCGCGGTGGCGTGCGCGGTGGCGATCAGATGCTGTGTACGAACTTATAGCGCGGTGTTCACACTTACGCGTCCTCGGATTGCACGCGGCGTCCGGTGCAGCGTCTGCACGTGACGGTGGCGATCAGATCGCGCTTGTTGCGTTAGGACGCTGCACACAGCTATTATTTGTTGAGGACACTGTGATTTGTAGATTTTAAGTATGGTGTAAACGCAAGAAATTATAAATGACACATCGTCACGTCCACAAATACCCATTGTTGTATGATAACTAATCAAACTCTTGTTTTTCTGAAAAAATAATAATAAGGCGTTATCGAATGATGGTAGGTATTTACTTCACTGGCACAGTATAATAGCAGACAGAAGTAAAACTTCTTCAATTTCACTATCGGTATCAGACAGCATTTTTGTGACGTGACTACAGCCTGGTGAACGCCTGAACGAACGCGACAGTGTGCACAACTTTTGCACGCGCAATAATCGCCACCGCGCACGCCACCGCGGACGCGAGCTGAACTCGTTGGTTTGATCCTGGCTTTACGTACTCCGTGACGGACAGTTAGACATAACACCGGCCGTCACACTACCCCCCTCTAAGACATGCGCGTCCCGCGCATCCTTAGACCCGTGATACACCGCTCTCCTATCGATATGGATCAAGTCATTAAACTTCGTAGATATAGGAGCTGAAGCCTCTGATCTATGTGCAAGTATGCTTTCTTTGAGACACAATGTTGGAATTGCTACATCTCTACACTTAAGGATACCACCTTTAATGTTTAATCTGCACTGATGATCTCTGAAGAAATCCAGCCCAAGAATGCAATTGTCTACGATATTTGCGATAACCGCTCGTTGCCAGTAAAGGTTTTCACCGATTTTGGTAGCCACCATTTGTTCGCCTTTAACTGGTATGTACTGACCGGTAGCCGTCGTCAGTCGAGGTGAAGTTGACGGTGTTAGAAATTTTCCGTTCTTTCTTGTGAAATGAGTTCCTATAACCGTTCGTGTCGCACCGGTGTCCAGGGTCAGCGAACAGGTAACGCCATTGACTGCTCCATCGATAGTTAAACCATTTCCATTCTTGCTCTCTCGGATACACACTTTTATGTCTTTCCGTCTTCTGACCAGCGTTTGCCGCGGAAGTTTGAAGTTCTGGCTGTAATTGCTTCCTGATCATCTTTCAAGACTTAAATACTAGCGTCGATCTTACGCCTTTCTGTTACATGTTTCGGACAGAATAGATACTCCTTAAATGTCCGGGTTCCTTACAGTTAAAACACCTTAGGACAAAAGATCTGCGGCCTGTTCTCTCTACGTCTGCTGCAATAACTCTGTCTCAATCACTCGTAATTTCTTGTCGAACAGCTTTCACTTCTAGAGCATGTGCCAATGCGTCTTTAACATTGCTGTGGTGTCTCAGGCGCACGGCAACTCTCACGTCATCGTCATAGATTCCGTTGATAAACGCCTGGAGATGCATGCCCTTGACTTGTGCTGCGGGCGCCGACTGATAAGTCTTCCTCACCATCTTTGCCACTTCTATCGACCACTGCTGCAAGGATTCGTTAGGGTGCTGGCGGCGGTTGCGTAATTTGGCTCGGAACACATATTCTATGTGCGCGTCTCCAAACCTGGATTTCAGAGCCTCAAACAACTGTGCGTAAGAAGCGTCTCTCCCTACAGACGCTAGCACTGACAATGCTTCACCGCGCAATGCGAGGATAAGTGCAAACTTGGCCAGGTCGTTATCTCAACCGTTGCTAATAGAAGTGGCTTCGAACTACATTCTGTAGGCCTCCAGGACGTGGTTCCATCGAATAATGGCACTTTGAAGCATCCACCAGAACTTGATGAGTTAATAGAAACCGAAGGGCTGTTGGACTTCATCTTCCTTATCTCCTCCCTTATTGTAAGTAAATGGGCCTCAACGGTTGCTATGCGCGACTGCAACTTCTCCTCAATTGCAGCAACGCGCGATTGCACTTCACTGAAACAATTCTCCATCTCGGCGATCTTACGGGCGTTCTCCAATATTCCACGGCGAATGACATTCTGGCTCTTCATAATTTCGCCGCGACGACGTTCGTGCTCTGCCTGCAGAGATTTAAACTGCTACAAGTTTTGCTGGAGTTCGGATTTAAGCTGCTGCGAGTTTTGCTTGAGTTCGGATTGAAGCTGCTGAGAGTCTTTCTGAAGTTGTGTTTGAAGATCGCATTTAAGTTGCTGCGAGTTTTGCTGGAGTGATTGTTGGAATATTGCTGCGAGGTCTGCAAGGGATAACTGGCTACCTGCACTTCCCGACATAGGTAACCCTCCTTTGGATCCGCTTTCTTCCGAAGGAGTTTCCATACCCACAACTTCCGGGTTAGAGTCGCCTTGCTCTTGAGCGGCAGCCCTCGCACGTGTGAAAGATCCTTTTCTCGGCATCTCTTACGTCTTCGAACCTTCTAATCCCACTTCTGACACCAATTGTTACGGACGGGGTAACGGGATTGGAAGGAAACACCGAGTAGCACTGTTGACTCTTTATTTAACTTTACACACACGATCGTCGTTCGATTTCGACGTGGACAACACCAGCACTAACGTATTTTGCACAACAACACTTCACTGCACTATACTTCACTTCACTTCACTTCTCTACTACTTCTTCCTTTTACTTCTTCCTTTTCTTCTCCACTTTACCACTTTTCAACTTAAACTGGCGTTTAGCGCGTCTACACCGCCTTTTATACCCCTAGGAATGTTCTAGATCCACTAATTTCGATTTTCATTTCTTTATTCATTTGTTTTTCATCTCCTGGAAAGGTTAAAAAGAGACATCTTTTTAACCTTTCCATTCCTTCCTGAAGTTTCTAGAATTTTCGAATTTTTATTCGAAATATTTAAATATATATTTTTTTAAATATTTGCCAAATAGTCATAAACATTTTCCGAATTTCATAAACCCCAAAATCCACATAATTGTTATGACTGGGATTTGAATCCACGCCCTCAGAACGTGTAGCGGATGTGTTACCCGCACGGCCATCGCCTTGTTGTCAGTTAGTGGCGAATTTGGCGAACACGTGACAGTGTTTACGTCATCTTGTCATTTTCAAATAATGAAATAGTCTTCAAACCTTATTGCTAATTATTCTGTTTGACTACCAGCCCGCTTGTTGTGTAGACGTCAGTATGACTTACGTACTCCGTGACGGACAGTTTGACATGACACTGGCCGTCACATTATATAAGGTCAACTATTGCTTTTTTATTGTTTTAACTGATTATCGCCAACTTATTTAGTTTACTATTTATAGCTTTAATTTACTACCTTACCATAGTTTCTTTATTTTGCTGTGACGTTTTTTATTGTGTCTGGTTTGAGCGCAAACGAGAGAGTGTACGTTGAATCAATACAGCTTGTTACAAAAGGTTAATTATATTATGGAGGGCTTTTCTCTAGGGTGAAAATCTGCTTGGATATATTCCTTTCCGCCCTTCGCTACCGTGTTCTATAGGTAATCCATCTACGTCTACGGAGCTTTACAAAATGTCCTTCTTTCTGTTGGAAGCAATAAGTTTTCTAATTAAGTGTATATGTATCTTAGAATATTAGGCGAGAAATATATTAGTTTTATAAGATTTCATAGAACTTATAACCATATTAAAATTATGTGAGGTATATTATCTTACCTGGAACATAGTAATATATTCAAAGCATATCTGACCAAAATAGTTTTTTTGATTTGGAAAATATATTGTTGCAACTTGTATGATAATTATCGTGAATAATAATTATCGTGTATTATTTTATTACTTTATAAGTTGTATTACATATCTATTAATATTACCAGTATTATCAAATCAGTCGTAGATACCATATTACAGTAAGTAGTCGTTTTTACGACAATCTGCTCATAGACGTGTAATTTGGTTAAGCTACCTGCGATAGTTTCTATTCACGATAAATATATTTTATATAACAATTTATTAATTAAAGAATAATATAAAATGAAATCATAGTTTCTTACATAGTTAAATCTATGTATCATTACATAAACACAAAATACAGGTACGCTTGCAACCCCCCCTTGGGATCTCCACCTTGTCGTGGTGTGGGGGCTCAGTAACCGTGGGTTTCAGGTATAACACCCACGGTGAAGCTAAGCGGGATCCCGGGCGGGGACGCTCCACGTGGGCTTGCGTGAGGCCTGCGTAGGATGCGTCCATAGGTGCGGGTGCGGGGCACAGTTCTGTCTGTCCCTAGCAGTCGGGTGCGGTCGCGGGAGGAGAGGCGTGTCGGTGTTGCGTTGCCGCGTCCTCTATCTCCCGCGACCAAATGGAGGCGCACCATCGTTGCGTCGCGGTGGGGCCGCAGAGGAAGAGGAGATACGGTGTTGCGTTGCCGTCCTCCCTATTCTCTGCGGCTGCTGGGTGTTTTGGCGGTGGAGCCCAACACCTTCATCCACCGCCAAGGGGGTTTCGTTCGGGGCCCGCCTGACCATCTGGCGGGCCAATACCCGTCGGGGGTAGCGAGGAATGCTTCGGTGAAACCCTACCCTCCAACACATGGGTACATGAGGAGCACGGGTTGGTTTTTTGTCAGTAAGAGTCTGACAGTCCCCTTCGTTCTTCCCCCCTAGGGTGGAGGGTCTCCATGAGGATTTTCCAACCCGACACAAAAAAAAAAGGTACGCTTGCAAACGAAAGCGAGATATCGCATTACTGATTGAGTTAAGTGATATTACGTTAGAGAAACCTTCTTACTGTTTTCCCTGTTTTATGATATATTTCAAGAGCACTTAGTCTTGTTATGGAAACAAACATTTAGCTTGGTTCAAAATAACATTTATTTATGCAAATGATGGGGGTAACGTTGAGTGTTACAGTTTCATTCAAAGTATAATCAGTTTACAGACCTATTCGAGAGTTTCTTAATTGCAGACATAAGACATGGGATTTAATGAAGGTGCAAGAACGCGATTATTTTACAAATCTAATATTTTGGTTACTAATAGAGACGATTATTTTGAGCGAAATTGCTAAGCGTATTTGTTACAAATAATTTTCAGTCTAATTCTTTTCTTGTGTTCCCTCTCCAATTACTTAATTCGAGCTCAGGGACGAAGGAATTAGGATAACTGTATATACAAATTTAATCTCATTATGTTGAGAATGCGATGATTATAAATACCCGCTAAGGTTTATGTAGAACGAACAATTGCTCAAATGCCAAGAATCCGTCTTAGAATGATTATTTACTTCACATACCTAGTCTTACAAACCAAGCAGACGTGCCTTGTACCAATATTTAAATTATTACATGTTAAAGCAATTAATCAAATCTGTGACCTACTTGCCGCGTTATATGCTATTACGCTGAGTTAGTGTTTGTGCATTATGATTGTCATATGACTTTTGAGATGGCTAATATTCAAAATAGCCCGTTTAACCGCAGTACTATAACACAGCGCAGCCCTCCCAGCACCCCACAACCACAGCATCATGCTTCTGAGGAGTCATTGGAAATCCTCACCTCCGGTGAAATCAAATCTTGGAAGTCGTCAATGGACCAATGCCTCAATGAAATATGCCAGATTGCCGCCGAAGGGAAGCTAAACTCAGAACAAAAGTTAAGGATAAATCACATCGCAAGGAAAATAAGCGGTGGAGCTACACTTTTGACTGCTCATTATCATTCGCTAAAAGAAAATAACATTTTGATAAATGCGAAACTGGAATCACTTAAAGAGAAACAAGACCTTTTTGAATATCTCAAAGACTTCAAACAATCCATAGAAGAAAGATGCAATAAACCAGAGACGGAAACGCCTATGACCTTTGCCGACATGGTAAAAACTAATAAAAACACCTACATGCGCCCTAAAACAGTGAGCTCTATTGCTATTTATCCAAGCAATAAAGAGAAAACAAGCGACGACACAAAATCTCTCGTCCAGAAAATCATTTGCCCAGAACAAATGAAGCTTCAAGTGCGAGGGCTACGAAAAACCAAAAACGGAGGTGTGATTATTAGCACAGAATCTAAGGAAGACATAGAAAAGCTAAGACAAGCAACACAGCTTAGCAGCTCGGGCCTGAAGGTAGAGGAGCCACCAAAACGAAGACCGCGTATTGTGGTTATCGGAGTACCAGCTAATTTGGAAGAACAAGACGTCTATGACTTCATATATGAGCAAAATATAGCTGACAAGCTGCCCAATCTGACACGCGAATCGTTCCTATCGTCTATCAAACTCAGCCACAAATCCGGCAAAAGAGAAGCTCCGACTTGCAACCTTGTACTAGAAGTTTCTGCCACTATCCGACGAGCACTTGTGACACAAGGACGAGCCTTTATCAACTGGACATCTTGCCCAATTAGAGATTTTACGCTGGTGACCCGATGTTTTAAATGCCAGCAGTATGAACATGCTGCTAAGACCTGTCGTGAGACTGTTGATACGTGTGGTCATTGTGGCGAGGTAGGTCATCAAGGAAATGAATGCACCAAGAAAGAGAGTCCACCTAAATGTGCGACGTGCCTCCGCTTCGAAAAACCGAGTGACCACAAAACAGGCAACCCCGAGTGTCCAGCGAAAAAGATGGCAGAGACAAGGTATATAAATTCTATAGATTATAGTGAGGGCGCCTAAGAGCGCCGTTTTTGTTTTATATTTTCGCAGTTTTATTTAGTTTTTTTGTAACACCTTAGTTTTTTTTTTTTTGTTAATATCATGACTGAAGAAGTAATTAATGAATTAGATAGTATCACTGTACATTCTTCAAAAATGTGTGATACGGGAAGCTGCAGTCAATACGTATCGAACTTTAGGAAGCCTTTAACTATGCTAACCCAGAATATCCGCAGTATCTATAAGAATATTGATAGTTTAAACGTATTTTTAGATAGATTAAAAGTTGAATGCGACATCTTAATTCTTACAGAATGTTGGCTAGCTAACAGAAACAATAAACTGCCAGCTATGTCGGGGTACAATATATTCTACAGCACAGTATCTTTAAATCAGAACGACGGTGTGATAATATTTGCAAAAAAGTCCCTACTTATCACTGTTAAAGAACCAAAGGTCAAAGAATATAACTGTCTACAGATAAATATTGGTGATGATACTGCCATCCTTGCTCTCTACAGACCCCCATGTTTCAGAAACTTAGATCTTTTTAATGACGACTTAAATTGTATATTACAAAGCCCATCTCACTTTAAAAACGTCTTACTAACCGGTGACATAAATTTAAATTTAAACGCTGACACCTGTGACGCGGGTACCCAAGACTACCTAAACCTATGTGCATATCAAGGACTTTTTCCTTCTCATACTTTCCCTACACATCAGAGTGGTTCCTGCTTAGATCACGTCATGCTTAAAACTAGACTTCCATCAATAACACTTGTCACTAACTCCTCCATAACTGACCATTGCGCTATCCTTATCATTCTGGATTTAGCACAATCACAGAACATGAGACGATCACAACGTAAAACTAAAATAAACATGAGTGGCTTAGAACATGCGTTGCGTAACATTGACTTTAGCCCAGTTTTTAATAGTGCTGATGCGAACAAATCACTGGCCTACTTGATTAACACAGTGCAAACTAGCATTTTTAGAAATTCTACTATCTATACAGTTCGTAGCAGAAACTATAATATTAAACCATGGATAACTCCAGGTTTGATTAGATGTATTCGGCATAGAGACAAACTACATTTAAGAGCGAAACAGAACCCCGACAACTCTATCCTGCAAATTACATATAAAAGGTATCGCAATTTTTGCAATAATCTCCTAAAGAAAATTAAAATAGAATACGACAAACAACAAATAAATGTCGCTGGCAATAATAGTAAAAAGCTTTGGAAGTACCTTAAAACCGTTACATATACATCCAATGAAAATACAGTCGACACGAGTTTATTAAGTCTAAGTGAGTCGCCTCAATCGTCGGCCGACGAAGTTAATAATTACTTTATCAACGTATGAACCAAACTTGCAGAAAGAATACAAAGTCAATGTGGCATCGACCTTTGTAATAAACACTCAACTTTCTCAACCTATTTTAAGAGCGGTAGATCTTTCGTTGTGCTAGATCCAGATGAAAAAGAAGTGGAACTTGTTATACTAACCTTAAAAAATAACAGCGCAGCAGGGTGGGATAACATTAGTAATAATATTTTAAAGCATTTTAAACACATCCTTGTGCCTCCATTGACCCACATTTACCGTCTATGCTTTGCTGAGGGCGTTTTCCCTTCATATCTTAAAAAGGCAGTGGTAGTCCCCATTTACAAAAGCGGTGCAAATGGTGTTATATCGAACTACAGGCCAATTTCTCTATTGCCATCAATTGCTAAGGCCTTAGAGAAAATAGTCAACCATAGATTAATGACTTACTTAGAAAATAACGCTCTGTTATCCGCGTCCCAGTTCGGCTTTAGACCTAAGTTGTCTACAGCAGACGCAGTACATCAGCTAACAAATTACGTATCGGAAGAGCTTGGCAAAAAAAATCACGTCATTGGAATTTTTCTTGATTTAGCTAAGGCCTATGATACGGTGTCTATACCTAAACTTATAAACAAGCTCGAAGCCATAGGCATTAGAGGCACTTAATTAAATTTCTTTGCTGATTATTTAAATGACAGGTACCAAAGTGTTCGAATCGGTGACGTTTCTAGCACAGAAACAAAAATACCTGAATATGGCATCCCTCAAGGAAGCACCCTCGCATCAACGCTTTTTCTAGTGTATATTAACGACCTTTGTGATCAAAAACTAGACCATGGCAAAATCATAACATATGCAGACGATACTGCGCTTCTATTTGCTGCTGACACCGCCGAGAAGGTACAGGACCTTGCTCAACGGGGATTTGACATCGTAAACAATTGGCTAAAATATAATCTTTTAACGCTAAATGCAGAGAAAACAAAATTCCTCAAATTCTCGATGCGCAAGACACAAACTCAAACATGTAATAACACATTATATGCCCATATCTGTAATGACCCATCGCTTAACCTTTGCTCCTGCCCTGCTATCAATTACACCACTAGCATTAAATACTTAGGAATAATACTCGACGATGGCCTCTCCTTTAAGCAACATATAACGGCCCTAACAGCTAGGATACGTAAACTTTTCTACGTGTTCAAGAAGCTCCGTTTCATAGCAGATAATAAGCTTATTATACGTGTATATCAAGCCTTGTGTCAGTCTATTATACAGTATTGTATTACTTCATGGGGCGGGGCTCCTAAAACCATAATGCTGCCGATTGAACGGGCTCAAAGAGCACTTCTAAAAGTTGCAACGCGTAGTCCCTTTCGCTTCCCCTCGCACCAACTGTATGAACTATGCAATGTACTAACTGTACGACAGCTTTTCCTACTTTATATTGTCCTAAAACAGCACACCACGCTTACTTATAACACCAATCTGACTGTCAATAAAAGGCGTAAAGATATTGTATGCACTGCACTTTCCGAATCTAAATTCGTCTTCACGAACAGATTTTATGCCTTCTTAGGACCTTTTGTATATAAGAAACTAAACAAAATACTTTGTATATATGACGTTAATTATTTCAAATGCAAGCAATTAGTTTATAAGTATTTGCAATCGTTGAATTATAAACAGACCGAAGATTTGCTAGCAGTGCTAAAATAAATTGGACCTGTCTTGACATTGTTTATATATTATATTATTTAAATAATATCGAGCTACGCATTTTTCTTGAAGGTATTCGTTGTTATGTAACTTTATAAATAGTATAAGCAGTAATAATAAGTATTGGTATATAATTCTAATTTGTTATCAACATAATACATATTGATAGTGCTCTTACCGCCTGTGGCACAGGTTTACCCTAGTACAGGCACCCATTGTTATCTAGAACATATTTACCCTTAGAAGTACATATATATTATTGTAGAAAGATGAATAAATACATTATTATTATTATTATATATTATTTAAAACTAGAGGACGCCAGCAGCTACGCCTGCATTTTTTTTTAATTTACCCGTTTTGGCCGAACCCGTGGGAATTTTAGGAAATCCCTTCTTATTACACCTCTACGGTCTCCAAGGAACATACATGCCAAATTTCAGTTTCCTGCGCCCAATAGTTTCGGCTGTAGCGTGTCTGTCAGTCAGTCAGTAACGCAAGGATTTTATATATTAAGATTACTATGAAAACGGGTGTACTTAATTTTAATATATTTGTAACAACATTTGCGTAGCCGTGGTTACTGGTTACTTATAGAACAAGATCAACTAGTTAATTTAATTCCGTCCGATGGCAATAGATCTAAGGCTGACAAATAAATGTAGAGTTTTATTCCTAAGTTGACGAGAACACAATATGGAACAAAATACTAAGTGCTACTGTATAGCAATATATATATAACATAAGCACGGACGATTACGACGACACTTCGTCATTAAACCACGTAGCCATATTATTACTCTACTAGACACTAAAACAGCTGTATTGGTTTATGTACATATTTTTATTACATTCTCAATAACACAATAAACCATTAAGTATGTAAAGCTGTATACACACTTCATAATTGGGTTCACAGCCCTTCAGCGCACATTGCGAGGAGTAACCAACTAACATGAAATTGCTTGACTGGCTAATCCCTCACAGCGTTGCATTTTAACTCGAACATTGGCAGTGAATGACGGTTTTCTTGGATGAAATAACCGTATTATTTATTATGTATAGTAATTCAGGCTTGAATAATAAAGTAAGGATTGTACAACTTTGAGAATTTGCTCAGTGAAGTGACTCGAATCTATTTGTTAAAACTGAATAATTCGTACTATGAAAATAGATTCTGCTAAAGTTCAATTTTCTAAACAATAAAGCTTTATTTTTACAAAAGGTTAAGGGTAAAGCCATTTTGCTGGAAGTATCAATTTGCTCACATTGATATTCATTTCGTCGAAGATGACATAGAGCCTGGGCGCATTAGCGATCTAAGTTCGCCGATGGTCTGATCGGTCAGAGAATCAGTGTAGAGTTATTTGGCAGTGTGCGCACTTGAAGATTTTAATCTTCAAGTGCGACTGCCCGATCCCTATTCGATCAAATTATTGAACGACTATCGGCCGATTGCATAGGTGCATGAAGTTGTGTGTGAGTGCGCGCATTACATTCAACTAAACTGTCGCTCAACTGTCGACCGATCGCACAGTCAGTATGACGCAGTATGTGTATGCGCGCACTTGTCAGTCGATTCTATTCATAGCGCGCGAGATAGGTAGGCGATGAATTCAATCGTCTAGTGCGCGCACCACCCCGAGCCTGGACTATTGAGCGATAATTTGAGCATAATCGTTATACGATTGCGACTGAACTATCGACCAACTTTAATTGCTAGTGCGCGCAAGCTCATAAAGCAGACTAAGGCCGAGCGCGCACTAGCGATTTAAGTTGGCCGATAGTTCAGTCGCAATCGAAAAATCAAACAAAAATCAAATCTTTAAGTGCGCGCACTGCCATATAACTCTGTACTGATCCGACTGACCGATCAAACTATCGGTCACACACAACTTTAATCGCTAGTGCGCGCGAGGCCTTAAAGATACTCTAAAATTTCATTTTGGAGTTCTTTCTACCTACTTAAAAATAATAACTAAAATGTGATCATAAAAGACCTCCGCGAAAATGATAAGGGCCTTGACATCATTTTAAGCTGACTAAATGTGAACATCAAAGTTCTGAGAACAACCAGTTTCAACTGGAGATAAAACGAAGTTGTTTATTTTACAAATATTACCGTATTCGATTTTTGCTAGCGAGACTAGTGTAAGTAAAGACTTATTAGTATTTATATTATTCGTATTTTAAGGTGATTGAAAAGTCAAGCAGATTTCAAATTTAAATTGTCACCACCCCATATCATCCCATGGGTGTCGTAAGAGCCGACAGAGAGAGTATATAATGCAGAGAACAGCACTGTAAGGGAAGGAAAACTTGATACAAACCATATACCAACCCGCTTGGCCAGCGTGGTACAGTAGGCCAATTCCTCGTTTCAAAGAGAGGCCTAGTCCAGCAGTGGACTATTAAAGGCTGATGATGATGAGTTCTTCGCACCTAACCTCAGGCACTAGTTGTTGATAATAATATTTAATTTATTTTTCGGGATTTAAAACTTCGGGATTTTAAACATTCGACCAAACAACCATTCGGCGTTTCAATTATCGGGATTTCATCCATCGGTATTTTAAAAATCGGTCTTTTAAAATTCGGGATTTTGATACATATCCATTTAAATATTATGTCTAATAATCATTATGGCGTTTAAATATTATATATAATTATTATTATGACAATTAAAAATATGAAAAATAACACGTATGGCACTCGTATCTTATGGTATCTAAGTTTCGGGCAATTAAAAGTATGTCATGTCTTTTAGGGCAAACAAAACATTCGGGCAAATGAAATTTGGGTACCTAAATGAAATTCGGGAATATGAGATTATGATATATAATCTTCGGGTAAACAATAGGAAACCCTTAAACTTTCTTATTGTAACTTTGGAAAATATATTTGTAAATCTACATTTTACTAGTCATTTAAAACACTTTTAAGGTTTTTTTAAACTTCTACTAATAGGTTATAAAACTAATTAAATGAATGATAGGACTGATGAAGAATACTTTGTAAGACTGATTTGTTTTAGTTAGTGTAACTAAGATCTCATAATTTATATGAAGATTTTAGTTTTTTTTTCTCGTTCTGAAAGGTAATTAAGCCTTAAAAAATTAAAGTGCCTTTGTCTTTTTATGTTTTTTGTTGTGTACAAAGAAGTACAACTATTACTTTAATAAGAGTTTTATGGAAAAACTATAAACGTGTTATGTTTTAGAGATAGTGCTTTTTGTTTAATATTGTTTCATGCACGAAGAAGTTTTGTACAAATACGAATGATTACCTTTGGTTACGTTAAGCCATTTCTAATGCTATAAGTAATTAAATAATAGAACTGATTTTAAAATTTTCTAGTTTCACAAAGTTATTTGTACTTGTTTTATCAAACTGTGACTACATAACATCAGTTATGTTTCATTTTCTTACAAATAATTAAGAAAAATGTAATTAAAGTTGGTGTCGGTGCTTTATGAGGGATGCTGTAATTTTACATATTTCTTCTAGCTATAATTACAGTAAGTGCCTAAGTTACTGTAAGCAAAAAATATTATATTTGTTATTCTATTTAAACATTTATCTTATTTCATAATCATTGTTACAGTATGTACCTACAACTAAAGATAGTTACAGTAAGTCACACACTTACTGTAGTAATAATAAGAAAATGTTTTTATTTATTTTCTTCATTACTTAACATAAATATATTTTTAAGATTTACAACACATTCACTACATGTAATTAAAAAATAAAATAGAACACCTATAAAACATGCCTATATTTACGTTATACATTTGTAAGAACTTAGATTTTATCTATATTAAGGCAGAAATGCTAAAAATAAAGAAAAAAAATTTAAGCGCTTTTTTCTCTATACTGTCTTCATGGCACTTACTGTGTTTACCACAAGCACGGCAGAATAATAAAGCATAATTTTGTAACTGAAGCTTAATCTAATCTAACCTAATCTAATACAAAAAAAACATAAAACAAATCTAAAAGTGAAAATATTTACAAGGTTTAGGCGTCGTAAAATGCCTCCGCATCAATGTCATCGGGTAACGTGCCCAGAAGGCTGGCAGCATTGCCACGCTGGATGGCGATGCTGGTTCTTTGAGCTAAGAATAAACCAGCCTTCTGGTCACGTG
Source organism: Euclidia mi (assembly GCA_944739405.2). Taxonomy (NCBI): domain Eukaryota; kingdom Metazoa; phylum Arthropoda; class Insecta; order Lepidoptera; family Erebidae; genus Euclidia; species Euclidia mi. The sequence continues at coordinate 80,922,983 of OX123181.2, forward strand.
AGACGTCGATTAATCGTTTAGAAATTTCCCGGAATAGAAAACGAGCGCTCGGACCCCATGAGCCTAGCGTTTCCACCCCAAACGGCTCAAACACGTAATTACTCACTAAATTACAGTATTTGCGCTGTTTGAGGGTTTCCGCAGTTGCAGCAGCAGCGCCGGCATGGCCTCCCATGCTTGGAACATGTGATGGCGCGAGGGTGTCTACGCAGGTTGCGTCCCACACCAAAGGCCTACCCATTTTCCAAGGCAACAATGACATACCATCAGGTCTCTTACCGTCGTCACGTACCAAACCATTTGGTTCAAGTACAGCTGGTACGCCAGACGCGACAAGAGCACGACGGATTATGTCATTTAGATGAGCATGACGAGGAATTCTACCAGCGCTTCTGCTGCAAGATAGCCCATGGTGTCCGAGGCTATCGACATCTTCTCCACAATGACGAAATCCTATGGACCCCAGGCTGATTAAAATTTTAGCTTTCTTACTAACTGGGTTTAAAATATCAAATTCAGCCTGCCAAGTAATTTATGGCCAGGGTTCCCGCGCCCCTCCCCGCGCAGGACCATGGAATTCGTCCTTACTTTATATTCCTCTGCTGACAGCATTTACCAAACGTAAATGCTTATAATTGAATGAAACTGGACATCAAAATACTAAAGACAGCGATATATTAGTATTGGTTTGTCATCACAAAATCACTCTCCATATATTCATGCTTCGCATATTGGTACTTGAGTACAAGGCAGCGTATCTCAGATACGGCAGCTCCAGGGAGACGAAGTCCACGATCCAGGTATATTAGTCATATAGTATTATCGGCGCCGAGTATTTCAGCGATATCCAGTGTATAGTATTGAGCGTACAGTAAAAGTATCAGAACTGATGTCACAAAACGCCTCCTTGCCGCAAGTCACAACATTGAAGCCCATACAAACATAGTCAATTAAAACGTATTAAGCCATCGCGCATAGTTTGCAGGGAAGCTCTCGTTACAATCGCCGCTAGATTAGCCGCCAGGACTTACGTCTACCGCGTGACCGACAGGTGGCTCTTCTTTCGCTCTTTAAAACCTTGTCAGCTGCTATGTACTGGCCTGTACGCAGGTTTAGACAGCGATTGTGAAAGTCCTGCATTCTACCACCTGATCACGAATACGGAGACTCCCATCATACATCGCTCGTCTTCACATCCATCATCAACAAGGTACGAACCACTACTAATGGTACACACGGTTATTAATAATATAACTATGTACAATATCTCATAGAGAACTTTATATTTTAGTCAGCCTGGTATATATATATGGTGAGATATAGACATAGATACACAACAGAGTTATTAATGTTATACAGTTCATGCAATAAATTACAGTAAAGCGAATAACAGACACTCACCGGACTTTTAGCTGCGTCGCTGCCAAACTTACCCCTTGCCCTGTGCTGATCACCTTCTCTTGAAGCCGCTCGCCTTGTTCTTCGATATCACTAAGCACTAATTATCGACCAACACCGAACACCTCTTTCGCGCTAGACCAGGTCCGATCTCTTTCGCGCCATAAGACCGACTGTCTGAACTACCACGCGAGTCCGTTCCCGAGATCTGCCCTCTTCCACGTCCTGAGACTGACTGTCCGAGCTCCGCCCGGTTCCGCGTCCCAACATTGACTGTCCCGTCAAACACCACCACTACCACGTCACGCTGTCCTGGGACCCGACTAGCTCCGCCTCCTAAGACCGACTGTCCAGTCAAACACCCCCAAGGCAACGCCCCTGACCTCTTACTACCTGATAGGGTCCGTTTCTTATGGTTGGTCTCTTTTTTATGATCCTCAACTATACCGCATGTGAACACTACAGTGCAAATGTTTTCTCATATTTCATGGCTATTTCTTTACTCATATGCCTGTCACATAACTCTTATAAATTTGTCAACCTCTTAGAATTTATGAGTTTACTAATTGCAGAACGTTGGCGCCATCGTAGCGATAAGACAAACACATTTGGAAACAAGTATGCAACCTAAGGATTATATATTATTATTTAATTTGGTGTAGCCAGTAACACCATTACAACATCGATGCGGAGAAACACACGGAGCACCTAAACGCAAACAGGTGGCAATACGGAATGTCTCATCGTCCAACATGGTTCCTGTGTTAGACGATGGTAGTGCCTGAAGCCATAGACCGGATTCCTACTCTCCCACAGCCAGCAAGCGAACACGCTCTGTAACATTAAGAGATGTATCCAAAAGACTTTTTCTTTCTATGTTACAAAGCGGCGCGTCCCACTGTCTTTGGGAGAATAGGTTGGTAGGCAAATCAGTGCTTGGACACGCCATTTTCCAGGCGTTTATAGCTTCGGTTTTGCACAACACTTCTGAGTTAACTAGTGTAAGTCATAAAATTTTCCTAGTTAACTCTTCCGTGCTGTAGACCGAAGATAGAAACGCCGGTAAACTAACACTAGAAATTTTGCGTATACCGAGCCCACTTAGACGTATGGGCAAAGACGCTTGTCAGCCAGGCTCGGTCGTTCAAATCCACATTTAATATTCACTTTAAAGTAATTTGGATAATTTTGTCGATTTGATCTAAAAGTGATTTGTTTTTCCAAAGTTGGGAAGATCTTAAGGCATGTGTGAATTTTGGGACGAAAAGACAATATCGAATAATGGTATAAGCCGAATGAATATTAACTTTGAATAAGCGATCAGAAATTTCACAAAAATGTTGTATTTTTTCCTCTTAGAAAGAATCGAAAGATTCTTCAAATACTGGAGAACCCAGGAGGCGGAGAGAAGTCTTATCAACAATTTTTAAGTTTGATGCCAAATTATTAAATTTTGATATTATCGAATGTTTTTTTGTGGAGTCTGTTGTATTTACAAACAGCTCACATTTACTATAATTTAGTTCCAAACCAATAGAAGCGAATTTATTTTTAAGATAAGTGAAATCTTGCAATACTATATCTACTTCGCCCCCCAGGGTCCCGTCGTCCAAGAACCATACATTAAATTTAGAATTTATTTGTCGAATAATGGGTTGTATAGCTAAACTAAAAATAACTGGTCCAAGAGGGTCACCTTGTTGGCATCTAACTGCAGATTCCAAAAGATTGTCCTGATATAGTAATTTTGTGGGATACCTGTAACATTGCCAAAGAAATTTAAACATTTTGGGGGTTTCTAATTTTGCTTGTGTCAACAAGATGTCCCTATTCACTGAATTGAAGGCCTTTTCAAGTCAACCTTCAAAATGACCTCTCCATCACCACTTCCAAGGTACGTGGAAAGGGCATGTATAGCAGCCTCACAACCCACTTTGGAACCAAAACCTAGCTGTAGGGGTTGGAATTTTTCTGATAGCTCCCTGCTATAAAATTTATAGCATATCTTGGCTGCTATACGCCGATATGTGCAACCCACGGCAATGGGACGAATACCACCATCCCTCTTGTTAAGGGCACATAGATTCGCCCCATACAAGATGTCAATGATGGCATCGTCCACATTACCGGAGAGCATCATATTGACTAGCGCAGTCAACTCCTTCAAGAGTGTATCGCCAGCCACCCCAGCACTTGCACACAGAAGATCTTTAAGATGCTGTGGTGTCAACGCATCAGAATATGTATTGTGAATATTAATAAATAATCACACATATTTTTGTCTTTTAAAGCATCGGCAGAAAACAGTTCGAACTACTAAGCTTCTATTTTTGTACACTCATTGTATTGACTTGACTGCTCATAAAAATTACTTTTCTGATGGGAACACTGAACAAACTTGAACTCGTGCTTAATGTGACGTACAAAAAGTTTAAACAACTCACTTGATTTTGTGGTTTCACTGTGTTTTTAACACCCGCATGGGATAAAAAAATACGTGCCACGCAAATTGTTGTAGTTGTTTCAACTAAATATGTTATTCGAATAATTTTTAAGTTTCTCTCTTGCCACAAAAACTAACTTTAAAGTTGGTAGTTGCCTCATTAAAGAAATTAAAATGTTCCGTTTTACCTAAACTTGAATAAAGTTTTTAGAAATGAGTTCCGGTCATCTAAATGTTGTACCTACATTTAATAAACAGAGGCAGCGTGCCGTAGTTTTGTGGATAGTCCGTATTATTTTCACTACTCATTCACCGTTCAAGTTTCAAACGAACTTGTAAAGTCACCAACTCCCTAGAGTTTCTATGTTTTAATTGGGTGAGTACTACTAGTTTCATAACAAATTTTGTTTTCTGAAACGTCGATACATTAGTTTTCTTTTGATGTATTTTCAAATGTTGGTAGTATCTATCACCCTTGCTTTTCAGCGTAGTCCCCAACACAAATATTATGCCATAATCATGTCAAGCTGCCAAGAATTTAAAAATAAAACCATAAAAAATAAATAGGTATAGTAAGTATTTACGATGAAAAATCAAATTATCGACTTGTTGACTTGTTTTGATTTCAATATTCGATCCATCCCTGGACTAGAGATATATATATTTGTCATATTTTCTGTATTTAATTCTGAGTCTGATGGTCTTGGGTTCAATCCGAGGATCAAGGTACCCCGGGCACACACCTCTGATTTTTCGAAGTTATGTGTCTATGGTTTGACAAGCGAAGTATAAATAATGAATATAAAATAAATAACATATATTGTAAATTAAGCCGTGTGGTTGGCGGCATAGAATACAAGTTTCACCACCCCCTATTTTCCCGTGGGTATCGTAAGAGGCGACTAAGGGATAACACGATGCAAATACCATCTTTGCGTAGAGGCGGAAAACTCGTCATCAAACCCTGTACGACTGCCTCGTTGGTCTCGCGGCATAAATGTGCGCGTGGGATCGGGAGGTCCCGGGTTCGATTCCTGGGTCGGGCAGTGTTATTGGGTTTTTTTGTCACGAAATTCTCAGTAGCAGCACGGAGTCTGGAAATGTGCCCGGTACGGCAATAGGCTCGCCCCTTATTACGTGGGACTAAAGTATATCTGGCGAAAAGTGGGTGTAGAAATACACCTCTGCCTACCTCTTCGGGGTTATAGGCATGAGACTATATATGTATGTATGTAAGTATGTATATTGTAGATTAGTCCATCGCTTGGCAATATTAATAATAACAATAGTATTTTTCATCTATTGCGAAAATTACTTGGAAAATTGTTTATAATTTTCACCTTTATTGATGAAAAGAAAAAGTGTCATCGGTGTGACAACTTCTTTACGTACCTACAAGTAAATTTTACTGATCAAATAAAACAAGAAATAAGGAAAATTTCTTGCTGGCTGGCGTGAGCAGCGGCGTGCAGCCTCCGCTCCGCTAGCAGGGCTGATGTGACGCTATGCCGGCCTCCGTGAGCGTATTGGCCGGTGGCCGAAAGCCGCCACCACGGACAATAAAAACTTATCGACAGTGTCAAAGTCAAGCGTTTTGTGTTGTTGTTTTGATATTATTGTTGTTATTTAGATAGTCTTTATTTTTAGTGAGTGATTTTTTAGCTTTATGTCATATAACGTTGACACCGTTATATCAGTACACACACTCAGGGCGATGATGAAATAGATGTGGATCAACCTTGCACTTCGTCTACTCTGGTGCGCTGCTCCAATTGTTCCCAGGCTCGTTACTTTAAAGGTGAGCGGGGCCTAAAAGTACATTTTGGTAAAATCCATAAAAACCAGAATGTACTTTCTGGCCCCAATACTTCCACACATACACACAACAACACAATAGTCTCCCCTAAAATTCCCTTTTGGCAATATTTAAGTCAATTAAAAAATTCAATTCCGGTTTTAAAGCGAATTCCTCGTGGTGCAAGACCTTCAGTGGCCCAAAATCTAGCACAGTACATAGGTCTTTTCACCCGGGAGAATTTTACAATAGCTTGGGAACAGTTAATCACCTTTCCTTATAGAATTTTGCATGCACAAACAGACCGTATAACAAATAAAACACTTACATCAAAAATTAAAGAAAACTGTAATAATTCGGCATCCCATTTAAACCCCTATCCTCCTAAACCATTCCGTAATAGCACCATTTACCATCATGTAGAATCAAAACTAAGGGGAGGTGATATCAGGGGAGCCTCCAGGCATTTGTTTAGCAGCGATGTGGTGGCGCCTTGCTCAGCCGACACACTCGCGAGTCTGCAGAGCAAGCATCCAGCGCCAGGGGATAACCTCTCCTTTCCTGACCCACCTGACACTAACTCAGATTGTCTCAACGTTACAGCCAAGGACGTGGTTGCTGCCGTTTGCTCTTTCCAAAGCGGATCTGCCGGTGGTCTCGACGGCTTAACACCACAGCACCTTAAGGATCTCGTGTGTGCGAGCGCCGGGGCTGCTGGGGACGCGCTTTTGAGGGAGCTAACGGCCCTAATCAACCTTATGCTCTCCGGGAGTGTGAACGATGACATCGTCCCTATTTTGTACGGCGCCAATCTGTGTGCCTTGCGAAAGAGGGACGGTGGCATTAATCCCATTGCCGTAAGGTGTACGTACAGGCGTATGGCAGCCAAGATATGCTGTCGCTATTATTATACCAACTTAGGTAATAAATTCCAACCCCTGCAGCTCGGATTTGGATCCAAGGGGGGTTGCGAGGCTGCCATACATGCCCTGTCAACGTACCTTGGCTGTAATGGGGGCAAGGTTATCTTGAAGGTCGATTTAAAGAACACCTTTAACTCCGTGAACCGGGACACCGTGTTGACACAAGTTAAAATTGAAACACCCAAAATTTACAAATTTCTTTGGCAGTGTTACAGAAACCCATCAACATTGATCTTCAAGGAAAATCTTCTGGAATCCGCCATTGGCTGTCAACAAGGTGACCCTCTTGGACCACTCATTTTTGGCTTAGCTATTCACCCAATCATCAGCCAGTTAAATTCAAAATTCAATATCTGGTACCTAGATGATGGAACCCTGGGAGGCGATGTAGAGTCTGTTTATCAAGACCTGGCTTTCTTGAAATCTAAATTTTCATCCATAGGCTTAGACCTAAATCCAAGTAAATGTGAAATTTTCATAAACGACAATTTATATAAATCCTCTATACTTTCCAAATTTCAATTTCTGACTCCCAATATAACCCACATTGAAAAAAGTTCTCTTCGCCTCTTTGGGTCCCCGATTTTAGACGAAGGTTTCGATACATTTATTCATGAAAAAATTCAAAATTTTAGCGAAATTTCTGACAGGCTCCTCAAAATTAACATTCATTCGGCTTACACTATAATTCGGTATTGTCTTTTCGTGCCTAAATTTACCCACGCTATTCGAGCTTCGCCTTTTTGGAAAAATTCGAGCCTACTCATTGAAATGGACAAAATTATACAAAATACTCTTAGTCAAATTTTGAATATAGCACTGAATGACCGATTATGGCTACAGGCGTCCTTACCTGTACGTTTTGGCGGCCTCGGCGTTCGAAAAATTTCCGATGTTAGCCTACCAGCATTCCTGTCCTCGGTCCACAGCACTGCAGAATTGACCAGGAAAATCTTAGCACCAACACTGGTCGATTCTGAGGTGCCGTGTAAGACCGATGCCACGAATGCTTGGAGAAGAGCTTGTCCAAGCACTGAGTTACCCCGAAACCCATCCTCTCAGAGGCAGTGGGATGGACCGCTTTGCAGCAGAATACGAGAAAACCTTCTTAGCACATCGTCTAATGCTGCAGAGCGTGCTCGTCTACTGGCTGTGAGAGAGTGGGAGTCGGATCTTCAAGCACTGCCATCGTCCAACATAGGTACCATGCTGGACGATACGACCTTCCGCATCGCCTCTTGCCTCCGTTTAGGCGCGCCATGTGTTACTCCACATCGCTGTTACTGTGGAGAGGCTGTCGACAGCCTTGGTCACCATGGCCTGTCGTGCAGCAGGAGCGCAGATCGCATTTCACGACACGACAACCTTAATGACATTCTTCATCGGGCTCTTGTCACCGCTGGCATTCCAGCCCACCTTGAACCTCAGGGCCTGGTACGCGACGACGGCAAAAGATCAGACGGTATGTCTTTACTGCCATGGAAGTTGGGTAGGCCTTTGGTATGGGACGCAACGTGTGTAGATACCCTTGCGCCATCACATCTTCCTAGCACAGCCGGTTGTGCGGGCGCTGCTGCTGCTACAGCGGAGACCCTCAAACGGCGCAAATACGTAAACCTAGTAGGGGATTACGTATTTGAGCCGTTTGGGGTCGAAACGTTAGGGCCATGGGGTCCAAGTGCGAGATCTCTTTTTAGAGATCTCGCAAAGAGACTTGTCGACTTGTATTTGGCCCAGAAGGTAAGTATCGCCATACATCGTGGCAATGCTGCCAGCGTTCTGAGCACGCTTTTAGTTGACGGCGATGTGGATGAATTTCATGACGCCTTCTAATTTTTTTTTCTTTTTTCTTTTCGTTCTGTATATATTTCTTTGTAAGGTATTTTAATACTTAGTTACGTTTCAATCAAATATATATAAAGTTGTAAAATAATTCAATAAAATAATTTGTTTATTAATTGAAATAAATAATAATTGGCTGTGTAGATTAAAAATGTTAATAATCGCTCGCTTAATAATGTGCCCGGTATATGGCAATAGGCTAGCGCCCATTGGGACCCAAACATAACTGGCGAAGTTGGGGTGTCTAATACACCTCTGTTTACCCTTTCGGGGATAAAGGCGTGAAGTTATGTTATGTTTTTCATTTAATATAATATCGTAAAATATTGTATGTACCAACAATACTCAGTCATACAACAAGAATGCGAGGCAGCTTCCTACAAATATAACACACCTAACAATGAAGTTGTTTACTAACAACATAATATGTATAAACGGCAATTTTTATTTCTATAATATCAAAGAAAGAATTGACTGAAATAAGTGTAAGAGTAATAAAACCCGGGAGGGTTAAGTGTGTTAAGACCTTTAACAGTGTTCCGTTAAGTGGCTGTTTTACGCGTTTCCTAATGGTCATCTGAAAACGGTTTATATGTACACACAACACCTTGTTCACAAGATTTTAGCTGGCAATACATTTTGATGCATTTACATGAACTCACGTTGCATAAATTAATAGGGATATTGAAAACGAAAGCTGTAGTATTCCTTCAGACTTGAAACAATAATTTGCGGATATCACAATGTATTGACCCATGCAATAATCAAACCCACAAACTCGGCGCTGTGTTAGGCGGCGAGGCGACCAATTAAGCTACTAAGCCATCGGTACAGTCTTAATAAATTCATAGTTTACATTACCTAGTTAGCAGTGTGATAATGCAAGCAGAACTGCTTTTTAATTTCTGCTCTATAATTATTTGCTCAACTCAAAACGTTTATATGGATACGCGTCTTTTAGATAATTTCTGGCAATTAGCAGACTATGTCATGAACCCCCCCGTGGGATCTCCACCTTGTCGTGGTGGGGTGGGCTCAGTAACCGTGGGTTAGAAGCCACCCACGGTGAAGCTAAGCGGGATCCCGGGAGGGGACGCTCCACGTGGGCTTGGTAGAGGCCTGCGTAGGATGCGTCCCATGGTGCGGGTGCGGGGGACAGTTCTGTCTGTCCCTCGCAGTCGGGTGCGGTCGCGGGAGGAGAGGCGTGTGGGTGTTGCGTTGCCCCGCGCCCTATCTCCCGCGACCAAATGGGGGCGCACCATCGTTGCGTCGCGGTGGGGCCGCAGAGGAAGAGGAGATGCGGTGTTGCGTTGCCGTCCTCCCTATCCTCTGCGGCCGCTGGGTGTTTTGGCGGCGGGGCCCAACACCTTCATCCGCCGCCAAGGGGGTTTCGTTCGGGGCCCGCCTTACCATCTGGCGGGCCAATACCCGTCAGGGGGTAGCGAGGAATGCTTTGGTGAAACCCTACCCTCCGACACATGGGTACATGAGGAGCACGGGTTTAAAAAAAAAAAAAAAAAGACTATGTCATGAACAAATACCCACAGAGTACCTTTTTATATACGGTAATACCTAAATGACAAGCTCCAGTCTTCGACAATAAATAAATCTATGGCACGTGTAATCTACAATGGTCTATAGAAAGATCTTTAGACACATCAACTCACCTGCGTATGAATACATCAATTAATTAATTTTCCCTTTGAGTTCTCATCTAATGAGTTTGCCCCTCTTATAGAAGCTGCGCCTAATTATTTGCAGTTGCCATTATTGTTTACTATTGATTCCTTAACAATGCGGGTGATTACTTTATATACGAAATTCTATTATGTCTCAAAAGAAAAATACCCGCAGGTGTTTTAAAGCTACTTTCGGCAACTAAACTATCTTTGCATACATACATACATATCGTCACGCCTTTTATCCCCGAAGGGGTAGGCAGGGGTGTATTTCTACACCCACTTTTCGCCAGATATACTTTAGTCCCACGTAATAAGGGGCGAGTCTATTGCCGTACCGGGCACATTTCCAGACTCCGTGCTGCTACTGAGAATTTCGTGACAGAAAAACCCAATAACACTGCCCGACCCAGGAATCGAACCCGGGACCTCCCGATCCCATGCGCACATTTATGGCGCGAGACCAACGAGGCAGTCGTATAGGGTTTGATGTCGAGTTTTCCGTCTCTACGCAAAGATGGTATTTGCATCGTGTTATCCCTTACTCGCCTCTTACGACACCCACGGGAAGATAGGGGGTGGTGACACTTGTATTCTATGCCGTCAACCACACGGCTTTCTTTGGTTTTAATTAAATATTAAAAAGGTGTCTAAGAGCATAACGTCAATTATAATACTCTCACAAAACATCAATCTGTAAATTGGACAATCAAAAACTAAAAAAACAAAGCTATACTTTTAAAAGAAATCCAGATATACCTAAGGCCTTTTTAATCTACCTGTATATAATTAAGAAAAAGAAATGAAATGCCATTTCATATTTTTGTAGTGCCATTTTTAATTTATCAGGGTGGTGGCAGCTAGTCCGGAACCATTTGCGGGGGGAGGCGGCAATGTCGGCAGCGTACAATGCTGAAACCTTCTATTGAAGGCGTCTTTTGTTCCACATAAACAAGATTTTATTAGAGACTAAGCCATATCACGTATTCATTTCATTCTACGATCACGAAAAATTCGCGCACATTCAGTAATATTTCGACTTTAAAGTTTCACGATTTGTATACACCATACAATGTAATTTAACATTTACAATCGCGAAAAGATGCAATTAACTGACAAGTTCTTAAAATGGTTATAAATATGTACTAATTTGTTTCTTATTTTGATGTTTCGAACGGCTTACAACGGCTGTAGTCACGAGGGGACTGATGTCAGCTTAGTGCCGTCCTAGTGAAGCGCGGGTTTCGGTAGCAATCCTCATCAGATTTTTTTATTTTTAGATTCACTATCGGTACTTCGACACTACACGTATGACGTCTACTAACTGGTGAGCTATGTTTCTGCAGTGGTGTTTGCGCTTGCTGATGCATGTGTTCAAACAATAGTAAACGTGATAAAGATCCGTTAAATAAACTTGTACGATTTAATGATAATTTTTTAAGCCTCAATATTTTGAATTTATACACCAGCCATACATTGAAATATCCAGGGCTATACATATTTATTAACTACGACAGAAATTTACGTGATTACACTATGCCTACTTATAAATTATGTAGTACGTATATCAACTAAATTGTCTGATAAATAGTCAAATGCATTTATGACAATTTTCAAGCAGTGCCTTTGAACTACCAGTTCAGATAATGATCCCGTTGTTTAGATTTTTTTTTGAATAAGACAACTCCCGCACTAGGAAGAAATTCCTGTGTCGCGGGGGACTTTACAAACATTCAATCAACGGACACAAAGAACACCCAGACTCGAGACAACAATTACTGGATCACACAAAGTGTTGTCACGTGTGGGAATTGAACCCACGACACGCGGTGCAGTACCGAACGGCGAGGTGACCTAAGCGGTCACCACTACGCCAACCGTGCAGTCAACTTACATATGAGGCTACAACGATACTAAATTGAATTATACGTCATTTTATATCCATTAACGAAATAATGCGTTGTTCAAAAAAAAATGTAGGTTATGTGGGTTTACAAAACATGGTTCAGCGTTGTAGAAGTCGACTATATTTGCTAGGAATAAACACTTTTATACTTAGAATTTTCGTTACAGCAACTTATCGACGCAAATGAGGTATTTGGACCTACACTTTGTCGATTAGTTCGATGTTTTTATTTACACTGATGATGAAGATGACTATTCACCCATATTTTAACAACATCTTCCAAGTATCAACAGACGGTATCCTTAGTGGCAGGTACTGGTTACAAAATGCCTGCCTTAACACGAGCCCTAAAGCAATGGTTACTCATTGGTTGACCTTATTTTATAAATAAAAAAATAACGATCCTTACTATAAATTAGGTGTAATTTAGAGCAACATAAAAATATTCCAATTCAACCCACTCCCTTCAAGTCGGTATTTAAATAAGTGAAATAAAAAATAAACAAACATGCACGAGTAAGAGATCGCACGATTAACTTTTCACCGTCGACACCGTATTTTCCGTGTTTCTTTGCTTACGCCCCTTCCCGTAAGTTATGGCTGATCAAATCTCGACTTCAGACAATATACGCCCATACATCACCATTATGGAACAACTAAAATTTTGCTTCAGCTACATTTTTTTTTGAACAACGCATTATTTCGTTAATGGATATAAAATGACGTATAATTCAATTTAGTGTCGTTGTAGCCTCATATGTAAGTTGAGTCATTTTCATACACACTCTATCAATGGTGTTCAATGACGTGTATCTTTGTTATAATGTAATGATCACAGTAGTATAAAGTTCATATAGTGACTTGGCTTGCTCGTAATAGGTCAGCAAAGTTAAGCAACGTTTGCAGGCCACCAGTGAGATGGGTAACCACGTGCGACATGTACATGATAGGACTACTGTGCTTACCCGTACCCGGGTCTTGTCTCAGGGAAGAATCGTTAGCCTGGCATGGCCCTCAAGTGGTCTCAGAACTGTGACACAAGATTTGGTCACACACTCGCACGAGAAAGAACGTAGTGCTTGATTATGACAGATTGTAAAGAATACGCGCTTCAAATTTTAATTTTAGTGTGATAGACGTAAATACAGTCTAGTTATTTTATTTACAACAAATATAATAATCTTTGATGTTCACGAAAAAGTACCTACATTTAATTTTTGATAAAACATTTTTTCATACTTATTTAGATAGCAGTAAATTTTATGGCCTGAAGAATGGCTAAACAATTTACCTAGCAAGCCCCAATCTACATTATTATATTTTTAGAAAATAATGACGCCTCGTTCGAATAGTAAAATTGAATGACGTGGTAAAAGCCGATAGCGAAGGCGTCGTTACTTGTAAATGGCAAAAACCACATTGAAAAATCTGATATAAAGCTTTTTGGCAGGGCAAATCACTACTGACATACAGATTACAATGCATCTTTTTGCGAAAGCGTTCTTCCAAAAGAGCATTGACAAAGTAAATGTTATTTAAATAAAATAAAACACAAAGTATGACAGCAAGCTTTAATTGAGTTTCTTCAAGACGTAATGACTTTGCCTATGCTGATCTTTAAGCGTGCAAAATAAAGAAAGCTATTTAAAAAACGCCCCTAAAACAAATATTTCAGACTTAAACTTTCGTCTTAAAAGCAATGTCTGTGTTAATACTCAGTAATTTGAGCATTACGAGTTTACGACTTAATTTGAACTCGTTATCAGCTTAACGCGACGCCTCGCCCGGAGATTACCCCGCAAAAACAAATGACTGACACATAAATCTTCCTATCCTGAATTACATTGGTACTAACATAACGTTTTTATCTTTACTACCACCTTTTATTGTCATAGTTTGTGCTAACTGTTTTCACATGTTATTCGCCACAGAATCATGGCTAGCTTAGTACATAAACCGCTCCGGATTCCTAACTAAAGTCACAAATCCTAGTCCTACCCCAGCCCGTCATAGCTGAAAATGTTTGCTACAATTTATTTTCATGCAATGTTTTAAAATAAATGCTTCAGCTACCCTGCATACACATACTTTATACGAAAGCAATCTTTATGAAGATACTAAAGCGTAATGTACAGCTCATAATACGAGAGCCTTGAGGTGCTTACAACCGATATTGAGTTGAGCTGTTGCTGTCACTGTCCGATTGTATACATAAGAAAGAGAAGCGCGACAACAATGGGACGTTTAGAACTCTTTACAAACCATAAAATAAATTAATTACAGAAAATGTATTAATTGGATTAAAAAAATAAAACAGTATTTCGTTAGTATGTTGGTTGTTGAATAATTTGTCAAAAAATCAGAATGATTGTATGTATTTTAATATGGTTTTTATTCGATAAATATTTTTAGAGGTATCTTTGTGATTTTTTTCTATCGATTAAAGTTCGTTGTTTTTTGATTGTGTTAACTGCATTGAATCATATATCTTAAAGCATTATAAAACTCGCGTTTAGCTCTTGTATTGTAAAAATAAAATCAGACCTATGTACGTGTATAAAAACCGTCGCTCTATCGAATTAGAAGAAAACTTTACGCTTAAACGAAGAGCCAATAATATAATATGTATATTGTATCTCACATAACTCCAAATAGCTTATTCAGAATATCAATAAAATCTATATTGAATGGCAATATTGAGTATACACACAATGGTTCTATAAAGATAAAATAAGTACAACATAATCTTGATAAATAAAATCTTCATATTTTGGCTGATACACTGATATCGATATTTTTGTAACAATATGAAAGCGCTAATCATATTCACTTTTATTGGAATCTGTTCGAACTTACATGAGCCGCGATTTTAAGAATTGATGAACAATTTATGGTGAATGAACTTCAAACAAATTATTTTCTCATCAAAGTACATAATATAAACTCGCATACTTCAGTTTGAATGAGCCTGATTATTCGGAGGTGCACCTTTTATCCCAACGTAAAGTAGGGCCTGCACCTTGTACGCCATTTTATAAGCGTACGTACGAACACGAGCAAAGGATTTAGATCCTTCAAGTACTAACGAAGTGCTCATATTAGATACGATCATGCGAGTTATTTGTAGGTATTCGTGAGCAAAGCTCCGTGAGCCGATGTCTTGTCGGAAAATTAAAAATGGATCAAATATTCTCTTTTCTGTCTCCTAATCGTAATAATGTCTCACCTTCAAAATAACGATTCATCAGACAGAAGCTACAACTAAATTTGTCATTGCACTGTGTGTAACTTTCTAAGCAGCTGAACGAACTAAAATACAAGTATTATCCGAACAAGCAGCCTACCTCGGCTATGGAGTTTGAACAGGGCAGGAACTTGAGGGAATTCAACATCTACAATATTTCACGATAATTATGAAAGTATACTCGTATTTCTACGGAGGAAAGTTGTGCGATGTAGTTATTTATGTTATACCCGTCCAGACAGGCGCATTAAAGTTTTAAGTGCTTTTGCAATCAAGCAACCGTTGATGGAGATTTGTTAGGTCCCGTTACACAAACAAACTTAACAAATGCTAATCTAGGCGGAACTTTTTGATAACTGGAACCCGAGATCAAATTCAAATTCAAACTCATTTATTCATATAGGTTACAAAAGCAACACTTATGAACGTCATTTCTTTTTTTATAACCAGGTTCGGGATGGTAGGGCTATGAGAAGAGCCTGGAAGAAACTCATGCCACTTTTAAATCAGAATATTAATCTTACAATTTGTGGTACCATGATTGCTGACACAGCCAAAACACTTCGCGACACTGATTAGAAATAAATGGATATGAAAATATATTTGAATAGTACAACAACAAAACATTATAGCGACAGAAGTATACATGTATCAGCAACCAATAGATTAAAGAACTTTGTAAAGGTGACAAGTGAACAATGACTAGATCAGGGATAAAAACTGATAGACTAGATTCAACAAATCATAAAAAATATACAAACCCTGCAAACATCATGAGTGTTGGCAAGGCACCTCCACTTAACATGTTACTAATTAAGAAGAGAGTTTAATAAATATATTACACAGTCATAAGAACAATAATAGTGAATTTAAAAAAGCAACTAGACCCATGATGTCTTGTCATCTAGAAATTCTTTAATAGTGTAATAACCCCTTTTTAAAAGAAAATTCCTAGTAGTGGTTTTAAATTTGTGCAGAGGTAAATTCATTATTTCCAGAGGTAATTTGTAGAAGATTTGTATACCGAGTCACGCAAATGAGTTATGAACTTTATGTAGACGGAAGTTCAAAGTTTGCGGAAGCTTTTATTGTTGTGATTTTTGACTGAACTTGGTATTTTGGTTAATAGTTAATGAAAAAAAAGAACAACACTAAATAAATAATGAAATCAATGTCCATTTTCCAAACTGTTTCACAAACCATTTGGCGTGACGTACTCGTAGTAGCAAGGTAACTTTACTATTGCATAATCGATGACACTGATTTTAGTTTTGTTTTGTTAGATATATTTATATTTATTCTCGGCCTTCTTAGGTTTTAAAAGGCACAGACTAAAATATTTTGAAACGTACCTCTAATTTATTATAACGACGCTAAAAGCCTAACAATTCAATAAGCAAAAAAGGCAATTTAGATTTCGCTATGAAAAGCTTTCGCAAAAACTCTACGTATTTTTAATCAGTACCAAGAAGGTATAAGCCAGCCTTCGTAATGTTTTGATTCACGCAATTCATCCGCCATCATTACTTTCATCCGTCCAATTCAGTACAAGGTAATACTTATAAAGATCAAAGATGAAATATAAATAGTTAGAACCAGCAACAGGTTCGACTCATATTAAAAATGTTCAAATGTTTTCCCTTTGAGCAGGTAGGCTTATTAATTAGGCTTATTAATTTTAAAGCAAGAAATCAAATCATATTTTCAAATAACCAGTATTTTTATTCTTGCAGAGGCAAAGCTTTGTAGGCATATTTTTTTTATGAATACTGTTACTGTCTTCCTAAGCGTATGACAACTCACTAGTCATGTCACGAGTGTGCCTTGTATGTAAGCTTGTATACAATTTATATAATTCAAGTCATGAATTATCTATAATTTTAAAAGTAAATTATTACGAGTTTTACTGTGTTTATATTATTACTTTACGTTTTAAAAATCTTTTCTTTTTGCCGGGTTGTCTAAATCTGTACAGGTTTATTAAAACCAATTGCCCTCTTAACATCTTATTTTGATAGTAAGTAGAAAATGCAACACATGTATATTCACCCAAACCATTGATGCTGTCTACAAACATTCTCTGTCTGCTTAGCGCCTACCTGTCGTCGTTAATAATTTACGTCTATTGACGTTAAATCAGGGTACATGACCTGACACATACGGTCATTCTGACCTCAAAGCCTTCGTCACAACAAAGTGATGCACTCAAAGGCATAGAGGAGTATGCAAACGATCGACAACAAGCAACTTGTCACCATAATCGTCTCGGCGGCCATCTCTCGACGCCGAAGCTGAGAAGTTTCGTAAACTCTTTAGGGAATATTGTGTCCCCACTGAAAGGTATTTGTTTAGTCTTACTATGAATGTAAAATGTCTGTGCTGATACATTCGAGCGACAATCTACTATTACAGTAGACTGTTGACACAAATTCCCAATTAGTAGATAAAAATATTATAGAACCCTTTTTTAAATTTATATGCGAATAAAAATTCATATAGAAATTAAATATTCATTAATTAGAAATAAATTAGTCTACGGACGCTCTTAAATGCCAAAAACACAACTAAAATAATTCCACATAGAGCAAGTAACAAACTTAAATTATGCAAAACAACGTCTGATTTTACTAGTTATAATTTACAAAGTAAACAGTTCTCAATAGGGTGATTAATTTCACGTTAACAAAAAAACAAACAAAACTTCGAGTAATATTAGCACAATAATTAGCATAAATAAACAGAAACCCACTGTGGGTCAGTCCCAACAGCCTAACGAAGCGGCTGAACTCTACTTCAACTTTAAATTAAGCAAGTCACGGAACGCCTTAATACGTAATGTGGCACCGTCTCGACGCTCGCGCTCCCTAAACACCTAAACGCAATCTGAAATTCATACCTGCAGTATTCGCCTAGAAAGAAACTTTGGCCTTTACTGACCTTGTCTGCAAGTGTGAACACACTTGTACAAACGGTGACGTGTATACAGGATACCACAAGACCCCTGTTTTCAACCATCATTACCTTTAAACCGTGTTTGTCCACTGCCAAATGTTATGAGCTTTTCCGCATTCTATTGCCCTACTTCATGTTTATTTTCACAAACAACTTACTTCATTAATGTCTTTATCTCGTGAATGTCCACCGAGGTTTGTAATGTTATTGTTGTAATTTCTTTTATTACAATTTCTTTATGGCAGACAATAATATTTATTTTCTCTTGTGTTTGATGAAAAATAACGCATAATCATGATATAAGATAAATACAGTTCTACCTATTTAGATAGCACATATTAATAAACTAGAAGACGCCAGCAGCTACGCCTGCATTTTTTTTATTTACCCGTTTTGGCCGATCCCGTGGGAATTTCGGGAAATCCCTTCTTAGTGCACCCCTACGGTCCCCAAGGAACAAAAATTTTTGATCCACACTAGTATAATTATTGCATGTTAAAATGCACATACTAGTGCTATTAACGTTACCTTTTTATGGTTACTTTCACCACTAACCGATAAGTTCCTGTAAAATTAATTTGTAAGAACTCAATGCAAATCTTTCTTCCAATTTTTTATTTATCAGGCATATCATTTTTGACCTTAGTCTTCTTATGTCATTTTTGACTGCCTATGTGGTCCTGCGGTAGTGTAAGTGACTGCGGATCACGAGTTCTCAGGTCCAATTCCCGAGTCGAGCAAAAAGTGATATTAGCTTTTTCCCAATAGAAGTTCGGAGTTAGAAGTTACACACCCGTCCCTCGGAAAGGCCTTTGGACCTGCGCCTAATCTCTCTTCGGTCGTGTCGCATTAGGCATCCCATCAGACTTTGGGAGTGAGGGAATAGCGAGTGCACTTGTGTTTGTCCACAACTTTATAATAATGATCATTTATTTCAGGTAACAATAACCCATATAGATATATATCTTAAAGTTCCGCGTAGT
Source organism: Euclidia mi (assembly GCA_944739405.2). Taxonomy (NCBI): domain Eukaryota; kingdom Metazoa; phylum Arthropoda; class Insecta; order Lepidoptera; family Erebidae; genus Euclidia; species Euclidia mi. The sequence continues at coordinate 80,942,148 of OX123181.2, forward strand.
GATGAGACAAATGAGACTGGTCACCATGGTCGAAATGCGTTTTAGGAGTCATCATTTTTTATATCTCATTTTACCTTCTATAAAATATTTTGTAAGACACAATTACTCGCACTCTTCGCGAGAAAATCTAGCAACAAAATTTTGTGTGGAGTCTGTTATTATATCTAGTTGCGTTGCTGAACCCTAGCGTATATAGACGGTGATAGTAGTCACTGCGATCCTTAACTGAAGTGCAGCAGGTGTCTCCGTGGCTATGAATATTAACACACATGAATATTCTGACAATGTTTGCGCATTTTGCCCACGATGACATCTGTCAGAAAATGTTCGGCAACAAGTTGTGCGATAAGTAAATCCTTGTTGAAATTGTAGAGCAATTCAATAATGATTGACTCATTATTGTTTATTTTGTTTCTTTTCCTTATGGTAGTAGACGGCAAATGAGCAGACGGATCGCCTGATGGTAAGCAGTTACCGCCGCCCATGGACACAAGCAACACCACATGAGTCACAAGTGCGTTGCCGCCCCTTGGGGTTGGGAAAAGGGATAGGATGAGGGATAAGGAATAGGGGATAGTGCGTCCGGTACTCTCACTCACCGAACGAAACGCAACAGTTTAGGTACTGTTAGTTTACGTCGATTTTCTGTGAGAGGGTAGTACAGCCCCGCTCGAGCCGGCCCATTCAAGCTGAAATCAGCAAGGCTCTACTACCTTGTACAATCATTTCGATTCATTGGGATCGAAGCAAGTGGGCTTCGATCCAGTACTCTTACGATCTCACCCTCTATCGTTAATCTCGTTTGCTATATTCACCCTTTTTACATTCATCTTCATGTTCTTTATAGAATTCATAATTTCAAATTATATTATACCTGTCTACGCTTTAATTTCTCTGATTGCACTTGACTTTTACTCATAGGTAGCTCGAAAACGTCACAGTCACTTCAAGCAACTCTTTTATTGAAGTATTATTTACCTTTCCCCGCCTACTTGCGTAAAAATTTATTGAAATTATGTTTAGCGACATACATCAGTATTAAATTATTTTTTATTTCTACGTAAGACATATGTCGTTTAAACATGTTACTGAATGTCAATATAAAAAACAATATTGCTTTATTGATTGACTGACAGACAACGCACAACGAAACTACTGGGCACAAGCTGTAATTTGGCATCTTTGTTCCTTGGAAAGTGTAGTAGCACTAAGAGAGGATTTTAGGAAATGCCTCCCCTTAAGAAGTTAAAGTCCCATGTGGGCAGTGCCGTGGCCGAATTCTGGGTAATTAAACATTTGTTGTTGTGTGGTTAGTATTGAAAACAATTATGCCTATTTAAAATTAAATATGTGAAACTAATTTCCTATGAACAAATGAATCAAACTTAACTTCTAATAACTCACTGAACATATTATTTTGAACGAGTAGGTATGTCATTATACGACAATTAACAATTTAATACGCACATAACTTTTAAATGTCATTGGTGTGTACCGCGTGGATTCGAATCCGAGACTCTCTCCGTAGCAGTCTTTCAGTCACATTAGGCTATTGCTGGCTATCATCAATACATTATGTACATGTACAGTGCAAGCTATTCACAATAATTCGTTACCGATTTGTCAGCACTTCACGTGAGCCGCGGCTCCTCCCATTCAGTACACTCATATAATTCAAATCGGATAGTTCTCACTCAATTCAATATCAATAAGTAATAATTATCAAGTCAACCATATTTCGTTTCAATTAAATAACTTCTAACTATCAAATTATAAGTTGTATGGTCCACATAATACATCCAACATCATACTTATGAGTATCATTATCGCATCAACGTTTTTTTATCAAATACTAAATGAAACAACCAAAACAAGCGCCATTAATAAATATCGTTGTCCTCATAAACTATCATTCCGTGTTCCGACGCGTAGATACTGCTATAATTCACGTCACTTGGCAGGCGATTAAAAAGGCCTATTCACACATATCAGTGAAGTCACAATTCCGGCACAGTACCGGCACCGTGATAATTATTCTTTCATACATTTTCTATGAACATATCCACACCCGTCAGTGTCAGTGACGACACAGTACTCTCAGTGACAGTGCCGGCGCCGGCGATCACGGACGTAATCGGTGGCGACGATATTTTTTGTCGGATCACGGACGCCGGTGTCCGTAATACAAAAGGCAAGACAAGCGACTGATAGAATTGGTTCGTGAAAATAATGTTTTGTATGATTTGTCTCATTTAGAGATTATTGAAACAGCTAGAGCTTTCCGTCATTCTAAAATATTGAAAATATTTCTTTTCGTATTTAATAAATTCTTTGTATAATGTCATGAACTCTCCTTCTGTTTTACTTAATCGCCATGCTTCATGCACCCATTTCTTTTTTTCCCTTGATACTGCTCTTTTTCTTCTTCGTCAAAGCAATGGATATCATTGCTAGTTCCGTATTGTTGAATAGAGCCATAGCAAATATCATCACCAACTATCGTCGCACCGTACTCAGTGCTTTCGATCCGCGCACTGATACATGTGTGAATTAAAGCACTGCCGCCTCACTATAGCACTGACACTGAACTGTGCGGACACGTTGCCGGAACTGAGACTTCACTGATATGTGTGAATCGGCCTTAGTGGACGCAGTATGCTGTTATTAGAAGGCAGTTGGCGTCTCAACATACCGCACACATAGACGCTTGAAATTATAATGGTTATGGCAATGACTTATTATACATTGGGGTAGATTCGTTGGTGTAACAAGCAAATAATGATAAAAAATATACAGATATGAAGAAGATAGTTTTAGACTGCCTCCGTGGTCCAGTGTATAGCGTATGCGTCTGCTGATTAGGAGGTCTCGGGTTCGATTCCCGGGTCGGGCAAAAGTGTTACGGATTTTGTCCGAATTCGCAATGGCAGCTCGGAGGCTGGCAATGGCATTTACCTGGAAACGGTAATAGCCTCGACTCCGATTACGTCGGACCTAAAATTCATAACATGGCGACATTGACTTTGCCCACCAGTTACTGCGGCAAGACAAAGTCTCGCTATGAGCGCTGCGAGAACTAAGTTGTATTATACGTCAAGTGTGCACTCTAGTGTACTTAGGTGTCAATCATGTGAGCAGTTATAGGAGACCTTTAAAAATATGGGGATTATATTATATATATATATATACTGCCTCGTTGGTCTCGCGGCATAAATGTGCGCGTGGGATTGGGAGGTCTCGGGTTCGATTCCCGGATCGGGCAAAGTGTTATTGGGTTTTGCCGTTAGGAAATTCTCAGTAGCAGCACGGAGTCTGGTAATGTGCCCGGTACGGCAATAGGCTCGCCCCCTATTACGTGGGACCTTAAAATTATGGCGAAATATGGGTGTAATATTATACCTCTGCCTACCCCTTCGGAGATACAGGCGTGAGTCTATAAAAAAACCCACAGTTCCGCCCGCGTAAGACGTTTTGATCCTTTGCTAGCGGTATTTCAAAAAATCCTCTCTTAGTGCACCCTCCATACTTCCCAAGAAAAAATATATACCTCATTTCAGCATCTACGCCCAAAAGTTTCGACTGTGCGTTGTCTGTCAGTCAGTCAGTAATGCAAAAGTTTTATATATTAATACACTCGAGCGTAAACAGATATATTCTGTTTAACATTCTAATGAGGACTTATTCTTTTGAAGATCAGTTGGTATAAATCAAATCTCATTGATGTTGGATTATATGGAACCTAAAGCATTAATTCCTATTATATTATCTCCAGTAGAAATATAACTGACAAATCTTATGATACCATAAACGTAACAGATCGCAATCGCATAAAATTTATAAACGGTGTAAATAAATATTTTCCCTCGACGTTCCTACAGTTTGAGAGTCAGCGTGACTGGTGTGAAACCAACATTCTTACTTGTTTCTTATTTCCGTTTCTTCTTACATTGTTACCACCCCAACGCACAATTAACTCTTTCAAATTTGGCAGTGGAAACGGGAAAACTGTCATTTTTCTCGTCATAGTCAATGAAGGAAGGCCAAATTGTCGAAGAACAAAAGTTTTTATACCCGTTAAATTATATCTACGCATTATAAGGCCTGTTCACAAATATGATCAAAATATGCCATAATTCGTAACAGATTAAGTATGATAAACAATGAAAAATATTAGAAAAGGGAGAGGGCGGCCAATGAAAAGATGGATGGACTGTGTGAGGATGGATATGAAAGAGAAAGGGGTGAACGATCGGATGATTGGTGACAGAGAAGTATGCAAGCGATAGACATACTGCGCCGACCCCAAATAAATTGGGACCAGGGCAAGACAATGATGATGATGAAACAATGAAAAATATCTCATCCTATGTTATACTGACCATCAAGCTACAGTTTTCTGTTTTATCTACTCTATGTTCAATCTAAATATATGCGGTGCATTAGTGAACTACTAATCACTTACCTACTAACTCGAGCTTTACGTTGTGGTTGCCATTGTCAGCTACCCTACGCTACAAAGTTTTTACGCGCCGCCACGCTTAGCTATCGTAGCCTTTCGAGAACCACTCTCCTAATTTATCACGAACGCCCTTAAAAATCACAACACCACACTGAGCAGTGAAATAGCATTGTTAAAATCTTTATTGTTTAATTTAATATTCGCTCGGTCCCGACATTCCCAGGCTGAAATATAAATAGGTATGTAACGTCTTAAATAAAAAGGCAGCGATAACCGAGTGGATATACCAACAGACTGCCGTGCAGAGGGTATCAGGTTCGAATCCACGGCGCGCACCAATGACTTTTCGGAGTTATGTGCGTATTGAATTGTTTATTTATTTATTTATTTTAAAACTTCTTGCACATAATTTAAAATTATTGCACAAATTGTTAATTATCGTTTGTCCCGTGCCTCGAAGAGCACGTTAAGCCGTCGGTCCCGGTTGTCATGAAGATCTTTGACAGTCGTTACAGGGCGTCAGTACCTTCTAAATAAACTGACACTAGTCTAAACCATGGAATATCGCTATCCCTTCGGGTTGCGGAGGTCAGACAGGCAGTGGCTCTGTGGAAAAGCTAATATTCAGCCAAATCCGGTTAGACTAGAAAGCGGACCCCAGACTGAAACTGGAATAACGCTAAGAGAAACAAATGTAACGTCTTAAATGCTAGAACTTGATAACAGATAGACGAACAAAACACGCCCAAGCGAGAGATTCCCGTTGTAGAAATTAACTTATTTAACTTCAAATTAGATTTTCGCGGAACGATCTTTAAAGTTTTTCTCTGGATCGACACAAAAGGTTACACAATTTCACGTATTTTCCTCAAAATTATGATGGCATAATTGCTTTACAGCTGACATCAACCATTGATTGAAATGCACACAATCAAGATGTACTCAAAAGCGGAGTTTTCTCATAAATCTTTTGATAATTTGCGCCGTTTGTTTTCAAAGTAAATTTCTCTTAGAGTGCAACAAATTTATCTAGAACCGGGGTAACATTTTTTACATTGTTTACGTTATATGCTCCATTACCTCGAATGGAATAAAATAGAATATTTATATGTCTGGCAAGTAAAGTGATGCGCATTTGTACGGCATTTCATAAAATGACATGGTACAGTAATCTTATGAATAAGATAAGCCGAAAATACCTAGGACTCCCTGTTTAGAAGATAATACAATGTTGACGTGTAAATGTTTATCAAGCGAAAATCTTTCTAGAAATCTTGCATGGTTTGTCGATGTGGATATATTTCGAACGTATTATTTTCTACTAGAAGAAAACCGGTCATAGTTTGTAATATGAGTTCACACACACATACAATATCTTTGTTGTTAAAAGCATAGAAGAAACTGTGTACGAGAATTGTTGCTCTGTTGATCTAATTGAACGGTAAAACCCTAAACAGGAAAATAACTTTTAAAATTATGAAATTTTTCTGTTATTTGGTTTTTCATTTTTTTGGCTAACCACTAATTTCTTTGTCAAAGCTTTTAAACCTAGCGTAAGACATCTCCATAGCAGGGATCAAAGCCACGAAATGTCTTTCGCGAAACAATGTTTTTATCAAGTAAATTAAAACAGATTTAGGTATCCCGTCTCCTATATGACAGCTTGCCGGGTTTTCCTGAAACCAATGAAACTGTTATTTATTACATCGTACCTACGTGTCTATAAACTTTTCCGTTACATTGCATGTCTGGCACCAAATTTCAAAGCCTTATACCTACACTAGAAACTAGTACGTAAGCTATATGCCTGTGGTAAACATCGCTACCGTATCTTATAAGGGCTAGGGCTATATGAGGGGACAGTATCCGACGTGCCTGAAGCTTTGTTCTAGGCTCAGCTCAACCATTCTTCATATACATACAGTTTAGTATATTGTGATGGTAAATTATTCACGAATTGGAACAATCGTCTTTGTTTACATTGTCACTGTTTTAGGTGAACTGAAATGTTTTGTATAGACTTGGCTATATTATTATGTCTAGTAGACGAAAGTGAGATGTCGTCATCCATGCGCTGTACTGACTATCGACAGTCAAAAAATATTCCTTACAGAAAAATCCAGTAGGTACTGACCCTTGCTCATCAATGTACGTGTCTTTGCATATCCTGGATCGTGGCAAATATAATCGTAAAACTACTACATACCCAATGAGCCAATACAATACATAAAGGTTTTAGATAATTTCACTATAATTCACTCTTCAGCCTTATGTTACATTTACGAATCAGATTTACAATAGAGAAGCTCAACAGCGAAACGAGAATATTCCTAAACATAATATAAACATTTTTCCTAAACATATCGGTCCGAATCTTTAATTCAAGTACAAACATTGGACCGAAATCTTTTCGTACAATAAACACGAGTACCAGTATAGCTATTATAATATAAATTACTTCTCAGGTAACCTCCCAATATGGTAAACCATTCAATAAGGATAAGGAATTGTATTTCATGATTTGCCAATGAATAGAGATGATTGAAAAGGAGTTCCCTTTTATCCCAGCTATTGTATCTCTCTTACAAATCGCCCCTTTTATCAGATCGTTGTACATACCAAGTAAGAGAAAATATCAATGTATAGTGCCTACGAAATTGGACTTAGTCGGGTAAGGGGCAGCTTATCTATATTAATGTATCATAAATAATGCTATGGTGTTGTTTTATGCATTTAAAATTTTCAATTGTTTATACATCAGAAAGAAAAAAAAGAAATCACTTCTCCTGACTGACATATGGCAGCGCCAAACTAGTGGAACTGGAAACATGAAATTTGGACAGTGGGTTCCTTTTACGACAAGGGCAACCACAAAGTAGTTTTTTTTTTAATTTCACTTCAAGGGAGTAATATTGAAAGTATGTTTGAAAATCGGCAAAATGTCGGCAATAATAAGTATCTACTGTATAAAATCAACGTCAAGACAAAAATATTAGCGTAAAGTATATATTTATTGAAGAAATTATATATTATATTATAATTACGTAAATGCCATATGTCTGTTGAAGAATGTTACATATTGAATCATAAATACTTCACTATATGAAAACAAAATTCATCATAAATATTCGTTCAATCAAATTGCGATACCGTGCACATATCTGAAGAATGAATGAATATCAAATTTTCTTTCCCTCATTTCCGATTAAGAGTTTCCCCAAAGAGATTGCGTAGTAACCTTTCATTATTCATTTCATGGATGTGTACATATGTAATGTAAAAGTATGTGAATGTTACTGTAAGCCGCACAGAGAAACTATTAAAATGACCCCATTGGCTTTAAGCCAAATCGATTTGTAACTGCCGTACAAAAAGCAATAAAAATCGGACTTGCATACATGATAACGCCGAAAAAATAGCTGCATTCGTCATAGTATAGCGCTTCCGTGATAGCACTGAAATATATTGTTGTCACAAGCCTTTGTGTAAGAAATAAACTTCGTCGGTAGAAAGCTATTCTCGAATTGTGAATACAAAGCTAGATTTTAGAAGTTGACATCACGTAGGGTGGACTTAATCGTAAGTACATTAATAGACGATTAATTTGATGGGTGAGCCATCAAATGCCCCCAGGATGTTAAACCTAGAAATGCGAAATGAAATTCGAAGGACACATTTTGGGCGTGACATAAAGTCGGCCGATCGGGTCATTTACATTATAATGAGTCTGAAACGTGCGTGCGTATATCCAAATACGTTTTCTTATACACATAAAGCGAAGTAATGAACATTTTATGCAATACAAATAACTTTTTGAACGTAAATGTGCAATGTTTTGTGTATTTTTACCATAGATAGCTTTTGTTTTTTGTTTTTTTGTTTTTCGTGTGAGTGTGTGGCCAACTCTGGTGTCGGAGTTTTCAGACCGCCCGAAGGCCTCCGACATGGCCTAACGATCCTTATCCTTAGATAGCTTTTTATGAGGTCAGATTAAAATATGAATATATGTAGTTACATGGACATTTGCACAACACGTTGCGGCACAGTATTTCGTTATTTTATTTTTAACTCACAATTAATATTTTCATTATTTTAAGCACTTTAATTTAAGCGTTACAGCACTACCATTAAATAAATAGTAACATTGTTTACTATTAATTAAATTATTTTATTATATTATTCGTAATTGAGGATATAACTATTTTTAACTATAATATTTCAATAATCCTTTACGTGGCGTCTAGGAATATAGTATTAGAAGAATATTTGCAAACCACAGGCGAGATTAAGTCGGTGTGAGAAATTTTTGGGGCAGGTATCTACGGAATATTTTCGGTAGCCTTGGTTCGTGATGAATAGGTTAGAACGTGGAACGGTTGCCAACTAGCCTAGAAAATAAGGGTAAAGATCGCCACTACCAAACTAATAAGGTAAACGACTATTTCGACACGAATGTCTACTTTATATAAAACGAGGTGTTTTTATACCCGGTATATTGAAAATATTGAATTTTTGCTTTTACCTCAAACATAATATAATACTTGTATGGGAAAATGTGTGTATTGTGTGGGCTTTACATTACTATGCATGCTGTTTCGATTGTTTTAATGCATTCTTTTTATGTCGAAGTTCTACACGTGAAAAAAAAATACCCTGATGGATCATCTGGAAAGAGTTTGTTTAAAGGTTTATTTAGTTGTGTTTTTGCTTTATTATGACAAGAACTAAGAACGTATACTTTGACTGTATTTATTATTTAGTGAAAATAACATATCTTTACTTTAACAAACTTTATTTATTACGTCTAAATATACACAAGGGTAGGTATTTTCGTAGACATTGGAAATGGACTTAGTTATAATAATTTCAAGAAGTTCAAACAAATTTACTTTTATAAATACTTAAAGCTGTAACAGACGATCGAACTTGGTTCGGAACGGACCACGAACCGTACGGTGCGGTCTACACAACAGACATGCGCACCAGACTCCGAACCGTCCAGTCGCGTTGTGCTAGCGTTGCGTGAACACGTCTCCTCGACATGCCGCCTATTCTATTAAAACAGGCCAAAATTGCATTAGTTGCGGCAACTATCGTTGCTACATCACCATTACAAAACCAACGAAAAAAAGAAAGGAATGGGCAAAATTTTATCTCAGAAACAGACAACAGTACAGTCTTATGAATCTCATTAAAGATCTCGATGATAAAGATTTTCGTATATATCTTCGAATGAGTTCCGAAGCATTTATTGAATTGTTGGATCTTGTGAAACCACATATAACTACCACATATAACTGTCTGTGAACACGTTGCGACGTGTTGCGCGTACGGTGGCACAACAGCGACTAGACCGAAATTTGGTTCGGTGCGCCGTCCACACGATCGAATCGGTTCGGAACGCACCGCGTTCGATGTGCAAGCGCTCCGAACCACCATACAGAACATTTTTTGTGACGCCCCAGCCTGAAATGCGTACAGTATTTAAATACGTTTATCGGTTGTTTTCTTTTTTGCATGTCATTTCAGCTACAATCCTACATTACAGGTCTTCTACATTTCCCGGACGTATAGTTATGTATATTATATATTATACTCTCGGTGCTAAGAAACTGGGGACTCGCTTCATAGATAATACGAATATAACTTTATATGCTAGGTACTATAACTAGAATTGGCTAAGAAATGCATGAGGTTAGGATAATATTTTCAGCAGCTTAAAAAAATCTGCTTGCGACAAAAGTATTGCAAACACCTGGATTTATATCTAAAAACAGTGCAACTTTCTATGGATGTAAAAACGACCTGAAAAGGTGTTACTGCAGTTAATTTGTTAATTGATCTCAATTTATTCCATGCTGTATATACTTTTTGTGAAAATGTTGAGTTTAACAATTGTGTCATATCTTCACCTGTATTTTATGATCTTATTACTGCACTGAACAAGTTATATTCATGACAAAAAATAATTCTGCTAGGAGCTGATAGTCAAAATAAAGTAAGTAAAATATCACAGACGCACAACCTAATTTTATTTGTAAGGACCAATCATGATTACGTCGCAACCACCATAAAAAACTGTGCAAAATGAATAGGTATTATTCTCAGTTAGTGAGTTCAAGACGCACTTGGAAACTAACGGATATAGTTCTCGCGTTACTAACATACTTTGTACAGCCAAGCAATCCTTTATTTTCCTTAAAGAGGAAGGTAGCTATTACACATGAACGTACCAAAACCGTTTAAAATAAAACAGCACGCGAGGAGCAACAATCAGCGGCTGAGATCGCAGTAAACATTTGAAAGCAAAACAACGGCTTCCCATTGTAAACGTGGCGAAGACAAAGGGCGGTTAGTTAACATTTTAATCTGGCGCGCGGGAACCTCATTAATGGCTTTACCGCTTGCTGGTATATCGTTCGGCCAGGATGCAAGCCGGCTTTCTTTGACCCTCTTCATGATCTACGATCAGGTGCAAACGACATTTTGTCCCTCAATTTAAACTTTAAGCCTTCAGCAAGAACCTAACGGCAAAAACTTGCACGAGTTTCTACTAAAATGGTTACTAGCAAAATCGAACGAGCTTTCCTGGTAACAACGTTTACGCCTACGCCTCTCACGATATTTGCGTAGTCAAATAAAATGGCTACTGAAAATAATCTCAGAATTTATAAATTCTTTGCTGAAGTAACTTAGTGTGCAGATATTTTTAGAAGATCTTAATCTATATTTGGAGAACTTATTTGCGTTAGGGATCATTCCTGCATACTTTACATAATATTAAAACAATAACGTTCGGTACTATTTTCATAAAGATGGTAACGTGCTCGAGATTCAGTTCTTTATCCATAATTGTATCCAATACATCGGGCAGTATATCAGCATAACATTTCTTATTCAGACAAGCAAAAGTCTATATAAATATTCTACGCTATCTAACGCTTCAGTTACTTATACAAGTAGTTAGCTAGACGACTTGCCCAAAAGCTGGCACGCAAACGGTTGGTGAGAATGGAATCTAACACGAACACCAGCACAAACGAATACTTCTGTCGAGCGAATGCCAGCTAACGACTAGATCGCATATCTGCAAAACAAATGCACGACGTCTTATTGTATATAGACTTACTTTTGTATAACCACACCTTTGTGCTTGTACGGACTTATATGTTTTAGACCAACATCTAGTCAGCTGTGCTTGAAATCATCATAATCATCATCATCCTTTTAGAATTATCCCGGTTACACACAAGACTACCGCCTTAGAGCCCGGGGTACGCTTTCTAATTTAACTACACTATTTGCTAGAATGAATCGAAGGGCTCTAAGCATCAAAGGGCTGTCTTTAACATCACTGTTAACAGTGATGTTAAAGACAGCCCTTTGATTCTTTGCCACGCCAATCAAGTTTATTGAATCAAATAAAATAATTCTCTGCACAAAATAATCATTAAACCACTTTAGAAATGGTGATAAATTAAGACTGCTGCTTAACTGCTCCAATACTCATTTACTCAATTATATACAAAATCCAATAACAACGGGCCAACAACGTGTCAGTAATTACAATTATATAAAGTCAAAAGTCAAAAATCATTTATTCATTGAGGTGGCAACGTGACGCTTATGAACGTCAAATTTTTAAAGTAAATTAATAATGCTTCTACATTTACATTTACTGCCCATTCGCAAAGCAATAGGTAGAACCACGAGAAAGAACGGGCAATAAAACTCGTGGCCACTCTTTTTAATCGCCAATGTTATGGTACATATTTTGATTTTGTAAGGAGCTGCAACTGTTTCACATTGTAATTAATTACTTGTAAATAGTAAATAAGAACATACATAATACTTAAACAAATATGCAGTTACTAAATTAAGTGCTGTAGTAGTCTTCTAATGTGAATTTTGTGTAACAGGAGCATCCAATTACGCTTTATAATGTAGGCAACTCGCGATCATGTTCAGAAGTATGGTGGATAAGTATGTTACAGAAAGTGACGGTAAATGAATACACGAAAATTACAAAAACGTTAGTATCCAGCCCATGATAACGAGTTACCTTCATCTAACACTGTAGCAAATTTTAATAAAATTTGTGGAACAACAATGAAAATGTAAATGTAGTAAGTTGAATGACCTAATAATACATGAATATTAAATTAAAAGAACTAGAGATATTATATTAAAAAAATCTGAAAAGTAAGGTATCTATATAAATTAAAAAAATCAAGAGTTGGCTAGTGTAAGTGACCATCTATCCTTATCACTGAAATAATCATTAATGGTATAATAACCTTTCCTAATAAGGCAGTCTTTTATTTTACTTTTGAACGTACTAAATGGTAATTCTAAAACACTAATTGGTATTCTATTGTATATACGAATACCTAGCCCTACAAAAGAATTATTAACTTTATGCAAAACGATGATAAGGGGCATATAACTTATGCATGTTTCGAGTATTTATGTTATGAACATCACTTTTTGTAGTAAATAAACCTATATTTTGCCGAATATACAATATATTAGCAAATAAAAACTACTGTAAGAATCCCTATAGACTTAAAGCGTTCCCTAAGAGTATCTTTTGCACCTAACATGTATATTGCTCGTACCGGTCGTTTCTGTAGAACGAAGATATTCTGAATATCCGCAGCTTTGCCCCATAACAAAATACCGTAGGATATGACACTATGAAAATAGCTAAAATAAACTAGACGAGCTGTGTCAACATCAGTAAGTTGTCTAACTTTTTTGACAGCATACGTAGCAGAGCTGAGCTTACCTGCAAGACATGCTATATGTGCACCCCGTTGTAATTTATTATCTAGTGTAATGCCTAGAAACACTGTCGAGTCAACTGTGTCAAGTTCCTCCCTATCTAGCCTTATATTAGGTCCCAGTTGTCTAACGTTAGGTAAAGCAAATTTAATGCATTTAGTCTTTTTAGAATTAAGCACTAGGTTGTTTGCTGTAAACCATTGTGTACCCTGTATAATTGCATTATTTACATCATCAAATTGATTCCTATTCCTATCTACTTTAAAAATAAGTGACGTATCATCTGCAAAAAGTACGACATCACAGATGTTTTTTAAATAAAAAGGTAAGTCATTAATATATACAAGGAATAGAAAAGGACCTAAAATAGAGCCTTGTGGAACGCCTAACAGTATAGGTAATTGAGAGGATGTAGTCCCATTTACATCGACGCACTGAAATCTTTGTCGCAGGTACGACTCGACAACACAAAGTGCGGTTTCCTCTACGCCGTAGTGGCGGAGCTTACGCAATAGTGTGTCGTGATGAACGTAATCAAATGCTTTTGAGAGGTCACAGAATACTCCGATAGCATTTTTAGATTACTCCCAAGCATTATAAACGTGTTTTATGAGAGCAACACCCGCATCAGTAGTGGATCTACCTTTAGTAAATCCGTATTGATCTTTATGAAGCAGACTATTTAAAATAAAGTGTCTTAGTAGCTGCTTTAGTAAAATCTTTTCAAATATTTTACTAAATGCTGGCAAGATAGAGATGGGCCTGAAGTTATTTACGTCATTTTTACTGCCAGATTTGAATAAAGGTATGATTTTACTTAATTTCATCAAATCCGGAAATACGCCTAAGTCAAAACATTGGTTAAAAATTATAGAGAGGTAAGGCGCAACAGTCTCAACTATAGTACCTAAAATTTTAATTGAAATGCCTCAAAAGTCGCCGGTATTTTTAATATTAATTGAATTATATGCGTATTAGAGTAAAAACTATCGTGAGTTGTCATAATTAGAGTAACTGTAACCGGTTGTACTCACGTATTATTTTTGGTCGGAGTAGCCCGACTAGTTTCGGACCATACGGAGGTCCTTAATCATGAGCAAGCGTGACCGTCCGCGTCGGCGTCGGGCGCTCCACTGAAGCGGGTCCTTCACGGTGCAGCGGAACACGTTGCAAGATGACGTTCACACAGGCACACCGGACACGCCGGCAACGCAACCAACTTCATCGCAGGCGCCGGTGAATACGTCCTCTACACGCTCGCAACGACAAGCTGCGCGGTGGGCCCGCTTCAGTGGAGCGCCCGACGCCGACGCGGACGGTCACGCTTGCTCATGATTAAGGACCTCCGTATGGTCCGAAACTAGTCGGGCTACTCCGACCAAAAATAATACGTGAGTACAACCGGTTACAGTTACTCTAATTACTCGAATTATATGCGATCAATATATCTCGCGGGGGTAACGTGCTCGAATCTAAACACGCTCTTGCATTCAGGTACACTGCTAAGCAAAAAATTTCCAGCGTCTAAAGATGATGATTGTAAAGAGCTAGTAGTTGTTAAAGGTAGTAGAAAGAAACTATTGAACATATGCGCTACTTGAGTTTGATTGGTGACTAATAAATTGTTTTCTTTTAGTTCAAATTGGTTTTCCCGTGGTCGTGCTCTTCCTGTTTCATTATTTATAATTCTCCAAGTTTCTTTAATTACATTTGTTGAATGCTTAATTTTGCTACTAATAAATTTTGATTTTGCCATAACACAAACTTGTTTAAAAATTTTTGAGTAGTTTTTTACATAATTTAGAAAAGGTGTGTCAAATCTATGTTGTTTCATAACATATAATTCAAACAATTCGGCTCTACTTCTGTATATACCTTTAGTGACCCACTGGTTAAAAGATCCGGTAGTACCCTTTAATGTGACAGTTTTACTCTTGAAAGTATCTTGAAACTCATTATTTACTATTCCAAAAAGTGAATTATAAATTGTATTTGGGTTTTCTGAGTTCAATATTGAGGGATTGAGTTTAGCGATAATATTATTTTTGAAACGTATAAGGCGATTGGTAGTTTGAGGCCTACATTCTACTGTATGTGATTTATCATTTGTTGAACATGAAAAACTAGCTATCTGTCCACAGTGATCAGAAGGAAGAGAACTAATAACTACTGGGTTTTTAGCAACACAAGAACTAAATATGTTATCCAAACAAGTAGAAGATGTTTCAGAGACTCTAGTAGGTTCACAGAATAAATTACTTAAATTAAATGACTTAAAAAGATTCAGAAATCTAGTACACTGTGAAGAATTCTCTACAATATTAATATTAAAATCACCACATACTATAATATTCTTATGACTACCTTTAATTTTATTAAGAGCATCTTCCATAACAGTCTCAAATAGATTATAATCACCAGAAGGGGGTCGATATACACAAATTATAATATATAAGTCTAGTTCCACACAGGACAACTCAATAGTGCGCTCAATAGATAAATTTACAATATCCTTACGTTCTTTGCATTTTAATAAATTTGAAGTCATTATGAGAGAACCGCCTCTAATATCCTGCTTTCTTATATACGAACTCTGCACTGTGTAATATTCATTTATAACAATAACCTCATGGGTGCTTAACCAATGTTCAGTTAAGCACAAAACCTTAACGTCATATTTTTCTAGGAATAAACTTAACTCTAACTCTTTGCCAGATAGGCCCTGCATGTTTTGATGTACTATATTCAAATACTGCAGCCTAACTGTTGTCCTATCTTGGAGTTTAAATCACAAGATGTGTCAATAAAAACGTCGTTAGTACATGTACTAACCCTATTAAATAGTCAACTCAAGGCTCACTGCCTTGCTGTAAATTGTATGCTAATAACTTAGCAACATATCGCTTAATATAAAATGGCAGATACATTGTATCTTTAGTTAAAATAAATTTACTAATAAATTTATTAGCGTCAAAAAACAATATTGCGTCACTATGACGACAAGTTATGTTATATAATAACATGTTTAATGAGTGTATGTGCATATTTTGTGTGTGTGTTAATTTGTTTGAGTAGGGTAAAGCACCTAAAATAAATTTACAACTAAATTTAGAATTAAGTTCTATCAACAATTCAACACATTCTATGATATCCTGTCTCTTTACAGTTAAACTGTTACCAAACAATAATATTGCAGTACTACTCTCATCTAAGGGGTGTAACTTAATCTGATTAACTAAACTACAGTAACTATCCCCTGGCCTACAATAATTTATAACACACTGATTTGTATATTCACTGAGAAGACTACCAAAATTGTGACCTAGCCTATCAGAAAAAATAAAAGTTTTATTAATAGATGTTGGAAGCCTAGATTTATTTAAATTTGATTGTAATGATTGTGAGTTTTGTGGATTGTTATAAAAATTCTCAGGTAGTACGGTACTCATTGGCTCTGCTGGTATAAGAGTTCAAGTACAAGAACACGAGAGCTTATTGGTCAGAGACTCATACATTTCTGCATTACACCTCACCAAGTCTACGAGCTCACCTGCCTCCACTATACGCTTGCTCAGTTCTTGTTGAGAAGCTTGGTATTTGTTGAAGATCTCATTTAAGGTTCTTTCCCTAAGTATTATCTCTTTCCTTAAGCGATGAGTGTCCATATCATACACTGATCTGCTATGTTCCAAATTTCTAGAGTACTCAGAAAGTTGATTAACTAAGTTTATGCGCTCCTTTCTAAGATTTAAATTAACTCTATGCATATTATATTTCCTAATAGATTTATGACATTTTTTTATTAATTTAGTAATTTTAATGCAACGTTTAAGTGTATTATGACTAGAAAAGCTGGGTCTCATAATAATGGTATCCTCCCTGGTCAGGTCTATAGTTACAACTGGCACCCTAATGCACACATGATCAGGCTCACTACTAACCAACTCATGATATAGGCTACAGGTATTCGCAATCTGTTGACTGTGTTTATTTATTTCTATGTTGGAGATGGTTTTATGAGCTTCACTCAATTCACGTTCCAGTTCAGCAACACGTCTCAGAGCTTCTTCATGAGTGTCCATGCACTGTTGGAAGTTGGACACCGTCAGTCGAAGTTGTTCATGTTGCTCAAGTATTTCAAGATGGTGTGTGTGCATTTCAGCCAGCTGTGCCTTGAGTTCAGTGTTCTTGTCTACTATTTTTTTTACTTCTTCTTCGCTGTCCTCTCTTTCCTGTAGCAGCTGGTTACACAGGCTTTTAGAGGATTCCAATTCCTGAATACTGACAAAGCTTTATTTTATACTGACTCACCTTTAATAAACCTGAAAATAAAATTTTACCAATTAAATTCTGTACTCGTTCAATTTAAAATCACAGAAAGCACTTCAAACGCGCTATAGCGACCGTTCAAAACAAAAACATTAATTATAATCGAACAAGTTATAGGTGAATGAAAGTCAGAGAATAACCTAACGTAATACAAGCTAGGGATCGTGCAGGTGGCGTGAGCGGTAATGGCTTCAGCGACTTGATGAATAGGCTAGAACGTGCTCTGAGTGCAAAATGCCTCATTCTATTGCCGTCTCCTCTAAAATATTGCCCAAATCGACCGTTTAACATCAATGAATTCAATGTATAGATTGATTTACTTAACCCCTCTCCCAACCTCTCCACTGCCCTGTCGTTGAGTTAGATTAAGGCATTCTTACACGATTAAAGCGCGACGCTATTTCAAGAACAACGTATATATCAAAGAGGAGTACGCCCAAAATATCTCACGCTCACTGTGTTTTTGTAATACGCGTAACATACAGACTCGTTTGACAGCTTAGCAATACGTAAATCTCGCAGCTAAAGCTTTTAATGTCGTTTGACACATTTGCACAATACACCCAAAAATATCAACAGAACTGTATTTATAGGTTTTTGTTATAATTTATTTGACAATGAAATGTGGCGGTTGATATCTCGAACATGAGTAAATATTTATTGTGGAAAATAGTATCAGTGAGGTGAAATGTTATCGGAGCTTAAATAAGTACAAAACGTCTTTGGCAAATTGTCACGAAGTCGAGATTTATTGAGAGGGCTTTGATTTATGGTTCAATCCACACATGGGCCCAAAAGGTTCAAAGACAAAAAAGTCAAGTTTATTTTCGACACAAAAAACAAAGAGAGATCCGATCATTGAGAACCGGGTGAAGTTTTCCAGCCAGCCTTAACATTTTGCTTTGTTTACCTCATTCTTATGCGCATAGCTAATTTATTAAAGTCGTTGAATTAAAGGCATACTTTATAATCTGGAGATAAACAGCCGTTACATTAATATTTATAGTATAATTATTCTACTAAATAAAAACGATTTCAAGTAAATATTAGCATCGAATATTATTCGTCCAAACTAACTTCTTCCACGTGGCACACGGTTTTATTTGATCAAACTCCTACACGAAGTAAGTTTACAAAGTAATAAATCAAAATATCACTTTTATAAAGGAACCGAGTGTAACGTTATGAATCAGTGTCATTTTCCATAACCGGGATCCGGCCTCCGTAAAGAATGATTCCAGTTCAAAACTACTTCTTTCATCTTTAGTTAGTTAAACCTATTTCCGAACCGCAAATTTGCTGGAAGTTTCGTTAAGTTCAGCAAGACTCGACGCGGATCCGATTAAATCAATTCGAGTTGGATAGAATAGACAAGCGAAGCTCCCTAATAACTTTACCTATTTTTACCTTCGAATAAGTTTTTCGTGGAGAGAAATTAATTGATATAACTTTCGGATCATATTTTTATTATAAAAATACCTGATTTGATTCACCTGACTTAACATGCTCCTTTAAAGCAATATATATAGGACCCCATTGATTTGATATCACTTTAATTAAAAAGAAATACATTCGATTTGTGTAATGCAATTTTTCTTGTATTCGAAAAATATAAGCAACAAATTCAAATGATTATTCTCATAAATTACGCGATTCATTTCAATATAAAATAAGGAATGGGACGAACATTATTAAAACCCATTTTACGTAGAGAGCTCTCTCGTATTACAAAATGCGTGTCATCGGTCACCCACATTAGGGCCGATCGACGTCCGTGATAGATACGTCGGTTTATCCAACGGGATAATAAAAACCGCACCGAGGAAACGGATCCACATTTTCTAGCTGAGTTGGAACCAGTGTGGGAAGGAAAGGAACCATAAAACAATATAAATGGGACGTGACCGCCGCTTTTCGACTTACTTTGGTCTGACTGCGCTGTAAATTCGCGCAAGTCGTATGTATGTCCTAACAAATTTTTGCTGAACCAGCCTTTTAATGGAAGGCCGTCGTCACATAAATTGCCGTTTACTTCATGATATGTTGCTGTCCAAGTAGTTGCGACGTACCGCCACTAGCCGTTTACTTTTATTGCTAAATAAATATAATATATTAGATTTGTCACTATGCACTTACAGCAGTTGTATGCACATACATACATTATTATTTAAATAAATATCTTATATCTTATACTAATATATCGTGGGTATAATGGAAGAACTGAATAACTCAAAATTTCAAGTTTCGAGATAATCGCGATTTACTGTTTTTTTGACACTTTTTTTAACATTTCTCAGAAATGGAGAACAATTTTACCGTCCGAGATTTAATATGCTTTAAGCATGTTTGCTGTCGATTCTATGCTTGATTAAACTAACTTTTATCATGAACCAAAAAAATAATAAAAATAAAAAACCAAGTTATCCAATTTTGCCACAACAAGATATTGCAAACATACCGTAGTTAGCTAATTCTATATTGTAGTTATTCAGTTTTCCCACACATTAAATGAATGTGAATACATGAATTTGGGTAAACTAAGTACACTTATTGAGTTTTCAACCTAAAGAAATATTTAAACACGAAAGTTAGGCATTCTTAGTGAAAGTTTATCTGTGAAATTTTATCACTGATTATTGATCTCACATGAAATAAAAGACCTCGATTGGAAGTAGCAACATTGAATATAAAAAAATATATAATTTTTCATTGAATATAATAAAACCTAAAATTACAATATTTATTTAACAGAATTAGGTATGGCAACAAAATATTATAATTATATAATAATAAAATACTTATTATAAATATTCTAAACTCAACTAAAACAAAAATAACTTTCCTTTGCATTAAAAGATACTAGGGTGGTCTGAAAAGTTTCCGACCCGAGCCTGAAGGAAGCAGCACTCGTCAAAAAAAGTGTTGTAGATGTAATTCAGTACAATTGTACAAGACTTGTGGCAGTTATCCACCAACATTTCAGCTGTTTTGTACCAGTAATTGCTGTTTGACAGCCATAAGTTTGAGTTGATGTGAGTGTTTTTTGTGTAAATTGGAAATTTTGTATAGAGCTGTTATTAATTTTTTGTTTTTGAAAGGCAATACACCGACGCCATTTAAATTTGATTAAAACTCTGTTTATGAGGACTCTCGGATCCATCATCATCGCCCTAGCGTTATTCCGGTTGCATCCAAGACTTACTCGTCTTAGAGCTAGAGGTTCGCTTGCTGGTCTAACCAGATATGACAGAATATCGACTTTTTTACAGAGCGACTGCCGTTTGACCTCCGCAACCCAAAGGGATAGCGATATTCCACTGGTCTACAGTATCAGTTGATTTGAGGGTACTCACTCCCCGTAACGACTGTTAAAGATCATCATGACAGCCAGGAACGACAGTTTAACGTGCTCCGAGGCACGGGGCAAGCGATAATTAACAATTTAATACGCACTTTACTTTGAAAAGTCATTGGTGCGTGCCGTGGATTCGAACCCGATATCCTCTGGATGGACTGCCATTGGTACCTCCACTAGGCTATCGCTGCCTCTCTATTCCATCAGTTAACACAATTAAATTTTGGGCAGCTGAATTTAAACTTGGTCGTAAGAGCTAGGGAACAGATGAAGGTCCGCGACATCCAAAAACTGCAACCACTGATGATAACCTCTCTAAATTTCACCAAATGGTGCTAGACGACCGCTGAATTGAGTAAGAGAGATAGCAGAGGCTATGAAAATGACCTAAAAAATGTGTTAGCTACATATTAAAGCAAGATTTAAGCATAAGCAAGCTCCCAGCGCGACGGGTGCCGCGTTTGCTCACGTTAAGACCAAAACCGCGTTCGAATGAATTTTTTTAATGATCTCTTTGCGTAGATTAGGCCTATGATCCAAGTTTTGGTATAATTAATGACTGTAGATGCAACCTGGATACACCATTATACGCCCAAAACAATAATACATACATTCCAAATAGTGAATTGCTAAGGAGGAATCGACTCCAAAGGACAAAGGCTTTTTTCAGCTGGGAAAGTGATGCTGACTGTTTTTTGGGATGTTCATGGAGAGATCGAAAGGGATAACTATTACAGCAGCATACTACGCTCTATTACTAGACAAATTGAGGGTAGAAGTTGTGCAAAAAGGTCCACATTTGCAGAAAAGACTATATTACTGACATAAATCTTCGTATACTTTATATTTATTTTGTCACTGATTGCCTACGTGGCCCAGTAAATAAGCTATGCCTCTGTTGATCGAGAGGTCTTGCGTTCAATACCCGGGTTAGGCAAGAGTGTAAGTAACTGATTTTCCAAATTCTCAGTAGTAGAACAAAGTCTGGCAATGTGCCCGGCAACGTCAATAGACCCCCTTTTTATGTAGGACCTAAAATGCATGACATGGCCAAATGTGGGTGTAATTATTACAACTTATGTCTACCTCTTTGGAGTATCGGTTTGCCACGTCACGCCTTGCTCGCTATCATGCAAGGTATTTTCTCACCTTTAGGCTTTCATATTAGGAAGAAGGCGTGTAATGGTCAAACAATTATAATATTAACTACTTCTTCTCATTTAATTCATTTCATCAGCCTATCACTCCTAGGGGTGGACCTCCCCACGGTATGCTACAAGACCCATTCTAGCGGCCAACACTACGCTTGCTGAGGCGTGGCGTTAATTTAAGAACCTGCTTTTTAATCGACATACCATAAGTTCCCCCATTCAATTTGCTATAACCCTGGACTATGTCAGTTACTTTGGTCTTCTGCCGGATAATCTCGTGCCGGAATTCATTAATCAGCGAAATCCCTAGCATTGTCCTTTTCATAGCTCTCTGAGAGACATGTAGTGTAGGCAGTGCATTGCAGGACAGCCCAGTTTCAATGGAGTTGAAGGCATTTTCGTAGTCCACAAAAGCCAGCCACAGCGGCCGGTTTTACTCTTCAGATTTCTAAATAACCTATGAAAAAGTATGCTCTGTATGGATTTGACCCACGGTACTAAATCCTTTAAGAAACCTAGCCTGCACCGGTCGCTGGAAGACATCAAATCTTGATGTCAGAAAAAAGTAGCGAGGGGTGACCACACCACACAGTCTTAAAGACCTGCTCTCTGAGGCACGAGACAAGCCATTCTAACCCGAGCCCTGTGAATGGCAGTCTGTTGATTTCTCCACTAGGCTATCGCTGCCTACCTTAGTAACATAATATGTCTAATAATAGTACATCTGCTTATACTATAATTATCCGATTGTAATAAATCGTCGGTAAAAACATAGCATACTAGTATAGCACAATCTACTACCTTAAGTTGCAGTGAGTTTAGAGTGGTGACGGATTAAAAATACGCAATGTCAAAACCCCATATTAAGTCGTAAGGGCCGACAGAGGGACCATACTATGCAGAGAATAGCACTGTAAGAGAAGGAAAACTTAAAATAAACCCTATACCAATCCGTTTGGCCAGCGTGGTATAGTAGGCCAATTCCTCCTTCCAAGGAGAGGCCTAGTCTAGCAGTGGACTGTAAGGGGCTGATGCTGAGTTTAGAATCTAAATCGATAATTTTGCTGTATTCTGCTACCTAGTGATTTGGTTATATTTAAGTTATTTTATTTAAATTGGAGCAATATTGTCGTGAGGCCTCTAGAGATGCTTCGCGGAGCCCTGGCGCTCTGCGGAGCGCACTTTGAGAATGGCTAATCTATAGGTTTACATTATTTCGCACTAATTTGTACTACTGAATTATACGATAACTTCGCTAACGTGCGTATACTATAAATAGAAATATTAAATACCTTCACTTATTGACATTTATTTGATTGGAGTCTTTTATAAATTTATATTTTCCCGAAGAAGAAATAAATAAAAATACTTATTTAAAAACGAAAGAACGTTCATTAATGCACGAATTAAATAACTCAAGTTGTTTAGTTTTCCTTTCAACTTGACTAGTTTCATTAAAATATTTTCGTGCGCGGAAGAACTAAATAACTCAACTTAGCTAATTCATTTCATACTCAAGTGATCAGAAGTCACAGTTGTTCATTTATTAATAGAGTTATTCATTTTTCTACTAATATTTAGTGTTCATTTATACATTAATCACACATATCTATTTCTACAATTGAATCACAAAAATGGCTTTATTTTTGGACTGGGTTAAGATATAAGAATGTCTGTTAGACCAAAAGATGCGGCACATTTTGGGGTTCACGAAAATGGTAAAAGGTCAATTTGGCCAAAATCTGAGTTATTTAGTTCTTCCATTATACCCACGATATAAAGCTGAAGAGTTTGTTTGTTTGGTTGAACGCGCTAATCTCAGGAACTACTGGTCCGATTTGAAAAATTATTTCAGTGCTAGAAAGCCTATTTATCGAAAAAGGCTATAGGCTATATAACATCACGCTATGAGCAGAGCAGTAGCCTTAAATAACGCGGGTGTAACCGCGGGCATCATATAATATATAAATTAATGCACGCGTATTTATTTAAGCTAGGTTGTAAAGCCTGCTGCTTCATTACGTAAGACACAAAACCATGATAAAAAGATGAGATTATCCGTGATCGCATAAATTTAAAAGACAATTTACGTATATTTATTAAAAGTGTATTGTGTATTAGTGTATTGTCTATTCTAGAAAGTAAATTAGTACCCACTACATCATTAAGTATCTCAGTGCAAAATAGGCAAACTTCAAATATTATCGTGTGTTCACGTACTCAGATACCTAACGACATAATATGTGCTCTTTTACAAATTTCGCAAGTAATCCAAGAGGAGTACTCGAACAAAATGATTACAGATTTTGCGTTACCTTCAAAGTAATTTATAAAAAGTTGTATACGTAAGTGCAGGCCGGGTATTGAGTACTAAGTAGTTGCGACTGACCGCGAATAGGTACGTCACTAGCCGTTTACTTTTATTGCCAAATAAATATAATATATTAGATTTGTCACTATGCACTTACAGCAGTTGCATGCACGTACATAATCATTTAAATAAATATAATATAGAAATTAAAGCACGCGTATTTATTAAAGCTAGGTTATAAAGCCTACTGCTTCATTACGTAAGACACAAAAGCATGATGAAAAGATCAGATTATCCGTGATCGCATAAATTTAAAAGACAATTTACGTATATTTATTAAAAATTAATTATTGTCTATTCTAGAAAGTAAATTAGACCCACTTTATCATTAATTATCTCAGTACAAAATAGGCAAACTTCAAATATAATCGTGTGTTCACATACTCAGATACTTAACGACATAATTATAATGTTCTCTTTTACAAATTTCCAAGTAATGCAAGAGGAGTACTCGAACAAAATGATTACAGATTTTGCGTTACCTTCAAAGTAATTTATATAAAGTTGTATACGTAGGTGCAGGCCGGGTACTGAGGAGAAGCAACGGCGTCGCCTTCCCCGCCCCTCATTATTCAGTAGGCTCTACTTTACTGCTGACTCCAGCTTCTAATTATTTCAACATTCTTAGCGCTCTGTTCCTTTTGATAAATCTTTGAGAGGATTTACTCTTGCATAGCACCTCTAAATACAGACGTTTTAAGTATTTAAGTGCTCGCTTTTACGTGGAAATGAACCGTAGGTCAGATTTCGTGTCTAAAAATATGGCTTAATTGAAATTCCTTAATTACACGATTTAACTTAGTAATTGCTCGATCATAGAATTACGGGAGTGGGTGATTTAATATAATGTAGTCATAGAAGAAGACATTCTCGAAACTTAGTAGTTAACGAAGTGATTAATCTTAAACTTCATTAGAGAAGGAATGCGTAACATTTTTCAAGTTCTCAACTAAGTTATGGATTCATTAAACTATTCTTGTGGAGTTCATGCCATGAGTTAGTAAGCAATACTGGCTAAAGAACTGTACAAAATATCTCAAAATAAAACAATACATTTTTACAACGGTGCCAATTTTGTTTCACTACTTTCGCAACACAAACTTTATATTGAAAAGGAAAATAAATTTGTGGATCTAACAACTAAGTATAAAGTTAAGTTAGTATGGCTCGAATGAGAGTAGTAATTTATAGTTAACGTAAAATCTGAAACATATGTGTGTACATAAATGTTAGATTTAAATCATAAATCATTATCAAAGTTACTGTCAAATGGAAATTAATAAAATTAAGTGCAATTTCGTGGTAACAAATAATAAGTAAGTGTACTCGCAAACTATACAAGTATTATCTTTTACTTTTTATCAAATAACGTCTTTATACAACATTATACAGTGTGAAAAATATATATAATGCAAATTCAGTGAAGTTTATCAAAA
The DNA here is from genome assembly GCA_944739405.2 of Euclidia mi. Lineage (NCBI taxonomy): Eukaryota > Metazoa > Arthropoda > Insecta > Lepidoptera > Erebidae > Euclidia > Euclidia mi. The sequence goes on from OX123181.2 coordinate 80,968,033, forward strand.
GCGAAACATGTGGAAAGTGAGCCGTCTTCATAACAATCGTTTGTCACGAGAAAGGCAATAAGGTCCCGTAAGTCACCCATACCTTACCCACCCCACCCCAATCTCCCCACTTGCTTTTCAGCGGATTTGTAAACCGATTGTTCCACATGTACCTATGCAAATATTATACAGGGCTTCTACACTAATACAGAATGAAAATTCAACTATTGTTTCGGAAGGCAAAAGGCAAACTAAACTACACATTTTGAGATTCGAATGTTGTAAGTTTTAATAAGGCGTTGGGTAGTTTTATTTCTGTACTATGTTCACGTATTATGAACATACAACAGGAGCGTTATAATTTTAGCCATTTGTCCATTAACTTTCGTGACGTATACTTTTTATTTGAATGTGTTGCATTATTTTGACATTATTAAATATATCATTTACAACATAATGTAGAGTTAAAACATCCATTAATCACACATGAAAATCAGGCAATGTTTTTAAATTCAATATGTACGTTGAACATGCTGCATTCATCATAATAGTGGTTATCGATGAAAATACGTGTACATTCGCATCAAAAAAGCAAACCGATAGAATGTTTAGATTGAACATGCACAGAATGACACATATTTGATTGAGTGGCGATACCGATTCGTAGTTTTTGTAAACGTGATAGATTTTGAATTACTTCGGTCTCGTTTTAATTTCACGCTCGACGGCACTGATTTATTTGAATGTCCCGAAAAGCTAAATTTTGCCAACTTTTGATCAGTGATCATGGCGTGTGATTTATCCCAGTGGCGAAGATATATTCACGGCCGCTTCACTTGCCAACCGCGAGCTCAGCAAAAAACGACACTATTATGACTTATGCGAAAATTGTTCGACCAAATTTTGCAATGTGGAGATTTTGTCCAAAATTTCGCTTTGAGAAGCAAAAGAGTAACTTCTACACTTAAAATATAACTTAGTTTAACTTAAGAATCACAAAGCAAAGTAAAGCTAGACGCAATTGTCCAAAATGTAGACAGCTATGAACAAAAAACAAAGGGCTTCGAGAAAAACTTTGTCTTAAGATTTTGCCGTCGCGACACCGACGGAGACCACTGTCCGCCGTGGTCAGGCCCATGATTAATTACATCGGAGATTTATGACGCGTTAAACCGATTATTCATGTCGATAACATTATACACAGAGGTCCGGAGAAAATAAGTAGGTATAGATAAAATATATAGATGCCGTGTGGTTGACGGCATAGAATACAAGTGTCACCATCCCCTATCTTCCCGTGGGTGTCGTAAGAGGCGACTAAGGGATAACACGATGCAAATACCATCTTTGCGTCGAGACGGAAAACTCGACATCAAACCCTATACGACTGCCTCGTTGGTCTCGCGGCATGGGTGTGCGCGTGGGATCGGGAGGTCCCGGGTTCGATTCCTGGGTCGGGCAATGTTATTGGGTTTTCCTGACACGAAATTCTCAGTAGCAGCACGGAGTCTGGAAATGTGCCCGGTACCGCAATAGGCTCGCCCCCTATTACGTGGGACTAAAGTATATCTGGCGAAAAGTGGGTGTAGAAATACACCTCTGCCTACCCCTTCGGGGATAAAAGGCGTGACGTTATGTATGTATAAAAGAAAAATAGCTGCTCTCCAAATAGATAATCATTGTAATAAATTCACATAGACGGTATTGAACGGGTCTACAGAGTGATTCTTGGTATCAAAGCAAATATTTAACATACAGATGGAACTAATTATGAGCTTTATTCCCGGTTTGTGTTCTTTACATTTCCGATTCTGATTTTAGGTACTTAACGGAAATCGAAAGATTTAACGATATAATATTATAATACTTATTGCAGTGAAAGAGTTAGATAGTCAGCGATCTACCGAACTTAGTACACTGTTATTGAAAATCAAATAAATGTACGTTAGCTGCATTGAATAAATTGATGAAAATAAATATATATAGAAATATGGATTTTGGTAAAGCTATTTTTCAATTTGTTATAAAAGTAATGAATATTGAATTAAACTATAACTAAAATTTTTGATATTATTCCACTTCAATAGAACTACAAATCGTTGTTTTGTCAAAATATTCAGATGAAATATCGAAAAAGTGTAAATTCATGTCAATAGTTGAAATATTTCGACAATATGTCAATGGCAACAAGTTATCAGGTACACGATTCTTTCGGTTTATTTGCAATGTATAACATTCGATTAAAAAAATACCTTTTTTGTTCATTGATACATGTCGATCATACCTGTTTAAAAGTCTAAAAACTGATTGATGTGAATACTGATAACAACTGAGTAACGAACAAGTAAATTCCATTAAATTTAAATATTAAATCATCTTGATAACAATCGATTTTATAAAATTCTTCGGGAGGAGATAAATGAAATTTGTTTCAAAAGTTCCATTAGATGGCTCTCGGTTACGATATTAAATTTATGCCATCAAGTGGCATTCAAAGAATGGGCATTTAACTTAGGTTTTCAATCGTGGAATAAATCAATAATGTTTCAATGTCTAAGCACTTACATATTGCGTATGAACTTCGATAGTTAATGAAATTATAGTTTAGTAATCCAAATACTTTTTGGATATATATTAGATGAGCCTTCCAAATAAATTTTTCTCTAATAGATTATTTTAATGCTTTTGTAATAACATAACTAGGTATATATTGAACATAATTAATTACACACTGCTGCCTAAAGACATTTTTGCAGCAAACCTTTTTACTTTTGGTTTGGTTATGCTTTTAAAATAAGTGGCTTTTAGTTTGGTCGCAAGAAATAGACAAATTTTGAAGGTAGGCTGTAAGCACATAGAACATTGGTAGGTCTATATGAGTAGCTTTTTATTTTTACTTTATATAGGGTTATTATTCTTACTCTATGTACCTTGCTTCAATGGAATCAGAAGTCATTTGAAGAGCAAAATATATTTTATTAATTTATTTTGAAGCGCATATTGTCATATCTGGCTAGACTAATAAGTAGATCTCAGGCTCCAGTTTTGGATGCAACTGGGACAAAGTTAGGGTGATGACGATAGTGTTGAATTGATTAAATTACTTTGTTTTTAATATAAACATTTATTCAGAAAAGTAGGAGTAACAATTATGTACAATAAAATATAACTAATTATATAACTAAACTATCCTAAACTATTATTAATATTATACTTATCAGACATCTAGCATAACTGTGAAGTACTTATACTTTAGATATAGAAAACACACTATTGTGCCACATACTTATAAAATATTAAGTACATATTAACTATAACAATTACCCACAGAACAATAAATGGTGCTTGTTCTCAAAATTCCTTAAGTACGTAGGGCGAGTGTATAAGATCACGAACTAGTATATTACTACAGTGTTGGGCTCTTATTGTAGTAGGTCATAGTTTATTATTACTACATTATTGGTTTCAGCCCTCTTAATCTTGTATGAAGAGCCCAATACTTTAGCAATTACAAGCCTGAGTGATATCGATATTATTTAAAAATTATTTGTTACCCAAAAAATTATTGGATCATATTTATTATTCTAATTTAGTACAATAAGTTACGGTCCGCACGCCACTTGATTGTGGTTCCATACAAAAATTGTTTGTAACGTCCACTAGAACAAGTTGGTCAGAATCGTAAAATGTTTATTACATTTGTGATATGTGTTTTACAACGCTATTCCTACGTCTAACTACCCTTAGTAATATTTGTTCGACATGCATTTATCTGATAAAATTATACGGTGGGCTGTGCACGTACACCGGTTTTATTAAGAAACAATTTTTGTTACTATGACTACACGTATGGCGTAGTAGTTTAAACGATTGTCTTAAATCGTCTACTTATATCTAGAGTGTTGTTGATTCGATTTTCATACGAGACAATACTTTGTGTTATAAAAAATCTGTTCTTTCGAGTTCGACTGTTCTTTGTGTTATTAATTCATGTCTATGAGAAGATGTCTTAAAAATAATCTTGGTTCAACAATTTAAGTATTATATAAGAGAAGCTGTAAAAATAGAATAGTTTAATTATTTGAAATAATTTTAACTGTAGTTTCTGAATTAACAATATTTGTCACCAATATGAAATACGAGTATAATAATGCTCTAATATTTCATTATACTCAATCATAAAGTAATTGAATAAGATCTATTTTATAGCGATTCCAGTTGTGAATATGTTTTGCTCAATATAGAATACGTTTACAAATATTGAAGATAAACAAAATGCAATCGATATCGATAACTCATCCATTTGGTTGACATTCGGTTTGGAAGGGCTACAAATTATTTTAGTTGCTAAGATATAAACAGACAAATTGTGTATCAAACTAAATAATTTTAGTAGGTTTATCATCATTCTCATTAGCCCTGTATGCATGCTGTTCCACTGTGAGGCAAGGGCTTCTTCTCACTATGAGAGGTATCGCCATAGACCACCACGCTGGCCAAGTGCGGGTTGGCAGACTTCACATGTCTTTATTCATTTTTATTTATTTTATTTTAAGGAAACTCTACAGCTTTTACATAAATACATTACAAGTTGCCTTACACTAACCCTAAGCCAATTACAGAGCTCCACGACATTTCAAAAGGAGGTAGATAGTTGTGTTTTTAATGCTACATTATTGTTACGTGCTGGGGTTCGGTGATAAATTATATACACTATGCCACTAAACTGAACTTTATTTACTAACACAAACACTATACACACTTATTTCTCAACACTAATAAAAACACACTTATTTTTAACTAAATTCTCAGCACTAATATAAACACACTTAGGTATTTCACACTACTAGAAACACTACTAAACACTTCCGATTAACTTCCCTTCGCTTGATGATTATCGCTCCGATATTCAATTGTTACTGTCTCTTTTCGCCCGATACATCTAACCTCATCTAGTTCTCCCATTCACTGATAGATGGCGTTATTTTCAATTCGTAACATTATAATAACAAAGCTAATTTAAACATATATACATACACCAATCACGCTACTTCACCTGGCGATACAATGGTATGGGTACATTATAATTATAAAGCTAATTCAAACACAAATACATACACCAATCACGCTGCTACACCCGGCGAAACAGCGGTATGGGTACATATAACAAGGAAAGAAAATGCACAGAAACTGGCGTTACGTTACGTAACGTAACGTTATCAGTGTCAAGAAGCTGTCACTGGTAACGCTACGCCACGCAGCAACAGTAACAGGAACTTTACGTAGTAACAGCAGCATAGTGTAATAAGATGGGTGCTCAGGTGTGAATAAAAGCATGTCTTATTCGTTTCGTGTCATTTATTAGAATGTCCAAAACTTATTAAATCTAAAATACAATAGTTGGCAATTGCGCAGTACCTAATTTCCTATTGCAAGCTACGCAATATTCACTCACGTTTTTATAACACGTTATTATTTTAAATTATTGCTAAATAATATCATATTTCATTACATTACAATAGTAACATGGTACCAGGAATAAGCAAAAGGAACCTGCGGTGAGTTCAAGAACAATTCTACTTTTAATGCTACAATTATAATTACAAAGCTAATTCAGACACATATACATACACCAATCACGCTGCTTCACCTGGTGAAACAGTAGTATGGGTACATTATAATTACAATTTCAAAGCTAATTTAAACACATATACATACACCAATCACGCTGCTTCACCCGGCGAAACAGTGGTATGGGTACAAATAAAAAGGAAGAAAATTAGCAAAACTGGCCTTACGCTACGTAACGTAACGTTATCAGTGACAGGAATCTGTCACCGACAACGCCACGCCACGCAGCAACAGTAAAAAGAACGTTACGTAGTAACAGTAACATAGTAACAGGAATCCGTAACAGGAACCTGCGGTGAGTTCAAAAACAAATCTACTTTTAAAGCTACATTATAATTACAAAGCTAATTCAAACTCAAATACATACACCAATCACGCTGCTTCACCCGGCGAAAGAGCGGTATGGGTACATATAAAAAGGGAAGAAAATGAACAAAACTGGCGTTACGTTACGTAACGAAACGTTATCAGTGACAGGAATCTGTTACTGACAACGCCACGCCACGCAGCAACAGTAACAGGAACGTTACGTGGTAACAGCAACATATCAATAGGAATCAGTAACAGGAACCTGCGGTGAGCTCAAGAACAATTCTTCTTTTAAAACTGTTTTTAGATAGATGGAATATATCGATTTCACTGAATTTATTGTTGTAACTTCGAAGTAATCGCGGTACAATAGAATTGCTGCCATAATTAGTGCGATGATGAGGTACCGAAAAAAGTCTAGTATTTCTGGTACGTGTTTTAGGAGTATTGAACGGAACGGTAGATAAGAGCTGAGGACTATCAAATCCACCACGCAATACATCATACAAAAAGTACATATCTAGCATGACGCGTCTGTCAACAAGTGGCAAAATACGATAATGCCTGCAGTCATCTATGTAACCGTTATGGCGCTTACGTGATTTGAAGTTAAGATGCTTTATAAAATGATTTTGAATGCGTTCAAATTGTTCGATATATACATTATACTGAGGGGACCAGACCTGGCTGCCGTACTCTAAGGTGCTACGGACATAGGTGAAGAAAACAGTTTTCAATGAACTTGTTTTTTTAAACGGTGCACATGTGCGTATGACCAACCCTAAATTACGCATTGCTTTTTGTGTTATGGCTTCCATACGTTGTGAGAGTAGCATCTTTGAGTCCAGCTGAACTCCCAGATCGCACACAGACTTTCTCTCTCTCTCTTTCAATCAGGCAGTTGCCGAATCTGTAACCATATTTCATGGGGTCGTTCTTACGACTAAAACTGATTACTTGACATTTGTTGATGTTTACCGATATATTATTTGATTCATAGTACTTGAATAATGCGTCTAAATCTCTCTGTACCATTTCACAGTCAATACGAGTACGAATCTTTAAATATATTTTTGTATCATCTGCGTATATGAGACGGTTAGCGTACCTAAAGCATTTCTAAATGTCTTATATATACGCACAATAAAAAAGAGGACCCACGTGTGAGCCTTGTGGCACGCCGGAAGGAACATCAACAAAATCTGATTTAAAGCCACCTATGACCACTGCCTGGGAGCTATTCGAGACATAGGATCGGACCCATCGAAGCAGATCGCCACGGACACCCAGACATTGTAATTTTTTCAATAAGAATCTTTCGAGAACATTATGGAGAACTCTCAGACATGCAGGTTTCCTCGCGATTTTTTCCTTCAATTCCGTTTAGCAAGCGATAATTAACAATTTAATACGCACATAACTCCGAAAAGTCAATGGTGCGGGTACTGGATTCAGCAGTCGTTCTCTCCAATAGGCTATCGCTGGCTTGGTATTTACTTATTATACTTTACTTTGTTAATTCTATTAAAAATATTTATAAAATAACCGTGTCTTCATCTTTAATAATTCGACAAAGACAGCACTACGCGGGTGGTGACGTAACAAACTCGTAGCACACCTCGTAGCACCTACGTAGGCAATCAGCGATATTTAAATACTAGCTGGTACCCGCGGCTTCGCACGTGGAAAGTAATAAAATTTTATTTTAACTTTCATACTTTGCGCGAACCCTACAAGCCCTCATCAAGCCCTTTCGTAAAATTCGTTCTTAGTGGACGCTAAAAATAAATAAACTACATGAGATGTGCCAGATAAAATTTTTATACGCCTGGCGATTTTCGAAAATTAATAATAACTGAAAATATATACATATATGTATATATACTACAAAGAGTCGGTATCGTAACAACAGCGCTAACTAACGGGTCAAATTGTAGCCTATATTTAGCGCTATGAAGTCCTTTACCTTACAGTGAAAGTCGCATTTGATTCGGTTCAGCCGTTCCAGAGACTACCCCGGACCAATAGACAGACAGACGGATAAACAGACAGACAGACAGACAGACGGAAAAAATGTTAAAAAGGGTTGTTTTGGACTTAGAATCGTGTAACTAACTATATGCACTTGAAGAAACATAGTTATTTTGAAATCACAGACAGACACTTCAATTTTATTTATATGTATAGATGTATAGATGAGTCGAAGAAGTAAAGACTTGTTATCGCGACAACAGCGCCAACTACCGGGTCAAAAGTCCTCTACCTTGCAGTGAAAGTCTCATTTGAATCGGTTCAGCCGTTCCAGAGTTTACCCCGGACAAACAGAAAGACAGACGGACAGACAGACAAAAATGATAAAAAGGGTTGTTTTTGACTTAGAATCGTGTAACTAACTATATGCACTTGAAGAAACGTAGTTATTTTGAAATCATAGACAGACACTTCAATTGTATTTATATGTATAGATGAGTAGAAGAAGCAAATACTTGTTATCGCGACAACAGCGCCAACTAACGGGTCAAATTGTGGCCTATATGTAGCGCTATAAAGTCCTCTACCTTGCAGTGAAAGTCTCATTTGAATCGGTTCAGCCGTTCCAGAGATTACCCCGGACAAACAGAAAGACAGACAGACAGACAAACAGAAAAAAATGTTAAAAAGGGTTGTTTTGGACTTAGAATCGTATAACTAACACGCATCACAAGTACTGAACAGGCGAACGGCAACTCACATCAGAATGTCTGAGCTATCTAATATTAAGGCAGCACAGAACAGCCTAGAGGAAATGTTCTCGAATAGGATGGCGGAGCTCGATGCGCAGCTACAGGGAGGAACAGCAAAAGACACTGTTGCGAAGGTGGCAGAGGAGTTCCGCACCTTCAGGGAACTCATGTTCACGATGCTCAGCCTTCTCCGGAAGCAGATCAATGAGTGCTGTCAAAGTATTGACAGTATAGAGACGAGACAGAGGCGCAAAGCACTCATCTTTCTTGGAGTACCGGAGGTGGACAAGGAGGACTGCAGGGGTACCATGCTGAAGATACTAGACAGAATGGAGCTGCCAACAATCACTGGAGATAGCATAAACGTGTGCCACCGAATCGGCACCTCCAGCAGTGGTCATCACCGTCCAATCCTGGTCTGGTTCTCTGGGATGGATCATTGGTCTGCCGTCTGGCGTGCTAAGACCAGACTAAAAGGTACAGTCAGCATCAAAAGTTGATGACCACATTTAGATTTTCAATATCGCTGTACACCGTAATATACCTAAAGGGCTCAACATGACAAGCGCCAAAAATGAATGATTATCATAAAAGGGCATAAGTAGGTGACCATGACTTTTCAAAAGTCGCTAAACAAAGTTATGGTAAAAAAAGCATAACGCCAGGTCACCAGTCATTCGGCCAATACGGCCAGTGACGCCCGAGAACTAAATAAAGGAGGTCGTTACATTTGATAAACGAATGTGATTATATTATTACTAGCCGTTTCCCGCGGTTTCACCCGCGTCCTGAGGGAACTATTTCGCGTACCAGAAAACCCAAATATCTTACGGACCCCTATTTTTTGTCTAAAATAGAATATAGCCTATGTTACTCGCAGATAATGTAGCTTTCTAATGGTGAAAGAATTTAAAAAATCGGTCCCGTAGTTTTTGAGGTTATCCATTACAATCAAACAAAAATACAAATTTTTCCTCTTTATAAAATTATTATAGTGTAGATAGTGTAGATTAAAGTATTATGAAGTACCTAAATAATTTTATATAATACTATAGTCTTGTAAGCTAATACAATATTTTATAGATGATAAATAATTGCAACCGCAATGGTCTACATCCGATACAAAGTAATAGTTAAGTAAAAATATTATTTTACATTCAAGGGTAAACAGTTTTACAAAGAATTAAATTAAAACAGAATTTGTGTGAATTTTGAAAATCAGTCTTATATGTATACAGAGGGTCTACAAGAGTTTGTTTCGAATTTTGCACTCGATCGTCACGGTGACGATAGACTAGTCGACGGGAACAATTGCCATAGGTTTTCTAAAAGCGCCCTTATCGGATAGTAGCGATCGATAGAGTCCGCTAGAGGCCGCATTTAGGAAATGTATGAAAATTGTTCCCGTCGACTAGTCTATCATCACCGTGTAAATTTCGTACTAGACCCTCGTATTGGGTTCTAATTCAATCGTAATATAAAAATCATAAACTAAGTCGAGGATAAAAATTTGAACGGAATCTGCGTGATTTTTGATAATAAGTCTTATGGCTTTACGAATGAGGTTACAATTCAATCGAACTAAAAAATCTATAATTACGTCGATGGTATAAATTCAAACTGATGATTCTAAATGTTTTCGGATATTGTAACGATCAGCAATTTTTGACAAAATGGTGTTCAGTGACCTTTGACGAGTTGTGTTCAGTTAGTTTTGAACTTTAATGATGTTCATTTAATACCGGCGCCCTTCTTGTTGAGCGATTTATGGGTGATATAATGTTCATTGATTTTGAAAATCTGAATGTGGTCATCGACTTTTGATGCTGACTGTACATCCACGTTGGTGAAGGAGTTTCTAACAAAATCCAGACAGATGATCTTCGGTAAGGCCCGGCAACACTTCGGAGTGCGGGCTTGCTGGACCCAGGACGGTGTCATCATGGTGAAGACGGCGGATGGCACTCGTCACAAAATAACAAACACCGAGGAACTCAATGGCTTGCAGCAAAAATATCCCAAGCGATGTGATTCCGCGTCCGGGGATAAGAGTGGCGCCGGGTCTGCTGGGACGTCAAACGCGAACTCCAAACCGCGTAAATAGTAACTTTTTATTATTAATTGATAAACTTTTAGTTTAATTTTTAATACTGTCCTACTTTTGTTTTGTTTACCACATGTAGTTGTTTGCTTTAGAATCTTATTGTCATTTTGTCAATAACGCAACTGACAGTTTGGCACCTCAGTGTCAAAGTGACGTTTACCATGTTGCGTTCGGAAACTGTCATCAATAGATTCTCTTTGCTTTTTATGTTTTTTAGTGCTTCATTTTGTGTTCTTTTTTGTTTGTTTGTGTTAGCTGGCGGGTGGTGCAGAGAGGACTGCGTTGCCAATATCATATACGTATATTTTGTTTATAGATAATAATAATATAACTTATTTATTACTATTTTATATTTATATATATTATTCTATTATAAAACTAATGGATATTGATAATATTAATATTGATAAATGTCTGTCGGCTAATGAGTCTTTTGCCTCCTCAAACAATGAGAGTTTTTGTTCAGTGGACGGTACTTTGAGCGAATGTCTAAAAAACTCACTTGCACACCGTTCAGGTTTCCTTAACGTGTGTCACATAAACGCTCAAAGTATACCCAGTCACTACAGTGATTTACTGGATACTTTTTCTGATTCGAATGTGCATGCCATCCTGGTTTCGGAGAGTTGGCTAAAACCAACGCTTTCTTCCACTTCCTACTCTCTGCCTGGCTTCATCCTCGTTCGAAACGATAGAATCGTTAAGAGAGGTGGTGGAGTTGCTATCTACCTCCGCAGTGCTTTTTATTTTAAAATATTAGCTTCTTCTTCACCCACCTCTTCGCCTGCGGAGTACCTATTTCTCGAGATTGACGTCAAGGGAGCTAAAGCTGTCCTTGGCGTCGTCTATTGTCCCCCCTGTGCTGACTATTTCTCCAATCTCGAGCCGATTCTGGAATCTTTAGGGTCTCAGTATGCGCATCATATCGTCATGGGCGATTTTAATACCGACCTCCTCTCCCGATCTTCCAGTCGTTCCCATAGGCTCCTCGACATCATTGAGTCAACCAGCCTCCATGTTTTACCCTTGCGAGCCACACACCACAACGATAATGGGGAGGATACTTGCTTGACTTAATGATTACCTCTGCTCCTTCCCTTGTAACCTCCCACGGCCAACTTCCTGCACCCGGATTCTCCCGTCACGACCTTATTTACCTTACATACCGTTTGAAACCTCCCAAATCCCCGCCCAAAGTTGTGTGCATGCGTTGTTTTGGTCGAATGGATGTGGATAAGCTGAGTCAGGATGCTGCATTGATAAACTGGGACAAATTGGTATCTGCCTCCACGGTGGATGAAAAAGTGGATATTTTTAATGCTGTCGTTGGTGAACTTTATGATGTCCATGCCCCCATTAGGCGGGTGAAGCTGAAGCGTCCACCAGCACCCTGGATCACAGTGGGTGTTCGAATGGCTATGCACCGTAGAGACCGGGCGTTTAGGCAGTACAAGAGGGATCGGTGTGAGGATAACTGGGCGCTTTTCAAGTCTGCAAGAAATCGGTGCAATCAGATGGTGCGCAACGCTAAACGCCGATATATTCTCAGTAACATCACTTGTTCATCGCCTGCCAGTACCTGGAAGTTCCTTGGAACACTAGGTATTGGTAAACAAAGGCGTATTGATTTTCGTGGGACGCATGATTTGGATGATATCAATCGTTTTTTCACCACTACAGCCTCGCTCGATCACCAAATCATGAGTCACACGGTTCAGTATTTAGATGGGTTACCTCAAGACAACATAGACTTTTTTCGTTTTTCTCCTGAGTCTCCGGGCGATATCAAAAAGGTCATCCTCTCCATAAAATCTAATGCTGTGGGATACGACAATATCAGCCGTCGTATGATTACGACGATCCTGGATCATCTCTTGCCGGCAATATCCCACATCATTAATTTTTGCCTAGAGTCTGGTACCTTCCCTTCCTTGTGGCGCAAAGCCTATATAATTCCACTGCCCAAAATCCAAAATCCCACTCTCCCTGAACACTTCCGACCTATTTCTATCCTACCATTCCTTTCCAAAGTGCTAGAGGCCTGTGTACACAAGCAGCTATCTAGGTTTGTCCATCACAACAACTTGCTGAGTCCCTTTCAATCAGGCTTCAGGCCAGGTCATAGCACAACTTCTGCCCTCCTTAAAGTGACTGGCAATATTCGTGAGGGTATGGAAAACACCAAACTAACTGTGTTAGTGTTGATTGATTTTTCCAATGCCTTCAATACCGTCAGTCACGATATCCTATTACATATCCTATCCCACCTCAAGGTCTCGGCTGGAGCTCTGGATTGGTTTTCTAATTATCTTCGAGGTCGCCAGCAGTCCATCCGCGTTGCCGAGTCCTCGTCGAGATGGTTCGAGATGACCTCTGGCATTCCTCAAGGCGGCATTCTTTCACCTCTATTATTTTCTATATTTATAAATCTCCTAACACAAAATCTTCAGTGCGCCTACCATCTGTACGCAGATGACTTGCAGATTTACTCACAAGTAAATGCGGATTGCATTGCTGAGGCCATCGGTAAGATCAACGACGATTTGGCAGCTATATTAACCTGGTCCGACAACTTTGGTCTAACTGTCAATCCTAGGAAGACTCAGGCGATTGTTGTTGGTAGTCAGTGGCTTTTAAATAGACTTGACTTCTCGTCTCTGCCCGATATAACATTTAATGGGACCACCATCAGTCTGTATCCAACAGTCAAAAACCTCGGGCTACACTTAGATAACGCGCTGAATTGGCAAGCTCAGATAACTCAGGTGAGCCAGAAGGTCACCGGTTCTCTACGCGCCCTCTACCGCCTAAAGAATTTTCTACCATCCGAGACCAAGACAATGCTAGTGCAAACTTTATTTTTCCCTCTGATCGACTATGGCGATGTATGTTACTTTGACCTGAATGCAGATCTCCTTAATAAACTTGACCGTCTTCTAAATAACTGCATTCGATTCATTTTCAATCTTCGCAAGTATGACCATGTGTCTACTTATCGCTCCCAACTAAAGTGGCTTTCTATCCGTCATCGCCGTAGATTGCGTGCTCTCACTACCCTTTACACTATTCTTACGTCCCCCACTTCTCCGCAGTATTTAATCTCCTATTTTCAACTTTTATGTACTAACCATGAACGAAACCTCCGTTCTGCAAACAACCTACTTCTCACAGTCCCTTCCCACAACTCCAATTTTCTTCATTCTTCTTTCACTGTCCAATCTATCCTTCTCTGGAATGCCGTCCCTCTTGAAATCAGGATGGCCAAGACTAAGTATACATTCAAGTCTACGGTGAAGGAACTTTTATTGGCTGATTTGCATTTGTACAATAAATCATATAAATTTCAATTTAATTTAATATAAATATACCTATTTATTTATCCATATAAACACACACAAACACACACACACACACACACACACACACACACACACACACACACACACACACACACACACACACACACATATATATATATATATATATATATATATATATATAATTATATATATATATGTATATATATAATTATATATTATTATGTACTATATTTGTATGTAGGTTCATAATTTGCTTATATTTATTTATTATTTGTTATGTTATGAATGTATTCAAAATACGTTTATTTATTTGTATGTACCTAGAAATCGACGTAATTTTCTTAGTTAATTTCATTTTCTTTGTCTTATATTACACCTACTACTTTTCTCTCTGCACCACTTTAAGGTAGACTGGGAGAGAATGCCTATGGCATTAAGTCCGCCTGTATACTTTGTGTATATAAAGCTTAAATAAATAAATAAATAAATAAAACATATAACGAATTTAAAAGGAAAACTATCACGGCTAAGTAGATATCGTCGGTTAACTTATAAATACCTATTTCTGTGAGTTTACATTGGGCGCGCTGGCTTAATCTTAAAGATATACGTACTTTGGTATGTAATGTACTACGGCACTACGTAATAAGTATGTATAGTAGTAGTATATCTTGGAAACCACATTTTATGTTTACAATACATAACTGGATACATACCTAGTATTTTTCTAAACAAAACTTAGGTTCTTATAATAGTGTTATTAAAATTATTTTTTCAGCAAAATAAACAGTCGGATTTGTTGTACATTAATACCCTTTGCAGCAAGTCATTATGGGCAACTACGGAACCCTACATTGCGCGTGGCCCGACACGCACTTGGCCGGTTTTTTATTAATTAATTAATGATAATATTAATCATGAAAGAGATCGCATTGAAAATAACTCACAGAAATGTTTTATTTAAATTCGCACAGTATAATACGACCACAAAGATAATAATTATGGTTGAAATACAACCAGTAATGCTTTTTGAACAGATGAAAATGTGTCCTATCCATTCACTGCGTATCTATTAAAACGTATTGTAGTGATCGAATATTATTATAAAATAATACAAAGCTTCTCTTTGATCAAATTGATTTGCGCATAATTTACTTTGTCCTTGCACTTTATTTACTGTTTTAATATACGGAAGCGAGACGGTGGTATTCATCCCATTGCCGTTGTTTGTACGTTCAGGCGTATGGCAGCCAAGATTTGCTGCCGCCATTATAACACCCTTTTAGGCAGCAAATTTCAGCCCCTGCAGCTTGGATTTGGATCCAAAGAGAGCTGCGAGGCTGCCATACATGCCCTGTCAGCATACCTTGGCTGTAATAAGGGTGAGGTTGTCCTAAAGGTAGACTTAAAGAATGCCTTTAACTCGGTTAATAGGAACACCTTGTTGACACAAGCTAAATTAGAAACACCCAAAATTTTCAGTTTTCTTTGGCAGTGTTACAGGCACCCTTCAAAATTGATATATAAGGAAAATGTTTTGGAATTCGCCGTTGGCTCTCAACAAGGCGACCCGCTTGGACCACTAATCTTTAGCTTGGCCATTCACCCAATTATCAAAGAGCTAAATTCAAAATTTAACATCTGGTACCTAGATGTTGAAACCCTTGCAGGTGATGTAGATACAGTTTATCAAGACCTGGCACTTCTAAAGTCGAAATTTTTATCCATTAGCCTAGAACTTAATCCCAGTAAATGCGAAATTTTCATTAAAAATAACTTAGACAAATCTCATATACTTTCTAAATTTCAATATCTGGCTCCCAATATTACTCACGTTGAAGAAAGTTCTCTTCGCCTCCTTGGGTCCCCAATATTAGACGAAGGTTCGATTCATTTATACAGGAAAAAATTCAAAATGTTTGTGATATTTCAGACAGATTACTCAAAATTAATATGTATTCGGCTTTTACTATTATCAAGTATTGTCTTTTTGTGCCTAAATTTACACAAGCTCCGATCTTCCCCCTTGGAAAAACCCATCTCTACTCGCCCAAATTGACAAACTTATGCAAATTCATCATCAACCTTTAACAGTCCACTGCTGGACTAGGCCTCTCCTTTGAAAGGAGGAATTGGCCTACTATACCACGCTGGCCAAACGGGTTGGTAAAGGGTTTGTATCAAGTTTTCCTTCTCTTACAATGCTGTTCTCTGCATAATATGCTCCCTCTGTCGGCTCTTACGACACCCATGGGATGATATGGGGTGGTGACAATCCGTATTCTTAATCCGTCACCACACGGACAATGCATATGCAAATTACCTTAAGCAAAATTCTAAATTTGGACCTGAACGACCGAGTGTGGCTACAGGTGTCTTTGCCTGTACGCCTGGGCGGCCTTGGCGTTCGCAAAATTTCCGACGTAAGCTTACCAGCATTGCTGTCTTCGGTCCACGGCACTGCAGAATTGACCAGGAAAATTTTAGCACTCACACTGGTCGATCCTGAGGTGCCGTGTAAGATCGATGCCATGAATGTTAGGAGAATGGCTTGTCCAAGCACCGAGTTACCCCGAAATCCACCTTCACAGAGGCAGTGGGACGGGCCGCTTTGCAGCGTGGTATGAGAAAATCTCTTAAGTACGTCGTCCAATGCTGCGGAGCGTGCTCGTTTGCTGGCTGTGGGAAAGTCGGAGGCGGGTCTTTGGCTTCAGGCACTGCCATCGTCCAACATAGGTACCATGTTAGCCGATACGACTTTCCGCATTGCTTCTTGCCTTCGTTTAGGTGCGTAATGTGTTTCTCCACATCGCTGACACTGTGGAGAGGCTGTCGACAGCCTTGGTCACCATGTTCTGTCATGCAGCAGGAGCGCAGGTCGTATTCCACGACACGCCAACCTCAATGACATACTTCGCCGGGCTCTTGTTACCGCTGCAGCGCTGGCGTTCCAGCCCAACTTGAACCTCAGGGCTTGGCACGCGACGATGGCAAAAGACCAGACGGTATGTCGTTACTGCCGTGGAAGCTGGGTAGGCCTTTGGTGAGGGACGCAACTTGTGTCGACACCCTTGCGCTATCTCATCTTCCTAGCACAGCAGGTTGTGCGGGCGCTGCTGCAGCGACAGCGGAGACTCTCAAACCGCGCAAATACATAAATCTAGTAGGAGATTATGTATTTGAGCCGTTTGGAGGCGAAACGTTGAGACCATGGGGTCCAAGTGCGCGATCTCTTTTTAGAGATCTCTCAAAGAGACTGGTTGACGCCTCGCGTGACCAGAAAGCTGGCCTGTATTTGGCGCAAAAGATCAGCATTGCCATACAACGTGGCATTCTGGGCACGCTTCCAATTGACGGCGATGTGGAGGATTTCCATGACGCCCTTTAAATTTTATTTTCCTTTACTTTTTTTGTAATGTATCTCCTTTATTTTTTAGTTATTTAAGTATAGAAATTATTGTTTTAGTGTGTAAATAGTCACTTAGCTATAGTTAATTAAATATAATTGATTTTAATCTATTTCAATAAATGACAACGATAAATACTCTCCGCTGCACTTCGTTATGCACGCGCCGATTGACGGACTATGAACCGTTATGTGCGCAAATGCGCATATGTTGCTGTTAGATAAGATTAAGTGTTACAAATATTAAAACATAGAAATGTCCACATGACTAAACTCGGAACAAATAGCTGTGCAGATATTTTTTTAAATAATTAGCCAATCTAATTGCTAAACGTACTAGCAACCATGAGGAAAATAGAAAGGCCATCCCAGCACCGATTGAGAAGATGATTTGATGATTCTTATCTTTACATTTTCAACTATCAAATAAGTTGTTTTTTTTAACTGATATTAAGGCTCATCAGGCTATCTAGAAACAGACTCAAAGAAAACGAATATTAATCTCAGATGGGAGTGTGACCTAAGATAATAATCACAACATATTTATAGTTTAATCGTTTCATCTTTAATAGGTACTCCAGAATTAGACGGATAGATTAATTCACGCAGTCAATACTAATATCAGAATAACTTGGTGTGACAGAACCCTTAATTCTTCAATCCCTTAGGCTGTACGTTTACGTATTCACACGTCAACTGCTAAGTTATAAAAAGCAATACGTGAAAATACCATTCGCTTGGATATTGGTGCGGACATCACCGAGGTACATCTAAATGTGAATATAGTGACATTGTAGTTGAGATCAGCCTCCTCATTATAACAAATTTATTGTAATATGATAGCGGCGGGGTTCCAGCGTGTGTTGACGCGCCTGCGTTGTCATACTTCTTGTATCGCTTTATGTATAACTGGGTAAGCAACTAAATAGTGTTCTTACATCTTTTCTCGTGCTGACTCTTGGGCATTTTTAGTTTTCATGGTTTAAAACCGCCAATCATTGGCTTAAGACAAGATGCGGACCGACGGCGCGTGCCAGCCAAAGCACGTTAGCGCTTTGATGTAAATGCCACTACAAGCAGTCACCCATACAAGCGACGACCTCTGCAAAAGTTGTTTAACTTTTCCGAACGATTACGAACGCGCTTAAACCAAATAGTCAAAGAACCATCGTAGTTGTGCTTACAGACGAGTTTCTGTTCCAATAGGATCAAGATTTCTGTAGGTATTCAATGCTCCATTAGCAGCAAGAGATTGCGAGATATTCGATAGACGGTAAATAGACATGGCTAATTAAAATTGATATTCTAAACCTTCTGGAAAACAGAAGCTAGTCTTCAAAATAAATATTTTTACTTATTCTAAGAAATATTTTCGTTTTGTTTTCTTTGTTTCTTATCATTCTGTCTGCCTTTATCTAAGTTGAAGCTGACAAAAAATCGTTTGGACGGTGTCGCTCTAATCGGATACGAGGGTTGAGTGCCCGATCGACGAGCAATCGGTCAACGTAGATAAGCTTTGTTCACAGGATCTTCACCGTATTATTTAAAGAGCTAGAAGGGATTGTGTGTTTTAATCTATCTTTATTTGGATTTAACACGAAATACTTTGTATCAGAACAGAATCTTTTAAAATACTTTAAATCCCCACCTTGGACATTTGAACACCGAGTTCGTAAGATAATACTTTATCTAAAGTCACTACGTTTAATAAAAATAAAATTTAATTTGACAGCACCGATGGTGAATACATATTATACATAGAAACACCCAGACCAAGACAAACATCCATGTTCATGCACACAAATGTTTGACTTGAGCGGGAATCGAACCCGCGACCTTCGGCGTAGCAGTCGCTTACACTCCCGCTGCGCCAACCGGTCGTCAAAGTATGCAGATATACTTATGAAATAAAGGATTTTATTAAAATAATGCCACTTTTACTAAGATTTAAGGTTCTATATATTGTGGCAAAAATATATAATCCTTGAAAAACTTTGCAAATATTCTAAAACTTTATTCGAATATTAAAAATATTCAAAAAATATTTTCTTTTATTCTAGTTCATAACTTTAATATAGGCCTCTATCCCTGGCAACTGGCAATCATAACAGCTGAGATGCTGGATAGTTTGGTGGATACATACATGGCTGAACGTCGCTTAGTTTGATTTCAAATCTAGTTTGTCCACAAAAGTGCCATACTGTGTCTAAAGCAGACCGTCCGGTACTATATACCTAGATAGAAACACAGAGGTAAATGCGGGTTTCTTAGACCATTCTAAGGCATTCGACCTTGTGTCTTATGACCTCTTATGGGGAAAGTTAAAACTGAGAGTGAAGTAGATACCGATCTAACATGTCTGCTACAATATTGGTATGCAAATTAAATAAATACTGTCAGGTGCCCACCTGCATGGGGTATGCGGGTACCCTACATGAGGAATATGAGTTGAAATGTGGCGTGATGCAAGAAGGAATCACATCGCCACGCCTCTTTAATTTATTTATAAATCAGCTGATTGTTCTACTCAGCAAGGCTGGTGTCGGCTGTTATGTAGATGGAGTTGCTATGAACAACATCAGCTATACATACGGAAGACATGGTCTGGCTAGGCCCAAAAATCAGTGCGATGAGACGCATATTAAATATGTGTGAAGCTGCGGGCGCTTTTGGAAATCCACTCCAACCAGCCAATGAAGGCAAGCCGGAGACGAGACCCTGACCGACTCCCTGGAGTGTTCGGGACCGCAGTGTCGTCACTCACATTCAGCTCGCCACAAAGCTGCCCTGTGGTTTGTAAGCTTTCTTTTCATCCTGTGATGCAGTTTTCTTAATATCACAAGATGAAGGTGATGTTTGAAAGCTGTTACTCTGCCCTCTGAGATTGCGTTAGTCTCATAATGAGATAACGACTGCTCCCCAGAAGGGTTTATTATTATTTTTTTTTCTAGCCTTTTCCTTTTATTATTATTAGTACTCCTCCTTTTAGGGCTTCGTACGCAAAAATAAAACAAAGTCTAATATAATTATGTTATGAATGTCAACTAAATGTGCTTATTGGTGCATGTATTTAGGACAATTTTGAGAACGCTGTTGGAACTAGAATCGGATATTGCAATTTCCTTTGGAATATTTGACACAAATTATAATTCGAATAATTCAAATATTAAAATGTATCTATATATTAAAAGAATTTGTGTTTTATAATACGAGTCGGCCAGCCCGTTCTACCCAACCGATTTGCATGATTTTTTTTTAAATGAAAGCTCTCGCTGCGTAAATTTGTCATCAAGCATTAGAAATTACCTAACTTGCACATTCATCAAGTTATATGCAAAAACAGTTTTCTCCCATACATTTTTTACGTTTTCGTAGCCGTAGTCAATGACTTTCTGCTTCTATATATCTGGTTCGTATTGAGGTAGGCGTTTCGTTGTAGGCCTAAAACACGCGCTGAAAAGTGCTCTTTCATTTGATGGTATGCTCATTTAAATTGGGTAAGTTTGAAGGAAGATAGGTGTGGACATTGAACTTATTTTTCAATACTTTCCAATAAATTTCTTAAGATTCTATTGCTTTCTCTCTACATGGACGGTTCTAAATTAATTTATGGCATCTAATAAGAAGTTCCTTGCGGTAACTGCCAGGAAAAACCGTTATGCCTCCTTAAGGCGACGTTGCCTTACTTTCATACGGGTGTGAGTATGGTGGTGTGTAAAATTATACCCGATGTTGGTAAAATTATCATTATAGTGAATTATCGCTGATGGCAGGTAATATTCCCCGAACGTTACCAGTTAACCCTTAATGTTGGGTGAACTGATTTTTCGTGTTTTAAATTACGGACTTTCTTCGGGCATCTTATTTTTTTTAATGTGAAACATATTACAGCGGTTCACAGTACTATTGTCATATAATTATATTATTACAAGTGGTAATTATGAAAGAAATTGTAGTTTTGGTAAGAATAGTAGTTTTGAGAGAAAAGGTAGGTACTTTTGACAGCACCGGTGGTTTTGGTAGAAATGGTAGTTTAAAAAAAATGGTAGATATGATAGTGTTAGTACGAATAGTAGTTTTGATAGCAATAGTATTTTCGGTCGGAATAGTAGTTTTGGTAGAAATTGTATGTTTGGCAAAAATTGTATATATTGTAGTTTTGGTAGCAATGTTACTTACGATTGCTACCAAAGCTACCATTCCTACCAAAACTACAATTTCGACCAGAACTATAAACGTCATTATTACATTTCTAAATTATGATGGATTAATCACACCCATACACTAAACAAGATAAATCGTGCTTCTCACAGACATATTTAGCTGGATAACAGAAATAAAACCTATTTTCTTACTTATAAAAAAAGTTGTTTTTCCATATTTTTTATTTTGATAGTAAAATATTGACAGATACTTAAAGTGAAGTTAGCATCAGTTAGTTACATAAGTTTCTGATTTAATTGCGTATTTTTGTGAGTAGTTCTGTTTTCAATTATGATGATGGTTCTTGATAGGAAATTGAAAAATGCTCAGAAAAAGTTTGAACAAAGAATCTTGGTTAATGACAAATCGCTGTTGGAGATTTGGTACCGGATGGTCTTCCTACTGCTAAAATAATACGGGTGGTAACGGGATTTGAATAATTCTACCATCAACAAGGTTTTTCAAGTGATGTCCATTCTTGGTGATGGTAATTGCTTATTCCACGCAATTTCTTATTGTTTATATAAAAGTGAGAATAAACATTATGAAATTCGTTTGGCCACTGTTGATAACATAGTCAATAAGTAGGTATATAGTAATTTTATTGTTGGGGACGAAGCATATGGCCAGACCATTACAAATGCAACAGATTACAAACGTGTGATGGGTGCCAATGGACAGTACGCAGGGCATGCTGAACTTCAGAGTGTAAGTGAGCTATACCCCGAGTGTCAATTCAGAGTTCACCTGGAAAACACTAAAACGATTACTGACTATGATATTGGCGAAATTGTTCATAACTTGCAATTTTTTGGGCACCTGGACGAAGGACATTACAGTGTCCTAATGGAAAGAATGGTAGAGCAGCACAGTCATATTGAAGAACTTTCTTTCGTCAATGTTCAGTTATACATATTGTATATATCCGTATTGCGCGGCAAACTATTCAGTAATGCCAAGGTGGAAATTTCACGATACCTAAGGTGCAACGCAAAGCCAATGTTATGAGAAAAGAAGTTTTGTGATATATATATTTTTGTTTAGAATATCATATTTTTACTGATGAGATAAGGCTACAATGTACTCATCATACCTATATGTAAGAGCTTTTTTATAATATTAAAATATGCTGTGGAGCAGCACGGGTCTTCTAGTTCAAATATTAAAATGTAAGCTCTAGTGATAGCCCGTCTACGCTCCGGTTGCACCCCTGACGTGTGTGAACAAAATATCCCGGCTGGGACCCGGAGGCACGGTGACGGCCCGTCCCCGTCCCGTCCACGGCCCGGATGTGTGAGGATAGACCTTTTGCCGCTTCCCGCTACGCCACAGAAGATTTAATAGTACTATGTAAGTATGCTTTTTTCTTGTATTAGTCGAAGCTTAAACGGGCATAAAACATTATGAATGCATATATATATGTATTTGTTTTGATGCCGGATTCTTTTTGTGTCCATTGCTGGAAAGTTTTTCAAGGATTATAATATATTTTTGTCACAATATAGAACCTTAAATCTTAGTACAAGTGGCATCATTTTAATAAAATACTTTATTTCATAAGTATATCTGCATACTTTGAGGACCGGTTGGCGCAGCGGGAGTGTAAGCGACTGCTACGCCGAAGGTCGCGGGTTCGATTTCCGCTCAAGTCCAACATTTGTGTGCATAATCATGGATGTTTGTCTTGGTCTGGGTGTTTCTATGTATAATATGTATGTATTTACAAAAAGAAAGTATATATGTATGTTTATCCATTATCTAGTACCCATAACACAAGCTCTGCTTAGCTTGGGACTAGATGGTGATGTGTGTATGTGGTAGAATATTATTATTATCTCTTTATTAATCAGTATTCACATTATCGAATTTTACATAATTAAACCTTAAATATATCAATAAACTTAACTATCTAAAATGGGACCACGGAGACCCACCGGTGTCGGGTACAGGGACCAAGCCACCGGTGGTTAGGGCCTCAGAGAAAGGAACTTCCTCACAATGCGTGCCGTATCGAGAAGAACCGCCTTCTGAATCAAGGCCTTGATCCAGCTGCCCAGTGCGAGCTTCTTTAGATGTTGATCGAGGCTCTTAGCGATCAATCCATTCACTGAAACGACAATCGGGACAATGATTGTTGAACCTAGATGCCACATTTCGACAATCTCGTGAGCTAGATCTAAATATTTAATCTTTTTATCATTTTCCGCCTTCACGGGATTACCGTCATGTGGTATGGTGATATCAACAATCATTGCGAGACACTCTGCTCGGTCTATCACTACAATATCAGGCTTATTGGTCACAATAGTCCTGTCTGTAATGATAGACCGATCCCAGTACAACAATGCACGACTATTTTCGAGAACTGGGTCGGGCACATATCTGTAGTACGGTACCTCAGAACCAATGAGTTTATATTTAAGGGCTTGTTGCTGATGGACAATCATAGCAACTTGGTTATGTCTGTGCAAATACTGACCGTTGGCAAGACTCGAACAACCGGACACAATATGCCTGAGAGATTCCCCGGGCTGGTGACACGCCCGACATTTGTCAACCGTACCGTCCCTCAGGATATACTTGCGGTAGTTATTTGTCATGACAACTTCATCCATAATTGCACAGACAAAACCTTCGGTTTCTCCGAAAAGATCACCGAAGCGCAGCCAGCAAACGGATGCCCTAAAATCTATATCAGACCCGTGTAAGGCCTTATAGAAGCGTCCATGTAGCTCCTTATTATTATTATTATTACTTTGGGCTAACTAATATATAAATTACAATCATCGTAAAACCTATCGCCTTACTACAAAAATAAAACAATAATACCCAATTTAATTAAATTATATACAAACACGAGAGTATTGTTAGCGGCAAATTGATTTCCCGTAAAAATCGCTAAACTCCAATCGTTTCAGTGACGTTTCCGTAAATTACAAGAGGCAGTAACAAACGAACCGTTGGTACGCGACACAGTACAAAGCTGAGCTTTAATTTGCATGCTGTGTTACTTTCTGATGGCTACTGAGTCATTCCATGTGTAAAAGCGAAAATTGAGATTGTCTAAAGGTACAAAGAGGAATAAGGTTAGCGTTATTGTTATTTATTTTGAGAACACTTTCACAAACGTTTAGCACGCATTCTGTTTCACCAGAGAAATTTCAAGGAAATAAATTACTTATCGTGGTATGCATAAGCAGGTTACCTAAATACTGTTTCCAGTTAAACATAAACTGAAGACAAGGAAATACGAAAAACTGAAAACCAGACGTTGCTAAAATCAGTTACTTTAAAATGGAGAATATGCTATAAAATGCATATAAAATGCTGTACTTTTTAACGGCTCTCACGTCATGAGAATCAAAATTTAATTTTAGTTAAGACTAATCCTGTTACAGAGTCATATTACAATTTTCCGAAGAGCGCAGTCACGCACATTTATATAGAAGGGCATATTAGTAACTCAGGGCCGTGCAATTGCATTAAATTGCAACGATATTTAACTTTTGTGTGACTCAGGATTTCATTAACACATTCACTGAGCCATCATTTTCAAAGAACACTCAGCTGGTGCTTTGGAGACTTAAAAGATCTCGAAACTAACCTACCCTTTGGTGCGTTTGAGACCTAATCAGTCTCCTAAAGATACATTTTTGGAAATAATTTATATCTTCCAAAAACTAGTGACATATAATTTAAAGATTTTGTGGGTGAAAGATAGCCTATTGCTTTATATTTTGCTAGGTTTGCACGCAGTTATGACATTTGAATAAACTACAAATACCAAAAAAAAAAAAATCCCAACCGAAGATAGTTCAATATGTGTAGTAAGTAGTGATGGGAAAAAAATAATGTCTCAGTAGTCGATTAAAAAGGTTTTATTAATTATGCAAAGTGTTTTTTTCATTTAAACATGGTAAGCACATTGATTGCTTGCAGTGCGCGCAAATGGTGTCAAAAAAACTACTATTCGGTACTCGATTATTTGAAGATAAAAATGCTTGGGATTACCTTGTTCAGTTCCACGGGCAATGTTTTTCTTAAGATTTTTTAGTCTCTTGTGAATGTGAGTTGTTGTGTCTGTATTGTGTTAGTCTAGTTTAGTGCTTTTATATTATTTTTAAAATAACCATATTAATTAACGACAAAATTATGGATAAACCAGCTCATATATGAAAAATGCAATGTAGTTACTTAGTTATTTAAATTGTATAAAGCAGGACGATGAAAAGAGTGGCCCTGAGTTTCTTGCCTGATTCTTCTAATGAGGCTCTACTTTTTTAAACAGGCATTTTTGTTCATGTCGATGGTAGGACAACACTAAAACGAGTCACGCAGTGACCGCGCCGCCCACCCTCCCTCTCTTGCGTCGACGAGGCGTACGATTCCACGAGTACCGACATATCTCCTAACGCAAGGAATGAAAATAATTACAGTACTGTGCGTTAGGGATCTAATGCATCTCTTATTTCATTTTTAATGTCCTTGAATTCAGCTTTAAGTAGGAAGCAAATATATATCCTATATTTATCCTACTCATACTTAAAAAGCTTTACGAACTACTGACTATTTTTATTTTACACGTAAAATTTATCTTTGTATCCTAGAAACCCAGTTTTCCAAACCAAATAAAACCGCCGTAAGTCCAACCGTCGTCGATCTGCAAACACATTTGACGGACTCGAATAGTCGGCAGACCGTTCAATACGACCACGAAAGCCTTTGCCGTGTATAAACGCACTAGTTTGTTAAATTCCTACTATAAGCGTGTTCACTGTAAATTTAACCCTCCACCTACTCTGAATGAATAAGACAAAGCAATTATGTATATGTGCCGTGTCCATGAAGTGCATTAAGATATATCAACTTTATACTATTCTACCACTATCAAGAGCTATATCTTAGCCGTGAAATCAGAGGTGTTATAGTTTTTTTGATTTATTTGACTTTTTGCTGAAACAATTATGTGGTACATAAGCGGACAAAATTTTCGTTCGTTAATAAAGTCTGGTCAATGTCAAAGAGAAGTAGCTCTTCAGTACAACGGATCTAAGAAATTTATATAACGTCGGCACGTTGAAGGTTTATAAAATTATTTCAATACGTTTTCTTACCAAAATTAATAAGCCTCTGCTACCAGATATAAAAGATAATCAAAATCACACAAACCACCAATATAAAACTGACAAATAATGTATAGTATTCTAACATTCTAACATATCGTCTTTGTCATAAAAATTATCATCTTTACTCTCAGCTCTTATTTATATGGGTATGTAAGCCCAGAAATGTTTGAATTGCTTATACCAAAATAACCTATACCTACAGAGTAAACCAATTACCTGTTTGCATAACTTAAAAAAAACAGTCAAAAACCTACTACTACCTGGTCACTTTATTCATCTAGAGGTTGCAAAATATTTGTTTGGTCTACGGAAATATTTACCCTTCCAAAGCTAATGGTAATATGTACCGCGTCATTCGAAGTAAGTGCTGTACCATGTACACTATTTTGAACCAACGAATGGTCAGAATATTATGAGTGCGGTGAGAAGTGCTGCAGAAATGTTCTAGCTCTAATACTTTGAGGTTATAATAAGGATTTTTATTTGTAATGCACTTTTTTACCGCAGCTTTATACTTTAAGTTTGCGCCAACCGGTAATCAAATAAAAATAACTTATTTTCGGCAGGTATGTTTTAAATCAGAACGAATTCTGTGGTTTTCTTTTAATTTTATTATGTGTAACTAGGTTTTAATTTCTTATTATACGAGAATGTGTCATGCACCTACAACATTGAATTAACCTTGTTAATTGGTTGATCGGCGCAGTGGTCACTGCGTCAAAAGCTACTAATGCATTATGAAATGCATCTTTAACTTCTAGAGACCTAATACGTTATGAGGGTCATAGAATCATATCAAAAATATTTGTCATTTTCTTTCAAATTATGAGCTTGGACTTTTTTTTAAATATTAATGGGCGGCAAACGAGCAGATGGATCGCCCGATGGTAAGCAATTACCGCCGCCCATGGACACAAGCAACACCACAGGAGTCACAAGTGAGTTGCCGCCCCTTGGGGTTTGGTTGGAAAAAGGGATAGGATGAGGCGTGGAATGAGGGAGAAGGAATAGGGGATAGGGCCTCCGGCACTCTCACTCACCGCACGAAACGCAACAGTTTAGGTACTGTTACTTTACATCGATTTCCTGGGAGAGGGTAGTACTTCCGCGGTCGAGCCGGCCCATTTATGCTGAAATCAGCAAAGCTCTTCTACCGTAAAACTAAACTGTGACTTAAATATATTAACGAAAATAATTATTTCATAATATAGTTGCCATTGTATAAAAAAGAGTATCCATAGATGGTTTAATATGCCGCGGCAAATTGTAAAATGTCATACAGTAAACTTAAGTAACTAATATCGTGTGAGGTTTTCTTTCCTCCCGCGGCATCTCCACCTTGTCGTGGTGGAGGGCTCAGTAACCGTGGGTTTGAGGTACACCCACGGTGAAGCTAAGCGGGATCCTGGGAGGGGACGATCCAAGTGGGCTTGAGTGAGGCCTGCGTAGGATGCGTCCAAAGTGCGGGTGCGGGGGACAGTTGTCTGGCAGGCCAATACCCGACGGGGGGTAGCGAGGAATGCTTCGGTTATATCCTACCCTCTAACACATGGGTACATAAGGAGCACGGGTTGGTTTTTAGTCAGTAAGAGTCTGACAGTCCCCTTCGTCCTTTCCCCCCAGGACGGAGGGACTCCATGAGGATTTTCCAACCAGACAACAAAAAAAAATAAAAAATTATGTGAGGTTTTCTTATTACCTGGCACCCAGAAATAGCTCTCGGTAGTAAGGCTCCGTCAACGTAGATTTGAACACTTATTATAAATCAATATTCCTTTATAACAATCAAGGTGGAAATCGTAACAATTGATTGCGACGCCAGTTTGCCTTCGGCTAACAGAAAAGCGAGCAGCTTTTTAAACAGACAACGAAAAATCTTTAGAATGTAAAAACATCTTGGCAATTTCCGTCAGTAAATAATAAAAAGCGGCGATAGCCTAGTGGTGTACGTAACGGACTGCCGAAATTATGGTCTCGGGTTCGATCCCCAGGCACCCCGGGCACACACCTCTGACTTTTCAAAGTTATGTGTGTATTAATAATGTCAATCATCGCTCGCTTAATAATGTGCCCGGTAGATTGCAATAGGCTCGCCCCCTATAACATTAGGACCTAAACATAACTGGCGATATGTGGGTGTGTATACAATTTGCATTTTTTTGCTCTGGCAACTGTAACCGCCAGACGTCAATAATTTTAGCTCCGTAATTAAAAAAGTTTTAATATAATTTTAATTGATTATTCAACATATAAGTTAGTATTATATATTGATAAAATAGTGACAAGAAGTTATTGTTAAAATTGTGTTTGTAAAAAGTATAATAACTACACGACCAAAGTTCGAGCGAACAGAACGGAGACTTGGTGTCAACGGACGGATTTGAATTTACATCTGCTACGACTTAAACCCGGGGAGTATAATACTTATTAAAACTTATCCAACACTCCACAACACCGAATTACTCGGCTCACCCCCATGTGAGCCACGTCCAACACACAGCTGGCTCAGTTCTGTCTCCTTTTGCTTGACTATATGTGGAAGCAAAATCGAGGACTAAACAACAGCCCCAGACAAACACAATCTACAGATACACTTCACAATTACTACACTGTTTATTCTTGTCTGTACTTCATATATTTGTGTACTTTTCTGTATTAGCTATTATTGGTTTAAACCTGTAACTTGTATACCTACTTACATTTTATTAATAAGTTGATTAAGTTCATCAGCTGAGATATTTCAATAGAAACCTTGTAAAAGTATTAGATAATTACTCTTAAGTATTCAAATTACCTAAATTGTTCTCAATTTCTTAGTTTCTACAATTAATTAATTTAATATATTTTTTATTCATATACCCCCCTTTTCTTTTGTAACTTTTCTTATTTATTCTGTCTATACAATAATACTCAAACCCCATCACATCTCTTCTCTTCTTTGACTTTGCTCAGCTGTTTTCTTATTTTTTAGGTAATTTGTAATCCTTGGCAATGTCTACCCATATGATGACTCGGAAGGCAACGGCCAAGGAGGCGGAAAATAAATTAAGAATAACTCTGCTCGAGTTAAAGAAGTACAAGGATGACAACAGTCAACTATTAAGGGAACGCGTGTACTGTGAAGATGAAATTAAAATTGTGAATGAGCGTATATCTGAGCTGAAGACACAACTCACGGAGCTGCATATAGAGCATATGGATGTCTTGGATCAACGGGACAGACTACGAGAAGAAGTTAGGTGTTTCAGCAGCTGCGACGAAATTTACTCCAGACAACTTAGCCGCAATGCGGAGTTACAAGCAAGTCTCAATGAGGCTTATGGCAGAATTTCAACTCTAGAAGACACAATTGCGGCCTTTAACAGTACTGCTACTCACAACTTATTATCTGAGCTCCTGGGTGACAAAATTAATCTGCTGAAAGCTCTTAAATCTAACTGTTTCAAAAAATGTCTTAGTAAGAATAAATTTAGAAAATTGTTTAAGTTAAATAAACTAATTAAGAAACTTAGATCTGGTTTTAAGTGGTCTACCAAATTGAGTCAGTATGCACAAGATAACTGTAAATTAAATAAAGAGTGTGAGTCTCTTTTATTAAAGCTTGAGGAAACAAATGAAGAATTAGTTTCTGGTAGGTTGTTATATGAACAACACACAAGTGAGTTGCAAGCACAAATATCAAATCTACAAGCTCAACTCACTAGAACTATAATGGAACACCAGAATGAGACTCATGAATACATCTTAAAATATGAAGAAATTTCAAGAGTTGGTCGAGAAAATTTAAAACAACTTATCTCATTATCCAACTCTAATAATTACTGTTCCAGTTGTACAACTAAGTGTGCGACTACACCTGCTGTATCAATAGAATTGAATGCACATGGATGTCAGTATAATACACAAAACAAACTGCATCCAGTAAAGAGTGACAGTAAGA
This sequence comes from Euclidia mi, assembly GCA_944739405.2. Taxonomy (NCBI): domain Eukaryota; kingdom Metazoa; phylum Arthropoda; class Insecta; order Lepidoptera; family Erebidae; genus Euclidia; species Euclidia mi. The sequence goes on from OX123181.2 coordinate 80,998,774, forward strand.
ATGTAATAATTTTTTCAGACCAACTGGGAGTGGGTTTAGGGAGCTTAATTGATCATTACACTGAGCGACCAGTACAGAACTTTTGTTCACCTGGAGCTCAGTCTTGTACCCTAGTTGATAAGATTAAGAATGCTGACTTGAATGCACAAACTACTGTCATCATATTGTATGGTGACAGTTCATTAGTCTCCAAAAACAGTCTCATAGAATTGACAGACTTAATGATAGATGTTAGCACAAAAATAGGATGTAGCTTTATTATTTGTGCATTGCCTTATTCATATGCTCTCACAGATGACCAAAACAGGCAGATAGGCAAATTAAATTTATTATTGTACAATGGGACATGTTATAGTGACAGTATTTTATTTTTTGACACTAATATTTTTATTAGTAATTTCTTTTTAACAAAAGAGACTATGTATCTTTCTTATGTACATAGGCGACAACTTGCTAAATTATTAGCATTTAATTGATATACTGACAGGAGTACTACTAGAGTACTTAGGAATTTGGTAGATAATAGTTATACCAATAGTAGTATTGACACATCTATTACTTTAAACTATTGGATGAGACAACAGATAGGCATTCATGTGTTTTAAACTTAGTTCATCAAAACATACAAGGACTATCTGGTAAAGAATTAGAAATAGATTTATTTTTAAATAAACATAAGATTGATATCTTATGTATTACGGAACACTGGTTGCGAGGTGACCAATTAATATTTAACAATCAACATTACTAAGTTATAAGTGCATTCGTAAGAAAGAAGGCTATTCGTGGTGGCTCTCTAATATATGTATGTAATAGTTTGAAATGTAAAGAACGTAAGGATATAGCTAAACTTTCTATCGAGCGCACTGCTGAGATTTCTTGTGTTGAGCTTGAACAACATATTATAGTGTGTGTGTATCGACCACCACAAAGCGACTTTACTCAGTTTGAAAGCATTATAGAGGATATCCTAAAACACATAATTTCTAGTAGGAAGTCTATAATCGTATGTGGTGATTTTAATGTCAATTTGTTAGAAAAATCACCAATTTGTACTAGGTTAGTTAGCTTATTTAGGTCATTTAATTTAAATGTTTTGTTGTTCTCTGAACCAACCAGAATAACCTCACATTCGTCTACATGCTTAGATAATTTTTTTTGCAATTGTCTTTATTTAAGTAAGACTGTTTTAACTGACTTGACATCAGATCACTGCGGGCAAAAGGTTGTAATTCCAACTAATACAACCCCTAAAGCACAAGAAATTACATGTAGGCCAATGACCTCTGGTCACCTCAAACACTTTAGTAATGATGTTGCTGCCAAGATCGCCAGTATTGACTTAACCGTTGATGATCCTGATGAATTATATAAATGTTTATTTAAAATTGTTAATGATGAGTACAATAAAATTTTTAAACTGAAGACGTTTGCAAGGAGCATTAAAGTAAATTTTTGTGACTGGGCAACAGTAGGTATATACAAAAGTAGAGCTAGGTTGTATGATCTATATGGAATGAAGAAATACAATTTTAATCCTCAATTTATTCAATATGTTAGAAATTATTCAAAGGTTTTTAAGAGGACATGTGCTTTAGCCAAATCCTTAAATTTAAGCAATAAAATCAAAGAATCCAGGAACAAAATTAAAACTACTTGGAGCATTATTAACAATGAGACTGGTCGAGCTGAATTGGTAGATAACAATTATGAATTAAAATTTAATGGTGAAATTATTACTAGGAAAACTGATGTTGCTCAGACATTTAACAATTTCTTCATAAACATACCAGTGAACACAACCAGCTGTCTAGATTCATGTCCAAGCATAGCAGAAATGTTGGTTAGGGGCAATGTGAATGAGTGTGATGTGCTTTTTAATTTTAAATATATTGACACCAATGACATACTGAAGGTATTCAAGACGCTCAATAATAAAAAAATCTGTTGACTTATGGGGCATTTCTGTTAAACTTGTGCGACAAATTATTTCTAGCTTAACTCCATATTTAGCTGCAATATTCAACAGATGCGTAGATCTAGGAGAATTTCCTGATCTAATGAAACACAGTAAAGTAATACAATTATTCAAAAAGGGATCAAAGAGCGACCCTAGTAATTTTCGGCCAATTTCTATCTTGCCTGCTATAAGTAAAATTTTTGAAAATATTATTTTGCATCAACTAGAGAGCCACTTTCACACAAATAATTTATTTCACAGTGCACAGTAAACCCTTAGTAAAGCCATACTGGCTTTACTAAGGGTCGCTCCACCGGTGATGCCGGTGTAACTTTGTTAAAGCATATTTTTAATGCTTGGGAAAACTCGAAGGATGCCATTGGTGTTTTTGTGACCTATAAAAGGCCTTTGACTGTGTGGAACATTATACACTTTTACTTAAATTGAAACTTTATGGTATTAGAGATACCGCACTCAATCTTGTTGCCAGCTACCTAAGTGATAGAATTCAGTATGTAGATGTTAATGGGAGTAGGTCTCTAGGTTTGCCAGTAGGAATGGGCGTTCCACAGGGCTCTATTCTCGGTCCATTTCTATTTTTAATATATATTAATGATTTGCCGTTCTTTGTACAAAATTTATGTGACATTGTTTTGTTTGCCAACGATACGTCACTAATTTTTAAAGTTGATCGTAATTTGAGTAACTTTGATACCGTCAATAACACTCTTGCACAAGTATTAGATTGGTTTTTGACAAATAATTTGGTACTCAACTCAAGCAAAAACAAATGTGTTAAATTCTCTTTGCCTAATGTCAAAAGTGTTCCTACTAATATAATTTTAAATAAGGAAACAATTCAACTAGTCGAATCAACCGTATTCTTAGGTGTAACTTTAGATTGTAAGCTTCAGTGGGGTGCCCAAATATCCTGTCTCGCAGTAAAACTTAGTTCTGCAGCGTTTGCAGTTAGAAAAGTTAGGGAATTCACAGATATAGATAGATAGATAGATAACAACTTTATTGCGCAAATACAATTGTTACAAATTATGTACAGATATCTTAAATTTACAAAAATAAAAATAGTAAATGCACAAGGGCGGCCTTATCGCAAAATGCGATTTCTTACAGGCAACCTTAGGATGGACAGACTGGAAAGGATAGGTTTGATGGTGTAGTTATCAAATATATGTGGAATCTTATAGTTATTTGAATGCAATGTACATACATATGTAGATACCTATATATATTTATATAAATACATATACAAAAAACATAAGGTATACATACAAAATAGTACATATATACATACTAACGATACATAATTATAATACATATATATATATATATATATATATATATTATATATTATATATATTCCATTATAAAACATAATATACTTATATACATAATTATAGATAACAGATTAAAGTGACAAATAGTGCTTATTTAATGCGTGTGGTGACGGATAAAGAATACGGAATGTCACCACCCCATATCATCCCGTGGGTGTCGTAAGAGCCGACAGAGGGACCATACTATGCAGAGAACAGCACTGTAAGAGAAGGAAAACTTGAAACAAACCCTATACCAACCCGTTTGGCCAGCGTGGTATAGTAGGCCAATTCCTCCTTTCAAAGGAGAGGCCTAGTCCAGCAGTGGACTGTAAGGGGCTGAAGATGATGAATGCATTTTTAAATATATTGAGTGATTTAGCTTGCCTAACTTCAACCGGTAGCGCATTCCACAAACGTAAAGCTTGAACAGCAAAGGATTTGTCGTAGAAGTTTGTGGAATGGGTTGGCATCTGCAGTCTCAGATCCACCGACGACCTCAAGGTCCTTGAATGTGTGTCATGGAGGAACTTAAAACGTTCTTTGAGATATGTAGGGGAAATTGGATTAAATAACACATTATACAGTAACATAAGAATATGGGTATTCCGGCGAAGACGAATTGGGAGCCACTTGAGCCTAGATCGAAATTCAGATACATGATCATATTTGCGTAAACCAAAAATGAATCTTATACAGAAATTTTGGAGACGCTCAAGTTTATCAAGTTGGTCCTCATTAAGATCAGGATAGCTGACATCGGCATAATCGAGTATTGGGAGAAGCAAGGATTGTGCAAGCGCAATCTTGGTGGTTGTGGGAAGAAAGTTCCGAAGCCTACGCAACGATCCTGCTGAGGCAAACAGTTTGCGACTTGTTTCCTGTATTTGAATTCCCCATGATAAAGTTTAATCCAGATAAATACCTAGGTTTTTTACACTATCTGAGATTCTTAAGATTTTACCGTCGAACTCAATCTGAGGCAGCTGCGGCCAGTTTACCTTGGAAATTATCCTGGAACTGCCGATCAGAATAACTTGAGTTTTTGACGGGTTCACCTTTAGGCCATACTTTCTGCTCCACGTACAAATTTGCGCCAGATCCAAGTTTATGTTAGTAAACGCCTCTGAAATCGCCCCAAGTGGTGCCTGTGAATATATCTGTAAATCATCTGCATAAAGGTGGTAGGACGAAAGTAAGTTTTTGGAGATAGAATTTATGAAAATTGCGAAAAGTAATGGTGATAGCACTCCACCCTGCGGTACACCGACAGATGTATTACACCATGAGGAGTACGACTCATCAACGCGTATACGCTGTCGGCGTCCAAACAGATAACTTCGAAACCAGTCAATTACCGTTGGAGATATGTTAATAGAGCGGAGTATGGCAAGCAGTATGTGGAAATCCACAGTGTTAAATGCGTTACTAAAATCAAGTAAGGAGAGTAGCGTGAGTTTTCCACCATCCATGCCCAGCCTTATCTCATCAGTAATATGAACCAATGCTGTGGTGGTACTATGTCCAGGGCGAAAACCGGATTGGAAAGGATTCAGGCGAGCATTCTTGGAAAGAAAAGAAGAGAGGTGTGCGTGTACAAGACGCTCAAGGACTTTGGAAAGGAAGGGTAGTATGGATATTGGACGGAAGTCAGTATAGGAACAGGGTTTGGATTTTTTAGGTATCGGAATTACTTGGGCATCTTTCCATGCTGATGGAAAGACACCGCTAGTAACAGAGTAGTTCAAGATATGACAAAGGACAGACAGGATTTCATCAAGGATAGGTAGGATCATGTTTCGACTGATACAGTCATTGCCAACAGCATTGGATGAGATCGAAATTATGCTCTTTTTAACATCACAACCGGAAAATTGCTCGAAAACAAATGGGGAATATTTGGGAGTTGGGATACGTGAAAGATCTTGTAAAGTGTTTGTTTTTGTTGTCCCATCAAAGTTGGACGAAGCAGTGAAATGTGCGTTAAGCGAATCGATATTTATATCTTTGGGGATTGTGTCATTGCGTGATTTGCCAACTCTCAAGGTTCTCAGAAATTTCCAGATTTTAACTGGATCTCCATTTTCAACCGATTTGTGAATATGGTGGCGCTGTGCTTTCCTACACACCTTATTGCAGAGATTCCTGGCACTAATGTATTTTTCCAAATTCACAGGGGTTGGACGACATTTATATTTCGCCTTGGCAGCAGCTTTCTTAGACATAAATATTTTGATTTCATCAGTGAGCCAAGGTGCAGGTAGATGTTTTAATTTAATGGCACGGATTGGTGCATGCTTATCGTACAGCTGAGTTAATTTATCTGTAAGTATTTGTACTTTGTCATCTACACAGTCTGATGAGAATATAGGAGACCAATCAATGCTACGGGCATCTGCGCAGAGCTTCAACCGATCCATACCCCCGAAATTGCGCTGCATAATAGTTCTCGGTTTTGCCTTTGGTGGGCGTATTTTATAGGAAATATATATTAAATCATGGTAGGAGAACGCATCTGCAGAGCACTGACCATGCTTGGAAACAAAAGTAGGGGAAGAAGTGAAAATGAGATCAAGAAGAGAAGGTACAGAGTTTGGAAAATGATGTGTAGCATTAAGGGGAAGAATAGATAAATTACTTGAATTTAAAATACGCTCAAATATGGTGGAACGACTATCCTGTTTTAAGAGACAGGTGTTAAAATCGCCCATTATAATTGTGTGACTGTAAGAAGGTACCAAAGTTTCTAGGATATGTTCAAAAGAAGGGAAAAAATTTAAACGTAACGAAGTAGAATAATAAACACCTAGAAGAACTTTAGTACAATTTAGTTCCACTTCTAAAAAGAGATGCTCGCCGGCATTTGAGGGTGGGGGTGTGACGAGATGCTTGCTATACGGTAAGGAATTTGAGCACGTAGGTATATAGCAACCCCGCCACCAGCACCAACCGCACGATCATCTCTAATTAGGTGGTACCCCGGAAGAGAATATGAGGCTGATGGGAGGCATGGTTTGAGCCATGACTCTGAAACGAGAATAGCATGTATGTTCTTACAGTCAAAGGTAGTCAGCATATCCGGGAAATGAGCTGGAATACTTTGGGCATTTATATGGACTACATTAAAGTTCCCCGCGACGTCGGAAAACTGAGACTGAAGAATTTCTGCAAGTGAAGGCAAACTAGAGAAGCTGTCATTATGACTACTAGCTGTTAAAAAACTTTCATTATCACTATTTGTATCTAGCATAATGTCTACTATAATAGATAATATATATAACTATACCTAGTATAGATACTGCTAGACTAGTTTACTTTAGTTATTTTTACAGCGTAATCTCTTACGGAATAATGTTATGGAGTACAGCTGCTGATATACAGACTATTTTTATCATTCAAAAGAGGGCTATACGTGCAATTTATAAGTTAAGTGCTAGAGATTCTTTACGTGATAAATTCAAAGAAGTAGATATATTGACAGTTGCATCGCAATATATATATATGCTAACTTAATGTACATTAAGAAAAACTTAATTGTATACTGCAAAAATAGTGATTTGCACAAAGTGAACACAAGGAATAAGCATAAACTTGTGGGAACTAACTACCGTCTACATAAAGTTCAGAACTCATTTGCTCATCTAAATTGCCACTTGGCGGCGTGGCAGTCGCGCTGTGACTGCTGTCTCTACGAGTGCAAGAGAGACGAACGTTCCTCCTGTGTATCTTAACTACGAGTGCAAGAGAGACGGAGAACGACGCCAGCGCCGCCAACGGCGCCAACTACGAACTACACTGGCGACAGACGCCACTTGGAATTGGCACACGAAATCCTTAAGAAATGCGCTTCTATGTAAATCTTTATTTAGTGACTATACCTACTGCTTTATTCTTTAAGGCGCTGTTATACCTCAGAAGCCGTGAAACACCTAATTTTTCGTCGCGCAACTTGCCATAACGGTACATATTACAAACCAGCAAAAAATTGAGCTTAAAGTCAAAAGTCTGAACAAAAGACTTTTGAAAGAATTTTTCATGTATGTAAAATAGAATCACGGTAAAAAAATCACAAAAACGAGGCAAAAAATAATCTTTCGTCTCACTGTTTGCAATATTTTGATCGTAAGCTGTCATATTTTATTTAATAATATTGTAGGAAACCTAATGAACTAAAGTATTACCCTATTTATTTTCATATTATACGTGTATATTTTGTAAAATTAAATAAAATCTGCCAAACGTCTATGATTTTGACGCTCAGTAGATTCCATCAATATGAAACGCTTCGGCAATTTAAACCTTATTAGCATAAGCGGTGTACTGAGTGTCAGTTGCTAGTTTATGCTCCGCCCAGACCTCATCATTCGGCTATGAGCCCTGTGAGAGATAAGTCATGTCGCTTGCGTCTCCGCTGCACGATATTTTACGTAAACCTGTTTGTTATTGTAATACGCCGATTTGAGTTCGTAATTTCTAGTTTTATGTTATAGACTGAATACTTTGAATCAAATAGGCTTTTCATGTGACTATGGGCACATATAATTAGGACCTAAGTTTATATTCTTGTTGTGTCTCATGTGTTATTGTTTCTGTGCTTATAATATATAATTAGAAGAATAAAATATGGACAAATAGAGAAATAAAGTTCTACGAAGGATTTGTACAAGAAAGCGTCGTAATAAAATAGAAATTCATCCATGGCCAAGTGATTATGAAATATGTAACATAAATTATTTTCATAAGAGTCTTTTATGAGTATGACTGACTATGTTATAGATTATGCATAATATAATGATATAAATTATTTTCACAATACATAGCTGCCACAGTTTTCAATATTTGGAAGAGTAATAACATAAAATCGAATCATTTTATTTATAAGTCGGTTCACGAAAGTTGACCAGAAATGGCGGCCGTCGCGCATATGTACATTCGTGCACCAATGGCGTGGCTCCATTCTTAACGCATTTAGGGAATGCGTCAAGAACGGAGCCACGCCATTGGCATTTCATCCGCGCCTCACAAAAAATGATTTCTGCGCAATGGTCATCTTTCGTGAACCGACCTATACCTATATTGCAAATTCATTAGCTTGTCAGAGTGCCTGGAGCGCTAAGATGCCGCCACGGCGAACAATAAACAGCGTGCAACGCTAATATGGCGCTCCGCAGTCCGCACACAAGCGGTAAAGAATGTTGTATTATTGTGTTGTGAACATAAACCTATTTAGGTACATCGGGTAAAACTTTGATTATTCATAAACTATTAGGGTATGTCTCAGTACATCTAATATATTTTTAATTTCTAAAATCAATCATTTATAAGCAAGAAGGTGACTTCTCTGTTTGCTATAACACAAGTTATAGTATTTTTTTAATAATAAAGTACCTAACTAATTATCTTTATTGTAATTACAATGAAGTTAAAGATAACAGTTCTGCAACATCTTATACACATTTGACTGCTTTAATTCCTAACACGATTTGTTCAAGAGCTAGCCAAGAAATGGCAAACAATTTTTTTAACAAATTTGACTCAACTCCCTAGTGATAAGCGAAAATACAAAAAAAAATGTATAATTTTCCATACAAATAATAATGGGTAGGGTTTCGAAACGAATCGCCTGAATTTGAGGGTATTGGTGGTGTAGGGAGCTTAAGGGAGTTAGTTTTAATCCCCTAAAAATAATTTTGACTGCCGGAGTTGCGTCTAAATATTTTTAAACAATTTCCAAAAATTCCTAAATACTTCGGCAATTATGCAAAACGGAACGTAGTTGTTATAATTTAGTACAGTTTTAGAAATGTAATTTTTAGGTTTTATGTGAAAAACGTGAAACGAAACGCAAACCCGCCATCTTAGAATGATCATTATTGATCACACATTTGACATTAGCTGTCAATACAGCTAATGTCAAATTTATGCGTCATTGCTTTCGAGTGCCTAGGGTTAGATGCGACTGTAATAAGTAACTAAATAGGTTATGTTAGGTTCTCTTTTGACCCTCAATCCGAAAATAGGAGCCCTGCGAAGCAGGGCTCCGTCAGCCTTAGTTTATTAAACTAGTGTAAAGAATGTGGAAGTTGGTAGTGCCATACACGCCGATGTTTAGAGATATTTTTTTACAGAGGAAACCAAGTATTTCCGGCAAGTAAAAATGGTGAGGGAGGGTTCCGAGACCTCCCCTCTTCCCCCCTTATCACTCACAACCCGTAAAAACGGCGACGTATTTCAAAACCTTTACCATAATAATTATACATATAATAACAATAAAACATCCATAAAGAAATAAAATAAATCAACTTTTACTAAACTTCAATTATCTCGTAACTCGCTTTACTTGAGATTCGGCTTTTGCGCTTAGTAGGGCAGTATTGTGGTTTTTAGGGTACCGTAGCCAAAAATGGTAAAAACGGAACCCTTATAGATTCGCCATGTCTGTCTGTCTGTCCGCCCGTATGTCAGCCAATTTATTGCAAAACAGATTTAAAAACTGGCAGGAATGGAATTAGATGTAGGTATTCTATGAAACGCTTCACAATTTTTATACAAAAACAAAACAAAAATAATAAGGGCCTCTCCATTCATGGAACTGACTTAATTATTTTTATCAGCTTACGGCACATAGGTATATACCTGCTTTCGTCAACTATACCTATAACGTCTAATGTAAACCAGGTTTGCTCATGGCGCTACTGAGAATAGAAATTGCGCTATGCCTATATTGTACAAACAGATTTATTTATGTAATTTAAATTTTATTATCAGTATCTCAATTCAATATGCTAAAACGTTTTGCTTGCGATTTTGAAATATTGGAATACGGATGTTGCCAGAATACGGCCGCACGCAACGAGAATGAAGGGGGGCGCCCCGCACAAGACGGAGCTACGCGCCCTTCACCTCCCCTGCTTCACCCCCTCATTTACCAAAACAGTCACTTAGGACAGCGCCTTAACCAAATAAGAAAATAAATGCCAGAGAAAAATATAGTAGCAATACTAGTTGGAACTAGCGACATTGTATCAATGGCTATGCAGACCAAACTGCACAGACCACTTCCAGGCTTCGGCGTTGTATCAGTTATTTATTGCCTACCATTTTATTGCCTCACTGCGGATTTGGGAAATGGGTACCCCCTGTGGCGGTGGTTTCTAGCCAATCGCCCTTATATTTGGTTTGCAAAATACATTTGTAATATTCAATTACGAGTTCGAATCGTTTGATATATGAGTTCTCTTCAGATTGTGTCTGTTAATGGTTTAAATCCGACTGCTCGTTTCAAGTGCGTGAAAGACAACAAAGCTTGCATTAATTGCTTAAGTATAAAGCATAAAACTAGTGATTGTTCTAGTAAGACGAGATGTCGTTCATGTAATCAACGACACCACTCATTGTTGCACTTTGATAAAAGTAATCCGTTGTCAAGCCAAGCCGCTAACCTTGACACACTTACGTCGCAGGTGCAGGCTACGATAACTGCGCCTCCCACGATTCAGAATGAAATATCGTTGTGTACGACATCCATCGCGCGGACGGCCCTCGCGCATCTATAATGATCCGCGCAGAGCCAAAACACAGTGTACGGCGTCCAAGACGGTATTGTTAGCGACGGCGCAAGTTATCGTTTATGATGTTAATGGGTCGCCGCACATGGTACGTTGTCTATATGTAGCGTAGCATAGCGTAGCATAGCGTAGCATAGCGTAGCATAGCGTAGCATAGCGTAGCATAGCGTAGCATAGCGTAGCATAGCGTAGCATAGCGTAGCATAACGTAACATAGCGTAGCATAGCGTAGCATAGCGTAGAATAGCGTAGCATAGCGTAGCATACCGTAGCATAGCGTAGCACAGCGTAGCATAGCGTAGCACAGTGTAGCATAGCGTAGCACAGCGTAGCATAGCGTAGCACAGCGTAGCATAGCGTAGCACAGCGTAGCATAGCGTAGCACAGCGTAGCATAGCGTAGCACAGCGTAGCACAGCGTAGCACAGCGTAGCACAGCGTAGCACAGCGTAGCACAGCGTAGCACAGCGTAGCAACGCGTAGCACAGCGTAGCAACGCGTAGCACAGCGTAGCAACGCGTAGCAAAGCGTAGCATAGCGTAGCATAGCCTAGCATAGCATGGCATAGCATGGCATAGCATAGCATGGCGTAGCATAGCATAGCATGGCATAGCATAGCATGGCGTAGCAAAGCGTAGCATAGCGTAGCATAGCATAGCATGGCATAGCATAGCATAGCGTAGCATAGCGTAGCATAGCGTAGCATAGCGTAGCATAGCGTAGCATAGCGTAGCATAGCGTAGCATAGCGTAGCATAGCATAGCATGGCGTAGCATAGCGTAGCATAGCGTAGCATAGCGTAGCATAGCGTAGCATAGCGTAGCATAGCGTAGCATAGCGTAGCATAGCATAGCATGGACTAGCATAGCATGGCGTAGCATGGCGTAGGATAGCGTAGCATAGCATAGCATGGCATAGCATAGCGTAGCATAGAATAGCATGGCATAGCTAATTAGTGCTTTATCTTACACACAGTTTTAGCACCCACCTTGATTTCTTGAAGAACAGAACAACAACAAGACGTAATATAATGAGAAGTATGTAACGTAGGTACGGTACCCATAATCACGTACCCAAATACCGTCTCAATAGCGGGCGGTAAATCATATCGCTCACTACGTACTATTTTAGTTAGTAGCAAGTGCGGAAATATTGAAGCTCCGATCAAAAGATCATTGCCTGCCAGATTCGCAAACTCCGCGTCTGCCAGCGGCAATGACTCGAGGTGAGTGAGTGATGCTACATTAGCGTTTGACAATGCGTCCGTAATAAGCTCTACGATAAGCGAAGAAATGTTAAAATTAATATCCCTATCAAAACGCGAATGTATTTTAATATCTACGGAACCCTTGCAAAGTTTTTCTGACCCGCCGATTCCTTTGACCACTGAACTAGTATTTCTAAAGTTATGCCACAATCCGAGGCGTTTGAAACATTCCAATGTTATTAAATTGGTCTGAGACGCGCTATCGAGTAGACACCGTACCATGTGCGGCGACCCATTAACATCATAAATGATAACTTGCGCCGTCGCTAACAATACCGTCTTGGACGCCGTATACTGTGTTTTGGCTCTGCGCGGATCATTATAGATGCGCGAGGGCCGTCCGCGCGATGGATGTCGTACTCAACGATATTTCATTCTGAATCGTGGGAGGCGCAGTTATCGTAGCCTGCACCTGCGACGTAAGTGTGTCAAGGTTAGCGGCTTGGCTTGACAACGGATTACTTTTATCAAAGTGCAACAATGAGTGGTGTCGTTGATTACATGAACGACATCTCGTCTTACTAGAACAATCACTAGTTTTATGCTTTATACTTAAGCAATTAATGCAAGCTTTGTTGTCTTTCACGCACTTGAAACGAGCAGTCGGATTTAAACCATTAAAGGCGGGACACTTGTAGAAATGGTCGTGCACTATATTACTGCACAGACACTTCTGTGAATTAATTTTATTAGATTCCGAGCATATTACGTAAGATTGTGGATTAGGGACCGAGTTATCATTACTGTTTCGCGATTTATTCAACCTTAGTTTGCTGCTGTTAGTGTTAGACGGGCTAGGTGAACTAGATTGCGTATTATGAAATATTCGACACTGATCTTTGATGAACGAAATAAAACTATCTAGTGTAGGTATTTTATTATTGCGTTCCATCATCTCAAAAGCACGAATTGTTTCAGTGTCAAACTTTTTTAAAGCGAGTTGAAGCAACATAAAGTCGCCAACCGCGTTAGTAAATTGATTGAACTTGTTCCCGCTACTTGTTACAATCACGTCGCGGGTTATCGTACTCGTCTTCAGGAAGAACATTCCATAGATCATATTGACTGGAAGTTTATTCCGCCAGCATCTCCACATTTCGGTGGATGTTGGGAAAGCATGGTCAAAGTAATTAAAACGCATCTCTTCAAAGTTATAAGTCAACAGATCCTCTCTTACGAAGAGCTTTTAACTGTCCTTGCACAAGTCGAGGCACTGATCAACTCGCGTCCGCTCACGGCATTGAGTAGTGACCCTGTAGAACCATCCGCGTTAAGCCCTGCACATTTTCTAAACACAATGCCATTATCGTCATTTCCGGCTCCTGAAGCAGACTCTTCAAGCTCTCTTCAGACTCTCAAGCTTGCTCCAGAGACATACTTTGCTGGATAAACTCGTGCAGTCGTTCTGGCGGCGCTGGCGTGCGGAATATCTACACCAGCTTCAGGCTAGATCCAAGTGGAATAGTCCTGCATCCCCTATACAGGAGGGTATGTTGGTCGTCATAATACATGATAATGCTCCGCCGCTTTCATGGCCCGTAGCCATCGTAGAGAAACTGCATACTTCCAAGGACGGTACAACCCGCGTTGTTACCGTGAAAACCGCGAAGGGGAGCTACGTGCGCCCTGTTGTACGTCTCTGTCCACTTCCAACTCAGTGAGATCTAGCCTGAAGTTGGATCTGCCTCTTAGTTTAAGTATTTAGTTTGTAGTTTTCGCTATTATTGCGTTTGTAATTTTCGCTAAAGTTAATTTAGATTAATTTTATTATCATATCGCTGTCTTAGCCTATTGATGGGTTATGCGGTAGTACACCCAACATAGCTAAGTTCAATTCTATTTTTTTAAAGGCAACCCTTTAGGGCCGGGGGATATGGTAGCGCCATCTACCTTCCTATCGATAACTAATCACGTCAACGTCAATGGTTCGTCGCTGCTCGGCTAATCCGAGCGATTCTTTAATGAATCCCCTCCCAAAAACGCCTCGCTATTGGCCGCCCTGCTCAACGGCGACGAATGAAAAGAATGGAATATTTGAGACGCGCCGAACTCATGTCCGTCGTATACCGCAATATATAATTATTACCGCTTATACCAAAAACCTAACAAAACCACCCGCGAGTGAAAGTGATTTGTGAAGTGTAGTGATTCAAGCAGCTTCAGGATTCCCGAAGACACCAAGAGACTGCCCTTCTGAGAAGAAGAAGACTGCCGAGCAAGGTAAGAGGCTCCTATCCACAACACCTGTTCACTTCCTCATTTCCTAGTCGATAAGAACCGCCATCCTACAGTCCACAATATTAATAGTTTTCCCAAATCGACTAGGAACATTCGGTTCTCCGAAACACTATTTTTGATGAAGAACTTTTGGAGATGAGTATAAGTGATAGAAATAATATTCTAGATGGATTCAGAAAAATATATTTATAATTTGGCGCTGTTTGTATTAAATATTTACAGGTATAGTTAGCCAATCAAAACAGCCAAGTTTATGAATTAGGGCCTCTTTCACCACCCTCGAGTAAAGTGTCAAATAGGTTATTCACTGATTATACTAACAAGTAACATCATGTGTCCATTTCGCGACGTCCGAGTAGCACTAATCGTACGATTAAACTGACTTGCCACTAAGCTACCGATTAGCGTGCATACTTACGATTAAAAGTTGACTGTTGACATTTTCTGTAAGTGGTGGTGCATTTTTTAATCATAATATTTAAAAATTTATCATCAGCAATGGATTTATTTGACTTGATTGATCATCAGTTGGATGAATTAAAACATGATACGCGTCATCGAGTACCTCGAATACGTTTATTTAAAATTCGTGTTGATTTATTATTTTACGGACCTAGATGAAGCTGATTATTTAGCCAAATTCGTCTATCCAAGTATGGAGTAAACTAAGTGATTAACTTGATTAAACATAAAATAATCTCTAAATCACAAAAGTGAATGGTATTTTGTTTATTGAAGTGATTTTGACCCTACCTATAAAATATAAGTACATATAAAATGTACCTACTGAGCTTCTAAACGCAGTTTACTAGTTTTTACTCCGTAAAATAGATGCCCAATACCTATCTAACTGATAGAAATGTTTATTTCAGAAATCATCAATTACAGTAACTAAATAAAATCACACGCTCTCCAAACCAGACCAGACGCAAAAACACCACAAATGACAATCAACAAACAACTGTCAATGACGTTTGACGATTGACTTGACGTTTTATTGAACGAATGTAACGTACGATTTGTTGCATAGTTCACTTAACCAGTGAATTGTTACTCGACGCTTGATTTTCGTTTGTGAAATTGACAAAATATACTCGTAACTTTTACTCGCCAATTCACGTTAATTGCGAATTAGTTGAACGACACTTTACTCGGAAATGGTGAAAGAGGCCCTTAATATTCTCAAAATTCTCGGCCACAATGTAAAATTCCTTCTTCTCTGAGTTTCGAATTCAAACTTTTTAATGTAGGAACGTTTTTGTTGATTTTTTGTTGGTGATTTAAAATTTACATTACTTTGTTCATCTTTCAGTTCATTTCCTTCTTTTATTATTTTACTTATGCTAGTCACTGAGAGTATTGTAGCTTCAGCAACAAGTTTGTTTAGGTTTACGTCTTAAAGAAATTCCGTAGAATTATGATCTTGTTTTCTGGCTTTAAAAAAGGAATATACGTTGTATGCTATTTGTTAAGCTTGCTGAATTTTTTTTTTCAAAACAGGAAGAGCGATTCATCTTCGGATTAATGTTAGGAAGTCGTGTACCTTGTGCGTTTATGTCCAAGCTGCCGTAACAAAAATATCAACCATGCGCTGCGAGCACCGCCAGCGCATCGCCGTGCTTGAGGTGAACTCTCTGCTCCGCGCACTTCTCTCACCCACCCGGTAACACCTCCCCTCGCCCCCTCTTACTGCGCAGGCGATACGCGAATAAAATGGTGGGCCTATAGCTAGCTATAACAATGATTACAAAGCATACCGTTACTTGGAATCTCAGATACCGCTTTTTTAACTAGTTACCTACATAAAATAAATACTTCATCCTGCAAGTTAAAGAAAATAACTTGTTTACTAAGTATTATTTATTATTATTATTATTTTATTTTATGCTTTATTGTACACCAGAAATATAACTCAGGAGATCATACAATATAAGCGAAGTACAATGGGCGGCCTTATAGCTAATAACGATCTCTACCAGGCAACCTTTGGATGGAAATATTATTGGTCGGAAAGTAGTGGTAGTTGTAGGTGTAGCAGTTATAAAACATAGATATCTCTAAACACATACATATATATTCATAAACTCTACTCTATATACCTACATACAAATACATATATGTATACATATACATAAATATACAAAACATATATAATAAAATAAAAAACATATATAAGTATCTGTTTTTCTAAGCTTTTGTTTTTTAATGTCTCAAAAGATCCACCATGTGGCCACATATAGTGACTCAGCTGATGTTGGATAATGGTAAGTGGTAACCCCAGCTCATACACACGGCTGTGTGCAATAACACAACCATGGATAATAAAGAATAGGCGGACGAGCAGGATGAGTAAAAAGGAAATGGCTGTAGGCCCCCGGCACTCTCACTCGCCGAACAAAACGCAACAACATTGATGCTGTTACATCACGTCGATATTCTGTGAGAAGGTAGAAGTGCCCTGGTTGAGCCGGCCCATTCATCCTGAAATCGGTATGGAAAAACTTTGTAGGTAGAAACCAACAAAACGCTCTGTTGGTCTATATTATTTTCGTTTAAGCATCACGCTAACTATACGTACTATAATGGCAGTACAGAGCGCAGATACTTGCATCAAGTATATAACACACCACACATGGTATGTAGGTAATACAACATAAATTAAATAATTCAACAATAATCTTCTACAATATTAACGTCTCTCTAACGCATTTTCACAAGTAGCTTCATATCTACTTTATCATTATAGAAATTTTAACAGAGTCAAAAATACGGTAGAAGACAAAACAAGTTGATATAGGTCTTATAAAAGACGCCCCAGAGAATTGTTCATTACAGCGAAGCTACTTAGTTGTACAAAAACCCTAATATCCTACACGCGCCACTATATAGCATATTTCATATTTCACAACAAATCTCGTTACCCCCTGCCGAAATACTAAATATAAAAATGTATGAAGCAGAACATTTTAGGCGAAATCAGGTTATAATAAAAGACAAATGTCCATAATCTTGACAAGCTATGTGCTCGGGCAACGGCTACATTGAACTACAAATTTCGGAGGATGTTAGGTGAGATATTATGCAAATGGGCAGTCTTACCGTCTACAAACATGACATTACTGAACCTAAAGGCAATGTTTGCTGAGGTGGTTAAGGAACTTAAAAAGGTAAACATTTGGTCTGTTCACTTTGTCGACGTTGTACAGGATTAATTAGTACTTATGTTGTGTTCACACCACCGCTCCTATTGCTATAGGCGAACACTCACGAACAAACGTCACTCCCACTCAACCCTCGTCATTAAATGACATAATAATACTCTTTTGTGGTTAGGTCACTTTCTATTGTTAATTTGTGTAATTCATCTTTGTAGTAACATTACAATCTAGCTAATAGCTGCCATATTGAGCAAATGAGTGATAATCTATATATTAATTAATACGTTTAAAGAAAATATTATTTACGTTTTTAGCGCATTGTACACACGGATCTAAAACTATAATTCAACGATGATGCCTAACTACGGAATTCAATATTCGATCTATAGATAGATCTGTAGATTTTAGATTCGTTTTTGACATAAGCTCCATACAAAATATGTCAAACACGAATCTCGAATCTCAAAATCCATGTATGGATCGAATATTGAAAATGCTACAAAGATTCGTAGCAAAATAGTAGCAATGCCACGAAATAGTTTGAGCACTGTTTATGATGTATATGTATGTGAGTAGTATCGCCAGAGCATAAGCATGTAATAAATTCTAATTATATTTATCTGATTTTGTATCAAATATTAATTATTTTACAATGACATAATGTACATAACTTGTTAAGTTTTTATTTTACTAACATTCTACGATGTATTCCTAGTTTGGGAATACTAGGAATACGTCTAGTGTCATTACATTGCATTACATACATTGTGTTATAAGAGAGTGTTGTGGGGTAAAATATTATTTTTTATTATTTATTTTTAAATTGCACAAAACATATTACAATCTTATTATAAATTAAAAACAATCAAAGCTTATGTTTAGATCTAGATTGCAACTCAATACATGTGCATACATTGAAACAATTAAACATCAAGTTAACAGACAGAAGAGATGTACAAACATACACGTGTTACGAAATTAAACATTTAAGAAAATATAGGTTTAATTTCGCAACACAACAAGAACAATACTATATCTTAAGAAATATTTAACTATTTCACTTCTATTTGGGATAGAGGATATCCTTTACAATTTTTAAATATGTGTAAAATCTAGGATGAAAAATGTTTAACTGTAAATTAGTTGTAACTAATTCATTATATCTAGCCATTCTTACCAGCGGATTGTAATAAGAAATATTGTTTTTATAAATTTGCAAGGCAAAGAGATTAACACGGTTCGATCTACGTAAACTGTATTTAATGTTAAATAAAATATGCGAAATCAATTCGGGTGAATCAATAATTGAATGAATTATTTTATATAAATAAACCAGATCAAAATATTTGCGACGAGCTTTCAATGGTTGTACATTGAATTTTTGCAGCCTCTGATCATAATTCAAGTACGTACGACCAACTTTTTGGCGCTAACAAATAATTTTAAGGCATTTCCTTTGAACACGCTCTATGTCATTAATGTGCACTCTATAATATGGTGACCAGATCGGAGAGCCATATTCCAAGGTACTTGTTACCAGGGCATAGTAAAGATAAAGCACACTTTGAGCTTTTTTGAAACTTTTTGCTGTCCGTAGAACGAAACCTAGGAGCTTGTTGGCTTTCGAGATTATATGTTGGTAGTGAGGTCGAAAAGAAAGTTTATCGTCGAAGAGTATACCCAAGTCTTTGGCAACACTAGACCTATTAAGTACTTGTCCATCAATTATGTAATTATGTAAAATTTTGTTGCGTTTATTTGAAAAAGATATTGAAAAACATTTATTGATATTTAAATACATTTTATTCGTATTGCACCAATCTGAAACAATGTGTAGATCGTTCTGCAAATTCTGACAATCGGCCAAAGACGTTATGTTGGCAAATATTTTTAAATCATCAGCGTAAAGGAGACATTGACAGGATAGACGCTCAATCAGGTCATTTATAAATATGACAAAGAACAGGGGGCCCAGATGGGATCCCTGAGGAACACCGGAAAATACCCTCACTGGTAAAGAAAGATACCCCTTTAAGGCTACCAATTGACTCCGATTATCTAAATATGATGAAATCCAGCGAAGCAAGTTGGGTAACTTGCTTCGCTTGTATACCATAGGCGGCAAGTTTTTTGCAAAGTAGTTTATGGTTGACCTTGTCAAACGCCTTTGAAAAGTCAGTGTAGATAGCATCTATCTGACCGCCTACTGAAAAGCTTTTACAAAGGAAATTCTTGTATTCCAACAGATTGGTGATGGTAGATTTGTTTCTAACGAAACCATGCTGCCGTTCCGGGAGAATGGGTTTGATGTGATTATACAAGTAATTGTATAAAAGCGACTCGAATAACTTGGCAAAACAAGATAAAATGCTTATTGGTCTATAGTTCTCGCAATGCGGCCTATCACCGTTCTTAAAAATGGATACTATGTGCGCCATTTTTCAGCGTTTCGGAAAAGTTCCACGGTTGAGTGATTTATTAAATATAATGCAAAGAGGACTTGCTAGCCGTGCAGCACATGAGCAGACAAAAGAAGGTGGAAGCAAGTCAGGACCAGCGCCTTTGTTTTTATCCAATTGACGCATTGCCAGTATAATGTCCTTAATGCTAAATGACACCGATGACAATACATTAACAATCCTGGGGTCAGAGGCAACGGTCATCAGATCGGGACAGGATGTCGAGTTAGGTAGATTGTCAGTCTTAAAAACAGAACCAAAATAATTAGAGAAGAGTTCGCAAATACCTTGACCCTTAGATGAATTAGATTCTCCCAACGACATAACTCGAGGTATTGAGGTTTGACCCATTTTGTTGTTTACAAACTTCCAGAACAAATTTATTTTCTTCTTAATAGAATTTTCAGTAGAAGATAAGTATCTTTTGTAACATTCTTTGGCTAGTCTTTTACATCTAGAACGAAGCAAAGAGAAGGCATCATAATCGCGGGGATTATTGAACTTTTTAAACAGTTTGTGATATTTTCTCTTTTCCTCGTTGCATTTTATAAGGCTTTTGCTATACCAGATCGGGTAAGTTTGGGGTGTAGATTTTATCATTGGGATGTGCCTTTCTATTATATCAAATAGCTTGTCATAGAAAATATCCGTACTTGTGTCTACGTCAGGCAATGATAATAAGTTAGTTCTAGTTCCGCCTTAATTTGTTGCAAGTCACATTTAGAAAACAGTAACACTGTGCGTAAGCACTTTGTAAGACCTTTCACCTCATATGGTAATTTTATTTCAATTAAAATGGCTGGATGATGTTTATCCAGTGAGCTCAGGGAAAAAGTATCATTTACACTGATGGTATCGAAATTTGAGAGGATTAAGTCTAAAAGACGCCCGTTAGCATTGGTAATGTTGTTAAACTGACTTAAACCACAGAGTGTCATAAATTCGTCAAGTAACAATAGTTTTTTGGAGAACGTCCCGGCTAAGTTTGAGTCAAGATTTGTGTGAGTTCTGGAACAGAAGTCAGGTGTATTGAAATCGCCGACTAACAAAAAATTATCATCAGGTCGCGTATGCAACAAAATCTTTTGACAATTATTGTAGAATTGATCAAGTTGAACAATATCTATATCTAGAGGTAAGTAACAGACACAAATATTTAAATTAGGTACGTTATGCTTATCAGAAACTAATGTAATCCAGATATCCTCCATACCGGTCTGCCATGATGTCTGGTGAACAATTTGATACTTTTTTAGTACTGCGATAAGGGCACCCCCTCCCTCGGATTTAGATGAACTAGTGCTCGCACGATCTCGTCTGAAGACATTATAGCGATCATCAAAAACTTCTCTATCATATACTCCCTCATTAAGATTTGTTTCAGTGAGACAAATAATATCATAGTTACAGTTCAATACATTTAGATAAAATTGTGTGAGTTTACTTCGTATTCTGTTTACATTTTGGTAGTATACATAACTCATTATAAATTTGTTTGACTTGCACAAAAAGAGAAACTATATTTATAGGGAAAGTGTGTGTATCAATTTACTTTAACTTATTTAAGGAGTCTAAGCTCTTAACAATGATAGGAGGACAGGTCTCATCCTTGCGTATGTAGATTTGCCCAAAGCGTACCCATACAAACTTATAATTCATTTTTTTTACAGAATTTTCTTGCATTGCTATGTAGTGCCTTAGTTTCAGGAGACAGATGTTCAGAGGGATAAATTCTGTTTGTTTCATCCGTAAAGCCAATGTGTGTAGTTGCAAGCTTCTCTTTAGGATGGGTCTTATTGAACCGTGTTACGGCGGACAGCAATGAATCACGCTGTATTTGTGACGAAAGTGTGATCAGAATATTCCGTGGCCTTTTCGAGGCAGTATCCATTTTAGCAACACGTCGACACGATCTAATGTCATTATCAGGAATAACGACCTAAAGGCATTCACACAGTTTTTTGAAGAGAACTGAAAGATTTTCATTTAAGTTTCGTAATATTTTCTCCATACTCGACAGCCTGGACTCCAACTTCTGTAAGGAACCTTTCGTCTTAGATAATTCGTCTTCTAGAGCTTTAATTTGAATGTCACGTGCTTTCAAATCGGACTTCATATCCATCTGTTCTGCGGTAATATAATCCGTTGTAGTTGTAAAATCAATTTTAAGGATCTCAATGGCCCGGTTCACTTCCGCAGACACCATTATCTCCATATCCTTCTTGAGCGCAGATCGAAGATTGGTCATAAATGCCGAATCCGGAGCAAGCTTCATGTCGAATAGTATACTGATGCTTTCCATGGTGACGGGCTCATTAGACAAGTTAGCGCCTGATGGAATAGTATGAGCAACAGCCCTATCGCATACGCCGGGTGAATCATGATAGGGTGACATAATAATCGCGTCGCTTATGTCAGCGTTACGACGTTGACGACAAGGCGTATTGTCATTATTTTTCCGTTTAGTCACATTTTGACAAAATGGGCAACTTAGGGAAGCTAGTTGCTTGGCGTCTAGGTTCCTGCAATAGTAGTTCAGTAGTTAAATTTAGACATTCATAACAAAAAAGCGAAGAACATTTATGGCATTTCCCGTATTTTGAGCCATGTATATCATTGGTACACCCTTAACAACGCATCTTCAGACTTTTCAAGCAAATTTTGTATAAAAAGTTCGAAAAATTTGCAAAAAAAAGAAAAAAAATAAGTCTATTAATTTTAAAATAAATCTGTTATAAACTTCAATAATGTTATTGATTATTGACACGTTTATGCAATTTTGTGTAATATTTAATGTCCAAAAAGAATAGTCCGCGAGATTTGATCCCACAACTGCATAAACGGTAATCGGTTACTATGCCGACTCGACCACAGTCACCTGACGATCGTTGACGAAATAACAGTTTAGATTTCACACAGTAACAAGAATAATTAGCGATGTCATCATAAGCGATCAATGACCTTTCTTTTGTGTTTAAAGGGTAAAATGGCCACGCGAAACACTTTTTACTTGAGAGTTTTTTTAGTTTATTCACAAATTACACTTCACTCAATGTACTCAAAGACACAGTTTAATACACAGTTAGTAGTTTAGTCAACACAAAGAATGGTATATAACACTACCGGGAAAATTAAGGTTTGATTAACTTTGTAAAATTAAAAGCACTAGGTGAAAACAAATACGTCTGTTATACTCGAATGTTGACGGCTAAAAAAAAAAGGAAGATGTAGTGACAAGCATCGAGAAAGGTATGCTTAGATGGTTTGGGCACGTGGAGAGGATGGATGACGAAAGACTGACCAAGCAGATATATAAGGCAAGTGTGAAAGGGACAGGACGAAGGGGAAGACCTAGGCGGACGTTCTCTGACCAGATTGGAGACATCCTAAAAACAGGACAGGTTAGAAGTACCCTGAACAGAAGAGCATGCATGAGGAATCTGATATGAGTGAATGAAGCAAGAGAGATAATTGTCAGGATCGTTGCAAATGGCGTTCCGTAGTCTCTGC
Organism: Euclidia mi; assembly: GCA_944739405.2. Lineage (NCBI taxonomy): Eukaryota > Metazoa > Arthropoda > Insecta > Lepidoptera > Erebidae > Euclidia > Euclidia mi. The sequence continues at coordinate 81,022,267 of OX123181.2, forward strand.
CTACCCCTCCGGGAAACAGACATGAGTCTATGTATGTATGTATGTACATATATATTATGTAAATTACAGACATTAAACTAGCAGAAACAACTATCAATTATTTGTGGATGCCACAAAGCGTTTTACCATGTGGAGATTGAACCCACAAAATTCGACGCAGTGGTTAAAAGTCAGTTGGCTACCACTATATCGTTTGAGCAGTCAATGGAAAGAAAAAGAAAAGACGCAATATATATTAAAGAAGACAAAGAAAACAACAAACAATTGGATGTTAGGGGCTCTGGTCCACTAATTTGAACAAATTGTCGATATTTTGTGAAAAGGTGGTTCGCTGGTCGCGACTGTTTCAAAATGTTTGCATTTTTATTAAATACTAGAGGATAACCGCAGCTACGCTCACCCATTCTAATTTTTGACGTGACAACGTCTTATAAATTGGTTTGCCGGGTGACACTTCAAGAAACTGCGTTACGCTCCGCTCACGTTATGCGCTCACAATGAGAGCGAGTGAGAGGCACGCGTCCCGCCTAAGAGCGAGAGAGACAGACATAAAAAGTGAAAGGCACGCGTCTTTCATCCTTCTTCCTACTATACGAATGAATATTCACATTAAAATTATTTTACCACTCAAAGTCGTTGTCACGTAAAACTTTCGCCCGTATACCGACTTTACAGGCAACCAATTTTTTTTATATTAAAGCTTCAGCCTGATTCTGTGGTAATTTCGGGTTATCCCTTCTTAGTGCACCCCTACGCTCTCCAAGTAGCATACTTGTTAAATTTCAGCTTATTGATAACTAGTGAAGGCATATCTTTCGCATATCTATCAGTTATCTCCTATGGCGTAAGGATTTTACCAATTCAGCTGCGTGCATACTCCAGATTCATCATAATTGGATCAGACCCACTTAAACGTTAATTAATAGCACCCGATTACCCAAGCCTATAGCCACTCGGTTGCAATATAAATCATTTTAATGTACCAAGTAAATGTCGGGTTTTTCATCACATTTCCCCAAAATTTCTTGTAATAAATATATAAGGATCACGGAGGCAATATTACGTTCATAATCACTCGGCGCTAGTATAATATCTTTAGGTTGAATAACTAATGATAGGTGCATTTATCTTACTGACTGGCCATGGTCGGAGTCACGGGCAATGTTGGACGTTTCTCAAATGTCCACAGATTAAACGGCCCACAGAATAGAATGAATGGTATTTAAGTTTGATATAAATTGTAAATTGTTTTAACAAAACTTCAAGACTTTATCCCTGAAAGTATTGTCAGAGGTTTATTACATACCCACACTTCGCCAGTTATGTATCGGTCCCACTGTAATTGGGGACGAGCCTATTGCCATCTACCGGGCATATTATTAAGCGAGCGACAATTAAAATTTTTAATGCTCACATAACTTCGAAAAGTCAGAGGTGTGTGTCCCGGGAACCTGCGGATCGAACCAAAGACCATCGTCTCGGCAGTCCGTTACGTACACCGCTGGGTTATAGCCGCCGTTTTATTTTAGGATTTAGGTAAGTTGGTACACTACCTTAGTTACTGCCACGACTAAACTTTATCATCCTGATATGTATGTACCTGTTATCGATTGTTTGTTATGTGTTTAAGTATGTCCATGCTTTAATCACAATGCTCACTTATGTTTTGGCATGATAGTGTCAGTATTAAATGTTTATTTCATTTCATTAATTTTTTTCACGGCTAAGACCCAAATATAACTTATTTTTTTAAAGTACTTCGAAAAATATTCGTGTTCTAGAGGAAATGAATTAATCTGTCTTAAAAGAGTTTTTGTTATTAGTAGGCGGCCTAGTAGCAATATTAATAAACTAACGTTTTAGTAAGCTGTTTTCTTACGTTTTTTGGAAAAGATTCGTACGGTTCTTATTTCTAATTCATTCGATAATCTAAAATTTCCGAGAATAATATTGAAATATAACGTTTACCTTTACCAATTAAGTTATGTACATATTTACCAGTAAAATCTGCGCACAAAATAAGAAAATGCTGTAATAATCTATTATCATCATTGAAATTAACATTTGAATGCAAACAATGTTTCAAATTGACTGCATGGATGGCGTAGGCGTAGTCGTTTAAGTGGGCCCTCGCCGCTTAACATTGAGCCGAGTGTCGTATGTTCAATTCCCACATGAAATAACACTTTGTGTAATCCACATATTGTTGCTTTGAGTCTGGACATATAGTCTTTGTGTCCGTTGCTTGACATACATACATACATGGACTCACGCCTGTTTCCTCGAAGGGGTAGGCAGAGGCATAAACGCCCACTTTTCGCCAGTGTTTGCATTCGCCGTTGCTTGAATGCTTGCAAAATCCGCCGTGGAACAAGATTATGCCTAGTACGGCCAAAATCATTGTTTACAAAATAAAAATCTCTGGCTTGTAATCTCATGGAATGCAGTCCATGGCATCATATTTAGAAACAACATGTAAGATAAGTAAGAACAAAAACAGCCGAGTTATCAGAAGCACCCGCATTGTGTCAGACTACTCGAATCACCTGTTTGATGATGTCAACAGGCTATCTGTGAAAATAACAGAGTATAATAACCAACATGTTAGCAACTGCTGACAATCTTTAAATATAATATTTTTATTAAACCTTTTTTTGATAGTAATAGGCGGCAAACGAGCAGGCGGATCGCCTGATGGTAAGCAACTACCGCCGCCCATGGACACAAGCAACACCACAGGAGTCACAAGTGCGTTGCCGCCCCTTGGGGATGAGAAAAGGGATAGGATGAGGAGTGGGATGAGGGAGAAGGAATAGGGCTTGCGGCACTCTCAGTCACCGAACAAAACGCAACAGTTTAAGTACTGTTACTTTATGTCGATTTTCTGTGAGTTCTACGATAAAGGCTTCGCATAAAACTGAGTAACATTTTCTGCAATCTAAAAAACATGATGGGATTTAAATCTTGATTGAAGAAACAAGATGCTGAAAAATCTTTCTATCTTGTTTAAAGTGTACATTTGGTTTACAACTTACGTCTTTCAATCTTTTAACAGGAGTAGTAACAGAAATGATGTCATAAAGTACATATTAAAGCAATATTCTGTCGTCCGTATTCTATAACTGCTTTCTGGGTGCTCGCCGCTACTTTTGACCTCATGGACATCCTCTAGTTAAATATAAAATATAAATAGTAACTTAAATAAAGACTTCACCGACGACTTGGGTACTCTGAAGATATTTTTTTATGTAATAGGCAGCAAACGATAGGACGATTTGCCTGATAATCGATTTTAAACTTTCGCGATTTGTATACATCATACAAAATAAATAAGCAAGACGAGCGAAACGTCGGAAACGAATAGGTATTTATACCTTAAATAAATTAAGTGTACGCGATTAAGACCCGCTAATTTATTTTGTATGATTTGCCTGATGATAATCGATTACCGGAGCAAGCGCGTCCTAGAGTGGAGACCACGACTCGGTAGACGTAAGGTTCCCGGCTAGGTGGACCGACGACCTGAAAAAGGTGGCTGGGACAGACTGGGTGCGGAAGGCTGAGGACCATGTACTGTGGCGCGTGTTGGGAGAGGGCTATATCCAGGGCTGATTGAGAAGCGATTACCGCCACCTATGGACACAAGTAACAGTAGAGGAATCACAAGTACATTGCCGCCCTTTGGGATGGGAATAGAAATAGGGGAAAGAGCAAGGCTCTACTGCATATTTTTACTGCCTCGTTTCACTAGCTGTGATATAAAAGGCTGAATTAGCCCTGACAAGTTTTGGATACTAATACTACGAGAAAACCTTAAGAACCATTCACGAACAGTAGCGGCGGACGGAAGCGACTTCGATGTCCATGGCGCGTTTACGTTGACGCGACATAGGCCGCAGCGTGCGACTTGCAGGAGTAAAGCACGCCATGGACATCGATGTTGTCGCCACTGCCGCCCGCCTCTGCTGGTTGTGCACGAGCCGTAAAGGTTCGATCTTCCTTATAAATAGCCCAACAACATGCAACTCAATTATACTATTCATAGTGACTAAAATGGGGACCTAACAAGCAACAGCTGCTTCCCACTCATGTCATTAAATAAACCATTATAAGAGTATTAAGCGAACGATACAAAATCGAAGTGGTGCAATTATTATTACTGATATCACTTATTTGAGTCTTCTTTAGTTTCTATTACGACTTTGAAAAGGAGGATCTTCTCAATTTGACGGTATTTTTTATGTGAATGTGTGTAAAAGTTCCGGGGTAACCACCATGACACTTTTTTCTAGGTGATCTTGAGGTGAACCGATATTTGAATGCTTCTCGTCCCGCATTTAAATCTTATCAATATCAGATATTTGGTTATTTTTATGCTTAATAATATTACCTGCAAGTGGTGCACCTACCGATCAACGGACGAGGCTCAGGTAAACAAAATATCCCGATAAGCGGCAATAGGCTCGCCACCTATTACGTGGGATCAAAGCACTGGCGAAAAGTGGGCGTTTAGTATGCCTCTACCTACCCCTTCGGGGAAACAGGCGTGAGTCTATGTATGTATTTATGTAATAATACTTTTTCAGTTGTTATGTTTTGAGGAGCTTTTGAAGTCGTTTTTTTTGGAAAAGTAATTTTTGTTGTATACTGCACAGACCATCTTTGTTATTTTTGACATTGCGCATGTATTCTCTTTCTAAAAAAAATGTGGAAATGCCATCAACGTACTCAAATTGCACCCAAATTGCACCCAAAAACCCAGAACCAGAACCACAAATGTCAGCCGGTTGTAAAACCATGCAGTTTTTGTGACCCGTCTGTACCTCGTTTAATATTTTACTCTATAAATGTGTCCATACATCTCTTGCTCTATCTGATGTAAACGTCGAAAACGTCTCGCTTATCAGTCCGCGAGTATTGCATGATATTTGTCTTGGTCTGCTACGTCTCACTTCTTGTGCTATCAGCTTAATAACTTTGGTGTTAAGTGTCTTAGCCATTGCTGCGGTACTTAGTCGCTGGCGTTTTAATGCCTCATATTACTCATTATAAACTATTTTCGATTATACAATTACTAAATATTATTCTGATAAAAAATTTACGATATTTAAATCTCTCGAGGTAACATGAAACTTGAGCTCTGCTAACCTACCTTGCCATTGAAATAGTGCCTGCCAATACACGTGGATAGGCACGTGCCCAGCAGTGGTACAACTTACCAAGGTCGAATTGTTCATATGCTGAACAGGCTAAGAAATAATGATCATTTACATTTTTTTATGTCATTATTATATGTCACCCTCGGCGATATCAAAATTAAATCGAGGAAACAAGTCTGCATCGCACCAGAATAGATAATAATCGAAGCTCTATGAAGGAGATGAGAAATAGATTCCATATTCACCCGATACAAAATAGATTATATACACAGATAAACACTTAAGATGCTGACATCTACAACTACAATAATAGCAAACTTTAGTAAATTATGCTATTCAGAAATTATTTTCTTTATTATACCTCCGTGTGCCGTGTGGTTGACGGCATAGATTACAAGTGTCACCACCCCCTATCTTCCCGTGGGTGTCGTAAGAGGCGACTAAGGGAGACGACTTAACTAAATACCATCTTTGCGTAGAGACGGAAAACTCGACATCAAACCCTATACGACTGCCTCGTTGATCTCGCGGCATAAATGTGCGCGTGGGATCGGGAGGTCCCGGGTTCGATTCCTGGGTTGGGCAGTGTCATTGGGATTGTCTGTCTTGAAATTCTCAGTAGCAGCACTGAGTCTGGAAATGTGCCCGGTACGGCAATAGGCTCGCCCCTTATTACGTGGGACTAAAGTATATCTGGCGAAAAGTGGGTGTAGAAGTACACCTCTGCCTACCCCTTCGGGGATAAAAGGCGTGACGTTATGTATGTATGTATTATACCTCCAATATATGCTATCTACAATGGGCAGCGATAGCCTAGTGGTGATACCAACAGACTGCCATGCAGAGGGTATCGGGTTCGAATCCACGGCACGCACCAATGACTACTTGATACTTGATGGCACGGGCTGTTTCCGCAACTCCACGTCTTGGCGTGTATTTTGCGTGTGGGTGGGAATGGTGTCGTCATTCGAGCCACCCTAGCTCTTCGAGGAAGGCCAGCAGACTCTTGATGTGGCCCACGGCCTCCCTCAGGGGACGCACCAATGACTTTTCGGAGTTATGTGCGTATTAAATTGTTAATTGTCGCTTGTCCCGTGCCTCGGAGAGCACGTTAAGCCGTCAGTCCCGGTTGTCATGATGATCTTTGACAGTCGTTATAGTATAGACAGTAGATAGTCGTTATAATCAGTGTCTCTCAGTAAAGAACTGACACTAGACATACGCAGAAATCTCAACCAGAAGAACTACATCGAGGGTGTCATCAAATCCGCATCTCGGAAACTCGGAGTCCTGAACAAGGTGAGGTTTGAGGTTTTTCACGCCGGAGCAGTTGTGTCTGTTATACAAGACCCATGTTCGCTCCTGCGTGGAATACTGCACTCACCATTGGAATGGCTCCGCTCAGTACTTATTGGACGCCCTCGACAGGTTGCAGCGGCGTGCTGTCCGTATCATTGGGGATCCAGAGGCCACTAAGACTCTTAAGTCACTGCAATTACGCAGAGAAGTGGCCTCAATGGCTGTCTTCTATCTCATTTATCACAGTGAGTGCTCCGAAGAGCTCTTTCAACTAATCCCACCCTCTCCTTTCCTATCCCGAACGACACGTGCTGGGTTGAGGTGCCACTCTTACACGGTAGAACAGATACCGTCACGCACCAAACGGTTCGGCGCCTCTTATTTCTGCCGTACCATTAAGATGTGGAACTCTTTACCAGCCCACGTGTTTCCCTCCACTTATGATCCTGGGTCCTTTAAGCGGGCCGTGAAAAAAAGCTTTTCTCAAGGCCGTCAAGGTGAGGGCCATCATGCCATAATACCATGCTGGCTGCTGGGATGATGGCCATCACTATGGGACTTCACTGACTGCTTAACATCAGGCAGCATGGAGTCAATTTTTTCGGCAGAAATAAAAAAAAAACTTGTCTAAACCATGGAATATCGCTACCCCTTCGGATTGCGGAGGTCAGACAGGCAGTCGCTCCATGGAAAAGCTAATATTCAGCCAAATTCGGCTAGACTAGTAAGCGAAAAGGTTAAAACTGGGATAACGCTAGGTGGATGATGATGGTATGCTATCTACAATTAAGTTTAAACTTTTCCTGAAATATAAAAGAGTTTTTCAATATTATAGAACTATACAAAAATAAATACACAATACAAAAAAAAAAAATCTTCTATTGAAATAAAAAGAGATTTCAAAGTACGTTTTAACGAATTTCACATTTATCTATTATAATATTATTTTAATTCATGCACTGACAATATTGTATTAATTATTTATGTCATCATCATTTCGTATGACATTCTTTGCGCTGGATCCTATAAGTCTATTTTTTGGTTTATTAGCCAGTCTTTGGCCGCTGCAGAGAGCTGGTGCAACTTGGACATACCGCCAGGAAAGCGGTGGAGCTACCTCCTCGTGGTTCACCCCGGGCAACGGACTAGCTTCTTAGCGACCCCCGGCTAAATGCTATTGACTCTCTCTAGGCTCTCCGGACTGTTCACCGAGTAATCTGTGAATCTCCCGTTGATATACCTGCACCATCCATCATCCATCATTATTTATGTACTGTAAATATACCTACTACTATTGGGAATTAATTCACTTTTTACAATTACTCTTAGGTACCTAATATTGGTTATGGCGAATTTCAATTTGTGTAACTTAAAATTAAAATTTGAATCAATAGAGATCGATCATGGCTTTTCAAAAACGAGTCCAAACTCTATCTACCAGGTCACCATTTCTATTTTGTTTTTATTTTAATTATGTGTGTCCGTGCGAAATAGTTTTAATATTTCGTACTTGCTCAGCGCGTCATAATTATGTCTATAAGTTAAATTCATAGATTGTTCTGTTCATAGTTAGTATGTAGACTAAATATTAGCTTTACTTTAGGTCTTACTGTTTTAACTGTTTTGAAGTACTGTTTTAAAGTATTTCACACGTATTTTACACATTTTAGGCACGACTTTACCCAGACCACAGAGTACTTAAGTTAAATAATAAAACTAATTTATGTCTCACTGAAATTGTCCCGTACAGTTAAGCAATAAGTAATAACATTCCCGTATTTATATTATGACACGTAATCAAAGCTTAATTCAAGTAAACTCGTGACATAAAATTACACCACTAATGGCCAAGTAAAGACCACAGTGATATATTTGTGCAAAATTACGTTTATTTCAAACTTAAAACGGCTATTAGATTGTCCTTCTTTCACCTTGAATAGTTTAAAAACGATACACAAATATGAAATGATGATGGACTTTACCCAGACCACAGAGAACTTAAGTTAAATAATAAATTTATTTATTTATAATGAACACCAACACAATTTACATCAATCACATAGTTACAACATTCAACAAAACTGAAACATGGTAAATGCCATTGCAATTATAGGTGCAGACCGCTTCCACAAAATAAAACTAATTTATGTCCCGCTGAAATTGTCCCATACAGTTAAGCAATAATGACATTCGAGTATTTATATTATGATACGTAATTTAAGCTTAAAGTAAACTCGTGACATTAATTTACACCACTAATTGCCAAGTAAAGACCACAATGACATATTTGGGCTAAATTACGTTTATTTTAAACGTAAAACCGCTATTAGATTGTCCTTGTTTCACCTTGAATAGTTTAAAAACGATACACAAATATGAAATGATGATGGATGTCTATAGACGTCAGACATATTCTCATTGTACTTTCAAAGTCAAACTCATGTCTGTAATATTTCTATGGGGCACGCCAACTGTATTGACAAATGTGACATGGAAACCAATAACAGTCTGTAACCAGCCAGTATCAATCATTGCTTTTAACCAAGGAGCAATTATTACAAGTATGGAGAGATAGCTTTAAGCATAAACAAGAAACCTATCGTTATTTCTTTTTACTTGTATAAAATGTAATATGTGTAACCGAGACGGATGTATTGTATTCATTACCTCTTGAAATACTCATGTCGCAATATTTTTTAAAGAAGAAATGACTGTCAATAGTGATGTACTCATGTATTTATCTTTGATTGGTATTGGTATATAATTCGGTATTTATAGACAAGATAAGCATTTGATGAAATAATATACCAGTAGTAAATTACTTTACGAGCTTTTATATACACCAGTATATATACCAGTATGTATAGCTTTTCTATATACCAGTAGTATATTACTTTACGAGCTTTTATTTAGAGTATAGTACTTAGCTGCCTACTAAGAAACAAATACTGTAAAAAGAGAGGTAATAATAAGATATGATTACTATCTTGAGGAGACTTGACTTATGTCCAGCAAATGATGTCTATTGGCTGAAATAATAATGCAATATTAATGGTACCTAAATACAATTTTTCTCATAAAATTGCGAAGTCGGAAATCGAATTGACAATGTTCTTCGGGGTGCTCCTCTCCTACCGCTTATTCACAAGAAGAATTCAAGTATCCACTTCGAACTGGTGGTCAGAGTATACTGTATCCACCTCTGTGATGATTCGCATTTTAGATATTTTCCAATTATATAGAGTACTTGCATTACAATAAAATGATGTTTTGTCTAAACCGTACATTTCGTACAATAAGTAGGTTACTTGTTATTTGTAAACGATTCCTCCAAGTATGTACAATCAAATAAGTCAGCGGTGGACCAGTTCGAAAAAACCCTTGGCTCGCTCATAGAATCTAGGCACACTAGAAACTGGTTTTGTATACGAATGTCAATGTTTGTCTAAAGTAGCACTTTTTTATGGTAATAGGCGGCAAACGAGCAGACGGATTGTCTGATGGTAAGCAATTACCGCTGCCCATGGACACAAGCAACATCACAGGAGTCACAAGTGCGTTGCCGCCCCTTTGGGTTGGGAAAAGGGATAGGATGAGGGAGAAGGAATAGGGGATAGGGCCTCCGGCACTCTCACTCACCGAACAAAACGCAACAGTTTAGGTACTGTTACTTTACGTCGATTTTCTGTGAGAGGGTAGTAATTCCCCGGTCGAGCCGGCCCATTTATGCTGAAATCAGCAAGGCTCTACTACCTGTGAATGCGACGATGTCTTGCTGAGCAATTCTTACCCTTATTGTGGTCTAGCGGGAAGTTGTTCGACTGTACCTAGATAGGAACAGTATACAGCGCAGTTCAGCATTGCTCGCTATCACAATTAGACAATATTCTTATAAGCCGGCAGAAAATAATTACCTTTAATTCCTCTTAAATTGACAATACTGAAACATAAATACAATTTTTGAAGGGGTGAAAAACTGCCCTGTTAGGTATATAAGTAAAACCCGTTGAAGGTTGCAATACCGACTAGACACTTAGACACAAATAAAAATCTATTATGTCTCGCACCGATCAGTGCATTGGCAATCAGCGAGTTATTTTATGTTCTCATTCTTCGTGACATTGGTATTGGAAAATAATTGAAAAATAGTCAAAATCATTTATTTATTCCACAAAGTAACGCACACGATAACTGCCCGGCAGGTGTGATACTATATGTTTTACCAAAATGGGATGTACATGGGCGGAAACAGTTCACATTTACGAACAATATTTTCATCTTGAGTTCCAGAAGTGCAAGCGGTGTTCGCTCTTGAAGCTTAATTATCACTTCTAAAAATAAGTTTTTGTTATTTTGGCCATTTCTGAAAATTAGGACACAAATTTGTTTACGATATACATATATGTATATATGATAACTAAGCATATTTTTACAGTTGCACTTTTGGTACATATTGATTGACAAAAATATAAGTTAATCATAATAAAGTGGAAGTATAAACCTCAGCATTAGATATCTGGTTAGTAAAAATAATAGGCACAGGATAATTAAGAAAGAATACAAAACTTTTCTTTGAAATCATTCTTGCTAACAAGCAGACACAAAATGAAGCGAACAAAGTTTAGAAGAATTGGACGGTTGCCATTCTCCCTTTCTCATATTTCGGACCCAATTTCGTTTCAAATCTTCATTCTTTGGAAACCTACAATCTAAAATCACAATGAATAACCAATTATTCAAATTATAATCTTTCAGAAACTGGTTTTCACATTGACAATTGTATTACAACACTATCCTCATATTTTTTATCGAAATATTTCTATTATATTTATTTTATTGTGACTAATGGAATAAAAATATGTGTCAACTGTGGTAATTATCTTTATCTTTAAGTATAAGCTTTACAAATATCATTGTAGAATTATTACGGCAGATTGACTGACTTACCGGTGGAAAGATATTTTTTGTCCATTTTCGTTCAATAGTCCCATTCGACTTTTACATCCGATGGCACTACAAACTTTTGTAATTTTTTGATGTGTAAAAGTAATAGTATTCACAAAAAAATATTTTGTAGCAATTAAAATTGCAGTTTATCTTCGACACGGCTTTCACTCCAGCTGGATGAACATCGATATGACATAACATTTTTTTAGGCATGTGTCATTCAAGGCTGTATAAAACATGTATAAAAGCTCTATGGCTATCTCACTCGAACATATGCAGTTCTGTTATTAGAGAGAATAGAGATGCATATACGATTTCTACTCTTTTCGAAATGCTCGCTCCATACTTATAATAATTGCTCCTTGCTTTTAACTGTTATGCTCTTTTTAAATAAAGAGTCTTGATTCCATATTAAATTTTTATTGTATTTTCTGACATCAAATAAGCTGTTTGTGTTTTACGTGTCACCGTCATTATGCTAGATAGACATTAGAACAGGACAGAACACAAGGCAAAAGAATCTGCAAGTGGCTGACTTACGTACCAACGATACCGTACTATTCTTAAAATAATGTTTTCATATTTCGTTCGTCACGAAGAATGATACTCGTTTTATGGGAGACGATTTTAGACTTGTAAATATTTTCTAACATAAACTATGTAAGTTGAATTGAAGGACGAAGTTTTCTTTGTAATTCAAAGAATTTCTTCTGACTCATTGGTATAGGTCACGGTCGATTGTTTTACTACTGATGCAATTTTTAAATTCCTAAGATATTTTTATGTATGTGGTTCTTTTTATGTAGCGATCTTAAAAATACGTATTTTTAGATTTCGCATTTGTGCCATAAGATCTTACTTTTTTATTTCATCATTCTAGGCCGACAGAAATAGCCTATCTTTAGATTATGACAAATCACTCATAAATAAACGGTCGTTATAATATTTTTATTGAATTGACGTGGTAGCTTCTTTTTACAGCACTACAAGATGGTAGACTTACATACAAATATACATACATAGACTCACGCCTATTTCCTGGAGGGGTAGACAGAGACTACGGAACGCCATTTGCAACGATCCTGACATATCTCTCTTGCTTCATTCACTCCCATCAGATTCCTCATGCATCCTCTTCTGTTCAGGGTACTTCTAACTTGTCCTGTTTTTAGGATGTCTCCAATCTGGTCAGAGAACGTCCGCCTAGGTCTTCCCCTTCGTCCTGTCCCTTCCTCACTTGCCTTATATATCTGCTTAATCAGTCTTTCGCCATCCATCCTCTCCACGTGCCCAAACCATCTTAGCATACCTTTAACTGTGTTAAATTATATTCAACTCAATATATTAACGTATTCATAAAAAGGGTCCTGATAGACAGACTCCTAACTTACAGATGAACTGACGAGCCGATACCTAATTGATGCTATATATCGGAGTTTTTTTTCTCCTTTTCTGGTACTGAATGCTTACAAGAATTATTAACTTCTTATCCAACCACTACCAATAACCAATCAATAACATTTTAATGCTCGCATTCGTTCGCACTCGTCCAGCCTTATCCGCAATCACCCGTACTTGTACCAATCCTCTCCTTCCTTATTTCTCGTTAAATTATATTCAACTCAATATATTAACGTATTCATAAAAAAGGGTCCTGATAGACAGACTCCTAACTTATAGATGAACTCACGAGCCGATACCTAATTGATGCTATATATCGGAGTTTTTTTTCTCCTTTTCTGGTACTGAATACTTACAAGAATTATTAACTTCTTATCCAACCACTACCAATAACCAATCAATAACATTTTAATGCTCGCATTTGTTCGCACTCGTCCAGCCTTATCCGCAATCACCCGTACTTGTACAAATCCTCTCCTTCCTTATTTCTCTCTTTATTCTCTGCCATTTTTATCTGATTTTCAACACATTTGTCACAAATCAAATATGCTCAATTGTGATATTTACACATCACACATATCGAGAAGCTATGTATGTATAGTTAATATAAATTTGGTATTATTAATGGGGTACACAGACCAAAAGCGAGCGATACGTAAGCCAAAACCATCGCCACGATGACGCCGACGCGTAAATTACTGACAATAATTAAGAGCAAATTGTGATAGCAAAGGAACGTATCTCAATTACGCCCTTAACGCGAATTGATCATACAGGGAGCGTACAGTTTAGTCAGTACAAAAAGTAGCCTCAAAGACAGAATTGATATTGAACTAGCTTTTGCTAGAGGCTTCATGTGGGGATGGAAGGTAAAATATTCACATTAAAAATAATTGTTTGCCAGTCGTCAATTCCTATCCCAACAGCCAACAGAAGGCCGCCTCCACCGTATAATCTATACATACTAAAATTCATCAAATTCTCTTCAGCCGTTATCATGGTAAAACGGAATATAAATACATTTTTCATTTAATATATTAGAAAAAGGCGAATATTATCAAACGACGTGTATATCAAACCATAATTTATTTACCGTATCACAGATTCGTGAGACCTCATAGTCTGTATGTCATTACGTATATATTTTGAAAGATCAATAGATGTTTTATATGTAAAACATTGACATTGCAGAGATTAGAATATTAATTTTCAGATTACGTATATGCCGTGGAATTAATTGCATCTGAATATTGATTCAAAGACGATTAATTCTACAAGGGCAAATAATACTTTTAATATAGTATACCTACATACCTACATACCTATATACTTAACTGAAATAGTGCATGTAAGCATTCAAAGATCTCTATAATTTATATAAATGTTTTGTGGCTTCTACAGTATTTTATATCGTGAGATTAACTCACTAGGTTTCCATTTCAACTCTTATGGCTCAGATTTATTTGAGCATTCACTTGTTACAGAACATCGAGCATTCGCTGTTTCTAAATTTGTCTACCTGAACAATGAACAGAGCCGAACATCGCTACGAAAATTTCTAGATCTTCCTAGCGAACGCTTCTATCAGAAAAAAGGTTGAAGCAAATTTCCTGACCATACGCTAGAATGCTCGCCAGAACCACCAGAACGCTTGGTAGAATGCTCGCTACACTCTTGTTTTTTTTCTGTTATGCAACATTCGCAGGAATGCTCATTACAGGTGAATGCTCAAATGTTTGACACAACAAGATATAGTAGAACTTAGGTATGATCACTGAGTGATCAAGCCTCTTTAAATAAAGAAAAAAAAAAAAAGATATAGTAGGTAGGTACTTACAGCGCCAGTGCATGGTTTAAACAACAGACTTAACACACCAGACAGACTAATATAGTACCTTAGTTTATTTCAACAACTCAATAGTAGTTATTTTAGGGCAAACCTTTAAATGTAAAATAAATTCAGTCAGATATTGCTGTTAAATCATCATTGCGGTTCGTTCCATAAAATATTAAAGTGAGGTATGTTATATGCGATATTACTTCTAAATATTTAATTTTTACAAGAAATAATAACCGATGAAATGTTGATAGTTATAACTTGAACTTACGAACTAATAATATAAAGATGAGCTAGATTAAAAAACTTCGATGAATATACAGGGTGTAAAAAACCCTTAACGAAAACTGAAACCCCATATAGTACCAATTATTACGATCATTTTTTACTTCGGCACCATACCAGTGAAATTACTGGTTCAGGAGATATTGAGGCTCAAAGTCACGAATTTTTTTCGAATTATTCTAAAATCGTGTTTAGAATGATAAATGTACACTTTCTGCCAAATAAACATTAACAAAATGTTCAATATTTCCCTAAAATAAACGGCTTTAAAGTTCCCATAACGCAGTGTATGTCTACCAGCAATCAGCTGCGAGGTCATTCCCCTCGGCCGCGCGACCACATGATCATAAACTGCCGCCACCGCGGCGCACGGTGTAGGTAGATACGGCCGGCGTAGGTACGATGCATTTCTCGCGCCAATTTTTCTGCAAGCGCGCGCTATGCATTGGTAAAGTTGTAAATTTTTTTAAGCTTAAATTTTTTTTTGTTTCCCTGGTATTATTTTCGCGTAGTATGACTCGGCATGATGTGCAAAACGAGGTGATGGATCTGGTGTCACAAGACCTGTATAATAATAGAATAGAAATAATGATCTTATGATCTGAAAAAACTTATCTGATCTTAAATGCACAAGTACCTTACGTACCTAGTTAAGTTAATTTTTCCCTGGTTTTACGTAATAGGTAATTGTTGCCGTCTTACCAGAAATGGTCTGATGTGACACATGTGTAAACACTTTCACAATGAATAACAAAATAACTCCATTTTAGATGTCGATGGAACCTTTTTTCTCTAATTTTGTTCATAGATAACCTAACATATTCTGTGCCAATATCGATGGGATCCCGTGTCACCGGTAGCCTATTTTTGTCTCTAGGGTCACAAGAATGCTATCAATATGGTTATTACATTCTGATCTAAAAGTACGTTCATAAAAAAACGAAATATGTGGTCGTACGAATCCAGTAACGTAATACAAAACAAAAATAATGTGTTGTAAAATCATTAAGGTACATTTGGTTTACATTCGTTATTAAAATTAAAATAGACCGACCAAATGAAATTATGACTTATAAGACGCAAACTATTAAAGTGCTACTTTGAAACGTCGCAATTCCCACTGGCTTTGCCAAAACATCAAAGAAAACCAAGCAAAGTAATAGTTTTAAGTTAGTACTGCGGCGTTAATCACTTAGCTTGCCTTCTTAAATTAATTGCATAAAGTTTGCCTAGTCTGTGAAACCGTACCGCTAGTGCAAATAGGTTCGTTTTATATAAATAGGCCGGTGTTGCCCGACGTCTTTCTCTCTCTTTCAAAGCAGTCGAGAAAAACACAGTAAGATAACAAGCAATATTTATATTTGTGTATTTGGACGATATGTTGCGTATCTTTCTCTTAAAAACACCCTTCATCAACATAATTAGTAATGCAGTTGGTTATTTTGTATAACCGTTATACCGAACAAAATTAAATATCTGCGCATATATATTGAAAAACTGAATATTATGAGTATACAATACCTGCAACGACACAATTGGTAAACAGAATACTAAAACCACAGAGTATCGTGCTCTAAGCCCAGGTGTACATACATACATATAGCTATGTCTTCAGCTAGCGGTCTTACATACAACATATATTCCTTAGAATAAGAAGGAAACCGTCAGTTCTGAGGGGGCCAATGAACAAACTAATTCCCTCCAATGTGTAAAGCCGGGTAAGAAACAGAAACCGCCAAGATTACGCCCTAGCACAAGTAAACTGTACTAAACTATCTTTGGTAACCGCAATGTTTCGCCAACACTTTCATTTATTTTCTATCTAAGAATTGTGACTCTAACAACGAAATAACATGAGTTTATCGCCCAAGAAAGTTAACTTGTAGTTACCTGATATAATGAAAACGCTTTATGTAATGTTATCACTTGTGCATTGAATGAATAAACGTATTATACTGAAAGCAAATCTCAATACAATTATTCATACGAATTCAATAAAATGAATATTGGTCAAAATGTACGGTTCTCTTATTATATCTCCTCCGGGCATAAGACTCGACTTTCGTAATATTTCCTCCAATACATTGCATTTTTAAGTAAACGAGCAGACAAAGATCACAAAACAAATGAAATTCAAAAGCTCACCGAGCTTCAATAAAGACTCGTATAGGTATATAACAAACTGGATAAACGTTATGTAAATATAATGAAATAGCCGTACATTCAAGTACGGGCTCATCGGAATACGTTGTTAACATTTGAAGGTAAGCATATAAAGAGTCAATATCGGCAACCCACGAATAAATGGAACATAATGAAAATATATTACAGGGCCTACCCTCGTTAACGAGTGCGACGGACTCAAATGTTATTCAAATAAACATTACTCCTGATCGAACGTCGTCACGGAGTTTCAGGAATCGTAAAATTTATAACTGTGCTCATGCGAACATCTACGTTCGTGTATAGCTATACCACCACTTAGCAAGGGACCGCGCTGAGATTTAAATACGCTCGTGGCAACATCGTGATAATTCCTCGTCATAAAGTCCATTGTGCCACAGTTAGCTTTTAGTAAAAACGCAGACGAAAATTGTTACTCGCAGTTTTGTAATTTATTTTATAACTTGCATAGAATATTTAGGTACCATTTATCAATGTTAGCCTATTATATTGGCATAACCTACATTGTATGTATGCAAATATAATCAATGACTCTCAAGAGTGGAACATAACATTGAGGGGCGCAATTTTAATTTTATACTTGCCTACCATTAAAACTACGTACAAAACTATTCGTCTTTACAAGCTGACGTTGTGCTGTCTATACAGTCATCTGTATAGACAGCACAACGTCAGCTTGTAAATATATTTTGTACTTATGGAATAATTTTCATAAGTACAAAACATCGTATAGAAATATGTCTAATGCACTTCAGTCCATTTCAAGAGAACATAACGAAACAGCGTACAGCTAAATATCAGGCACAAAATAATTGTTTATTAATTATTTTTGGTATATAATTAGTCTTGTACATCCAGGTTTAACCACAAAATTAGAATCGTATAGCATAGAAGCTACTGTACGGAAATTAAATATAATCTACGCTGCACAGGTGATATTCCACACTCGTAATCACATTAATTACAAGGGATTGGATGACTTATAATCATGAACATTTATTTAGCCGTATTAGAAAATGCTACAGAGGCCGCCTCGTTGAGACGAAATAATCAAATTTGAAGCAATAATAGCCTAGTATAATAATGATAACAGATTGCTATGCAGAGGGCTCCAGCTTCGAAACCCACCGCAGAAACCACTGACTTTTCGAAGTTGTGTTCGAATCTAATTGTTAGTGATCGCTTATTCCGTGCCTCTGAGGGCACGTTAATCCTTCGTTCCCGGCTGCCATGGCCATAAGACCTTTGAAAGCCGACGTGTGAAAGCCGGAGTCAGTACGGTCAAATATAGTTTATTGAGCTTTAGAGCCTCGTTAGTTTCAGCATAAAAAGATTCTGCTGAAGATGCACCTACTAAACAATCAATCAATATATGAAATAAATAATGAATACCACTTTTTGCTAGACTCAAGAATCGAACCTTGGACCTCATGATCTGCAGTCGCTTACACTTCCGCTGAATCACTGAGTCAGTCATAACAATAAAAAGATTCTGCATCACATTTTTATTATACGACAGAAAATCTGGATTCAAAATATTAACTGAAATGTAAAGAATTTTTATTTGAAGTTCACGTTGCGTGAAAATCTCTCTGGCAAATTTGACTTTTATTAAGCAATAGCTAGCTTTTAGAAAATTTGAAAAGAGATTTGTCAAAAATCCAAACGAAAAGAAGTTACTAGATGAAAACCTAACTATTAGAAATGCAAAACTATTTTACTTGGCCTAGACTTTCACGTCCAAAATAATACATTGGGCGTAATATTGAGAGGAGCAATTTGCGACACTATTAGAAATTCCAATATGTTTTATTCGTAATAAAAAGGCAACATTCTTTGCAAACATTAAAGGCCAGTACCCTCCGAGGAATCTGTTAAAATATTTTGAAAGCTAATATCACCCATACGACTAACTGTGATACTGTAGAGCAAATCGGGAGATGCTTAAGTCCAGCAGTGGACTGCGAAAAACTGTAAATGAGAAGAAGAACATGCCGTAAAGAATATTGGCGAACACCGATAAAAATTCTAGTTGGCTACATTTTGTGCGTCTATATCTTACTTCTATTAAAACGTGCGTGTATGTTAGGACAGATGTTTGTTACTCTTTCACGAAGTAACTACTGAACGAATTTTGTTGAAACCTTGCAATGAAATAGAATAGGACGTGGACTTCTTTTTGATCTGATAGGCAACACCCACGCAGGTAAGCCATGGGCAAAACCGGGGCAAAAAACGGGTTCGAATTCCTTAGAAAAAAATTATTTCTAGATCTGTCTCATTATGGAGTTTTTGAAAAATTGTGTTAGAATAAAGATGCCACGAAAAGGATGTTTATACTATAAGATATAAACAACTTCAAATGATAAGAATGTATGGACCTTGTGCCAGTAAGAACATAGGTTTTAAAAAATGCTTATCCCGTGATTTGTTGAATTCGCAATCCTTTTCTTTGCAAATAATCTGAGTATATACATATAGAGTAAGGGTATACAGTCTTCGGTTGACAGCTCTCTAGCCTAACAAAGACTAAGAATAACGGGCGTGTCCTCAATACAAATTAGACATCGGTTCTATTAACTGATAGATTGGAGATGAGTACTAAAGCAAATTTGGTGCGCCTGGTGGGCTAACGAATGATTGATCATGAGAGCAGTCACTGCGGTGATCCGTCAACCGTGGCCGTTCTCCTACCCGACCGATTGAATGTATTACAATACTTGCTAATTTATCACTAGGCGAGTGGGAATCGCAAACAAATAAAGAACTAAGTCTATATTTTTATAAATGGTATACTAAAGAATAATTTTATAATTAGTATATAGTCAGGTAACATACAATAGGGCAAGTACATAAGAGCACATAGTAAATCTGTCAGAGTGTTCATATGGGCTGCATATACTCAAAAAATATTGGTAATATCTTTACCAAAAGCTCCAAAGTTGCTATGACAGACGCAGAACCAAGCCAGAAACCTTATAGTCAAGCTCAACAGCTGGTAACGAAAATATGAGTATAAATAAGAAGATACCGTAGTTGTTACGAGAGAACAGAACAATTTAAGTTAAAGCTCTGACGTAAACAGGTATAGTCACAAATTAATCTCTGCTCTTTATTACTGACGCTGACCGCTGAGTCGGAGGTCGCCATTGTAGTCATTTGTTTCTCACCAGAACACAGCTTTGTGTGACGAGCGCGCTGATTTGTTCAACCTGCGTGCCATTTATCAGTGAAATTTATGTACTTAAGAATATTGGGTGTGCAATACACCTATGCCTACCCGCGTGTCGGAGGGTAGGGTAACGCCGAAGCATTCGTCGCTACCCCCGACGGGTATTGGCCCGCCAGATGGTCAGGCGGGCCCCGAACAAAACCCCCTTGGCGGCGGATGAAGGTGTTGGGCTCTGCCGCCAAAACACCCAGCGGCCGCAGAGGATAGGGAGGACGGCAACGCAACACCGCATCTCCTCTTCCTCTGCGGCCTCACCGCGACGCAACCAATGGTGCGCCCCCATTTGGTCGCGGGAGATAGGGAGCGCGGCAACGCAGCACCGACACGCCTGTCCTCCCGCGACCGCACCCGACTTGGACCGCACACACCTTGGGATGCATCCTACGCAGGCCTCACCCACGCCCACGTGGTGCGTCCCCTCCCGGGATCCAGCTTAGCTTCACCGTGGTTGTACCTGAAACCCAGGGCTATTGAGCCCCCCCACCACAACAAGGTGGAGATCCCACGCGGGGTAGGTATAAAAGCTGCCTAAATCTCTTGCCCACAAATTGATCACTATAAATTCGTAGACATAGGTAGAAAGTTACATTTTGTTATTATTATTATAAACCAAAATATTTTTTTTGGTTCTACCTACTACTTAAAGATTACCCCATGTGAACAATTACCGTTTATTAAAATTTCTCAGTAACAAACAGAAAAGTTCTAAATAATTATGAAAGTCGAAACAAATTACGGTTGGAGCATAAAATTATTTTTACGATAAGAGTTCTCTGAAATTACGATCTTTGATACGGTGCATTCATTGTTTCAAGAAAACGTTTTAAATAAATTGCAAATATAAAACAAAATATTTGGGCGCATTTTATTACAGATAGCTATTTATTACAGATATTGCCAGATCTAGATAATTTACAAAATATAAATGTGAATTTAATGAAACACGTCTGAGTTCTTAAGAAATGACTCCATTATTTTAAAAGATTCAATTTGGCCGAGGCCGTTTTCAGTTACGCGCACCTGATTTTGAAATTCGAAATTTTGTAAACGATATTTGCGTGAATGTATGCAACGTATGTATTACTCTAAATGTAAGCGAATATATAACACGAATATTGAAAGGTTTCAAAAACATATTATGTTCCAATATTTTCCTTTTTTTATTCTTGGCTTAGCAGTGGATATCACGCTATGATGTTAATATTTTTAATATTAGGCAGAGGTGTAATATTTCACCCACATTTCGCCATGAATTTTTAGGTCCCACGCAGGGGCGTAGCTACCGCCGTATTTGCCGTATCAATTATACGGGGCCCCCGGGCCACGGGGGCCCCCAAAGTGTGTAAGGAAAAAGAATAAAAACTTTCTAATTTATTTTATTTTACAAATGACAAAATTCTATAAAGCAATTCCTTTTTTTCCCGCCTTAAGCGTGCGTTCAAAAGTTGGCAACACTACATCGTTATGGCGGGCTGCGGGACTTCCCCGTTTTACTTACTTCATCTTCAACTCAGCGGGGAATCCCCGGGAATCCTTCATCGATATCGCGATGTACGTGTACGTTGTTGTACTTTGCATTGGATGTTAAACCACGGAGTGCAGTGCACTGTTTATTTACGCGCTTTATATAAATGTGCATTACATTGTAATTCAGCACAAACAATATTGTTCTTCTGGTTTAGCAGTATTAGTAAAGATTTGTAAAAGAAATGAGTGAAAGGAAAAGAGATTATCCCAGCGGCGCTGAGAAAAGAAAAATTAAACAGAAAAGGGACGAGGTTATAAAAAAAGTGCCCAAAATTTCTTCATTTTTTCAGAGACAAGATACTGTGAGTGATTTAGATTGGAAAGGTAAGTACTACACTACTACCCAACCCATTTATTAGGGGCCCGTAGTGATAAACAAGGAAATCTTTTAATTTCGGTCTGTCCATCTGTCCGTCACAAAAAGTTGTCTCCCCCCTCGATTTTCACAATTATACTGTTTTTAGGGTTCCGTGCCTTGATTAAAAAAAACAAAATTCTAACTTATCTATAGGATCGATTTGTTTTGTTGTTTGTTTATCAGTCTGTATCGTATCGTTAATTGCGTGTTGAGAACTTCAGATGTGCAGACTCGCTTTCGGGTTCTCGTTTTGTATGGCCACTACACTACGCGCTGCGTTTAAATAGCATGCAGGTGTATAGTAATGCACGGACGGGCTGCAGGTGATTTTGTATCTACTAATAGGTACGAGCACAATCCGCGTAGAATCTGTGTGCGTCTGAACTGAACACTCTCTAACTGTGACCCTTAGTAACGTTATTTATTTATATATAACTCTTTTTAGTTTAGTATCAAAGCATTCGTATTTATTTTTTAGCAATTACTCGTTTATTTTTAGATTCTTCTGAAGCATGTTCTTCGTCACATATCCATCCGGAAATAGAAGAAAGCCAAGCACATACTTTATCGGATGTCCATCCAGAAATCGAGGAACCCCAAGTCAACGATTCTGATATATCTGCAGATAATGCAGATTGTAATATAATTTCATCAGATAGAGGAAATTTTGGTGACAATTTAACTGAATGCGAACGAAAAATAATTTTTAAATTGGGTCCATTTAAACCACAAGGACCATTTCCAAAAGTTTCAGAAAATAACCGACCTTTTTCAGCTTATTATTATTCATATTTCAATCAGGCAGGCATAAAAATTATAAGACCATGGTTATGTTATTCTAACCTTTTAAACAAACCGTACTGTCACTTCTGTTGGTTATTAGCAGATCGTCAAAACAAATCGTACTCCTCTGCTTGGGTTAACGGTGTTTCGGTTAGAAGCAATTTCACACAAACTATTCTTGACCATGAAAAGTCACAGCAGCATATTAGTGCCTCACTCTCTTATAATAATTGGTTGCAAGGAAATACCATCGATACTCTATTGAAAAGTGAAATCGATAGTAAAATTACATTCTGGAGAGATGTACTGCATCGTATAATTAATGTTATAATTACTTTAGTATCTTGTAATCTACCTTTGAGGGGGCATGATTCTGATTCTGGCAATTTTATGGCAATTTCATGTCTGCTATCTAACTATGATGCAACTTTAAAAGAACTTTTTCTAAAACCGGAAGGTGAAATAAATTATTTAAGCCCTACGATTCAAAACGAAATTATTAGTTTGCTTGGTACTAACGTTAGGAACAGTATTATCTCAGAAATTAAAAAAGCTCCATTTCTGACAATAATTCTGGATACAACACAAGACTTGTCAAAAATTGACCAACTATCTGTAGTTTTTCGATATATCTCGGTTACAGAAAATGATGATAATGTGCCGAAAGAAATAAAAATCTGTGAGTCCTTTTTAGGATTCATAGCAGTAACCGATTGCAGTGCTGCAGGTCTGAAAACTGTCATTTTAAATTTGACTAAAGAATATGGAAATGATTTGACTAAATGTAGAGGACAGGGATACGATGGAGCAAATGTTATGTCGGGTGTGTATGGAGGATTACAAACCCTAATAAAAGAGCATGCTCCAAATGCCGATTATGTTCATTGTGCTGCGCACGCTTTAAACTTGGTTTTGAACGATGCTGCGAGACATGTTCGTGAAGTATCGACTTTTTTCGATAATTTAGAAAAAATATATACTTTTTTTGGCAATAGTATAAAACGCTGGGCTATGCTAAGTGACGATTTATCTGAAAAATATTTGATTACCCTTCAAAAGGTATGTCCTACCAGATGGTCTTCTAGGAACGACGCTTTATTAGCAGTAAAGAAAATTTTTTTACTAATCATGAAAACTTTGTACCAACTAAATTTAATTTCAAATAAAAAAGATGAACGTGAAGAATGTAAAAGTATAATTAATATTTTAGAGAGTTTTGATTTCTTAGTGCTCGTTACATTTTTTTCTTCACTATTTGAAATTATTAATCCTGTTTCTAAAGCTCTATGGCATGAAAATAATGACTTACAGAAATCTAGTATTTTATTAAGTAATCTTTTAAATAGACTGTGCCAATTAAGAAATCAGAATTCATTTAATAGTTTGCTAAATGAATCCAAAGATTTAGCAAAAAAGTGGGGGGTAACAACTGTTTTTAAAAACAGTAGGCGGATAACGAAGCGTTTTTTTGATGAGTTATCACAAGATGAGAGAATTTCCGACCCGGAATCCTATTTCAAAGTCAATGTATACTATTGCTGTTTAGATATATTAATTTCTCAAACTAAAGAAAGATTTCAGAGCCTTTGCAACCTGAGTAGTATATTCGAAATATTACAACCGGAGAAACTCCTATCTTCTTCAAGCGAAGAGATATTAAACGCTTCCGGAAAACTGTCTGCTAAATACAGTAAAGACATCTCACTTAATCTTTGTGACCAATTAAAGGCTCTAAAAACATGCTTAAATTCTGAAATTAAAAAAAAATATTCCATTAAAGAACTCATTGAATTATTGCTAGTAAAATTCAATAGTCTTGCATCCAGTTTTCCCGAGGTAATCACAGCATGCTTTTTATTCTTGACCCTTCCAGTTACAACCGCAACGGCAGAAAGAAGTTTTTCAAAATTAAAACTAATAAAAAATTACTTAAGAACTTCGATAGGACAAGAACGGCTGTCAGACATCTC
This sequence comes from Euclidia mi, assembly GCA_944739405.2. Classification (NCBI taxonomy): domain Eukaryota; kingdom Metazoa; phylum Arthropoda; class Insecta; order Lepidoptera; family Erebidae; genus Euclidia; species Euclidia mi. The sequence goes on from OX123181.2 coordinate 81,047,249, forward strand.
ACTATTGTCCATAGAGGCAGAAACTTTAGAAAAACTAAAATCATCATCAGCCATAAATGATTTAATAAATCAGTTTGCCGATAAAAAGGCAAGGAGAGTGAATATTTAAAATTCGATTTTTATTTGTAAAATGGGTAAATTATGTGATAAATAAATATTACTTCTCACAAATTTTTTTTTCTTTCGTGAAAAATCTTTACCTCCATATAAGGGCCTCCAAAAAAATTTTTATACGGGGCCCCGACAAGGCACGCTACGCCACTGGTCCCACGTAATAGGGGGCGAGCCTAATGCCGTTTCCGGGTACATCACCCGAATTCGTGCTGCTACTGAGAATTCGGAAAAACCCAGTGACACTTTTGCCTGACCCGGGAATCGAACCCAGGAGCTCCGATCAGCAGTCGCATACGCTATCCACTCGACCACGGAGGCAGTTATGATAATAATACTTAATATTAGAATATCCCGACGGAAAGTAATAATAAATTACATAGCCACCAACGTAGATAATAATCGGGATTCTTTTTCTTGTGAATGTGTGACGAACTCTGTTGTCAGACTTTTTAGACCGCCCAAAGGCCTTCAACATGGCCTAACGATTATTGTTTTGTATCATCGATGCCTTTGCGTGCCCTCCCGAAGAACGTAAGCACTCTGATATAAATGCCACACAAGCAGTCACCCATACAAGTTACTATCAATTATGCAAATAGCCAGACTTCAAAGCTGGTCCATGACTTTATACGATCTTAGAAGAGACAACAAAGCTAGGAAACTTATTTACTTTACAATTGACAATAGAAAATCGACGAACCTGTTATATTGATTGTTACACAATAAGTCTTTCATTATCTTGGTTCTTTTGGGATAGAATTATAATGAATTGATCAGTGGGTCACTGCTCACGATCTGATGACGTCTATAAGGGGTATTCGGCGAATTCGCTGACGGCTAAACGGCACCTGACGGGAATTCTTTGACCCGAGACATTTACACTTACAGAGAAAAATGGCAAGGCTACATTCTATTTTAAAACTACCAATATTACATAAAAGTGTAAGTAGGTAACATGTTCTTATCTTAGGTACTCGTGGTAAATATAAGGGGATTAGCTACTTACTTAACACGTTGATGATGTGGATTTTAAAGGTTGAACCGGGTAGCAATAAATGTTTGTACATTCATGAACTAAGCCAGGCATTTTTAGTCGACAAAGGTGTCAAAAGGAGCTTACGGCCTACCTGATGGAAAGGTTATTCTGTTATCCCAAAATGTGCTTTAATTAGAGATTAAAGCACATTTTGGGTCTCAACTTCGCAATTACCTTGTTAGGTACACTATCAAATTGATTGTGGGTTGCATCCGTAAAGACTTCAACTCAGTAAAATTCTATCGCAGGAAGAAAAACCCTAATATGCATAGATAATTTCGTACCTAATTCCGTCGGCGTCTTAGCTACCCGCATGGTATGCCAGATTACAATAAAATATACATCTCAAGCTCGCTCATGAATCACTGCGACTTCTGTTGAATAGCGCTTCAAAATCCGTTGAGTAGTTTTTTTTTAGTTTATCGCAAACAGAAAGACAGACGTAGCGGGAAATTTTGTTTTACTATATGTAAAGATATAAAAACTGGTGCGAATGCAAAATGTGTATTTGTACACAAAAGCATTTTGTACATCATTGATTTCGCAATAGTTTAATTGATAACACTACTAATACTAATCGGCTGAGTGTTGTGGGAAACCACCATCATCGCTCCTGACCAAACTAATGCATTATCGCTTAGGCATATAGGTACGTAAGTAGCTTGGAAACAGTACAGATTTGTAAGCATTATTTCAACATCTCTATAGGTTCTCAAAATTCAATAAATTTTAAGAATATGTCGAAAGACCTCTTTCCTCTCTTTAAATAAATGCTCATTAGAACATTTTCAGTAAGTAAATAAACCGGTAGTAACCGCTAGTTTCATTAATTAATTAAATGTTATTGACTTAATGCTTTAAATTTTTGATTGGCAAGCGCCACACGGTGGTAAAATAAAGTAAAGGCAGGCCACATTTTTATAATAACTAGATAGGATATGAACTTACTCTAAGTCCGCACCAAAGGGTTTCTCGTTTTAAGCGCGGCCGCGTGCTGCTCACTGCTGTTTTAAGGCATACTGAAGCAGCGATTGTTCATTGGAATAACCTATAGGCCGCCACGCAAAAGTCCTTAAGTCCAAAGTGGCGCACATCTACATGTCCTTATTAAGTTGCTTGTTATATAATTTGATTATTGTGAATGAAAATATTGCTATGAAACCTGCATGTCGAATAGTTTCCATTTATAGATCTTGAAAGTCATGTTAACAACATGCATTTGGCCAGCGTATTAGGCAATAGGCTAAACGTTTGCAGTGACAAGAGCCCAGTGCTCAGTAGAGTCAAGCTAATAAGTATTTTTAGTATTATTTAAATGAAACCGAAAAGAAGGACCTTTTCATGGACTTGATGGACCTACTAAAAACATGAAATGCCTAGTAAAAATACTTAGTTTTATTTGTATCACATCTATTTGACAATTTCCATTAGTCACAGACATATTTTTATGTGGGATGAAAAAAAATATTTTTCTTGTCATTTCGCGAGTTTGTTCGAGAATGCTCTAGCATACAAAGCATCTAATAATTGTGGATTGAACTCAGACACTAGTGAAGACTTGTGCCACAGTCATAGAAATGGTTTAGTATTTGTATTGAATGTGCATACTCTATAAGGTATACAATTTAAGATGTCAACATTTGCCCAGCAAACGTCGTGATCCAATGTCCAATAGCAGCTAAAACCGCCAGTGAGATGGATGACCGGTTACACAGAGTATCCGCTCCTCCACCCCTTAGGTACACTACGGTAAGCCATAGAATCCCACTTGATACTAGGAACTGACGTTGATCGGTACAACAGGTTAAGTTACAGTGCTGCGGACCACTCCTGTGTGACTTTGAAGGCAATTGACATTTATTCTGATTATGCTGTAAATTAATTGACGTAACGATGGCTTAGAAACTAATACGCATATTCTATCAAGGATATCGATTATGTACTGCAAATATATAACAAGCACGCATAAATGCCAACTTATACACGCCAAAGCTAATCATGCTCGGAACCTTCACAATGTTCAGTTCTATTAAATTTACATGATTAAAAATACATTAAACCATCATAACATAAGATGGTTCCTATCTTATACTTATTATTTCTTAAGAGTCTATAGATGGAATCATGAGACTAATAAGAAATTGTCATTGACGTAATATTGACTCAGTATAATATCTTCCAGGAGTATAATTAGCTACACGTATGTCTATTTAACTAATGACAAGATCCTCTGTTCATTGGAAACGCCTACCGAATATTATCCTCAGACAGTTGATGCTATTGTTTTGGCCATTTCAATCGCCAAAGTGATTTGCAATTCGAGTAAAGGGCAAAATGTCTAATCCTATTGCCTTTCATTATAATATGAGCAGTGACTCCCACTTACTATGAAATGGTAAAGCACTAAAAAAGATAAACTTGTGATCATTGTAGCCAAGCCTTTTCAGTCCCATTAATTGTTGAATGTAAGTATATATTGGAAACCGTTGAGAAATCTTATTGTTCTACTCTTTAAAAAGTAATATATAGAAATAGCTTTTTAACTATTAAAGTGTGTGCTCGTATATGTTATATATAAACATTAGGTGGCAGTGTTTGTAAGTAGAATTTCTATATGTTTGAAAGCTTGTCTATTACGTCGTTTGTCGTAAATGTGTCTTTAATCTGATCTAATTATCTAGCTTAGTGTTAAAAGCTTTTAAGGCATGGCACTGGGGACAAAATTTTGGGTTCTATACCTTTCCTACATTCCTTACCCTTAGCACCAAGTCCGGCTGTCCGACTGTCGGTCCGTTTTGGGCTCTAGTATAGGCACTAAAGAGCTGTAATTGGCGTGTTTATGTATTTTGACAACACCTACATACAAAGTTCTTTACTTTACAGAAAGCTCTCATCTCTCTCGATGACATACTAATGCGAATGTAATATTTTAAAATTTGTTTTTCATTCTGCGGGATGTCCTTAAAATAGAAGAAAGATATGACACTTATTACGTACAGATAATTATGTATCTTTTTGTGATAAGATTGTGAGAGGGTGCAATGGTGCTATGCTTGCCTGGCACCATGTTTTAGCCTTAAAATGACCAATCAGTAGTGATAAAACTTTGTGTAGGTACACAGATTGCTTCGGGTCTCCGATATAGAATTATATTCCTAGCACAGGCATTGTGTCCTAAAACTAGAAATGAGCCTTAGATTTGCGGACACCATTTTTTATCATTAGAAAATGTGGATTACGAATGAGAGATTTTTGTTATAGCACTATATCAAACAGTTTATGAAGTTTCTAACCAAGTCGAACAAAGAGCCTTTCAACATTGTTACTTGAGCCTCTATTTCTAGTTTCTTTCTCTAAGCAATTTCTAAACAATCAAACTTACTTACTGTATTTATATACTTTAAAAGGTTTGCTGGTCTGATTGGTTCGGTGAGATGAAAGTGGATATAATGTTAACTGTGTGAAGCTGGGTTTTTTCAGACAGTAAAATTTTCGACACATTAATTTATAACATAATCCATGTACCTTTATATTTCTAATCAATTAAATATTAATATGAGGCTTTATATTATAGCCATTTATGAAAGGTTTACAGTAGTGTAGTTTCAGAAAATAATTTGTTACTTTATGAAAGATACAAATTGGCGCTTAATGTTATCAGTCTGTTTGTACGTTGGTACGCAGGTAGATTCTTAACTCTACAATAGCTGACACATCAGCTGTTTTGTGTAGTCCATAAATTGAATTTCGTGTTTTCAGTCAGTGTGTATTTGTGTCCGTAGTTTCAATATTTGGCAAATGCCCATAATACGCAATATTATACAACTGCCAGAGATCCTTAGTCTTTTTTTTTAAGAGACGTAATTAAAAATAAGAAAATTGCTCGAGCTCTTGAGCCGTGTTAGTATAACAAGGCTCAAATGCTTAATTATTGCTAATGCTATGGTTTTTTTTAGGCCATGACAGGACTGGTTAAAATTGTGAGAACCGGTTGGATGCGGGCGGCTCAAGATCAGTCGATGTGGAGAACCTAAGGCCCTTTTTTAACCTTAGACCTATGTCCAGCAGTGGACGGCTTTAGGCTAACATGATGAAGGCAGGACTAGTTGCGCGGGGCTGCACAAAGTACGTAGCCCGTAGCTCGTAGCCCTTGCTGGCTCCTGCTACATGGCTAATCTGCTACTGCTACTAACAGGTAGTTCAATGAAACTGCAACTAAATAGGTAACACTTTTATTTAGTAGCTCAGAAGTAGACTGACAAAATAGTATAGAATGATATAATTCAGTTTCTAGTTGGACTTCTACATTTTTATATACGATGTCCGTACGAGATTTCTATGAAAGGCGCCCAAAGAATAGGCCCATTGTAGTGTTCTATCGAATAGTTCTTCAATAGACATATAATGCGTAGAATTTCACGATAATATGTGGTACCTAATTTATATTGTATTTCAAATAATGATTTCAAACGTCTGCACTTTCTATTCAAGTTACGAGAACGGATAAGGATGCTTTAATATCGCACTTATTTGATTATGGAATATAATATATTTTTCTAACCTCTAAGGTAATAAATAATATAACGGCCAATACCAGTAATGAGACCGTAATGGACTTAGTAATTAACTTAATTAAACCGTAAGCTTTCAATTTGTTGAATTGGCCTTAATAAAAGGTCTAATGGTTGAATTTCGTTAAAATGTGGTTGAATTAATTTCAGTGAAAACGTATTTTACTTCATAGACATTATTCAAGTAGTGGTATGATTTGCATTGTTACTTATTGACTGTTTATACTGATTTAAAATTTTAATTCTACTAACAGCGTAATGCTTTAATAATAAATATGAGCTCTGCCTTTAGTTATTCGCCTTGCATTTAACAGTTACATTGCTTTACAATAAGATAAAGGTACCTATGTGATTTGGCACTACGGCATCAAGATCCTAAAGGTATCTACCTCTCGGGTAAAGAAACAAAACGAAAAGTTAGTAAGGGGTTCTGTGAAATCTTCAGAATCCAAGCAATACAGTCGTGAAATCAGTTGATGTTCGCGTATTATGTTTCTCAGTTGCATATGTAAGCCATAAAGCCGGCTAAGATTTCTAAGACACTTCAGTCAGCGTTCGATGTCTATTTTCTATTTATACTTCTAAGATTCTAGGCTATCCAAAAAGTAATTGGGTTTTTTTATCAGAAAATATCTCGGTTACAGCTTCGGGACCGAAATTGTGGCCAACAAATGGGGATAGAGTCGCGTTTCTTTTACGTGACCCTAGCTTATTTGTGTTAAGATTCTAGTTTGCTAAGTTATAGAATTCACTGTGATTTATGTTCTCGACAGAGTAAGGATAGAATTATGTTTATAACAATACTGTTTCTGCGACTTAAGTCTGTTTCGAAATAAATAATTAATTATAAAGCTAGGTTTGTGACAGCTGCTTGCAACGGTATTCAATAGTATTGACAAAAGATGCCTCTAATTAATGGTTTTCCTTCTCATTTTCCTCAGAAGTGACCGTAAAACATTTCGGATTTCATTGGAATCATGAAACAGTATTGAAACCCAAAGTATCTGTTCATGTTCGGTTGGTATTCAGCATAAGTAAGTTGAGAAGAGCGAAGAGGATAAAGTAATTTTAATATGTTACCATTCGCGTACTGCAAAAGGCGACTTCGACGACATTTTATTAATATTTATATCGAAAAAAGTTTTTGTAGAATTGGTTTGCAATAAAAATGTTAACCTAAAGAGTGAAGTAGCCTACATGAGGTTTACACAAAATCGCAACAAAATGTACCTACCTAATATATTTTTTATTGCTATTCGATATCGCATATAAAATAATGCCTATTATTTTATGTGCTGTCGCTTCTAGTCGCCGTTAACGCGATTATATGTCATATCGCTTTCACGTTTAACATTTAAAACTAATTAAGCAATCTGTAATACTTGCGTTACTGACTGACTGCCAGACGACGTACAGTCGAAGCTACTGGGCGCATGAACTTGGACTGTGTGATATGTATGTTCCTTGGGGAGTGTAGGGGAGCACTAAGAGAGGATTGGTGGAAATTCCCACCTTGAAAGGGTAAAAGAGATCCAGGCCGACAGACAGGTAGGTTAAATCTAGTTTTAAGATAAAACAAGAAAAACTGAGCTTCGCTGTTACTAAACCACCTGTTTTCTAATAGCGTGTTCATATTGTTTATTATTTGAATTTCTCATTCCCCAAACATCTAAGAAACAATTTCCTCTCATGCCAATCTCCGCTTTGGCAGATAGCGGGCTTAACGCATCTGTGATCGCAATAAAGATGCTTTTACCATCACTTTGTGTGTTATGGCTTGCGGAATCAAATTGATGGCGTTCTATATCCTCAAACATGCGAAATAATCTTTTCTTTTCCTTGGTTGTTTGTGATGTACTTGATACATATTTTAAGGAGGTAGTCAGACAGGTTCTTAACCATACATTAGCCTCATGGTGGCATGCCTAATACTATTTCTAGTGTAGCTGCAAAAATTGCCTCTAGAAGAAGCTTATTATGTGTTCTTAAATTAACATATCATACATACATAGACTCACGCCTGTTTCCCCGAAGGGGTAGGCAGAGGCATATTAAACGCCCACTTTTCGCCAGTGTTTTGATCCCACGTAATAGGTGGCGAGCCTATTGCCGCTTATTGGGACATTTTGTTTGCTAGAGCCTCGTCCGTTGATCGCCAGGTGCACCACTTGCAGGTGAGGTTGGCTTGGGACCCTAAGTTCTTGGTGGGAACCCTATGCACCCAAAATTATCATATCATACAGAATATTTTCTCATCATCAGCCTTTAGTCGTCCGTGTGGTGGCGGAGTGAGAAAACGGAATGTTACCACCCCATATTATCCCATGGGTGTCGTAAGAGCCGACAGAGGGAGCATATTATTCAGAGAACAGCACTATAAGAGAATATGATGATGAATATTTTCTCAACTCATTTTCATAACATTTTATTCAAAATGGTTCGGCGTTACACCGAAACCGAATGTTCCTAGTCGATTTGGGAAGGATTAATATTGTGGACTGTAGGATGGCGATTCTTCGGCGACTAGGAAGTGAGGAAGCGAAAAGGTGTTGTGGTTAGGAGCCTCTTACCTTGCAAATGGCAGCCTCCTGGCGTCCTCAAGTATATTGAAGCTGCTTGAATCACTCCACTACACAAATCACTTTCAATCGCGAGCGGTTTTGTTGAATTTTGTATAAGCGGTAATAATTATATATGGCGGTGCGGTTTAGTGCGGTACGGTGCGGCGGACATGAGTTTTTTTAGCGTCTCGAATGTTCCATTTTTTCTTTCGTCGCCATTGAGCAGGGCGGCCAATAGCGAGGCGTTTTTGGGAAGGGATTCATGGCCGAGCAGCGACGAACCATTGACGTTGATGTGATTAGTTTTCGATGGAAAGGTAGATGGCGCTACCATATCCCCCCGGCCCTAAAGGGTTGCCTTTAAAAGAAATAGAATTGAACTTAACTATGTTGGGTGTACTACCGCATAACCCATCAATAGGCTAAGACAGCGATATGATAATAAAATTAATCTAAATTAACTTTAGCGAAAACTACAAACGCAATAATAGCGAAAACTACAAACTAAATACTTAAACTAAGAGGTAGGTCCAACTTCAGGCTAGATCTCACTGAGTTGGAAGCGGACAGAGACGTACAACAGGGCGCACGTAGCTCCCCTTCGCGGTTTTCACGGTAACAACGCGGGTTGTACCGTCCTTGGAAGTATGCAGTTTCTCTACGATGGCTAACGGCTATGAAAGCGGCGGAGCATTATCGTGTATTATGACGACCAACATACCCTCTTGTATGGGGGATGCAGGACTATACCACTTGGATCTAGCCTGAAGCTGGTGTAGATATTCCGCACGCCAGCGCCGCCAGAACGACTGCACGAGTTTATCCAGCAGAGTATGTCTCTGAAACAAGCTTGAAGAGTCTGCTTCAGGAGCCGGAAATGACGATAATGGCACTGTGTTCAGAAAATGTGCAGGGCTTAACGCGGATGGTTCTGCAGGGTCACTACTCAATGCCGTGAGCGGACGCGAATTGATCAGTGCCTCGACTTGTGCAAGGACAGTTAAAAGCTCTTCGTAAGAGAGGATCTGTTGGCCTATAACTTTGAAGAGATGCGTTTTAATTACTTTGACCATGCTTTCCCAACATCCACCGAAATGTGGAGATGCTGGCGAAATAAACTTCCAGTCAATATGATTTATGGAAAGTTCCTCCTGAAGACGAGTACGATATTCTTCCTGGAGAAACTTATAAAGGTCGCGTAAATAAGAGCTTGCGCCCACGAAACAAGTGCCGTTATCCGTGTACAAACATTATATAGGGCGCGCGTGAGAGAAATCGTTTAAGGGCTGCAAGGAACGACACTGTGCTTAAATCTGTGGCAACTTCAATATGCGTAGCGCGCGTCGTTAAGCATGTAAAAATACATAGCCAGACTTTACGGCTATTAACACCTCGACCACGCACTGGCGTATACTGCAGTGGTCCTGCGTAATCACAACCGGTGTGTGTAAACGTTTTATCAACCTGGTTGACGCGCTGGCTAAGGAGATCTGCCATGGGAGGGAAAGTCGGACGCGGACGAAATTTGAAACAGACGTTACATTTATGTATTCTGTGACGAATTATTCGTCGAGCGGCTAAAATCCAATACTTATGCCTACGTAAGGACATAAGCAACTCTGGACATGGAGGTGCTTCTTGTGATAAAAATCAACAAGAAGGTCGACAACATGATCATGACGCGGCAGAATGCAAGGATGTTTGTAGTTATAAGGTTCATCCGAATTTGACAGACGACCCCCAACGCGTATGACGCCGTGTTCATCGAGAAACGGCTTGAGTCTAAGGATAGCGGGAGAACAAGGTACATTGTCTTTCAAATTTTGAATGTCGTTACTAAAATGAACAGCCTGTACAGCTCATAGTAACTTACATTCTGCGAATTTGATATCAGTACTTGATACAAAAGTCCCATTAGGTAGGTGCCTAAGAAACCTATAGACATAAACGATGGCGCGGAGTAACTTAGACCACGATGATATGCGTAGTGTGAGTGCATAGATGGGAGACTCCGCAACCTCAGCAATCACGGGATAAGAAACAGACTTCCGTTCGGGTACATCTTCGTCTTCTGCACTGTGGTCAAAGGGTTGCATGGGCCATTCTGACGGATCATGGGAAATCCAAGAAGGTCCACGATGCCACAATGGATGATGCAGAAGATTAAGTGGAGTGACACCACGAGACAAGCATTCTGCGGGGTTCTCGGTACCCGCGACTTGATTGAAACAAGTAGCGGGAACAAGTTCAATCAATTTACTAACGCGGTTGTCGACAAAAGTCTGCCAGCGATGAGGAGAAGAATGAATCCAAGCGAGCACTACTTTGGAGTCGGAAAATGCGTATATTTTATTAATAGGGTAGTGGGGCAAAACTATGTCTTGAACCTTGCGGAGCAACTGAAACAGCAGAAGGGCCGCGCACAACTCCAGTCTCGCAACCGAAATGGTTTTAACAGGCGAGACCTTAGACTTGGCACAAACTAACTACACCGAGTAGTTAGAACCAATGCGGACTTGCAGATATACGACTCCGCCGTAAGCACGCTCGCTGGCGTCAGCGAAACCTATTAAGTTGATGGTACATCCATCGACCAACCCAAGATGACGTGGAACAGTAATTTGATTGAGCGCGATAGGCTCAATACAAAACTGGCCCCAAGCGGCGACAATATGGTCAGGGGGTGTTTCATCCCACTCACACTTTGATAGCCAAAGCTCTTTGATCAAGAGCTTGGCGTACAAAATTGTGGGAGCCACAAAACCCATTATGTCCCATAGTCGAGCCACTGTGGACAGCATAGTGCGTTTGGTGCACTTATCATCTGGTGGTGAGACGTCAAACCGAAAACTATCGCAGGATTTGTCCCAGCGTAAACCGAGAACTTTATGCGGTACAGACTTCTCAAACTCAATGTCTGGAGAAGCTTTATGAGAATCTGGTATGCGTGCGAGAACCTCCTTAGAGTTGCTTGTCCATTTGACAAGATCAAACTGGCCTCGCTTGAAAAGCTGAATAAGCTCTTCACAAAGCGAAATTGCTAGTGGAGCGGATATGACACTACAGGCAATGTCATCCATATACAAAGCGGAAGTAGCAACAGCTGCTGCGGCGGGAAAGTGATCGCCTTCATCAGCGATCAACTGGCGAACAACTCGTAACGCGTGATATGGGCTAGACTTGAGTCCAAAACAAACACGATTGAACTGATACACAGATAAAGGTTCCTTATTGTTAAAACGATAAAAAATCCTTTGAAATCTACGGTCAGACTCGCAAACGCCGATATTGAGGAACATTTGGCGGCAATCAGCTGACAGAGCTATTTGGAAAAGACGAAACTTTATTATGTTGTTAAATAAATCACCCTGTAGATTGGGGCCGGCATGCAAAATGTAATTAATCGACTGACCCGATGTAGTCTTACGACTAGCATCTAAAACCACACGAAGTTTAGTAGAGGTTTTATCTTCGCGAACTACGCCGTGATGCGGGATATAATATGAGGAAAGAGAGTTGCCCTCGTTGTTTATAACTACACTCAAAAAACCTTATTCATGTAGTCACGAATAACGTCATTATAGGCGCTGCGTAACTTAAGCGATGCATCAAGTTTACGTTCCAAATAATGGAAACATCTAAGCGCAGCAGCGTACGAGTCGCCTAACGAATAAGGGTCACCATAGAATGGCAACGCCACAACGTATCTGCCACTGTCGTCACGAACAGTCGTAGCACGGAAATGTTCTTCACACTCGAGATCTTTACGGCTCATCGAGGGCGGTGCGGTTACCTCTTCAAGCTCCCAAAATCGCTTGAGAAGAGAATCAATATTATTTTCTTGAAGAAGAGAACAACAGCAAGACGTAATGTATTGAGAAGTATGTAACGTAGGTACGGTACTCATAATCACATATCCAAAAACCGTCTCAATAGCGGGCGGTTATATTGATCACTACGTACCACGTCAGTTAGTAGCAAGTGCGGGAATAATGCAGCTCCGATCAAAACATCAATGTCTGCCGGATTCACAAACTCCGAGTCTACCAGCGGCAATGACTCGAGGTGTGTGACTAGTGATACGTCCACATTAGCGTTTGGCAATGCGTCCGTAATACGCTCCACGATAAGCGAAGAAATGTTAAAATTAATATCCCTATCAAAACGCGAATGTATTTTAATATCTACGGAACCCTTGCAATGTTTTTCTGACCCGCCGATTTCTTTGACCACTGAACTAGTATTTCTAAAGTTATTCCACAATCCGAGGCGTTTGAAACATTCCAATGTTATTAGATTGGTCTGAGACGCGCTATCGAGTAGACAACGTACCATGTGCGGCGACCCATTAACATCATAAACGATAACTTGCGCTGTCGCTAACAGTACCGTCTTAGACGCCGTACACTGCGTTTTGGCCCTGCGCGGATCATGATAGATGCGCGAGTGCCGTCCTCGCGTGCGCGTCGCCCGCGCGATGGATGTCGTACACAACGATATTTCATTCTGAATCTTGGGAGGCGCAGTTATCGTAGCCTGCACCTGCGACGTGTAAGTGTGTCAAGGTTAGCGGCTTGGCTTGACAACGGACTACTTTTATCAAAGTGCAACAATGAGTGGTGTCGTTGATTACATGAACAACATCTCGTCTTACTAGAACAATCACTAGTTTTATGCTTTATACTTAAGCAATTAATGCAAGCTCTGTTGTCCTTCACGCACTTGAAACGAGCAGTCGAATTTAAACACTTGAAGGCGGGACACTTGTAGAAATGGTCGTGCACTATATTACTGCACAGACAGTTCTGTGAATTAATTTTATTAGATTCCGAGCATGTTACGTAAGATTGTGGATTAGGGACCGAGTTATTGTTACTATTTCGCGCTTTATTCGACCTTTGTTTGCTGCTGTTAGTGTTAGACGGGCAAGTTGAACTAGACTGTGTTATTGGAAATATTCGACACTGATCTTTGATGAATGAAATAAAACTATCTTGTGTAGGTATTTTATTATTGCGTTCCATCATCTCGAAAGCACGAATTGTTTCAGTGTAAAACTTTTTTAAAGCGAGTTGAAGCAACATAAAGTCGGAAAGATCTTCCAATTTTAAGTTCCTAAGAGAATTAACCGCGGTTACGAAGTTATCAATAAACAGCTGGAAATTCGAGACAGATGCAGCACCGGACAGTTTAACATTTAAAGCTTGGTCAAAGTAGGTAGACGCTAGGACGCGCGTGTCTTGATATCTATCAAGTAGTGACTGAAATATGACCTGATAATTCTCACCACTAGATGTGACACCTGCAAATATGGACTGGGCCTTCAGTGACAGTTTACCTATTAAATAGTACAACCTGTCAGCATTTGTCAGAGAACCATTATCGTGCACTGTAGACTTAAAACTCGCATAGAATAACGGCCAGTTTCGTATATCTCCGTCAAACGACATAATCTCGATTGGCGGTAATCTCGGATTGCGGGCCGCTGCAACGGGCTGTGCCGAATATTCACCCTCCAATTGCGATTGTATACGCTTAATAATACAATAAAGGTCTTCGGAAGAGGTGTACGCCTGATAATTCGGCTTTTCATCAGGATTAGTAGAAAGCAATCTTGCGTTATAATCGTCTAACAACTTATGAAAATCTGTTCGAATACTATCTACTGTCATACAATAACTAAGGAATGATTCCCTATTACTATCAGAAACGGCTGCGGTCTTTGAACGCTCGTAAATGTTTTGAATGCGCTCAAATAAAATATTACGTTTTGCTTCTAAGATTGTCATCTCTTTGTCTTCCGACACGCGTGACTTCTTTTGTTGTGACATGCTTACGTAAGTATAAGCTAATGAAACCGAAACAAAATAAGAATATCTAAAGTACCTATTATTTTACCTAAGTACCTAGGCAACACTTTAAAGCGGAGGAATTAGAAGTTGCTTGAAATATGAGATTTACAAGACAACTATGATAGTTCCAGAAAAAATAATTGGGTAAGTAGGTAGCTACATAAAAGTATATTACCTACTGATGTGTGCGAAAACAACCATGTGACGGTTATGTGAATGGACTAGGAGTATAGCTAGGTGCTATAACTGCCTAGGTATATAGATATAACGAGGTTTTACGTATAAAACGTAAATGAATCCGACTCGTATGGATCATAAAAATGGTTCGGCGTTACACCGAAACCGAATGTTCCTAGTCGATTTGGGAAGGATTAATATTGTGGACTGTAGGATGGCGATTCTTCGGCGACTAGGAAGTGAGGAAGTGAAAAGGTGTTGTGGTTAGGAGCCTCTTACCTTGCAAATGGCAGCGTCCTGGTGTCTTCAAGTATATTGAAGCTGCTTGAATCACTCCACTACACAAATCACTTTCACTCGCGAGCGGTATTGTTGAGTTTTGTATAAGCGGTAATAATTATATATGGCGGTGCGGTTCAGTGCGGTACGGTGCGGCGGACATGAGTTTTTTAGCGTCTCGAATGTTCCATTTTTTCTTTCGTCGCCGTTGAGCAGGGCGGCCAATAGCGAGGCGTTTTTGGGAGGGGATTCATGGAAAGGATCGCTCGGATTGGCCGAGCAGCGACGAACCATTGACGTTGATGTGATTAATTCTCGATGGAAAGGTAGATGGCGCTACCACAAAAGAAGCAATGGTGGAAGGAAAAATGTTGCCGTCATATTTTCACAAGCAATTTTGTGAGTCGATATAAGTTTTTTTTAATAATAATAATTATTATTTATTTATTCATCTTTCTACATGATAGTATATGTACTTCTAAGGGTAAATATGTTCTAGATTACAATGGATGCCTGTACTAGGTTAAACATGTGCCACAGGCGGTAAGAGCACTATTATAGGTGTATTAGGTGTGTTAATAACAAATTAAAATTGTATTCCAAAACTAATTATTACTGCTTATACTATTAATTATAAAGTTACATAACATATCATCGTTAAATACATTCAAGAACAATGCATAGCTCGATGTTGTTCATATAATATATAGTAACAATTGCAAGACAGGTCCAATTTATTTTAGCACTACTAGCAAATCTTCGGTCTGTTTATAATTCAACGATTGCAAATACTTTTAAACAAATTGCTTACATTTGAAATAATTAATGCCATATACATATACTGAGTATTTTGTTTAGTTTCTTATATATAAAAGGTCCTAAAAAGCATAAAATCTGTTCGTGAAGACGAATTGAGATTCGGAAAGTGCAGTGCATACAATATCTTTACGCCTTTTATTGACAGTCAGATTGGTGTTATTAGAAAGTTAGGTGTGCTGTTTTAGGACAATATAAAGTAGGAAAGCTGTTGTAAAGTTAGTACATTACATTCATACTGTTGGTGCGTGCGGAAGCGAAAGGGCCTACGCGTTGCAACTTTTAGAAGTGCTCTTTGAGCCCATTCAATCGGCAGCTTTATGGATTTAGGAGCCCCGCCCCATGAAGTGATACAATTATGTATTATAGACTGACACATGGCTTGATATACACGTATGATAAGCTTATTATCTGCTATGAAACGGAGGTTATTGAACACATACTCTATGCTTAAAGGAGAGGCCATCGTCAAGTGGTTGTTTGTGATTTCTAAGTATTTCATGTAAGTGGTGTAATTGATAACAGGGCAGGAGCAAAGGTTAAGCGATGGGTCATTACAGATAGTGCATATAATGTATTATTACATACTTGAGTTTGTGTCTTGCGCATCGAGAATTTGAGGAATTTTGTTTTCTCTGCGTTTAGCGTTAAAATATTTTATTTTAGCTAGATCAGAAAGAGATATTTGTTTACGATGTCAAGTCCCCGTTTAGCAAGAGCCTGTACCTTCTCGGCGATTTCAGCGGCAAATAGGAGCGCAGTATCGTCTGCATAATTATGTAATTATTTTGCCATGGTCTAGTTTTTGATAGCAAAGATCGTTAATATACACTAGAAAAAGCGTTGATGCGAGGATGCTTCGTTGAGGGATGCCATATTGAGGTATTTTTGTTTCTGTACTAGAAACGTCGCTGATTCGAAAACTTTAGTACCTCTCCTTTAAATAATCAGCAAAGGATTTAATTGAGTGCCTCTAGTGCCTATAGCTTCGAGCTTTTTCATAAGCTTAGGTATAGATACCGTATAATAGGTCTTAGCTAAATCAAGAAAAATTGCAATGACGTGATTTTTTTTGCCAAGCTCTTCTGATACGTTGTTTGTTAGCTGATGTACTGCGTCTGCTGTAGACAACTTAGGTCTGAAGCCGAACTGGAACGTGGATAACAGAGCGTTATTTTCTAAGTAAGTCATTAATCTATGGTTGACTATTTTCTCTAAGACTTTAGCAATCGATGGCAATAGAGAAATTGGCCTGTAGTTCGATAGAACACCTTTTGGACCGCTTTTGTAAATGGGGACTGCCACTGCCTTTTAAAGATATGTAAGGAAAACACGTAAATGTGGGTCAAAGGAGGCACAAAAATGTGTTTAAAATGCTTTAAAATATTATTACTAATGTTATCCCACCCTGCTACACTGTTATTTTTTAAGCTAAGTATAACACGTTCCACTTCTTTTTCATCTGGATCTAGCATAACGAAGGATCTACCGCTCTTTAAATAGGTTGAAAAAGTTGAGTGTTTGTTACAAAGGTCGATGCCACATTGACTTTGTATTCTTTCTGCAAGTTTGGTTCCTACGCTGATAAAGAAATTATTAACTTCGTCGGTCGACAATTGAGGAGATTCTCAACTCGTGTCCACTGTATTTTCATTAGTTGTATAGGGAACGGTTTTAAGGTACTTCCGAAGCTTTTTACTATTATTACCTGCGACATTTATTTGTTGTTTGTCGTATTCTATTTTAATTTTCTTTAGGAGATTATTGCAAAAATTGCGATACCTTTAATATGTAATTTGCAGGATAGAATTTTCGGGTTTCTGTTTCGCTCTTAAATATAGTTTGTCTCTATGCGGAATCCATCTAATCAAACCTGGAGTTATCCATGGTTTAATATTATAGTTTCTCTTGCGAACTGTATAGATAGTAGAATTTCTAAAAATTCTGGTTTGCACTGAATTAATCACGTAGGCCAGTGATTTGTTAGCATCATCACTATTGAAAACTGGGCTAAAGTCAATGTTGCGCAATGTATGTTCTAGGCCACTCATGTTTATTTTAGTTTTACGTTGTGATCGTCTAATGTTCTGTGATTGCGCTAAATCCAGAATTATAAGTATAGCGCAATGGTCAGTTATGGAGGAGTTAGTGACAAGTGTTATTGATGGAAGTCTAGTTTTAAGCATGACGTGATCTAAGCAGGAGTCACTCTGATGTGTAGGGAAAGTATGCGAAGTAAAAAGTCCATGATATGCACATAGGTTAAGGTAGTTTTGGGTGCCCGCGTCACAGGTATCAGCGTTGAAATTTATATTTATGTCACCAGTTAGTAAGACGTTTTTAAAGTGAGATATGCTTTGTAATATACAACTTAAGTCGTCATTTAAAAGATCTAGGTTTCTGAAACCAGGGGGTTTGTAGATAGCAAGGATGGCAGTATCATTGCCAATACTTATCAGTAGACAGTTGTATTCTTTGACCTTTTGTTCTTCAACAGTGATAAGTACGGACTTTTTTTGCAAATATTACCACGCCTTCGTTCTGATTTAAAGATACTGTGCTGTGAAATATATTGTACCCCGACAATGCTGGCAGTTTATTGTTTCTATTAGCTGGCTAGCTAATAGAATTTCCTCCTCATCAATTCCTCCTTTCAAAGGAGAGGCCTAGTCCAGCAGTGGACTGTTAAAGGCTGATGATGATGATTCTGTAAGAATTAATACGTCGCATTCAAATTTAACTCTATCTAAAAATATGTTTAAACTATCAATATTCTTATAGATACTGAGGATGTTCTGGGTTAGTATAGTTAAATGTTTCCTAAAGTTCGATACGTATTGACTGCAGCTTTCCGTATCACACGTTTTTTAATAATATACAGAGATATTATCTAATTCATTAATTACTTCGTCAGTCATGATATTTGTTGAAGGTTTAATATCTACACAGTATGTATTAGCACTGGCCATTTATCGTACTAGCCATCTGTCGTATATTGTCGGTAGACATATAGACATATTTTTATGTGTTTACTTCTATAGTTCAAAATAAAACATTGTCAGTCTTTGCCACTCGTCTCTGGAAATACGTCGTTTTATTTCAGGTTATGGGCCCAGAGAGCTCATAAAATCGCAAATTGAGTCGTTTTAACAAGTATTTTGCAAGCAAGTGTTAAAAAAAAGACAGTATTTGTTTAACAAGGTTTTTGCAAGCAAGTGTTAAAAAACAGTATTCAGTGCGATTTAGCTGTGATCTTAATTATCGCAGTATATAATTGTTCGTCAAAATAGCTAGCAGTTACATAATAAATGTGCCGAAACTAAAGGGACGCGATAATTATTCGGAGTGGTGTTTCGCTGCAGAAAACGCTAAACGCCGCCATATTCTCAGTAATATTAACTCATCCTCCCCTGCCAATATCTGGAAGTTCCTCAGAACTATAGGTATTGGCAAACAGCATAGTTTTGATCTCCAGTGGACAATTGGTTTGGATGAAATCAATAAACATTTCTCCACGTCCAATTATTTGGATCATCCTACCAAGTGTCACACGGTGAATTACTTACGTAACCTCCCCCGTCTTAACATAGACCTTTTTAAATTTTCTTCTGTGACCCCGGGGAAAATCAAGAAGGCTATCCTGTCCATCAAATCCAACGCTACTGGCTGTGACAATATTAGTCGTAAAATGATCGTCCCTATCATTGATCAATTGTTACCAGCCATTACGCATATTTTTAACTTTTCCCTCGACACCGGTGCGTTTCCCTTACTATGGCGGAAAGCTTTAGTAACTCCTTTGCCTAAGATCCCTAACCCTTCCCTCCCCAGCCACTTAGGCCCCATATCAATCCTTCCTTTCCTCTCCAAGGTGCTTGAGGCTTGTGTCCACAGACAACTCTCAAAATTCATCAGTCAGAATAACCTACTGGACCGATTTCAATCTGGATTCAGACCTGGACACAGCACATTGACCGCCCTTTTGAAGGTGACTGGTGATGTTAGGGCGGGAATGGAAGACACTAAAGTTACGGTGCTAGCTTTGGTCGATTTCACGAACGCTTTTAACACGGTCAATCACGAAATCCTATTATCCATCCTTTCCAGTCTTCAGATCTCTCCAGAGGCGCTTGAATGGTTCTTCAAATATCTCATGGGACGCCAGCAGTCGGTTCGCTACGATGAGTCTTCGTCGTCATGGTGTAACCTCGAGTCTGGCGTTCCTCAAGGTGGCATTCTCTCTCCATTATTATTTTCTATTTTTATAAATCTCCTGACCCAGAATCTTCGGTGTTCGTATCACTTGTACGCTGACAACTTGCAACTATATGCACAGGCAGGAGTTAACAATGTTGCTTCAGCTATCGATGGGGTAAATCAAGCTCTGACGGTTGTACATGACTGGTCAAAACAATTTGGTGTGGCAGTGAACCCCGCTAAATGCCAGGCCATCATCATAGGTAGTCAACGCAACATGAGCAAAGTTGATCTTTCAACGCTTCCATCTGTCATGTACAACCATATAACAATACCCTTCAGCCCAGTCGTTAAAAATCTTGGCTTATACATGGATAGCCACCTCAACTGGCGGGCTCAAGTTACATCTATTAGTCAGAGAGTGACAGGATGCTTGCGATCGTTGTACTGTTTGAAGAACTTCCTCCCTCCTAGCACTAAGGTAATGCTCATGCAGACTTTAATTTTCCCTATTATCGACTATGGTGATGTGTGCTATTTTGACCTGAATGCAGACCTTCTCAACAAACTAGACCGGCTTCTCAATAACTGTATTCGATTTGTTTAAAACCTTCGAAAATATGACCATGTCTCTGAATACCGTTCCCAACTCAAATGGCTAACTATTCGTCAACGCCGTAGTTTGCGTGCTCTCACTACTCTTTTCTCTTTTCTTAACTCTCCCTGTCTTCCCTCTTATCTAAGTCCTGTTCTACAATATTTAGGCTCCAATCACGACAAAAATTTACGGTCATCTAATAATCGTCTCCTTTTGTGTCCCTCCCATAGTTCTGGGTTGTTAACTCTTCTTTCTTAGTCCAAGCTGTCTCATTATGGAATACGCTCCATCTCGAAGCCAGGATGGCAAACAATCGGCTCACGTTCAAACTAAAGGCTCGAGAGTTTGTTCGGAGTAAAATGGCGGAATAATATCGTAATGACTGTATTTACTGACTTATATATTATTATGTATATATATTTATAATCTGCAAGTATTTATTCATATACATATATATGTATTTATATATAATTAATACGTGTATACCTATATAAATATATTTATTTTAGGTAATGTGTAGTGAGTAGAAATAAAATACGTATTGCCCGTAACTCCGTGTATTTCATACTGAATATCTTAGGCGACGGACGCAGCCGTCTCTACCTCACACATACATCACCTTACATTACACACATACATCACGCAATCGTACATTAGGTAAATAGGTACATTAGTAGTAGTGTGTCCCTACAGTACTCCCCCCTTTACAAAAGAAAAAAATATATATATTTACCCCAGTATAACTACATAAATCTTAATCCTATTTATCATCACTGACACCGACACGTAACACTGGTCGATAGACGTGGAATTTGGCGCCGATCTATGAAGCGTACTGTGGCGTTGGCGCTTGCTGACGAGGGACCGTCTGCGCACCCATCCTTTCGCCGACCCTTTGCAATGTCGCCATGTCATGTATCCGGCTGCGAGACCGATGAGGATAACTATTGCGACGATAATCCAGTGCATCGTGTCCAGCTTCTGTGTTATCATAGAGTTGTTCACGGTCGCCTGCGCAATAACTTGGTCTTTGCTGGATGTACCGCCCATGTTATCGACTAGTGTTCAGTGTTACCGATGTCTTAAAAGTCTTAATATAAACTAAACGATATGGTAGTCATATTAACTTAATACATAGGTAATTACGTTTATTACATTTCGCAATGCTCAATTGCTAAAAGTGCGTCAATACGCAAAATAATGAAGTGCAATATAATCGTATTCTATATTTTAATATTTATTATAATGTAAATTTATAACCTACTTAGTTTTACTCATTATTAGTAATTATACTTAATGTAAATAACATTACAACTCAAAGTCGTATTATATCTACTTTAAATTACGCAATTCATTTAGGTACGCTTATACAATAACAATACTCATAGATTCAATTACACATAGATACTCGTGACGACACCTGCAAAAGTGTTTACGAAGCAAAACGTATTGGACGCTTGATAACGCGGCCACTGCGCGATGTTCTCGGACATAAAACTTTGCAAGAAGTGTCTGTACTATCAGGCGAAAAACTATATCTATTGTTATCATAAAAATTATTAGAACTATTACTACTACTATCACAATCTGTTGACGACTCTTCGTCGATTATATAGGCAGGTTTAAGCCTATCTATCGAAATAGTCGTTTCCTTATCGCCTATTTTTATTACGAAAGCCTTTCCTCTCCTGCTTATGACGCTGTACGGGCCATCATAAGGAGGTTGCAGAGATTTACGTAATATATCGTTCCTAACGAAAACACTTTTGCAAGTAGTCAATTCGCTTGGTATAAATAACGAACGTGTATTACTGTGGCTTGGTGGTCTAGGTTTTAACTGATTAATGGCGTCTCTTAGCTTTTGCAAATATTCCGAGTCCGACACACCTAATCTACTGTTGTCATAAAAATCACCCGGTAACCTAATTGTCTTTCCGTACGTTAACTCAGCTGCGCTCACGCCACTGTCGCTTCTAGCAGCGGCGCGTAAGCCTAACAACACAGATGGTAATTCGTCGATCCATGAACTGTTGCAATTAAGACGTGCCATAAGAGCCACTTTTAGTGCTCTATGCCAACGTTCTATCATGCCGTTGCTTTGCGGATGATAAGGTGTCGTGCGCATTTTTTCAATACCTAAATACTTCATTAGTTGCTGAAAAACATCACTTTCAAATTGTCTGCCCTGGTCGCTCGTTAGCTTAACAGGGCATCCAAAACGGGATATCCATCCTTCGAACACCACTCTTGCTACAGTCTCTGCCGTAATATTCTGCACTGGAAAAATCTCAGGCCAACCACTAAAACGATCTATCATAGTTACACAGTATCTATAGCCATCTGCCGTCGTGCTAAGGGGACCTACTATATCTATGTGAACGTGTGAAAACTTATCAGCCCTCTCATATTCGCCTGAGCCTGATATCGTATGCCTTGTGATTTTTACTTTTTGACATTGGACGCATGATCTCGCCCAATGTGTAATGTCCCTATCCATGTCTGGCCAAAAGAATTTTTGTTTGATTAATGTCTTACTAACTTTGATGCCGGGATGACTGAGATTATGGACAGAATAAAAAGCTAATTTTCTGAATGGTTCCGGTAAATAAGGTCTTACATTTTGCGTTGATGTTTCGCAATAAATAGAGGTATTACAATCAGGCAAACAAACCTGCTTAAATTGCAAGTTGCAGTTGCTAGCCGATGTTTGTAATGCCTGCTGTAGGTAAGTATCACTTGACTGTAGTTTAGCTACCTCGGCGTAATCTATAGTCGTGGGACAATGTATCGTCTCGACGCGTGAGAGCGCATCGGCGACGACATTATGCTTACCACTGACATACTGTATATCAGTGGTAAATTCACTAATATAAGAAAGTTGCCTAATCCTTCTGGGACTTTCTTTATCATTAGTACCTTTTGTAAAAGAATAAATAAGGGGTTTATGATCTGTATACACAGTTAATTCGCGACCTTCCAACAGATTTTTAAAATGCTTGATGGCCATAAATACTGCCAAGAGTTCCCTGTCGTATGTCGAATATTTAGTTTCTGTTTGCGTTAATTTCTTCGAGAAATAACCGAGTGGCTGCCAGGTATTATTTGTATATTGTTGCAAGACTGCACCAACACTAGTGTTCGAAGCATCTGTCATCAGCGCTAATTTAGTATTAGGTAAAGGATAAGATAATGTAGCGGCGCTTTGCAAGCTCTCCTTACATTTCTTAAATGCCTCGTCGGCCTTATCAGTCCACTCAATAATAGTTTTATCATTCTTCTTGGTGTTATGCAAATATTCATTAAGTATTGATTGAAATTCTACGGCCCTAGGAATATGAGATCTATAGAAGTTTATCATACCTAAAAAGCGTCGCAATTGCTCGACGGTGTGCGGCCTCGGAAAATTTATCACAGCTTGGACCTTGTCGTCAAGCGGGCGAACTCCGTCCGTCGACACCTCAAAACCTAAAAACTCAAGCTTAGATTGACCGAATACACACTTAGAAATATTTATAGTAACACCATATTTGTCGAATCTTTGGAAAACGGCATTTAAATGCTTTTTATGCTGTTCGGCTGTTTCGCTCACAATGATGACGTCATCGATATAATTAAACAGAAAGTCTAAATCGCGCAGCACCACCGTATCCATAAATCTTTGGAACGATTGGGCTGCGTTACGTAATCCGAACGTCATTCTTGGAAATTCGAACAAGCCAAAAGGCGTTATAATTGCCGTTTTCTCTATGTCGTCAGGGGCCACTGGAATAAAATGGTACGAACGGTTTAGATCTAATTTACTAAGAAAACATTTTTTACCCGCTAATAAGTATTTAAAATCGTGTATACGAGGAATTGGATAACGATCCGGCTTGGTTATCGCGTTCAACCGTCTATAATCGCCACAAGGCCGAAGTTCACCGTTTTTTTTCGGTACTACGTGCAAAGGGCTTGCCCACGCACTCATAGACGGTCGACAGATACCCATTTCGGTCATTCTCCGAAATTCCTCTTTCACCTTAACGAATCTATCCGGTGGCAAGGGTCTCGCCTTCGCGTAAACCGGTGGTCCCGACGTCTCGATCACATGATATACCGAATGCTTAGGTGGGTCCCGGTACGATACCGGTTTAGTCACCTCCGGATATTTACGTAACAATTCATGCCACTCGTTATTGCAATCTAAGGTTTTAATTGACGATTCATATAAACAATCATTTACAACTGAAGTGAGAACGTTTAGACGAGTTATTTCGTCTCTCAATTTCCGCGAGCTTAAGTCAACTAACAAACGATAATGGCCTAAAAAATCGGCACCAATTATCGGTTGTTTGACGGCTGCTACAATAAACGTCCATCTAAACGCTCTCCTTAAATTTAAGTCTAAAACTAAAGTACGTGTGCCGTAAGTTTTAATCTCCGTGCCGTTTGCCGCGTACACTTTATAGCTATCACTCGCGGTATTTTTCGTAACGCACTCTTTCGACACACACATAGGCGGTAATTAGGCGCACCGACACAATCCACCACCCTAGGTTGTATCGCGTCTAGTTTTCCGCTTGCGGTGTAGGCTTCGCCTTATTCCAATTGCAAGGCTTAATGCATTTTGCAGCTTTGACTCCGTACCGGTGGTGGTAAAAACATAACCATTCTGGGTGTTTACGGCTCCTGCTAGAATCTCTAGGTCGTGACCTTGAACGGTCATATTGCCTTCCTCTATCTCCTCCCTTCTGGGGATATCGGGAACGCCGTAATTCAGCTACTTCGGTGCTTAGCTTCTGCATCATCTCCATCAGTTCTCTCGTGCTAACGTCCGCGCGGGTTGTATGGGCAGCTATCTCCGCAACTTCCGAAGTTGGTCTCGAAGCCTCCATTACCTTGTCCGCCACAATAGCAAGGTTCTCAAGGTCTTTTACTTCAGTCACCGCTAAAACAGCCTGCACTGGCGATGGGAGATGACTGTTCCACATAATTTGTAGCGTTGGATCTGGAATCTTACCTCGGGCGAGCTCTCTCATTCTACGTAACAATTGAGAAGGTTTCTGGCTTCCCAATTCCATTTCGCCCAAAAGCTTCTGAAACTGCCTTGTCTCTGATTCCTCAAAAACCTGTAGTAAACGCTCCTTGAGCGAATCATATTTTTGACTATCAGGTGGGGACAACAGAAGGTCACTAACCTGTTGGATGGCGGTTTTATTGAGCTTGGTAACCACTAAGTTTTGCTTAGATGCATCACTTAGTTTTTGACTCGCCACGGCGGCCTCGAATTGGACGAACCATAGCCGTGGTTGGTCCGCCCAAAATTCCGGAATACGAGAAGAGACCGTTATGCTAGCCAAGGCTGTGTCATCCGACGCACATTTTTCACTTTTTGTGTCCTGTGGTTTCGCCGGTAGATATGCACTTTGGGGATTCATTGTCCGAAATGTCAATATTTATTATAACGCGCAACTAAAATGTTCAACGGGGTCACCACTTTAGGTAATGTGTAGTGAGTAGAAATAAAATACGTATTGCCCGTAACTCCGTGTATTTCATACTGAATATCTTAGGCGACGGACGCAGCCGTCTCTACCTCACACATACATCACCTTACATTACACACATACATCACGCAATCGTACATTAGGTAAATAGGTACATTAGTAGTAGTGTGTCCCTACATTTATATATTTTAAATATTTATCTATAATTTAAGTAGTAATTTTCATATATAGTAATTATTATCCAATTCCAAATAATAACTTTCTTATAGTCACGCACCTACTATCTTCTATCTCTGCATCACCCTAGGTTGACTGGTAGAGAATGCCTAAGGCATTAAGTCCGCCTATGTACCACATGTTTTGTGCTGTGCAAAAAGTTAAATAAATACATAAAAAAATAAAATTTCTTAGTTCTGGAAGGCATGAAACATTTCATAAAGCCAGAACAAGAAAAAGAAATTACAAGCGCGGATGACGAAAAAACAAAAGCCAAATTGATCATGACTATCGACTCGTCATTGTATGTCCACGGCAAAACTGTGAAAAAGTCAAAAGAATTGTGGAATAAACTACTACAGTTATTTGACGATAGTGGATTTTCACGAAGAATAAGTCTATTAAGAAATTTAATTTCAATCCGGTGAGAAAATTGCAGTTCAATGACGTCATATGTGACGCAGATTATTGACACAGTGCAAAAACTAAGTGGATCAGGATTTGAAGTAAATGATCAGTGGACAGGGTCATTGTTGTTGGCTGGATTGCCTGATCGTTTTGCTCCAATGATCATGGCGATCGAACATTCAGTAATTTCCATTACGGCAGACAATATTAAAACAAAACTATTAGATATGGAGTCAGTAGAATACGAAAGCGAAATGAACGGTGCTTTTATCAGTCACGCAAAGCAAAATAAAAAGAAATTGTCTATGGCCAAGAAAAAGTATAATTTTGACAGCACTACTGTTCCGTCAAAGTCAAACACGGCAGTGAAATGTTACCGGTGTAAACAAGTCGGCCATTACAAAAATCAGTGCATGAATGAAAATAATTTTGCACAGAAGAAAAAAAACAAAAAGAGTGCAATCAAACGCATTTAGTGCTGTATTTTTAAGTGCGAATTTCAACAAAAATGATTGGTATATTGACTCCGGGGCAAGAGTACACCTAACAGCAAATGAAGGTTGGGTTATGAATGCCAAATATGAATAAAATAAAGACATTGTTGTAGCTAATAGTGAGAAGTTGACAGTATTATGTTCTGGCAATGTTAATATAACGACTACAACTGATGATTGCGAGAACGACATCGTGGTAGAAGACGTACGCTGTATACCATCTCTGACTACCAATCTACTATCAGTCAGTCAATTAATTAAAAAAGGAAACAGTGTGTCTTTCACAGAAAAAGGCTGTTATGTTTATAATAAAAAGAAACAGTTTGTCGCTACAGCAGTATTGGTCAATGGGGTATACAAAGTAAACTTGGTATCTCAGGAGTATTTAGCTGCATCAGCTGTGTCAGGAGTAACATGGCATCGCAGATTAGGACATGTCAACAAAGAATATTTAAATAAAATGAAAAATGCTGTCTTGGGAATTTCATTTGATGAAAAAGTAGAAATAAGCAAAGCTTCTTGCACAACATGCTGTCAAGGTAAACAGCGTCGCTCACCATTTAAAGGCAGTGGTCAGAGAAGCAGTAACTTGCTAGATTTAGTGCACATCTGTGTGCACTAAATCAACAACAAATGTCTGCATTTGTAGCCCTATGGAGACTACATCGATAGGAGGAGCAAGATATTTCTTGTTATTTGTTGATCATTATAGTCGCTTTACATTTGTTTATTTTCTGAAGCACAAAAATAAAGCTCTGAAGTATTTCAAGATATTCAAAGCACAGGTGGAAAATCAAACAAATAGAAAAATAAAAGTGCTAAGAAACGATAACGGTTTAGGGTATTGCAATAAGGAATTTGTGGATTACCTACACAGTGCTGGTATTATCCACCAGAAAAGCAACCCATACAGCCCAGAACAAAATGGTTTATGTGAAAGATACAATCGCACAATCGTAGAAAAAGCAAGATGTCTACTGTTTCATGCAAACCTGGGAAAAGAGTTTTGGGTGAGGCCACCAATACGGCAGTGTTAACCGATCCGTCAACGCCCGCGACGTGTGCCTTCTGCCACGGAGAAGGAGGTATAGGATATGATTGAAGATATGAGAAAAAACGGGGTTATTGAGCCATCGACTAGCCCGTGGTGCTCGCCGGTGGTATTGGTAAAAAAAAGGACCGATCGACTAGATTCTGTATTGACTACCGAAGATTGAATTATGTAACCAAGAAAGACAGTTATCCTTTGCCTAGAATAGATGACACGTTAGACACGTTATGCGGAGTAAAGTGGTTCACAACAATAGACCTAAAAAGTGGTTACTGGCAAGTGGAAATGGACCCGAAAGACAAGGATAAGACAACTTTTTCAATGGGTAGAGGGCCTTGGCATTTCAATGTTATGCCTTTCGGATTATGCAACGCACCAGCTACTTTCGAAAGGTTAATGGAACACGTCCTTGCCAGGCTTTTAGGGGAAGCGTGTCTAGTGTATCTCGATGACATAATTGTAATGGGCCGAGACTTCGGTGATCATCTTACGAATGTAGAAAGTGTACTCAATAGATTGAGAAATGCAAATCTGAAGCTCAGTCTTAAAAATGTTCATTTTTCAAGCGACAGCTTAATGACTTGGGTCATGTCGTCTCTGAAAAAGGCATCGAAAAGGACCCTGCCAAGATTTCGGCGGTTAAAGATTGGCCCATGACTAAGGACAAAACGCAGGTGCGCTCATTTATGGGGCTTTGCTCTTATTACAGACGTTTTGTAAAGAATTTCTCGAGCATCGCAAAACCCTTACATGAGCTGACGGAGCAAAAACGACCATTTAATTGGGATAAAAAATGTCAAACTGCTTTCGAGCAGTTAAAGACGCGTTTATGCGAAGCGCCAATTCTTGCATATCCCGACGTCAATGGGGAATTCATTGTTGACACAGACGCAAGCAATGTGGGTATTGGTCGAACTCTTTCCCAGAGACAAGGAGATCAAGAGGCTGTTATTGCCTACTTTAGCAAATCGCTGTCTAAACCTGAAAGGAACTACTATACCACACGAAAGGAGCTTCTAGCGGTAGTGAAAACTCTCCAGCATTTTAAAAATTACTTGATCGGAAGAAAATTCCAGATCCGGATGGACCACGCAGCGCTTAAGTGCCTTTTACAGTTTAAACATTGTGAGGGTCAGGTAGCTCGTTGGATTGAACAACTTCAAGAGTACGATTTCGAAGTTGAGCATCGTGGCGGAAAATTTCACGGTAATGCTGATGCCTTATCAAGACGTCCCTGTGATAAGAGCTGCAAGCATTGCGTGCAACAAGAAGGAAAAGAAGAAGCTGCCGTCAAGGTAATTAGAACGGATATCATCGACGGGCGATGAAACAAGGAGTTCATTATTAAATGGCAGGAAGAACAAAAAGATTTGAAACCGATACTGGAGCGGCTAAAGAATAACTCTCTTCGGCCAGAATGGAGTGAGGTGGCTGATACTAGTACCGTGACGAAAAATTATTGGGCGCAATGGAACAGCCTAATAATACAAGATGGACTACTTTGTCGAAAATGGGAAAGTGCATCTGGAATAGACAGTTGTCTTCAAACAATAGTGCCAAAATCAATGATTCCTGAAGTTTTGTGTCTGTTTTGTGTTGTTGAGTGCGAAGAAACTTACTGAAGATTCGTCAACGTTTTTATTGGCTGCACTGTAGGGAAGACGTTGATGACTGGTGCAGGAAATGCGATAGATGTTCTTTAGTTAAAGGGCCGCAAACTCGGAGCCGCGGAGCACTAAAACTATATAATGTGGCAGCTCCTTGGGAACGGATTGCTGTGGATGTAGCTGGACCATTTCCTTTGACAGAAAGTGGTAATCGCTACATTCTGGTGGTGATGGATTATTTCACGAGATGGCCAGAAGCTTTTGCAGTCCCCAATCAGGAAGCAATTACTGTTGCGACAAAATTAGTAAATGAAGTATTTTGCCGATTTGGTTTACCGTTAGAAATCCACAGCGTCCACGGGAGAAACTTTGAATCGCAACTCTTTCAAGAATTCTGCAAGAAGATCCACAAAACTAGGACAACTCCTTATCACCCTCAATCGGATGAAGTGGTGGAGAGATTTAACCAGACATTAGACCGGCATCTTGCTAAAGTGTTCGATTGCCATCAGAGAAACTGGGATGAATATATCCCACTATTTCTTCTGGCTTACAGAGCCGCTGTACATGAAAGTACGGCAACAACGCCGGCACGAACACATTTAGGAAGGGAGCTACGACTTCTAGTAGACCTTCTCGCTGGGTGTCCTCCGTGGACGCCTAGCTGTGTTACCGATTATGCATGTGAATTAAGAAGAAAGCTCGAAGAAATTCATGAACACGTTTGTTTACGCCGATATATATTGAATGCACATTTTATTTAAAAACAGTGTCTCAATAAACTCATTAACGAGAGGACGTGTTTCACTAAACCATCACACCGTAGCAATCAAATCTCAACCTTATGCGCCTGTAAACATGGTCCTTCGAGCCGGATTTATAGTTGATTGCTGCGTCGCGAACTCGGCCGAGCGAATACAAAGGACTCGCATTCCAATGTAAATCATCTTGTTTACAACCTATTATACTGTGCTATTAGTGAACATTTACGTGAATAAATACTTATACAATCAGTGATTAGTGAATTTATTAATTACACCGTACTTTGAAAATGACTGCACCGACATCGGAACAAAGTAAATATTTAACGACGTTAGAAGATGTAGCCAGTATGATCCAAAAGGCTCAGGTCAACCTGAAGAAATGCCCGAAACAGCGGTTAACGGAAGGCTATGTAAAAACGAGACTTAAATGTATCGAGGAATACTGGGATACATTTAAACAAGCACACCATAGCCTTACAAGGTGTACACCGCGGGAACAGCGAGGTGTTTTGCCGTATTTTCTCCAAGAGGAATACTATACATACGAGGACATGTACCTGTGCTTACGAGGCGACTTAGTCGATCTTTTATCAAACCTGGAGTCACAACAAAGGTTAGCTGAGGCAGTAAACATGACAACAACGTCTCATAGCGAGCAATTGCCATTTGCAAAGTTACCACGCATACAGATACCGACATTCTCAGGCAAATACGACGAATGGCCTACATATAAAGATTTGTTTACAGCGCTAGTTCATAACACCGCTTTAAGCAATGTACAGAAGCTACATTATCTCAAAACAAGCGTTTGTGGAGAAGCTGAAGCGTTGTTAAGACATGTAAATATTACAGAAAATAACTATACACAGGCGTGGGAGCTATTACAGGCACGTTTTGGCAATAAGAAGATGATAGTTAATTCTCTTTTACGAAGATTGTTTAGTCAGAAAAAGATTACAAATCAGACAGCTAATAATCTTAAGGCTTTACTCGACACGACAGTGGAATGCTTAAATAGCTTAGATAATATGCAAGTTGGTACCGCCTCTTGGGATCCATTGAAAGTATTTCTTGTATCACAGAAATTGGACCCAGAGTCGTTGAAAGAGTGGGAAGAGCAAGCCTATAAACAAAATAGTGATGAGCTGTCTTCGTGGGACGAGTTAAGAAGATTTCTCGAGTCAAAGTTTCGAACACTCGAACTTGTCACACCGATTGCAAATTCTGTAAAAGAGAAGACACAAGGTCATAAATCATTTCATGTCGCATTAAAGGATGTCGCGCCCAGCTGTAAGTCAACACACAGCAGTGAATCTTTACAACCTTTATGTGCTTATTGCAATGATAAACATTACATCTATCACTGTAAAGAGTTTGCTAGTAAGCCTGTAGAAGAACGACACGAGCTTGTCAAGAAGAATAATCTTTGTTTTAATTGCCTTGTTCCAAATCATACGATGTATAATTGTAAACAAAAGACATCGTGCCGAGTCTGCAGAAGAAGACACCATTCCCTTTTACATCAATCAAAAGAAATAAGTCAAGGAGAAGATAAACAATCACAACCAGAACAACGTATCACAACCGCACACTTGTCAAGAACACAACCCGGGCCTCGAGTATTACTAGCCTTAGCACAAATAGCAGTTAAAGCGAGTAATGGAGATACACACCTGCTACGTGCTTTGATTGACCAGGGCTCAGAGGCATCACTGGTATCCGCAAGAGTAGTTGAACTCTTGAGGCTCAAGAAGACATGCATCAACGGTGTTGTCTCTGGAGTAGGACAAGAATCCCAAATACCTATCAAACACTACGTTGAATTAGCAGTTTCATCGCGCTTTAATGGCAATGAAGTATTTTCGGTGAAGGCTTATGTTTTGAAGACTTTATCTAAAAAAACTACCTTCTCAAACAATCACGATGAGCTGGCCACAACTCCAAAACATGAATTTAGCGGACCCTATGTACAGCACGCCGGGTAGGATTGACGTTTTACTTGGCGCCGACGTCTTTAGCAAAATTATAGATGTTGGCTTAATGAGAATGAATGATGGCATAGTGGCCCAGAAAACCTGTTTGGGGTGGATCCTGTCGGGTCAAAAAGATGACACATCATCGATCAACGGACATGATGAGATTATTACACTACACGTTACAAAGACAATCTCAGAAGATGATAGCATACTGAAGAGGTTTTGGGAAATAGAAACGGATTCGTATACCAAAAGAAAGATACTAACAAGGGAAGAAGAAGAATGTGAAACAAGATACACAAACACAACAGTAAGAGATAAAGAAGGTAGATATATAGTACAATTACCATTGAAACAATCATTAGAAGAAACTATGCAAAAGATAGGAGACACAAAACAAATAGCGTTGAGGAGATTTCAGCAATTAGAAAACAAATTCCAGAGAAACAGCGACTTTAAAAAGCAATACAAAATGGTGATTGATGAGTATTTGGAGATGGGACACTTACAAAAATGTCAAGAATTTGATGAAGAAGCGAATTACTTACCCAGTAATTAGAGAAGATAAGGATACGACAAAATAACGAGTCGTCCTCGATGCATCTGTAAAAGGCACGGGTGGCTATTCACTTAATGATAACATGTTAGTAGGGCCCGTTTTGCAACCCGACTTACGTAGTCTCATAATAAATTGGAGAAAACACAAGATTTGTATAATTGGAGATATAATCAAAATGTATAGAATGATCAAAGTTGCTGAAGAACACACAAAATTACAACATATAGTTTGGCGAGATGAAACGGACGAGATAAGTAGTTTTAAATTGAAGAGAGTCACGTTCGGCACTGCTGCAGCCCCATTCCTAGCGGTTAGAACACTCATCCAACTTGCTGATGACGAAGGTCAAGACTATCCAGAAGCTGCTGCTGTAATAAAGAACTGTTATTACATGGATGATCTCATGGTATCGGTAGGAAGGGTCCAAGAAGCCAAAAAACTCTGTCATGACATAAAGATTATACTTGAAAAGGGAGGATTTAACATGCAAAATGGTCAAGCAATTCGGAAGAAGTATTGAACTATCTAAAAGCTAAAGAAACAACTACAGATACATTAGAAATAAAACTAGATAAAATCATTAAAATCTTGGGTTTGACATGGGACAGAAAGGATGACACATTTAAAGTAACAGTTAAATTACCTGAATTGAGATATCCAATAACAAAAAGGTCTATCCTCTCTGATGTCGCTCGCTTGTTTGATCCATTTGGGTGGCTATCCCCAGTAGTAATCGTAGCAAAGGTCATGATACAGAAGCTGTGGCTTTGTAACCTCGGATGGGATAGTGAAGTACCTATAAACATAACTGAAGAATGGATAAAATATAGAGAAGATTTGTCTTACCTGCAAGCCATTGAAGTTCCACGGTGGTTTCATATCACACCACGATACAAGCAAATCCAGATTCACGGCTTCTCAGACGCTTCATCCACTTCATACGCAGCTGTTACTTACCTCCGAGTAGTTGATGAGTATAACGTAGTCCACGTAGTAATGATAGCATCTCGCACAAAGGTAGCACCTGTAAAACAACTAACGATACCCAGATTGGAGTTGTGCGCTGCAGTATTATTGGCTGATCTAGCAAAGGATGTTGCTGATGTGTTGAAAATACCTATGAACAGCATTTATGCTTACACAGACTCAATGGTAGTCCTGTCATGGTTACAGTCTAGTCCAAATCGATGGCGCACTTTTGTAGGAAACAGGATTGCAGATATTCAGAGAAACCTGGAAGCCAACAGGTGGAGCCACGTACTTAATCCACCACTGAAAACCCCGCAGATATAGCAACGAGAGGTGGCAAGGTCCCGAATGGTTATCCAATCTCGAGATCACGAACTTGACAACAGATGTTCCTGCAACGGATCTTGAAATGAAACTTTCATGTCACACCCATACTTACCAGGAAGTTACACCACTGTGGGAGAGATTTTCAACGTTATCAAGAATGAAGAGAGTATTGGCTTATTGCAGAAGGGTTTTACTCATTAGAAATAAAATTCAATTAGAAGATTACATAACAGTAGAAGAAATGGAATTTTAGAAATATGTATCAAATACTATCAGAATTTAGTTTACTCAAGAGAGATAGAAGAAATAAAGAACAAAGGTCAATGCTAAGAGCTCACTTATTACACTAGCGCCCTTTTTAGATAAGGGAGGCATAATGAGAGTTGGAGGCAGATTACAGAACGCCACATTACCTGAAACAGCAAAATATCCAATAATAATACCAAAGGATGTTCATATTACAAAGCTTTTAATTCAAGAAGCACACGTTAGGACTTGTCACGGTGGCAACCAGTTGATGATGAATTACCTTCGTAGTAAATATTGGATCGTTGGCATGAAGGCAGCAGTGCGGAAATGTACTCGATCATGTAAGATCTGTATTGTAGACAAGGCGAAGACGAGTAATCAAATGATGGGCCAACTACCTGCTGAGAGAGTAAATACTTGCAGAGCTTTTCGTAACAGCGGAGTGGATTACGCAGGACCTGTACTCATAAGAACGTCAAAGGGTCGAGGTCATCAAGCCGTGAAAGGTTACATATGTCTTTTCGTCTGCATGTCCACCAAGGCATTACATTTAGAAGCTGTCACCGACCTTACAGCCCAAGGCTTTATCGCTGCATTCCGACGCTTCATCGCTCGAAGAGGACCGTGCCTTCACTTGTGGAGTGACAATGGCACCAACTTTGTTGGGGCCGCCAAGGAACTGAAAGCACTATTCATAAAGGGCCAAGCTAATATCTCTCAGGAAATAGCTCAATTGTTGGCTAATAATGGCACAACTTGGCACTTTATACCTCCACGTATGCCAAACTATGGGGGCCTATGGGAGGCTGGAGTTCAGTCAGCCAAAAGACATCTGACCAGAATAAACCAAGGCACGAAACTGACCTACGAAGAGATGGCAACATTACTGGCACAAATAGAGGCAAGTCTCAATTCACGTCCACTTTGTCAACTAAGCGACACATTTGAGACATTGACCCCACTCACACCTGGACATTTTTTTAGTGGGAGAACCGCTCATTAGTGTTCCAGATGTCAATTATAAAGATAGGAACATTAATTTACTGACAAGATGGCAAATGATACAACAGATGACTCGAGACTTTTGGCGGCGCTGGCAATCAGAATACCTAAACACTCTCCAACAAAGATACAAATGGACATCGAAGGTTCCGTCGCCAAGTCCTGGAGATATTGTCATCATAAAGGAAGATGATTTGCCACCTAATAAGTGGTTATTAGGTCGCGTGAAACTTGTCCATCCTGGAGCGGATAATTTGGTTCGTGTTGTGACTGTCCAATGTAAAGGAAATCACGAATTGAAGAGACCTTTGTCAAAACTTATAATATTGCCTAAAGAAAGTTAAGAGTGTATGTGTCTTTATTGGAATTAGCTTGATACCATCAAATACAAATTTTGAATTATATACAGTCCATTGTTCTATTTAATTGTTGATTTTGTTATGTTGTTGTAAAACAGTTCGTTTTGGTGGGCGGGATGTTTACGCCGATATATATTGAATGCACATTTTATTAAAAAACAGTGTCTCAATAAACTCATTAACGAGAGGACGTGTTTCACTAAACCATCACACCGTAGCAATCAAATCTTAACCTTATGCGCCTGTAAACAACGTTAGAGAAGAGAATTTACAAGCGGGATTAAGAATGAAAACTCGATATGACAGACGCGCAAATGTAAGAGAATTTGAAGAGGGAACTTTGGTGTGGCTTCATAATACGGTCCGATGTAAGGGCAAATCTCTGAAATTACAGCCAAGCTGGGAAGGACCATATACTGTAATAAAGAAAATTAACGACGTAACCTACAGAATTCGGAGGATACCTAGAAGTCCACTGAATATTGTTCACGTGGATAGGATAGCGATATATATTATCATGGATCCAACAATGCTCGGAACGAGCATGTCTTAGAGAGGGGTTAGTGTAACGGCCGGTGTCATGTCAAACTGTCATCCCTTGCTATCATCACTACGGTTGCCAAGGACTACTGACGTCTACATGACAAACTAGCCGGTCGTCAAACACAATAATTAGCAAAGAGGTTTGAAGACTATTTTATTATTTGGAAATGACAGTTTTTAGTTCGATGACGTATACACTCTGTCAAGTGTTCGCCAAATTCGCCAGTCATTGACAACAAAGCCATGGCCGTGCGGATAACACATTCCGTTCACGTTCTGAGGGCGTGGGTTCAAATCCCAGTCATAACAGTTATGTGGATTTTGGTTTTTATTAAATTTGGAAAATGTTTATGAATATTTGGCAAATAGTGAACAGGGACACCTTGCTGTCACAAGCCAAATTAGAAACACCCAACATTTTCAAATATCTTTGGCAATGCTATAGGCATACATCCAAATTAATTTATAAGGACAATTTATTAGAATCTGCAGTTGAGTGTCAGCAAGGTGACCCTCTCGGGCCAGTCATTTTTAGTTTAGCCATTCATCCCATTATAAAACAAATAAATTCGAAATTAAACATCTAGTACTTGGACGATGGGACTCTTCGAGGCGATGTAGCCACGGTTCTACAAGATTTAGAATTTTTAAAAAATCTGTTTGGCAATATTGGTTTAGAACTAAATTCCAATAAATGTGAAATGTTCATAAATGATACATTAGAACACCTTTCGGTACTTTCAAAATTTAATGCGTTGACGCCCTATATAAAAGTAATCCATAAATCTACCTTTCGCCTTCTCGGGTCCCCCATTTTTGAAGAAGCTATTGAAACTTTTGTAAATGAGAAAATTCAAAATTTCTGTGAATCTTCAGAAGGGCTATGCAAAATCAATTTACATTCGGCTTACACAATTATTCGGCATTGCCTCTTCACTCCAAAATTCACACATTTTCTGTGGTCATCTCCCTTTTGGAAACATTCATCTCTTTTGGAAACCATAGTTATATAGGAACTATGTTGGACGATACTACATTCCGCATCGCTTCGTGCCATCGCTTGGGTGCTGTTTGTGTTTTTCCGCATCGTTGCAACTGTGGAGAAGCCGTCGACAGCCTTTGCCACCATGGCCAATCATGCAGCAGAAGTGCAGGGCGTATTTCCAGACACGCCCATATTAATGACATAATCAGTCGTGCTCTTTCCACCGCCGGTGTACCAGCTCATCTTGAACCTAATGGTCTGGTACGTGACGATGGGAAGAGACCAGACTGTATGTCATTATTACCTTGGAAGATGGGTAGGCCTCTGGTGTGGGACGCCACCTGCGTCGATACCCTTGCGCCATCAGATCTTCTAAGCACAGCTGGTTTAGCTGGCGTTGCTGCTGCATCGGCGGAGACCCTCAAACGGCGCAAATATCAAAATCTAGTTGAAAATTACGTTTTTGAGCCGTTTGGGGTCGAAACACTGGGCCATGGGGCCCGAGTGCTCGAGCTCTATACAGAGAAATAGCAAAAAGGCTGATCGATGCTTCCCGTGACCAGAAGGCTGGCCTATTGTTTGCAGAGAGAATAAGCATTGCCATCCAGCGTGGCAATGCTGCCAGTCTTCTGGGCACGCTACCAGTAGACAGCGTTGTGGAGGAATTCTTGGACGCAGTATAGCATATATATTATTATATATTTTTTTCGTTTTCATTCTTTTTCTTTTGTTCTTTTTTTTCTTAATTGTAGATTAGTTTTAGGTTAAGCTCTAATCTTTAATATTTAATTATTACAATGTATATATACATATATATGTTTTGTACCTATTACACTATAAATAAATGTATTATTGTTTGAAAAAGAAAAAGTTTTTATGATAAGTCAAGTCGATTATATCGATTTAGTAACGTTTAGTTTAGTCTATTTTAAATTTTGACTATGGTCACACTGAACTGTCATTTACTTTTTTTTGGTTCATTGTCGGTTCCCGGTAAAAAAGTTGTCTTGGCCACGCCGTATCTTGTAATCTCGCGTGCCCTTGTGCTATAAAAGAATATTTGGAACCCGTTTGAGTGCCGCTTCCTTGATCAATAACCGGCCCGGTTTAATTGTGATAAAAATAGTATCTTAATGAACATTGTAAAACTTGCGTGAATCCGATGCACGTGCTTGGTGCTCGACGACTTCGCTGATGAAGGACGCCAAACTGGACCCTGTGGTATTTATTCGATTTGCTTGTTATTTTGGCCAAAATTATGAGTTTAATCTTATAGGTCCACTCAAGAACGTCACCACCACCGAGATCTTTGGTAAGACATTTTATTAATATTGATAGTTGTAATTCACTGTGCAATCGCAGCAATACTGTTTAGATAAATTGTCTATCGTGGTCAAGTAGATGTATTACAACTTCCACTGCGCACTCTGAACAAATTCCTACCTGCCTACAGTAACTCTAGACATAATTTTTGGTATGCAGAGCTCGGTTGATTATCTTACCGCTGTTGCATTGCTGAGTACAAACCTCAGATTGGTATAAGCTTGTATGTTATCACCTTGTAGACAGTATTGTAGTATTTGTCAGGTCAGTTTTGCCTAAAATACATAATATTTATTTGTATAAGTTGACCTATATATTAACTTGAAACACATTGTCATACATAACCTCAATCAGTAATTGTTTGATTTGTATTGTTGAAATCTAACTTAAATTTGTTGTTGTTAGTATTAATAAGTCGGTTTGTTTGAATACATAACAGTTATATGTATCAACTAGAGGACGCCAGCAGCTACGCCTGCATTTTTTTTTATTTACCCGTTTTAGCCAATCCCGTGGGCATTTCAGGAAATCCCTTCTTAGTGCACCCCTCAGGTCTCCAAGGAACATACATGCCAAATTTCAGCTTCCTGCGCCCAATAGTTTCGGCTGTAGCGTGTCTGTCAGTCAGTCAGTAACGCAAGGATTTTATATATTAAGAATAATTTAGTTAATGGTTAAATGCATAATATGCAATACACTAAGTGTAAACTAAATATATTATATTGAGTTTGAAACATTATAACAACCAAACTTTTGATAAACATTGATAAACCTTGTTATATATATTGATATAATGATGAAGATGAATAATATATTGATAATATTGTTAGCTAACTCACATTCTGTGTTTACTTACTATTGTATATCACAAATAACACAGTGAGCCTGTCTGTTGCAAATAATTAATTAACTTATTTGGAGTTTCAACTTTGATAACTTTGTTTTTGTGTCAATATAATGAAACTATTAATTTTGTTTTTGTTTTTGTTTGGCAGTAAATACCTGTCACTTGCTTGTACCAGCAGTAAACAGGCTAATACTTTGAAATTAAACTACAGTTTACGGATTTTATCGCGTTATATTGTTGTTAATATAACGCGATAAAATCCGTAAACTGTAGTTTAATTTCAATGTGTAACATTCGCGTAAACCCAAGAAAATATTAGGCTAATACTTTGTTGGTTTCAAGGAATTAACAAATATTAAGTTTTGATTGTTAATATTATTTAACGCTTGTCCGAGCTCTTTTGAAACTTGATTATGTCAGCTAACAAGGACTAGCGTGCGGCTGCTGGCGCTATTGCATCAGATTTGCGCTGGTTTGCCTCAGGCAGTGCCTTGATGAACCGGCCTGATCGCCAGCAGGCCTTACTACAAAGGTATGAGCGGATTGATGATCGCCTGGCAAGTGTGGAACAGCAATTCCGACCTCTCAGCGCTTGCTGTCTCGAAGTGTCAGTTAGTGAATTAAACGCTGACCAGCGAAATAAGGTCAGCGAGGATTATGCCAAGGTCTAAGACCTGTATGATGCTGTCTCCAATAGTGCGAGACAATTAGTTGCCGAGAGGGACGGGCAACCCGGCTTGAAGCAGGAGCTTCCTAGGACAGCACCGGGGCTGGTGAGTAGGCTTCCTACCTTAGACCTCCCGCATTTCGATGGCTGCCTAAAAAGCTACCTGGGCTTCGTTAATTTGTTTAACAGCCTGGTCAATGACAGGGCTGACCTTCGGCCGGCACAAAAATTGGCATATTTGATGTCGGTTCTGGATGGAGAGGCCAAAGGCCTCATACAGCATCTGCCCGTGTCTGACGAGGCGTACCAGACGGCTCGGGACCTAATTACCCGTAGGTACCATAACAAGCGTGGCCTGGGCGACCCGCATATTGAACAGATTTTGAGTTTGCCCACGCTCACCCGGGTCTTTGGGTTGCGCACCCAACTTTTGAACCCGCTTTTGGTGGCAATCAACGCACTTAAGTGCCTTGACCTACCCGTGGACCAATGGTCCTATCTATTAGTGCACATTGTACTTAAGAAACTGCCTGCCGACCTGAGGTCGCGTTTTGAACAGCGCTTTGGTGGGAATAGCGCGACCCATCTGTCCCCCTTTGCTGACCTGGAGAGGTTCCTCGAGGATGAGTGCCGGGTCTTGGACAA
This sequence comes from Euclidia mi, assembly GCA_944739405.2. NCBI lineage: Eukaryota > Metazoa > Arthropoda > Insecta > Lepidoptera > Erebidae > Euclidia > Euclidia mi. The sequence goes on from OX123181.2 coordinate 81,087,927, forward strand.
CTCCGGTGGTGACCCGCCGGCTAAGTCGCAGCCGCCCAAGGTCAAGGAGCAGGCTCGCGTTCTCACCCGAGCCAATGTTGACCGGCGCCCTCCTCGCTTTGCAGTCACGCAGAGCCCAGCGGAGTGCTCTTACTGCAAGGTCACGGGGCACAGAACGGCCAGTTGTAGGGCATTCTTGGACCTTCATGTCGCCTCTTGTAAGCGCATCGCGAATGCCCGCCGCCTTTGCTTCTCCTGCTTGGGGTCCCACTACCAGCGAGACTGCCCAAACTCTCGCCCCTGTCCTCACTGTGGAGGACAGCATTTGGACATTCTCTGCATGAATGCCAGAGAGGTAGGCCGCTTGTCCAACCAGCCGACGCCGCGCACGGGCGGGTGTTTTGAAGGTGGCAGCCGAGGCTCTCCGGCGCGTAGCCGAGAGTCGCCTCGCTCAATTGATCGCATGAATCAAATTAGTAAATAAGAAATTGAGGCGATACTCCTGCGGGACGAATTGATAGGTATTTTGGCCTCCGCTGTTTATAAGTTGCGCAAATGGATTTCCAACTCACCAGCGCTTTTGGAAGGCTTGCCAGAGGATCATCAACAAGATCCACATCTATTTGAGATTGTCAACAACCCCGCCATGATGGCTGTTCTCGGCGTCCAGTACAGACCAGTCCAAGACATCTTTACGTATAACGTAGACTTGAAATTGCCTTGTTCTTGGACTAAACGTCTCGTCTTCTCTACTGTCGCCAGAACCTTTGATCCGAACGGTTGGATCTGTCCAGTTATATTTTGGGCAAAATGCTTCTTGCAGAAGCTTTGGACAGCAGGATTGACCTGGGACGAACTCCACGCAGTACTCTTGTTGAGGAATGAACCTCTTTTGTATCCTCACTTCCTGCCGTCAACGAGATCTCCTTGCCTCGTCCCATCCTTCCTCCCGGGAAGTACAAGGCCACCCTTCACGGGTTTTGTGATGCCTCGGAACGTGGTCACGCGGCCGTGGTGTACTTGCGCACAGTCAGTGCCTCAGGTCAGGTGAGAGTTTCCCTGATCATGGCGAAGAGCAAGGTTGCACCACTTTGGACATCTCTGACCATCCCAAAATTTGAGCTCTCGGGAGCAGCCCTACTTGTACGCTTATTGATTCACGTGTCCAGTACTTTGGATAAAAGCATTTGTATTAATGGGACCTACGCCTGGACAGGCAGCCAAATTGTTCTTTGTTGGTTAAAGGCTTCTGTCCACACCTTGGAGGTATTTGTCTGCTGCGCTGTAAAATCGGCTAAAACACACTTGTGCAGGACAATCGGTGAATCTGTCCTTACATTTGAGGAACTCGCAACTGTGTTTTGTAAGATTGAGGCCGTTTTGAACTCTAGGCCATTGTGCCCGATCTCCTCAGATCCGAATGATTTGGAGGCCCTTACGCCGGGCCATTTTTTGATTGGTCGCCCACTTGTCGCCTTGCCTGAGTACCCCTATATTGATACGAGACCTAGTCGTCTCTCGCGTTTTGAATTGCTATGCCAGATTACTCAGAGCTTTTGGAAACGCTGGAATTTGGAATATTTGCACATACTCCCGCAACGCATTAAGTGGACCGACAAGACCGATCCACCCAAGATTGGTGACCTCGTTTTGATCAAGGAGGCTAACCTTCCGCCACTCAGATGGCGCATGGGGCGCATTCTTCGTTTGGTAACTGGGGCTGATGGAGTTCCCCGATTTGCTGAGGTCTTGGTGGACGGTTTGATTCTGAGGAGAGCGGTTGCAACGTTGTCACGTTTACCAACTTATTAGCGGACCGGTAAGCCGGTCCGGGGCGGTTGGATGTTTGAAATAGAAATAGTTTTTATGATAAGTCAAGTCGATTATATCGATTAAGTAACGTTTAGTTTAGTCTATTGTAAATTTTGACTATGGTCACACTGAACTGTCATTCACTTTTTTTTGGTTCATTGTCGGTTCCCGGTAAAAAAGTTGTGTTGACCACGCCGTATCTTGTAATCTCGCGTGCCCTTGTGCTTTAAAAGAATATTTGGAACCCGTTTGAGTGCTGCTTCCTTGATCAATAACCGGCCCGGTTTAACTGTGATAAAAATAGTATCTTAATGTACATTGTAAAACTTGCGTTAATCCGATGCACGTGCTTGGTGCTCGACGACTTCGCTTATGAAGGACGCCGAACTGGACCCTGTGGTATTTTATTTTATTTTATTTTACACATTTTAGGGAAACTTACAGCTAGAATACACAGTAGAATATACAGTAACAGAAATACGGCCAGTTACAAGTTTCCACAGATAGCATATGTTTACAAAGAAAAAGAAACTGGGTAGACAGCATTATCTAATCTGAGAAGATTAAGCAATAATCAAAGTAATTATTACTTAAAGTTTTTTTTTATTTAAGAGTGCTAGTGTTGAAAATGTCGATATCAGCATTCCGACTCGCGTCATTGTATAAACGAGCAGCCCTAGCCAGGTATGAATTCTGTCTATGGGTGGTCTTAAGATCAGGGATGTGTAACAGTCTAAATTTGCGCAAGAATGCAGATGGGACATGCAGGCCTATTTTATTCACTAGCTCAGGAGTATCAACTGTGCCGTTCATAATATTGAATAGGAATGTCAGATCCGCAATGTTCCTCCTAAGAAACAATGGAAGAATGTGGAATTTCTTGCAGCGCTCTTGGTAAGTAGGTTTGTAACACTTTGAGCGATATTGAATGTACCTCATGAATTTTTTCTGTATGCTCTCAAGGCGGTCTACGTAAATGTTATAGGCAGGGTTCCAGATTTGAGAAGCATATTCCAAGTGACTACGAATGAGTGAACAATATAGAATTTTCATAGTTTTAATATTATTAAATTCTGCAGACACTCTCATTATGAAGCCTAATGCTTTAGAGGCCTTCAAATCAAATCAAATCAAATCAAAGTTTATTGTGTAACATAGGTATGTTGGTTGTTTGATGTTTACAATTGTTCATGCTATGTCCCGCCATTTAGGCATACAATAATTTAAAAATATAATAGGTAATGATGATGACAAAAGCAATACATAATAATATTATAATTAAGTATGTCAATTTAAAAATAATTGGTTTCGGATTCATTATGGAATTAGATAATAAGTACATGATAGTGGGTATCTGAAATTTTAAATTACATATCAATATCTATTATCTTATATCACATAGGTACCTACTTAAAATCAATTAGAAAAATATCACAAAAATTATTGAGCTAATATAAAATAAATGGATGTCAATTGTAATGCAATGTCAATCAGAATTCAAATATAATATTGTTATAAGTAAATGTCATTTGATAATAAATAAACAAAAAAAAAATGTATTATAGCTTATCTTCTAGGTATTCACGAACACTATAATATGTCTTTTCATTCAATAACTCAAATAATTTATGTTTGAATATGGTATTAGTCCTGCTAAGTTTAATTTGGTCGGGTAATTTATTGTAAAGTTTTGGTGCCATCGCATAGACACTTCTGTGGGCGAATGCTGTTTTAGTAGGTAACAATTGTAAGTTTTTTGAGCGACGTTGACTTTCCGTAAACTTGAAAAGATCCTTGTTACTTCTAACAAAATTGACTACTTCGTAAATATATAATGATGGCACTGTCAAAATTTTTAAGTTTCTAAAATGTGGCTTACAACTATCTGTTTGCTTAAGTTTACAAATGGATCGGATGCACTTTTTTTGGGCTAATAAAACGTCTGGGACATTGGTGGAATTGCCCCAGAAAATAATGCCATAACGTAGAGTTGAAGCTACATAACCATGATATGCTGCTAACAGTGCATTCATGTTCGCAATTCGTCCTAACATATAAAGAGCGTAAGAAAACTGACTAAGTTTCATGCAAATGTAATCAATTTGAGTTTTCCACGACATATCATTGTCAATATTGACGCCTAAGAATTTTGTTACTTCTGTTTCAAGTATCTGTTCTTCTTTATAGTTAATTTTATACAATTGTTGATTTTTTTTGCCTGAGTTGAAAATTCATTATTTTAGTTTTCCCAAAGTTAATTTTAAGATTGTTTGCATTCAACCAGTCCATAATAGAAACTAGGCTTGTATTTATTTGGTTTGCAATATCTATGCTACTTTCGGTATTATATAAGACTGTGCTGTCGTCGGCAAATAAGCACATCTGGTGAGTGATTACGCTAGGAAAGTCATTTATATAGCAAATAAAAAGCAATGGTCCAAGAACGGAACCCTGTGGGACGCCATACTGAAGCTTCCTACTGTTAGACGTGTATACTGTCTCAGTTTTAGTCTTAAAGTTTATCTGACTGATTTGAGTAATCTGTTCCCTATCTTCTAAATAAGATTTTATAAGGTCGTTTACATTCCCTCTGATACCGTAACTATTAAGCTTATTTAGTAATATTTCATGGTCAACACAGTCAAAGGCCCTAGTCATATCCATGTACATCGCAACTACTGGCCTTCTGTTGTCTATATTATGGGTTATTTGCGTGAGAAACTGGTATATGGCCATGTCAATATTTTTATTTTTCCTAAAACCCATTTGTTCTTTACATAAAATATTATTCCGCTCTAAATATTAATTGAGACTATTATATATGACTTTCTCAATCACTTTTGAGAAAATTGGAAGCAATGCTATGGGGCGATAGTTACACATTTGAGTTTTATCGCACTTTTTATGTAGTGGTTTGATAATAGTCATTTTTAGTGCTTGTGGAAATACACCGTTTTGTATGCACTTATTTGTTATGTCACTGAATACGGGTGCAATAAGCTCCCTTTATTGCACCCGTATTCAGTGACATAACAAATAAGTGCACTTTACGATCTTTGTATGGATATTATCGAAACCCGTACTATTTGTTGTTTTTAGATTGCGTATTATGCTGTAAATATCTGCAGGTAACGTTGGTTGCATAAACATAGACTTAAACGAGTGAAGATTATTTGTCTTATTATATTTTTGGCAAGCGCTATTCGGTTGTATTAGATCTATGAAATAGTTATTAAAGTATTGTGCTATCATTCTAGGGTTTTTTATGGACGTGTTATTTACGTTAATATGGCTTATATCGGTTTTTGGGACAGTAGCCTTTATACTATTTATCACTTGCCAAGTTGCTTTAGACTTGTTAATGCTAGATTGAACAAAGTAGCTGTTTTGTGCTCTTCTTGTCAATTTTATAATACGCTGATATCTCTTTGAGAACGTTTGGAAGGCAGTTTTAGTGATCTCATTTGGTGTTAATCTATAGTTCCATAAAAGAGCGCGTCTTTTTTTACTGCAGACTTTAATACCTCGACTAATCCATTTTGGTCGTTTCACCGTCGAGACTTTAATTTTTACAGTTGGGAAACAAATATCATAAAAGGACCTAAATATGTCGTAGAAAACACTGAAGCTCATATTGGGATCATTTGTTTCGTAGACTTCAGAAAAACTCAAGCTTTTCAGGCACTCTTTGAAAATTTTCATGTTATCTTTACTATAGTCCCTTCTTTTTATAAAATTATATTTTAGGGCACATGTTTGACGAACTGGAAACTCCATTATTTGTGCTGTATGGTCTGAAACACCTAATTCCACTATATAAGATTTACATCCTCTTATATTGTGAAATATGTTGTCTAGACATGTGCCACTCCTGGGGCGTGTGGGTTCCTTTATTTCTATTTTAAGGTTAAATTCTTTTAAAAGTCGTTTAAACATAGTAGTATTCTTAGTCTTTAATAAAGTATTCAAATTATAATCTCCGCATATTATTATCCTCTTTTTGGGCTTGTAGCATAGTGTTTGTAATATGTATGTTAAATTATTGAAAAATATATCTATCGCACTTAGACCAGGAACTCTATACACGCATACTATAAAAATGTTATGTTCTGTTAATTCTATCGCGCAACATTCGAATACGTTACTTACATTTACTTTTTTTACGAGTTCTACTTTGGAGTATTTGATCTGGCTATGTACCAGAATACAAGATCCACCATTGCGATTATTTCTAGTGAAACATGCAGCCAAAGTATAATTTGGAACATTTAAAAAATCTACGTCGCTCAACTTCATATTATGTTCTGTAAAACACAATATATGTACATTTTGACCATTTTTAGAAAGCGTGTCCAAACATTCAGTAATTAAATCGCTCTTATTCAACAAACCATTTACATTCTGATGGAGAATAGATAAACTGTTATACACGAAAAAGATGTTGTTTTGATGTTACGTTTGTAGAAAAACAAGATGAGTTTTGAGAGTCACAATATGTTACCTCCTTCAAGTTCGTGATGGTCCTTACATCAGTGTGATTATTTATAATGTAATTTGGTGAATTTAAAGAATCTGATTCACCACTCACAATTAAACCCTTAATCCTATTGAATATATTCATCATACCATAGTTATTAATTCGACCATTGCGTCTATTAAACATAGAAAAATCATATGACAACTTTAAATTAGAATCAAGTAATATTGCATAATTGTATTTTTGTATATCATAATAGAGACAATGATTGAAAAATTCTACCCTAAAGTTATATATCATGGAATAATTATAATAAAATTTAAAAGTAGGTAGACATATTATAACATTTGTATGTGTGATATTCAGTAATATTTCACGTATGTTTACAATAATTTCGGTGTAATTATTAGTTTGCAGAAAGTCATTCTCTCCTATAAATAATAAACAATAATCATTCGTCGTAAAGTCAACCAGCTTAGTGTGAATATTCTCTAATAGCTTCAACATTCCGCAGTGATATTTAACATAATGACATATCTCATGATTTGGGAATATATTTTCAGATATAGATAAAATATTGTTGGTTCTATTGCTGCTTATAATACAAATTTTGCTTTTATTTTTGTGTGATATTGCGGTTAATGTTGTGTTTCTGCTAGCTTCTGTTAATTTCTGGTCAACTTCATTGCTCTGAGTAATCATCTGTGTGGGCTGTGGGGAGGTGAAGGTTTCTGTTGTGCAATATTTCGATCTCTCTCTAATGTGATCTTTTCGTGTGGAATTTCTACGGGGAGTCGCAGTATTTTTACTTTTTTGTGGTGTAATTATTTCAGTAGATAACATTTTTGTAGCTTTCTTGATTAGCCTATGTTTATCATTTATTTCCACAATCGTATTTCTCAAATCTGAGTTTTCTATAGACAAGCGGTCAATTTCCTCGTGAGCTGTTTGTAATTGCTGCTTAAGTTCGCCAATCTGCCGCTTTAAATAGTTAACTTCGTCGTCCTCGTCGTCTGATATGTTAGGCATACTGTTTGTGTCGCCCTCTATTGTAGATGCATTGGTACTACACTCATCCAATATATCTGTGACTGAGTGCGAACGTTGATTTCGAAATGTAATATTTTCGAAGTTCATTATTATATTAGGATTGTTGCAATAAATTCCAATACAAATATCGAATAATATTCAAAAAGTCGAAGTAGTGACCGGGGTTGGAACTCGAGTGCCGGTCCCGAACTTGCTCTATAGCGAGACTGATGCGTTATCCACTGCGCCAGACAGGCATTAAGTGTTCAGTTTAAATTGGCGGCCAGTTCTTTCGTCAACTGTGGTTCTACTTTATGAATGGATAGGCAGGGTACTTAACTAATGATTTACCGTCGTTGTTTGACAGGTAGAACAAGTTTATTAATATGCCGTATAAGATTATATTATTATTTCACTTTGTCATAGTTTTTATTTCACTTTATCACAAATCACAAATTGAGTTTTATTCACTGATTAGGTAATTGTGCACAGTTCATCGAGTAAAGTAAATAGGTTTTATGAAGTTTATGATTGTATCAAAGTAGTTTTGGGATGTATTTTGATGAATCTAATATATGTTTTACAAGCGATTTTAGCACAATGATAACTATGTCACTGGTTAATTAAAGCGAAAGTTCACATTTTCACTAGCTTTTACACATTAATATCCACTGTTTACTAAATAAAAAAATATTATAATGTAGAGCCAATGTTGACTTGACAGCGGTGCCGACTACCCTCTCATACTATGTTATGAATGTGTGTATCAAAAAGAAGTTTTGATTCGAATGTAACGCCCAAGTCCTTTATTTCATTGACCCTGTTTACTACCGTGTCAAAGAGTTGTAGTTGATGTGAAGGGGGACGGGCTTACGCATGAATGAGCAAACGTAACACTTGGAGACGTTCAGATCTAATTTGTTTAGTGTAAGGTAATTTTGAAATCTATCCAGGTCATCCTGCAACAATGCAGCGTCGTCTAGGTTTGATACTTTTTTCATTACCTTCATATCATCTGCATATAATAAGATTTTTGAGTGTATAAAGCAAGAATTGATATCATTTATGAAGATGTTGAACAAAAGAGGCCCCAACAATGATCCCTGGGGAACTCCGGAGGGGATAATAGCTGCTCTAGACGAGTAGCCATTCAGTACCACTGTTTGACACCGATTATCCACGTACGACGCGAACCATCTGTAGAGATTACCTCTAATGCCCATGGAGTACAACTTGTGCATTAAAGTTGCATGGTCGATCCGGTCAAAACATTTTTGGTAATCGGTGAAGCCGTGCTGATGTTCAAAGAAACTTAATTTCAATGCAGAATAAGTTTGCTTATAAAAAATTCTTTCCAGGATCTTTGCAAATACACATAACTTTGATATCGGTCTGTAATTCTCGACAAATGTCCCTTTTTGTATATGGGTGTTACATACGCCGATTTCCAGACGGTGGGTACTACGCCCGCAGTGAATGTTTTTTTTAATAATAAAGTGAGTGGAATGGCAAGACTTTTAGCGCATCTTGCTATAAACACCGGGGAAATGCCATCTGGGCCAGCTGACTTGTTCAGATTAACGTGTTGTAGAAGCGAGACTACTTCTTCATCGCGAACGTCAATGTCACTTATGTGTAAAGCATCGGTACCTACCTCCGTACAGATACCTGTACCAGTTAATGACGGGAAGCTAGCGCAAGGGTTAGAATTGACAAAGAAATTTTAATTGAAAAAATTGCAGAACATATTACATATTTCTTCACCATTACCTGATGACCGCTGCCCAAATTATAATACAGACGGGTATGCTATGGATTTTTTCCGCGATTTAATGTAACTCCAGAATGATCGCGGGTTATTTCCTATGTCGGATTCTATTTTCCTTATGTAGTCATTGTACATAACCCTTTCCATGTCTTTTCCCCTTTCCCGCAATAGGCTGAAGGCCTGGTAATCAGCAAGGTTACCATACTTTTTGTATTTCTTGTGATGCTTGGCTTTTTCCCTGATTAGTTTTATAAGTGATTTTCTGTACCAGGGCGGATACTTAGTTTGTGGGAGGACCTTTTTTGTTGGAATATGATTTGTAAATTGCATCTGTATTATTTCGTAAAATACGACACCGCGTCCTCTAATGACCTGTTGCTCAATTCGAAGTGCCAGTCAATGTCGTTAAGGTTGTTATTTATTATGTTAAAATCAGCTAAATGGTATTGACATTTTACATAAGAGCGATTAGACAGAGAGGCTAGTTTGATGAAATTCACGGTGACAAACAAAGCTTTGTGGTGTGAGTCCTCAGGCACCAGTGGATCAGTACAATAAGCGACATTAACCTCGTCATTGCATAGCACTAGATCCAAAATCCTATTATTATTGTTTGCATAGTTATTATATTGCAAAAGACCGCAGGTGTTAAGGTTGTCTATAAATTTTAATTGAATGTCGCCAGAGAGATTACTAGCGTACAAGGAACCACCTCCATCTGCCATTTGCCATGTTATATTTGATTGATTAAAACCTCCTAAAATGATGTATTTATCTAACGGATGTCCATGCAAAATATTTAATAATTTGCTACTAAAATTATCTAATTGAACTGTTAATGAATTACCAAGGTTTTGGTTGCAGATATAAACAACACAGATATGCAAATTAAATGATGATTTAGGTCCTTTGCGGTGCAATTTTAATGTTACCCACAAGTCCTCCGCGGGCGAACACCACTCACTTCGCGAATCACCCACTAAATCTTTCTTTACGGCAATTAAAACTCCCCCGCCCATGGCTTGACCTGTACGCACGTAATCCCGGTCCCGTCTCCACACCAGATACCTCGCATCAAACAATTCACTGTCCAGTAGACTGTCGATTAACCATGTTTCGGTTAGACATATCACATCAAAGCTATTGATACACACATTCCTATAAAAACACTTGTTTTCGTTCGTAGTCCTCTAACATTCTGGTAGTAAATACTAATCGGTGCCATAATAAATCATTAAAGCATAATACTTTGTATAGAACAGATAATAAGGTACATTCGTCAAAACAAGTAATAAATTTAATAGACAAAATGCGACTTTGTTAGTACAGTGATTAAGCGCAATACACGGAAAGCAAAACATATTGTAAAAAATAAAAGTTGGAGTATAATTATGAACATTTGAGAAAGACTGCAAGCAGAATTGAGATAAATGACTATATAAATAGTGTACAAAATGGCTTAAACAAAGTAATACAAAGCGGCCGGTATCAGGCGGTGAACAAATGTCCCGCGGTAGAAAGAATTGTTACCTGCGGTTCTCAACATAAATGGTGTAGTGTGTTTAACTGACAAGTCAGAAAGCTGAAACGACATTCTTAACCTAAAAACTTGTGTAGATCTGGCTCAGACTTGATGCAGTGTATCGGTGAAGTCGAGTTTTTTTGCAACAAAATCTTGCAGCCTTTAACCCATACGTGATCGAATCCGCGCTCCCTAGCCAGGGTTTTCGATCTATTCAGTAACAACTTATTTTCCAAAGTTAGGTGGTCGTTGACATAGACCTTCATGTCGCCTGGTAGCTTCAGGTCACTGGCTTTGAGGTTTTTGTGCTTTTTAGCTGCGGCTACGAAGTCATTTTTTAAGTAACTGCTGTGTACTGAGCATAATATAATGTTTTTATTGCGACTATCGTTCCTCATAGGGACTCGTAATATATAGTTAATTTGCTCTTTAAGAATAATACAGTTGATGGCTTCACCGATCTGGGCGACAATTGTGAAGAGGTTTTCCGAGCTAGTTGTAGGTACTCCTTTTATCTCGATATTATTAATCCGGGATCTTTGTTCACTCTTGCGGTACAAATTCTCTACTTTAGTAACTCGCTGCTGTAGCAATGTTACCTCTTCTTTTGATTTTTGCAGCGATGTTATCTCTTGCTCCAGGGTTGACACTCTTTCTGTTAGAGACTCCACCGAGTTATGCACAAATTCTATTGAAGTTTTCATGTCGGACAAGTCACTTCTCAGGGCTTTCAATTGCTCCAGTTCGGTCTGAATGGTTTTCACACTGTCCACCAAGGCCGGAAGTGCCTCTATCTGTGTGGTCAACTGCTTGAGTTGGTCTAAGATCGACTCGGTGGCCAAAGAAGCGGTTCCCATGCGAGGGCTGGCTGCAGCTAGTGACTTGCAATTGCTGCATTTCCACGTAGCTCTTTGATCGCCAAGTTTTCTTCAACCTGCTTCCGTTATACCAGCACAGGGGAAAACAAACTGCCCCGTACATAGTGAACATGTGACACCGTCTCTAAACTCGGCCTCACAACGTTTGCACGAAAACATTTTTAAAATGTGTGTAACTGTGATAGTAAAAGTTTGAGAAACGCTTTGCTTGTTCACCGAGTGACAGAGCGATTGCGCGCGCGTTCGGTTTACTGTCTACCGACGTACTGATATATTTATTCGATTTGCTTGTTACATATTTTGGCCAAAATTATGAGTTTAATCTTATAGGTCCACTCAAGAACGTCACCACCACCGAGATCTTTGGTAAGACATTTTATTAATATTGATAGTTGTAATTCACTGTGCCATCGCAGCAATACTGTTTAGATAAATATTCTATCGTGGTCAGGTAGATGTATTACAACTTCCACTGCGCACTCTGAACAATTTCCTACCTGCCTACGGTAACTCTAGACAACTATATAAAAAAAAAATTGAATGATGAAATGACAATCGAAATTAGTGGATCTAGAACATTCCTAGGGGTATTTAAGGCCCCCCCGTGGGATCTCCACCTTGTCGTGGTGGGGGGGGCTTAGTAACCGTGGATTTGATTTTCTCCCACGGTGAAGCTAAGCGGGATCCCGGGAGGGGACGCTCCACGTGGGCTTGCGTGAGGCCTGCGTAGGATGCGTCCATAGGTGCGGGTGCGGGAGACAGTTCTGTCTGTCCCTCGCAGTCGGGTGCGGTCGAGGGAGGAGAGGCGTGTCGGTGTTGCGTTGCCACGCGCCCTATCTCCCGCGACCAAATGGGGGCGCATCAACGTTGCGTTGCGGTGGGGCCGCAGAGGAAGAGGAGATGCGGTGTTGCGTTGCCGTCCTCCCTATCCTCTGCGGCCGCTGGGTGTTTTGACGGCGGAGCTGAACACTTTCATCCGCCGTCAAGGGGGTTTCGTTCAGGGCCCGCCTGACCATCTGGCGGGCCAATACCCGTCGGGTAGTAGCGAGGAATGCTTCGGTGAAACCCTACCCTCCGACATATGGGTACATGAGGAGCACGGGTTGGTTTTAGTCCCCTCAGGGCGAAGGGACTCCATGAGGATTTTCCAATCCGACACCAAAAAAAAAAAGGGGTATATAAGGCGGTGTAGACGCGCTGAGCGCCAGTTTAAGTTGATAAGTGGTAAAGTGGAGAAGAAAAGGAAGAAGTAAAAGGAAGAAAGAGGTAGTAGTGAAATAAAGTGAAGTGAAAGTATAGTGCAGTGAAGTGCAGTGCAAAAGACGTTAGTGTTGGTGCTGTCCGCGTCGAAATCGAACGACGCTTCTTGTGTGTGAAGTTGAATAAAGTGTCATCAGTGCTACTCGGTGTTTCCTTCCAATCCCATTACCCCGTCCGTAACAATACTATTTTGGAAGAAAGAAAGAGAGAAAATAGCGTTTATTCATAAACCAGACGAAGGACATGAAAAAAAATTGTTTCGCATATTTTCCTTAGTCGCCTCCGACCGACCGACTCAATGAAATGGAGTAAGTACTGACACTTTGAATTGTATAATACGTCGACACAAGGATATAACTATGTTGTTAGTTTTATTTCTTTTAAATCATTTTTCTAAATTTTTGGGCCCCAAATAGTCTAAGGCGAAACCAATAGAGACTCTGGTACAACACGATGCGCTCAACACCGAACTACAGAATATTCGATAAAAGCGCGTCTATACATATCGTATAACCACAGTATATCCGATAGCAATCGTTCCGTAAAAATGCTAATATTTTGGTTAGACTAGAAAGCGAACACTAAGTTTTAACGCGTAATTTTTACAAGGCATTAAAAAATAACGCTGAGAACATAATAAACGCTTTTCGAAATACCTTACTCATATAAAGAGAAGATATACTGTAATTAGACGTCATGGCAGTGTAATTATTTGCCATTAATTGCTTTAGGCATGCCTACCGGATTTCAGCAGGACTTGCCTAATGGCAGCGAGGCGCGAGCCGCTATTCACCAGAGTTCACTCCAATCTTTGTTACATTCAGCAAAATCTAAAGTTATAGGTATGTCACATTAGTGTCGTGTATCGCGTTCTACAAAAACAGTATAAAATATTATTGAAAACCTTCAAAGTTATTTTTAATGCTAAAAGTTGCCAAAAATTGAGCGTAGTTGAACTTTATCTATAGTGCTATTTTAGGGTTCGAAGCATCTAGACTAGATACGTAATTTAACTTGTATTATATTATAAAAGTAACTTCACCGAGACTTATGTGAATAAATGATTTTGACTTTGACACTTTGCAGAAGATCGTATCTATGTTCCCTTTGGTATTAATGCTGTAAATATTTAGGTGTTATTGCGGTAAATATTTTGAATACTCTATTTCGCTGGAACTCTGGAAATACTTTTCTCATATTCGTGAATATACTGTGATGTAATTCTGGGTACCTATTTGTAAAATCGCCCGATGTAACAGACTTTAAAGTCAACAGTCACAAGTTATTAGAAAGTATTTTCATAAATTTTAGGTACGGTAGAGCCGATAGTTTTGAACATTTGGCATAGGGTTCCCACCAAGAACTTAGGGTCCCAAGCCAACCTCACCTGCAAGATGTGCACCTGCCGATCAACGGACGAGGCTCTGGCAAACAAAATATCCCGATAAGCGGCAATAGGCTCGCCACCTATTACGTGGGATCAACACACTGGCGAAAAGTGGGCGTTTAATATGCCTCTGCCTATCCCTTCGGGGAAACAGGCGTGAGTCTATGTATGTATGTATGTAACCCACCAAATCAGTCTGAAACACTAAATGATTTCGTCCTAATGGCTTTCCACATTATTTGTAAGTGGATTAAGTAAATAAGTGAACTACATCATTTATTCGCAACATAGCTACGTATTTCCATTTTGGCGGTTCATTGAGTGTTAAAACCTCTAAAGGGATTCGTTTTATGCAATTGGATCCCAGATTACGAGGCATTGCTGCGTCATCCTCATCAGTATTGCGTTTGAATGGTATTCGCAGCAATGAAAACGCTGAATTATCACACGTTTCTAGTTAATATTGAATGTAACTGGCTTTGTTAATGGATTTTTATAATCTCCGTGCTGCCAATTCAAATAATAGAGCACGCGAAAATGTTTTTCAGCTTATGAGTTTTAAAATTTGTGTTAACAATATTGTAGTCATACGCAATACATATATTCCAGAGTGGCGCTCGTAGCGGTATAGTTCGGCAAAGTTAAGCAACGCTTGCACAAGTCGCCACTTGGATGGATCACCGCGTGCGGCATTTACATCAGAGCGTTACCGTGCTTCGGCGAGCACGTAAAGCTGTCGGTCCCGGTTCTTGTCTCAGGACGGGAATCGTCAGGTCACGTTGAAGTCTGGTTGATTTGAAAATTCACTCACCAGAGTTAGTGACACACTCACACGAAAAAGAATGAACGATGTGTTGCTGAATTGACTTTTGCGGGAAGTAACTAGAAGCGCAGATCACTGCTATATATCTATAACTAGGTGACGAGATGACAGCCATAGGTTAGCGGGCAGGGACTGGGAGTGGGGCGCTGAAAACTGAGGTCGATGGCATGTCGTGGGAGAGACCTAATCACCAGTGTGCTGACGTAGGCCACTGATAGTTATGATTCGATAATAAGATGAGCGAACCGTAGTCTTCAATATTACTTTTAATTGCTTTATAATCGTTAAATATTAAAATTATAATTTTGTAATGTACCTAACGCAGGATTACCCTGTCATATAGTAAGATATAATTATGATAATAAAGTCACATGTGCAGAGCTGGCCACCGCTGACAGTGCCAGTTAGCGGGAGTTATCATCCAGTTTAAAAAAAAAAAGGTAATAATTACTCCAAATCACACCCATTTCATTCATACCTTGAAACCCTGATTTGAATTCGAAGTTAATATAAGCGAGGAGTAATAATTGAAGAAACGACACAATCAAATTGTTCAAGCACAACTTACCAACCATAATCATTTCGCTACCAATACTTATTAAGTTACTACTAAGTAATTAAATAAGCAGTTCTTTTACACATTTTCTTTGTTGTTTTAAACCAACTCCTTTCCGCTTCGCTTCAGGAAACAGTTAGTCTTTAAATTGAAATTATTAATATCGCTTCTTAAAATATATTAATAAAGCCTCGTTTGTAACGATGCTTTCTTAAGTCATCAAAATATTATTCTATAAATAATAGAAAATATCGATTGTAAGTTCACCATTGCTGATCAAGAATTAGTTATAAAATCGGTTGATACATACCTACATTACAACGACAAAATTCATCGGTTGCATCTTGTCCAACTATTTTGTCAACTTGCTAACAATTTCTATTAGTAATTCAAAACATTCCACCAACTCGACAATTCACAAAATATTTTATTTCGTTTTTATTTTACTGTTAAGCTCATAATAAATAACAGTGTATTTGAATAAAAAAATTGAAACGCAATCCCAACATAGACGTTTTACATTTGACCTGAATAACTGTGTCAAGTTGAATATAAAAAAAATAATGCACCGTCAATGATGTTCTCTCGTGTTACGAATTAGGGAATGAATTACGTTCATGTGTTTTAATAATACTGAAGTGATCCATTAGGATCCTCTCAGATAGTAAGGCTGTCCTCTCAGCCCTCAAAAGCCATACTATCACCTCGGCACTCACGCTTGAATGCCACCAGAAACTAACAGAGGTAGGTAAACTAAACAAATTAACACTGCAATTGATCAAGGGCCACAGTGGCTCAAGAGGGAATGACGCAGCCGACGTACTTGCCAGAAGAGGGGCCACTTTAGAGGTGGTGGGACCCGAGCCCATTATTCCCCTCCCTTCTGGTTTTTATCGCAACCTGGTAAGAAATAGGACCAGGACCAAACACAACCAGTCCTGGATTGGTATTGAAACATGTAGGCAGGCCAAGGAGGCTCTTCCCGCAGTAGACGGTAAGATAGCCAAACAAATCCTCCGGCTGTCCAAACAACAACTACGGACAGTCACGGCCGCCTACACAGGACACGGATTCTTTAATAAACACCTATTTACTATAGGTATCACGGACAGCCCGCTGTGCAGAGCTTGTATGGCAGCAGACGAGAATGCAGCCCACCTGCTCCTCGACTGCCCTGAGGTCGCACAGTACAGGCAGCAGTACCTGACCAGATACAGCACCCTGAGGGAGGCCGTGGGCCACATCAAGAGCCTGCTGGCCTTCCTCGAAGAGCTGGGGTGGCTCGAATGACGACACCATTCCCACCCGCACGCAAAATACACGCCAAGACAAGGAGTTGCGGAAACAGCCCGTGCCATCAAGTATGTGATATTCTATTCTATTCTACCACATACACACATCACCATCGAATCCCAAGGTAAGCAGAGCTTGTGTTATGAGTACTAGATAATGGATAAACATACATATATACTTTTCTTTTGTAAATACATACATATTATACATAGAAACACCCAGACCAAGACAAACATCCATGTTCATGCACATAAATGTATGACTTAAGCGGGAATCGAACCCGCGACCTTCGACGTAGCAGTCGCTTACACTCCCGCTGCGCCAACCGGTCGTCAAAAAAAAGTATCAAGTAATGCTGAAGTGACCTGCAGTATAGAGTGCACTGTTGTAGTTGCTATTACCAAACGGCGTAGGCATAAACGTTACGATTACTATTAGTCAGCGGCTGATTACTAGTTCTTTGGCAACTCGATTTTGCGACCAAATGCTTCATCTCGCACACGTACGATTGCACGTATGGCAAAGTGGTAGCAGCAGCCGCCTCGTCGCTTATCACTACGCAGAATGTAGTAAGATCTTCACACGAGGCAACACTGTGTGATCCATACATTGTTCTATTGTGAGGAATATTTGTGAAATTTCACGCGATACAAGTTTAAATTTTAGTGCGCGAATGGATATTTATTATCCAACGCTGATTTGCATTGGATAATAAATCACCACAATAATGTATCAATACTCCGGCTTATACACTAATTCTCTGGTGAAACTAATCTGGCGTGTATGTTTTAGCTCTAAGCTAGATTGTACTGTCTCTGAAAGATGCCACGTCCGAAATTTTGTAATTAACATTAATTGTTTAGCATTAACTGCCTTGGTGAGGCACTCCGCACAAAAGCATTCTAAAATAAGGCTTGGAGTGTTATTATTTCTTTTTTACAAAAATGCCTTAGCAGCAACTAAACGTGGATGGTGTATGTGTACCTCTAAGAATGCTTTTTCAGGCTATATGTTATCTTCTTACATTTAAGGAATAAAGTAGCATTTGATAGATGTATATTTTATTGAAATTTTAACTTATCTGTAGTAAGTAATAGTAAAGATCACACTGAGGTCATAAATGAGTCAAATATTTTCCTGTTAATCTTGGATGGATCGTGGTCACAATCGTGGTACAATACATAACACCACGCTATGAGTCACAGGTGCCGAGTGATAGCTTTAACCAAAGCGGGTGGAGTCGCGGGCACAGCTAGTAGATAATATATTAAAATCTGAGTAGCACAATATCATGTCCATACATTATAATCTAATAACAATCCAATTCACATAAACAGGAGTAATAGCAATCTGAGACAGATGGGTAATTAAATTACAATGTTGATCTGTCAGCTATTGATACAATTATAATTATCGTACAAATTTCAGTGTTGTCAGCTATTACAAGTGATATTTGCGCAGATAGCTAAGACACGTGGCATTGTTTACAGACAGTAATTCAATAAATACTCACCGCGAATGGTACCGATAGCAGCCATGTTATTTTGATCAATTTAGACATTTATCTAGAATGTTTATAATGATTTAGAGCTAATTAATTGCAGGGCTGAGCAAAATACATGCTTTACTTTAATTTAAATACAAATTACAAAATACTTTCTTCGAAATACGAACGGCATATTACCCTAGAGTCAGGTATTTATAAAATACCAATTACTCATTACACTTTTAAGAAGTTATTAAAATACAAATATAAAATACGCATTTGTATTTCAATTACATATTTTTATTACAAGTAATTGAAATACTGCCCAGCCCTAATTATTTGTTATAATACTTCGGGCTTACTGACACAATGTTGCTTTATGACTATTATTAGTTTATGACTATTATAACCAAACTACATTAGGTAGGTATGTGTCTATTATAGAAGACAGAAAAGAAAGAGAACTTATTACCGATTTAGTCATTTTAAGACAGAAGTGAGTACGAGAGGCATCGCGATCGATATCTGAAAGTGAGATAGATAGACAGAGATAGATATTTACACGATTGAAAAATATATCATGATAAGACCTGTACAATAAAATTAAAAAACAACCTCCTTACGACCTTAGTTTACTTCTGTCGATACGCAGACATTTCGTGTAAAAGAGTAGGTAACTCATATTTTTCGTGTCGTTTTCTTACAACGGATACGCCATGTCCGCAGAAATAAGCGGCTACATCAACATGTTATATTACAAAATATAATATGCATATCATTAGAGTCAGTATCCTTGGATTACTATAAAAATAATAGGTACAAAATTGAGTAATTTCGTTTCAGTGATTTGTATATAAATACGATGAGACATTTTTATAAAAATCAAAAGTTATGTACATTTGACTTTTATAAAATAGGTATCATCATCATCCTAGCGTTATCCCAGTTTCGACCCGGGGTCCGCTTACTAGTCTAAACGGATTTGGCTGAATATTAGCTTTTCCACAGAGCGACTGCCTGTCTGACCTTCGTAACCCGAAGGGATAGCGTTATGCCATGGTTTATAAAAGTGTCAATTTTTTTGCCCTATAACGACTATCAAAGATCTTCATGACAACCGGGACCGACGGCTTAACGTGCTCTCCGAGACACGGGACAAGCAATTAACAATTCAATACGCACATGACTCCGAAAAGTCAGTGGTTCGAACCCGCTACCCTTTATCTCCACTAAGCTATCGCTAAATAAATAAGTATAATGCTCAATAAATCAAATAAATGACCGAACAATGCAAAATAATCATTTTCGCTTACGCAACATCTGGGTTAGCGGAATACGCAAATGTCCAGTGAAATTGTGTAAAACAACAATTAGCATTACTGAAAATATAGTAAGCAGCACTCATTAAATTATTTTATAGGAACAGTAAATACAAACAGTTACCTATGTGATGGGTAAATATTTGACGCACTCACGTTCAATTTCCGGAGCGAATATTCCTGACAACTCGTTCCAATATTTAGGTGAACGCCAAACGTAAATACCAAATGTATTTATTTTGCTAGGAATCATTCGAATCTATAAACTGATTGCGGATTCGCACGTATGTTTTTATTTAACATAAATACCACCATTATGATGACTCAGTCAAGACCAGCCTGTTGACACTGAAATGCTTTTCCTGTTTTATTTACTTACGTGCGGCAAAGATTTTGTGTTAACAAAGCTAAATAGACTTTATTCTTGTAAATTAGTAACCAACTTTACGATAATGATCATAATGTTTTACTACTTCTTTTATAGTGAGATAGTGTAAAGAAACACTTATACATTTGACTTTTGTGGATGTAACAAATGCATGTAGGTCTTTCCTAATTTGCTTCACGGTAGCAGTGAGTCAAAAGCGGGATTTGGCCCTTTATAACAAAGCTGGCCGGATGGTATGGAGGCTTCCGTCTCTTCGCAAAGTTACTATTTGCTTCGTGTATTTTCCGTACATCCCTCTTAAGACAGCCACGACAATAAGCACACAAATATGCAGCATTTACTACATCAAAGCTAAATAATAAACTATTAGTTGAAATATGACATAATTTGTCGTGTTTGTAAGATAAATTTTAGATAGCTAGTATTCGGTGGAGGCACTCAAATATCGTACTCGCCCACGGGGCAGCTTAGCGCTGCGGTTTTGTGGTCGGACAACTATGACAGCTAATGGCTGGTTAATAATATCTAATTATACGAAATATTAAATGATTTTAAACTTTCACGATAAGTATACATTATACAAGGTTATTTAGCGGGTCTTGCTCGCGATAAATAATATTTTTTGTTTCGGCCGACTTGCTTCAGCCTCCTTGTATACATGGTATTGTTAACAACATTCTACATTTTATGTACATTTTATGTATGTATATTGAGGAACATATGTACCACGGATATTAACAGTTAATCCGTGATTTTAGCGCTTGCAATAGCGGCGAAATATCGAATTCCCTAAATGAATGTACGTGGTACTCATAAAATACAGTTAGAATTTTATGTTAGTGAGCTCGATGGTTCAGATTTCTAAACTGTAATGTAGACCTGGAACTTAGTCTTACTTGATGCACATAGCATCTGTCTGAATAAATTGTCAATTTACATGACGGTCTATCTCGATGCCATCACTTCTAAAGACCAATCCTTAATTCTAAAACTATCTAACTAAAATTGTTTTACGGTCCACACGAAAAGTTGAAAAAGAAAACCATTCGTTAAATCGATCAATCTTGTAAAACTTATAAAACAAACAATTCATTTGTAAAGTGGTCAGTGTTGTTGATTAAATTTCATAGCTGTATCGATGTTATACTTAACAGAAATACAAATGTGTTGTAAAAAATAAAAAAGTATCCGTATTTTCTTTCATTTAATTTTAAATTCAATTACAGGCGTGAAAGGTTGAACACCTTTAGCGGTCAGTGGATTTTACGTATCGGAAGATATACGCAAAATAATGTTGGCGGGTAGTTATAAATTACAACCAAAATATAGTCAGCCGTTTTTGTTTTGTATTTTATAGAGATTCATTGCTTATGTCAAGGGAATACTGCAAATAGCGATTAACATCATTCATCCCAAGCTTGATTATTACAAAACGTAATAGAAACAGCTATGGGCGGAAGTCCGTGCAGGTCAACTCATATTTAACACCACTGAACTGCACTGACTTCTACTCCCTGCACCTGAGTCCGGTGCAGGAAGTGGCGAATGGTCTCAGGGGTAGCGCAGGTCGCGATGATCCCTTAGGCAAGGCTGGTGGACTATCCTTCTCGAGGTTGCCGCCCGTTCTTGGTCCAGTTCCTTCAGAAATGGATGCAACCAAAACCTCCAGCCGAAACACAAACAACAGGCACATTACACACGCACATACACACACGTACACACATGCGCGCACACATCCACATACAGGAACACATCTCTTCATCACGCCCCTTCGTGGTCGGGAGGGTGTGGGCTCGTAGTAAAAAGTCACGGGTAAGAGTAGCTGACCACCTGCGCTAGGACCTGCGCAGTCGAGCGCCGTACGCGGGGATGACGGAGTCCTGGGGGGTTGAGCCGAGCGGCGCTGGCGGTAATGTGACCGTGAGGCAACACGCCCTCTTTGGTCCTGATTTCAAGCTAAACGGTAGCCCCCGCTGTGAGCCGCAGCGGGGGTAAATGGGCATCGTGTCCCGTCAGAGGGCCACAGGCTAGGGACGTAGGGTCCACATCAGCAGTCGGGATTTATTTCGGCTGTTGATGAGGTGGGTGAAGGCTATACGGAGGGCGCAAGCGAGGGATGACGGCTAGAGTTGGTAACTCGGCTCAGGCCGTTGACCCAAGCGGGCGCCCGAAGTCGTGCTGTAAACCAGCCCCGCGTTCCTATATCCCTCTGGTAATCCTAACGTCCGGTATGACGTTCCCTGATGCGGGCTCCATGGAGGGTGGGAAGCCAGAGGGATGAAGTCTTAGTAAACTTGCATGGATACCGAAAATCCTAATATTACCCCAACTGTGACGGGGTCAGCGAAAGCTGTTCCCGCCGCATCAACCAAAACCAAACAGATGGTTGACGCCGTGGCCTCGGCTGCAGGTGTTAAACCATCCCCCAAGGACGAGACTTCAGCGCTGGCTAACGCTAGTACTGGTCCCGTCCTTACAATTGTCAGCCCGTTTGAAATCAAGCGGGCAGACGACTCCTCCTTCGCAGGCTGGCAAGTGGTAAGCCAACACAAGGGCAAGGGTAAGGGCAAGACCACCAATCCTGCCCAACACCCGCCCACTGCACAACCGAGTGGCTCCGCTGCTACCAGCTCTGCGAAGAAAAAGAGGGCAAACAAAAACAAGAGACAGCGCCTGGCAATAAGGCGGAAGGCGGCACAAACCGCTGCCGCAGCCGGTGCTGCCTCTACAAAAACAGCGGAGCAGGCCGCTATCGCAGGTCCCAGTAATGTGACCAGCGCGCAGCCTGCGCTCAGCAGTAGGGGCTGTACGAAGACCGGAGGCAGTACGGGGAAGCCGCCTGCCGCCAAGCGGCGGGCTGGTCACCCTGGACGGCATCCAGCCCCAGCACCACCAGCAAACACGGCAGGTAAAACTGCCGGAAACAAGGAAAGAGGTGAGGCCAAACGTGCTCTCAACGAGACCAGCTCGCCTCGAGGGGAGCACAAGAAGCCCCGCCTCGACTCCTCCACGATAAAAGGTAAGTCCTATGCACAGGCCTCCAAGGCATCTCTGGGCGTTGCAGTAACATGCAAGCGCACAGGGAACTTGCCGAAGGAGTTCGTGGACCGGATACTCACGGAGATTCAAAGGAAGATCCTGAGTGACGCCTGGTCGACTAAAACCCCAAAACGCCCCGCCCCTGCGTTCACCGGGAAACCCATGTACGCGGACGGGGTCCTCAAACTCTGGTGCGCCGACAGGCAGGCAACGCGTACCTGGCTGACGGAGGCGGTCTCTCTCCTGGTCCCACCACCGGGCTTCGAACTGGAGGTTAGGGGCCAGGAAGAGGCCCCGAAGAGAGTGCGGTGCGGCGTTGTTGTTCCGAACGAACAGGGAGTCTGGGACGACGTGCGCGACGTAGGTCGAGCTCTGGAGTTCCAGAACCCCTGGTTGGCGGTCGACAAATGGTCTCTGCTGCACTCGGAGAGACAGTCAGGTGGGTGGTTCCTGGTCGTGGGCGTCCCGGAGGAACAAGTCCCAGTCCTGGAGCAGAACGAGCGCCACCTCGCGTTGGGGCTGGGCGCAGTCTACGTCCAGTTCCGGGACTCTACAGGCAAGTATGTCGACCATCCTCCGGGATGCGACAACTCCACACAGCAAGTCTCAAACACCCAGTCAGGATGCTCCGCGGAATCCGGCCCGTCAGAGCTGGCCGCGTCTGGCTCGGAGGCTGGCCCGTCAGCCGAGGGTAACTCGGAAGATGAGAGCCTGCTCCTGAGTCCGGTGCGGCGGGACGACGGGGTGGAGGCCGGCGACATCCTGGCTGGCCTAACGCAGCTGAGGGTCGGAGGGGAGGGGACATCACCCACAGATGAACCCTCTGCCTAGTGACGTCAGCTGCCTACAAATCAACCTCCATCATAGCCAAACGGCCACTGCGCAACTGCGCAAGTGGATGGAGGTCCAACATTCAGCCATCGTGCTCATCCAGGAACCTTGGATAAGGGGTGGCCTCATTAGAGGCCTCTCCAGTCTGGGAGGTAAGATTTACTCTTCTACTGACCACACACATCCAAGAACCTGCATACTTACAACTAAAAACATCAGAGCCCAAGCTTTAATGGAGTTCTGTTCCAGAGACATCACAGCAATACAAATCGAAATAATACAGCAGCCAAGGAGTATAGCGGTCGTTTTCGCATCGGTCTACATGCCCGAGGCCGAAGACCCGCCTCCGTTCGACCTCACGCGTCTGGTTAACCAGTGCGAGAGAACCAATACGGAGGTCGTAATAGGAACGGACTCCAATGCCCACCACCAAATGTGGGGCATGGACTGCAACAATAACAGAGGTATGTCATTGGTTGAATACTTATTCACCACTAATCTTACCTTATTAAACACAGGTACGGAGCCCACCTTCGTCACTAAACGTAGTCGGACAATTATCAACTTAACTCTCGCAACAGAAGGAGCGGCTGAACGCATCAAGGGATGGCACGTCTCGAAAGAGGCATCATGCTCAGACCACAGATGGATCAGCTTCTCCATAAAAGTCGATATACAGCCCACACAGCCCCGCAGGAAACCACACAACACTGACAAAGCAAAGTATGTCCTACTACTTAAAGAGAAACTTACCCTTACGGCCACGCCACCGGTACTGGGTGATACTGTACAGATCGACGATCAGGTATGTATACTGACGCAGTCGATGCTTGACAGCTATTATGCAGCTTGCCCGGAAACCACTCCGCCTTCAACCCCGGGGAAACAACCCTGGTGGGGCGCTGAACTTGAACGTAAGCGCAAGAAGGTAAGAAAGTCTCTAAATAGGGCAATGAACACAAGCGCGGACGCAGATTGGGACGCTTATAAAGCGGCCAAATCAGACTACAGGAAATGCCTCAGATTCAGACGCACCATGGGATGGAGAAAATTCTGTGGGAGCATTGAATCTTGCCAACAAGCAAACCGGGTAAGGAAACTACTGGCCCAACAACCAACGGTTGCACCAGGTACTCTCCGTAAACCGGATAACACATACACCACATCGGAGGAGGAGACAAGACGCGTCCTACTCGAAACACACTTCCCAGGCTGCGTCCTCACCCCGGTAATAACGTGGCACGATACACCAACAGTGGCGACCGAACACGAATGGAGACACGCAAACAACGTGGTCACAGAAGAAAAACTCCGATGGGCCATCGATAGCTTCCACCCCTTCAAAGCAGCCGGACTGGATGGCATCTTCCCAGGGTTATTACAATGGGGAGGAGAACCTGTCCTTAAAAGACTCCTGGCAATTATGAGGGCCAGCCTGGCCCTCAGATATATACCGAAGAGGTGGAGGGAAGTTAAACTAATCTTCATACCAAAACCAGGCAAAACAGACTATACCCATGCAAAGTCCTTTAGACCAATAAGCCTCACCTCCTTCATGCTTAAAGCCTTGGAAAGGCTTTGCGAGAGGGAACTAAGAAGTGGGGCTCTTAAGCACCTACCCTTACATGCCAACCAACATGCATACAGCTCAGGGAAATCGACGGAATCGGCCTTACATCAGGTCGTGAACCAGATAGAAGCTGCTATACAACAAAAAAGCATCTGCCTGGGCACCTTCATCGACATAGAAGGAGCCTTCGACAAGACAAACTTTTCCAGCATAAGCAACGCCCTAGCCAGGCATGGTGTGGACCAGATGCTCATACAGTGGATCCAAAACATGCTCAGCAAAAGGGTAGTGCGCCTGCAAGGCGACACTCAGACAGCCTTGATAACTAAAGGGTGCCCGCAGGGAGGTGTACTCTCCCCGCTATTGTGGAACTTAGTCATCAATGAACTCATAGACAAACTCAACGCGAGATACTTCTTTACAATAGGTTATGCAGATGATCTAACCATACTCACCTCAGGTAAGGTAACCAGTACAGTGTACGACCTAACCCAACAAGCCCTACGCATAGTAGAGTGGTGGTGTAATGAGTACGAATTATCTGTAAACCCGACCAAGACCGAACTAGTTATGTTCACACACAAGCGCGCGCTGGGTACTTACCGATTGCCCAGGCTATTTGATACAGAGCTTAAGCTGTCTACCGAGGTCAAGTACCTGGGCGTCACTCTCGACAGCAAATTGACATGGAACAGCCACATGGAAAATAAGCTCAATAAAGCCAGCATCATCTTCTGGCAGTGCAAGAAGATGATAGGTAAACGATGGGGCCTATCCCCCAAAATTGTCTTATGGCTCTATAAGACAAAAATACGTCCGATGGTAAGCTACGGCGCAGTAGTGTGGTGGCCTCGGACCAACCTAATAACGGCCGCCAACAAGCTTCAGAAGCTTCAAAGACTTGCATGCCTAGCGGCCACGGGCTGTATGAAAACAACGCCAACAGCGGCACTTGAAGTGTTGCTGGACCTGCCTCCATTGCACCTGTTCATACAACAGGAAGCAACGATGTCGGCAGTCCGGCTAAGAGCCTTGAAGCTTTGGAAAGACACCAACACACCGCACACTAACAACTTAAATACACTCTTTAAAGAAGTTCCTATTACACAAGCCATTGGCGACCGTATACCGAAACAATTTGTTTTCGACAAGAAATACAAAATCCAACTGTACGAGGACATACACGGAGGAGCAGTTAACCACAACGAGCTCACGATCTTCACAGATGGGTCTAAAACAGATACAGGTACGGGTTCAGGAGTATTCTCCGAGGACCTAAACATCAACATCGCAGCACCGCTGGGAGCCTACAACACGGTCTACCAGGCCGAATGTTTTGGCATAATCCTAGCTGCCACAGCAATCATGGCACGTGAGG
The DNA here is from genome assembly GCA_944739405.2 of Euclidia mi. Taxonomy (NCBI): domain Eukaryota; kingdom Metazoa; phylum Arthropoda; class Insecta; order Lepidoptera; family Erebidae; genus Euclidia; species Euclidia mi. Next base: position 81,114,722 of record OX123181.2, read on the forward strand.
TAAGGGAACGGTCCATTAGGATCCTCTCAGATAGTAAGGCTGTCCTCTCAGCCCTCAAAAGCCATACTGTCACCTCGGCGCTCACGCTTGAATGCCACCAGAAACTAACAGAGGTAGGTAAACTAAACAAATTAACACTGCAATGGATTAAGGGCCACAGTGGCTCAAGAGGGAATGACGCAGCCGACGTACTTGCCAGAAGATGGGCCACTTTAGAGGTGGTGGGACCCGAGCCCATTATTCCCCTCCCTTCTGGTTTTTATCGCAACCTGGTAAGAAATAGGACCAGGACCAAACACAACCAGTCCTGGATTGGTATTGAAACATGTAGGCAGGCCAAGGAGGCTCTTCCCGCAGTAGACGGTAAGATAGCTAAACAAATCCTCCGGCTGTCCAAACAACAACTACGGACAGTCACGGCCGCCTACACAGGACACGGATTCTTTAATAAACACCTATTTACTATAGGTATCACCGACAGCCCGCTGTGCAGGGCCTGTATGGCAGCAGACGAGACGGCAGCCCACCTGCTCCTCGACTGCCCTGAGGTTGCACAGTACAGGCAGCAGTACCTGAGCAGATACAGCACCCTGAGGGAGGCCGTGGGCCACATCAAGAGTCTGCTGGCCTTCCTCGAAGAGCTGGGGTGGCTCGAGTGACGACACCATTCCCACCCGCACGCAAAATACACGCCAAGACGTGGAGTTGCGGAAACAGCCCGTGCCATCAAGTATCAAGTAGAAACAGCTAACGTTTTTCTAGTTTTATAGTATCTAGTAACTACACATAAATTCCATCGCGAAAAGTTCAACTGTTCCAAAACTGTAATATTAGCACTAGTATTAAAAGCGATTCAGCTAGTTTAGTGAAGAATTAGAGATCGTTAATGGCGCCATGCTTTTTTATTTTCGCGCTAAGAGCACTTCAAGCTGTGAAATATTCAGTGTGGGTGCATATTCTGTGCACATTTGCCGGGAATGTGCAATAACTAGCGCAATAAATCTGCGCTGTTCTTGGTTTCGGCACTGGATTGGCATTCGCTATCCGATACCGAGCCCATTGCACATTTCCAGCGTCGATTTTGTAGAATTATTTCTAGCCCTATTTATAAGCAGACGTACATGATATGGACACGCGTCTTACGTAAAAAGGTTATATCGGAGTAATATTACTGCTATATTTCGCTATCTATAATTGGAGTTTCATATATACAGCTACAGTGCACATACTAGGAACAATTTCAAGATGATTTTTGATGCTGAAACTCTCATAACTAATTGATGATCGCGTTACAGAATAAACCTGCTGTTCATGAGCAGTTTGTGAAATCAGCAACTGTTGATCGGTCCAAGTTAACGTATCTAGATAGTATAATATAATAATATTATATTCTGCCACATTCACACAACACCATCTAGTCCCAAACTAAGCAGAAGCTTGTACTATGGGTACTAGATAATGGATAAACAAACATATATACTTTTTTTTTGTAAATACATACATATGATACATAGAAACACCCAGACCAAGACAAACATTCATGTTCATGCACACAAATGTTTGACTTGAGTGGGATCGAACCCGCGACCTTTGGCGTAGCAGTCGCTTACACTTCCGCGGCGCCAACCGGTCGTCTGTATCGCTGTTGTGTGTTTGCGTTTCTAAGAATTGCTGTAATAAAAGCTGTAAGTTTTAGAGCCTAGAACAGATATCCAGCGACCTATGTTTGTGTAAAAGCCTGATTACATGTTTAGTGAGTCTTTAAACGTTTACACGCGTGAAATGCATGAGTCTATAATACAAGTATTCAAAGTAATAATGGCATTGAAAAAATTATCAAGAATGAAATGTATATATTTTCTTTTATTTAGAGAGGCTCTATATCCAGCAGTAGACTATGTCAGGCTGATAGTGATGATGATGATATTTTCATTTAGTTGTTATGCCGTGCCACGAGAACATAGACATTTTGAAAAATATATTTTTACTAAGTAACTTAGCGACAGTTCGTTCAAAAGCAAATAATGTCAAATCCAATGAGCGCAACGGTACATAGATGTGTGTCATTGCAAAGTAATATGTCAATTGATCGGGTTTTCATCGATATATGCGCTGTCAACAGTGTTTTGTGTTACTGGAACATGACAGATACCTGGAACGTCAACATTTTGCGTTAATCCATTAAAATGTTATATCTTTGGGCTTAGCGGAAGGCTTATTCAGCAGAAAATAAAATCATATTTTGGATATCAACCTGATGTCCAGCGGCCGGCATCTCGGAAAAGCGGGTGCAGAATTGCAGACATCAAACTATTAGTCGCACAGAAGATTCTTTACACCTAATAAAAATAATTAGCGTCTTCTGACGAAGGTAATCCCTAATGTTATTTTATATTTTTTATGGATTTTGTTTAAGTTCATTCTGACCTTTTTATTCTATACAACGTAAAATCTCCATGCCTAGATATTTTGATTTAATACACTAGCTAGTGGTCTGTAATATTATTCATTTGTGGTAATTTTTTTATATTTTAGGATAGCTTAGCTATTTTTAGCAAATTATTTATTACCTATGATAAAAAAAAAATCAAGTCAATAATAGAGTACCATTTTTGTACTCTATCGTATTGTATTGTATCTATTGACATATTATCATTGACATGTTTTCTGTTATTACCTTGCATTTCCAGAATTACTCACGTGTTAACAACTACAAAAATATAAAATTTTTGGACACGACAGGCAGTCATAAATAATAAAATATGAATTCCAATACATAGCAGAATTGAGAGTTGAAAAAAAATAACGACTGTTCAAAAAGTATAAAAGTTCACTAAACATAAAATCTCAAACAACTATTTGAAACAAAGGTTGTGAAGCCCTGAATGTGTGTTTAGAAAAAGTATATCTACTTGTGGCACCAACTATAGATTAAATATAAATTATAGAATATCCAGAGAGGTTGGATTTACATAATATATATAGTCTAAGGGAATATCTGTCACGAAAATTAGCCAGCACAAATGTCGAACTGAAATAAATGACGCTCCCTTGAGAGATGGTAAATTATTTTCCTTCTTACAAAACAAAAATATAATTTAATTTAGGTGAATGTTCGAGATGGATGCTCCGCGAAACTGTTGCATTTGTATTAAGGCTATCGTTGATTGATAAGCAGAAATAATATAAACTCTACAAGTGCAGATCCAACCTAAAATTACTCCATGCAAGTATTGGAATAAATAAGACGCTAAAGGGAAATTAGAAATAGACAAACAAACAGATAGTTTTTGGGGTAGGATTACACCCAATACATATAATAGACGATACGCTATCTCGGCTCTCCACTTGTGCCATTTAATATGTCTACAATAGGGAAGAAATAACTAGATATGTATGAAAGCATGATGGACGAAATGGGTACCCAAATAAATATCGTAATCGTTATAGGCGATCTTTACGGTATCATATGAAATAAATTTTGCTATCTTCTGATATTACCCTATTAAGTGAGGGTATAAGTGTTTCCGAATTCCAAAAGTTATGCTCAAATACGGACCTAGGTTGTTCAATACAGATTTTTACTTTTACAAGTACTAATTGGAGTTCTTTTTATGCGCGAAATGTAACCTGAATGTGTTTAGCAGTTACCTGGCTGGTTAGCTGGTAACCATTTCAACATTAATGATAGGTTTTGGTTGTTAACATGAAATCATAGTAACTCGCTTAAGCTTGAGTCTCAGAAGTTTGAGAATTAGATTTCAAACCAGTAACTGATATACTTCATACATACTACATTTTTACTAAATCAAGTAGCGCAAATGTTTAAATCAAAACCAATTTCTTTAAAGCTTTGTCATCAGGTGTCGGTATCAACTTCTGTAATGTGAGATAGATCGGTAAGGTATTCATGGTCCAAGGTTATCATAGTTAGTGTTAAGAAGACCACATATATGTTAGCGAAATGTAGTAATAAAAAAATATATATTTTTATTTGTGTTTGTTTGTTTATTATTTTTTTATTTTGAATAATTTTCACAATAACATACTAGATCATAAATTTTAACTATATACATTACTATCTTACATAATCATAATATCTAAGAATATATACACCACTATTTTTTAATTAGTACAAAAAATGTAATGGGGCTCTAGGCATCTTTAACTAATCATATATATCGACGGTTGAAAGGTTATAGGGTATAAGCAACAAAAACTAAATTGTCCAGGAGAGCAATTTAAAGTTAGAAATTTAAGAAAAATGGACATAACTTTTTTATTTACTTTCATATCGAGAAAATGGCAACACCGCTGGAATCAAGAAAAATAGAGCATTTATTGGCACTTTTATTTATTTGATTAGACATTGATTTATTTGATTTTATGTCGCTTAGATCTATTGACCTTATTTGCAACATGCGGTAATTCGGCATAAATTACATAAACACAGAAAAAAACAAAGAGAATAGAAGACTTAGCTACATTTGATCTCCTCCTACCAAAAGGTAATAGGGCATAAGTCACATGTCTGTGGAATAACTAAAATGGGTAAAGGAGGATAAGTGACGATTCACCTCATTATGCCGAAAGGTAATGGAGCATAAGATACACTGCTTAGCAAAACATCGTAAGGATATTGAGATTAGCGAGAATGTATGTGGGTTAAAAAAAGGTAACGTGGCACTTCCACAGATTAAGCTTTATCTATCAAGAAGAAAACGAGAACATCCAACACACAGTTGACACAGTATTATCTGGACAAATGGTAACGTGCATTAAATGTCATGACTTTAAAATAATAATAATAACAACCAACGTGGTTCTCCCTTAAAGTAAGACTTAAGGAGTTGCATACATTATATACAGCGTAAGCGACAGAGTTGTATTAAAATAGTACCTAACTGGTAGTAGGGAAAAAACGACATTTCAGTAACAAATTAGATTTTAGTAATTGCGTAGAAGCAACAACTGCATTGTAGACTTATAAACAGTAGTAAGGTATAACCGACGCTTAATATTTTTGATGACAAAGGTAAAAAGACATAAATTCAACCTAACAAATGAGATGCTAATGGTAAAGAGGCGTTACCGCCTGAAATCGCTACGCCAGTAAGAAGTAAAAGTATATTACCGACAATAAACCAAAAGGGATGCCATCTTTCCAGGGGTATAAGCGCCTGTATGGTAATAAAGGCCTGAAACTCGGTTGGTTATACCGAAATGATACTTCTAAAACGCAGTTTTTTACTAGGGCATAAATGACAAAAAAGTCATCGTAGAGCCATGGGAGTTAGCGCATTCGAAAAAGCGATTATTTTTTAATAGGATGGCATTTAAAAGTCATTTTCGGTAAAATTGTCGCTTATTATATATATATATATATATATATATATTACCTTTTAACCGTCGATATGTATGTAAAAAATAAAAATATTAAGTTCCAAAACTGTCCCAAAATTGTTCCAAATAAACAATGCTATGTATCCTTTGCTGGTCTTAATTCCCCTCCCCTTACTAATTTTCACTTCTACGTAGCCAGTATAATCCACTCCAGTGTGGTAAAATGGAGGGGCTGGGTTGCTTCTAGCTTGGGGTAACTCTCCCATGAACTGATGTTGTAATTTCGGCTAATGTTTTCTACAAGTTACGCAGTTTCTTACTTCCTTTCTTACAGCTATATTCCCACCAATCACCCAGTAACTCTGTCTCAGATTAAATAAAGTTAATCTCGGCCCACCATGAAAGGCGCTTGTTGTATTAAAAGAGATGTTAATCGATTGCTATGAGGCAATATGGCAGGATGTTTCATTTCCATGCTAATATTAGCTTGGGTTAAACGTCCTCTAACTCGCAAAATGCCCTCGCTATCAATAAAGGGATTTAACTTTGTTTGAAATAGAATAAGTTTTATGATAAGTCAAATCGATTATATCGATTTAGTAACATTTGTTTACTCTATTGAAAATTTCTGACTATGGTCACACTATGAACTGTCAATGTCATCCGATTCGGTCTTCGTCGTTTCCCGCGGTCAGTGAAAAAACCTAGATTTTGGTTCGCTCTGGAAGATTCCGTTTTTGTGAGCGCGTTTTGCTCTTGTATTTGGAACCCGTTTTGATTGCCGCTAATTGATCAGCTGGCATCGGTTTAATTGTGATAAAAGATAAGTTGTATCTTAATTCACATTTGCGAAAATTGTGTGATTCCGGTATCGACGTCCACGTGCTATCGTGTCTTGAAAACGTCGCGTTTGCAGCCTAATAGCTAAGTATAAGATACTTCATTCACTTATTTTGGCCAATATATTTGTATGAATGTGTCTAATTTAGCTCAAGCCGACATCAGTGAAGATATCAGGTCAGGTTCGCTGTGCAACACAGTACAGTAATGTCTGAGATTTGTTGTGGCTGACAAGGACTGATGAATATAATCACGCTTCCACCAATCTGCTGCAAATAATCCCAGTCTTTTCTAGCCAAACTCTAAACATAATTTTTGGTGCAGAGCTGTAGTTGAAACTTAGCCGTTGATTGTATCTAAACTCAGATTGGTATGAGCTTGTATCTTATCACCTTGTAGACAGTATTGTAGTGTTTGTCAGGTCAGTTTTTGCCTAAAATACATAATATTTATGTGTTTAAGTTGACCTACATAACTTGAAACACATTGTCATTTAAATAACCTCAAATCAGTAATTGTTTGACTGGAATTGTTGAAATCTAACTAGAATTTGTTGTTCTAATCATTAAATAGTCAGTTTTGGTTCGATTCATAATAGTTATTAATCAATTGACTCAGTTAATTGTAAACATTGAGTTTGAAACATTATAATAACCAAATTTGACCTTGCATAGAGGGGCGGGTCACATTGATAAATTAAACTTAATATCCCTTTGTTTTGTTATAATATATAGATAATATTGTTAGGTAACACATATTCTGTGCTTACTTACTATTGTATATCTCACATAACACAGCCAGTCTGTCTGTTGCAAGTAAGTAATTAATTAACTTATTTGAAGTTTCAACTTTTGATAACTTAGACTTTGTTTTGTGTCAATATATATTGAAACTATTAATTTTGTTGGACAGTAGATACCTGTCATTTGCCTGCACTTGCAGTAAACAGGCTAATACTTTGTTGGTTTCAAAGAATTAACAAATATTAAGTTTTGATTGTTAATATTATTTAACGCTTGCCCGGGCTCTTTTGAAATTTGATTATGTCAGCTATCAAGGACTTGCGTGCGGCTGCTGGTGCTATTGCATCAGATTTGCGCTGGTTTGCCTTGGCCAGTGCCTTGGTGAACCGGCCTGATCGCCAGCAGGCCTTGCTACAAAGGTATGAGCGGATTGATGATCGCCTGGCAAGTGTGGAACAGCAATTCCGCACTTTCAGCGCTTGCTGTCTCGAAGTGTCATTTAATGAATTCACCGCTGACCAGCAAAATAAGGTCAGCGAAGATTATGCCCAGGTCTTAGACCTGTATGATGCTGTCTCCAATAGTGCGAGACAACTAGTTGCCGATAGGAAAGGGCAACCCGGCTTGAAGCAGGAGCTTCCTAGGTCAGCACCGGGGCTGGTGAGTAGGCTTCCTACTTTAGACCTCCCCCATTTTGATGGCTGCCTAGGAAGCTACCTGGTTTTCGTTAATTTGTTTGACAGCCTGGACAGGACTGACCTTCGGTTGGCACAAAAATTGGCATATTTGATGTCGGTTCTGGATGGAGAGGCCAAAGGCCTCATCCAGCATCTGCCCGTGTCTGATGAGGCGTACCAGACGGCTCGGGACTTAATTACCCGTAGGTACCATAACAAGCGTGGCCTCACCGACACGCATATTGAACAGATTTTAGGTTTGCCGACGCTCACCCGGGTCTTTGGGTTGCGCACCCAACTTTTGAACCCTCTTTTGGTGGCCATCAACGAACTTAAGTGCCTTGACCTGCCCGTGGACCAATGGTCCTATCTATTGGTGCACATTGTACTGAAAAAGCTGCCTGCCGACATTATCGCGTTTTGAGCAGCGCTTTGGTGCGGATAGCGCGACCCATCTGCCCGCCTTCTCTGATCTGGAGAGGTTCCTCGAGGATGAGTGCCGGGTCTTGGACAACTCCGGTGGTGGCACGCCGGCTAAGACGCAGCCGCCCAAGGTCAAGGAGCAGGCTCGCGTTCACACCCGAGTCAATGTTGACCAGCGCCCTCCTCGCTTGCAGTCACGCAGAGCCCAGCAGAGTGCTCTTACTGCAAGGTCACGGGGCACAGAACGGCCAGTTGTAGGGCATTCTTGGACCTGCATGTCGCCTCTCGTAGGCGCACCGCGAATGCCCAGCGCCTTTGCTTCTCTTGTTTGGGGTCCCACTACCAGCGAGACTGCCCAAACTCTCGCCCCTGTCCTCACTGTGGAGGACAGCATTTGAACATTCTCTGCATGAATGCCAGAGAGGTTGGCCGTTTGTCCAACCAGCCGATGCCACGCATGGGCGGGTGTTTTGAAGGTGGCAGCCGAGGCTCACCGGCGCGTAGCCGAGAGACGCCTCGCTCAATTGATCGCCGCTCACCCCGCTTGGAGAACCGTAGCGTGCGCACGCCTCCTCTCTCTCGCGCACCTGAATGTGCTGTTCAGCGTCACCAGCACCATGACTGCTGCCCCAGGTATTCCCCTCATTTAGCGGAGCGTCCCCGCCTTGACTCGCGCCCACCTCGTTTTGGGCGGGTGCGTCATCGCGCCTTTGAGGAATTCAAGCCGCACCCCCATTTTGATTTGCCTGGTCCTGGCCAACGGTCGCCGCCCAGACAACAATAGGTAATTAACGCCTGCCCTATAATGCCAACCACCCCCATTGAGACCGTTATCCTTTTTTTTGTTTTTTTTTTTTTACGTGGGGAAACTCTTTTGCGAGTGCCTCTCCGCGGGGCGTGCAGAGAGAGTATGTCGGACTCCCCGGGATGGAAGACAGGTTTACCGACTAAAACCACCACGATAGCCGCCTCAGCGCTCAAGAGAATGGGACACAGGGAACGCGGGTATGCTGCTCCTGGGTCCCTTTACGCTTGTCCCGTAGTAGGGCTCAATCTCTGGGAGGGCTAGGTTGGTAGTGTCCTCCCTTCGTTACCTCGTACTGTGCAAGTACAGTGGTCCCTCGGCTATCCGGGACCGCTGTCTTCTCGGGGTCGTTTTTGGTCGGGCAGCCAGATTGCCATCTCTGATTGCCCACGGCCCCAAGGAGGAGTCGGGCTAGCGGCTATTGCCACCGTCACGACGCCGCCTGCGTCTGCGAGCGGGATCGGCTCTCTCGCGATCCCGCTCGGCGGCCTCCTTCTGGAGCATTACCGCTTCACAGAAGGAGACCACAGCGTCCCACCTTATATCTGCCGCCAGCATGGCCTGGACGACGGCCGGCGGAGAAAGATCCCCTCCGATAATAGAGACCAAGACTTGCCGCTCGGATTCCCATGCAGGGCACTCAGAGAGCGTATGCTGGGCAGAGTCCAGGTCACTGTCGCAGTGGTGGCATGCCGTCGTCTCCTCACGTCCAATTCGGTTCAAATACTCACCGAAACATCCATGTCCGGTGAGTATCTGAGTCAACCTAAATGTGACGCAGCCGCTTCTCCTCTCGATCCAGGCTTCGAAGGCAGGGAGTATAGCGCCAACGATGCGCTGGCGCATGCTCCGCGGCTCTAAAAGTCGCGTGCGCCAATTAATCAGCGCGCGCTGACGCACATTCCTCCGGAACTCCCCGAGCGTCTGGCTCGGCTCCTCCTCCGTTCCGCCTTCCTGGCGGAATCGAGTCTCACGGAAAACTAGTGCGTCCACGTCCGCCAGGATATCGAACGGTGGGAGCCGCGCCAGAAGCGTGGCCGCCTCAAAAGAAATCGTGCGATAGCCGCGCGCAACCCTAATGGCCACCACTCGCTGCAGGCTGTTAAGGATAGCTCTGCAACGGGAGGCGCTCGTCAGGCGGTCAAACCAGACGGGCGCCTCATAGAGGGCCATGGAATGCACGACTCCACAGTAGAGGCGGCGGACCTCTTCTCTGGGGCCCCCGAGGTTCGGGAGCAGCCTCTACAGTGCCCCTGCAACCCGACGCACTCGGGGGCTGTTCACTGTTCAGCGTCACCAGCACCATGACTGCTGCCCCAGGTATTTCCCTCCTTTGGCGGAGCGTCCCCGCCTTGACTCGCGCCCACCTCGTTTTGGGCGGGTGCGTCACTATGACCCCCCACAGATGGCGCGCGGATCGAGTCATCGCGCCTTTGAGGACTTCAAGCCGCACCCCCATTTTGATTTGCCTGGTCCTGGCCGACGGTCGCCGCCCAGGCAACAATAGGTCATTGACTCCTGCCCTATAACGCCAACCTCCCCCATAGAGACCGTTATCCTACCAACGGTTGCTGTTAGGGTCTGGGGACCCACGGGGACCTCTGTCGTTGTCCGTGCTATATTGGACACAGGTTCACAAGGTTGCATTGTTTCCACTTATTTGGTAGGGCAGGTTAAATTAAAAATGGGCTCTTTTCCAAATTGTATACGGGTTAAAGGTGACGTAGCCTCTATTGTTGAAGGGCAAGTTAAAGTTTTGTTTGCCCCTGTTGAATCTTCACACCCGAGGATTAAAACCTCGGCTATTGTGCTGAAGAATATTTTGGGTATGCACCCACAGAAGCAGCTATCTGCTGCTGTGGTGAATTTGACATCGGGATTGGAACTGGCAGACCCCAAATTTGACACACCGGGACAAATCGATTTGTTGATTGGTTCTGATGTGCTCGGTGGAATTTTGATTGGTGGGAAACGGGTTTTGGTGCCAAATGGTTTGACTGCCATCCCGACTATATTTGGATTTGCTTTGATGGGACCTGTACCTAGGGACCCCCTTCCACCTGAACTTGATAATTTGTTGGCTGTAGGCTCCGCTCTCTCTGATGCAGTTCAGAGGTTTTGGGAGGTAGAGGAGCCCCCTCAAGCTGCTCGTTTGAATCCAGAACATGAGGAGTGCGAGCTGTTCTTCCAGAACAACACTGGTCGACTCCGTTCTGGTCGGCTTATTACGAAGCTACCTTTTCTGTCTGTTCGGCCTCCGCTTGGTGAGTCACGACCTTTAGCCGAAAAGAGATTGTTGACTATGGAGCGCCGCATGGGTCGTGATCCGGAGCTCAGACAGAAATATATTGAGTTCATTAGAGAATATGAACAGTTGGGACACATGTCCGTGTCAAATTTGGATTGGCGTTCGGTGGAGCACTACTTTCTCCCGCATCATGCGGTATTGAAGCCATCAACTGGCAAGCTGCGCACAGTGTTTGATGGTTCTGCGCAGACTTCAACCGGCGTATCCTTGAACCAGTGCTTGCATTCTGGTCCCAAGTTAGCCAAGGACCTTTGTGGCGTCATCACCAGCTTCCGACGACATCAGGTTGTCTTTGTAGCCGATATAAAAATGATGTTCAGTCAGACGATTATCCACCCTGATGACCGTCGTTTCCAGCTGATCCCTTGGAAAGAGAATCCTCGCGATCCTATGGTCGTCTACGAGCTCAATACCAATACGTACGGGTTAAGGTCAAGCCCCTACTTGGCAATACGTTCTCTATGGGAGCTCGCAGATCGCGAAGGCTTACGTTTCCCACGAGCCTCCGCCATCTTGAAAAGCGATATTTACGTGGATGACATTTGTTCAAGCGCCTCCACAGCGGACGAGGCGATCCTCCTGCGGGACGAATTGATAGGTATTTTGGCCTCCGCTGGTTATGAGTTGCGCAAATGGATTTCCAACTCACCAGCGCTTTTGAAAGGCTTGCCAGAGGATCATCAACAAGATCCACATCTATTTGATACGCCATCCTTGAACCAGTGCTTGCATTCTGGTCCCAAGTTGGTCAAGGACCTTTGTGACATCATCACCAGCTTCCGACGACATCAGGTTATCTTTGTAGCCGATATAAAAATGATGTTCAGGCAGACTATTATCCACCCTGATGACCGTCGCTTCCAGCTGATCCTTTGGAGAGATTCTCCTCGCGATCCCATGGTCGTCTACGAGCTCAATACTAATACGTACCGGTTAAGGTCGAGCCCATACTTGGCAATACGTTCTCTTTGGGAGCTCGCAGACCGCGAAGGCTTACGTTTCCCACGAGCCTCCGCCATCTTGAAGGACGATATTTACATCGATGACATTTGCTTGGGCGCCTCCACAGCGGTTGAGGCCATCCTCCTGCGGGACGAATTGATAGGTATTTTGGCCTCCGCTGGTTGTGAGTTGCGCAAATGGATTTCTAACTCACCAGCGCTTTTGGACGGCTTGCCAGAGGATTATCAGCAAGATCCACATTTATTTGAGATTGTTGACAACCCCGCCATGATGGCTGTTCTCGGCGTCCAGTACAGACCAGTCCAAGACATCTTTACGTATAACGTAGACTTGAAATTGCCGCGTTCTTGGACTAAATGTCTCGTATACTGTCGCCAGAATCTTTGATCCAAACGGTTGGATTTGTCCTGTCATATTTTGGGTAAAATGCTTGTTGCAGAAGCTTTGGACAGCAGGATTGACCTGGGACGAACCTCTACGCGGTATTCTTGTTGAGGAATGGACCTCTTTTGTATCCTCACTTCCTGCCGTCAACGAGATCTCCTTGCCTCGTCCCATTCTTCCTCCCGGGAAGTACAAGGCCACCCTTCACGGGTTTTGTGATGCCTCGGAACGTGGTCATGCGGCCATGGTGTACTTGCACACAGTCAGTGCCTCAGGTCAGGTGAGAGTTTCCCTGATCATGGCTAAGAGCAAGGTTGCACCCCTTCGGACATCTCTGACCATCCCAAAATTGGAGCTCTCAGGAGCAGCCCTACTTGTACGCTTATTGAACCACGTGTCCAGTACTTTGGGTAAAAGCATTTGTATTAATGGGACCTACGCCAGACAGCCAAATTGTTCTTTATTGGTTGAAGGCTTCTGTCCACACCTTGGAGGTATTTGTCGCTAATCGCGTCTCCCAAATCCAAAAATCTGAAGTCAAGCTCGTTTGGAGACACGTGCCAGGTGAGCTCAACCCCGCTGATTGTGCCTCGCGCGGATGCTTGACGCCTAGTTTTAGGTCATTCGCTGTGGTGGGGTCTAGAATGGTTGAGTCGACCAGAAATTGATTGGCCTCGAACGCCAATTTTGAATACTTCCAATTTGCCGGGTCTACGAACACTCGCTCTTGAGAAGGTGGAATGCGCCTTCGACCCCGATTTTCTGTTGAATCGTCACAGCTCCCTTGACAAGTTGTTAGGTGTCACTGCTTGGATAAAGCGTTTTGTTTTTAATTTTAGGCACCCACAATAGAAACTACTGACACCGTTTCTCTCACCACAGGAACGACAGGAGTCCCTCACCTTTTGGGTTCGTTCTGTGCAATTGGCGCACTTTGAGAAGGAGATTGCTATCCTTAAGTCAGGGAAATCGAAATTGTCGGGAGCAATATCTAAGTTGAACCCGTTTTGGATGATACGGGTCTCTTGCGCGTTGGAGGGCGTCTCAAGAACGCCAACTTCCCTTACGGGGCACGTCACCCCCTTTTGTTACCCAAGGACGGTCATTTGGTACCCTTGTTGGTAACTGACCGTCACCTTAAAAATTCGCATGCTGGTTGTAATGCCCTGTTGGCTATTTTGCAACGCGAGTTTTGGACTTTGTCTGCCCGAAGAATAATTCGGAGTGTAGTCTTTCGCTGCATCCCTTGCTATAAGCTCAAGGCATCTACCATGCAGCCCTTGATGGGAGACTTACCGGCAGATCGCGTAACTGAGAGCAGGACGTTTGACGGTGTTGGCACGGACTTCGCTGGTCCCTTATTGGTGAAAACGTCGACACTTCGAAACAGCAAGACTGTTATGGCCTACTTTTGTGTTTTTGTTTGTCTCTCCACAAAGGCCGTACATTTGGAACTGGTCTCCTCGCTTACGATCGAGGCGTTTGTAGCCACATTTGATAGATTTGTATCCCGCATAGGGCTGCCTTCCTTGATCCGTTCTGACTGCGGCACTAACTTTAAGGGTACTTATAATTATTTGACTGACGTTGTTAATTTCCTTGAAACCAACAAGGCTGATATAGGCGATAGGCTTGCCCGACGTGGGATAAATTGGTTGTTTTCTCCACCAAATTGTCCACACTGGGGTGGTATTTTTGAGGCCGCTGTAAAATCGGCCAAAACACACTTGCGCAGGACAATCGGTGAATCTATCCTTACGTTTGAGGAACTCGCAACTGTGTTTTGTAAGATTGAGGCCGTTTTGAACTCTAGGCCGTTGTGCCCGATCTCCTTAGATCCGAATGATTTGGAGGCCCTTACGCCGGGCCATTTTTTGATTGGTCGCCCACTTGTCGCCTTGCCTGAGTACCCCTATATTGATACGAGACCTGGTCGTCTCTCGCGTTTTGAATTGGTACGCCAGATTACTCAGAGCTTTTGGAAACCCTGGAATTTGGAATATTTGCACATACTCCAGCAACGCGTTAAGTGGACCGACAAGACCGATCCACCCAAGATTGGTGACCTTGTTTTGATCAAGGAGGCTAACCTTCCGTCACTCAGATGGCGCAGGGGGCGCATTCTTCGTTTGGTAACTGGGGCTGATGGAGTTCCCCGATTTGCTGAGGTCTTGGTGGACGGTTCGATCCTGAGGAGAGCGGTTGCAACATTGTCACGTCTACCAACCGCTTAGCGGACCGGTAGGCCGGTCCGGGGCGGGTGGATGTTTGAAATATAATTAGTTTTATGATAAGTCAAATCGATTATATCGATTTAGTAACATTTGTTTAGTCTATTGAAAATTTCTGACTATGGTCACACTATGAACTGTCAATGTCATCCGATTCGTTCTTCGTCGTTTCCCGCGGTCAGTGAAAAAACCTAGATTTTGGTTCGCTCTGGAAGATTCCGTTTTTGTAAGCGCGTTTTGATCTTGTATTTGGAACCCGTTTTGATTGCCGCTAATTGATCAGCTGGCATCGGTTTAATTGTGATAAAAGATAATTTGTATCTTAATAAACATTTGCAAAAATTGTGTGATTCCGGAATTGACGTCCACGTGCTATGGTGTCTTGAAAACGTCGCGTTTGCAGCCTAATAGAATAAGAATAGAATAGAATAATAATTTATTTGTAAAAAATGTGGTACATTTATAGGTGTTATGTGTTAGTGTCGAATCACACATTTCGCCAGTATTGGCATACAAATTTAAATACAAAATTAAAGAACATAAAATTAAAACATTATTAAATAAATTAAAACCAAATTATTGTATGTCATCAATTCAATACACGCATCAACATTAAACTACAAAATAAAATCATTCACTTAAAATAATGTATGTTACAAATATCATAATTATATTCTCTCTTCATCTATTACAAAGTTTCAGGTCAAAAAATTCTTTCATATTATAAAAAGTATGCATTACAAGCCAGTTTTTCAACTCAGACTTCATTTTAAATAGTGGCAGTTCGCGGATTGATTTTGGAATTTTATTAAATACTCTTATGCACATTACGTAACAGTTGTTATGAAATAGGGAGCTCTTACATGTAGGCATTAACAATCTAGTGGGGTCTCTCTTACTCATGACTGAGTTATCTCTCGCATTGTTAAATTCATGTGAGAATTTTTTTACATGTACACATATTTCCAATATATATAAGCCGAAAAGAGTAAGTACTTTGTTATTCTTAAACAATGGTCGGCATGAATCTAATGGTCCCACGTTACATAAAGCCCTTAAGCATTTTTTCTGGCAAATAAAAGCCTTATTAATATCAGTTGAATGTCCCCATAACAATAAACCGTATCGTAGTACCGATTCCACATATCCGTAATAAGCAATTTGCGCTGCAGATTTGCCAGCAATTTGATGTAAATTTCTGAGTGCAAATACAAATTTGTTTAGTTTGCTACAGACGTTTTGGACATGTATTTTCCAATTGCAGTGTTGGTCTATGTATAAGCCTAAAAACTTGGTATCAGCTACTCTTGATAGGTTTTCGCCTCGGTACGCAATATTTAATGTTTCGTGTGGAGTCTTATAATTAGAGAATTTAATAAATTTAGTTTTAGATATATTAGCACACAAGTTATTGGATTCAAGCCATGTCATTATTAATTTAACTGTATTATTTAAAATTATATCAAAATCATTGTAAATGTCACTTTTGGGTATAATTATAGAAATATCATCAGCAAAGAGTATAGATTGATAGGGTGTTATTGACGGAAGGTCGTTGATATATATGATAAAAAGAAGTGGGCCAAGTATGCTGCCCTGAGGTACGCCATACTGGTTTTCTAAAAAATTTGATCGGTGCGGCGTAACAGTGGCATTTTTATCAACGCGTGAAACTTCTACACACTGTAAACGGTTTTTTAGGTAACTTTCAATCCATCTCAAAGCAGGTCCTCTGATTCCGTATCTTTCGCATTTGTACAAAAGGATATTGTGGTCCACACAATCGAATGCTTTAGACATATCGAAAAATACAGCAACTACTGGTATTTTCTTGTCTATGTACTCTGTTACTTTTTTTAGAAGACAAAAGCCCGCAAGTGTTGTGGATTTTTCTTTTTGAAAGCCATTCTGTTCTTTTCGGAGAATTTCATATCTTATAAGGAAATTGTAGATTCGATTGTACATTGCTTTTTCAAGTATTTTGGAAAATATTGGTATGAGTGTAATGGGTCTATAATTTGTAAGTTCGTGACAGTTATCTTTTTTGAATAATGGCTTAACAATCGATATCTTCATCTTTTCAGGAAATATCCCCTGATCGAAAGATAAGTTAATTAAATGCGTGAGGATAGGTGCAATAAGATCCGCACAGTTCTTTATAATGTTCGTACTGACAGAATCGTATCCTACAGAATTCGTGTTATTTAAAGATTTTATTATTTGTAAAGTTTCTTTAACAGTACATGGGAGTAGAAATATACTGGATGCAACAGAAGGGATGTTGTTTGCTAAGTTTTTGTTTGATTTGTTCGTTAGTAAATTACGCGCTGTCCTTACAAAGAATGTGTTAAAACTATTCGCTATATCTAGTGGATCTGTAATTTTAATATCATTACTGTTTATCCAGTCAATGTTATTATTATTTAAGTTACTATATTCTTTGTTTTTTATGATACTCCATGTTGTTTTGCATATATTTTTTGATTTAGTCATAAGGTTGTTATTTAAATTCCTTTTGGAACAATTTATGCAAGCTTTAAGTAATTTAGTATATCTATTAAATTTATTTTTATTTCGAATATTCTTATTTGAAAAATAGATGTATTGCAATTTTCTCTTATTTCTACTCGATATCTTGATCCCCTTAGTTATCCATTTAGGTGCCTGGGCATTCAAATTAACTTTGCACCTTTGAATTGGGAAGCATAAGTCATAAAGTAGGCAAAACATACTGTGAAAGTTATTGAACGCTGAGTTAAGATCTTCTGCGAAAACATCACTCCAAGAGAGCGATTGCAATGATTCCCTAAACTTGTTTAAGTGTTCTTTATTATAATCTCTTCTATATACAAACCAAGACGTCTTTATATCTTTTTCTTTTAGAACAGAAAAGCTCAATGCTTGACAAGTATTATGATCAGATAAATTATATTCATATACTGAACCACTTTGATCTGTGATGTTACTAACTATGTGGTCGATGCAAGTCCGTTGTCGAGTAGGCATATTTATATGAAATTTTAAATTATAATTTTGTATTAAACTTATTAACTCTTGTGTAGCACTGTTGTTTGCTAAAGTGTCTATATTTAAATCTCCACAAATGATAATCTTTTTCTGATTTCTAAATGTAAGTTTGTGGAGAAGAATGTTTAAATTATTAAAAAAGATAGTAGTAGGAGAGTTTGGTATTCTGTAAATACAAATAATTAAACATTTATACGAAGGAACATAAATTCCACAGCACTCAAAACATTTCTCTAAAGCCATAATTTTACATTGACTAATCTCTTCAAATTCTAGCGAATTATCTAGTAAGATACATACACCACCACGCCTCTCTTTGGCACGACAAAAAGAAGCGGCTAATTTGTAATTTTTAATTTTAATGTTAGATTGGTCTCCGTTTCTAACAAATATTTCACTAAGACATATAATTTTTATATTTTTATTGGTTTCATTCAGTTCGTTAATACATATTTCTAAGCTGTCGATTTTGTTAAGCAAGCCCGCTATATTCTGATGAAGTATTGTTACATTATTATATATTATGTCCTTGGTGCTACGGTGAGTGGCATCGAAAAAAGGATGGTGTTACGTTTTTATTGGTTTTCTGAGACTCACTCTGATTTTGTAGTTTGCTATTGAGGTTATGTGATTTCGTGAAGTAGTCTAAGATTGTACTCTGCTTAAGTTTATTATGATGTTGCTTACAGTAAATGTTATTGCCAACATGTGAGCCATAGTTACATGTGTGTTTTACCGAATATTTATCATACATAGGTAAGAAATTTGCCTTATAATCTACAGTGTCTATGAACAGATTTAGTTTTCTACAAGTATGATACATGTTATTATTGCGGGTATGATATACATTTAAAAAGTGACAATTAGAAGAATTGTTTGCAATTAATTTTATCATATTGTTCAGTAATTTCTCATTTAAGTGTTTATTTTTGCAAACATTTAATATTAATACCGTAGCATTACATATTTTTTTAAGCATTGTTGATAATTCAATTTGTATATTCATGGGAGAGGTGTCATTTTCACCTACACATAATATTACTTTGTCATGTTTGTTGAGTTTTAGATTATAACAACACTTTAGTATTTCGTTGGTGGACGCAAATGGCTTGATAACGGCAAAAATACTGTAGATCTCATAGTTGCTCTTCCTTCTTGACTCGGTTAGTTTTGATGCTAGTCCCGAACATTGCTGACTTCCAAATATAATCAAACGTCTTTTCACACTAACGTCTTCATATTCTATAGCTTTTGTTTTCGTTTGGCTATCAATAGTGGTATTGACTTTGGTATTCAATAGTGACTCAGGAGTACTTCGAGCCTTATGTTCCTTTTGTTTATCATGCGTGATGTGCCGAGGTGAAGTGAATGATGATTTTATCGGTGTTTCTGTTCTATCCGTAAAGTCTATCCGTCGTTTGATAACGCTACCTTTTTTTTGGGTTCTTTTTACATCAGCTTTATTTGAGGAACAGATTGTTGTAAGTGTTTGGATTTTTGTTTGTTGCTCTTTCACTATCTTTTGAAGACTTGTGTTTTCTAGTAGCAAATTTTGTACTTCGTTGTCTGCGCTTTCTAGTCGACGTTTAAGCGTATCAATTGTGTCTTTCTGCCGAGAAATTATTTCATCGTAATCTAGTGTCGATAGATCTGGCAAGCTTTGATTCAAACTCGACAGACTGGAAGACTGGCTTTCATCCTGCTCACAGTAACTATAATTACAACTTTTGTTCTTATTTCGTATAGTAATATTTTCGTTTGCCATATTTTTATTCAGTGGGTATTTTCAAATTTGATTCAATTATATTGTATATTGTTAGTGTATATTCTCAGTTACAGTGGCTCGAACTTGAGAAATTAATATTTTAAGGAATGAAAATATCACAAAAAGTCCTAGGCTCAGTAGGATTTGAACCGTCAATATGTTCGCCGAACATTAGCTAATTACTTAGCCACTTGGTTATGCTGTCACTTGGCGAGATGTACGAAATTGGTCTTCACTTCATACATTACTTTACTAACAATAAAAGCGATTTGTGATTGGTCAGTATTATCGGTGGTCGAGTTGTAGCACTTTTTGAATAAAATTAACGGATGAGTTTTGTTACGTATCGGTTATTGCACTTTTTTCGTGTTTATTATCACTTTAATTATATTGTTTTGATTATTGTTTGGTGAATAATTATAATACTTGAGGAAAGTATATGATTTTATGTGGTATTAGTCACTGTTTCTTTCTCGACACTTTGTAACACTTAATACTTCGTAATTTTAATTGTACTGTATATAAGGAGTCACTAACACTTGATGATCGCTATCAGGTATTTATTTATTGAAATATTACATTTACTGACATTAAAACGCTGAATTTAAATTTTTTAACACATAAAAATACGGAGCTAATGTTAACACAGTTTACACGACAGCTAGCGCCATCTGTCTCTAGCTTATAATAATAAGCTAATAGCTTAGTATAAGATACTTCATTCACTTATTTTGGCCAATATATTTGTATGAATGTGTCTAATTTAGCTCAAGCTGACATCAGTGAACATATCAGGTAAGTTGAAATATATTCGCTGTGCAACACAGTACAGTTATGTCTGAGATTTGTTGTGGCTGACAAGGACTGATGAATATAATCACGCTTCCACCAGTCTACTGCAAATAATCCCAGTCTTTTCTTGCCAAACTCTAAACAAACTGTAATAAATTACTTTTGCTACTTAATTTATTATGTTTTCTCTGTGAACTTATGTCATCCTGAAATTCAATTATTTGTATGTATTTAATTATGAGTATTTTTGCTTGCTTTAATTCACACAGCGTAAGAAAACTAGGCAATTTACTTGATGAAGTTTTACTTGCATAAAAACGTATGGATTTAATAGCTCTTAAAATCAATGCTACTATTTTAATGATCTTGTCAATTGAAATAAATTTAAGCAACAGTTGTAGTATAATGGTTTCTTTGCTATTCTGGACAGAGTTTACGGTAATTGGAGTGAATTTAGCTTTTCGTCGAAAGTTTTTAATGATTGTGGGCCATGCCACCACAAGCTATGATTTTTTTATTGCGAAGCAGAAATGCCTCCGCTAGCTGCATCTGCCGGATTGCACTCCGACAGAACATATCTCCAACAGCTTGGTTTCATGATGTCGCTAATGGCTTTCGTTCTATTTGCTACGAAAGGCTTCCAACGGCTATATTCGCCTTATAGCCATCCTAACACAACCATTGAATCAGTCCACCCATAGAATCGAATGTCCAGATTGCTTAAGCAATGAATAACTTTATTCATTAACTTTGCTAGTAGGTAGGCACCGCTTAACTCAAGTCTCGGCAAAGATATGCTTTTAGTAATCGGCACTTGTCGAGCTTTAGCAACAACTAGTGCTACGGATTGATCATTTCCTTGCCGAATTCGTGCATAGATAACCACCGCGTAAGCTTTTGTTGATGCGTCACAATAACCGTGCAGCTCTATGACGTTATTCGGCTGATATCCTATCCAGCGAGGTATCTCACACTGTTTTAGCGATTCCATATCAGCTTTTATAGCGGCCCACTCTTTTTTAATATTTTCAGGAACTTCTTCGTCCCAGTTCATTTTATTTAACCAAAGCTGTTGAAATATGATTTTTATTTTAGTTGTGATGGGTGACAACCACCCAAGCGGGTCAAAGATCTTTGAGATTTCTGATAAAAGCAGCCGTTTAGTCATTTTCACGTTCGAATTTGCTAACGAAAAGCTAAAAGTAAACATGTCATTGTCGGCGTTCCAACGTAAGCCTAATGTTTTGGAGGTGCTTTCAGACTTAAAATTAAATATGATTTCACCGTTGCTGCTATGGTGTTCAATATCTTTAAGGAGATCCGGATGATTTGCCGACCACTTCCTTAAGGTAAAACCTCCGGATTTCAATAATGCTGTCAAATCCCTGAAAATACCGGGATATCCATTTTTGGTGTAGAGTGCTCCCGATGTGAAACACTCCAAAGCTTTTTATTAATCATTTTCTCTAGGAGCATATATGATTTCTCGTGTTGGGTTTAGAGGGCTTCGTACTAATCGTCCTCTTGACCTATCTCGCTGTCTAGTTCCCAGTGGAGGGAATCGATTTGTGACCAATGGGATTGCAACGTTTTCAAGGCGTCTTCCATCTCCCATTTTTCAGACATAGAATCTAAATCGATATAGCTAGCTGTTCTTTTAAAAGCTTTGAAATTAGCTGTTTGCTTACGTATCATCTCGTCTAGCTTGCTGGTAGAGCCCTGTGACTCCATTGCTCGATAACCACTTGATTTGCTTGGCTGCTCTCTTCCCAAAGAGCCTGCTTCTTCTAATTCTGCTTGCTGATGCTCCATTTGCTTTGCTTGAGTACTCCTAAAGGTGCTTAAAGGCAATTGCTCACTCGACAATTGTAAACGCGGTTCGTGAATAAAAGATTTGGATGCTGTATAGACTTTACTAACCAACTCATGCCCACAATTGATAAAATATGCGTGCTCTTTCACCCTATGCTGACAGATCGCTAAATGATTATTTTGATAATCTGACCAATACTTCTCTGACAACTCTAACTTACGCTTAAAATAATCTGTCGACTTTCTATCGGCGCTATCTTTCTTAATATTGATAGGAATTTTCCTAATTAACTCGCTCAATTCTAGTTGTTGGTCGTAGAGATCCTCCATTCCGCGGCTAGTAAGATTACTGAGAAGAAAAAAGGAAAGATGTTACTTGTACAAGCCGCAACTGCTGACGATTTGCTGTGCAACGCATTTTCCACAGACGTCTCGCTGCTGAAGATACTGAGTGCTGCTCACTCAGGATGCTGCTGGTCTCGTGCTTGAGGCGCTAATACAAGGAGTATTAGCGCAGACGTCCCAGAGGTCGGGATGATCAACAAAGTTGCTAGTAGTCCAGAAACGCCACCCTTTGCTGCTAGGGATGTAGTTCCTAAACGCTTTGCTAAAGTACCGCGATCACGAAACGTTTTCACAGTACACGTGTCACTATAACCCAATAGGTTCGCTGATATTGAAACGAGGTCACTCACAAGTTCACAAATCACGTTGCTCCTTATGGATTAACGAATTAGAAACTCGCGAGGTCCCGCGAGATAGCTCAAAAGGACCATGTAAGGGTTTGTAGGTTTGCTAATGAGACTCGGTAGTAATATAAAAATAACTAATATATTATATAGACCAAACTATGGAGTAATGTAAAGGAGCGAGAGAGCACGCCCGATGACCGTTAGTTGAGTCCAATGCTTATTGAGTACTAATGAGTGATTATTACAAAACTGTAGACTAAAGTAAAAATGCTGTGTTAGGTATTTGAATATTATAGTGTATGGTTTCACCGTACAGTATTATTATATTTTAAATAAACTCTTCTAAGAATAAAATTGTATGTATAAAATATGTCATATTTCTTATTTAGGCTACGCGGAAAAATTCTGAACCCACGTACCGCTAACTAATTTTGAAATCAATATAACATGAGTTTATTAATATATAACAGGTACATCTGCAATTTATATACTGCTAATAATTTTGCACTTGATATAGTCAAAATTAAAGCAGAATTCAATCCAAGGTTGGATGGAAGCCTAAGCTCTAGTATATCAATGAAGTAGTTTTACACTAAATAGCTGAGAAAATACCCAACCGACATCAGCACAAAGCGAGCGCAAACAAAAACGTTGAGGTAAGACTGAAAAGCAGGCGTTCAGAAAGGCCACATAGTTTTCAATATAACACTACTTGAAAACAGGGCCTAACACCAATAAAGGCGCTAAAATTGTTGACAGTCTCTTGGCGAACACAGTTTTGTAATCCTTGCCTGGTTCGCATTCCTATCCTGAATACAAATAAGGTAAAGGGTAAAGGTGTATTATTGGTCAGGCAGATTTCCGCCTACGTGATCAGGTAGTTTAATACACTGCCGAAATTCTAAGTGTTTTTCCGTGTGAGCCAACTATATACTGAGATACTTACGGGTTGGTAACGGGTCAATTAAAAGGCTCGGCCTTTTATCGCCTCGGTAAGTGTACGTCTCAGGCGAATAACGCTGGCGCTTGCTTATTTAAGTGGGCCTGTCTCTTTAGTACTAACGGCAGCTTGACATTCTCTTTAAGAGTCTTTTATTTTTATTGTTACTACGTTGAAGTAAGAATTTAGTTTTCAGGCCGTTAATGAGTGTAAGGTCTAAAACTCGAGTTTTAGTTTATATATACAAAACATTTACAGAATAATGCCACCGTATTCAAATGTCAACTACTCAGTTGAGCAAACAAGTCTAGAACTACTCCCAATGTCACAGGCATAGTTGGTCGTCGGAATACAGTATAGACTTTCGGTCAGTCTGCGTTTTCTAGTTACAATTTCACAGCCAGTGCCCTGAGGTGTCTATTTGATAAAGGAACAAAGTCAACTCACAACTATCGTACCATTCAGCACCGCAGCAGAGTTCATCCATTTCCCTTGGAAACGTTCTCGTCCGGTACGATAAGGCTTTGACCGATCATTTCTCACTGTATGTGTAGGATTTAGAATTGCTACCTGACGCGTTGTTTCCCGAAAGCTACGGTGTATGCTTATATGGACGAAACTTTGGAGAATCGGCTGTGTATATTTATGAAAAGGCCCGTTTTCATGAAGTTCTTATTACTAGGTGACTTTCTCATTTATACGCCCTTAATAAGTAAACTTGATTCCAGGAATGTCGTAATTGCTCATTATTAACATAAGTGGGGAAATATGGACTCAGATGGAGACGAAAATAAGGATTCGAAAGAAGCCTGTGGCGAATAACAGGCATATTGTTGCGTTATATCTACAAAAGCTACGACGTAGCACGTGGCTACATATGCTACGAAATTAAATATTTATAATTATGAAATTTAAGCTACAATTCTATGGAATATAAGCGTGTATTATTTAAATTAGTTGTAATACAGCTTGTGGGTAAAGATTTGCAGTGCATTGCACTTAGAGGCTTGAAGTAAAATTTAGAGAAAAGTGTTTTTGTTCACGACAGACATTAAAAAAACTGCAGTAATTAATAGTGCATTCGAAACCGCGAGTAAAAATCTTATAAAAATAGTGCTATCCAATCGTGCAGTACACCGGGTTCGGTTCCCGGACGCGTCAAAGTGATAAAATAACGCTAAAATAGTGAAAATTTGCAAATCGTTAATAAGAAGTACTGTGTAGTTCATAAACATTAAAACGAATACTTGTGCTAACCGTAGGGACTAGATATCGATCATAAATAGTGTTATCAGTTGTGATAGATAAGAACTAATAGTTGATAAACAGCTGTTTTGTTTACATAGTAGTTTTATAGGCTTAAAATCATGTCTAAATAGTTTCTTATCGCTAGTTATTGGTTTATATAGTCGAAATAATCATAATAACAAACATTTGTTTATTATAAACTTTGTTTATGTACGATAATGTTTTCTTAAGAAAGTCTATATTTTTGCTTATGCATCGTAGGTTTTCCTCTAATGACATACATACATACATAGACTCACGCCTGTTTCCCGGAGGGGTAGGCAGAGACTACGGAACGCCATTTGCAACGATCCTGACATATCTCTCTTGCTTCATTCACCTCCATCAGATTCCTCAATGACTATATTTATACTATTTCGCTGTAATGACTTAGAATTGAATAAAGATAATTATTATCATTGCATTTGTTTTATTAGATGCTCCATATAGTTGCACACAAAGGCCTACCAAAATTACATACATAACTATAGTATTTCATAGTTTTTTAATAGAAAATATAGTGGGCGGACCCTTGTGTGACGACATTTTCCGGTAGTTTTTCTGGAATAACTTAGTGGCGCAAACAGTTAGGTTCAGGTATTGTATACCAATAGATAGAACTTTTTGAGACCTATCTAGCTATGTATAGAACATATATGCCTGTACCATAGTATCTAAGTTAATTACATGTATGTACTTTATCATAAATAAAGATTTGTTGTGCAAATGTTCGGCGCGGTGGTCGTCGTTAAGGTAAAGTTCCGAAGTACCTAAGCGACCATATTTTCGGCCAGTTGGTTGGCATCCTAACTACCATCTTATAACCAAGTAACCATATGTAACCATCAAGCACCGAACACCTGAATAGCATCGCTCCCAACGTATGAAGATGTTTTATTTCTGAAGCCCCGAATAGATCGAAGCCATACAGTCCACACACATATAGAAGATCATCGTCGTAGGAACACTCGCCAGTCACACACCACCAGCGCACTGTGGCGGACCAGCTAAGGTTCGATTCCTGGCATCCGTCACATTTGTTGTTCGCATCGAGCCGGATAGAAGATAGATTGAAGAATGCCTACGACGCGTTCAAGAGGTCGTGCTCCCGAGAACGCCGGGGGAGGCGCCGAGCTTAGTTCCAATACCCTCGCCCGCGCCGCCGCCGCCCGCAATCCAGTCGCAGCGGTCGTCCATCACGACGGGCCGCCGCGATCGCCGTCGACAAAAGTTGGGAGTGACGCGCGAGAAGTCTCAAGGGAAAAGCGTTGGAAACAGTGAGCTCGGAACTGATTGAGCATGCGCGACGAGATGAAATTATGAAAGAATTGGAGTTGCAGTTCGGACGACCAGAATCGATCGCGCAGGCAGAGATGGACAAGCTGAGGACCCGCGACCCCTGCGCGTTCGCGAGCAGGATAAGAAGCGGCGTCGTCATACTTCGAGCATTGAAAAAGGAACATTACCTCATCAATGCGGAGCTAGTGCGTGTGTTGACCGAGAAGCTACCGAACTCGCTACGTGTGCAGTGGTACAAGCCGTACACCGAGAAGTGTAACTCGAAGCCGGACCTCAGCCGATTTAGTGATTTCGTGAAGGAGTACGCGCGTTACTGTAGTGCGTTCGCACTGGCTGAGGACATCACTGATAGGCCGCCAAGCAGACGTACCGTGCAGAGGACGTACACGGCGACGGCGACGGAGAAGCGAACCCCTATGGACACGCCTAACGCGAAGTGCAGAATTTGTGAACGCTAAGTACACTACTCGTCGGCCTGCAGCACGTTTCGTAACGCCAACGCAGAGAAGAGATGGCAGCTAGCTAAGCAGCATGGATTGTGTTTTCGCTGCTTACGCGTTCGCCGTATAGAACATTCGTGCAAGCCCAAGAAGTGCGGTGTAGAGGGATGCCGCGCTACACACAACCAGTTGCTTCACTACGATAGAGGAGCCCGTAGAACCGAAGACGTGAACATAGAGAAGCAAGAAACGGTCGCCAGTTCGTGCATACGTGCAAAGGCTCAAGCTTACCTGAAGATAGTGCCCGTGCAGATAGTCGGACCGGCAGGAGAGGCGTCTACGTTCGCCCTACTCGACGACGGAAGCACCGTATCGCTGATAGATGAAGAGATAGCCAAGGAAGTTGGCGCGGAGAGGAACCTGGACCCTTTTACGATCCCTGCCATAGACGATACGTCGATAGACATGCCAACGTCGCGACGTTTTAGACGTACACATCCGAGGAGACGGCGCCGAGAGCAAACAAGTGCTTTTGTGTGCGCGCACCACAGCGCCACAGAAGATCACCGAAGAGGACCTGATAGACTGCAAATACCTCGAAGGCATTAAGAAGAAATTGGTGTATGACATAGGCGTGCTGAAGGTGCTAATAGGTCAAGACAACTAGCACCTGCTCATAGCGAACGAAGAGGACCCAAAGATCAACCGGTGGCATCACTTACGTCATTGGGATGGGTGCTACACGGCGCGCGCTCACGCATACTGGGAAACACCGTACACTTCGTCAACGGTCTCTCCGCTACAGATGAAAACATAGAAGCGCAACTGAAAGAATATTTCGCTCTGGAATCGCTCATAGTGAACCCACGTCGACCGAACTCGGACCCCGAGAAGCGGGCTACAGATATGTTAGAAAAACATACGAAACAGTTAGAAGATAGACACAGAGACGGCTCTTCTGTGGAAACAAGAAGACATCGTCATGCCAGATAGTTACGAGAACGCGGCAAGGAGGCTCTTGCATATAGAGAAGAAACTAGACAGAAACATAGAGTTGAAAACAAGATATACAGAACAGATGAACTCGCTGATACAAAAGGGATTCGCAGAAGAAGCTCCCACGAATAGTACGCCAGGGAAGACTTGGTACCTGCCTCACTTCGATGTACACAACCCCATGAAGCCTGAGAAGATTCGGATAGTTCACGACGCCGCCGCGAAAACCAGAGGCGTGTCACTCAACGATTCTTGCTCACGGGACCGGACTTGCTAAAATCGTTGCCGGGGGTGTTGATGAGGTTCCCTCAACACTGCGTTGCCGTCTCAGCTGATATAACGGAGATGTTTATGCAGGTGAAAATACGCCCAGAAGACAGAGACGCGCTGCGTTACCTGTGGAGAGGTGACCGGCGGGAGGGACCGCCCCAGGAATACCGCATGAAGTCCATTATCTTCGGCGCGGCAAGCTCACCGTGTACAGCTATATTTGCGAAGAATTGGAACGCTCGCAAGCTCGCAGAAGAGTACCCAGAAGCAGCAGACGCCATCATAGACAACCATTACATGGATGACTATCTGGACAGCTTCAGGGACGAGCTGGAAGCGACGAGCATAGCGTCACGGGTACGCAACATACACAGACAAGCGCACTTTCACCTCACGAAATGGGTGTCGAACTCTAGAAACGTCATCGAAGCAATAGAACCAAGTCAACATCGCCGGGAGACAGTGTCGCACGGGCCATTGGTTTTTAGGTGATGAACCAGACTCAATCACTCGCCGATCAAAAAGGAAGAAAATCAGGTTTTACTTACAAAAGAAAACACTGTTAGAATAGTACACTTCACGATATAATTCCTATATTGTTACAATGCAGCTACTTTAAAACTAAGAAAACGAATAATTGGGAACATGAGAAATTCAGGGCGTGATCCGACAAGTATAGCTGTTGATATTCACTGGTGTTTACTGGTGTTCCTTCCTATCAAGACCCTGGGGTCTTGATAGGAAGAAGTCTTAACTGATGGCCGTGAGCTGGAGCAGAGGGCAGATTGAACAGCGTCGCACGCTTATATATGGCGTGCGGGGCGCGCGGGCAGAGGCGCTCCCTCCTACATTCAACGTCACAGTCCAGACGGAGGTGCACGATGTGACACACCCCCTCTTTAGGGCAGAATTTTCCCTAGGGAAAATTCTCTTGGCTAGCAGCTCGTTGAGGATTACCTGTAATCAAGTAGTGGAAGTGGTGTCAGTATTTTAAGTAAACAACCAAACTTACATAACTACATTAGCTATAAATATAATATATGACCCACAATACGCACGCAACAGCTGCCCTATGATATACTAACACACCCGTCATCCATAAAGCCGCCACACACTACATAAGTGCTTAGGCCATAACATAACAGAATATGAGAGACAACAATTAAAGGCGAGAAGCGCTTAGGGTAATACACGAGATAAAAAGGACGTCGTTAAGAATGAGTTACAGGTATAAGAAGCTACGTCTAGTCCCTAAGAATTATTATTCTTGGGTTCGGCACCTTGACCACTAGATAAACAAAATACTAAGTCATAGTTAGGTATAAAAAACAGAATTTTTACAAAAGTTAAACAAAAATAAATTCAAGTTGCAGACTACAAATTGACTACTGAATTACAAAAGAACAACAAAATACATAATTATTTTGCTCAATTTAATTACAAAGACCACGATTTTCCACGATGAATGAACTCACTATTAAAGTAAACAATGATGAATCATAAGTTCGGTATCTATCTACCAGCGCGTCACTGAGTGAGCGCGTGCGCATCGCAATCGCAATAACAAACTAGGTATATTTTAATTAGATAAGCACTATTTGACTGTTCCAAGTTCGCGACGCCCAGTCAATCACACACAATAATGCTTTATAAAAGTACCTATAATAACAATTCGATTATAAAATTTGATACGAAATTATGAACAACAACAATAAAAAGAACTTTAGAACAAAGCAAAGCGAAAAAAAGAATACGCCAACAAAGTAGACATTAAAATAAATAGACTTCCAGAAATGCACAAGCGAGATTCAAACTTGTATACTCGGCTGATAATGACTTTTTAACCACTGATCCACAGGGTAAAAACAATATATGTATTTAGTTTATGGTAAGATTTTTTTAAAACAATGTTTAACAACAAATTACAACGTTTAATTTAACGCTGGAAATGCCAATGCATTCCACAAGCTTTTTTGATAAGTCTTTTACTTTACAAGCTGTACGCCTGTGGCATGGACTTCCTTTAGAAATTCGAAGCGCAAAATCCCTAAAAATATTTAAAGCTATGTTAAAAACGCACTACCTTTCATCCATTTGATAACATAGAATGTGTTTATACCTAGTATGTATTTATATATAGTATATGTGCAAGTATATTGAATTTTGTATATAATTATGTAGGTATATTGAATATAGTAGAAGGTATTTATGAATTTATATGTATGTGTAGGTATATCCCTTATTTATAAGTTTATTATATTGTTTATTCTGGATGTTTTTAATTGCACCACACATAACTTTTATGCCCTCATCGTTCCTGTCACCCAAAGAGGTTGCCTTGAAGAGATTGCTCATAGCGATAAGGCCGCCTTTTGTACAATTTGTAAATTTTGTATTATGAATGTCATAAAATGTATTATGGTGTACAATAAATAATATTCTATTCTATTCTTTAACATAACATTTGGGTACATAACTGCGCAGCAATTTAAAAAATAGGTGCTACCCACAACAAAAAAAATAATTTATAGTAGACACTACTACAAACGGTAAAAACGAGAAAAAAATATTTGCTACCCACAACAAAAAAATAATTTATAGTAGACACTACTACAAACGGTAACATAAATTACGGAACATTCGTTTGGAAAAATAAACAATGTATAGGTTATAAGTTTTTTTTTTATTTTATGTAATTTTATGTATCTTTAAATCTTTTATATGCCTTTCGCTAACTGGTTTAACATTCATACCATTTATTTTTCAGGAATTCTGACGGTTTACGGCGAAGATTATAAAATAAACAATTGCGTTGATGAGCCGACAACAGAGCTGAGAGTACCTTCTCGAAAATAGAAGATAAATAGTTCAACGATTCGGCATAAACTTCACATGGCTCATGCACCATATTGGAATTGAATTCCATGTCAATATAACTACTGAGAACTAAAATATCCTTCAATTGAGTTTATGCACAATGTGAGGCGTAGGTATACAATGGCGTATAATTTACATTTAGAACATTTTATTTTAACAATAAGTTAGTTAAAAGTGGGTAGTTTAGGTAATAAGTCTTGTTTACTGTTATTTAAAACTTTTACGTTGTATGTACTATGCACAAAAGAACATTTTATTTCAACATTAGATTTTAGTCTATAAACATTGTTTATTATAAGAAAGATTGTGGATGTAGTAACATGCACAAAAAAGCAACACATTATATTTTATCACTTTGTTATTAAAGTTTATGCATTTATTTATGTTCAACAAACATTTTAAAACAACAAATAGGCATTTTTATTGTGAAGGTATTTATGAGCGATAACTCATCGCACGAGTTTATGTAGGTATTTTACAACGAATGCCAGCCACCTGGCAATTAGTGATTACGCGCAACGTATTAGAATAATTTAACACAAAGAGTTGACCAACAGTGGGCAAAAGATACTGGGTTTTCCAGTAGTGACCCAAAAAGAAAAAAATATATATTTACACATATTACATATACACTTGTTAGATTGTTTTAAAACACTGAGATTAAATTCAAACATTTGATTCATGTAAACAAATAATCACTCATTGGACCTTTTGTATAAATTTTTAGACATAGATTTGAAATACATACTTTTAGTATGTATTTCAAATACCGTTCTGAAATTAAATAACTTAGCTTGTAAAATTTGTTATGATATATATTTAAATACCGTCTTAAAATTAATACATTTGTCAGTTAAATTATCACTAAATTGACTCTGGTTCAAGTAAACATAACTGTCACTCATTTGATTAAAAGTATTTCCGATGTCAAATGTAATCCATCCTTACTTGTAAAGTAAATATAAGTATAGCGCTATATATAATTATTAAATATACTGTACGTGTGATAAGGAATAAAATATTGCAACATCGTGACGAGGTGTTTGATTGCTCGCCCAGATCCAGCAAGGAGTTATATCTTCTACACATCTCAGAAGTGGTGTACCATCGCAATGTCTGCGTAAGTACACGCCTTATATTTCAAACCTTTTCTTAAACATACAAGTTACGTGTTAATGTCTTTTATCATACTTATTTTGCATGTACCTACATGTGTCAATTGTAAAAGGCAGAAATAATAAGATTAACTTTTGATGATATAATATCAATGTCGTTAGGCAACAAGCCCTTTTACTTAATAGGTTAGGTATAGCAATAATAATGCACTGTAAGTAAATTACAAGTGTTTGTCACTTTTGCATGCCGCTGAAAATACCATCAATACCTATTTATTAATTTATTTGTAACAATAATCATGAAGTGCTAAATTAATTATTCTATTTAATTTCAACATGTGTATAATAAGTCGTGCGCTCACTATTTCGGTTATATATAATTATTAATAAATGTACCCACTTCAATTAATAATTGTCGTAAGTTTATATTGAATACCTTAGATTACTCGTAATTTGTTCTGCAAATGATCAAGGCACATTACCGCTCAAACGTGCGCATTGCACACTATGACTACACATAAAAATACTGGCATGCTGAATGAGTGTTGCCTTTTGACGGTAATTTGTTAATAATCGTTAATGTTTAGCGGGTCCTTTGATGGCTTACGTATGCAAACGTCTTATGTAATACTAATTACAGTAAATCGAATTTGAATTTATGCAGACGATTGGACCTGATTATTGACGTTTCCATAGAACTTTAATACTTCGTTGTTGACCAAATAGGCTATGCTATGTTCGGTCAGGACAACGACTGGCTAACTTATAATAAATATTTCAAATACATATTAGCCCACCTAAGTAGTCTTATTCATTAACAATTAATCCCTAACATTGTTTCTTCTCTCGCAAAACGCGAGTTTCAGGAACAGTGGCAGACCGGTCAGTCGCGGATGTGACGCTAGTCACAGACGTCTAACCACGCCACAGGCAGACGGGCTTCGCGATTCTAGCCGAGTCTCACGCAGTCATTCTCGCCGAAGTCGCAGTCACTCCTTACGCGTTCAGGAACGAGAACTAGAACGGGAACGTGCTCGATTGCGTGTATTGGAAAGAGACTTGGATAGACGCCGCGAGGAAAGGGAACGCTCACGAACCAGTGAGCTACGACGCCGGGCCCAGGATACAGTCGGGTCCCCAGGGCCAAGCAAGCGTCGCCGTGAACGCTACCCTAGCGGACAGCGCAGCACGACCAGGGACCGCGATGTGCAACAAGGCAGCAACGCACGCCGTGCCGACTCATCACCAAGTCAAGCAGCTGGAGGCAAACTAAGGTCACGTAGTCCTAATTCTTATTCCGACAACTTTGCAACTGCTTTTTAAATGTACTCAAAAAGGGTATGACATCGCAGCCGACAGCTGACGCACCGCTTGGGAAGAGATTTGACCATAAGAATATCCTTCCTAATTTTGACTCCTCTGTCGGGAATCAACGGATTGATATTTGGCTAAGAAAGATGAATGAATGTGCGTCAGTCTACGACTGGGATGAACGTACTACTACTCATTTTGCGATGCAGAAGCTGCAGGGTTTGGCCAAGGTATGGTACGAAGGGTTAAATACAATTTTGTTTACTTGGCCTGAGTGGCAAGAGAAACTAAATAGTGCATTCCCGTGCGAACAGAACTATGGCCTAACCCTGGAGAATATGATGAAAAGAAGGAGTCGTTTTGGTGAACCAATTGATGTATACTATTACGAAAAACTAGCCTTGCTTAATCAATGTGACATAACTGAAAAACGCGCGGTAGCTTGTATCATACTTGGCATTAACGACAGGACAACCAAATCTAGTGCGTTAGCTCTGCGTTGCTCCCAACCTGACCAGTCACTGCAGTTTTTAATGAGTAACGTAGATTCGGCAAATCATATGGTGCGGTCTAGTGTTAGGAACCGACCCTTTATTGATAGTTCAATCAATAATACATACCCAAAATCTAATGCTGTCAAACCAAAACCTTCACAAACCTTCTATGCCGCGCACTGTTATAACTGCAAGGAGAAGGGACATCCATACCTCCAGTGCCCGAAACCTTTGTTGAGATGCAACCGTTGTAATAGGGTAGGTCATAAATCTGAAAATTGCATCAGTAGGCAGGAAGGCGGCAGTCAGAAACAGAACGCAGGTAGCGAAGTTCAGAAAACTATGCGTATTTCTAGTTCCAAGCCTAGCTCTAAATTTATTAAGACAGTAAGGGTCAATGGATCACTTGTCGAAGCGTTTATAGACTTTGGGAGCGAGGTTACTCTAATGAAGGAATCGACTGCGTTGAAATTAGGATTATCCCATGATAACGTGTCGAATATCATGAAAAGATTCGGTAATAGCATCGTCCGTTCGTTAGGTGGGATAGTTGTCGATCTAGAAATTGATGATGTAAAAGCTGAGGTCTTGTGCAAAATAGTGTCTGATCCGTTATTGGACAGTCCTGTACTTGTTGGTCAACTGTTTACTGAGCAAGCTCACATCGTCGTTATTAAAGATGCAAAAACCTTGCATTTCCATCACATAGCTCATGAAGTTCCTTATAATATTAGTAATAATATTAGTAGTTCAGAGAATCCTTCAATAAAAGTGGTGTTGGTAGGCTATTCGAAGATATACGGGGCTGTCTCACTAAAAACGTACATCGAAGATACTTCAGTTAGTGCTGTTTTGATTAATGGACGCGTAGTAGGTAAACTAAACGAGCAGTTTGTCGTGTTTGGTGGGATATACCCCGTCAGTATAGGCTACCTTAATGTAACAGTTATTCCTTGCCGTGGGCCTTGCCAATTGTATACGGGACTTGTCATTTCTCGCGCCGAAAGGATAGACGATGTTGATACAGTGTCAAGGTTGGATACGATTAAACCCGTTGATGAGATTGATAGTAAAATCGTTAAGATAGGCGACGCAGCAGCCGAAGGTCACAAAGTAAGACTCATGAAGTTGTTAGA
This sequence comes from Euclidia mi, assembly GCA_944739405.2. Lineage (NCBI taxonomy): Eukaryota > Metazoa > Arthropoda > Insecta > Lepidoptera > Erebidae > Euclidia > Euclidia mi. The sequence continues at coordinate 81,149,692 of OX123181.2, forward strand.
TTTGTATAAACACTGTTTTGCATCTAATTTACTAGAACTCGGGTGCACTAACGTAACAGAAATGACTATAGAATTGAATAGCCAACGTCCGATTGTCTACCGCCCTTACCGACTGTCACACTATGAGCGAGAGAAAGTGAGGAGAATGATTGATGACTTGTTACAAGCCGGTATAGTCCGTGAGTCGACATCTGAATACGCTAGTCCCGTCGTTTTAGTGCGCAAGAAAGATGGTAGCCCGCGGATGTGTATAGACTATAGAATGCTTAACTCCATTACAGTAAAGGAAAGATATCCTATGCCTATAATCGAAGACGAGATCTCGCGGTTGCATGGCCAGGCTTGCTTCATCACCCTAGACTTAGCGTCAGGCTACTATCAGGTGCCCATCTCTGAGCAGAGTAAACACTTAACAGCTTTCATTACGCCAGATGGCCAATTCGAATTTAATAGGATGCCATTTGGTTTAGCAAATGCGCCTACAGTCTTCCAGAGGATGATGAACCAAATTCTTGGTTCAGCTCGATATGACAAGGCTACTGCTTATATGGATGACTTATTGATATACGTGAAGACTGCAGACCATGTTTAGACCGGTTGGAAGAAGTTTTTAGATTGTTGGAGGTCGCAAAATTGACTTTAAATCTATCCAAGTGCTCATTTCTGCAGAGCAAGATAGAATATTTGGGATACGAGATTATTAGCTCAGGCGTTAGGCCAGGCGAGAGGAAAATTCAATGTGTCACAGATTTTCCTCAGCCAATTAATGTACATGGCGTACGCCAATTTCTGGGCCTCGTTAGCTATTTTCGCAAATTTATTCGAAATTTTGCTCAAATCGCATTTCCTCTTACCAAGTTGCTAAAGAAAAACGTTTGTTGGGAATGGTCAGATAGCCAGGATAAAGCGTTTGAAAGTCTAAAATCAAAGTTGGTGCATAGACCCGTATTAGCTATATACGACCCTACGGCAGAATCCGAATTGCATACAGATGCTAGTAAGATTGGTATCAGTGGTATTCTATTGCAACGTAATGACGCGTCCGAGTCTTTCCATCCAGTTGCGTTCTACAGTTGACAAACTTCACCAGAAGAAAAAAACTTTCATTCATACGAGTTAGAAACATTAGCGGTAGTCTGTTCCTTGAAGAAATTTAGGGTTGTGACAGACTGTAGTACGTTACGCTCCACGTTCTTGAAGCGTGATCTGATCCCTCGTATAGCACGGTGGTGGTTAGCATTGCAAGAGTATGATTGTTCCATAGAGTATAGAGCCGGAACGAAAATGTCCCATGTAGACGCGCTATCGCGAAATCCTCTTCCCATTTCTGAAATCGGTGAGAGCGACACCGTCGTTCCCTGCTCTTTAGTTATGGCAATAAATGATGAGGATTGGTTACACACTCTACAACTGGGTGATTCCGAGATTAGTAGGATACGCGATGTTCTCTCCACAAACTTAGATCCGAAAGGTTTACAGTATATTAAGGACAATTATATCGTTAGAAACAATAAGCTTTTTAGATGTATAGCTGAGGATCAGGATAACGGGTGGCAAATATGTCGGATGAACCACGATGACATAGGTCATTTTGGAGTCGAAAAGACTCTAGATAGGATAAAGAAAAATTATTGGTTCTCAAAGATGTCTCGATTCGTTAGAAAATACGTAGAAGCGTGCATCGAATGCGCTTATGCCAAGAGGAAGTCTAATACTCGTGAAGGTCACTTACATCCAATACCCAAATTCAGTTTACCATTCCATACACTGCATATTGACCACCTTGGGCCCTTCGTGAAGTCAAAAAGAGGTAATTGTTACCTTTTAGTTGTTGTAGACTGATTCACAAAGTTCGTTTTTATAAAGCCCGTTCGCAACACAAAAACGCAAAACGTTATTAGAGTATTGGATGACATATTTAGCACTTTCAGAACACCAGATAGATTAATCAGTGATAAAGGCAGCTATTTTACCTCCCACGCATTTAAAACATATTGCGAAGGCAAGGGTATTAAACATGTCTTAAATGCAGTTGCTAGTCCTAAATCTAATGGTCAAGTCGAGAGGTATAACCGCACTATCCTCGACTCACTAACAGCACAGAATCTGAAATATTATGAAAGGGATTGGGATCATCAATAAGGCAAAATTCAGTGGGGACTCAACAACACCCTTCAGAAAACCATTGGTAGGACTCCTGCTGAAGTTATGTTTGGGACAGGCATTAACAGTGAAAGCAACCCTAGTTTGAATGAAATTTTAATTGAAACTCGTAAAGAAACTGACTTGGCTACTATTCGCCCCGAGGTTAAAGATAATATCGACAAAGAACAACTGAAACAAAAGGAATATTACGACAGGAACAGGCAACCTGCACGGCTGTATAAAAAGGGTGAATTAGTCAAAATAACCAAAACCACATTAGAGACTGATGGGAAGAGCAAGAAGCTTGTTCCCTCGTATATAGGACCGTTTCGAATAACAGGCGTTTTAGGCAACGACAGATACCGAATTGGTCCAATACCTGGATTTGTCGGGACGCAAAATAAGCGTGAAACCACGGTGGCGGCTGGTCGAATGTTGCCTTGGGTTCACATAGCCGCGTTAAATCTCAATGATGATGACGCCGATACTGACGTTGAGGATACGATGACGATATTGGATAGTGATGTCAATAGTGACGACGTTGACTAATTAATATTATGATTATACATGTCTTACTTAATATTATTACTACTAAAAATATTTCATTTCGTACGTTGGTTAAGTTATGCTTAGAGACTGTGCCTTCGCCCAGCTGAGCTAAGAGCTCGCACATAGACAAGCTTTGCTAAGCGCTTTGATTCCACCTTGGCTGAGCTCTGCTAAGAGGTTGTACCTTGGCTGAGCTCTGCTAAGAGGTTGCACCTTGATTTTGCTAAGCGCTTTGTTTGTACCTTGGCTTTGCTAAGCGCTTTCTTTGTACCTTAGCTGAGCTCTGCTAAGAGATTGTACCTTGACTGAGCTCTGCTTAGAGGTTGAACCTTGGCTTTGCTTCGCTAAGAGTTGTGATTAAACTTTGTCAAGAGACTATACCTTAGCTTCTATTGTTTAAGAATTTTAATGTTTGTACCTTGGTTTGGCCCTGCTAAGAGGTTGTAACTTGGCTTTGCCTCGCTAAGAGTTTAGAGTTTGGACCTTGGTTGAGTACCTACTGCTAAGAGGTTGTGACCTTAGCTTTACGCTAAGAGAGGTTAGCTTTATTTTAGTTTATCTCTGTGGTCAAGAGATTCTAAGAGTTTGTAATGTGGCCCTAGAAAGGAGCACATAAGATCAGTACAATTCTTGTCATCGATATGCGTGTAACCTTAAAAAAAAATGTATTGACAAATCTAGTAGAAATGTATTTTTGTATTATCTCTATTTAGTAAAATTAATTCACCTTTGATTGTAACTTGATATGACGGAAACAATAACTATTGCCTTATTGTAATGTAATACAGATGTAATTTTATTGTATAATATTCTCCTTATACTTAGTAACTATGTTATGATTAACGTAATTTCTAAAGTAAATAACTGCTGGCCAAGTGTTAGATTAATCATTTGATTTGTGTATGGGGACATACACGGTGTCAGGACGGTCGAGTGTTAGATTGTTTTAAAACACTGAGATTAAATTAAAACATTTGATTCATGTAAACAAATAATCACTCATTTGACCTTTTGTATAAATTTTTAGACATAGATTTGAAATACATACTTTTAGTATGTATTTCAAATACCGTTCTGAAATTAAATACTTTAGCTTGTAAAATTTGTTATGATATATATTTAAATACCGTCTTAAAATTAATACATTTGTCAGTTAAATAATCACTAAATTGACTCTGGTTCAAGTAAACATAACTGTCACTCATTTGATTAAAAAGTATTTCCGATGTCAAATGTAAACCATCATTAATATATTTCTGGCCAGCAGAATTCATTCTGATTGTAGCTTCCAGATAGGGAACACATCCTTACTTGTAAAGTAAATATAAGTATAGCGCTATATATAATAATTAAATATACTGTACGTGTGATAAGGAATAAAATATTGCAACATCGTGACGAGGTGTTTGATTGCTCGCCCAGATCCAAGGTCAGGCAGAATGACCATCGTACGCTAAAATTATTTAGTAAGTGTGGTCATTTAAGGTAAAAACTCCAACGTTTTAAAGAATAGTTGTCGGTATAAACAACAGACTCCATAACATTTTTAACCCGACAATGCCCATTCTTCACAGCAAGAAGAACCGAGAATTAAACCATTATCTCTTGTTTAGCAAGACCAAAAGTACCATTAGAAAATGGCAAAACGGAGCACATACATCAACAGAATCAGGTAGCAAACAGCACCCAATCTTCTCCCATTTAGCAAGAGAAGGAGACCATTATATAAATTGCAAAACAGAGCACCATCGGAATCTAACAGCAAAAAGCATCCATGCGCATTTAGCAACATCCATACGCATTTAGTAGCATCCGTACAGATTTCACATAGCAAATAGGGTCAACACACGGCTAGTAGACGCCGCGTGGACTACCAAGCACTCAGAATTATCTGGTCAAAACAGCTGATCAAAAGCCAGCAACAGCCCATCAAAGGCTAGCAAAGGCTAGAATAGAATAGCCTTTCCCAAAGCTACCAACTCAGCAAATCCAACAGCAATAGAAAGAAGAAGAAAATTAACTATAAAGGTTAATTCATTGATTAATTACTTTTACAAGTAAATTAATCAATGAAGCGTATGTGGTTGACGGCATAGAATACAAGTGTCACCACCCCCTATCTTCCCGTGGTTGTCGTAAAAGGCGACTAAGGGATAACACGATGCAAATACCATCTTTGCGTAGAGATGGAAAACTCGACATCAAACCCTATACGACTGCCTCGATGGTCTCGCAGCATAAATGTGCGCGTGGGATCGGGAGGTCCCGGGTTCGATTCCTGGGTCGGGCAGTGTTATTGGGTTTTTCTGTCACGAAATTCTCAGTAGCAGCACGGAGTCTGGAAATGTGCCCGGTACGGCAATAGGCTCGCCCCTTATTACGTGGGACTAAAGTATATCTGGCGAAAAGTGGATGTAGAAATACACCTTTGCCTACCCCTTCGGGGATAAAAGGCGTGACGATATGTATGTATGTATGTATGAGAAATTGAAATTGTAGGTAGATAAAACACGTGGCTTCGTTGAGCCGGCGCGGCTGGTACGCTAAGCAGCCGAGAATAAAATAGGTAATTACGTTTGATAACATTGCGCGATGCAATTTATCTAGCAGATAGTTCAATTAGACATATAATTAGTTAAAAAATACAATTAAGCAGCTTGTGTCTGACAAGAAAAAAATATAGGTTACTCCTGGACGTATTTAACACATAAAAATATATAACAATACACAAAAAATATATAAAAATACACAAAAAAATACCACTCACCTTCGGAACACCAATTTAGCTATGAAAAAGAAATCCTATTGGGCGCCAATGTCGCACGGGCGATTGGTTTTTAGGTGATGAACCAGACTCAATCACTCGCCGATCAAAAAGGTAGAAAATCAGGTTTTACTTACAAAAGAAAACACTTTTAGAATAGTACACTTCACGATATAATTCCTATATTGTTACAATGCAGCTACTTTAAAACTAAGAAAACGAATAATTGGGAACAGGAAAATTCAGGGCGTGGTCCGACAAGTATAGCTGTTGGTATTCACTGGTGTTCACTGGTGTTCCTTCCTATCAAGACCCTGGGGTCTTGATAGGAAGAAGACTTAACTGATGGCCGTGAGCTGGAGCAGAGGGCAGATTGAACACCGTCGCACGCTTATATATGGCGTGCGGGGCGCGCGGGCAGAGGCGCTCCCTCCTACGTTCGACGTCATAGTCCAGACGGAGGTGCACGACGTCACAACAGTCGGCCTCGCCAACAAGGGGCAAGAAGAGAAAATTCTCGGCTTGATGTGGAAAACGAGCACGGATGAGCTGAGCTTGAACCTTACACTCGCACGGCTTCCAGGCGGCCTCATCGGCACCGAAGCGCCTACCAAACGAGACGTTGAAAATAGTTATGTCGTTATACGACCCACTCGGCCTTGCATCGCCCGTGACTGTTCGAGCCAAACAGATACTACAGGAAGCCTGACGTCTCGGTACGAACCGGGACGAGAAGTTTGACGAAAGCCTCAGAGTACAATGGGCATCGTAGATACAACATTTAGAACAGTTGAAGTCGATACGCTCCCGCGGTGTTACCCCGGGTACAGTGACGCCTGCACGCTCTAAATACATGTCTTCACGGACGCCAGCGAAGCAGCCTACGCGACAGCGGTGTATTGGTGAGAGACGACACCAGATGCGCGTGTACACGTGACGCTCGTTATGGCAAAGGCGAGAGTAGCACCGCTTAAGGTGGTGTGAATCCCGAGACTCGAACTGCAAGCCGCCGTCATGGGTACGCGAGTCGCTCAAGCGGTAATAGAAGAACATCGCGTCAAATCCGAGACCGTCGTGTACTGGACGGACAGGAAGACCGTACTGACGTGGATTAGAAAAGAAGCGCGAGCGTACAAAGCATTCGTCGCACACCGCCTAGCCGCCATAGAAGAGCATAGTAAAGGTGAAGACTGGCGCTGGGTACCAACGAAAATGAACGTGGCAGATGCGGCTACGCGCGACGTGCCAGACAGCTTTAACTCCGAACACGAGTGGTACACCGGACCGTCGTTCTTGTACGAAGACCCGTCACTATGGCCCGTAGAGAAGCACATCGCCCCTGACGTGACAGGCGAAGAGCGCACGATGACAGCTGTAGAGAAACGTCAAACACTTAGAATTATAGAAGCCGTACCGGACCCGTATAGATTTTCCAAATGGGAAAGGCTCTTACGAGCAACAGCGAGAGTTCTTCAGTTTATAGCTTTGTGTAAGAAAACCGCAGAGAAGGTTTTATAAAAGAGAACACAGAAAAATGGACAGAAGGATCCAGATTGGCGTCACGTGACGAAGACGAGGACCAACACCAAGTCGGGCAGAGCGGCACCTCGTCCAGCCGCCGACTCCCGAAACTTCGTGCGTCTCCCCGCAGAACACACCCGCGACGCCGAGGACCTTCTTGTGAAGGCGGTACCTTCGGCGCCAACCTTTGGGACCTGCGGCGCGGAGGAGGTGTCGCCAGAGACAGCCGCCTTTTTTACGTTACCCGTGGAGATGAACAACGGAATGATCACTCTACGCAGTCGTAGAATAGCTACAGAGGAAATCTCCGAACAGACAAAGAGACCGCCAATCTTAGGCGGCGATCATCGTATTACGCAGCTATACATAGATAGGACACATAGAAAATTACATCACAGCGGTACAGAGTTGGTAATCAATGAAATACGCCAACACTATTGGATTCTTCCTAGATGTCTACCGTGCCGCATTAGAAAAACGCAGCCACCTGAGCCAGCCACCGGGGATCATCCGAAGACGCGGCTTGCTCACCATCAGAGATCCTTCACCTACACGGGCCTTGATTATTTCGGGCCGCTCTCCGTAACCGTCGGTAGACAGCGTCACAAACGTTACGTGGCACTGTTTACATGTCTCACTTCCAGGGCAGTACATCTGGAGGTCGCAGCCAGCCTGAGCGCCGACTCCGCAATCTTGGCGCTGCGCAGGTTCGCAGCGAGCCGAGGTTGCCCAGCAGAGATCTACTCGGACAACGGCACCAACATGCACGGTACCAACCGAGACATGCGAGACGCCGTCGCCGAAGAAGCGAGTCGCCGTGGCACGGTATGGCGCTGACGGGGGGTCGCATGGGAGCGCCTCGTCAGGTGCGTGAAGACCACCCTCTATACGGTTCTTCACGAGCGCCATCCGCACGAAGAAGTCCTAGCTACACTACTGTGTGAGGTCGAATATACAGTAAACAGTCGACCCCTCACACACGTCTCCGTCGACGCAGCAGACGACGAGGCCATCACCCCGAACCACATCCTGTTCGGTGGTTCTGCTCGCCTCCCTCCACTGAGCGAGTTCAGCGAGGCTGACCACAACAGCAGCAAACACTGGCGGCGCGCCCAAATCCTCGCCGACATGTTCTGGCGCCGTTGGGTGCGCGAGTACCTACCAGAGCTGCAACACCGGCGGGAGCCCCATGGGTCTGGGCTCAACCTCGAGGTCGGTGACCCCGTCCTGATCGCCGACGGCCAACTCCCGCGCAATACCTGGCCGCGCGGTCGAGTTGTGGCTGTCTACCCGGGCGCCGACGGCGCCATACGCACTGTTGAGGTACCCACAGCAGCAGGCGTCCTCAAACGGCCCCCCTGCTGGTCCCCCTGCCCAAGTGACGAGGCGTCGCTCACCGGGTGATCTGCAGCACCGCCACACGATGGGTCGCGCGCGTTGCTGCACGGCTGGAGAGATGTTCGCGCCAGACATTAAAAAAACTATAGTAGTGAATAGTGCAAGTGAAAATTGTATAAAAATAGTGCTATCAAATCGTGCGGTACACCGGGTTCGGTTCCCGGACGCGTCAAAGTGGTAAAATAACGCTAAAATAGTGAATATTCGCAAATCGTTAATAAGAAGTACTGTGTAGTGCATAAACATTAAAACGAATACTTGTGCTAACCGTGGGGACTAGATATCGATCATAAATAGTGTTATCAGTTGTGATAGATAAGAACTAATAGTTGATAAACAGCTGTTTTGTTTACATAGTAGTTTTATAGTTTTATAAGTGCTTTTTAGCTTTAAATAGGCTTAAAATCATGTCTAAATAGTTTCTTATCGCTAGTTATTGGTTTATATGGTCGAAATAATCATAATAACAAACATTTGCATGTTTATTATAAACTTTGTTTATGTACGATAATGTTTTCTTAAGAAAGTCTGTATTTTTACTTATGCATCGTAGGTTTTCCTGTAATGACTTAAAATTGAATAAAGATATTTTGATGGCGTTTGTTTTATTGGATGCTTCATATAGTTGCACACAACGGCCCACCAAAATAACATACATAACTATAGTATTTCATAGTTTTTTAATAGAAAATATAGTGGGCGGACCCTTGTGTGACGACATTTTCCGATAGTTTTTCTTGAATAACTTAGTGACGCAAACAACTAGGTTTAGTTAATAGATATAACTGATAATAGATATAACTTTCTAAGACCTATCTAGCTATGTATAGAACATATATGCATGTATACTATCTAAGTTAATTACATGTATGTACTTTATCACAAATAAAGATTTCACCGAAGTTAAGTCAGGGGGTGCTTCTGTCTATTGGTCTGTCCGACCATTAGACAGGGCTTCGGGTACGCGCTCCCGGCTCTCCGAGCTACTGTAGTCACTACCCCATATCCGTCCAGTGATTACAGTACCCCCGCCTACAACCCCCTTCTTCCTCGTCATTCCATCCTATCCATTTACCCCGTATCTCCTATCACCGTCCTCTATAACGATCACATTCCCAAGGAGGGTTGGCGTCAGGCAGGCGGCCGGCTATTAAAACATATGACAAAACCTTCTGCAGTATGGGCAAATGTATACATGAGTGCGATAGGATTAGGGCGTTCCCCGCAGGCGACGCGCAGGGGCAGCACCCGGCTCCTGCGAGAAGTATGCAAGGGTTGTTGCACTACTCCGGGCGAGTGCAACGTAGGAAGCGAGCCTGTGACGTAAAGGTGAGGTTTGCAAGTTGGAACGTAGGTACGATGACTGGAAGAGCTAGAGAGTTAGCTAGTGTTTTGAAAAGAAGACGAATAAATGTGGCATGTTTGCAGGAAACAAGATGGAAAGGTACGAAAGCTAGGGAGATCGGTGAAGGATACAAGTTTTATTATTGTGGAAGTGATGGCAAAAGAAATGGTGTGGGAATTTTGTTAGACGAAAATCTGAAAGATGGCGTGACAAGTGTAAATAGAGTTAATGACAGATTGATTGCTGTGAAAGTGATGTGGCAAGGTATTATTCTGAATGTGATAAGTGTGTATGCCCCTCAGGTAGGCTGTGATGATTGTGAGAAAGATAAGTTTTGGATGGATTTCGATAGCATGATGACGAATATACCGGAGAATGAAGAGATTATTGTGGGAGGAGATTTTAATGGACATGTGGGACGAACAAGTGAAGATTATGAAAGAGTACATGGAGGTTGGGGACTCGGCAGCCGAAATTGTGCGGGAGAAGCAATTCTCCAAGCCGCTGCCGCTTTTGACCTAGCAGTTGCAAATACTTGGTTCCAGAAAAAAGAGCAACATCTGATCACATACAACAGCAGCCACCACATGACCCAGATCGACTATTTCTTGCTAAGACGTAATCGACTCAAATGGGTCAAAGACTGTAAAGTGGTACCAGGAGAAGGTTTAGTCTCGCAGCACAGGCTCCTGATGGTCGAACTTAAGATTCGAATACGCTCTCAAAGAACCAAGCAGCAACTGACTCCAAGAATAAGATGGCATATGTTAGGGAAGAATGAATGTGTAGAAAATTTCAGAGATAGAGTGGTAGATAAGATGTTGGAAATGGGCGATATGAATGGTATTAGTGTCAATGAGTGTTGGGAAGAGATGAGTAAATGTATTAAGTGTGTAGCAAAGGATGTGTTAGGAGAGTCGAAAGGGAAACGTATGAAAGACAAGGACACGTGGTGGTGGACAAAAGAGGTACAGAATGCACTTAAGGAAAAGAAAGCAAGGTTTAAAGAATGGCAGCTGATGAAAGGAGGAAATGAATCTTTAGAAGAAAGTAAGAAGAAGGAATATAGTGAATGTAAAAAGAGAGCCAAACAGGCCGTAGCCATTGCTAAATCCAAAGCCCTAGACCATTTGTACGGGTTACTTGAAAAACCCGAGGTTCATAAATATTTATACTGCATGGCTAAAGCTAGAGAGAGAAAGGCGAAGGATGTATGCCATATTAAGTGCATGAAAGATGAAACAGGAGCGAATCTTATGGACGAAGACAGTATAAAAGAAAGATGGAGGACATACTTTGAAAAGTTAATGAATGAGGAGAACGATTGGAACGGAAACCTTGAGAATGAGCTGATGAATATTGGTTTAGTGAATGAAATAAATATGGACGAGGTAAAAAAGCTGTTAGTGGAATGAAGAATGGAAAAGCGTTAGGACCAGATGGAATACCAGTAGAAGCATGGAAAGCGTTAGGAGATGATGGATGGGCGTGGCTGATTTTATTCTTCAATAAGCTGTTGCACGAGGAGACCATACCCGAGGAATGGTGCAACAGTTACTTGGTGCCCATTTTTAAAAATAAGGGTGATATCCAAGAGTGCAACAATTATCGGGGAATAAAGTTAATGCCTCATAGTATGAAAGTATGGGAGAGAGTAATTGAGCAACGCCAGCGTGACGAGAGTGAGATCTCACGAAACAAATTTGGTTTTATGCCTGGTCGAGGTACGGTGGATGCTTTTTTTGCACTTCGCCAAATGTGCGAAAAATACAGGAAGGCGCATAAAAACTTGCACATGGTCTTCGTCGACCTTGAAAAGGCATATGACCGAGTGCCTCGTGAAGTCGTGTGGTGGGCCCTGAAGAAGAAAGGAGTGCCTGGGAAATACCTGACGTTGATTCAAGCCATGTACGCTGAATGCCGAACCCAAGTCCGATCCGCAGCTGGTATCACAGCCAGATTCGATGTGGCCGTAGGCTTGCACCAAGGGTCGGCCCTTAGCCCCTACCTCTTCCTGTTAATTATGGATGCTATATCATCGGACATACAGGAAGAGGCACCCTGGTGCATGCTGTTTGCCGACGACATCGTTCTAGTAGCAGAGAGTGGACAGAAGGTGCAGAGCAAGCTGGAAGAGTGGCGGCAAAGATTGGAGAATGTAGGCCTGAGAATCAGCAGAACCAAAACAGAATATATGTTCTGTGACTTTGGCGGTCTCTCCAGTCCTATACCGGTAACACTCGGCGGTACACTTCTACCAGTAAGCTCCGATTTCCGCTACCTAGGTTCACTCCTGCAAGATGACGGCGAAATTGATCGGGATGTTAGGCAAAGAATCAACGCAGGATGGATGAAATGGCGACAGGTCTCAGGCACAATATGCGACCACAAAATGCCTGTGAAATTAAAGGGCCGCATTTATAAGTCGATTATAAGGCCTGTCGTACTGTATGGAGCTGAGTGTTGGGCTACAAAGAAGATGGATGAGAAACGATTGTATGTGGCAGAGATGAGAATGTTACGATGGATGTGTGGAGTGACAAGAATGGACAGAATTAGGAATGATTACGTTAGAGGTAGTATGAAAGTGGCGCCCATTGATGAAAAGATAAAAGGGAGTCGATTGGCCTGGTATGGACATGTTATGCGGAGAGATGAGATGTATGTAGGTAAAAAAGTGATGAATATGCATGTAGAAGGACGAAAAGGAAGAGGACGGCCAAGGAAAAGATGGATGGACTGTGTGAGGATGGATATTAAAGAGAAAAGGGTAAATGATCGGATGACTGGTGACAGAGAAGTATGGAAGAGAAGGACATACTGCGCCGACCCCAAATAAATTGGGACCAGGGCAAGACAATGAATGAAAGATTTCACCGAACACCTGAACACCATCGCTCCCAACGTATGAAGATGTTTTATTTCTGAAGCCCCGAATAGATCGAAGCCATACAGTCCACACACATGTAGAAGATCATCGTCGTAGGAACACTCGCCAGTCACACACCACCAGCGCACTGTGGCGGACCAGCTAAGGTTCGATTCCTGGCATCCGTCACAGTTTTCTTAATTATAACCTGTGTCGTTTCGACGCGCTTTTATCTAAACCACCATACTCAGCAATACTACTTTGTGTGTAAGCTTATGAATTTATTTTTATTATATATTAAAATTGCAACGAAAATTTAGAAACTTAAGTAGGCTTTTCAAGTTAAAGAATATGTTTTGCGGGCGATAATAAAATATCGCGAGTGAGTTTCGCCTCCAAGGGCAATTATGGAGCTCGATATAATGCGTGACCTGACGCGAACATAACCTTTGACTAGACTAGACTTTTTGAACTCATAGTGACACAATATTATTTCTATCATTGTGTAGTGAAACCTAGATATATTATCTGTATCGAATCTAAAAGATATATTTTCATAGTCTAAGGATATTTCCCATAGGCAAAAAGTGTCAGTTGTCATGTTACACACGGGGACAGCTAAGAGATAAAAGAAAAATGTGTTCTAAAGAAAAATATATAATTTTCACGGTAGCCGTGTGGAGGGGATCCCTAGGGACCCGCTGAGTTTGGGCTCTCCCCAATAAAACGTTATTCGAAGGTTAACAACGTTTAACATGGTCTCCTTTAATTTCGTGTTGAGAATTGAATCACCATTTCAGGAATTAACAAGCGTTTGTGCCAATTATAAATATCACTAAATGTTCACGCATTACAACGATTAAGATAGTTACTATTCTTTTACGTTCAGTGTTATATTTTATTACTCGTTATTACCTAGCTTATTAGAATATTTTATTAAATATGTCTATGCCGCGTCTAAGCAGTAGAGGTAAGCAATGGATATACTTTTATTTTAAATATAAATTCTTCCGTGTCTATAGCATTTAACTAGATTTATATTTCGACTAAGTATTTTTAGGCGTAAATAATGATCACGTGAAGTTAAGCAAGTGGCATTATGATGTCCGTGGTTGTCTTGTTACAATATGTACAGGAAATACAACATCTAAAATTGCCACAAAGGATGAGACATTTATCTCACTGGACGATATAATGTTATGGAAACCTTCCAACAATTATCCGTCGAACCGCAAAATCATTGTTGTTATAATAACAAAATAAGAATCACTAATATAACTTCCCATGACAATCGTTTATTTCATTCTGGGAATACAACAGTCGCGAAGGCCAATAGAATAAATGTTAAAGGTCGATAGTCTATAGGAAAAGCCATCCATCTCTTGAAGGTGAAAAGAAATGTCCGTTCTGAACATCGCGAAAAGCGACGTTTCTCAACATTTGTAATGTAAGGCTTGATACGCTTGTTTATACTTTAGCGTTGGAATTGATTGATTGAGGTGACACTCTTAGTAACCATGTAAATAATGTGACCTACCAAATATGTTTTGGATGATGCTCAAAAGAAAAAGTCAAAGTATATACCTATGTATGTTTATGCACTGTTTAGTACCAATAGTACAAGATCTTCTTAGTTTGGGACTACATAGTGTTGTGTGTATGTGGTAGAATATAATAATAATATTATATTAGCTATATATTATTCAGAATTGATCACCTTTACGGTAATTAGGCTTGCTTTGACCATGATCTCACCGGTTAAGATGCTTTGATCGACAATAAGGCGGTCCGTTGGAGGTACGGAGAAAGCTTTTAATAAAAGCCTCGTCTCTATGGCTCGGTAAGCTACTGAATAGACACAGCCTGTCGATTTCACTGTAACACCTTTAAATATTCTGTGAACTGGTGTAACTCGTAGCCTTATAATGGTGTTGTCTACACCGTGTAGGCAACTACCGGAAAATGTGAGCCTTTACATGGTAGTTATAACGAAGACAGGAGAATATTGTTAAAATCTATTTTGTTATATCACTGTATGAATTGCCATTTTTTTGTTGTGCGTATGTTGTGCTGCACATCGTGTGTAGCGCCTTAATCTGTGTACAACACTCTAGCGGCTAGCCTTTTGACAAAAGCGTACAGAGTACAAGTGCAGACGAATTAGCCGTGCTGACTCGGGAGCTGCCTCCGGACCTGGACTCAATACAATTGCCAGGGTGGATAAGGCGCGAGTGGTCGTGGCATATCTAGCAAGTGGCCGGATAAAATGGAACGACATAAGAGATAAACATGGGAGAATAATGGCCACATGGCATAGGAGATAGGAGACTGGTGATAAGTATAGAATAATATGTAGATATTTCCGGAAGTAAAACTCGGCATGTTGTCTGATTGTGATTGTCTCGGAATATGGCTGCTTCAGAAAGAGATTGCAAGGCGACTTTCATGGTGAATGAAAATGTATACTATACCACGAGGTATGTACGGCCATTGTAGGTGATAGGAAATGTGTCCTATTACATGAAACCTTAAAATATTTCCCATTCTAAATAATAAAAAAAGTTTGACTTAATTAATTTGAATTTAAAGTAAAATATAATCGCGTCGAATTTGATTCAAAATACTAAGTGATTTTTATATGCTGCTATTTAAAAGGACTTGCAAATCGTAATAGCTTCTGGTACGGCAAATTCCAGCCTTTGACTGCACTTTGTAATCTATATATTAAAAGAATTTGTGTTTTATAATACGAGTTGGCCAGCCCGTTCTACCCAACTGATTCACATGATTTTTTTTTAAATGAAAGCTCTCGCTGCATAGATTTGTCATCAAGCATTAGAAATTACCTAACTTGGACATTCATCAAGTTATATGCAAAAACAGTTTTCTCCCATACATTTTTTACGTTTTCGTAGCCGTAGTCAATGACTTTCTGCTTCTATATATCTGGTTCTCATTGAGGTAGGCGTTTCGTAATATGCCTATAGCACGCGCTGAAAAGAGCTCTTTCATTTGATGGTATGCTCATTTAAATTGGGTAAGTTTGAAGGAAGATAGGTGTGGACATTGAATTTATTTTTCAATATTTTCCTATAAATTTCTAAAGATTCCATTGCTTTCTCTCTACATGGACGGTTCTAAATTCAAAAATGTTTTAATGGCATCTAATAAGTTCCTTGCGGTAACTGCCAAGAAAAACCGTTATGCCTCCTTAAGGTGACCTTGCCTTACTTTCATACGGGTGTGAGTGTGGTGGTGTGTAAAATTAAACCCGATGTTGGTAAGATTATCACTATAGTGAATTATCGCTGATGGCAGGTAATATTCCCCGAATGTTACCAGTTAACCCTTAATGTTGGGTAAACTGATCTCTGATGTTGAGGAATTTTCCTTACGTTTTATGTTACGAAAATGTTTGTGTTTTTAAATTACGGACTTTCTTCGGGCATCTTAATTTTTTTTATGTGGAACATATTACAGCGGTTCATATTACTATAGTATTCATAGTATTATAGTGTTAGTACGAATAGTAGTTTTGGTACAAATAGTAGTTTTGATAGGAATAGTATTTTCGGTAGTAATAGTAGTTTTGGTAGAAATAGTATTTTTGGCATAGGGTAAACAGTATAATGATTGGCACCCTAAGCCGGTTTCTACTACTAAGTAACAAATTCTCAGGAAAATACAAATTCAATAATATTTTCTATGGTTTTGTCGGAATTGTGTTTACATGGGTATTAATAAAAATAAAACATCGTATTTAATAAAGCCGTTTTATTAGCATAAAAATGTGCTCAAACTTATTTCTTAAGAAAAGTACAATCATTGGCACCCTAGTATAGTTATTGGCAGTACCAAAAAGGTACAATCATTGGCACTTTTGGCCCAAGGCCGTGATACCCAGACAGTCTTAAGTCTTGATATCCGGTTCTTTATACATGTATTCTATGTAATCAAAATATATATTTATAAATGTTTATGTAACCTTCTAATATTTCTAACATAAGTCTATATTTGAAAGAAGTTTAGTTCATTTACCACGTTTTATTTCTTTCTTTCGGCATATTTTTCTAATGTAGCTCATCTTGTCTCTTAGATACATATGCAAATGAGCCCTGTTTCAGTTTCTCACAAGCATTTTGTTCGTAATATTTTTGTCTATACTAAGTTCTTTGTTTAATGCTATATCTGTCCTGATTTCTGGGCACTTTGTAGAGAATGGTTGCCATCTCTGTACGACCGTACCATAGTAAGTTGGATGTAAAACGCGAAGAAATATACAATCTAAAGTTGTTTGTATGCGAATTTGACAGAAAACAAACAAAAATCGGAAAAAAAATATGATTCTAAAATGTGCCAATGACTATGTTGTTGAATAATTTTTATGTATAGTCATTGGCGCTATCGGAAAAGACGATCCATCTATTTAATTGCGCAAAACTAACGTTTATTAAGCTTTAATAAAGAGAATAGATACAAATAAATAGGTACTTTTGTGTAAAATTCATTAAAAATATATTTTTCGCTTCGGAAAGTGACTACCTAACCTAAACATTTCATTATTTTTTTAGGCAATTTTCCTAACATTTTTTTAAAAACAGTTGTTAAAGAAAAATGGTTCATAGTTAAGATTTAAATATTTGTTCTGTGTATAAGAAATAGGTTAATCCTGCTTATGAATGTATTTCTGTGACATAATAATATAAGATTTGCCTAATATTCAGGATAATTCAGCAGAGTGCCAATCATTGGGGGGTGCCAACATTACTATAGTTTATCCTATATTGTAGTTTTGGTAGCAATGTTACTTACAATTGCTACCAACGCTACCATTTCTACCAAAATTATAAACGTATGTGTTACATTTCTAAACTATGATGGATTAATCACATCCATACACAAAACAAAATAAATGGTGCTTCTCACAGAAATATTTAGCTGAGACTAACAGAAAAAAACAGGGAGGATAACAGAAAAAAGACCTATTTTCTTACTTAAAAAAAAAGTTGTTTATCTATAATTTTAATTTTGATTGTAAAATATTGACAGTTAAAAAAAAGTGAAGTTAGCGTAAGTTAGTTACTTACGTTTCTGATTTAATAACGTATTTATTTTGCGTAGTTGTGTTTTTTTTAATTATAATGATGGTTCTTGGAAGGAAATTGAAAAATGCTCAGAGAAAGTTTGAACAAAGAATCTTGGTCAATGACGGCCCTGTTGGAGATTTGGAACCGGATGGTCCTACTACTGCTAAAAAAATACGGGTAGAAACGGGTTCAGATTTGATAAATTCTACCATCAACAATTTTCAAGTGATTTCCGTTCTTGGTGACGGTAATTGCTTATTCCGCGCAATTTCTTATTGTTTATATGGAAGAGAGAATAATTATGAAATTCGTTTGGCCACTGTTGATAACATTGTCAATAAGTGGGATGTATATAGTAACTTCATTGTTGTGGCCGAAGCATATGGCCAGACCATTACAAATGCAACAGATTACAAACGTGTGATGGGTGCCAATGGACAGTACGCAGGGCATGCTGAACTTCAGGGGGCCAATTCTGCTATTTTTATATGACATTGATATCATATTTTGAATGGATTTAAAAGCGGTATTCTGATAACCTAATGTCATTATCGTATAATTTAAAATAAACAGTTCGTCGTTGACACATACGATCTCGTTATAATTTCATTCAAATATCATATAATTTAGAAGAATACGCTTTTTGTGACGTAAGTATGACACTGACATGATATCGCGACTATATTTATTTAGCGGAATTGGGCCTCAGAGTGTAAGTGAGCTATATCCCGAGTGTCAATTCAGAGTTCACCTGGCAAACAGTAATACGATTACTGACTATGGTACTGGCGAAATTGTTCATAACTTGCTATTTTCTGGGCACCTTGACGAAGGACATTACAGTGTCCTAATGGAGTTTTATTTATTAGATAAGGCTACTATGTACTCATCACACCTATACATAAGAGCTTTTTTATAATATTAAAATATGCTGTGGAGCAGCACGGGTCCTCTAGTTAATAAATTATTATTAGTACCAGTAAAGTAGATGTATTTATGTGTCTGTGTTTATTAATACGGTATATAGCACATGCATTTTTTTAATTGAAAACTGCCCTGGCTTCGCTTTTATTTTCTGGGAAAAACGGGACTAATTCTCTTCCACCTTACTATCCGAGCATACGTTTAAGAAGTAAAAATGTTTTCTAGAGCTAGACTTGCTGCATATTCGTATGAAGAAAATGGCAGTGAAATGGTTTTGTGGCGTAAAAAATAGTTTCTAACCATTGTTCAAAATTCATATCATATTTTGTTTCCAATACAAAGTAGGTACGTCTGGTTTTATGCATTAATCAGTATCAAACTAGAACATGTATACTGGTTGATAGAAATATAGCTTTAGGTATCTTTATCTACAGTAGTAGATAAAGATACCTAAAGCTATATTTTAATTAATTAATAATTGAGTATTGCACTCTGCCTGAGTGCATGAGTATTGCACTCTACGAAGGATAAGGTTATATGTTTACGAAAAAACAAAATGTATAAGCAGGATGCAAACTCACCTTCCTTTTTTTGGTAAATAAATTAAGTAGGCATGCATCGCAGTGGATTTAACATCCAATCAATGAAACAAAGAGTGAAACAAATTCTTGTATGGTGTGCTAATGGAACCAGCACCTCTCCCTAAAATGTCCAACGTTGAGGCGGCCGGTAAAACCTCTACGCCATCCGTGTATTCAAAGTCTTCAAAGTGATGAAAAATGTAGCCCAATCACTCTGGAAGCAAAGTGCTTTTGGTAATATTTGGGTTATCAATTCTTGGCAAGCCAACCTCATGTTTCAAAGTAACATACCTAATAGCGAATATTAATAAATTAAAGTTTATCGCTGAAACGTCACCATTAAACCACTTAATTAAAACGCTTTTCACGTTAATTACACCGTTAATTAATTATAAACAGTATGTTACACGTACGGCAAACTTTCTCAATTTACTACTTATTACACTCGTTACATATGTATGTATCTATAATTTAATTACTAGTAAAGTTCTTCAGTGATGAAGTTTGGAATGGAAATAAGAAATGGTTCAGTATTGGATTTTTCTATGCGTTTTCAGATGGCTTCAAAATAAGTTCCTTTTAACTTTTTGGGTTTTATAGGGCATCTAAAGTTACAAAGTAAATAATTAATAATTTTAATGAATTGAAGATAATATTTAATGAGTCACGGTCTCCAATTCAAATTGTGAATCGGCACCGAGAAGTCGCATAATATGACTCTCTTCAACAATGTGTCTAGTTGTTTGGGATCGTTTCTCACACGGAACATTTCTTTGCGTGAGCCGCACATTGTCGATCCGTCGGTTTTTCTTTATGTGGGTTATTTAAATGTTAGCAAATGTCACTGCGAAGTAGGATAGTAATGCGGCAGATTGATAAAGAAAGACAACTAGAATATAAGATATACATACATTGCCCAAATTAAGAATGATTCAAACATCCATTTCATATGCACAATTTCGATAGCCATCGAAATATTGTATACAAATGCCTAACTAAAATGTCTTGGCACTTTCAAAATATTTGGCAACTGGTCATGCTGAAGGGACTATAAACCAGGTATAATCAGTGCGTTAATGTATGTATGTTAATTTATTTTATAGTAATAATATTGATCAGAACTGACACGACGGTCAAAGTTAGAAAATTAAATGACATGATCCCTACTCCCTACTTATAATATTATAAATTCGAAAGTGTGTGTGTATGTATGTATGTAAGTATGTATGTTCCGTTTTCACGCTAAAACGTCTGAACCGATTTTGTTGAAATTTTATATAGAGATATATTGGACCATGGAGACGGACATAGGCCACCATAAGTTGCAAAAAATAAACTGGGAGGGATTGTAGGGAGGGTAGAAGTTTGTACGGCACAAATTTACCTCTTGGAAGTAAGAACGCATGCGCTAATAATTGAGTGCTGCGCATGTGCTATTGCATATCTGTCAGTACTGTCACGTCATACATAATGTCATATTATGCACGTTGATCAAATTGTTCGCATAATTATATAAACTTTGACTGTATGCAAGGGGATTTTAGTATATACCTTTCGGTAGATAACGGTAGATAATGTCATGGATACTGACCGAGTTACTTTGTACCTTACAGAGTTTCTGAAGTCTTTAGAATAATCAGGAATGTCTTCACACAACTTAAGACTGAAAGTAGATTTGTGTTACCCGCAATTTAACGCGAGCGAACCCGCGGGCAAAAGCTAGTACCTATGTCATAATTATGTTTGTTTGCTCCCCTCCCTCTTTATCGGTACCGTGGACGTCTCTTGGTATACTTATGAATGGCTCTATCGGCAAACTTGAAAATAACTCACAAATGTTGTTATAACCTTTTTTAACGATAAAGATTTGTTGTAACATATGTATATTAGTAAAGACCCAACAATTCTAATTAAAGGTTTTGTAACAGTTTTTCTATTGCGAACCGATACACTATTAATTGCGTCGAAAGTTTTCTTATTTTCACAAAACACATTAATATTAATATTTAATGAGCCTTAACAATTATCATTCGTTTCAATATTTTCACTTTCATATTGTATCCAAACTTCATGAAGTCAACACGTTTTTCGGCAAAGTAGAATATTGAGACATCTTTATTTTAACAAGAAAAATGTCTAGAGACACAACGTCTTTACTAAGGAACGTTTGTAAGTATGTGTATTATGCGGGCGCGGGCAATTGTTGGTACGAAGATATATACCCGGAAAATAAACGTTATCAACTGTACAGTGTTATAACATTTTCTATTTACACAACCATGATTTTCCTTGAAAATCTCGCCGCTTTGTTCGGAAATTTTCCTGAAGTGGAAAAGAATTCAGCCGTCATGTTCGCCGCAATACACAACATTGTGCTCACTAAAATGTTTCTGTTGCTGTATCATAAAAAGTCCATAAGGAAATTAAACTACGAAATGGCAACAGTCGGGGAGGATCTCGAGGAAGAATACGTTATGAGGAAACAATACACTAAAGCAACAGTCGGTATATCTCTGTATGTCATTTCGGTGTACCTGTCGCTTACAGCGTACGGAGTGGAGAGCGCCAGGCGAGCTATCGTAGAAGGTTTGTACTGAGATCGATCGTAGTTGTAGCTCGGCAGCCCCTCTAAGGGACGCCGCAACTTATTACTGTTATGAAAACAACTTAAAGTCACTCTCACAGCGTAATCTTGTGAACATCTTGTGACATCGCCATAATCTTACATCCTTTATTTTATTTTTGTAGGGACTCCTTTTTATACTGTGGTCACATATTTGCCGTTTTACGAGGACATTTCGCTCGTGGCATTGATTTTCCGGATATTTTTTTACCTTACATGGTTGTACATGATGTTACCGATGATGTCTGCCGATTGCATGCCCATCACGCATTTGGTAACCATGACATACAAGTTTATTACTCTGTGTCATCACTATGAAAGTATAAGGAAGGATTTTGAAGAAGATTTACTGAGGTTGAGTAAAATAGAAGCCACGGAGAAGCTGAAGGCAAAGTGCTTGGACGGTATACGAATGCACCAGACACTCCTCTAGTAAGTGACGTAACTGTTTTGTATTTTCATTGTAAGTAGTGGAATAAGTGTCCTTTCTGTCTTGGTACGGCTTAAGGCGGCTATAAATTTAGTTTATTTGTTCAATAAAGTGGAATGGTACCCGTATGCAAAAAAACAAACACTAAAATGTAACTCTTTTACGTAATAGAAGTTGAAAATCTTTCTAGTTTGTGAATAATAGTGCTACAAAAAATCCTATTCGTATTAGAAAGATAGAAATATGTTTGTAGCAAATCGACAAACTGACCACGTAAGCGTAACATTTTTTCGTATAAAGTATCATGTAATGTTCTTTGTTTAGTTTAGCCGACGAGATACATCGTGTTTTCGGAATAATAATGTCACTTCAAGTTTGTGAAAGTTCTGCCGTCGCCGTTTTGCTGTTGCTTCGTTTGGCGGTATGTTAGACCTTTTGTCATAGACTTTCAACTTAATATTACTGTTCCTTGAATAACTTTAAGGCTTAATATGCGTGTGTTTAGCAGATAATTATGTTAAAATCTTTCAAGGTGGTTGTTTTCTATAGTAAGCATTTAAGTGAAACAGTAAAAGTTGCTTACAATATATCGCTATTTTAATTTTCGTGGCATCCCAACAGCCCTGGCGTTCCGCGGAGCACACTTTGAGAATGTCCGTGTATTTTTAATCTTCTTGTTGATTATTTCCCAGCTGTCTCCTCATCTGGATTTGACGAACGCGTTCATGACGTACACGTTTGTTGGCTCTTTGTTCTTGTTGCTGGCTTTGAACCTCTGGAACGCTGGCGAGGTTACTTACCAGGTAAGGTGTTATAAGTTAAAACAATTAGCACAAGTACAATAGTTTCATTACATAAAGAGAATTACTCTACCGCAACTATCCGTTTATTTGTCTGCGACAAACTTAAAAATTACGGCATAGATTTTCATGCAGTTTTCACGATTAGAAAGATTTCAGAAGGTTTTTATGCTTTCCATAATTACGCAATTGAGACTTGTTGCATAAAAGCAATAAAAAGAAAGAGTATATTTTTTAAATATAGCACGTAGAGCATTTAAACCATGTACACCGCATGTTGTATTGTGAGGTTTCAAATTCGTAACATTTTGAGATCGATGTTGTCAAGAGGAAAGTTGTTATACTAACAAGCGCCCATTGCATATCACTCGTCTAAAATAGACGAACATAGTCGAGTATAGTCTCTTTAAAACAATATCATACCGTAGCAGCTTACAATTGAACACACACTGATACAACTTTATTCCATGCATAGATTTAGCGAGCGTAATTCTACTGCGATATATGCAGTGCTAAGCAATTTCTCCTCGCATATTGAGTTCATACAAAATACGTAGACGTATGTGAATAGTGCATATTATGTGAATAAGAAACAGCTTTCAGCTCGACGTGGTAACGACCTAAGTCATCAGCAATCTCTTCTAAATGGACCACCTCGGTTATACGAGTACTTAGGCGAAGCACATTATAATTTGTTTAATATGCGCCATGTTTCTGTACGATGTTGTCCGTATTAATATTTTAAAAGGAATTTTGTCTGTGTTTTGAATGTGAAGCTTTCCTTGTGAAACCATTGAACTGCTTTTGATGAAACTATAATCCAGGGTAAAGGTATCTTTCTATTTACAAAATTTAAATTCTGAGAAAGAATACCAAATGGTTATAAATAAAGGTTAAGTGAAATTGCCATGTTCACCGTGGATGCTCGTCTCTAGTAAGTAGCAACGGATCGAAGATATCACATGCAATATATAAACTATTGACATGCGAGTTCCACGGCGGTACAATAAACTTTGGTGGCAATTTTTATGTTACTGACGCAAAGTGATCTGCAAAGTTATTCAGTACAACGATATATAGGTAGTTGAGATATTGTGCATATTTTTAACGAGCAACAGTGTGCTTGAATTTTAAAACATTAAAAAAATTTGTCTATCATAGTCCACACAAAGTAGCTTATATGAACAATTCTTTACACTAGAATTTTTAAACTAAGTATTAGTTTATATTATTATGAAAACGAGAATTATCGTGATCATAATTTCTCGTAATTTATCTTAAAAGGCTTCGTGTTTCAGCCTTGCTTTGCACTAGCTCTACTGACAACAATGGGCAGTCGTGATACGCTCTCGTATGAAGGCTACCAGGTTCAAAGTCGTTATTATGTTAGCGACTTCCCTTAGTGGTGGGGCTGTCACCCTGTGACAGATTCGGCCGGAAAAAGCAACCGCTAATGTTCAACACTTGCGTCAGGCAGACGTTCAAAGTAGAGTTTCTCTGGCCACTGTACCCGAACGGGTCTTATCGCCACTATTATGACATGCCTATAAAATACCTATACTACACTAAATTTAGATCTTCCTACTTTATAACTTAATGTTTTTTTGTCCAGGCATCATTGCTCTCTAACGCAATATTCAACTGCGGCTGGCATCTATGCGACATAGACAATGTGCGACATCGCGACATTCGACGCCTCGTGCTGATTGGCTGCGCTCAAGCGCAAAAGCCTCTCATCCTCAAGGCGTTCGGCATACAGGACTTATCATACGAAACTTTTGTCTCCGTAAGTACAAAATTCGATTACGATACTATTTAATTAAAATCACACGGCATCTTGTAAAAAAATGAGCACGTTAATTAGTTTTGTAAGAGGCCCTATGGGAATTAATAAGATTTTGTTTCTTTTGAAAAGTAGTGTGCGTTTTTCTTTGGAATATATTGACTTGTTTGATGTGTAGTATTTAAATTAAAATGTGGTAATTATAGCCTATGATGCTTTTATATTTGATAAATATACAAATAAAGCGTCTTTTAGCATTCATTTATGAACACAAGAGAAATACGTATAAGAAATGCTTTGAAAATATTAGTGTACTTTATTTTACTGTTAGATGACGCTTACGGTGTTTTAAGTTAAAACGAAGAAAAATATTTATATCATTTGTTGTTTTAGAGTTGGTAGGACGAAAGAAAACGACTCGTGACATAAAACGCCGTAATCGCAGATAGGTACATGTGCGACTCCAACAATGGAATAACATACATTGATACAAAAGTCGTGTATTTTATTGTCTCTCTATAATTGGTACATTCCGACACAGAAAATCGGAGTACCACTTTGGATAATAATTTATTACTTATAAGATGCAAGGGCATGATACTCCATAAACAAAGTCCATAACATAAGACTTATGCTTGCATTCGATTTTCAGGTTGCAAGGATGACGTACTCAGTGTTCGCAGTATTTTACCAGCGGGGCGAGTAAAGTTCGAAGCTTACAATATGAAACGGTGCGGGGCCAGGATAAGAGGGCTTATGCATCAGATAGTTGAAATAACGGCTGAACTGTTTATTGGTGCAAAGCTAAAAAATTTAATCACACACATTTTGCGAGAACCCGCCTAGCCCTTATATAATGCGCTACTGATATGCAATATCAAAGAAATTGAATTAGGTAAAAGTATTAAAAATATTTGCTTAAGTGGTTTTCCCAGAAATTAGTTACATGATTTTAATGGAGTCGTATTGTATGTACGTTCATGCAGTTTATTTTACTTTTATTCTGAAACATCATCCTCCTAGCGTTATTCCAGTTTCAACCTGGGGTCCACTTACTAGTCTAACCGGATTTGGCTGAATATTAGCTTTTCCACGGAGTGACTGCCTGTCTGACCACCGCAACCCGAAGGGATAGCGATATTCCATGATTTAGACTAGTCTCAGTTTATAACGTCTATAACGATTGTCAAAGATCTTCATGACAACCGGGACCGACGGCTTAACGCACTCTCCGAGGCACGGGACAAGCGATAATTGACAATTCAATACGCACCTAACTCCGAAAAGTCTATGGTGCGCGCCGTGGATTCGAACCCGATGCGATCTGCATGGCAGTCTGTTCGTATCTCCACTAGGCTATCGCTCACTTTTATTCTGATACAATATTTTATTTAATGTAGCTTTGACCTCGATAAATACTCACTTTGAGAGTTACTTAGAAACTGCTTTAAATGTCATGATATTAGGAACCAGACGTTACTATGTTTTTTATCTTTTGTGCTGACGAGCCGTGTACTTTTGTTAGATGATTTGTTTTTTAGATTAGATGGGTTGTTTTTTACTCATTTGTGAATTATATGATAATCCACAGTATTGTCGTAGTTGCGTTAATAGCTTTACAAATACAAGATACAGCAAATAAGATTGTATATTATGCTTTTTCCTTCACTTTTTCCTTTTTACAGAATGAGGAATACGCATAACAGAATTTGACGTAATTTTAGTTTTTTAAAATAAGATATTCCATGGTTTAGACTAGGGTAATTTTTGTCTTAGGTACTGACTACCTATAACGGTAGCGAGGGTTTAACGTGCTCCTCGAGACCCGGGACTAGCGATAATTATCAATCATCAATTATCATAACTTCGAAAAATCAGGGGTGCGCGCCTCGGAATCGAACCCGATACTCTCTGTGCAAAGGGTTTTGGGTTCGATACAGTTGGCACAGTTCAGCAGTCTGTATCCCCACTTGACTATCGCTGTTTATGAATTATAGAGACAGGTGCCTCACGAAAATGCTACATTGATCTTACGATTATATCTAACTTTGAAACAGCTAGGGTTAGACTAAACTCCGAACTATATTTAGCTCTTGTTTAGCCTGATAAGGCCCTTTAAGTTTTAGAATAGTTTGTAGGCATTGTGTGGGCATTCTGTAGGCATTGTGTGAGCAGTATACATAAAAATTAAGAACTCAAAACTTGATCGCCACGCCTGGATATTAAATTTTCATTGTGGAATTGATATACTGTGCTGTGGCGCGAATTAAAAGTTATTTTAACATTCAATTTTTTTGAAATGCATTAGTAAGAAAACGTCTTTATTCTTCAAATATTGCCTCGTCAGTACGTGGTATGAAATATATGAATTTTCGTTGCTTTTAGATTGGGGGTTCTTGTAGCAGTACGATAGCAACAAAGTATCCACATATAGCTTACTAATGAATAGCGCTATGAGAGGGCAATATACATCGTACCATTCAGCTCGTAAACGCCGAGAGAGATAGCGTTTCATCATTAGAACCTTGAATTCCTCACAAAGGCAATATAAAACGCAAATTAATCCCTAAACTACAACTAAAGGAATAGTTTCTAAACACCATTTAGTTGCGAATGTAATTGATATAAATAGACAAGGCCTTAAACTGTCTATTTAGCACGTAAGTGAGGGCGTTACAGAGCCTGAATTGCCAAAGGGTCCACACAGTGTGCCGTAGAAACTTTCCTTAAATCCTTTTGGCAGACCCTTATATCAACTGAGTAAAGATCGCAAAATGCCTAATGTATTTAAATCGCTTTTAACTCTACGTATTTGATGGTCTTGGAATAATAATGAACTAAAATGTTGTTAAGTATGTGATGTGTGTTTTCAATTAAATATTTAATTATACTGACCATTTCTCAACTACTGTGCGATATAAATTGCTTCGACACAAAATGGCGTCGTGTTGAGTCCGAAACAATTTCATTTTAAAACGTTTATCCCCGAATTTTGTACAGACCTTGAGATGACTTCATCTCAACGTCTGTACAAAATTCGGCCAGACCACAACACTTGTTGTGGTCTGGCTTTTGCAATTTACATGTATATTTTTATTGGTATTGGAGGCAGTCGAGCTGTGGACTCGTGGGATGAGAGATGATAATACTGACTGATAAATATAGCTGTGTGTCCCCTACAAAGAAGTAATCATTTGAACATTAACATCATCATCATCATCAGCCCTTATCAGTCCACTGCTGGACTAGGCCTCTCCTTTGAAAGGAGGAATTGGCCTACTATACCACGCTGGCCAAACGGGTTGGTATAGGGTTTGTATCCAGTTTTCCTTCTCTTACAGTGCTGTTTTCTGCATAATATGCTCCCTCTGTCGGCTCTTACGACACCCATGGGATGATATGGGGTGGTGACAATCCGTATTCTTAATCCGTCACCACACGGACAACATGAACATTAACATTTAATGTAAATTAATACTGTTGCAAGTTCAGTTTGAAAAAGCATTTGCATATAATGTAACATTCTTGCGCATCTCTACGGTGCTTTCGTCGTAATGTTCACTGTTGCCCACAGAAATCATTTATCCGTAAAATTGATCTATTTCGATTGAAATAACTAGTCACGGACGTGCACCGTGCATGTGTTTTGTGAAAATGTTTAGACCATTATACTCGTAGGTTTATGTATAAAATCAGGGTTAACTAAACCCTGAGCGTGGTAGTTACATAAAGTTTGATGCATTCACTATCTACCGGAATGGAATAAGAAGAATTATCTGATTTGTAATCGGATAGCTGAAATTGATAGAGGATGGAAATATTATAGAATAAAAAAAAATATTCTATACGCAGTTCTACAATGTCTTTCAACTAGATTTTGAAGTTATAAGAAAACTACTCAGTCTGTATCGTCTCCTTAATAAACAGCTTTCACCTAGTATATACCTAATAAATATTCATAGTGACGATCAAAGAATTCCATTTTGGCCACTTTGCTCTAAATCTTCTGATCGTCTAGTATACTTTTATGTATGTCCTGATGATAAAACCTAGCGCACTATATTTTGTTGAAACCACTATCATGCATGTCTTTATATATATTTTTAATAACTAAAGTTTCTGATTCTGGTACTGATTTCGTAGTTATTAGCAACAGACAAGTAAACGCTGCCAAAAATAAATCATTTGTCAAATTATAATAATTCAGAAATTATGAGGGGACAGATAAACGTACTTCTACCAGTTTAAATCATAATCTGCCGTAATTGGGTACTATACTAACATAATATACTAAACTACGCCAATCGTACTTACCACAAGTTTAATATAGCACCCATGAGATTGAAGTTTTTGGCGATCAATATATAATTAATAGAGGTTAATAATCGGACAAAGACGCCGTAAATCACGTGGGACAACAGAAATTTAATATTGCCAGTAAAGATGTAATTTTACGCTAAACTTTTGCAATAGATAGCTAAGTTCGGCTCATTGGCTCCAGTTAGATAGAGCGGTTATTAAATGCCATTTCCACCTAAATCAATATGCCGTGAACAATACCATTGAGCCCCTTCAATTTACATCCTAACTTATGTTGTTGTTTGGAGATTATTCTGACGGCGTGTGCTCTATATTGTGCAAGTTTCCTTCTGGGTTTTTGTTGACGTATTTTTATGCAAAGTTACAAGCTTGTAAAAAATATATACTCCAAGTCAGGCAGACTTGGAGCATGTATTGGTGCTCTTCATCTGCACCGCATTACTCAAAGTCTAATTTGGTGGACCAGGGAAATATCTTAATGGCGGTGTAATAAACCATCACCTGCACATTTAATTTTATTAAATTAAAATAAAATAAACGTTCAGGCGTAACTTCGGGCATCATCTAGTTTTATATATTTTTTATGTCTTGTATGGTGACTTTGTTTCCCTCTGGATTTGGTTCGTCGAATATAAAATTATTGTGCCGTCTTGGTAGATATGATACCTCTCGGTAGACATGTAAATTTTGGGCTTTTTGAGTTTAAGTTAATAAATAAATATGTATTATTCTGTATTTTCATTCGCTCATTCTGTTTTGATGCAGTCCAACCTAGTTATTCTAAAAGTGTTTGAACTATTATCATGAGTTAGCCGTGACCGCGCTGTGACTCTGACACTATAATGACTCTTAATAGCTTCTCATTTAAGATCCAGGATTTAAAGTTTCGGTGAAATTGTCATAAACGGTGATATATTATGCTTAAAATGCACATACTAGGAACATTAATCTGTGTATTCCTATATACTTAGTATCCCATAAAAACAACACTTGCCAAAAATACCAAGTCTCGCGACCGTAAAAGTTGTGAGATCCATGTAATACCAAGTCGTTTAATTAAAAATCTTTAATGTTTTAAATAAATAGATTGACTCGGCCATCGCATGGAAACACAATTTAAAAGTATTAGGTACATATATAAATTAGATTGTTGAATGCGATTGCCAAGTCAATATATTTATTTAAAACATTAAAGATTTTTAATTAAACGACTTGGTATTACATGGATCTCGCAAATTTTTACGGTCGCGACGTATTTTTGACAAGTATTGTTTTTATGGGATCTCATTTCTTTTTGTAGATAGTCTTACTTTAGTCCTTTCCGGTACCTTCTACTTCTTGTACACCAACAACGAATTTCCTTAATTAAAGCTCTAACTGCAAATGTAATTTGGTAATCTTTTATATTTATATGGGATTACAAAGTTATTTATGCAGTTGATGTATCTCGAAAACTGGACCGAAATTGAAATATATTTTAGTTTCTCCTTGGTTCATACACTAAACACTAATTGTTTCCTAAATTTGAAGCTTCTATGTTTGCTAGAAGTGCCTTAGACTTTTGATGATCGGTCAGTGAGTGACAAAATTAAGAATTTTGACTCGTTATAATTCTTAAACTACTGGTTCAAATTGAATAAAATTTGAAATACACTATCTTTATACAATGCTTGCATGGTTAATAAACAATCAGGCTTCTAATTTAATCCACAACCAAGTTATAGGGGGTCGAAAATGGCCTGAATTGCTTCGAAAAAAGGATGGTACGCCCGTGCCGCTTTTTTGCTCGACTTGGTGGGGGCACTGCCGTGCCCCCAGATGGCCATAAATACTGTTACAATTTAAAATAAAAAAATTACAATTGAATTTGGAATCTATAAACATATTCAGTCATTTTTATACGATTGTTTATTTTCTCGTTTTGGCGCCTATACATTGTACAATATTTTGCGTTATTAAAATGGAGTCGGGTGATAAAGAAAACCGAATCGCTGTGATTGCATTACATGGTATGGAGCCAAAAGCAATTTTTAAAACTGTTCATACACTTGGTATTAGTCAAATGTTTGTGTACCGGGCTATTAATAGGTACAATGAGACCTCTGTTAGTGACAGAAAAAAACCTGGCCGTCCACGTAGTGTTCGTACGAAAAAGGTGGTCAAAGCAGTAAGGGAAAGAATTCGAAGAAATCCTTTCCGAAAGCAAAACATTTTATCTCGAGAGATGAAGATACCACCGAGAACCATGTCGCGTATTTTAAAAGATGACTTATGACTTGCAGCCTATAAGAGACGCACTAGTCATTTCTTAACTGATAATTTTAAAAAGAATAGGGTGGTAAAATCAAAACAACTACTGAAGCGGTACGCAAAGGGAGGTCACAGAAAATTTTTGTTTACGGATGAAATTTTTTTTACAATTGAGCAACATTTTAACAAAAAACATGACCGTATTTATGCTCAAAGCTCTGAGACTGATTTTAGTCTCACGCTGACCGTCAGCGCTCATAGCTCAGCGCGTAGTTTGTCAGTGCTGAGGCTCAGCGTGGCTCGTTTTAATATCGTACTGACCGCCTTACTGTACAGTCG
Source organism: Euclidia mi (assembly GCA_944739405.2). NCBI lineage: Eukaryota > Metazoa > Arthropoda > Insecta > Lepidoptera > Erebidae > Euclidia > Euclidia mi. The sequence continues at coordinate 81,181,420 of OX123181.2, forward strand.
ACGACCAAAATGCGGAGTGTATTAATTACTGCTGCTTTGTACTATCTATCCCAAAAAAATAAAAATTGGCGACGACGAAGACTCCATGTTCATCAAGTGATTGAGCAGAGAGCCGTTGCAGGAGAATTTGTTTTGTTTTATGGCACTTTGAAGGCTGACAAAAGTAAATTCTTTAATTACTTTCGAATGTCAAATAGAACTTTTGACGAATTACTGGCAAAGAAACAGGATAAACTGGTCCATTGCAGCCTACGAATCGCGCCTATACCACCTATTGAACGCCTCATCGATAACTCGACCTGTATCCACTTCGCGATTCGCCATGACTGTACGCGCGATGATATCCGGTCCGCTCGACACTAAAACGCTCACTGAAAGCAGAGGCGCTCGAGCGAACGTCAGCGCTGACAGCTACGCGGGGCCGACGCGCGACGCGTACGTCTGCGTAGCTATCAGCGCTGACCACCGTGCGCGCTGATAGCTACGCGTCATTCAAAAACGCTTCCTAGAAGTTCATATATCTCGGTCATCAGCGCTGACGGTGCGCGTGCCGTCAGCGTATGACTAAAACCAGCCTAAGGAAGCTTCCCAATTAGTTGACAGAGTGCAACGTGGGTATTATCCGATTTCAGTGATGGTTTGGTGGGGTGTTAGCTATGAAGGAGTGCCTGAGCCATATTTTTGTGAAAAAGGTATCAAAACATCGGCACAAGTGTATCAAAATACCATTCTTGAGAAGGTAGTTAAGCCTCTTAACAACACCATGTTCAATAACCAAGTATGGTCCTTCCAGCAAGACTCGGCACCGGGTCATAAAGCTCGGTCCACGCAGTCTTGGTTGGAAGCGAACGTTTCGTACTTCATCAGAGCTGAAGACTGGCCATCATCTAGTCCCGATCTTAATCAGCTGGATTATTATTTATGGTTAGTTTTAGAGAGTACAGCTTGCTCTAAACGCCTTGATAATTTGCCATACGATTGGCAGTGAAGAATTTTCCCATGGAAAGAGTGCGTGCTTCTATTGATAACTGGCCTCAACGTTTAAAGGACTGTATTGCAGCCAATGGAGACCACTTCGAATAAGCTTTTTATATTTTAAATTGTTTTATATTTATGTTTTAAACTAACACACTGTAAAAGTAATCAATGTTATTTGCAATTAAACAAATATTTTTTCTTTGTTACAATATTTATGGCAAGACTAGGTAATATATGTATCCTCACAGTCCTATCAATGTTATAAATGCGAAAGAGTGTTCATTTGTTTGTTGGTTTGTCTTTTCCATTTGTTCTTCCTTCAGTGAAAGACTTTTGAAGAAATTGGCTGCTCGTTTTGACGGGTTACCCGACAACCATGCAGTCGCAGCTAACGACGGTATCGAGTGATATTATTATTATTAAAACTGCACTAGCGTATGACCTTAATAAAAGACCAAAGAAGGTGCTTCAAGGTAAGTAAATTGCGCGGTCTATATTTTGCACAGTATGTTATATACCTATGATATAAAACTAACTCGTTATTGAGGTCTAAATCAGTTCGCACAGTGTAACGTAACGCTACGCAAACTTTCTTTTTAACCAAAGTTTGCCATGATAGTTACCATGGTCATTGGTAGCGCCATCTATCCTTTAAATTGCTAGTTAATTATGTCAACGTCAATGGTTCGTCACTGCTCGGCCAATCCGAGCGATCCTTTTCATAAATCCCCTCCCAAAAACGCCTCGCTATTGGCCGCCCTGCTCAACGGCGACGAAAAAAGGAATGGAAGATTCGAGAAGCTCCGATCTCATGTCCGCCGCACCGTACCGCACTGAACCGCACCGCCATATATATTATTACCACTTATACAAAACTCAACAAAACCGCTCGCGAGTGAAAGTGATTTGTGTAGTGGAGTGATTCAAGCAGCTTCAATATACTTGAAGACACCAGGAGGCTGCCATTTGCAAGGTTTCTTTCCCTCATCCCCTAGTCGCCGAAGAACCGACATCCTACAGTCCACAATATTAATAGTTTACCCAAATCGACTAGGAACCTTCGGTTTTGGTGTAACGCCGAACCCTTTTTTTTGATCCATACGAGTCGGATTCATTTACGTTTTATACGTAAAACCTAGTTATATCTATATACCTAGGCAGTTAATAGCACCTAGCTATACTCCTAGTCCATTCACATAACCGTCACATGGTTGTTTTCGCACGCTTCAGTAGGTAATATACTTTTATGTAGCTACCTACTTACCCAATTATTATTTCTGGAACTATCATAGTTGTCTTGTAAATCTCATATTTCAAGCAACTTTTAATTCCTCCGCTTTAAAGTGTTGCCTAGGTACTTAGGTAAAATAATAGGTACTTTAGATATTCTTATTTTGTTTCGGTCTCATTAGCTTATACTTACGTAAGCATGTCACAACAAAAGAAGTCACGCGTATCGGAAGACAAAGAGATGACAATCTTAGAAGCAAAACGTAATATTTTATTTGAGCGCATTCAAAACATTTACGAGCGTTCAAATACCGCAGCCGTTTCTGATAGTAATAGGGAATCATTCCTTAGTTATTGTATGACAGTAGATAGTATTCGAACAGATTTTCATAAGTTGTTAGACGATTATAACGCAAGATTGCTTTCTACTAATCCTGATGAATAACCGAATTATCAGGCGTACACCTCATTCGAGGACCTTTATTGTATTATTAAGCGTATACAATCGCAATTGGAGAGTAAATATTCGGCACAGCCCGTTTCCGCGGCTCGCAAGCCGAAGTTACCGCCTATCGAGATTGTGTCGTTTGATGGCGATATACGAAACTGGCCGTTATTCTATGCGAGTTTTAAGTCTACAGTGCACGATAATGGTTCTCTGACAGATGCTGACAGGTTGTACTATTTAATAGGTAAACTGTCACCGAAGGCTCAGTCCGTATTTGCAGGTATTAGTGCTGAGAATTATCAGGTCATATTTCAGTCACTACTTGATAGATATCAAGACACGCGCGTCCTAGCGTCTACCTACTTTGACCAAGCTTTAAATCTTAAACTGTCCGGTGCCGCATCTGTCTCGAATTTCCAGCTGTTTATAGATAACTTCGTAACCGCGGTTAATTCTCTTAGGAACTTAAAATTGGAAGATCTTTCCGACTTTATGTTGCTTCAACTCGCTTTAAAAAAGTTTGACACTGAAACAATTCGTGCTTTCGAGATGACGGAACGCAATAACAAAATACCTACACTAGATAGTTTTATTTCGTTCATCAAAGATCAGTATCAAATATTTCATAATACACAGTCTAGTTCACCTAGCCCGTCTAACACTAACAGCAGCAAACAAAGGTCGAATAAAGCGCGAAATAGTAACAATAACTCGGTCCCTAATCCACAATCTTACGTAACACGCTCGGAATCTAATAAAATTAATTCACAGAAGTGTCTGTGCATTAATATAGTGCACGACCATTTCTACAAGTGTCACGCCTTTAATGGTTTAAATCCAACTGCTCGTTTCAAGTGCGTGAAGGACAACAGAGCTTGCATTAATTGCTTAAGTATAAAGCATAAAATTAGTGATTGTTCTAGTAAGACGAGATGTTGTTCATGTAATCAACGACACCAATCATTGTTGCACTTTGATAAAAGTAGTCCGTTGTCAAGCCAAGCCGCTAACCTTGACACACTTACGTCGCAGGTGCAGGCTACGATAACTGCGCCGCCCAAGATTCAGAATGAAATATCGTTGTGTATGACATCCATCGCGCGGGCGACGCGCACGCGAGGACGGCACTCGCGTATCTATAATGATCCGCGCAGGGCCAAAACGCAGTGTACGGCGTCTAAGACGGTACTGTTAGCGACAGCGCAAGTTATCGTTTATGATGTTAATGGGTCACCGCACATGGTACGATGTCTACTCGATAGCGCGTTTCAGACCAATCTAATAACATTGGAATGTTTCAAACGCCTCGGATTGTGGAATAACTTTAGAAATACTAGTTCAGTGGTCAAAGGAATCGGCGGGTCAGAAAAACATTGCAAGGGTTCCGTAGATATTAAAATACATTCGCGTTTTTATAGGGATGTTAATTTTAACATTTCTTCGCTTATCGTGGAGCGTATTACGGACGCATTGCCAAACGCTAATGTGGACGTATCACTACTCACACACCTCGAGTAATTGCCGCTGGCAGACTCGGAGTTTGTGAATCCAGCAGACATTGATGTTTTGATCGGATCTGCATTATTCCCGCACTTGCTACTAACTGACGTGGTACGTAGTGAGCAATATAACTTACCGCCCACTATTGAGACGGTATTTGGGTATGTGATTATGGGTACCGTACATACTTTACATACTTCTCAATACATTACGTCTTGCTGTTGTTCTGTTCTTCAAGAAAATAATATTGATTCTCTTCTCAAGCGATTTTGGGAGCTTTTTGAGGTTACCGCACCGCCCTCGATGAGCCGTAAAGATCTCGAGTGTGAAGAACATTTCCGTGCTACCACTGTTCGTGATGACAGTGGCAGATACGTTGTGGCGTTGCCATTCTATGGTGACCCTTATTCGTTAGGCGACTCGTACGCTGCTGCGCTTCTTAGACGTTTCCATTGTTTGGAACGTAAACTTGATGCATCGCTCAAGTTACGCAGCGCCTATAATGACGTCATTCGTGACTACATAGATAAAGGTTTTTTGAGTGTAGTTGTAAACAACGAGGGCAGCTCTCTTCCCTCATATTATATCCCGCATCACGGCGTAGTTCGCGAAGATAAAACCTCTACTAAACTTCGTGTGGTTTTAGATGCTAGTTGTAAGACTACATCGAGTCAGTCGATTAATGACATTTTGCATGCCGGCCCCAATCTACAGGGTGATTTATTTAACAACATAATAAAGTTTCGTCTTTTCCAAATAGCTCTGTCAGCTGATTGCCGCCAAATGTTCCTCAATATCGGCGTTTGCGAGTCTGACCGTAGATTTCAACGGATTTTTTATCGTTTTAACAATAAGGAACCTTTATCTGTGTATCAGTTCAATCGTGTTTGTTTTGGACTCAAGTCTAGCCCATATCACGCGTTACGAGTTGTTCGCCAGTTGATCGCTGATGAAGGCGATCACTTTCCCACCGCAGCGGCTGTTGCCACTTCCGCTTAGTACATGGATGACATTGCCTGTAGTGTCATATCCGCTCCGCTAGCAATTTCGCTTTGTGAAGAGCTTATTCAGCTTTTCAAGCGAGGCCAGTTTGATCTTGTCAAATGGACAAGCAACTCTAAGGAGGTTCTCGCACACATACCAGATTCTCATAAAGCTTCTCCAGACATTGAGTTTGAGAAGTCTGTACCGCATAAAGTTCTCGGTTTACGCTGGGACAAATCCTGCGATAGTTTTCGGTTTGACGTCTCACCACCAGATGATAAGTGCACCAAACGTACTATGCTGTCCACAGTGGCTCGACTATGGGACATAATGGGTTTTGTGGCTCCCACAATTTTGTATGCCAAGCTCTTGATCAAAGAGCTTTGGCTATCAAAGTGTGAGAGAGTTTTGTATTGAGCTTCCCGCGCTCAATCAAATTACTATTCCACGTCATCTTGGGTTGGTCGATGGATGCACCATCAACTTAATAGGTTTCGCTGACGCCAGCGAGCGTGCTTACGGCGGAGTCGTATCAACAACAGCAACAACAGTCGTAAAACATCTGCAAGTCCGCATTGGTTCTAACTACTCGGTGCAGTTAGTTTGTGCCAAGTCTAAGGTCTCGCCTGTTAAAACCATTTCGGTTGCGAGACTGGAGTTGTGCGCGGCCCTTCTGCTGTCTCAGTTGCTCCGCAAGGTTCAAGACACAGTTTTGCCCCACTACCCTATTAATAAAATATACGCATTTTCGACTCCAAAGTAGTGCTCGCTTGGATTCATTCTTTTGTCGCCAACCGCGTTAGTAAATTGATTGAACTTGTTCCCACTACTTGTTTCAATCACGTCGCGGGTACCGAGAACCCCGCAGATTGCTTGTCTCGTGGTGTCACTCCACTTAATCTTTTGCATCATCCATTGTGGCATCGTGGACCTTCTTGGATTTCCCATGATCCGTCAGAATGGCCTATGCAACCCTTTGACCACAGTGCAGAAGACGAAGATGTACCCGAACGGAAGTCTGTTTCTTATCCCGTGATTGCTGAGGTTGCGGAGTCTCCCATCTATGCACTCGCACTACGCATGTCATCGTGGTCTAAGTTACTCCGTGCCATTGTTTATGTCTATAGGTTTCTTAGGCACCTACCTAATGGGACTTTTGTATCAAGTACTGATATCAAATTCGCACAATGTAAGTTACTACGAGCTGTACAGGCTGTTCATTTTAGTAACGACATTCAAAATTTGAAAGACAGTGTACCTTGTTCTCCCGCTATCCTTAGACTCAAGCCGTTTCCCGATGAATACGGCGTCATACGCGTTGGGGGTCGTCTGTCAAATTTGGATGAATCTTATAACTACAAACATCCTTGCATTCTACCTCGACATGATCATGTTGTCGACCTTCTTGTTAATTTTTATCACAAGAAGCACCTCTATGCTGGTCCAGAGTTGCTTATGTCCTTACTTAGGCATAAGTATTGGACTTTAGCCGCTCGACGAATAATTCGTCACAGAATACATAAATGTAACGTCTGTTTCAAATTTCGTCCGCGTCTGACTTTCCCTCCCATGGCAGATCTCCCTAGCCAGCGCGTCAACCAGGTTGATAAAGCGTTTACACACACCGGTTGTGATTACGCAGGACCACTGCAGTATACGCCAGTGCGTGGTCGAGGTGTTAAAAGCCGTAAAGCCTGGCTATGTATTTTTACATGCTTAACGACGCGCGCTACGCATATTGAAGTTAGAAGCGACAGATTTAAGCACGGTGTCGTTCCTTGCAGCCCTTAAACGATTTCCCTCACGGCGCGGCCCTATACAGTGTTTGTACACGGATAACGGCACTTGTTTCGTGGGCGCAAGCTCTTATTTACGCGACCTTTATAAGTTTCTCAAGGAAGAATATCGTACTCGTCTTCAGGAGGAACTTTCCATAAATCATATTGACTGGAAGTTTATTCCGCCAGCATCTCCACATTTCGGTGGATGTTGGGAAAGCATGGTCAAAGTAATTAAAACGCATCTCTTCAAAGTTATAGGCCAACAGATCCTCTCTTACGAAGAGCTTTTAACTGTCCTTGCACAAGTCGAGGCACTGATCAACTCGCGTCCGCTCACGGCATTGAGTAGTGACCCTGCAGAACCATCCGCGTTAAGCCCTGCACATTTTCTGAACACAGTGCCATTATCGTCATTTCCGGCTCCTGAAGCACACTCTTCAAGCTTGCTCCAGAGACATACTCTGCTGGATAAACTCGTGCAGTCGTTCTGGCGGCGCTGGCGTGCGGAATATCTACACCAGCTTCAGGCTAGATCCAAGTGGAATAGTCCTGCATCCCCTATACAGGAGGGTACGTTGGTCGTCATAATACATGATAATGCTCCGCCGCTTTCATGGCCGTTAGCCATCGTAGAGAAACTGCATACTTCCAAGGACGGTACAACCCGCGTTGTTACCGTGAAAACCGCGAAGGGGAGCTACGTGCGCCCTGTTGTACGTCTCTGTCCGCTTCCAACTCAGTGAGATCTAGCCTGAAGTTGGATCTACCTCTTAGTTTAGGTATTTAGTTTGTAGTTTTTGCTGTTATTGCGTTTGTAGTTTTCGCTAAAGTTAATTTAGATTAATTTTATTGTCATATCGCTGTCTTAGCCTATTGATGGGTTATGCGGTAGTACACCCAACATAGCTAAGTTCAATTTTATTTATTTTTTAAAAGCAACCCTTTAGGGCGCTCATAGCGAGACTTGGCTTGCCGGTCGTAACAGATCGGCAAAGTTAAGCAACGCTTGCACAGGTTACCAGTTGGATGGGTGACCGTGTGTGGCATTTTCATCTGAGCGCTACCGTGCTTCGGAGGGCACGTAAAGCTGTCGGTCCCGGCTCTTGTCTAAGGATAAGGATCGTTAGGCCATGTCGGAGGCCTTCGGGCGGTCTGAAAAACTCCGACACCAGAGTTGGCCACACACTCACACGAAAAACAAAACAAAGGGCCGGGGGGATATGGTAGCGCCATCTATCCTTTACATTGCTAGTTAATTATGTCAACGTCAATGGTTCGTCGCTGCTCGGCCAATCCGAGCGATCCTTTTCATAAATCCCCTCCCAAAAACGCCTCGCTATTGGCCGCCCTGCTCAACGGCGACGAAAAAAGGAATGGAAGATTCGAGAAGCTCCGATCTCATGTCCGCCGCACCGTACTGCACTGAACCGCACCGCCATATATATTATTACCGCTTATACAAAACTCAACAAAACCGCTCGCGAGTGAAAGTGATTTGTGTAGTGGAGTGATTCAAGCAGCTTCAATATACTTGAAGACACCAGGAGGCTGCCATTTGCAAGGTAAGAGGCTCCTAACCATATCACCTCTTCCGCTTTCCCTCATCCTCTAGTCGCCGAAGAACCGCCATCCTACAGTCCACAATATTAATAAGTTTTCCAAATCGACTAGGAACCTTCGGTTTCGGTGTAACGCCGAACCAGTCATCATCATCATCATCCTAGCGCTGTCCCGGTTGCGCTCCAAAACCCACGCCTTGGAGCGCGGGGTCCGCTTTCTGGCTGTGTCTCCTCCACTTTGCACGGTCTTCAGCATCCCTAATGGTTAGTTGGTTGGCAAGCATATCATCCCTTACGACGTCAAGCCAGCATTTCTTTGGCCTTCCCCGTTTACCGGGGCCCAGCGGAGGTAGCATGGCAAGACATTTGTTACCCACGTAATATGCCGGTTGACGTAAGACGTGGCCATACCAGCGTAGACGACACTCTTGCAGTTTGCCAGCAATGTCACGGACATGAAGGCTACCCCGGATGCGGGCGTTCCTAATGCGGTCCTTCCGCGTGACACCACACATTCAGCATGATAGTTACCATGGTATTTGTATACAAAGTGCATTCAAAGTTTCTCTTTAGTATATTACTCTTTTCTGTTCTAAACAAAAAGTAAGAAGTATAAAATAAAATGTTCAGCAGGATAGATAATCAGAGTTTAAAAATAGATATAAATTACATATTTCAAGATACTCTGTAATTTATCTTTACATTATTCATGCAGGCAATGTAATTACATAAATTCAGTAAAGTTTATATGTTGAGATTTTAGGATCATCTATTATAAATAGGTGAGCCTGCGGTTAAAACCGCGTTATTTAGAGCTACTGCTCCACACCCTGTTGCTCTACGCGTGATGTTATTTAGCCAATAGACTTCCTCAATAAATGGGCCCACGGACCAGTAGTTCCTTAGGTTAGCGCGTTCAACCAAACTAACAAACTCTACAGCTTTATGCGGACCTCAACAAGCTCGTAGCGACACGGTTAGCCTGGAGTACAGTACGCTGTTTGCTGCATTGTGATGCACCTTAACCTCAGTCACCATGCTGTTTTTCTTTTTTCCTTACTTTTTACCCGACTGCGGCGAAGACAAAAGGAAGGGTAATGTTTTTGGCAGTCTATGTATGTATGTTTGTATGTTCCACCGTAGCGCCTAAACCACTGAACCGATTTAAATAAATGGGGTGTCCATAGATACGTAATAATGGCGCGAGTGAAAATGGCTATATAAATTTGATCTAAATTTTCTATTTCGTTATTAATACCACAGATTCTAACCTCAAAAAAATCAAATTGTGATAATCATTACGTGTTTGGTATCAAAACATAATGAATGATACATAAAACAATTTAAATTAACATACTGTGGTGTTTATGGCTTGTAATATAGCTGGTAATTGATCTACTTGAAATCAAATCAAAAGGTATTCGTATATACAATAAAATACCAATAAGTCTTTTAGAATTACCATTTAGTACGTTTAAAAGTAAAATAAAAGACTGCCTTATTAGGAAAGGTTATTATACCATTAATAATTATTTCAGTGATAAGAATAGATGGTCATTTACACTAGCCAACTCTTGATCTTTGTACTTATTCAGAATTTATAAAGATACCTTGCGTTTTAGTTTTTTTTATATAATATCTCTAGTTCTTTTAAATAACTATCCATGTATTATTAGGTCATTCAACTTACTACATTTACATTTGCATTGTTGTTCCACTAATTTAATTTAAAAAAATTGCTACTGTGTTAGATGAAGATAACTCGTGATCATGGGCTGTACACCAACATCTTTGTAAATTTTGTGTATTCATATATCTACCGTCACTTTCTGTAACATTTCCATCATAGTTCTGAACATGGTCGCGGTTTGCCTACATTATAAGACGTAAGTGAATGCTCCTGTTACACAAGATTCACACTACTACAGCACTTAATTTGGTAACTGCATTAATTATTTAAGTATTATGTATGTTCCTAATTACTATTTACAAGTAATTAATTACAGTGTGAAAGAGTTGCAGCTCCTTACAAAAACAAAATATGTACCATAACACTGGCGATTAAAAAGAGAGGCCACGAGTTTTATTGCCCGTTCTTTCTCGTGGTTCTACCTATTGCTTTGCGAACGAGGCAGTGAATGTAAATGTAGAAGCATTAAGTAATTTACTTTAAAATTTGACGTTCATAAGCGTCACCTTGTGAGCTAGATGAATAAATGATTTTGACTGTGATCAATTTGTGTATTTTTTGCATCGCATAATTTGAACTCATTAATATTTGTTATTTGTTTTCCGTTTGTATTAATTGCAAGTGTATAATGATTTGAGTGTAAGATATAAGTATACTAACAACATAAATAAATTAGTAACTTGTATAATAAGGCTCCTGGCAGGACAGGCTATGCCTAGTGTGAGGGGTTTTAGGATAAGTGATGAAACTGTTCATGTACCACTACTTTAAATGGAAAATCTGTACTCACTTTGGAATCTGCATGTATAAGAACTTTGGAATGGCAAATACATACACTTATTACTATAACTACTATTAAAAGAAAGGTACTGTTGAGCACATTACAAATATGTACATATATTATACTGTTTGAGTCAAAATATAAGTTTAAAACGCGATTGTACTTACAATTCGTGCGGTTCAGACACTTTGCGTTACCTATTTTGCTTTTTTTCTTTCTTTAAATATATATTAAACGGTTAGTTTACATGCCCCATCGGGATATGGAAAAGTATTTAATAAAAAAATTAGTTTAAAGACTACAACCCGACTACGTAAAAAAGGAGGTCTAAAAAGGAAGAAACAAGAAAATAGCTCACTATAAGTACAGAAATGCTCAAGCTCGAGCCGTGGCCGCACATATAGTGTACCGTAAAATGGGGCAACTTTCAAATAGCGGGGTAACTTTGATGATTACTTTTTGCATGGATGCTTTTTTGATAACATATCGTTTTCTATGGAAAGCACCCATTTGATGTTTTTTTTTTGTTGGCCGCATTGATAGTTCAGTTATCTTTCTTCAATGCGTGAACGTCGGTGTTCATAGCGTTCCTTGTTTAATAAAATATCAATGTAACGCCCTGTAACAAAGACCCCACCCCACCGGTATATGTAGCTACCTGTCATGTTTGTTTAATGCATTAGGTATAGGTCCCCCCGTAGGATCTCCACCTTGTCGTGGTGGAGGGCTCAGTAACCCTGGATTGGGCATCCGCGGTGAAGCTAAGAGAGATCCCAGGAGTGGACGCTCCGCGTGGGCTTAGAGGGGCCTGCGCAGGATGCGTCCAATGGTGCGGGTGCGGCGGCAGTTCTGTCTGTCCCTCGCAGTCGGGCGCGGTCGCGGGAGGAGAGGCGTGTCGGTGTTGCGTTGCCGCGCGCCCTATCTCCCGCGACCAAATGGGGGCGCACCATTCGATGCGTCGCGGTGGGGCCGCAGAGGAAGAGGAGATGCGGTGTTGCGTTGCAATCCTCCCTATCTTCTGCGGCCGCTGAGAGTTTCGGCGGCGGAGCCCAACACCTTCATCCGCCGCCAAGGGAGTTTTGTTCGGGGTCCGCCTAACCATCTGGCGGGCCCATACCCGTTGGGAGGTAGCGAGAAATGCTTCGGTGAAACCCTACCCTCCGACACATGGGTACATGGCCCCAGAGCGGAAGGATTTTCCAACCCGACACAAAAAAATAAGTATATAATAGCGGCGACTACGGCTCTACTTTGAGCATTTCCGTATTTACTTATAGTGAGCTATTTTCTTGTTTCTGCATTTTTAGACCCCCTTTTTTACGTAGTCGGGTTATAGTTTTTAAACTTATTTTTTTATTCCTTAGATAGATACTTGACTCTGTTTATATGGCATTCACTATATTAGTCAACTGCTGGGCAAAGGACATCGCCAAGGCTCAAACATCTAGGGCCCCCCGCGCCCAGGCGTTGCATGCGATCCCAATATGATCGTAGGTCTACCTTGCCGGAATTCAGGAATACGTGCAAAACAAGCTTCGAAAATTTAAGGCATTATAGTACATTAATTTTTTGGGAAACCGTGTCAAAGATACTAAACTTAAACTCAGAAAGAAATTAATAAAAATAATATGAATGATGTGAAATAAAAATAAACAGTCACTATTCATCTATCTTTAAAACTGGTAGAGAAGTTATCAATCAATTATGTTCAAAACGTGAAACTTGGAAAAAATCTACAACATCTGTCATTATTTGTCTCAATCGCTTACTTCATGTTTATTTTGGGCCTCACATAACACAGAAATGTTGACATTATGAATGTGTAGCACATTCTTTAGCAAAGAAGACGGATCGGTCTCTAAAATCAAGTAAGTACCGGAATTATAAGCGTCTAATTGAGCAGACAACAGTATCTAAGCTTAGTTCTAGATTTAGGAACACGGGAATGGAGAAGAGAGTATTTAATAAAAATGAAGCTTAGATTACAAAGGTCACTCTAGCCAACAGTACAATGAAGAAATGACGCAATAGTTTAAATATTTACTTAAGACAAAATACGACAAGTGCTGTGGCAAAATAGTGTTTCAGAATAGCCTCACGCATTTGGTGGTGAACAAGGCCATTAATATTATATTATAAGTATTGAATGATTTGATTAATTCCATCACTAACAGAATTAATCAAATCAAATCGGAAGAAAAGGTTAAATAAAAAATATGAGTGGACGAAGCAGCGGACATCCTTTAGAAATATGAGATGTTAGAATCACAAGTTAATTTACTTATTAAGAAACAAATTGTCTTTGAACTCTCCGATTGGTGTGTGAAATTACTTATTATTAATTAATTTCAATCTAACTTTACATCAATTAATTCGTATCGAGGATGAAAACAGTTTATCGTAAATGAAATTAGGTTAATGATGGCAAAAAGAGTCTTCTATTTATTTTGTTTCGTTTCTTGTCCTTAAGACAGATTTATTTGAAATGTAATATGAAGGGAATGATAACATTTTTACATTTCTGTCAATATTTTCTGTTAAGAAGTAGGTATTAATTTATTATTTATAGACTCACGCCTGTATCCCCGAAGGGGTAGGCAGAGGTGTAATATTACACCCACATTTCGTCATGAATTTTTAGGTCCCACGTAATAGGGGGCGAGCCTATTGCCGTACCGGGCACATTACCAGACTCCGTGCTGTTACTGAAAATTATTAAGTAATAATAAGTAGGTATTAACTTGTCAATTTCTTTCAACCACATAGCTACTGCATTTATAATGTTGTGCTACTTTCATAAGTTCTGTTCTGTGATGTTCTGCATCACCCTAGTTTGACTGGTAGAAAATGCCTAAGGAATGAAGTACGCCTATGTTTTTTGTGTTGTGCAAAAAATTACATAAATAAGTTATACCATTACTCATAGAGAAGAGATACCTACGATACCTACATTATTGTAAGCAGCAACCATAAGCCATCTAGACCGCTGTAACCAGTCTGGTTTTAGTGCTGCCAACCTTTTACTAAGAAATAGGAAGAAGAATTCATTCTCCTTTACTACACTCTATTTTCTGTCGTCTCCGGCCCGAAATAGAACCTTGTGTAGCCGAAGTTTTCACTCGTCAAACGATTTTACATTTTGTCTCAATCTTCTATAAGAGGTGAGTTACCAGTAGGATAATTTGGTGGCCTTATTAATTTTTAAGTGTTTCAAGAAACCTAGTCGTTTTGACAATGATCCCATATATAATATATTACAACAATATTTGGAGTAACTACAATTAATTGTAAAACAAGATTTAAATACTTGATAATTCCATGCTCACATGGTTAATTGCAATCAAAATAGCGATGAACTAGCTTGCCTCATCCCTCAAGAAACCTTTTATCTGATTTGAGTAAACTTAGTACAAAATATTAAATTGACGCTGTTAAGAACTAGTGGTGACCTGCACCTAGGCAAAAGTTACTGAAATGACGCCATCGTTGCAACCATGCGAAAGAAAAACTTAAGAGGAAAAGTTGATTTCGATAAAAGATTAATTTGGGTAAACGGACACCGCAGCGGCTTATACGATCTCAAAAAGCTTTTGCTAGCCTTAATGAGCTTGGTGTCACTGATTTTCTATGTCAAACCTTTTTTTGCAAAACTAATTCACAGTTTTTCATAAATAAAATACTTCAGTTTTATATTTGTAGGTATTAAAATATGTACAAATATATTAATATCTAGCTGACCCGGCGATCTTCCTACCGCCTAACAGTCGATTCTTTAATTATTATTTTTATTTTTCTCCGTAAGAACCATCATCGTACTTCAAGGAATATTATAAAAGACGAAATCGGTTCAGCTGCTCTCGAGATTTGCGCTTCGCAACACATTCAGCGATTCATGTTTATATTATAGATAGATGTTATTACATATTTTGTCTTTCTCCTCATGTTTTGCCTAATCACAACAATTATTTAAGGTGGTAAATGCTGGTAACGTGGCACAGTTTACACCAGTACAGTCGTCGTCAAATTCTCTTACCCTGCAGATAATATTTATTAAAGTAAATTCTTACCTTACTGACTGACTGATAGACAACGCACAGATAAAACTACTGGGCGCAAGAAACTGAAATTAGGCATGTATGTTTCTTGGGGATTATTGGTCGCACTAAGAAGAGATATCCCAAAATAAAGTGTTCTTGTTCTTATTAATTAAAACATTGTTAGTTAGAAGGCAGTTACTTAGAAGACAGAGCACCATCGTCATATAGTCATCATGTATTTAATATTATTATTTTTAAAGATTTTATATTTGTCTGATCTGATAGCTAAGAATTACTGAATTATTTTTTAGCATTTAGTAAATAACTTAAGTACGTAATTTTTATTTTAATAAAACCGTTTAACATAATTCCTCATAGTGTCAGATAATCACTAGATTTTTTGTTACACATAAGCTCTTATTATTACTCTTGCTATCTCTGTTAAAAAGTTCTTCTCGTGATCCAAATAAAATTAATATCTATGACTACGACAAATCGTCGTAGACACGTTACTAATAGAAATTAGTAACACATAATAAAATCACATCACTAAAATCGTGTCACAACACTACGGCGCCTGCGCGCGGGAGCGCGCGCCGTCATCTGTCAGCCATCAGAAGCCCAACGAAACACACGTTTTCAAATCTCTTTTCGCTTGCGCTGAATTGTTGGGCATTTACCTTTGTATCGAACCAGTATACTACCAATTATAATATACAGTCCACTGCATACCATCTTTTATTTTGGAACTGGCGCGAACATGGTCCATCTACGCCGACAAAGGTGAAGAAGTCGATCTGCGTACGCGTCGTGAATCGTGATCAAGACCGCCGCCATATCAGCTGTCACGAAAATCAACGGACTCAGCGGCGGGCTTCTAGAAAAATCTGCACGACGAGGACAACGACGGTCGACGAGCCACGACGGTGTCAGCGCGGCGCATCGCAGCCTCAGGATAACAGATAATCAGACCAATTAATTTTTTCCCTAATTCCCCAGAATTTTCAAATTGCAACAGCAATTATTGAATCAGACATCACAGACTCACCTCTTCGTAATACTTATGTTCTCCAACTAAGTACACATCAATTTCAATCAGAAATAAGCTGAAATATTCAGAAATATCGTATAACGTCACCTGTCAACCTCTCAACATTTCATGTTTTTCCTTTTCAATCTTTCTAACGTCGCCTTATCATTTACAGCATCACAATTGCTTGCCGTGCAGCCGTGACGTGCTTGAATTGCCAGCCGCCGGTCTCAAAAGGGAGCTACCACGTGGTCGCATGTGCATGCGCCCTAGGCCTTCGCCCTCCACGTGTTATCTGTGCACCCACGCTTTGCACAGCCCTGCTTTCTGCCGCTTGCTGCACTGCACGCTATCATATAAGTATTGCACAATTCTTTTGCAAAAACTTTGTGACAACATTTGCCTGCCTATCATTTTCATCTCTTGTGGAACATTGTGTGTCCTTTATTCACAGCAATGGCCACCAAAGGTAACAAATCTGATAATACAGAATTAATCAAACAACGTGGCATTGTTAAGAGGAAACTCACATTGTTTAAAAGATATATTAATTTCATTCTGCCCTATCAGACATTAACAGATATTCAAGTAATTGAGTTAAAAAACAGACTGTCAGACTTCAAGTCTATACACAAAACCTTTCAGGAAATTCAGACACTAATTGAATTGAACGCTGACATTTCAGAATTGAACGATGACGCGGACCCAGAAAGTGAGCAGTTTGAAAATGAATACCATCTGCTAGTGGCACAGGCTTCCCAGCTGATTCAGTTGAACAACAGGCCGGTAACTAATCCAGAATCAGACAAGGATAACTCAGGTGGGACCAAATCATTTATTAAACTACCCACAATTGACTTGCCACACTTCTCGTGTGATCATCATGATTGGCTTGAGTACAGAGACACATTTCAATCACTCATTACTAGTCACAATACACTAGACAACATTCAGAAGTTTCATTACTTGCGTTCCTCACTATCAGGCAGAGCATTATTAGTTATTAAATCATTAGAAATGACAGGTGACAACTTTGAGGTGGCGTGGAGATTGTTGTGTGAAAGATATGACAACAAACGACAGTTGATAGCAAATCACATTCATGCATTATTCAACATGAATCACATTCAAACAGAATCCTCTGTGTTTTTGAGACAATTACTTGACACAGTTAAGAAAAACCTCAGTGCATTAGCTACATTAGGTGAAAAAACAGAATACTGGGATACATTAATCATACATTTAGTATCTAGTAAATTCGACCCAAACACATTAAGACATTGGGAAGAACACAAAAACACACTCACAGACATGCCCACACTTGAGTGTCTGAGTAAGTTTTTAAGAGATCGCGCTGATGTATTAGAAGTTTTAGAACAATCAAATACTAAAAACAACAGCAAATCAGATACTCAAGTGGGACAAAACACAAAATCAGTACCAAAAATTACCCACACATGCACACCAAAAGTACCCACATGTCCATTTTGTAAACAGCATCATCTAATATTTTCCTGTGAAAAGTTTAGACAGATGTCCATTGAACAAAGAATCACAGAGGTTCAGAAATTAAATATCTGTTCCAACTGTTTACACCCTGGGCATGATAACAAAACTTGCCGAGGAGGGACATGTAAGTACTGCAACAAAAAACATAATACACTTTTACATTCAGACACACAAAATTCACCATCAGTCACATTCACCAGCTACACACAGAACAAAACAACACTACTATCAACTGCACAAGTCATAATCTTGGACAAACATGGAAAACCACACACAGTACGAGCACTCCTAGACAATGGCAGCACCACAAGCTACATTACTAGGCACTTGTGCTCAAAACTAGGTTTACCCATAAATACTATGGACACCACAGTCACTAGTATTAACAATCAGTCCACAAACATAACAAAAAACACTAACATTCACATAAAATCAGTACACAACAATTACAGCACAAACACATTGTGTCTGGTAATTAATCAAATATCCAACGCCGTACCACAGACATTCATAAACAAACAGAACATACGTTTACCTAGTTGCATACAACTGGCAGACCCAGAGTTTAACATTCCAGCCCCTATTGACTTGTTGTTGGGCGCAGACATATTCTGGCAAGTCATGGGTACTGGAAGATTGGAATTAGGGAAACAACAACCAGTTCTAACTGAAACAAAGTTAGGCTGGTTGATTTCAGGCTGCATTTCAGACAATCAGAACACAATAACCAAAAAGACCATTCAAATTCAAAACACATTATTCAATCAGACCTCAGACAACACACACAGATTCAGGGAGTTAGAAACCGTTTCTTCTCCTTCACACATGTCTCAGAGTCCTCAACAGTCATGTGGGGAAATGGTTACATTAACCACACCGCTTAAACATTCACCAGATTGTTTAAGCCGGTCAGAAAAACAGAAAAAGAATTGTTTTCTGAAACAAGGAAAACAATTCAAATCACATCCAAAAACACATACACACAAACAAACATGGCACACTAAACAGAAACCCCCAGATATCATATCTAGGGTTGTCACACCATCATCACACAAACATCCACAATTGTGGCTCTCTGGTCCAGGCTTTCTCAGGGATGATGATAGCAGCTGCTGGCCAACATCACCTGGGCATATCAGCAATTGTTCTGACCTCCAAGAACTGCCTCAGAACCACAACCACATACACAAACCCAAAATCAATCAGTCATACACACACCCCTACAATTCAAAACTTCAAGAACCGCTACAGAACCACAACCACATACACAAACACAAAAACATTCACTCATGCATGCATTCAAAAACTTCATACACTTACAATTCAGATCTTCAAGAACCGCCTCTGAACCACAAGTTCAACCACAAACATTCAATTAAACGCACACTCAGATAACCACACAACCACAGGCCACAGAACCACAAAGACAAAAACACTCATCACTTTCACACACACTCAGACAACTCATACATTTACAGACAATCAGAACTTCCAATAACACTAACAAGTGTTAGGAAATGGTTTTAAGAACCACACCGCTTAGCAATCACCAGATTGTTTAAGTCGGACAGACAAACAGAATTGTTTTTTCTTCACATAGAAAAACAATTCAAATCAGAACTTTCATAATCAGAATTTCAGAATTCCTAAAACACTCATCAAGTTTTAGGAATTGGTTTTAAGAACCACACCGCTTAGCAATCATCAGATTGTTTAAGTCGGACAGACAAACAGAATTGCTTTTTCTTCACATAGAAGAACAATTCAAATCAGAACTTCAGAAATTTCAGAATTCCTAAAACACTCATCAAGTTTTAGGAATTGGTTTTAAGAACCACACCACTTAAACAATCATCATTGTTTAAGTCGGTCAGACAAATAAACAGAATTGTTTTTTTCTTCACATAGAAGAACAATTCAAATCAGAACTTTCATAATCAGAATTTCAGAATTCCTAAACCACTAATCATGTTTTAGGAATTGGTTTTAAGAACCACACCGCTTAGCAATCATCAGATTGTTTAAGTCTGACAGACAAACAGAATTGTTATTTCTTCACATAGAAGAACAATTCAAATTCAGAATTCCTTAAACACTAATCGTGTTTTAGGAATTGGTTTTAAGAACCACACCACTTAAACAATCATCAGAGTGTTTAAGTGGACAGACAGAATTGTTTTCATATCATAGAAAACAATTCAACATCAGACAATAATTCAGATATTACTATATTACATACCTTTCAGAATCACTGGAACACTAATCAGTGTTTACACACAATCAGACAATTTCTCAGAACTTTCAGAAATAATTCACAATCTCAGAAACAACATTCAGAATTACACACAGACAATTCATAAATTAATTTACAACTTCACAAATTAACATGCATATCTGCATACATATTGCAGTTCATACACAATTATAAAATAAAACACAGTAATTCAGCTTCAAACAATTTCATTTTATTAACAACAGAACTATTTTCAGACAATTAAATTCAGTAAAACATAAAAATTCATTTCTAACAAATCATTACAAAATTAAAATCATTAATTTCATAACATTAATTCTTTTATTATCAGGCTGGTGCTCTCATCCGCGTGGGCGGCAGGCTCGCTAACCTGCGATTACAATATAACAGATAGTTTGCAATCATCACATTAATTTGCAAACTCATTAAGTACTTCACATTTCACAGAACATTTTCCATGCTTCTTCACAGTTGCTACCAGTCCCTTAAAGTCATGATCAGTAACCATAGGGGGCGTGGTAGTCAATATTGAGTCATACATAGGCATTTATGTATGCCAGTTCTAGCTGTCAACCTGGATCAGTTACCGACATGACGAAAGAATCTTACTTAGCATTACTAAATGCATTCATCAGCTGCTGAGGAACCTGACATTCATTCACACTTTCAGACATTCATTTTCAGATTGTTCAGTTTCAGACTTTCACTTTCAGACTGTTCACAGTCCACAGACATGCAAATTCAGACAATGGCTTCACTTGTAGTGGCGTCAAATGTTGTCACAGGTTTCTGGCAGAGAATCGCAGCTTAATCAGCGGCAGTGCAGCAGAGCAAGGCATCACATCCACTTCATTCCCCCGTAGTATCAACACTATGGTGGGTTATGGTGAGAAACAGTCAACAGACGGCACCTTAGGCAGGTCTAAGGCTTGGCACACCGCACACATGAGACATTATCTCCATATATATACTCTTTCTCACTTTCTAGGTCTTAGACGCCTCTCTTCCAGCCCGTCTGATTCACTCTCTGCCCCCCACTCCATTTCACTTCTTAATTGGTCAACCATTGTCTGTATCCTGAGCCACCACTGGCCGACTGCAATGCATATGAACATTATGTACAAGAAGCCAAATTTCACAGATCCAGACCAGATGGCATGAGTCATTGACAGCTGCCATGATGCGCGTCCACCTGCCCGTTGCGTCCTGGGACGAGCAACACAGCTCCAACTGGGGCCTGACGGAGTCACAGAAGTGGTCGACATCAAGACCAGCACCATCAGAAGAGCATGCAACCCACTCGTATGCGGCCCGGCAGAATGTCTACGACAAATCGTCGTAGACACGTTACTAATAGAAATTAGTAACACATAATAAAATCACATCACTACAATCGTGTCACAACACTACGGCGCCTGCGCGCGGGAGCGCGCGCCGTCATCTGTCAGCCATCAGAAGCCCAACGAAACACACGTTTTCAAATCTCTTTTCGCTTGCGCTGAATTGTCGGGCATTTACCTTTGTATCGAACCAGTATACTACCAATTATAATATACAGTCCACTGCATACCATCTTTTATTTTGGAACTGGCGCGAACAATCTATATTATAATCCAACTTATGAAATATCAAGGACATCATTTATTACTTCTTCGTGAAAGGAGCGCGAACCTATGCTAAGTAACCTATGGTATATTGACAATTTAGATAACGTTGTACTTACATAGAGTCGAAAGAAAAAGAAAATAAGTCTAAAAGATGCGTAGGAAACCGTTTTGTGTCCACGCATCCGGTACACGTTCAGTGCCCACGACTCGGATCCGAGTTCAACAATTCATATATTCCCATGCCCAGAACTCGGATCCGAGTCGTGTCTATAAGTAGTTATGGCCGACTTCTAACAATGCCAAGGACTCGGATCCGGGTGCAAGTCGAACAATAGAGATACGCGTCATTGTTAACTTAGGGTTGTCAAATCCAAACCATGCGGCCAACTTTTTTACCAGTTGTTATATCATTCGTACCTAATCTTCCGAAATAATTTACCTATAAGCGAAGTTTATGATTATAAGTGTTGCTTAATTCAGAAATAATAATCATAATGATGAACAATTATTGAACAAGTGCCGTATCTACACATCGTACACACGTAAATAGGTACCTACGCACAAATATTTCACTTGAACGTTCATCATTAAACATTTGAATTATTTGATGTTGTTTTGCGTCGATAAAATATAATTATGTAGATTCATAACCTACACGCATAAAACTTAGTTACGACTAGCGAAAAATAGTATAATAATATTATGATTATTTGAGTGTTCGTATTAGATTTGCATTTTATGAGGTAGGTACTTACATTCATACATACTTAAATTCATATCTTTTTTAAATAATTGCATCCTGTATTTATGATTTTAGAATATATTTAAAATTACTAGGTACATACAATAAAAAAAATATAATACCAAAAATATCACATGTGGGAACACAGAATGCTTGTTTGCATTGTTCACTAACTTGTGTTGCATGCATTACTTACGTTTGTGGATATTTGTGGCGTTCGTTCATAGTAGGTAACGTAAAATGTTCAACAAAAGTGTGAATTAGCAGTAATATTAACTAACCTATTCAACTAGCATTGAAACAAAACGCTGAATACACATTATCACCACAGAATCGTAAATTATAATTAAAATGTAATCTGTGATTATCACTAACATAACCTCTCGATGTACAGTGAAATAAGGAATGTAAGTTCATTGTGATCTCCAAGGCAGCAGAGTCTCAGATATACGAAATTTGTGACTATACTTATAGGCTGATACTCCAACACGGTTCCAAACGTAAGTCTACGTCTACTAACCACTTCGCAAAGACATTGCGAATGTAAAGCATAGCTAAGAAAAAATCTTATATTAAATACTTATATCTAATGGCTTAAAATGGTCATTTATTATAGCGCTTGAAAATCACAGTAGCAGGCAGATTCCAAAACAAGCGTGCAGATTTTGGTTAATATGTATGATGAACCAAGTTGGGAAGCGCACTGAGTCTCGTGAAACGCTAGTACTAATAAGTTTTCCACCATTCAGCGCTTACTGGCAGTCTTGAAAGATCTCGAGAGACAAAGGGTGGAGTCCGGATAAGCGCCGGATGAATAATAATTACTTCGCTTTTCAGCACATATGTTTCTGGTAGTTTACGGCACAAATTATAAGCGATAACGAAGAATGTGAAGAAGTAGAACATTTTGTTTCATAATATGGGGTAGTGCTGTAAGTATGTAGTTGGTCAATTCAAATTAATTTAGGTTGATATGGAATAGTAGCGCTATAGTTATGAGTAGTATCTGGAAGAAAGTCCTGCCAATTACATACAATACGTACAATTTTAATTTGGCAGTTGCATTTAAAGTGTTAAGTTGTGCTTTGCAGTAATGATTTTGCTTTGGGTGCTTGAGTGTTTCCCGGTATGGCTATGCCTTTCTTTTTAATCAGCACTTCAGACAGTTAAAAACAAAGGAAGCGAAATATGATTTATAAAAATGATACTACTAGGTATTTGATGATCTTCCGAAAAAAAAATCGTCATCGGATATTTGTAAAGCAAAAAAAAAAGATGTACCTATAGAACGAAAATAAATGCACAATCTAATAACATTAATTAAACATGCAACCTAAGATCTTCAAAAGATGAACAAGTATTCGACACAAAATGCTGGTGAAGCATTTTCGTACTTACCAAAAAATAAAAAATAACTGAGTCGTAACACTTATTGAATTTCTACTACCGTAAATACCAGGCAAATAATATTTTCTGTACATAATTACAACGACGATCCATTAGCAGAAATTATTTATTTGCAGCCATATCCAGCGATGATTAATTAATTTCTGCTCTTAAATCAAATAAAGTGTCGGTTCGAAAAAATACATTTTACGGTGTAGTGGGTGTGTGTCTAGTGTATCATTGATATCCGTTTACCAATCATACAAAATGAAACATAAGTACATGGTTAGCGTAGTGGTTTAAGGGGCCGTCTCGCCGCTTGAAACTGCGTCGAGTGTTGTGGGTTCGATACCCACAAGAGACGACACTTTGCATAATCCTTAAATCGTGGTTCCAAGTATGGCTGTTCATTGTGTCTATTGGTTGTATGTCTGTAAATTACCCTACGACACAGGTTTAGCTGCTTGTGTGGTAGTTATATTTTTAAGTGGAAAAGAAAATGGATACACAAAACCAAGCGTTACGTTTGAAAATATCGAAGGTTTCTATTTTATGTGTACCTGCTTGAGACCCTGTTGGAGTAACCTTACATCACATTAGCTTATTTTACGATAGGTTTAATGGCAAACACATCTTGCTCTTTAACTTGAGCATAAACTTTCGCCTTGACGTCATTCAACCTGTTATATGAAATTGGGACTTACTAGTGACTAGTCTTTATTAAGTTCCGTATCTCGACATCAGCACCACCTACTGGGTTCTATTCTCAATAAAACCACTCAGGAACCCATACAAAACTCGAATCAAACATAATTTCTCCCTTAATTGTTAATGATTTACACTTAAAAGCTGTCCATTTTATAATTTTAAAACATGGGTATATCTTATTTCTCTTTCTTGAAGGATAACCTCGACGGTACCACGTTCACACTTGATATTTATCCGTGGAATACTAGAATAGGCTCATAATAAGACCTCCTTACTAAGGATTTTCAATACAAAAATGCTCTGTGAACCGCAGTTTATACAATAGTAACCTACCGACAAATCTTAACACTGCAATTTAGAAAATCATGTCTATTTCATAAAAATGTTAGAGTTTCATCAATCAACTAAGTTTAAAGATTTAATTACGTAATTCCATAGCGATATTTTGCACTGTACATACCTGTTTTGCTAAATTTAACGGGATCAAAAAGAGCTTTATGAATATAATAGCTAATATCAATTTCAAGCAAAATTAATTAAAAGTGCAATGTTTAATAACTAATGAAAACAGAAAATTGAGACGAGAGCAATTAAACTTGCTGAACTATAGTTAAATAAATCAATGATTCCACGAAAAGCCGTGCTATAAAGTTGAATGTATCTGGAATAGAAAAGATCAAATCATTATTCATCTTTATTAAGTTTATCCATTATCTAGTACGCATAGCACAAACTCTGCTTAGGTTGGGGCTAGATGGTGTTGTGTGAATGTAGTAGAATAAAAAACGGTAGCTACTTACCGCAAAGTTACCGTATTCGTAACAAGCAAAATAATAAGCGATAAAGTCCGAACAAAACCGTGAAATATGAATATAACATATATCAAACGTAGGAAACAGAAAAAGTAGCTAATCTATGTGACAAATACGAAGGACTTTTCCCTGGGATCGTGAGATATTGATGTAATTTATTTAAAACCAAGTATGGGTCCCCAAAAGGATCAGGGAGCTTTGACGAACATTTCTTTCATAGATTTCCCACTAGTAATAATATTTTGAAATGTTCAAGGATTTTAACCGGTTTTACTGGGGTAGTATATAACACAGATCAATTAACTGTTCTGTGGTATATAACATCTACAAGTTTCTAATAGTTTTAATCTGTTATAAAGCTTGAGCTTTAAATTTAAAATTAAAGAGCTGTTATTTGTATGATCAATTATTATTATCAGTAAGATACTGTCCTTTTTTTAATGCCTTAACACAAATCTGACACACGGTCATCTGATCCGAAACAAGGCAGTGTCTGTACTATGGAATATACTTATATATTCTTAAATACATAATTATATAGAATATATTGATAATTTCCATCTAGACCAAACGACACCTTGTTTAACATACATACATACATAGACTCACGCCTGTTTTTCAGAGGGGTAGGCAGAGACTACGGAACGCCATTTGCAACGATCCTGGCATACCTCTCTTGCTTCATTCACTCTCATCAAGTTTCTCATGCATGCTCTTCTGTTTAGGGTACTTCTGACCTGTCCTTTTTTTATGATGTCTCTGATGTCTTTTATGATGAATCTGGTCAGACAACGTCCGCCTAGGTCTTCCCCTTCGTCCTGTCCCATTCACACTTGGCTTATATATCTTCTTTGTTAGTCTTTCGTCATCCATCATCTCCATGTGCCCAAACCATCTTAACATGCCTTTCTCGATGCTTGTCACTACATCTTCATTTACCCCACACCACTCTCTTATCACACCATTCTTTACTCTGTCGGTCAAAGATACACCACACATACTTCTCAGTGCCCTCATTTCCACAGTATTTATTCTACTTTCAAGTCTCTTCTGCCATACCCAACTTTGACTACCATACATAAGGGTAGGCAGTAAAACCCCTCTATGCACAGCCAAAAGTGCCTTTTTGGACACGTTTTGACTGTTCATAAACGCTTTCAGAGCTCCATTCACTCTATTACCTGCATTAACTCTTCTTTTTGACTGTTCAGAAACGCCTTCAGAGCTCAATTCACTATATTACTTGTATTAACTCTTCTTTAAATATCTTCTTTATTCTTACCATCTCTTGTAAACAACGTACCTAAGTAAACAAACTCATTCACTTGTTCCACTTGCTGTCCATCGATCAAAATGTTACAATCTGTAACGCATTCCTCCTTTTCAAAAACATAACTTTCGTTTTACTTACATTCGCTTTCATTCCTTTTAAATAACTGAGAGCAGTTTGCGTAAATAAGACTCATTTATGGCAATGAATAGATATGCTGGCAATACACGTAATTTACGCACGAGTCTAGAGTAAGACGTCTAATTTTAGTTTAGCGGTATAGTAATGGAGGCCACCATATGTGTGCGATGGCGTGCTCGCCTTGTCCCTGGCTGCCCGATCGCCAGGATAATTCCCTGCTCATAACGAGTTGGCCGAAGTCCAGACACTCACTGGATACGATTGGTTATGTTAAGCTACACGCAAATTATTAATTTTGGCCGAGTTTTTATCGCTTCTCGAATTATTCCCCGTAATATTTTCTTTTTTACGTTCATGGTCCCTCCCATTTTTCTCAGGCAAGCTCATATTCAAGCACGAAATAATTAAAACACGATCTCATCCATAAACTTCTCTCATGATTTACCTATATCAGAGTGATACGTTTAATAATCATGAATATTAACTGTCTCCTAAATATGGTTGTTTTAAGTAAGGAGCGTTCACTAAACGGCTCAGGAACATGTAACTTGAAGTCTCTACGTGTCGCTGAATAACTGTAATTGTTCGTATAGAAATACATAAACGTATTAAATTACTAACATTTGTAAAATTTAAAATACAACTACAACAACCTCGCGAACATCCGAATAATTGAGTAAAACTGCATTAAAATGAAAGCCATACGATGACGACTAAGATTTGAATAGATGTGTTAATCTCATAAAATATTCAGCGTAGTGTGCTAAAATCGATAAGGAATGCTAGTTCTTATTTAAAAGATAGACACAATAGGCTGTGCTCAAAGTTATTTAACTTTTTGTTTAAAAAATGTGGACTTATTTTGATGACACTAATCCTATTATACCTTTGAACTAACTCTTTCTGATCTGGATTATGCTTTTAATGCTGCTTTTTAATCTAGTTTTGTTTGAGTCCCAGTTAAAATGTTTTTTTCGCATTAGATCTCATCAGCCCATTTATTATTAAATTATTCATAAAACAAAGACCTAAAATTTGGTTTTGAAGTTTTAAATGGATTAAGCCATTAAATACGAAAACTAAATAAAGGTAATAATTTGAGTAAATTTCTCAAAGCGCAGATTTTCGTTTATCGTAACTTAATTGTAGTGATCTAGATAGGGCTACAAATTTACTTTCTGAAAGCGTGATTCAAACTTGTTCTGTTTTTTTGCCGAATGCATTTTCAACTTTTTCGTAGGGACATTTGAAACAACCTAACCTACCTAAGAAATCCTTCAATTAGCAACTGACTACAGTTATCGTACAATAAATTTATTTCAGACGAGTGCGCCACGAGTACTCAGTTGGCAAGTTCAAGGTTAGGCAGTTTCATTTTCAGTGATTCAGTGACCATTTGGTTTTCATTAAATATCAAAGTTTTGTAGCACTAGATAAAGTGGTCCAAATGAAAGTCCAAATAAAGTGGACCACTTTATCTCTAAGGTGTTTTTTTTCATCGTGGTGTAATGCCGAACTGGCATTGCTGTCTGCAGGCCAGTTCTCATATTTTATATGACATTGAAATTATATTTTGAACTAGCTGTGCCCGCGACTCCGTTCGCACGTAATTTGTCTTTTCATTAGGCTCCAGAATTGATACCCAAAATGTTTTAAGTTCCATATAATACCTATACGAGGGTCAAACTGAAAGTTCTTAGAAAATCAAAAACTGATTACATTAGCCAGTTATTAGTTTTATTATATCTTTTCAAAATATTGTCCATTGACGTCAATACACCGCTGCATGCGATGGAACCTCTGGGAAAAGCACTTTGCCCACTCGTCCTTAGGGGTCTCTTCAATGGCATCGCGATACGCAGCCACCGCTTCTTCAGCATTCATAAACCGCTTTCCTTTAAGTTTTTCTTTATCCACTCCCACGTCCAGCCCGAGCGACTGTTATGGCCTTGTACGTCCGGATACGCGCAGCCATGATTCGGGTGTCGATGTCGCCGCGCTCGCATGTTGTAACATAAAACCTACATAGCTACTTAACTATAATAGCTAGAATAAAGAAAAAAAACTGCAAAAAAAAATTAAAAGTATGCCAATTAAAACTATGTATGTCGTAAGATCTACAAACTTAATTTAAGCTGTTAAAAACAGGTGTGAACATTGAGTTCAGTCAAAAATAAACGTGTTACTTTTATTTATTCACACCGTAACTAAAAAGTATTGTTAATTTTACAAATAAAACAATGTCATAAGAAACTAGACGTATGTACCTTTCGAATGATGCATAAATGTTTATGTTTAATTATCGCTAAATAGTTCAATAAATCAAAACAAAACACCTCTCTTGTTAATTTTATTGCAGTATCTCGTGCGCTTTCGTCTCGCTCGCGAAGGCAAAATATAAGCAATATGGCCGCTTATCTAAGGATTCGTCCACACTTTGTAATTTACGCAACTTAAAAATAGGTAGTCATATTTTTTTTGTAGTTTGGGTTTTAAATTAAACACCAATAATAAATTTGTACAATATATATTATAAATGTGTAAATCGAGTTACATAAAAATAAAAATAAATCTGATGTAAAATTCATCATCAGTTGGTGATCTAAACGTGTTATATGTATTAATTTAAGCTAACAATCGAATTAAGGATAACAAATTTAATAGTGACTTACAAACTCATAGCAGTGCAGCTTCAATCAAATAACAAAATGCACATGCACATACTATGAAGAAATAAATATTTTCAAAACCAACTATGGCAATAAACAAATGAGCACAATACATACGGTATTTATAGTATTATTATATCGAGAAAAAAAAAATATTGTGTAAGTTTATGAATTATTATCAATAAATCACAAAACTATACTTAGTGATATGAAATAGTAGAACACATCCTCTATGTTGTTAGAAAACGAAGTTAAAAAGAGAGCAAAATTATATTATTAGTAAGTATATCACAAGAAAATTAGAGCATAATGAAACACCACCAAACAAACACCACAGACCAAAACAAAAAACTCAAGATCCAAAACCGCAAAAAATAACAAAGCAAAAAATATTGCAAACATATTTTGCTGTTTGTACCCTTATTGTGAACCAATATAGTTACGTCCGTGGGTACTATACTACCCATATCAAAAAACCTGAGGAACACAATTACATTTTTAATCAATCTTCTGTGTTTATTGTATATTTATGATAATAAAGTACATTATTGTGATTATTACGAAATGTTGATCGTTGTATTAATGTTATTTCACTGAAAAACAAGTAAACAGAGCTAAAATTAGGCCGAAAAGTTAGGGCCGCCATTTTTTTCGACACAGTTGTAGTTTGAAAACGAAATATAACTTGATTTTACTCATAGAAGTGTAATATGTATACGTAATTATAAA